>OX388342.1:102658051-105158051 GCA_947579665.1 Sympetrum striolatum
CAGAAAAACTGTCGAAAGATCGTCGAAGCGGAAATGAGCATCCAGTATTTAAATTATCCTTTTCTATTCGTCGAATATTATTGGTTTCCTCTCCAATCGGGAGGAGTCTTTGTACGAGGGAATCCAAAAGAGGAGATCGCTGGTTGTAACCCCGCTCGACTCAGAACTGTCAGAAACATCTCGGTGAACAGCAGTTGAAATATTCCGCGCTAATTTTCAGAAAACACTTTCCCTACGAGATTTGGTGCTTACATTTCTAATCATTGAGCATGCCTCTCCTTTATCGAGGATAATCTTTGTGCTTTCGCATTTCTCAGACTTACTCTTTTTATAATAATAATAAATCGTCTTTATTTGGGCGAGATTGAGACTTGAAAGTCTCTTCTTCCATCTAACCCATTTTTATGGTTCGATGTATACATTTTGACTGGGACACGAGTGAGTTAGTTATTTTTAAGATTTTAGTTTCCTTGGACATCTGAATAGGTTTGGTTGTTTATAATTTTTAAACCGTTAATTCCGTTTCGTTTCGTCAGATTCTTGTTGCGCCGAAGAATTTCTCTTTCACATTTGTCTCGTTGCGTCCGGTCCAGTGAAATCATTTGGATTGTCTCAGGTTTTTTCCAATTTCATTGTTTTTTTTTTGATCGACTAGAGTTCTTATTTGAAATCGTTGAACCACCCATCCGATTCAGCTCGTTGCAAACGGTTGAACGGTGCCATTGTTAATTTTCAGACGCGCCATCTTTCGTTGGCGCTCTATTTTCTCAAAATGTGCCGAAGATTTGACGTTTTCAATGCTAATTGACGTTCGCTCGAGGAGACTAATTTCGCTTATTTTTGTTCGAGATTTCTCTTTCTACGTTTTTAATAGTTATCCTTTAAATGTTGATATCGCTCTAAGGGCCTTTCATTGTGCGTGTGAGGTTGCTAGCAATCTCTTAAGTCCACTTTGGTTTTGGTAACCATTGTTCGATTTTAGTAGCAAAACGAGAGAGAGTGAGCTAAAACATCGCGAATGAGACGAAATTGTAATAGTATGTCGCGATGGCAGATGTGCCGAGGATTATGTTGCCCATGGTTTTCTTTTCATCGTGAGGATGTATTGGATTCCTTCGAATGATTTGTCGCCACAATTGCGTGGAGGATAAGGAGTTTAATCTCCGAGTAAATCTGTGGAGAATCCTTTTTCCACCCTTCGCAATGAGTGAAAGCGACGCGTCGAGGGCCAATTAGGCGTGTGCTCCACCGAATCTCCTTCCGTAAACAGCGAGTCGCGTGTCCCATCTTACGCAGGTCGATCGCGGCGTAGTTTGATAGTGTCTGGGGAGACGAAGGGGAACAGAGGCACGTGGTTTTTCGGGGAGGGGTGTGTAGGATGAATGGGGAGCGGGTCACTGGCCTAAGGATACCATTTGTAATTTCTCTTCATTTTCATGACTACTCCAAAATCCTTAGTACCTTAGTCCGATTCCTTGGATTCCGACCTTAAATTACAGTTTTCCTCTGCATTTATTTAGCTCAGGAATGAAATATTCCGTGAGATTTATGGATCAGCTGATGGATTCGGGCAACCACTTAACTCGGATAAGTGCCTCTGAATGTTTCCTCCCCCGGTTTCGATCCTCCAGGAGTATGTATTTCGGAAGTATGAATATCGTTACGTTTTGGCTTTCCATAGATTTCAGCTTGCTCGAAGTTGTAGACAGTAAATAAAGGATAGGATTTTTTTTATAAATTAAGTGGGTATCTCTGTTCATTTCAAAAGGGGCTGGACTAGTGTTTTAGGCCCTGAGGACATGCATAATATCGGACGTTCGATGATCATCGATTCCGGATTCTCTCGTTCAAATAATTTCTGTTTATGACTTGTATAAAAAAATTTACGTGTTTACCTAGTTTTATTCGACTATAAAATTAGTTTTCCATCAGTTTCGATGATAAATTATTCGATATAAGGCCATTCTGTATTGGGCCTAATGATAGCCGGACGACACGGATCCCCTGCTTTTCCCAGTTTTCCCCCTCTTTTGTTTGGACCCCTTGATCCTTTTTATTTCGACGTTCGTGTGTTTTGGGTAATCGTCGCATGTCATTTAAAGCCTCGGGACGCCCCTGGCGGTCGCCTGATTATGTAAGCGTTTTTAGGCATTTCCCCCGTGCCTGGCCTTGGGGGAGGGGCGTAGCTGCTGTAAGTTTTATGGAGTTTTGACAAACCTACTTAGCGCGCCTTTGTCACATTGGTGTATCTCTCTTCGCCGCAATGTTCGACTTAGAGTAAAATTTCTAACAGGTGTTATCCACTCTCAAAGTCTGCTAGGTGTTTTCGTCTAGTTTCACGTAAATTCAAATTATTTCCCTGTTTAGAACCCGTAATAAGTTCGTAATATGCGAGGAATAGAATTAAACGAGCGGAATATCTCCGTCGTGGCCCTGTTTTAAAAGAATTCACGCGGAGCACAATATACAGCCATTGTAAGGAGTGGTCCTTTTTGTTTTAAACTTCAATTGCTCCATAGAAGACGAGCGACCGCCTTCTTTTTTTCTTGCATGATTTCCCAAATGTTTCAGTCAAATTTACGATACTTAATCTCTAGTTCTCTAAATTCTCATAGTTTATTGAGCAAAGTGAATCTTAATTCCTCGTTAATTATGTCAAATACAGAATGGAAGATTTGTGGTTTAGATTCCTCCTTGGGCGCAACTCCGGGAGCCCATAGTAATTTCCTCTCAACCCCAAAATGAGAAAATTAGGGAGTTGACGACTCATTTCGTTGGTCGAGAATAAATTGATAAAAGGCTATTCGAAGCACGCAATGTGCTCGTATTGTCTTTACGCTACGTAATCAAGTACACTCAGCGCTTTCTTAACTTGCTTTTGTTCCTCGAAAGTGCGCGCCTTGCAGGTAATATTCGCTGATCTCGAGAATAGTTTGTGCGACCGGAAGTGCTGGGCTAAGCACGATTGGTCGTTGCAGAATGCCTCTTTGGTCATTCATTTCTATCGCACAACAAATTCCGCCCTTCGTTTTGAACCCTTCTTACGTAAACAAATTTCGAACTCGGAACCTTTTTTACTGGCCGTGGTGGCGCGGCGGTTAGCATGACAGCATGCTATACAATTCCAGGGTTCGAATCCCGGCTAACCAGATTGTTTCTGTTTAGGGAATGGTCTTATGTTTCCTCTATTGTTAATGCCTCTCCTGCTATGGTTCAAAACTGGATGTTTGTGAGGGTACCTACTAATTTTTTTTTAATACTCGGATAAAATAAGCTTAACGTCAGAAACCTTGTAAAGTCGTTCTGTAAAATAAGTATTATGCAACTATAGCTTGATTTGTGTACTGATTAGCTTTTTTATGATCCTGGTCTTAATGATTTAATTACGTATTTTTTCTCGTGTGTTATATTTTCTGTTCAAAAAAACGCAAAAAAGTAGCAATGCAAATATAGAAAGTACTTGATTGAAAAGTTTTTAATTTAAGGAGTTTACTTTGGCCCATTGGTGTTTGGTGATATTGATAAAACGAGAAAGGGATTGACATTCTTGTATTTCTGGGAAAATTTAAAAAAGCATCTCTGCGTACTCTAAACGAGGAACACTTGTATTTCACAGACCGATGCTCCGAATTGCATCAAGTTAGCCTTTAGAGATTCTGCAATTGTTTTTGAATTCTGTTTTAGAAGTTTTGTGATCGCTTTGAAACGAAACAGAAGCTAAATGAGAGGTAATCAATGCACTGCGGAGTATGTGATGTTCACCGCTCTCCGTTTTTTTACTGAAGATCTCACCCAGATTTTAAAACTATCGCTACTTGAATCACATTATTATGTTTTCCTTCGCATTAACAAGTTTATGTCTCAAAACTTTGTATGCTCATCTTAACAAATGGGATATTTTCCTTTCGTCTTTTGGCTCAGAATATAGATATACCGAGTAGCATGTTTTTCGTTTAGTTTTGTGTCGATCTTGTACAGTCCTGGCCAAAATTAACGCAGCACCAGCCGTAAGGATCGCTAGGGAGGTGCTGCGTAAATTTTGGCCAGGAGTGTACATGGAGATCTAAATTGTGATCACATATGCTGAAGAATGGATTCCATTTTGACTGCTCCTTATGGATTGCCGCCAAAAGTTTTATTCTTAGGATTTTGTGGTACACGTTTGCTCATTTTTCCATTTATAAAATTACGTTCCCCTGAAACACCTTAGCCTCACTCCTCATCAGTAAGCCCCCCTCTATAGGACAGCCGAAGGTATTTGCCAGAATTCTGTGATTTTGATTCCTCAGTTGAAATGTTCGCTCGACAAGTTACTGACATTTCTCTTGTCCGTTTTATCGATTGCAAGATGAATATTATTAAGATGTTATTATTCGAACGAGATGACTGATTTACCGAGTTTCTGTCGTGTTAAACATCCAGAAACACCGAAACAAGTTTTCGTCGTTGAAAAGAGTAGGCTATGGAACACTATTATTACGGATCAGTTTTGATATTGGTGAACCTTACTCGCACCTTCGTTGTGTGAAGAATGTACTTTTTGCGTTTGATAATTACTGAAATTATTTGCATTCCCCTCCACTATACGATCACTCAAAACAAGGCAAATGTTTCTTGAATTGTTATGTTTTAGGAAATGCAGTTAAAACATGAAGGTTTGAGGTGTTGCTCGGTGGACCCCCGTCGTAATCATAGAGAAAGTAAGAATTCCAAACTTGCTGTTATTTTATTTGAATTCTTTTGATTTGTAATATTATGATTAATAATAATAATACTCTTTTTTATTTGGGGAAGAGTTAAAGTCTCATCTTCCCGTCGTCATTAATTTAGAGTAATCAAATTAAAGAGAATAGATGAGAAAAAAATGGAAATCTTATTATAATTAGACCGTTTTGTATCATATTCACGATATGACTGTGCTCGTTGCGTGTAGGTGCAGTATTCACATAGGTGGCGTTGAGATCATGGTGCAACCGTAGAGCACCCAATAGGAAAATAACAGCCATTTTCTGTCATCTGGTAATAAAAAGATAAAAATCTGCGACTTTGTAAAAATTGTTTTATTTATTTTCTTTAACAAGTTTATATTTTCTTAGTACTGTCATTTCCTCGAGTTTTCTATAAGTTTTGTCTCTTCCGATCGCATGGTCTCTTCCAAGGAGAAGAACTGGAGAAATTATTATTATTATTATTAGGGTCTTTATTATAGGCGAGATTGAGACTAAACCTTTAGCAAAATCATTATTACTGTCTCTATGAGAACTATATTCATATGGTCATCTTTTAAATGGTAATCAAAATCGCGTCTGTAGTATAACTCTTGTCGATTCCGTCATCGCATTGTGCAATTCTATTTATGAATGACTCGACTGGATTTCAATCATATTTCCGCGGAGGATTCAAATCGTCCAATCAGAGTCGAGTCTTGCTGTGAAATGGCGAAAGCAATATATTTCACATCTCCCGCGTGATTCGCTATTCCGCGGCGATTCTCGTTTGATTTTAAGGAAAGGAATAATTGCAGCGTAATACTGCCAGGCTGATGTCGTAAAAATTGAAAATACCTGTGAACAAAAGTGAATATAGAAGGAAGATAAGAATTACCTCTCAAAAGGTCCTTCGTTTCGAAAGTCTCAACAAATATACGAGAAGGAACGGAGATTGGAATAAATTCGTCATTCTTCTTTGAATTTGCTTTCGATTTTTAATTTTCTATTTCATCGATATATTTTGATGAATTTCACCTTAGGATTGGAAGAAGCCACGCCCATCGTCAGTTCGCTTTAATTGCATCTGAATTTGCGACAATTATGTCTGTCCCGATGCGCTAGTTACCATTTTATTTCTATCGATCTGTTGACCATTTTAGCGATTTCTCGTTTCGATTCGATTTTTCGTTTTCGTTCGATTGTTGTTAGATTTATTGGACATGGCTAAATGGAAAATATTTTATCTGTCGTTTTGCTAAAGGTTTAATTAATGCTAGTAAAACTAATAAAACCGCTTTAAGACATTTTCGTCGCATGAACTGAAATAATCTAGTATTGTTGCACTTCGAGGAATTGGAATGGAATACATTAGCTCTAGAAAGGGCAGATGTAGAATCAATTTTTATTGATGATGTCTTTAGAAATAATCACTTGGATATACTTAGGTACGTTTGGGTAATTATTTGTCAAAATGTGTATTTTCTGTCATAAATCCTGTCCGTGTATCAGTTGTGAAGAATGAAAATTAGTTAGGCGCATAAACACAAGTCTTATCTTTGCTTTGGAGTTGCCTAATAACTATTTGTAGGAGTATTCAGTTTGAGGTTACAAAATTATTTAGCTGGTCGTGATGCAAGAAATGCAAAACTCGTTCTTTGATTAGTTCGGAAAGCCATTCCTTTGGTTATTTGAAGATTGAAAAGAATCTTCTTTTTAACAATTTTTAATATTTAAAAATTGTAAGCTTTCTAAAATATTTTTAGCCCTAACTTCCGATATCATTTCTCCCTTTTTATTAGCCATTCTCCGTTAGTTACAAGGAAATTGCTTTCACTAAGTGAGAAAGGTTATTCTCATTGTCTATATAATTGAGTTCGTGTTTCTACCCGATTACGAAAATGAACAATTACGTTCGTGTGGTTGGAGAATTCTCTGAGACGGTTAACAGAAAAGGTTGGTTAACAAAAGCAGTAGGTTTTGCTTCATTGAGCATCGCGATGAGCGGACAATTCCGTCTTTTCTTTTGTTATTAATTAAAGGTGAGTCAGAATCACAATTGGGACACATACGTGGAGGAGGCAGCGAATCGAAAAGAGGCTTCAATTGGTTGTTTCTAAAGCGAGACGCTTCACATACTTATTACAAAATGATTGAATTCTCTGTTTTCGTTGTCCGATATTGCGCCAAAAAGGTATTGAGCGTCTAACTAGAGCGTTTTTCGCGAAAAAAGACAGTTTCGTAGTTTTCGAAGACACGTTCATTTTCATTGCTATTTACTGACTTTAGAGCAGCAGCAGCTGGGAAAACCGACGATGCTGTGGTTTACTCCATTCTTATATCTTCCGATCCGTTGCATTTTTACTCTCGAAGATGAGTCTTAGCTCATGTAAAGCGAGAAAATGGCGGAAACCTTTTTCGACCAATATTCGAAATAAATTAAGCAGAAGAAATAGGTTAACCTTATCAATTCTATTATACCACGTCCATGTATATTCTGGATGTGGAATCTAAAGAAACTGTGTTTCGATTACGTTTCTGGGAAAGTGGTGGATTTTTCGCCTTGGAATCCACGAATCTGGTTTTTTGTCTTTTTGGTGATGTGAATCAGCCTCATCCATGTCATATTCATTAATTTCTTCATGACATTTACAAAATTAAATTTAAGACATTGGTCCTATGAAATCGAGACGAGAAATCAATTCAAGAGTCTTATTTTAGTCGTAAAATGTATTTTTGGATTCCAAATTGTGAGGATTTGAACAAAAAGGCAAAACATATGTATAATTTTGTCGTTGTAAACAAGCAGGTCGCATGTCTGTTATGGCGATGGTTGGACTCTCTTGGAAATATATGGCGAAAACGAGTTCGGAATGACGAAATTGAGTCGAAATTTCGCGATAAGGAAAGCAATAGTCTGAAAATCGAATTTCAGGAATATAAAAAAATTCATGGTAAACAAACTTTTACTTGGCCACTATTTTTTTAAAATTACATAGTGGTCTAGTAAACAAACTTTAACACGACCAGGTCGTGTTTTTCTGAAAATTCTGAAATAAATAGTGTTCTAGTAAAAGTTTGTTTACCATCGATTTGTTTTACAAGTTAATAAGTACCACAAAATTAATCCTGAATCTGTATCCTTCAGGAATATAGTTTTGCAAATAATACAGCTTTTTCTACTTAAGGTGGTTTTAATTGTAATTTCTGAATAAAATTTCAAATATTAAATGTTTTTGTTCTCAAAATAAACGTGGAAATTTTCAGCCAAACCAAATTCTAACCTAACAGTATAAACAAACACGGTATTGTTTTAGCAACCGAGTAAACAAACACCACCCACATCAACTGTTTCTATAAAATATATATCGAGTAAATAAGGGACATAATAGCGGAAGTTTTCAGGAAATACTAATTCGGATCGTCTTTGAGTTACAATATACGAAGCCACGCTGACATTTTAGGTCGATTGGTATTTCCTAGTTTGATTCGTGCTCTTTTCTGTGATACCGTTGTCCGAATACTTTTAAATTTTCAGAAATGTAAGTTAGTTCCGTCAATTTTTGACGGTAACATGCTATAATTTGAGGAATTGCTCCACTTTTCGCAAATTTAGTGATTCCTTACCGTCGAAACTTGTATACTAGAGGACTGTTTACGTGTTCAAGGTAATAAGGAGAATATAGCTCTGTTGGATATATCCTTCATTAATTTCAAGTTGCGATGGTCAGCAAAATCCAACGCAATAAAGCTTAAATTCCCGTCTTCTATTAAGTTGGAGAATTCAAAGAAATAATCTCGAGCGTCTGGTAGCATCCACTCGCTAATTACCTCTAACACATATTAAGGAAAAAAATTTCAAGGACTACAGGTTTTGGCGCGTTGAGAGAAAATATGACGAGGAAGGAAAAAGGATTTGGAGGACTCCGCTCTCTCTGGTGATTTAACCGCCGAAATGAATGAAACTTCCTCAAGACACAAGTGGATGTTATTTCCTCGCACTCGTTGCACCTCCTGCAGGCCCTCACCACCATTGGCTTCCTAATCAATCTGCATCATTCTTATCTCCTTAGCTCTCATATTACCGCGGTATAAAAATTTTTCTCTTTCCTATGCCGAAAGACGTATTCCATTTTATAGAAAAGATGCATCAGGGATCGAACCCCGTTCACAAAGGTAAAATTCTTCTAAAGGCAAATCTCCGAGGAGAGAAGCTGGTGGTGGAAATGGTTTCGCAGCGGAAGGAAATCGCGAGAGTTGGTTTGCAGTGAGAAAAAAGGCGCGAAATGACGATCTCAAGGTCACGGACGCCGTCTCTCTCGAATACTTGCGCTGAAATGGCGCTTAAAAAGGATATTACGAATGCGTATAAAAAAGATATTAATGCTCGTTCGCCATAGTCTCTAGCGGCGTCGGTCTCTCAGAAAACCCGAAAAATATAATCGTATCCGAAGAGTGTATTCTTAGTGTTAATTGAACTACCACTAATAAATAAGTATGGTAGAATAGCGTGATGGATCGCTGCAGTTCACTTGCTCATACGATTGCACTCATTCTACAGAAATTATTTCACCGCCGTTGCAAACACCTAAGTATATTCATGTACATAATCTTCTAATAGGCGAACGCCATTTGACAGCATTCTGGTAATGTTTTCATCCATAGACTTCTTCCATTACAATACTTATGTACGTACGTCATATAATAATGTAATTAGAAAAATATAACGATATCATTTAATGCTTAACCTATAGTGAAATACTTCATATTCTTGCTATACATTATCATATTATCAGAATACTTTAAAAGATACAGGAAAATGTTTTGAATTTTTATCCGCCATACATAATCTGTTAATGGCACCTCCTGTGCAGTAGAGCAGAAGAATTCAATCACAATGAATAGCATTACGCAACTCTTTTTAATAAATATCAACAACGATACTAAAGTAAATTGAACTTTAAAGAATGTAGCCATTATCTGCTTACATTTTAAACATGTTCATTATCATCTAATTATTTGGTTTAGAAAAGTACTTCCGAATCCTTTAATGATCATAATGATCAAAGAAACATTGCAAGGAGGCTACAAAAATGTATCCATGCCTTGGTATCGTTAAGCTCACCTAAATATTTCGGTGGTAAGCGAGAATCCTACAATTCATTCCCGTCTTCAAAAGTGACTCTTAAAAACGCTGAAAATGCACATAGAAGGGGGAAAATATTTGCACAACTCTTCTTTTCCGTATTGTGAAAACAAAAAATTGATTCGTTGGTATTTCCACTGAACGGTGATCGGCCTCACCGAACAAGTTCCCCGCATTTCCGTTCGTTACTTTTATGCTCTTGTATGCATTTTCATTCGGAATGACACGTCACACCCACCACCGCTTTCGGAGAAATACTATTTGCAAATTAAATGGCGATTTAGGTGACGCAATGAACTTTATATTTCGCATAAATTTCGTATATGTGCTAAGACGTCTCATTGGAAATCTTCTTTGTAACAATTATCCGACGCAGCCGGACGATGACCTAAATACAGATCAGTTCGATTTATAATGTTCACATATTAACCGTCAGTTAGGCTCCTCAAAAATTGTACGCAATTAGTCGTGGGTCAATATGACGCCAAAATTCTATCAATTTTTAAAACCCTTTAAAATTGAACTAGTTCAATTCATCAAAGTTTGTAAAGGATCGTTTAGCAAATCAATTATAACTATTTTATGTTTTCACTTATTTAAATAACAATAAATTATATTAAATGTATAAACATATGAACAAATTCTATAACTTACATGATAGATGTTCTTTTATATTAAAAATTTACCTAGGACTTTCAAAATTTCCGAGTAAGTAACGGAGGTTTGTCATTTTAATTCTTATGGCAAAATTGCACTGCTTTAAATGCCAACTGACATAAAATAATAAAAATTGCATTCACTCTTTTCGGAAAAACGTCAAAGTGTGGATTTAATAAATATTCAAATTTTTTGTGAAACTTTCCGTTTCAGGGGTTTCCGACCATGGCAAAAGTTTTAATAACAATTTTTAAATCCTAATATTACTAATCGTATTATGCTCCTTATTAGTGTTACCAGCCTATGAAATTTATTATATTATTAATATTTTTGTATCAGGTTCAATTTGGGGCGTATATCTTTTATTTTGAAGTTGTAAGTATCAATGAACAATTCTGAACCAACTTCACGAAATCAGAGCTACCTACCGTTAAAAACGAATTATTCAAATGTTTGTATTTCGCATTCACATTTCGCAATTTCACATCTGTTTACGTGAAATGTTTTAGCTGTGTATCTAAATCAGCCTTTTAGTAATTATTTCATAACAAAATTATGAGAATTATTCGGTAAACATTGTTCGGAAATTATTTTTATTTCAATTTGGAATGCGTAATACGGTTATTTATGCGCCTGATACCTACTAATGTAATCCTTCATATAAAAATGTGCTTAAAAAACATTGAAATGGTTATTATTTAATTATTTACATTTATTCTTGTAAATTTGATAATACTGCTAACATTACATTCTTCTCATTTGCTAAAATTAAAGATATTTTCAAAGTGTAATTATTTAACAAAAATCTTCGCAGAATGAGATTTTAGCCTAAATATTTTAAATAGTTTGTTTTATCGGAGGAAATACATCGCATCATATTGACCCCACGTGGCTTATTAAGGGTTTAATAACGTTTTTCCCTAACCTTGGACGTGTTTTAAATCTTGTTATTTGATACACTCTTTGAGATGTTAGGCGTGCGTGTAAAAAAGTGTCATGAATAAGACTTCTCAGTTGAGTTCGAAAGTGAAGAGCTGTTTCAAGGGAAAGTGAAAATATGGATTCCATTAAATCCTCTAAAAACTTCGACAATCCGTTATCATTGAAATAGTATTTTTTGTGGCATAATTTGTACATGTTTGTATAATTTTATAACCGTGTAATGTATTATTATTTTACTTATGTTAGAATGCCTGTAATAAGTAAATGATAAAAAAGCTACCGATGGGATTAATAACGATTAAATCCTTTCCTTCAAAAATCGGATAAATCTTACCTTTGCCCATTTTCGTAAACTGTGTTTGCTTCCAGTTCTCTTAAACTACTTGTTAACTGAAAACTGCTTGTTTATAAAACAGAAATAAATAGAGACGGAGAGAATATTTGAAAAGAAATGGCCATACGAAAGCAATAATTAAATTGAATAGAGTGAAGTCGCTGTTTAATCTAAAAAGAAAAGTTCGATGAAGTTATATACAATCGTTTTCGTTTTATCAAATAAATACATTCGGTAAAATTTAGATCATTAGAGGCAGAGTTCAAATGTATCCACATTTTTGTGCGATCTTTGTTAATTGCTTTCGTAGGCTTCGTCCGTTGTTAATACTATTCATTTAACTAATAATATAAGCTTTCATTTTGTCGGAAATATTATTGATTATGATTTTAAAAGTTATGTATTAATAAATTTTGAAAGAAAGATCATTTTAATGTAAAAAGCATATTCGCTAAAGCCCTCTCCCCTCATAAAAATGTTAGTCATCATTTACATAGTCGCATTTGGACCAACAAAAACACAATTTTTCGGACAAAGACAAAAATTTTAAAATGTGCAAAGATAAATAAAATAATTATCATGATAATTCCATTTCATTCTTGCGGTGTTTTTGCACTTGTTTAGTTAGGAGTGCTATAAATATAATACTAACTATGAATACTCGTTGCTGGTCGTTCGAAATCAATTCATATTTCTCGACCCAAATGACTTCCCACAGATGCGCCCAGACCGCTATTTTTAGAACTTATTACCTTCAATTGCCAGTATGAGCTGAGAATGTCTTTACCCTCAATTTTGTTTTCCAAACAATGCTCGAATTTCTTCGTTGGTCCACCGATTTGCGGCTGCTGATTTTGGCTTCTTACAATTTCTGTGATCCAGTCAACATTTACGTCAATTTCATAGTTCTGTTGTACTTTTGATTTCTTACATTTATTGTCCACGCTCCACTCTTCGTACGTTTTCTTCACCTGACCATCTTCAAACCCAATTCGCCTTTGCTAATCCGTTTGAAAAAAGTCGAAATGGCGGTGCATTTATATCTCTTACTGTAAGTTTTCCATCCAAGAAATGATGATTGGATCCTCTTCTGCTTCCTTCTTACCTTAATAATACTGTAGTAGATGATATATAGCGCCTCCTAAAGTATTTCGAAAATACTACAGCGTTCTGATTTTTACGATTTATTTTATCTTCTCGTTATTTTCCGTCTTCGTAAAACTCCAGCATTTGTAATTCATTCCACTCGCGGCGGATCGGCCGTTAAAGAAATCACTGAAAGCCTTTAATTGTGCTATTTTTGAGTACAGGTTTCGATTCCATTTAAATAGGCTGAATCACGGCGCACTCATTCTTAGTGCTATATCGCAATTGAAAAGGGATTTCTTCGTGGCATTGAGAATTGTTTTTTTTAATATCGGTTCCTCTTTGTCTTCAGCATTGGAGTCATGCCCCAAAAGAATACGGACCTCTTTCAATTTTTATATTACAATTGTTAGATTGTATACTCCGCCAATAATTTATTATATTTATATTTTAATTTATTTACTACGAATATCTTATTTCAAATTAGCTCTAATCGATTATATTAAAAATATTTTATTTCTTCGGAAATTATTATGTATAAATATTATTACGTATGATTCGCCTTACTTTAGCCATCCCATCATGCTGATTGCCCCTTCGTAGTTTTCACTCTGACAATTCGAATATTTTCGCAATGTTTATTGAAGCGCGAAACCGTACGCTTCTGAGGAATCGTATGAAAAGTTGCGGTCCAATTATTTCTTCAGTCTCCTGCGAAACAACCAGTCAGTATTTTCGGTTATCACTATTTAGGTTGACTAATAAAACAATTATTTTTGCTGTTTCATCCTCTGCCAAATATTTAAAAGCGTATATATGCTTATCATATAGCTATCTTTGGTAATAAAATTAAGTCTTTTTCGGTTTTTTTTTAGTTCATTTGAACCAAATGTTGACCTGCGGTTAATTATCTTTTGCGATTACCTTTATCGTAAGGTTTGCAGAGTTAATATTGGGTTAAAAAGAAGCATTATCAGCATAGGCAATATTCAATTATATGTTCGTCTGAATAGATTTCGCAAAATATTACTGTTTACCAGAATGTTTAATTCGATATCGCTGTATTTACTATCCACAGCGTCATCTTCAGGTGGCGTGGAAAACGGGTTATCTTGTAAATATAGTATTCTAAAAATATAGTACTCCGTGAAGTCAATTGAGATGAATAACATTGATAAGGATCCCGAGTACAAAGTCGATGGCGCGTGAGTAAAGGCAGTCCCGGGTTTGATTACCGTATGAATTGACCCCGGCTATCGAACAACTTTTAAAAGTACTGCTTTTTATACTAAATTTGATTCAGTGAATAGTGACTTTAACCCGAAATTGTGGTGCTTATCACTACCTTTTCTGCATCACTAACTTTTCGGTGCGGATTTTGTCTGCAGCCAAAGAACTCGTAAGTGCGAAAGAGGCGAATGTGTCCACGCGCCGAAAGCAAACGCAAATTAATTAATTGTGCAACAAGGGGCGGACTCATTATTCAAGGGGGCATTTATTTTTACCCTTATTTTTTCTCTAAAATTGTATTTGACAACCTAATAACGGCGAAGGGAAGAAAGATTAAGGGTAATTGGTATTTTTGGAAGGGTAACCGTTACGATGGTAATCAGGTTGCTAAAAAACTCACGATTTAATTGCTATTTCCAGCGACTTGGTTCCGAAAAGTTAACGTTGGTGTGCGAATGTTTGTTTTGGTGGAGACGTATGCGGAACGTTGATTCTCGGATGTTTAGTTTCATTTGGGAAATTGCATTTTTCTCACATTTGAACAGATTTTGAAATGTTTATTTTATTGGAAAGTATTCCTCTAATTGTAATATGTAAGATACTCATTACTCCAGTCGAATCGTCTGACGTGGAAAAGGCTCGATATGAATAGTTTTCTGTTATTGAATTCGTTTTCATATCCACCAAAAGGGTCCTTGATTTCACTTCCCCTGTTTGATTGCCTAGAATTACGGGAAAGAATCCCAAAGGGCACTGAAGTGGGATTTTTCGTAAAAGTTATTGTTCGATCGTATTTGAAAATTTTGCTCATCTCGGCTTTTGCACTTACTTGTCTGAAACAGGTACCCGCTTTGCAGTAGTTAGGAATGCGTGATAAGATAAGGACAGTACCCGCATTAAGAGTTATTTCTAGGGCGTAGCGATTATTTCTCCTTTTTGTTTCCTTTTTAGGCTAAGTACCCTTAATTATCTATTTTCTCCGAATACTTTAATGCTATTCATTTATTTATTCGACTGGATATAACCTTTTATTACAAACAATGTCACAGAACCAATATCAAATCAACAAAATTTAAAAGGATAAAATACAATAAACAATAGTATTTTATAAGTTTAAAATATCACAAAAATTGAAATTTATATCGCAAATTATTAATGTTTAAAGCACAAATATCCCTGTCATTATTATTAATGATGAAATTTACGTATGGGATATTATAAATAATAAACATGAGTAGCTACATAAAATATTGCATTTGCGAAGAGAATAATAATTAAAAGTTGAATTTTATCCATTCTTAAAACGTTTTCGAGGGAAATATTTTTACTTATTTATCTCAATGTACTAATGAACATGTATAATATGTAATAATTCGTCTTTTTTAATTTTTAATTGTCTCTTCTTAGATCTAACCGCTTAGTAGGACATGCCGTAGGGTTTAAGGATCACAACCGATGTCACCATTTATTTTTTTCCAGATTTATTATAAATATATTCTAATTTAATGTAATGGATTCCCACATGCGCGAGTTTTCGTCTCATTGCGATGATTTCGCGTTGAAAGACCACTTTGAAAGTTATTTGGCTCCGTCCTCATCGAGAATCGATTTGTGTGCTGTTGATGAATGAATCCCTCAATGATATCACTCCGATAGATGATGTTAATGACCCACCCTCTTCTTTTTTCCTATTGTTTCCGTGGCTTTTGTATCTTCGACATCTTAACGCTTTTTGAACTTCAATTGTCATTCAGACGTGAACTCGTTCCAATAAGTGATGGAAATTTGATTTGCTTACACGTTGATGGTCGTCTTTATAAGGACATTATCTTCGAGAGGCACATTTTGGGCGTTAATTTAACCTTTAGATTATCTTTGGTCGTTTTTTTTAATTCAATGGAATTGTGATCAGTGCAATTTACAAGGAGGAAACCTTAGTATTCGAAATCCTCATTTCACTGTTCGAAGTGTATCGTGCGAAAGTGCTTTTTGAAGAACGTGTAAGTTGATCAAGGGGGTTCAATCAAATACATACGAATATTTTGGCGTCCTTCGGATGGATCATTTGCGTTCTTTCGAATGTGCCTCGGCGAAATCACGATTATTTATGAACTCGATTTGTCCCTATAAGTCGTATTGTTCACGCTTTTGTCTCCGATGCTGTCGAAAGGAAAAACTCGTGATAATATGGAATCGGTTTACATTTAAACGTCCATCTCTGTGAACGTTTCTTCAAGCTTTTGAAAGTATATTTATTTGAGATTCCTATATTCCTCTTCATTGCACTAACGTAAACGTGAGTAAATAATAATAGATGTAGTAATCTACATAATGTAGAAATATTTATTTTGTTTGTACTCTATGCAGTTCCGCCGATGCGTTGATTCAAATTTGAACAGTCGAACATTTTAAGTGGGCAATGGCTGCCTAAGCGTTATCGATCATATCTGAATATTAAGATTCGAATCTTCCTTGTCTGTAGAGATTCTTGTACTTCGTGTCGTTGTCATCGTAAAGCTTCTCCCAAGATTTTCACTTTATAGCTAGTTTAGAGTAATGCTGTAATAGGATTTCAGAACTTTCGGTTTGCCGCAAACGGGTCCGCCTTGAGGGGCGTCTCGCATGTAGCATATGTTGGAAGTGCTTTTCCAACGCTTTTTTGCCTGTCGCCTCTCGTGGGAATGCTCGCAGCCAGATTATTTCGGGAGGGACTTCTTTTAATTTCTGATATTTGAATGTGATCTTCGGGTTTTATTTTTAGTTCCTCTTAAGCATTCTACAGTCAACATTTATTTTATTTCTCTTCGCGGATTTTATTGTCATCGGTTTAGAATTTCCGGACTCGTTTGGTTGGCGGGGTCCTTAATTACGACGCCCCCATTTGATTTTATTCCGAGACAATAACGAATTCGTATGAAGCGAGAGGATTCGTGGCCTTCGAGAAATCGCGGGAATTCCATCGTGAGAATGGGCCGCTCAAGGTTCCTTCCTTGTCGCCGAAATGATTTCGATCCCAGAAACTTAGATCGAATCAGCGCTATAACACATTCATGTTCGAAAGCTAAATTTATTGGAATAAATAAGTTGTTCTTGTTTGAATTGAGTTTACGCGGAGTAACAGTTACAAACCTTATATTATCCAACTTCTGTGGCCAGCCATTGCATTAGCAACCTTCAAAGAACGCTGGATTGAGAACTGTTTCTATAAGAAGCGTGTTTGATCGAATGATATCCAGAAATGCAAATGTAGGCCCAAACTTGGTACGAATTAATTTCGCTTCTATATAGTTCTCCCCAGGGTACGCACGTTTAATAAATGAAAGAATGACTCATTAAACGGATTGTAATCGAAAGAAATGACATTTCCATAAGCCTTATACAGGCTTCCGTTCTTGTGACCCTGAAGAACTCTTTCGGTCGGCGTCACGTGTGAGAGTTCATCTGTGTTGGGAGGAAGAGCATGTGTGTTTCAATGCCATCGTGTCTTTCCGGTCCACCATGTTTCGATTGTTTTCGGTACTGCTAGACATTTACCCTAATTCGAGGAATAGACGCACTTATAGAAATACAGGGTTGAACTTTGTTTGCCATAACACTGACTTTGACTTCATCTTAGACTGACCATTATAAAAACGCTGAAAGATTTTTACTATTCAATATTAGTTTTATTATTTTATCAGTCGTTGCGGATTTCAAACAAAAATTGGAGTGATTTGGAAACAAATGCATAATCATATGTAAAAGTGTACGGGGACGCAGTTCAAGCCAATTATCCACAAATAGAAACGTTTTAGCGAGGATGTAATGAGATACAAGCATTGTAAATATTTATTATTCCCATTCCTAGTTTTCTATAATTATACCGGCAAAAAGGACTAATTTGTTAGTATTTTCGCCTTATTACAGTTTTTGAGAGTTTAACTTCGTTTTAGATGAATCTGGAAGTGGTTTTGGTTAATTTGCGAATCCATTACGCAACTGAATCATTGAGGTAAATAAGAAAGAATCAGTTTTTTAATTGTAGAATGAAGGTATTCCTCGGAATGCAGCCGTTCCTTTTTATAGTTATATTATCACCGTTATTATTTATAAGGGTAGGAAGTAAGAAGAAACGAGAATTTCTTTCATTTTCTCATACTTGATACTCAAATGAAAGTTTAGTCGCCTCAGGATCTTCGTGCAATTTGATCGAAATCCTTAGTTTATGGAATTATGCAAATCCTATGCGTGCCTATGACGGAGCAGTTGGACATCCCTGAAATGATTTTAAAGTCTTTTCCACGAATTGTGACAGAGGTGGAATCGACGAGGAAACCGGGCAAAATATAGAAGTCCTTCTTAATATTCGTGGAAACGTAGGAAGGGGGGGAATCCCCTCGGTGAGCGGCGAGTTGAAAGCGAGGCTTCCGCTCAAATGATTATTAATTGATAGATTATATCGGGAAGAAGTAATTTGCAGCGTTATCGCCGCTATCATTCGTTGCGAAAGTTGGGAATGCGTGAGTCGGTGGAACGATGAATTCGTACTGCATCGAGAGACATAGGATCGACGCTCATCTCTTTGCTCTCGAATGCGCTCGAATTCACAATTCTGCATAAATTAATAGCTCCCAATATTCGTACTATCGTAGAGTTATTTCGCTCTTATTTATTGCTCCACGTCGCAACCTTGCAGAAACCAGCTCGTGTTCGCCGTAACTTTTAAGGATGAAACGTTGACAGTGAATTGGTCACTTCATTGATTGCCTGATTTCGACGAGCCTTTTCAATTCACTGCAAATGCGGAATCGGATGAAACAACAAATGTTTTGGTCTCGCTTTATTGTTCTCGAAAATCTTAATTAAATTAGACGAAGAAAAGAATGGAAGATAGCTAGGAATGGAGCGGTGCGGTCGCTTTCCGGTTGACTGCTCTAACCAATTGAGCTATCTTGCTAAATAATTCACACATGCTCGATTGGTTGAAGCAGGAAGTGGATGATGAGAGTTCGAGTCCCGGTCATCTCATACTTTTCATTGCCACATCTTAAATTGCTTTGTAAAAAAAAACCGCCCCTTCCACCAATGTAATGTATGAGCATTTGTTTTTGTCGCAGTTTCGCTCGGGATTAGCCTGCTATGAATTCGTCGTTAAATCCAAATTAGTTCGTAGATTCTTCAAAAACGCTCAAAAGATTATTCGTTTCCCGAAAATCGTCGCACGGCTAGCCGAGTTAATTCTAAATGCGTAAATTCGACGCGTGCCGTGATCGTCGCTTTCATCGCCTTCGTCTTAAGTAATAAACTTCGACTGTATCTTTCACTCGACTTATCTGTTAAGCCGCCGCTCTCCAAACAGACCTCAGATTATACTCCAAGTGTAACGAGATTTGTATCCACTTAGATATGTTTGTCATTTAATCTCCTCCTGCCACTTCGAGGTTTCTCCTCACCTTTGATCGTAATGCAAAATGAGACGAAAGGATTTGAGGTGCGCCAAATTTCTCACCACTCGAATGAAGGAAGAACTTAATTTAGTTTGTGCTTAATCGCGTGACTTTTTCCTCGTCCGTGGTCTTTCTGTATCCGTCTGATGTTGACCATTGTGCTCAAATTATATTGCAGCGTTTTACACTCGGTAAACTATTAAGCATGTTGTTTTCAGAAGTATGTACGTATACTTTGTGAAACGTGTGTTGCTTATATTCTTTCGTCTTGTTGAGCATTATTTATCTCTAGTTTACTCAAATTTTTAGAGATGGAGCGGCAAAATTAAATTTATATTATACGGTAGATAACATATTTCGAATAATTTAACTATAAACAAATAATTTCCAATGCATTAATATGTGCGTTGACTCGGTCCCGAATAAAAACGTCAAAGCCCGTATTAATGTAAGAATTAAGTTGGATCAACCGTTCGATTTGCATCTCAATTCACTTTTCTCGAACTTTTGTAATAATAGTGAAATGTCGCAGCATTTTTAGTTCATAATGCGACACACTAAATTTTGATTAAAGATTTGTAAAAATTCAGTGCTGAGAATTCAGGAAATGACCTCCATTGACAAAATTATTATTTCGCTGCCACGAATTCATCCGAAAGGTTACCCTTTGGAAACACCGTCTATATGTATCTTAGTTTCCTACTCGTATTCGAATACAAAACTTTCAAAGGAGTCATCAAGTCTTAATTTCTTTCTTGTAGATGTATAGCATTATCTAGATATCAATCTGTAATTTAATTACAAGATCAAAGGGATGAAAAGTTTATCCCAAGGAAAAACGGACTTGAGAAAAGTCTGACTGGGCCGGTAATCGAACCCGGGATCTTCCTCTATCCGGGAGGATGCCTTGACCACTAGGCTACCGAGACAGACCATTTCAACAAGCCGTTTTGGGAACTTTGTGTGCAAGGTTCATTAGTCCGTTTTTCTTTGGGATTTTTCGTGGGTGCACGACCATATGTGCAATTTACCCTTTCCTTTATCATTGGCGAAACTGGGGATCCTACTTATCTGTCTAGAAGTCACAGTCAACGAATGTGCATGTTTAAGATTTGCAAACAGTAATGTGATCGTCAAGTTCTAAACTTATTTAATTATTGAAGAAACCTCAGTTAAAATCGATGGAAGATTCTTAAAGTTTCGCATCCTAATTTGGAGCTGTGTGACTACTCGATTATTTTTGGATTGTGGTTTGTGGTACAATTACCAACTTTTTTTTACCTACTGGTACGTTTGTTGAGCATACTTTTCTACCATCGTAAGTCTCGGAAACTTCATTCAGTGCGTTTTGAAGAAGTCCCAGATATGTAAGTAGTTCACTCCCTCTGTCATACGCTTTATAGCTCCTTCTCTTATAAATGCAAATCGTGCAAAAGTAATTAACAGGATTGGTAATGTTTAATGTCGCATTTCGTAATAGGATCTTCGAAGAAGTTATTTGAATTGATTTGTCAAGAAAAATCGAAAATGAAATTTTTAGAAATATTTTCTTCCATAGAATTAAAATGCAACTGTAAGCGGTGTATAATAAGGGGAATATTGGAGAATTTGGTTCATCGTCGCATTTATAGATTTATTTACAATTATCGATCTCATAATAACACTTTTCTATCAGGAAAAACTTTCGTCGTGTTCATTTCGAAGTGCATTTAATCGTGACTACCCTAATCGCTTGCTATTTATTCTATCATCTAAAATTCACATATTAGCAGTGGGCGAAATCGAGTTTTTGCGAAAACGGAAGAGTCATGTATTTTGGAGAATGAATTCAGGGGAATTAATAATGGTTTCCCAGGACGAATGAATTTTGACATGTGATTAGTCGAGTTGCCTTGCGTAAATTACGGAATGAAAAAAGTTTATTTCTATTTTTCAAATTAATATCGTGGCAGGTCTTATGGGAAACGTGGTAATGTTTTTGGTGTCCTTGAGAAGTGCGTGCAGCCGAGTGAATTCCTCCCTGTCACGCATGGTCACCGCGTTTTATCTCGTCGTTGCAGGCCCTCCAGTGGGAGACCTCTTCACCTGTGCGCTCGATTTATTTTGCGAGTTGTGTGGGACTTGAAACGCACACGCGTTAATATTTATCGTCGCTCGAATAAGATTTTAGTGCTCACGTACCAAAGTGGATCTTTTCGTCCAGTATCCTTCTTTTGAATCATCAAATTCACGCGAATCTCTCTTCGTGAATATTCTCTCTCCTTTGTCGCGACACTTTCCGTTGGACCTCAGTCTGAAATTAATCACTCTCGTTGCTTGCTCTGTTTTTTCGATGTACTTGTTCGTGAGAGACTATGGGATACGATTATACTTAATTTGTAACTTTCTCCCCCTTACACTTTCCATTAGATTAAAATGTTTAAAACCAATGTTTTGGGCGGAAAGATGACGTTTTAAATTTGGATGTATTCCTCGAGATAATATCTCGTTAAAATTTATGATTCTCAAACCCAAAACCGTCAAGATGGTAAATTAGGTTTAATTTCCAATTTATTTATTAATAATTCAGTTAATTATTTAAAATTTCCAAATATTTTAATGTCATTTATCGCAAGTATCAAAGCTTAGAAAATTAATCCTCAAATTTTCTTCTGGTGAAGTTGATAAAACTGCTGGGAAAATGCGTAGTAATCCATGGGCTTCTATTGTTTTTAAACATTTCCTTGTTTATTTTCATTTTTACTCTGAATCTCGATGTCATCCAAGGGAGTGAACTATATTTCATTATGTTTCAATATTTCTTCGCTTTCTTGAAAATAATCATGTCTAAAAAGGACACTTTTCTGGTCCACTGACTGCGTTTTTCATTTCCACATTTATCATGGACCGAACATCCTTAGCATTTTCTTTGGACCTTCGTTCCTCAATTTGTCCTCCCATCTATCGTCATCTGTTGACTTGCTTTGTTCTTCGAAGGATTTCTGCTTCCCTGTCTTTTCATTTCCACGTCTTCTTCTCTCCTGTCCAACCATTCAAATGATATCCCGGTACATCCTAATATACGAGCTTGTACTACTTGCTGTCAACAGTTGTTCCTACTTATAAATCCTTGGCTTGAGCCTTCACTATTCTTGCTACTTCCATTGTGATCTTGCTGCATCAGTAGCATAACTATCCAACTTGTCTTAAGGTGTGGGTGGTGTCCTCAGGATGGCGTTGCAGTGTTTTCCCAAGTAGGAATGAAAAAGTCGGACGAGCCACTTGCCCTTGTCAACTAAGTCTCCCCAAATAACCAAAGACGGCATGTCTGAATTTTCCATTAAGATTTCTCAATTGGTAGAGCATCCGCTTCGTAAGAGAGAGGTCACCTTTCGAGTCTCGGCCTATATTTTTTTCGTATTCGTTCGAAAATACACGTAGGTTACGCCGTATCTTGCTGTCATTTCTTAATTATGTCATAGTTTCCCCTTGTCTTCCATGTTGCAGTATCATAGCCGATAAAGCACATAGTTTACCTAGTCTTTAGTTTTATTCTCGCGTACCACTCACATAGAGGTAGGCTTCTACTCGGATGTCGTTCTCCGTGTGCTAAAGAAAGAAAATTTTGAACATGGCTGTTAAGGAACCATTCCCCAATACCCGTTTTTGTTGACGTCTCATTCACAAGAAAATAAGAAAGGACACCGCATTTTTTAAGAGGATCGGGCATTTAATTTTGGTATTAGAGATTTTAAACCTCTTATTCTTCGCATTGTTCTACGGCACCTTTTAGTCGTTGTACCTTAGCGGCACCTAATTCCTCTTGATGGACCTTCCACTTCCTGGGTGTACCTCCACTTGCTTTTCCGTCGTTATTCGCATCAACATCTCAGTAGCTTCACTCTATCGTTGTTTGCTCTCGTGCGCGGATACGTCACAATCCAAAAGATTTAAGTATCGCTCTGTGTTATTAAATTATTAATCCTTTCCTTCTCCGAAGATGGATATCTGGTTGCATCGAAGAACGGCACCACGCAATTCGTGACTTAAAATTGCGTGTGAACCTTCGACCTCACGAAAGGTCGCGTGGTGCACTTTGCTTCGTCGAAGGTGCATTCGAGCGGCTCAGCGACCCTTTAGGAACATCAGCTGTATTCTTCCGTTTGTTTGAATAGAATACGAAGTACTTTTACTCTTTGTTGTACTAACGAAGTTGGAACTATTATTGGAGTACTCTTCTTGCATAGCGCGGTATTATTAAATATTCTCATCTTTTTGCTGGAGCTCCGGTGAAGCGAGCAAGTTTGTACGGTAAGATTGGACAATTTAACGGACTAAACGTTATCCGGAAGGTCCGAAAACGAGGCGAAGAAAATAACTAAATTAAAAATTGAATATTCTCGTTATATCGTACCTGTAACGAAGGCGGTGTACTGCATGCACGGGACATATACGTTATGGGACAGCAAAATAATTTGCACTGAAACTGAATTAAAATATGTCAACTTGAAGATTATACTCATTGACGTTTTGAGTTTGTTCAAGAGTAAGTCCTCTTTTCATTTCGTAACCCACGAAGTTTTCTTAAGGTAAGAGTAAGTTTATGTTCGCAGGACATAATTGGATGAGCGGTGAATGTGGCATTTTTGTAGTTACACGACTACTCTGTACTTCTTATCTGGTATTTTGCTTCTTTGGATGTTCCTTTTGGGTTGATGTTTCAGAGATACTAGATTCCGTCCGAAAGATCCCAATTCTCGGCGATAATAATCTTTCTTTCGAATAAACCGATCTTCTGTATTTTCCCGCCTTCCGCGGTCTTTCGAGAACAGCCGACTGAGAGAGTAATGTTGCTCACGCTCGGTATCGAACGTTTTCCTCTCTTAAATCATTTGTCTCGCGTGACCCTGGTGATTTATTTCCCTCCTTGCAAGTGAAAGTGCTCACGTTTATAAGGTTTGCGCACTTGTGGACTCGGTTATTTCTCTCTTGTCGATAATTCATCTTTTGCGTAGAGACGTACGAGGAAAGACAGATCAAAAGGAACAATCGAGAACCTTTTAAGGAGAGGAAAATTTTTTATTAATTCATAAACGTAAAGTATTGCGCCAAATATAACCATTGATAGTGGCATTGTTATGTTTTCCATTACAGTTACTTGTTTTATGACAATTTTCTTTGTCATAGCATTGTTGTAACCATTATTGTAAGGATTGCCGTTGAAATTGAAAATTTCGCTTGTCTTCCCGGAAAAAAAACTTGCACATTCAATTTTTACAATTCACATGGATTTAATCAGCAACTTAAACTGAAAGAAAGGGTGCGTGTTGTTTATGAAAACGTGTAGTTATTTAATAATAAAGATTAACGATTATTATTAGTAACAATTCAGAAGCGGCCAAGCTTTTATTTATACATATCCCATTCGTTTTAGTGTGGCATCATGCTTTTGGAAATACTACTGTTTGTCTAAAACCGATTTTACCTTGCAGCCACTTATTGCTGTTCCTAAAATCTGTTCTGCGACATTTCCTTTTACTCTCGTATGCTTGATACAATCATTCTCTTACATCACGAGTGAAGGTAGAAAAAGTAATCGATGTTTCGTTCTTTCAATTTCGTTAAAATTAAAACATACTTTTTAACTTCCTTGTTTTAATTTCATGTCTTCTTTTCATTGATTGAAAAGTTCGACTTTTGATTATCTTTCAGTTTCCTTCACTCCCTTGTTTACAAAAACAACTCTTGACCATGTATACCGAATTTGTTTTTTTAAACAAGACTTTCATTAGATTGCTCAGCAACTATTTATTTGTAATCGAAGTCTGTTGCAATTATAAAGTGCCGTTTCCCATCTTACATCTGTTCTCAATGACTCTTTGGTCCGTTCCTATCTTTTGCATTTTACGGAATTCTTGAACCGCCATTTCATCTTGTCCCCGCTAACCAGGAAACGGATCATCGACAAACAGGTTTTTTCCGCGTTTAAAGCCAATGTATGCTGTTTGTACTTACCTACTTTGAATGTTTATTTACGCTTCACTCTTTCAGAATCATTAATGCAAATGGTAGAAGTAGGTAAATCGCCGGTTAATTTCTCTGTTTAATTTGTACAGAATCGTATTTCTCGATTAAACGTTGGATGGAAAGTATTTGTGAAACCTAATGCTCTAACAAGTAGTTATGCTGCGCCGTTGCATTCCTCGCAATAGAAAGGAGTCAACCGTGGCCTATATAAAATAATGGAGGACGAATGATTTATACGCATGTTTATTCCAGCCATAAAATCCTTCGAACTTTCTTCGGAAATGCACTTTTAATCGTTTCTACGCATTATGCATTTATGCTTGTTCTCTCTATGTCAGTGGTATCCAACCTTTTGGTGGCGCAGTACCTCATTACAGATTTTCTCAGGCGCAAAGTGAGGAACCCTTGATTTAGGCATCTCTTACGTTAAAAAAAAGGAAAAAAAATACTTCGCATTTCTACAATGTAGAAGAAAATAGAATAAATATTTATTCACAATATAGCTCAAGTAGAAATGAGCATAATAAAACCGTTTTTTTTTTTTTTCAAAGAAAAGAAACATTTTGTGAACACTAAGCCTGAGTGATGTTGCAACGTTCTTTTATTTCCCGGTCACGCAACGCGGGCCGCAGGAGTGGGCTTTGGGGGCCGCATGTGGTCCGCGGGCCGCTGGTTGTACACTGCTGTATGCCCTCTTCGGTGTTCTTTCATCGCCGTTATTATGTCTCAATCCTCAAACATTCTTGGCAGTCAGTTTTGACAATTCGACGCGACTTTCCGACATCAGCTCGAATATGTGACGATTGCAGTGATTAGAATTCCGATTAAAGATCGAGCGAAACCTCCGCTGGGAACATACACACTTAGTGCGTCCTCAATTAAAAAACAGCACAACTGAATGCTCTCTTAATTTTTGGGTTATTGAATTTCCAGCCCCTCTGCTTCAAATTCATCTTTTTCAATTTTTGTATCTTAGCGCGGTGGAAGTGAAGGAGAAAAAGTCTGCCGTAGGCGGGGATCGAACCCGGGTTTCGCAGATGTACCAGCCATCATAGCTACTATCACCTTTGCCTTTCTTCAGGGGTTTTCCGGAGTAGCTATGATGGCTGGTACATCTGCGATGTCCGTTCGTGGTCGGAGGGCAATGCCATTGTCTTTGATGGACCCTCCTCCACTCCTCCTCCATCATAGCCCTTGGAAGTGAAGGGGATATTGTGCTGCCGTGGTAGCTTAGTGATTAGAGCAACCGACCGGCAATCGGGAGACCCGGGTTTCGATCCCCGGCTACGGCAGACTTTTTTCTCCTTCACTTCCACCGCGCAATTACAATAAACATGTGTAACATGTGAAACTTCCTTCATCTTTATCTTCTGTATCTTACTTAACGAAAAAGTACTTTTGCATATCCACCGGGATATGAACCCTGGACCGCTTTCTCCAAAGGCAAACGCGCTGTCCACATGACTATCCGGGAGCCTTCCTCAATTAAGTGGAGATTCGTAACTTGATTGTCTCGATCGCGAATGGGCGGTTGAGGAATTTGACTTTAATAAAAAAAGAGACTTTCTACCGTCAACTTACGATTTATCGATTGCGGATGTAATCCGTCCCGGAAAGCCATTCTCTACCAATTTTTAAGATATTATGATTGCAGAAACAAAACATTCGTTCGATCAGTTTTAATTAATTATTTAAACCCCAACATTTGTACAATTCCATGGGATAAATAAGGGCGAGACATGAACATATTCTGTAATTAAATTAGTAATTGTAAATGGAATTTCATCGAGTATCTGTCTTTTATTTTGTCCAATTCTGTAAATGTGAAAGGTTCGTCAAGAAGGGTGACTTTTCCATTGCTTGTAAAGAATGACTCATTATGAGAAATCATACCCATACTTGTTGCTATGGTTTAAATCAATGCATAGTAGTATTTGAGGTAAACGTTCTCTTTGGATGGTTTTGAGCTAAGACAATTTGTTTACATTTCATCGAACTTCCTTTTTTAATTTGAAGGAAAAAAGATGGACGGTGGGTCTCATCCGGTGTCAATTGACATATAAGTCAGTCAGCTGGTGTGCCGCAAGAAAGCTCTCGGTGTACAGCAGTAGAGGGTCCTTATAAATGACTTCCTTCAGTTTCTACTTAAATTCCATCTCATCTGCGACGTATTGTTACATCCATTCTTCGTTTTGGTATCCGAAATAGATTTTCTAATTTTTATTTTGCTTTATAAATCCTTATCTAATCATTATTGAAGAATATTTAGAATTTTCCTATCCTCATTGTCGATGCTTCGGTTTTCGCCATTCATTTCTCGATCCTGATGTGTCGCTTCACACCTGTAACCGGCCAAATCACATCGGCTTTCTTCTTATTTCATGAATGCAGTTTATTTTTGGGAAATATCGCCTTAAACAACAGAGAATCGTTAAGAAAATTCCAAAACTATTTTATATTACCCTCGCAGATTTTCTATCTAGATTTAAACTAAACTTGGCCTGCCGCGACTTGAAAGGCAAATGTTCCGCGAAAGAGAAAATCTTGGAAAGCGCTGAAATGGAAGAACGGAAAAAGTTTTGGGATCCGATCTCCCTCTTTGTTCTCCAATATTCATTTGTGCGTCTTCGGTTCTTCAAATTTTATTCAAGTTTTTTCTGATTCGGTAAAATTCATATCGGAAGGAAAAATAAAAACGAATATATTTTTTATCGACTTGATAACTTTCTTTATTCGAAAAGGAATTCTAATTATTCCAAAGCATCATTCTTCTGAACCGATGTGTTCTCCAATAACTCTCGGTTTTGTTGATTCCTAGCAGTTTCCATGGAAAAAAGTCGAATTGGCTGAATTCTCGCCCAAAATGTAACAGATGGAAACTTCGCTTCTCAAGCGGCTTAATAAGGTTGGTTCGTTTCCTGAATCCTATACTCATCACGAGTTATTTGAATTGCTTATCACTTTTTAAATCGTATTCCACGCTGTCAGTTTTTTATGCCCCCCCCCCCCTGATGTGAAGGTCGGGCGCTCCCGAGCTGGCAAGCCGAGGTAAGGGTCTGGATTAGGATGGCGACCCTCGAAATTTCTACCTGAAAAAAAGTAATGGTAAAAACCTCGCTTAGCTACCATTAACCATGTGTTTAAATCACGTCTCCCATTGTTTGCATGACCGACTTACTTTTATCCGGAAGAAGGAGTATTTACAGTCACCAATAAAATAAGCATACTTTTTTGTAGGGAATCGCGAAATAACCAAATCCATGCGAAATTATAATTATATTCATATTCAGCCCGGAACGATAACCTTAAATTAAATTTCATTCTTGCTTAAACTCTTTTTATTTAATACTAGATGACCCCGTGAACTTCGTAGCACCTAAAATTCTATTCGCTTGTCGTTCATTTTCAGTCGCTCTCGAACGTAATGCGGACATGCGACTACACAGTAAAATGACACGGAATTGTTTTCAAAGTCACTCAAATATGTCGAACTTACCTCCAGAAGTTTACAAAATTGAAATACTCACACTAAGTCCTCGAGTAGAGAGAGAGTAAAACCGTTTTAAAACTCTAACTAAAAATTCAGTAAACAATTAAGTTGCTGTAAATAAAACATGGTTGCTACTGACGTTTAAACAAAATTGTAAAAAATTAAAATTTTAATCTTCGTACTTTTTTCCGTGCGATTCTTCACAGGATATTGTTCGTAACAGCAAATGTTAAAATCTCATGCAATTTTTTATTCTTCATAAAGTGTATCACTTATTATCAGGATTAATTTTAACTTGGTTTATATTCTTAATGCTTTTTAATGAATAAATACATGAACTTGGAATCAACAATCGCCTTCATTGTCTAGGGGGATGGGTTGTTTTTAACAACCTCGAAATGTTGATAAAATATTCACGCATTTTATTAAAATTCTCGAAATTTCGAATCGTAAACGATATTTCACGAACAAAATAAGAATCTTTAATCTATTCTCCTTCTTTTGGTGCTTGATTCGACTTTGTACGACTATTATTTATAATTTAAATTTTCAAATGAAATAAAGCCTGCAGAGAGAAAAATGAACTTTACGTGCATTTCTTATGGAAATGCTTTTTCGATTTTTCGGCTATTCCTTTTGGGTTTTTCGTAATTTTCTTTTTTCCTAAACCACATCCGTACCGAGGCGAACAAAACAAAAAAAATATTCAAATCGGTCGAGCCGTTTTCGAGTTTTAGACCACGTCACGGACATCATTTAATTTTTATATATAAGAAGATTTAGCTGAATCGTGTTAAGGCGCCAATTATTCATTTCTCGTGGAGGTCGCTGCGAATCTCCACGTGGTCATCTTCATTTCGCATTTCTAAGGAATTACGCTCGGAGCTATCTTTTTATTTTCACTCTCGAAATTTCTGTACCGATTTCCAACTGCTCCGTATCCACTTTGGTGGAAATTCTTTTGCTTCTAGAAAACGGGCGGAATTGAAGAACCAAACGTAACAAGATGTTTTATTTAATTTCGTCGTAGGTTTCTCAAAACTCTTTTAAACGTGTTGTACTAATCTCTTCATATTGTCCAGAGAGATATGGTGGAACTTCACGATGAATAAAAGTTTTTGAATTTTGTCGAATAAAAACTTTTATTCGTCATATTGCTTGTACGTTCTCTTTTAGAAATTATAAATTGTTTTGTTTCTTCGATCGATTGTTTTATTTATTGCTGTGACGTTTCAAGTTTAGAAATGTTTGTTTTTGCTGCCCTAATTCTCAATATCAATAACACGTTCTCATTGACTAATATCGGGAAATCTTGAAAGTGCCGTTTATTTGAAATTCCCTAGTTATTTAAGAGTTTATCATCTCTGTTTTAGAATATGAACGTAGAAAATCAGTAAACACAAACGTTACTCCCTTCGTGATAAATAATAGAGGCATCTCTCCGATGTCGTTCAACCGCTACGTCATTCAACTGTGAATGAGATATTTTCAGTGATGGAAAGAAGCGAATGACGTAACTTAGTGATAGTGCGGGTCAAAATCAGATGTACTGCGTAAAACACTGACGTAGTCGAGCCCTGGAGTGAGATCATTGTACGAATAAAATGGTATATTCCATGAAAGGAGGAAATCTGTGAGATTGATGGTATTAATATCTCGGTAAGCACTTTGGCTGAAATACAATTTCAAATGTTAGTCGCTTATTTCTGACTTCCCTCCTTGGTGGCCGAGTGGTCTACGCTATCGCTCCTACCCCAAGGTCCCGGGTTCAAATCCTGTCTGATCGGTGTTTTCTGATTAGGAACGAATTTATTCGATGTGATAATTCTCCTAAATTTCATATAGAATGGACTTCTTTTCGAGTGCCGAATCTCGTATTATCTGAAGTGAAAATAATAAACGGAAATTAACGCGGAGTGACAGTAAATCGAAGTAATTGGATATTAATTGAATTGGACAAACGGTGAGCCGCTACGGCACTTTTCATGTGTTTCGCTCTCAAGTTTTTGATCGAAGATCACGCAAACCGAATGGCAAAATGCAAATTTTTTACGTATTTTAAATATTTCCTATATGAACTGAGGAAATATTTTTACCGAAAGTGGGGAAAATTGATGTGGAAAGAATAATCGGCACCCCTTCCATCAAACATTAAAATTGTAGTTAAACTGTATTTTCTCGCCTCTCCACTTCGCTTCTCGGTGACTTATTCACCTAATAGCAGTGCCATTGAGTTCGGTGGCGATAGGAAGCCTATCTTTCAGGCTGTTTTCCGTAGTATTGGAGAGATGGTGAGTTGTTTTGAATGCGTCGTCGAACTTTGTCACTCTCTATCTCCATCGAGACCTCGTAACCCCTGACCCTCCGCCGATTCGCATGTTTCCTTCTACTTCTCTGCTTCTTTAAACTAGTCATTCAAATTATTTTGAGTTACCTTATCACCTCGAGCGACAACAGAATGAAGACGAATGTCGATTAAATCAGTTTCCCTAATTCGACGTCACGCTGTTTGAAGCGATAATCCACTGCTACTTGATCATTTCGCTCGAGTTCTTGATATGTATTCCGATAAAAAATGCGTCCTTGATTGTGTTTGAGATTTCAGCATAATTGGAATTAATACGTATAACAAATCCTCAAGTTTGAGCTTTTGATGGATAAATTGCTTTAATGGCGAATTTCGCCGCAATGTCGACATCAAGTCTATAAAATGGTGAATACCTCATTAAATGTTCGCTGGCCATTTTCCATATTTTTAAACATTTATACTTCTTCAGTCATCGTTCAATTTTAATATTTTCTTCAACTCCCAATCTTGCCGGCTTCGTTAGAAATGCTTCCGGGCCAACGCGCGCCTTTGATATTTGATTGTCATTATGATTACAAGTGCAGTACAAATGTATTTTGTATTTTCTCATGGCTATGTGCAGATTTTTAAGCCAAATAAGATTACACAACATCTATATCTACTTGTATAGTTTAAACTATGCTCACACAGGTATTAACAAGCTATCTGGTACACAAATCGGTTAATGGAAGATATCTGGGGGTTTTACCGTTACTTTTTTTCAGGTAGAAATTCGGAGGGTCTCAGTCCTAATCCGGACCCTTAGCTCGCCTTCGGAGCTCATATTCGCCCGGCTCCCACAGCAGGGGGGCCATACAGAACTGACCGCGTGGAATACGATTTAAAAAGTAACAAACAATTCAAATGATCAACAATGTATTATCTTCGTCCTCTCATTCGTCTAATGAGATATACAAGCGTCTTTTGATCGACTTATACCATGAAAATCAAGATTTTTCGTGATTTTGCTAGAAATGACCTGTTGACACACGGCAACGTTCCTCTGTCAGATAGGCGGGTGTTTTAAATAGCTCACTGGCCAACTTGGTTTGGTTTGCTGTATTATTATCAACTAGCTGAGGTACTTGTTGAATCTTGACGGGGGTTGGGTTGGGGGGTAGGATTTCTAGATTTTTGCTGAACCCCCCAACCCAACCCCAGGGTCTAGCAAAATCACGAAAATTCTTGGTTTTCGTCGTAGACCCTCCGAATTTCTACCTGAAAAGAGTAACGGTAAAACCCCCAGATACCTTCCACAAATCGAGTTTAGTCATGCAAAAATAATATCACAGAGTGATTGTGTAAGTTTTGAGAAATGTGTCGCATATGTTATACTTAGTTACAAGTTTCCGAAGTCTGAATTCATTCACGGAGACTAGCGAATCGCATTCTCGTCGTATTTCGGACAAATGCGATGCGATATTCTATACGAAATACACCTTTACGCTTTGGGACAGCTCCACACGGTCTTCGGCACTCCTGGGTTGAAGCTATTCCGTGGGAACTCACTCGAAAATCCGCTGTTATCGTGGAAAAGTATATTCATGCACAGTTCCGGGATTGGCATTATCTGTTATTATTTTGGTAAAAGCATCACCGATGCATTTTATGTATGTCATTCTGCTCTTCTGACTTTTGCGTTTGCACTTCCAAATTTAAAGGTCGAACGTATTTTGAGTTTCATTCCTAAGCATTCAATGACCGTTTCCTCTGTGACATCGGCTTTCGTCGAATGGCTTGTGATTTATTCAGAATTTTAAATAACTTAAAATGCTCTCGCATGCACATGATTCCAGCATCTCTCTCCTTTATCCGAGAGCATCTCTTACCCTGTATCTGAAAACGCGTTCCGTATTCTAGCGGAATTTGTGCGACACGTGTGTAGGGGGCGACACTTTCTTCGCCGTTTCCCTTTTGAAAAGAGCGGAACCGAGGCGTGTGATTGGTCAGTGGGCGTCCCCTCCGAGCCAATATCGACGAGTCGTTCGTAATTCGCTTTGAAGACGAATTCGAACGCCGCCTCTCTCCAGTTCTTGTTTATCAAACAGAGGACAACGCAGGGAAACAAATTAATTACTTTAATAAAGCACGCGTTGAAACTTTAATCGTACGCCAACTCGTACAGTTCTAAATCGGCATTAAATTTCCCAGTGTAGAGACTTCCTCTAAAGAATACTTTCTTCGGGTATTTCAAATAATTGATTAATTTTAATTGTTTTCTTTTTAAATAGAAAGTATTTATTCCGTTATAAATGTTCGTCTTCCTTTGTTTAACCGCTATTAATTGATCGCGTGTAGCATTTGCTATTATTATCTTACATTGTATTCTTTTTGTGTTACCTCTGCCATTTCTCCTGCCACGTTCCGAGCTGGATTAAACATCGCTGATTCAGTCTCGATAACTCACTGTATTCAGGAAAAACCCCTATCTAATGTAAGTGATAAGTTGTGGACGCGGTCGTCTCAGAGAACCGGTTCTGCGATAAATTCAAGCCGTTGTTGCGGAGGATAAAGTTTTCAAAGCTGTTTATGAAAGCGTAACTGAAGAGAACTGTGCTCTCCCAACTCCTTGATTATCATCCTCGATTCGTGACTAATAACGTAGAGTTTGTATCATTCTAATGGTAAGGTCGTCCCTCTATTTCTCGATGAATGAACCCATTTTCACTCGTCTTTCGATGAGAGGAAAATGTACATTTCTCTCTTATTGTTTGTTCATCGGTGAAAGCGTCGACGTGGTAACCAGCACCCTATCTGCTTAAAAATAATTCATGTTTTATTTCTCTACTGACGTGGATGTTTTGTTTCGTTGGCTCCTGGTTAAGCAAGGGGATCCTCGTCTTTCGCGCCCCTTCTGCATTGCATGAAAGCGCAATATGAATGCGACATGTCTCCGTTCTTTCCTGTGCCTTCGAATCTGATATTTTAATCCGTTTGAATGATCGCTCTTTGGTTCACTGCGTTTATGCATTCGAATGCATTTGAGGATATCGATTCGTCGCTAAATGTAAGCAACAAGCGCCTTCTTGACCTGACTTTTCTTCCTCGTCTTCCCAAAAGCGCATCTTTCTCTCGTTTTCCCTTCACTTTGTTCGGTAGGAAACTTCTCAAAACCATTTGTTGAGCTACTTACACCTATTTATTCTCCCGAAAATTGCTGACCCCTCTTTTCTTGTACTTAAACGTTTCTTTCTCGACCGTATTTGCTTTCCGCTGTCGACATTTGTTTCTGTTCTCATCCTCAGCCCTGGAAAACCCCAGGAAAGAGTTGGTCTTTGTTAATGAGTGCAATGAGACGATGAAGAAGACGAGAGTAAGCGATAGAAAAGGTAAACGTCTATCCCGTTCCGAAAGAATAATAAAAATATTCATTGGGATATGAGGTCGGGTTATCCGAGACTCGAATGCAGTGTCTTTGCGTAACGTGTTTCGAGATAATAGTTCATCATACTTTAACGTAATTTCTTGTTACGTTTTGCTTCCGTTGATGATAATTTTATTAAGTAGTCTTTATTTAGGGTAAGATTGAGACTTATCGGTCCCTCTTTACTTCGTAATGACAGTGATTTATTCCTTGTCATAGATTAGTCTTACGTCGAATGTAGTCACTCTGGTGTAATTGGAAGGAACTGAGGGTACTCTCAACTGTCATTTCATCAGGACAACTTGGCATTTCTCATTTTTTATTCTCGTCGAGAAATTCCTTCTTAGAGAATCTTTGTGGGATTTATCCGTAGAGATACCTAGCTTCGAGTCCCGTCATAACGATTGGCTTTCACTAGTTTTTCCTTCTTAGGGCTGATTTCTTGCTTTGACTAGTTTCCCCCCGAGTTCTCTCTCTTTTGTGCTTCCTCGTAATTTATTTATTTCCGTAGTAATTTTTTTCTACTTCGATGTAAATTAGGGAATAACCTAATGGTTCCAATCGGATTGTTTTGCATAGACGATGGGTATATGGAGAAGGAGACTTTTGAGTCCCAAATAATGGCGTTATTTATCTATTTGCATGAATTAGAGAGCGAAAATTCCCTGTCGTAAGGGTGGCTTGAATATAAAAAAACAACATTTGAAGGCATTGTTCCAAGCGTTAAAATGTCCGAATGCGTGTTTCGTTTTTTCCATCGTGTAAATCGTGAAGAATAAGACGCATTCTCTGCATAGTTGAAAAGGTTTAAGGTCTTATCTGTGAAGCTTCTTAGGTTATCTATATGACTAAGGTATGCGGAAAACGAGAAACAGAACCTGTTGTTTGCGCTTAATTTGCTAGTTATTCCCAGGAAGAGGAAACCATTGTCGAAATAGACAAATCCATAAAGGATTTTCATTCCGCTGGACGTTACTCGAGTTGTACTTTTTATGATTTTCGTTTGATCCATATCCTGGGTAAGAGGGAAGCGAAAAAGGCCTTTATGATCACTTCCGAAAACAAATGCTCCTATTTAAATAACATTGTCTCGTTTTTTACGTTCCGTGCCGTTATATTCCGACCGTGATAATCCTCCTAGGTTTACCTGCTCAAATTGAAATTATTTCTGTTCGAACGGTTCATCGGTTTAACTATTTCGGTGTATGTCCTCCCATCGACCCTTCGGCATACATCAGTGGATCTGTTTTCCAACGATCTTCCTCGCTACGAAAGTTGCGCACCGGCGCACTTTTAGCTGCGAAGAAATAAATGTAGTCGTGTCACCGTTTTCGACGAGAGTGGGAGATAAACGGACGTGCCTTCATCCAATCTGATTATCGTTTCCTTTGAAATACCATCGTTCTATTTTTCTTTTCAGAAATATGTACGGAATAATTAATATTAATTGAAATCGTTAACTATCCTTGTATGCGTTAAGACCTGACACGAAATCTTAATAAATACTCGGGCATAACGAAATTTTTCGATTCAGAAATATGTACGGAATAATTAATATTAATTGAAATCGTTAACTATCCTTGTATGCGTTAAGACCTGACACGAAATCTTAATAAATACTCGGGCATAACGAAATTTTTCGATTCAGAAATATGTACGGAATAATTAATATTAATTGAAATCGTTAACTATCCTTGTATGGGTTAAGACCTGACACGAAATCTTAATAAATACTCGGGCATAACGAAATTTTTCGATTCAGAAATATGTACGGAATAATTAATATTAATTGAAATCGATAACTATCCTTGTGTGCGTTGAGACCTGCCATCGTTATAAATACTCGGGAATAACGAAATTAGGCTTCTGTCGGCCCAAAACGGAGGACTACACCATTTGTGTCTGTGTTTTCACGATAATCGCGATGTTTACAATATCAGCCAAATATTATGCTTTAAAAAGGCTTAATCACGTTTGTTTACAGTGGAGCCGAGCTCTTAGCAAATATCCGAAGGCGGTTTCGGTTTTTTCCAATATTATTGTAAAGCGATCCGCGCCTTTCGTTACGATGTTTGCACTCGCTGATACGTAATTGGGTCCCACCGCCTTCAACATATCGACGCACTCCTTTTGTATTCACTCCCAAACGCGCAATTATGACAACGCATCCACACGCGCCTCCTCCCCGATTTATCTCACTCGCCACCTTTCTGCATCTCTTCCGCCCCTCCCTTCCCATCGATCTGCGTCTTTCGATGTATCGATGCTTGATCGACCACTCGTATCGAAGTGATATCGAGAGGGAGTCGTGTTGCTTGCGAACGACCCTCACTGCGCGAGTCGCCCAATGACTTGAGTTCTGCGGCGATGTGCGGCTCTCGGTCGTATGCCGTGGAAGATTAAGATCCTCATTAGTGTATATATAACTGTTTAGTTTACGATTAAAGTATGTAAAAAAGGAATCAAGTTTAACTCCCCTATCTGTCAAGTTTTAAACCTGATTTCGTTCCATCGCCTGGCAGATAATCCTGATTCGGTCATCCAGAAAGAGGAGCTTCCAAAATGCTTGTTATTGTCACTCCTTCGAATGAAATTTCCAACTATTTGCTATTGAGGGGTTTCAAGCGACGCGATAAGGAATATAACTGCTGAATATGAATCTTAAAGTGTTAATTCGGATTTCAATATGTCTCAATGTAGGAATAATCGCAGCTGCTTGTATGATTGTGTTACAATAACGTCACGCATTATTTTGAATAACGAGGGTTGGTGTTCGCACATAGCAGTCTAATGCACGCACTTAATTCATTTAACGCTTGCAAAATCTACATCCGGTGTAATGCTACTCTGAATCGAATTTTCGGAAGCCTTTGAAGCTGTCAATTTCTCCTTCGTTGAAAATTCATGAACGAATTAGTGAAACGCCTCTGCATTAACCGTTGGCGCGCTTTTGAGGGCGGCCACTAATGACCACTAGTGTTTGCCCACTTCACTTTGTGTATTGCGACCTCTTGTTATTTCATAATAACACTTAAACGTACTCTCTTGTGTTCTCAAAGTCACCCAATTTTCTATTCAGAAGTCTGTGTGTCGATCGCATATCTCGAGGAAAATCAAGGAAATATCATATGTATTTTTCTGGAGATTTTTTATATTTTCGCTAATTCAGAAAGAATCTAATTTAAATATAGCGATAAGTAATAGTAATTAAGCTTTTTCTGATACATGTAATTTTAGATTAATTTTCTGTGCGTTGCTTTTTATTTGGATTTTATCGTTACGGAATTCAGTCATTCTGCATGTAACCCTTAGCTTTTTTAGGATTTGGGTTTATCTTTTACTATTTGCTCTTTCTCGTGAGTCTCGCGTGGAATGATTTTTAGAATGTTTTCGATAAAAGCAAATATTTTCGGGACGGTTTTCGATAAAGAGCTCGTGTTAGTTTTTTGACTCACAAGATACTCTATCGCAGAGTTTCCCAAACTATGTTCCGCTGAACCTGAATAGGTGTTTCGCGACAATTTGGAGTGTCAATGGAGAATTGGAGAATAAAAGACATTAAATGCTTTTTTGTTTCATATCTTAAGTTTTTATTACAATATTGTAGTTTTATATTCAAAAATAATTACCAAATAAATATTTTGTTGTAATTAAATGATATTTTTTTTAATTTTACAAGTAGAATTACCTAACCTAAAAATAAGCATAGTGTTCCGTTAAACTTCCCAGGTTTGCAATGTGTTCCATTGCAGAAAAAGTTCAGGAAACCCTGCTCTATCGTATTGAATTGATTAACGTAGGCACTAAATATTTGTACAAAATGATACAATTGGAAGGATTCGAAAAGTTCTTTTTTTTTTGATTGATTTGCTGAGGTCTTGCAGTGTTGTCACAAACTTTATCTACCTATGCATTAATATTAGAATACCTTGCGATGTATGTACTTACGCCACGTTTTGAAAGTGTCCCTCCCAATGAAGATCGGTACGAACTAACTTATTGTGCCTATTTCGAGATAAGGCTAGAGAAGATGCACTCTTAGCTGATTCGAGTCGTCCTGCCTCCGTGTCATACTAATGTATCCATGTTAGCGATGACAAATGGTCCTTAACACGAGAAAGAGTAAAATCGTTTCGTAAGATTCGTCTCAAGTGGCCTTCCGAATCGCATATATGCGGTGGCGATAAGCTGTCGATAGCTGCTAAGGCAATGACGTCATTTCAGTAGAGATAGGTTTACATCCGATTGCCGTTTATTTTTTTTTATCGAGTTATCGTAGCCCTAAAAACCGTGTTTCTTGTTTGCGCATCGAGTAAGATTTTTGTCTTCGCTAAAGCACGCTAACCCCCAGAAGATCTAATGCAACCCGTTCGTTTTCTTCGATGGATTAATCGAAAGTGTCTTCGAAAGATTTCTCGGAAATCATAAGAGTGGTAATTTCGAGAAATGGTAATAATTCCTTTGGGAGATTTCAACGGCCGAGTGAACGATGTCCGTGCACTTCAAGCCGCTCTAAACACGCATTTGGTTGATTATCGTAAAAATGTTCAACATCGATATGCTGCGCTGGAGAACGAGTGTTCGAGATAGTCGATTTTATCGTATGAAGTCGACAGTGAAACATGAGAAATAACGCTCGAGCATAAATATACGAAATCACGTACTGATGACGGCGTGCGCAAGAAGCAGCTTCCCCTCTGCCCAACTATTTTTTTCTCGGAGACTATTTTCCTGCATTCGGCCCGCTTTCTTCGTATTGTTAGCCGATGCAGAGATGTTACGGACATTCGTTGTTTAATTTCGAGTCATCGCGTTTTTCCGTTAATCGAGCGGTTAAATTTTGAGAGAAACATTTTTTACCGCTTATTCAATCATTTTCTCGATCGAGTAACTAAAATCTCCGAAATTACTTATAGTTTCGTATTTTCTGCGTTAAAAGTAACTATTGTCGTCGCCTTTCGAAATAGATAGTTTTCTGGCCGTCGAAGGTCGACAGACGCGTACTTTCGCTCAATCGAGAAATGCTTCGGCAGATCCTAATTTCGATTGAAATAAAGTCGTCCTTGAACTTACGCGGGTAGACTTGGAGGAAGTATGTTTCGGTTTGATAGGAACCAGCGACTTCCTTGTACGAACTGGAAAGCCCTATGGAAACTTCTAGATGTTCCAATGCTTCTCTGCCCAAGGTTCTTTCGCCAGAATTGTTTTAATTTTTCTTTGAACAATATTGTGTCTAAGATGTTTTAAAGCATTCTAAAGTATAGGACTGCCTTTTTCGATGAGCAGGAAGATAAGGATACGGCGGTATGTAGCGGCTTAGGGCCAAATATTTTATGGTAATAAACGCCTATTCTCTGATGTCAAGAATTCGAAATGTGTCTGTATACTCGATGTAAACGAATGCAATTTTAAATGAAAAATTTTGTTTCAATTTAAGGGAATCGCAAAATATTTGGAGGGTATCTGCTGCGGTGAGAGTACTCTAGTTGTTCGCAAGGGACCTTGTTTGCTCATCCTCCCAGTATTACTCTACAAACAGTTTTGTGCTCCGCTTAATATTTTGTATCACTCCATAGCACACCCCCCTGGGGAGTGGAAAAGGGAGCCGTTTGGCTTTATCTCCCCCAGGATAAATAAAATCCAAGTCAAGTCCCTTAAAGATCTTGTTCTCGGATAATTGATGAGATTACTGTTGCTGCAGATGGTTTGCTATCCTATATCTATTACTTTTTGAAAGTCCAATTGCTAGTCATAGTTTTATTTTAATTCAAAATTGTTCCGAAAAATTGGCTTGTGAATTCCCGGCATCGTGACATCGTTTCTTAGAACAAAGTATGTTTGCTATGCAGAAGGTTGCGTCTTTTATAGAATAAATTTGAAATGAGCTGTGATAAACAGCAAGAAGTAGGTATACGTCAGAATTTCCTTCCATTTCCTTAATGATGATTGCAAAATGACATATTATGGGGTGGATATCACATTCTAGCTGTTTGAATTGTTAACCAAATTTTAATAATAGACAAATTGTGATGATTGCAAATGACTTAATGATGATTGCAAAATGACATATTATGGGGTGGATATCACATTCTAGCTGTTTGAATTGTTATCCAAATTTTAATAATAGACAAATTTCTTTTTTTATGTGGGAAAAATTGTGATCCTCTAAAACTTATCACAGTTTGTTTTTTTTAATCAATTCTCAAAATCGGGATTACTTGCAACTTGTTAGATCTTCAATACTTGAATTTTTCACTCTCTCTATAAGCTGTCTTGCTTACTCAATATTCTTTTACTGCATCATCGTCCTCTTCGAGGAAAATTCAAAGCTTAACACTTTTCTCCACTTTTCCCTGCACTTTAACTTGTATTGATTTTTATGAGGAGATCGATTTTCGATAATAAAATAATTCAAGAATGTACATTTGTATTATCTTTCTGATTTGGATGTAATGATTGGATGGATAAAATGCTGGGAGTCCTTTGTAACTCCGCAAGCGGATGCTCTGCACCAAAATAGTTGGCACAATAGTTGGTCTATTTATAGCCGTCCATAGTTTGAATCCCAATTTTACCTGTTTACGAAAACTTCCATCTAGGTTGCACTAATTGCAGATTAATGTTTATTATTTGCGAAATTATTATATCGCGTGCTTTGATAAAAGAATATTGCGATATATAATGGAAAACTTATCGGTGAAATCTGGCGCGGGTTAAAAATTAAAAATCGCAATTATATCATAATTGGAAGGTGTGAGATATTTGGATGTTGTATTTCTACTCCGAGATATGGATTAATAACGATAAAAAGAATAATTTGTCGGTGGTTTATTTTAAAAAATCGCCGGTGGGACTAAAAATAATACTAAATTTTAATAGTTGAGTTAGTAGATGGCTCAACAACTATGGTTATATGCACCATAATATTATCATTCTGACCGCTAGGGCTAAATATATCGAGTAATTTATAAGCAAGTATTCGGGTTCATTAGTCAAGAAATGCTTATATTCTTTTATTGATATCGTTTGATTCCATTGTCTTCATTTAAATGTCCGATTTCCCGCTCATTTTCACTAAGATTCGGATGTAGGTCCTGCGATTGTAGATTTCGCCATCTGAATTTTGAAGAATTAAATTGCGCGACATTACTTGGTTATGCCACGTATCTTTTGGTTTTTCAATTGCGTAAATGAAGGAAACCGCCTAAAATGGTGCGCGATTGTGTTCTAATTGAACTTTGAAAGCACCGTTTTTTTTTCTTTCTTTTTTTTCAAAATTATAGTCTAGATCACGTTTCACAAATCTCGATGTCGATTTTATGAGTGTTATTACGAAAATACCTTTTATGCTGAAAATTATAACTCTGTCTTAGCACTCTGAAAAGGAGAAGTATACTTTGGAAAATTTTTCAATCTTTGAAATTTTTCAAATTATCTCAATTTGAAACAACTTAACAATTATATTCAAGGAGTCGATAATTTAAACTTTTTCAGTTAATTTATTTATATTTAGCCACTATTATTATTTTCCTAAATTTCCATTGGTTCTCCAGTATTTAAATTATTTATATCAAATGAACCCAACTGAAATATCTCAGATGATATTTTTTCATCTTAATATATAGGATGTGTATCATCATATCAAAAATAATCAAATATTTCCCAATTAAATATTTCAGTTATTTTTTTTATAAAAGAGACAATACTACCATAGAAATCTCGGTTTGCATATACCCAGTCAAGTGTATATTTTCTCGTATTCAAAGTCAATAACAGAAATGACACTTTCATCAAACCTTATCATTCTACTTAATCTTTCATTTCAAACAATGCCCTTTATCTTAGAATTAATTAAATGAAAACATTCTTCGATTTTTGTCATTATTAATTAAAGGTAGAGTTTTAAAAATATATATCCTTTGCTGATTAAGATCAAGCGCTGATCAATCATTGATCATTAGAGATTGATCGTGGTTATCCTTTTGAGAAGGTCTGGACTGGGCAAGTTATTTACGTATACTTTTCTATTTGGAGGTGTCCATGGGCAGATGCAAGCATGGTTGTCATATCAGTAGTTGCATGTTTGTCTTTTGTGTTATCTTTGCCCTTGTGTTCATAAAAAGAAAGAAGCTAAGGAATACTCATAACTGGATTTACTTCAAAGTATTAGTTTAGGCAAATATTACACAAGATGTTTTGAGATCACTTGAATAAAAAATTATCAGTGTTTCTAGTTGACTTGTGTTGAACTTCCAATTCTATTTCAATATTTTTTGGGGGTAAGTTACAAATTTTCCACCAGTTACCACTGATATTCTCCCTTTTCTTGCTTGCTTAACTTCAACCACCCTCGTCCTTTTCCAACCATATATATTTGCTAGGTCTGTGTGTTTTGCATTTTTATGCGAATATGTAAACAGGTAGCTAAAATAAAAAAACCAGTGATGAGGTTTAGAAGCTGCTAGTTTTATTTCTTTATCTTAGATTTTGTATTTCATCAAAGTTATACTGAGAAATTCACCCCCTAATATGGAGAAATATCCGAAGTTTTTTTATCTTGTCCCATTAAACTCCTGCAAATAGCTCAATATGAATAGCTATTGATAATGTATTTTGTTTTGCAGAGTGCCCTCTGCAATCTCGAGGAGATGAATGCAGGAGGAGGGGATGCAGGAGGAGTTCCTTCGTCAGGAGGGGGCAGGAGTGGGGGGTCGCAGGGCAGGGCATCCAGCCAAGTCGCTCAGGAGCGAGGGAGGAGCATGGGAGTGGGACCCATGAGGGGCTCAAGGCCCGGAGGGGAAAAGAGAATCGACACTTCGCCTTACGGCAGTGCCGCTTATCTCTCTCCTCCGCCCGCTACAGACGGTACCTCTTGGAGGAGAACCAACTCGGACTCTGCGATCCATCACAGCACAATGAGTGGTGGTGGGGGTCAGGGAGGTAGCAACACAGGGATTGACAATTCTTTGCATCTTGGTCAAGGATCTCCGCGAAGAGGTTGGTGCATTGCCTTAAATGTTGCATTTTAAGGTATGGGTGAATGATGTTGTGACATTGGCATCAAATTTATCGGCAAATGGAATTTTTGCCTTAAAATCATCGAGGTGACACGGAAGGTAGGCCCAATGAGGAATATGTGGGTATGTTATCTTGGGGCTGAGCTGTGTTGTATTTAAAGAATCCTGGAACATAGTAAGTGAGAGAATATCATCGAATAACATTTATTGAGTTGAAACGTGCTATAAAATGCAGGTCTGAAGTTGTAAGAACTAATAATTTTGCCTCTGATGTAACTGATACGCCATACCAGGCATTATGTCAACATATATTGCACGTAACCCAACGTAAACTTTACTCAGTTAAATTATTATTGAATGAACTTGGAGTTAATAAACAAACTGTAAACATTTTAGAGCATATGAGTCAGATAGGAAGAAACCGACATGTCAGAATGAAAGAACACAAAAGTACACAAAGAATGAAATATAACTAAATTTTCCAAACAACATTTAGTTGAACATATCATTTTGGATTTCAGTTATTACATTATCAACAACAGGACCCCAAATAAAGTGTTTAGCCAGATGAAAACTTTTATACCACAAAAACAGCCTTTATACCCTGAACAACATTCATATCTTTTCTGTCTATTCCCTACCCAATCTACTATTTACTCTTCTTCTTACACAACATTCTTATAACTTATTTACTGACCTCCCCTATTGTATTGCCTATTGGTTTACCTTAAAGGGGGGCCCACATATAATCTCCCCATGAAAGGACAGATAGAATCAGTAAATTATGTAAATTTCCATTTAGATTGCATATGGATTATATACTTAATTTGGTACACCTTACTCTGGAGACTAGGATTTAAATGCTGAAAAAATTTGCAGAAGTAATTGTTAATCATTGAGTTTGGAAATATCAGACTCAAAATATTTTGATGATGCTGTCTATACATATAGATCATCTTCCCAGACCTACAAATTCACTATTTCTACTATATGATTGCTTATAAGAAAATTCTGAATTCCAGGAAGTATATTCCATAAAAAGTTTTGGAATCTGTGGCAATAATAATATATTCTTCTGTATGTTCATATCCATCTACCTTATATTTCTGCAGATAAGATGATAGTTGAATCATAAAAAGACCTCCAAAATCCAGGGTCTTCTTATTGGTCCGTTACAAAAACAATTAGATTGAAATTTATATAAATTAAAACAATCATGAAATAAAACATCAATCACCAATGTATTTAAAACTATTCAGTTACATAACAATTGTAAAACAGTACCAAAACAAAATAAATACTAAATGTATGTTTATTGAGATACTTGTAGGTAAGGTCATTACTCGAATGACTTAATCAGAGCGAATGTTTGCAGCAATGGCAAGGTAGTGCTGCTAGATGTAAGAATATAAAATTTGTTCATTCAAAAATTAAGGATAAGACATTATTCCAAATAGACTATACGGTATTATTATCTAGTTGATAATCCTTTTTCCAAACTAAACTAAGTTGATAGTTTGGGGGTCTTTTGTTGGACTATTGTATGCTAAATCTACAAAACTTTGACAAGAATTAATACCTCACCTTATCTGAGGAAATACCGGTTTGAGTGTTCAAGGTAATAGCGGAGAGTGTAGCACCTTTTCTTAAAGTTATATTTGACAAGAGTATGAGCGAAGGAAAGGTCCCGAATGATTGGAAAATTGCAAATCTTAGGCCAATATTTAAAAGTTGCTCAAAGGACAACCCAGCTAATTACAGGCCTTCTTTAGCATCACTGAGCAGTAAAATTATGGAACATATAATAGCTAGCTCTTTAATGGGTTTTCTTGAAACTTCCAAATTCGTAATTAGGAATCAACACGATTTTCGTAAGACTCATTCTAATGAGTCTCAGCTGGCTTTATTAGTACACGATATTCTGAACTCAGCTGAAAAACGTAAGCAAGTTGATGCTATATTTTTAGATTTTCGGAAGGCTTTCGATAAGGTACCTCATCATAAATTGCTGTACAAATTAGAAGTTGTGGTTATCAATGTAGAAGTAATTAACAAGATAAAAGACTCTCATCAACAGAGAACAATGTGTAGTACTCGATGGTATTTGTTCCAACTTGGTTAAGGTGACCTCGGGCATCCCTCAGAGTAGCATAATTGGACCGTTGTTATTTTTATTATGCATCAACAACCTCAGCAATTGCATTGTCAGTTAAGATATTCACAGACGATATGGTTATTTACAGGGAAATAGATAATTTAGAGAATAGATTAACCCTTTTATACAAATTAGATAGAATTATGAAATTGTGCGATGATTGGCAATTAGAGCTGAATGTAGAAAAGTGTTCAGTAGTTAACTTCTTCGAAAGAAAATCTATAATAAACGATTATTCGTACAGCTTTCCTGGGGTAAACCTAATGACAGTAGAATTGGTGAGGCATAACTCTCAGAAATGATTTATCATGGAGTACCCATATCCCAAATATATGTGGAAATATACTTCGTTAAATAGAGAGAATAGTCGGTAGGAGCAAAAAAAAAGTTTGCGGGCGATGTTACTTAGCGTTAGTTAGGCCTCATCTTGAGTATGTAGGTAGTGTATTGGACCCTGCCGAGAAATTTCATATTCGGGATTTAGAAAAGGTACATCAAGAGGCGATGCGATTTGTAAAGAATTGCTACAATAAAACAGCGAGTGTTACTCAGATGTTACAGGACGTGGGATGGGAGTCATTAGAAAATAGAACATTAATTCAAAGGATATATTTATTGAATATGTTCAGAGAAATTATGTTCTCAGAAGATGTAACCGATATAATGCACCCACTTTGTTATATGGGCGGTTCTGATACTGCGAGGAAGATAAGGGTAATAGATGCTAGAACGAATCGTTTCAAGAATTCAATTTTTAATCAAACAATATGCAAAAGCAATCGATTAGGAAAATAGAGTCAAGGTGCCTGCCACATGTCAAAAGGTGGCTTGCGGGGTTCTTATATAGACAAATGTATAGTATTTTCGACAAGAAAAGTTTCTTCTTCCTTATATCTTTACTTTGATCTTATGTTTATTTTGAGGTTGTAATTCCTCCTGCTTTTTAAGAAAAATGCTTCTTCTTTGCAGGAGAACAATTCTTCTTTCTTTGCAGAAACATTCCTGCAACACTGGCAAAGTACATAATGCTATTTTTTCTCCTTTTACACATCCTTTTGTGTTCTTTTCAAATTCAGGTTGGTCATTCATGGATGCCTTCTTGGCTCTGAACATCACCTCATGAGTGGGCTCTTAAAATACTTAATCTACTGACCCCCATTTTCACTCTCCTGATTGTAACACAGCTCATAAAAGATTTTCAGGAAGTGGTATCATCATTTTTTTGAATTACCAATTTCCCCAAAATTCACCAGCAGTAAAATAGAGCAAATTGAATCAGGTATCATAGCATTTTAAACTACAGATTGAGTAATATTTATTCAATTTCATCATCTTAATTTCAAACATAGGAATTTGTAGGAATCACAAATGAATTCAATGTCAGTCAAAAGTTGAGAGATTATGAATTAAATTAAATCAGAAGTATAATTTTTTTTTTCATTTTCATGAAAACCTGCTCAAATTTGATGTTGGAAAATAACCAACAGTTCATTCATAAAATAGCAAAGATTATAAATAAAGGATTGATGGGGATAGAATCATTTGTTTCATTCAGTAACTTTATTTTGTCATCCTCTTCATTGTTTTGTTCAGCCATTTTATTTGAATTTTTGGTGAAAAATATTTGTCTCACCTCTTTTCATCATCATTGTGGCAATAACGAGCATTATCGGGCAATGTTCTATGTTTGACAGCTATGGATGGACAATATCTTGGAGGCTTCAGTGGTAGTAGTGGTGGTGTAGAGGGAGGAGGGCCTATTGGTCCCTGTGATCCGGGTGGAGGTGGACGTACACTTCTGCTGTCCTCTCCGCTTGGAGATGGAGGCGGAAGACCTCGGTCTTGTTGTGAAGTTCCACGAGTGCCAGGAATCAAGTAAGTCAATCTCCAAATTTATCATTTATGTTTCTTCAGTGTTTACTTATTTGAGTTTTGATTTGAGGAGATCTGAAATTGAGCTGCTTTGTATGGATGGATCTTAAGACTTTTCTGTTGGTTTTCATTAATCAAGTTGGATGTTGGATTCCAGTATCTACCCAACTTCATCACAACAGGAACCTGGAACCTTACAAATACCAAGTGGAAACAATACTGGTTCTTTACCAGATCTTACTAATTTCCATTTTCCATCTCCACTTCCAACTCCTCTTGATGCAGAAGATCACAACAGTAGCTCCCCTTACAGTAGTAACGTGAGTATTCAAATAATCAAATTGTATTACCGTATTTGACGGCATGTAAGACGCACCTTTTTACCTGAATTATGTCTCGAAAAATTTCCCTGCGTCTTATATGTGAAGGTTCAACCTCCACAGGTTTACTTTCAATGCTGAATGCTATTTTTATCCCAGATGGTCTATACTACCTATTTCATAATTGCGTTCAATGATTGTGTTAATATTTGGCTTTTACAAAATGGGACAACGAAAAGAAACTACATTTTAAGTTATTGTGGTACCGTGCTTTCGCACGGACTATTAAAACTTTTTTTCCTTGTGAGTGGCCAACTTGATGAGGGTGCGTCTTATATGCCATCAAATACGGTAATTTATTTTACTTTTAGATGTACTACTTTTAACTCTGTAAATTACTGTAATAAGTCTGGTGGTGCTAATTGTTGGGAAATTTCAGTTTTAAAGGGGTTCTTTTTTCATAGTTCATAATGTTTAAGATTGACAATTTCATTATTTTAGCTAAATTTTTGCAAGACTTTCTTATTTTTGAGTTTTGTTGAGGATTAGGTGAAAGAGAGGGAGTTCCAATGATTAGATATCTCTGCATTGGAATGTAAATATTCTACTGTGATATCAAAAGATTGAATTACTGTGTGTTACCTCTAATACTTAGAGTATTAACTTTGAATAATCTAAATATTTGTGAAAGCTTCAAAATAAAAACCTATTTGTTGACATCGTATTTGACCTCATTCATAATTCCTTCAGTCTTAGCACCTGCCCAAATTAGGATTGGAATCATATTAGTAAAATGTGTTATCTATCCATCCACACGCTATTTCTATGTATGGCCTCCAGCAAATCTGCACTTTTTATTATGAACTATAGTCCTGCTTTCTCAGGAATTCAATTAAATCTAATGTTACAATATTGAAGGGTCTCTGTTTGTTAATATAAGGAATGGAATGCTTGGATGTTGATTACATGAAATAATAGCTAATGTATGGCAGGAGTGATTATATTCTCAGCCCCCTTAAAGCCAAATTTGCACCTTTAAAGATCCTAATTTTGGAATAGAAATATTTCTTATAGGTTTTCCCTTGTTTTGCGTTAGTCACTCTGAGTCACTTGTTATATTTACTTCCTCAGAGTCCTCAGGGAGGCACAAGTCCTACAACTCTCTCCCCTACGAGTGGGGCCCTCTCAACGTCCCCACGACAACACCATGCAGGGAAGTTCTCATTCAGTTCCAGCTCTCCCCCCTCACCAATCCCCAATCCTCAGGGAGGACTTAGCCCTGGACATTCTCCAACGCCAAATCACCGACAGCAGCCCAATATGGCATCCAACCTTGCCCACTCACCAGTGAGTCAGAGCAAAGGCTCCTAATTGCCTGTGGATTTTTGTTATATTTTAGCTTGGTTATCTTGTTTTTGCCACTGCATGGTGATGAAAGCTATGGGTCTATTAGTCAAGATAGATTGCTTGTTTCTAAGTTATTGAACTAACTAGGATGATTGTTCATTGATATTTCTTTAGTGATTATGTATTTGTTCTTATTTCAATCAGTAGAAAATGCAGATTTTACTTTGTAGCTGTATCTTAATAGCTTAATAATTTTATTGTAGTCTTTTACTTCTTTATTTTAATCTGCATAAAAGATATGTTGATTTTTATTATAAATTCTTTTTATTTCTGTGAGTAAGAAAATTTGTTTTGCCTATTTTTAAAAATTGTTTCAGAATCACCTTTCAGTCCCATCCCTTGTCAACTCCAGTTACCTGCATTCATGTAAGGTTAGTTTCATATACAGAGCTTGAGCATGGTTTAAGGTATTATTTATTTGAGTATTTCACATTCCTCTTTTCAGTATATTTGTCCAGTATAAATCTATTAGTCCATGTGTCTTTTGGTTTTAATATTCATGATGAAGCTACAAACTAATTTATATATTTTTCTATTCTGTTACAAAATACTAATTATCTCAGATTTTTCTTCAATGCATTGTTCTATATCTCTTTTTATAAATAAGATATTTTTGTCTAATGTTATGCTATTGCATATTCAAACATTTATCTTTTCTACTGGGGAATTGGTAGGGTAGGTTATATTATGCATGGCAAGTTTAGAATGTATTTTTTTAATTGGAATAGAAATCGAAGTGATCACCTCTTTAGTTCAAGGTAATGGTTTTTCTCTCGTGCTTGAGAGAGTCTCTCCAGGTAAGAAATTATGACTGATATAATGATTTGAATTAAATTTATTCATGTCTGTCATGTCGCACTTAATACTTTTATACATTTGAAGAGATTAATTTGCAAACATTCTTTTCTGTAAAATTGTTTCTCGAGGTAGATATGTCCAACTTCATGTTAACATTTTCATGTTCTTATTGATACTGATTTTTTATCTTCATACCACGGATGATTGCACTTTTGTTGGCTTTGTAATCTTGCTTGCCATATTTTTGATATTTATAATTTATATGGTATATTTTTTTACGAGGAAACATTTTGATTTTTATTTATGCTTAAAAGAATTATTTACACACAAATCTATGTTAAACTTAACTGTATAAATGTCCCTTTGGAATATGCAAATTGAGCGACACTGCATTTTAATCAGTTCACTGGCATGGCTTTTTTATATTAAGTTTTGAAATAGGACAACAGGCTATTGGTAAATTTTATTAATACTCATTTGAAAAATGGATAGTTTTGAATTACTCCTTTATTCAATTGCTTTGGTTTTTTTAAGAAGTCTCTCTCTTTCAGAGTTTTGTTAATTTCTGTCAGATAGGTTGATACTTGTTCTTTAATGAAAATTATCTTATTCTAAGATATCAGTAGCCAAATGAAAATTCCTCGAATTCACCTTTGTAACATTATTGTAATTGTTCATTTTTTAAGGTTGATTTATTTTATAAGTTGTAAGAAATGGTACTTTTGAGTTTTCACATTTCCTTTGTTTTGTTTTCTTTGAAATATTGATTTGATGTGTGACAACATGCACTCACACTGGGGGTCCCATTTTTTGCCTTACAGGGCCTCACCTTTGATAACAGTAGTAATATGCAGATGGGTTCTTTTCATCAAAAATATAATTATCACCAACCTCAGACTTCAAATCAGCCTCAGCTCCATCATCGACAGCAGCAGTCCCAGTGCAGCCCACCACTCATGCCAAATTCACAAAGCATCCCCACGGTAGGTCACTGCAGGATAACACTTCGAACACAACCATCATGTACATTATTTCGTGAAAAATTCTGTTTTTGAGTGGCTTAGCATGCTTACCTTTTATTCCATTTACGGAATTTAATTATGGCTTTAAGCTAATAGCTAATGTCTTTCAGAAAATGTTAACATTTCTGTGCAAAATGAATTTAAATTGCCTCTCGATCCTTCATTAAGCTCATGTCCAATTCGTGTATGAATAACGTGTAGATTTTCTGCCTAAATTCAGTTGAACGTTTTGGCAAATACACGCATTGGACTAAAGCACCTAAGATCCCAACTTTGTTGAGTGATTAAAAATGTTCCCCTGATCATCTGTATTTTTGTAAATAGGTAGTTTTATTAGGCATTATGTTCATACTAGCTTCGTCAATTCTCATTCCTCCTATTCTTCTATAAGTAGGGGTGTATTTAAAATTCTGGAATTTACCAACTCCCTAGTTCTCCATTCCAAGTTGAAGTTTTTACTTATAAACTTCTGACGCAAGTATAAAAATGGTTAATTTGATTTAATTGTGGCAATTCATAATATGATTGAAATATTTATTGCTTGATAATATATTTCCTGACTGCAAGTATAAGAATTTTTATAATAGATGACAAGTGCTTGTTACTGTTTACACTATCAACTGAAAAGCTTGCTCAAGTATTATTAACCTTATTGTGTAAACTTTTCAATAGAGCCATGGAAACCAAAATTTTGAGGAAGTTTGAGAAATTTAATGTCAATTAACAGTAATAACTTTAGTTCTGCTATTTTTTTAAATTTATGTGATGCATTACATTGACACCAGCTATTGTTATAAATTTTCACATAAATGTTAACTTTCGGGCATCTTCTATTTTAAAATGAGCTAAGCCGTAACATAAGTTAACCCTCAATACTTCAACATATGTTTATTATTTGTGACATGATAAGTATTTTGATTATGTTGATTCGGTTTCTATATGGTACAGAAAAAAACATTATAAAGGAAGCCTTAGTTTATATTAAGGCCACTATTATACAGTTTATATTCTTGAATATCCTCCATATATGGTGCGATTATATCATTAATTTATGTTGTCAATTTAGAACTAAATATTTTCACTTTGTATCTTTTATTCAAAAATAGATTCCATTTTGATATGAATTTGCTCATTGAATTTAGTTTTATTACACAACTATTTATTGAAAAAAGACAGATTTTAATTCTTATTTGAGGTATTGTATTTAAGACCACTATTAATTTTAGGCTTGTTCTTTGATTATTAGATGATAGAAAGGAGATCAACACTTATATTCCCATTTCATAAGCTTTATTAAATAATTATTACTACTAGTGATGAATAATACATATTTTGCTTATAACTTAGCTTCATATTGCTTTTTAATTGAAGATATCAATCAATAACAGAGCTGCTGCTACCTTTGGTGGTTCGTTCAACCGCATTCCCTGTTTATTTTAATCTAACTCTTGTTTTGATTGCAAGATGATTTTTATAAACATTGGCATAAAAATTTTGTTTTTGTTCAATCTGATAAGATTATATTTTCATAAATTTTCCTTTAGAGTTATGAGTAGTTGATTGCTTTAGTAGTAATTAAATTTGCACGATATATACTTGTCTGTTGATACCTATTTGCGAATGTACTTAGAGAATGCTAAAATTCAAATAAATCTATAGTACTACTTAAGTGAGTAGAATGGCATTTTGTATTTGTTGTTTGGATGTGTATGACTGTTTCAGCAGCACTCAATGAGTTATCGCAGCCTCAATAGACCCAGTCCTCAGAGCTCTCCTGGCCTAACAGTGCCGGTAAGTATCTTAGGGAATAAGTAATTGTTCTCCAAGCACGTAATTGAATTTTTATTCTTATGCATTATAACATACCTATTGGGCAATTAGGGTTTAACGGAATACATTTCGGGATGAGTAAAAGAGTCAGGTTGTAGAGTTTTGTCTCAGCATGGGCTATTTCATTAACTTGCATGAATGATTTTTTTAAGTAATTAGATTTAAGTTACTGTAAGAATTAATTAATGCATAAAAGTTATGCAAAATAATCTTCGATGTATCACATTATTTTTACTCGCCCTTTGAGGATCGCTCTCAAGTTAGTGTAATACAGATTCATTGCTATGGTATTTGAATGTCTCTGATATATTTTGGATAATTTCTACTGTTTCAGAGATACTTTGAATTATAATTCATATAAATTTATTTTGTAAAATTATAAAAATCTCATTTCTTGCACTTTTCCACCTTTTAATGCCAGACTTCCAAAACAGTGTCTCTACTATTGTCAGTAAATATTTTAATTCAGGAACATATTAACGAGTCCCACCAAGTCGAGGCTTCTTCGATTGAGCTCAAGTAAAAATCAATCAAAATATCAGTTTCAAACAAAATCACTACCAATCATTATGGCCTATTGGTGATATTAATCTTTGGTCTAACCTTCTCTTGGTACAATATCTCACTACAATAAAGGGAATAGTATTTCTTGAAAATTCAATGCCTGAAAACTATCATGAGATGGAATTAATTGTCTGCGTAAAGAGTTTTCTCTGGAAATATAAGTGCAGAATTTTTCTAAGAGTTGCAATATCTCTCCCTTCTCATAAATTTTGTGCCACCCCCTCATACTTTCTTAATTAATCCTGAATGGATTTATTTATTTTATAAGCTTCCTTAATAGATTAAATCTATCAATTTTAATACAGTCTTAATACAAGAAATTAAATTATTTAAATGTCATTTTTTAAAATAAGTTGCTCTGTATTGTTTTTGGAGAGGTCGATTTTATTTTACATTTCTAAATTTGATTTTCCGTCTCTTTAACTAGTTTCATTGGAATATGGTGAAGCCAGCATAATAATAATCATGAATAACTTGAAGGATAATATCAGCTCAAAAGCTGTAATTTATGCAGATAATGTGACTATGTACACATCCAATTTTAACTTAGAAATAATGAATAGGAATATAGAGGAGTCTCTTAGAAAATCAGCTATCTGGTTTAATGCAAACAATCTCTCCTTAAATACTAAAAAAAACACAATCTCTAGTCCTTACTTTAAAGAATATTAATCAAGAATTTGATTCAGTTAAGCTTTTAGGATTAGATTTGGATTAAAAACTAACCTGGGAAAAACGTACTAATAATATATGTAATAAATTATCCAGAGTTATATATGTGATTAGAGCAACAAAAAAAAGTTGCTAAAAACTATGTTAAGAGTGTATATTATGCTCTTTTTCAAAGTGTGCTATATTATGGCATTCGTATCTGGGGAAATATTACAGGAAACTTAAAAATCTTAAAACTTCAGAAAAAGGCTCTGAGGATTTAGGTGGGAGCTGATACTCACTGCAAACCATTTTTCATTACAGAGGGGATTATGACCGTTATTAACCTTAATATATATGAAGTTGTTTGTTATATTAAAGACAACCTGGAAAAGTATACCATTATAAGTGATGTACACTCCCATAACACTAGAAGTGCTTACAAAATTGATATACCAGACTATAGGTTATTGAAAACTGGAAACCATCATCATGTCATGGGCATAAAGCTCCTCAATAAATTATCTGTTACAAGTGAACAAGCAGAAAATTTTAAAGCCAGATTAGTCACATGGCTAATAAAAAAACCCCTTCTATTCTTTGGATGAATTCTTTGAAATGAAAAATATTATAAATTGCTGCTTTGATTTCTCTCACAATGTACTGCTTATTGTATGATGTGTATTTATTTCTAATCTCGATGTGACCCATATCATTGTATGATTTTTTTATGGTTAAATAAATACCTTATTTTTTGGTAGATAACGCGCCTGTTATCTACTCAAAAAAGTTGAAATTGGTAAAATAAGAACCTGCACGTTATTCATTAGAAAGCAATATGAAGTAAATCAAATTTAATAATAAAACTATAGTGGATTTTTAACTCATCATTTATTAAACATTAAATTATTCAAATCCAAGAAATTCTTCTTCTGACTCAACATTGAAAGAATCTATTGCGTTTCATATTTCTTTGGGCACTTCTTCTGAATAGATTTCAGATAATGCAACGTCATCAACATTCTCATTTTCATCACATATTTCATCTCCTCTCGCCCTAAGGAAACCATTTCTTACACAATTCTCACTCACAGCAGCCCAACTTTCAGCTATCCACATCACAATATCCTTATAAGACATCTCTTCATCTGCCCTGTTTTGTTGTATTCGTGGATGCCGGCCATCATCCAATTTTCCCACTTAGCATGCAAGTTACCTTTAAACGGTTTATTAACTGCAATGTCAAGAGGCTGTAGTTTTTTCGTTAACCCACCCGGGATGATGGCCATTCTAGAATATTTGCTCACAATGCATTTAATTTCTGGCGTTATATGAGCCCTACAAGAATCCAGAAGTAACACAGATTTAGGGTTGGAAAATGCCATATTCTTTTTCTGCCCCACATTATTTAACCAAAACTTCTTCACTTCGGAATTCATCCAACCTTTTTGATTGGAAGTTATGATGACATCTTTCGAATCACAACCTTAGGAATGGTCTTTCTTTAGAAAATCACTATTGGTGGTAACTTTGAACCACATGCTGTGATGCAGAGAACCACAGTGAAGCTCGACCTTTCATGCCCTGTCGTGGTTACTGATACCTCTTTCGCTCCCTTTAAATTCATGGTCCTAGAAGCAGGCATGTCAAAACTTACAGGAATCTCATCCATATTCCCAAAGTGCTGAAAGTCAACACCACATAATTTTTCCTTAAGGTATAAACGAAATTTTGCTACTTAAGCTTCCCAGTCGGAAGGCAATTTTTGTCCAACACTAGTTGATGAGTGAACACTTAAATTGTTCCTTCTCATAAATCCAAACACCCAAGATGGGTAAGCTTTAAAGTCCTCAATATTATCTTCCCGAGCGATTCTCTTAGACTATTGCAAAACATGAACTGAATATTCTCATACCTTTCTCTCTCTCCTTCACAACCCAATCATACAGTTTTTTTTTTTCAACGGTTGACCACAAGCATTTTCTGAACCGCATAGCCTGTTTCCTTTTATGTAAACATTTTAGAACTGCTTCAGCCTTTCGCCCGCACACTGCTCTCACCAACATCAAACTGTCGAGCAGCTTCACGATTCCCTTTCTCCTTCACAGCTTCTATAACTTCCAGTTTGAATTGAGCTGTATAAGATTTCCTGCGGGGAACACTTTCTTTTGCCATGGGCAATTCAATTTCTAATTTTAAAACATAAACGAAAATCACGACATACTATAGATAGGTATATACAATAACAAAATATAGATGATGCAACATCATTACAAACAAACATATGACTTACCTTTCAACCAATTCGCAATTAGAGAATGATGTAAACTACTTGATTTATCCTCCAGGGCCAATAATCACAAAAACTTATTAATATGTGTTAGGAAATAATAAGGTAATTTTACCACTAATAACCTACACTTTCAGAAATTACTCCCAATCCTGACCTCTGGCAGTAATGGTTTGTACTCCACCACTAGTTCTGCCATGCGCGTTATCTATACATAAAAAAGAATGCTGAAAAAGTTAGAAGTTCGTGCAGTGCACGTTATACAATAGGTGCATGTTATCTACCGAAAAATACGGTATTATTATTATATCACCCCGTGTGAATCAAAGGGCAGAGGTTCACTTCCAAAGGGTTATTTATTGGATGATATAGATGCTCATTTAACTTCTCTATAATGGTTAAAATTTTTAAAAAATTTGGTAAATGATAAAAATTTACATTTTGTGGTATTGTTTTTACAATTCTCCCATACCTATTAAATCAAATTTCCCTTTAATGAGGTAATATTTCATGTCAGTGATTATAAAATTAGCTCATAGAACTAAGTAGGGTAGCTCTTCTCTGCCCATCACCTATAAGTATTTGAAAATTATGCTTATTATTATTCAAGAACATAATCAGTAAATGTATTTATTTCATCATTGTTTTTATCTAGTGAAAATGTATCTGATTGTTCATTGATTATATTATATTAGACTTAATGATATGCATGTTGTAATCCAGTGTTATCTTAAACATTTTATTACTTTTCTTGATTAATCTTTGCTGATCGTTGCAGGCAAGCCAAAAGTACAGTATAGTGCATGTATATCTCTTGAGACTGATGATTTGATTGTTTTCATTACCAAACTTATTATTATAATCTTTGTTCACTCTAATAGCTTATGTATTGCTTATGCAGTAGCTAAAAATGTCTCCTAACTCGCGCTACCACAAACCTCCTCTCTTTACTCAGATATAATTTTATTATGGCAAATTTTAAAGGTATTTCTTTTTTTATTTTATATTGCTGGTGGCATTTATTGTCAGTTCTTGATTTCTTGATCATACATTGTTTCCAAAATTCAGTTTTTGGGTAGGAAAAGTATTGAATGCTGTTAATGCTTTGAAATACATAGCAGTTGATATGACAAACAAGAGCAAGTATAATAAATATTTTCATATGATGTACTTCATGAGCATGCTTTGTGTGATGGATTTACATTTTGCTTCTGTATTTAGGCCTGAAATATCTTTTTTTTCACAATTTTTGGCACAATTTCAAGCATCATGTATTCGAAGCACAGGGAATGTTCATTGTTGGGAGTAACATGCAAGCAAGTGCTCCTTAAAATATATAAAAGGGTAAAATTCTTATCTGCTCATCTTGATGTCCCGATGATATCATTTGACCAACGTCATTTCACCGATGAACCAGCATGAACAATACCCTTGATTGACCAACATCCTCACTTTCCTTATAGATGCATAACAATGACAGATACATTTGGTCTTTTAAATGGTTACTTTTAAACTGCATTCAACCTTTCAGCATGAAAACTGTTTGCATTCAGAAGTCCCTGCTCTTAAGCTGAGGTAGGTTTTTCAGACCACCTGATAGAGACTGGTGGTATAGAAGGTCAATTAGCCCACTTACATTTCTTTGAATTTGATGGTATGTGTTTAGTAGATTTCAGACATTTTTCCTCTCTTTTCAAGCCTCATGTTGATTCTTTGGCTACCTTATTCATTTTGAGAGAATATAAATTGTTACTAAAGTATTATTCTCTTGCCTAAATTAAAATAACCATACTGAAAACTTCTTAGAGTACATTGATCAGAGAAATTATACCAAATTCTCTAATCAATAAATCAATACTGTTAAAATTAATAATAGATATTATTTTGCCTCAAACATAATGTCACAGAAAACTTGTAAATTTCTTGAGTATCTAAAACATCATTCATACTCATTGATGGAATTCATTTGTTGATGAAGTGTTCCGTTGGTGTATTATCAAAATTCATCGATTGAATAAGAAATAAAATTGTTGGCGTGTAGAGTTTTCAGTCAAATGAGGCCTGATGAATGCTCTGCTAGTCAAACAAGGGGCATCTGAAGTACTATACCACTTGATGAACTCATTTCCGTTCTCATGTGTGGGCTTGTGGGTGACATCATACGTTTTCCTTGCCGTTCACTATTCTTTGAAAGTCGTAAGTAGGTATGCAAAATTTACAACTTCGTCTTACTTGAACTTGGTCTAATTATCTCTGGTTGTTTTTTGATACTTAGCAGAATAGCCCTCTGGGAGGTTACAGAAGTACTAGTCCTGGAGGCCGAGTGAGTCCACACAGTGCCCCGCAAAGCCCAGTGTCGCCCTCTTCATCTCCTGGGAATCAGACATCAGTGACCATGTCCAGTATGCAATCTCACCAGCATCGCCACTCTGCGTCGTCTCCCTCACCATCCTCTCCTTCTCCATCTCCATCCTCCTCTTCTTCGACATCCGCCATTACCACAAACTCTTCTTCAGCCAGTCAAGAGCAGCAGAACAACTACTATCTCGTTCAGCAGTTAGAGCAATTTAGCATGGTAAGTGAATTTTTTTTATTTGTTCGAATTAGCCCTCTAGAAAACCATGCTCGCTGTTCCCATTTTAAGGTAAACATTTATTGGTTGAATTTTCTCACTGTGGGTGGCTATGTATTATCTATCTTTTGCCCACACACACTCACACACATATAATATTTGCGTACAATTACACTCATTCCCTATTCATTGCCCAAATGTGAAGGGACTTCTTAGGTAAATGCATAGTGAAGTAGATCTTGTTAGATTTTGTTGCTTTTAGAGTATTTAAAACATTGGTAAGTTCATTACACTTCCTCTCTTGTTAGAATATACTCTTGACTCTATTAAATGTAGATTCTTCTGTGCTAGAATATTCATGTCGTCATTCCACCTTGCTTAACGCAAACATTTTTGAAAGCTTCACTTCCCATTGCTTTTCATGGTAATTTTTTTTCTATGCCTCAAGGGTGTGGTAAGTATGTTATTTATTGAATGAAAATACTGCTATTGGATAATTTTTAGATGATCTCATCCCAATGTTTTGCTATTGAATTAGTTAAGTGTGAAGAAAGGGATGAGGATCAACAAAAATGGATTGTTATTTTTAAAACTGGGTCCACTTAGCATGATGTTATCATTTAATTTGCTTATGAATCATAGAGAACTATTTTTCTTTTGTTTTTGCAACCTAATTTATAAGTGGTGAGACTCAGTGCAGTTAACAAAATTAAAAATAAATTCCAGTTTTACCTTACATCTTTCGAATGCCGCTGTTTAGTTTAAGATGCAAATATTGAGAGTTTTAGAGAGTTAGCTTTTCAACGGTACTATTTGATTTTATGCTGATGCTAGCACATAAATTATAATAATATCTAAATTTCATATTCATGAGTAATTATTGATATAATTATGGCTAAGCAGGTTATTCTTTTCTCATTTGCACCAAATTAGCTATTGATTAAAGCTTCTACACACACATTGTATTTCGCTACAAATTTTATTTATTTTGATTTTACTTATTATGTAGCTGTTATTTAGGTATAATTATTCTTTTTCTCTTTCATAGTCCTTGACTAATACAAGATAAATTCCTTTTGGTTGAAGCATTTGTCTCCAAGTACTTGTTTGGTTAAACTGCATGTATTTGTTGGAAGACTCCATAAATTCTGTCCCATTTATTCATACAGTGCATGTGCATTTCAAAGATGTATCTTACGGTTTGAAATGAAGAAAGATTTCCTCTGTGAAACTTTGTATTTTCCAACATGTGCTTGATTTAACTTGACATTGATTGGAGTAATGCTTAGATGTGTTGAAACTGTTGTGTGTTTATCCCCAGCCAATGTCAAATGGAAATAGTTAATTTAAATGTTTGAGTTAAATCTGAGCTCATTGCATCATTTTATCACTATAATAATTAGGATATAAACTTAAATCCTCTAGGAAAATTTTAATTGTTCTTATTAAAGGTACTCTAAATGCCCTCCTAGAAGCTTCCTTCCTTCCCATCAACAAAGTCAGAATGCTAAGTTTTTCTAAATGGCTTCCTCTTCAATTTTTAGAAACTACTGGAATAATCAGTGGCAAATAATTAGTTGATGAATTCATATGAGAGTTATTGTGATGGAAATAATATATTTATAAGTTAATTATACTTACTAAGAAAACGGTGTTTTACTAAATAATGACTACCTTGGAAATGTCTTCTTCATTTGGCTTCAAAAAATTATGGAGGTGTACAATACATTTATATAATTTGCTTAGATCAACCAAAGTAAAACATTTGTTTTCTTGGATAAATTACCTTGATCATGAGTAAAGATCTATGTATCTAAATATTTAACTTATTACCTCTGCCATATTTATTTAAGTATTTGTTGTTAGTGACTTTTCAAATCTTAGCATGCCAAAGGTTTATTTTTATGTTTTACTTTGGAAGTAATACCTTCAAAAAGATACATGGTCCTAAAACAAATCAATCATTTCAGTAAATGAAATATATGTTAGTAATGTTGTGTGACTTCTTTTGGTGTTCAGAAGGCACTTAGGATGGACATGCAGTTCATAAGTAATTTTAAAGTATCTAGTCTTTTCTTGTAATTTTATTAATTGCAATTTCTTCTTTTAAAATCCTTTATAATTAACATATTTGGCATAATTAATATTCTTATTATGATATTTTGACATGTGTTTTTAAACATTATCTACAATTGTTTATTATATGCATAAAAGGTATACTTTGTTTTTAAAGATGTATTGATGAAAAAAATCAGAAAATTACCTTTTGTGCATAAGATGTGAATGGAATTAAATAGCTTCCAGGTAATTGGTTAAAGGATGTGTTATTCTACCAATGTGTTATGTGTTGGCTATAAATGCATAGCTTGTGGGGAAATCAATATTTATCGTAAATCGCTACTTCCCTTCTGGCAAACCGCAAAAGGATTGGTGCCAACTTGTTCACAGCTTAGTGGAGACTAGTTGCGGTTGGACTTCACCAAATGAGCCCAACACCTCCCAGGTGATGAAGCCTACATCATCGTCTTCTTCAATTATTTACTCATTTTATTCATTTGTGTCTTAATTGCCTTATGTATTCTCCATCTTTGTCCCAGTGCATCATTTAATGGAGAAAGTGTGTCAGGCTTGTGTGTTGGAATATATTCCATAATTACTGTGAAGAATCAGCCTATGTTTTTCTTCTCTGTACTTTTTTCTAAAATATGTATTTTGGAATAAAATGTTGTTGGATATATTTCACTGCACACAAGTGTACATACAAATTTTTGCATGTTTATATTTAACATTATCTTTTCTCTTTTCTCTGCAGTAATATGCTGGGAAGAGTGATGGCGATCATTTATTGGGAATTAATATTTCTCAAGATGGTGCATGTCATTTCAGATTTTTGCACCATGAAATTTTTATGTAGATCATCAAGGAAGCTTATGCATTGAAACAATACCTACACAATTTCTTAGTACTTCATTATTTGCTTAACATTTATTTATATTGCATGGATGAACATATCATTTTATTCTTATTGATTACATTTCTTAGAAATTTGTTATGTATACATATATTTATTACTCTTTATGAAAATTCATTGGTAAAGGCAAAATGTTTCTAAAAAGAAGAAATGTCCTTACGATAATGACACTAGTGAGATGAAAAATTTATTGTGCCATGCTTAATATATTAATGTTTGTATTGTAGTCTTAATGCCATGGAATGAAGCAGCGAGATATTGTGAATGTTTAAACTTAGTTTCATTTTTATTTGAATGAATGTATATATTCTTAATTGAAATAAGTTAATTTTATACTTTACCTTACATTTAAGTTTTGTGTAACTTTAAAATTTTTGGATGTTTACCTTTTTAGACTTTCCCTTTTTTCTCACAGACTCTTCTTATTTTGTAGAATGTTGTATTTTTGCAGTTTATATTATTCTTATTGGTATGACATGAGATATTATTTTTATCTGTTTCAGTTGGACAATCCAGTCTCTACCAGCATTGACTTCATTGGCTCTCAGAGTAACAGTATGAATTATTCACAAGTAAGTTTTTCTATTGATGGATTTATTAGTTACCCTCAGGGCAGTTCCCTTAACTCATTCCTCACAGCAAGAAATTTGCATGCTCTACCTTGTGGTAGAGGTAATTTTAGCTTGAATTTTTCTTTAGAATTTGTCAGCTAGTTATAGTTGATACCTCTAATTTGAATATATAAAAATCGTTTTAATAAAAAAAATAAAGAAATAGATATTGAATAAATTGCATTATCAATTGTTACTGATACGTTCTTATATATCATATTTATTGTGCTTTTTTTATAACCCCTCAACGCCCTCAGCCATATTATTATTTTATCTTCACTTCTCCCTTATAAAAGCTTTATTTTTGTGTATTATATAATATACATATTTTCATTAACCCTTTTGCTATGGCAAGCATGCCGGCACGCTCTCTGGTTCCTTACCGAAGTACGGAGAGCGTGCCGTGACGCTCATGCCCATCAGTTTTAAATGAGTGGGAGAATGCTCCCGATACTCGGAAAGGTTTTCCTTTAGTCTGCCATTAACCACGAAGGAATACATTCTCATTCTCATAAATATGGGCTATATCATTATAAATGCATAAAAATTGCCAATATGGGCGCCGTAGTGAAAGGGTTAAGGAAGAGTTTTGCATACTTTTGATTTTTTTAATGTATATTACAACATCTTAAAGAACATTTACCCTGAATCCTGTAATCATATTTTAAATCAACGCTCTCTACCAATCCAATATAGAATTCTGGTATTTTCCCTCAGTTGCTCATTGTATTATTAGCTTGAGTATGAACCGCTTTCAATAGCAATGCCATATAATAAAATATTAAGCGTAGTAATCACAGTATAAAAGTGTGAGCCTATAGTAATTTAATGAAACAGAAGCAACGTTAGTAAGCAGCAAAATATATGAGACAGAAGAACATGCTAGAACTATCAAGTACAAACCAGAATGCAAAAGTGGTAAAGGCTGGAAAAACCCAAGAGAAATATAAAGTATACCACCAATGGTAAAGTAATATGTAATAAAAATTTATATGCACCAATAGTCAAGCAGCCTTAAAGGCACTTAACTCACCATGGTGCAGATCTAAGCTGATGTTAGAATGTCACGAAGAGCTTGATGATCTTGCAAAGCAGCAAAAAATTCATCTTTTCTGGGTACTCGGACATGAAGGCATTCCTGGAAACAAAAAAGCAGATGAGCTAGCAAAGGAAGGGGCTCTCCGCACTCCCGTTGGCCCAGAACTCAGAACTGAAAGCTACTAAAAGGCATTGAGCGTCAACCCAGCACCTGATATGTTGGCAATTGACAGAGGGTCTAAGACAAGTTAAAAGGTTCATCGATGGACCAAACTCCAGCTAAGCTAAAAAACTATTATCTTCGGATAGAAGGAATTTAAAGGCCATGGTAGGACTTCTTACTGGACACTACCTGGTGGGGAAGCACCTCTACAACATGAGAATGACTGACTCATCAAGCTGCAGATGGTGCAATTTAGAGGAGGAATCTACTATTCATCTCCTCTGCGAATGCCTGGCTGTAAATATGACATGGTATTGTTGCATGGGTACCTTTTTACAGAAACCCAGCGATATCAGAGATTCACCAATAGGTAGTGTCCTTACCTTTTTAAAGGCCTTAGAACTCCGTAGGTAATCTCCTATTATGGTGGATGGCACAATGGACTTTAAAGGTCTAAGTGCCTTTGGGTTACCCCGGCCTCCTTTCAAGTCAAGTCAATATATATTAAACTCATTGATGGTTTTGTACTTGGTGACAATTTTTTCTCATATCTAGGAGAATTGGATAATATTTTTTCTTGTCTTACTTTCATTGTCCTTCTCAATCAGGGTACCAGAAAAAAACATCATAATCTTTTCAATCATTCACAATATTTGTTTTAATAAACCCATACCAAAAATATAAGGAAATCATGGATTCATTATTTATCTTACAAAACATCTATTCCATTTTCAAATAAATTAAAATTAAGCATTTGTCGTTATCATCATCAATAATGAAACAAGTTTTCCCAAACATACATAGTAAATCGGTGAACAGTTTTAAAATTTAACTGAAGAAATGTTAGTTGCAAGAGCATACGGCATCCTCGTAAGTATTGACACAAATGAATTGGAGAACAGCAAACTTGAGTCCATAGTAGGTTTCAGTTCTGTGTGGCATTCTTATCATTTTAATGACTAAATCGAGGAAGCGATAAGCTCAAGCATAGGGTATTTTGTTCGGCTCGAAAGGCAACGAAAAAGTATGCCAAGGACATCAGTTGGGGGTGACAATAATGAGAAAACTTGTATCATTTTGTCCCATAAGGTCAGCCCTCTAGTATAATTACTCTATGCTGAGACTGTTTTATTTCTCAAATGACAAAGTCTTGTCGCAATTGAAATTGACAGAAACGTTGAAATTTTCATTTACGTTTTGTTATGGGATGATATTATATCACTTTAGTTTTTATTTTTCAATTCTGAAGGAGACTAAATTTTAATGTTTCCATCATTCAATGCCAATTGTAAATATAACTCTAAGTTTCTTTTTAGGTTATTAACTATTTATTTTGACTATTTTAGTCTTCAAAGACCTATCTTTTAAGCACTTCATTGCTAATCATGTTTTACTTACTTTTTTTAATACTTGTCGTCTCTTTCATATTATTATTATGTTGAATAAGAGTGTTTTACTTCTGGATCTAACCTGACTTTGAATTGCTAACTGATAAGATAGTTATTGATGAGTTAATTTTTTTGATGATGAATATTTTGTAATTTGAATCTAGTGCCCCCCTGATGCAACCATCTACCATGGTTGTTTTAATTGTTTCTTCCGTTAAATTTTCTCTTACCTCAGGATTTGATTCTCAATTAATGGTGTGGTGGAATGGAAATGAATTTAACTTACTGCAAGATTGGACTTTTTCATATTAGCAATTGGTTGAATTGATTTAAGTAATGAGACTACTGAATGCAAATTCCTCGAGTGGTAGTTCAGTATAATTTTTATAAGAGAATAGTTAAGTGGAGCACAAAATATTTACTGTGGATTTTGCTGAAGTAATCTATATGTACAATGCTCAGAAAAGGGAACTTTGAAAACGTAAAGTTAAAAATGAGAAGGTCCTACATTGATGTACTACTGTCCATGCAAAAAGTCAAGATACTCTAGTTTGAAGTGTTGTATCTCAGTAACCTATTCATCGATAGCAATGAAATAAACTGAAAATGAAAGAAAATTTATTTCTACGTTTTTTGAATACCATCAGCAATTTTTTACCGTATCAACAAATTTTTTATTTGGCATTGTATGAAAAAAAGCACTTTTTTGCGCTCAGAAATCGGTAGCTCCACTTTGAACGCTAATTTTTCAAAAACTTCTCAAGTTATCAACATGAGACTTCATAAGGTGCAAGATCTATCTTTTATAAATGCATATAATAAGCGATTGGGTTATGTCAGTAGAAGTAAAGTCTTTACCAGTAAGTATGGTTATAGCTCAGGTGTACTTGCCCACTAGCGACTACAGTGAAGATGATGTAGACATGGTTTATGAACAAATAGAGGAGGTAATGGGAAGGGTTAAGGGCAATAAGAATCTCGTTGTTATGGAAGACTGGAAAGCGGTAGTTGGGCAAGGCAAAGATGGGGAAGAGGTGGGAGAATTCGGTTTAGGGAAAAGGAACGACCGAGGACAGAAACTGATAGACTTTTGCAAAAGAAATAATATCTGCATCACAAGCACGCTCTTTCAGCACCACAACAGACGAAGCTACACATGGAAAACACCTGGGGATACAGAAAGGTACCAAATTGATTACATTTTGGTAAGAAAAGGATTTAGAAATAGTTCAATCAGCTAGGCCTTCACTTCAAGGGATTCCATAATAAATAAATAAAAGAATAAATTAACTAAGTCTATATTCCACAATTAAAAAGATACAACACGCAACCAGTTTCAACGTCTTAACGTCATCATCTGGTGTGAAGAGTTATCGGAAGCACACAGTATATATAGAGAGTCCAAGGTTAAGGTGGGGGAAAAAAAAAAGGAAGGGAGTATTAGAGTTGTTTACTGGAATTCTGTAGAGGATGGTAAGAGTGCCTGAATGATTGGGGAGGGGGGAGAAAAAATGTATTCATTGACAATGGATGAAGGGTGAAGCCAGTTTGCTTTGGTGATTTCAAATTGCTCTAGGAAGTCCAATTTTTTTCCCGTTTCCTGAGTGTAAAATTATGGGAAGGAAATCGGAACTATGATTTTGGGTTAATAAATGTTCTGCAAAATGCAACTGAGAAGAAATGTTTCCATACTTGAAACATCTTTTGTGCTCCTTGGTTCTTGTTGCAATATTTCAGGTTGCGCGTCCTATGTAGAAAGTGTCACAATTGGAACATGACAGTTTGTAAATTCCTGGTTTCATCTGGGGGTCCAGTTTTGAGGTTCACTACAGGAAAGAAAGCTTAGTTAATTATTTGGGTGGATGGGGAAAAACTAGAGCAGGTGGATAAATTTTCTTACGTGGGAAGTACTCTTTCTTGGGACAGAAGATGTAAAGATGAGATTCGTAAAAGAATAGCCTTGGCCAAGGAAGCATTTATCAAGGGAATTGATTACCATATGTCTTGACAAATTATTCAGGAAAAGGTTGATGAAATCCCTGGTCTGGAGTGTGTTGCTCTATTGGTGCGGATCATGGACTTTAAGAAAGGAAGAAGTTAAACGTTTGGAGGCCTTCGAGAGGTGGGTATGGCGTAAAATGGAAAAAGTTAGTTGGGTTGATAGGAAAACAAACACGGAGGTGTTAGAGATGATTGGGGAGGAGAGGACTTTAATTGACGTGATTAAGCATTGTCAGAAGAAATGGGTGGGCCAAATATTGAGGGGAGAGGGATTTGTAAAGGTTGTAATTGAGGGTAGGATTCAGGGGAAAAAAACAGAGGGGAAGACAAAGACAAAAGTTGTTGGATGACATAAGGGGTGGGGTTAACCATAAGGAAATGAAGGAGATGGCGCTTAATAGGGATTTTTGATTGTGCATGAACCTACCGAAAGGTATAACACTCACAAATGAATTTATATGTATGCATACAGTTATAATCTTTAATATTTGACCCTGAAAGCTTAAAGTGGGAAATGTAGAGAAATGTTTAATTAGACCTTTTTTTCCCCCAAGGCAAGTCCTAGCATAAGTGTGGTGGGAAGTCCTGATGATGGCGGTGGGGGAATGACGGATGGTCTAGCATGTCTTGGTTTGGATATTGGGCTCGGATTAAGTTGTGGCAATACCATGGGATGCATTCCACACCAGGATACATCCAACATGGGTCAGGATGGAGGCTATTACAGCAGAAGGCAGTCACCGTTATCTCCTTCGTCTGTGGATCGTCAGCAACAGCAGCATCATCATCATCATCCTCATCAAAACCAGCAGCAATTTCAGCAGTTTGGGATGAGGCAGCTGCCATCTATATTGTCACAGCCTCCTCCTCAGCCATTGGACCCTATTGGTGGTGGTGGAGGGGGAGGGGGGAACCTCAGTGAGAGTGGACATCACACTGCACCTCAAACACCCAACACCCCTACCAGTATTCCGGACATTATCTTAACAGGTATCAGTGTTAAGCTTCTCAATGCCTTTAATTATAATAATATTGTTTTGCAAAATAGATTCTTTTTCAATTAGCAACATCTGGGTTGAAGTGAAATGGCAAAATCTGCGAATCTAAAGTGATGAATACCTACAATTTAAAAAAATAATACACGCATGCAAAGTAAAATTGGAATGTTACCATGTGTTTTGGGTAAATCACATCATATAAAAATACATAACTTAATACATATAATGCAATTAGTTCGCACTCGTATCTCTTCACGCAAGAGAAGAATCCACCATATTGTGACCACTGTGAATCTCGCCTAACTATAAGACAACTCCTGACTGAATGTACCAAATATCAGTGCATCAGAAATAGGTATCTCCGAGGTAATCTTAAGGAAATTCTGGGGGATGATGTGGAAAAATTGGACTCTGTCCTTAAATTCTTAAGTGAAGTAAAGTTAATTTAACAGATTTAAAAATATAAAATAGATTAAAAATATAAGTAATGAAGAATAAATCTGAATAGGATTTTTAAATTTCAACTTATGTTAAAAATAAAATAATATCATGATACATATATCTCCTTTGTATATGGTGCAACATGACCTTTGCTGTTGAGGCACCTTATAACCCTTACTACTACTACTACTGCAATTAGTTATACAGAAAAATTACAGTTGAAATTCACATAGGAAATTGATTTTTTTAAACATCTCTTCCATATGTATCTCTGTATCTTGTTCAAGGAAGAGCAGACATAAAAATGTCAGACTTATTTCATGTCTGTTCTTCCTTGGGAATTTCCCTAGTTGTATGACCTTGTTGTGCAAAGTCATTGGTCAGATTTTTAAATTCAGAAACCTTTTACCATTTCAGTGTCAACAGCTTAAATTTTGAAATACAGACTCTTTTAATTTTGGTGATTCTTTCTTTCTTTTTTCTCTGTCAAAATTACATTTTAGAAAACCCTTTTTTGTTTCTGAGATTCTTCACTACATTGAAGTATTTTTAAGCCTTCGTTTGCTAAGGATAAGGATACTTGTTCATTTTAGAGTTACTATAAGTCTAAACTTGGATATCTGTTTTCCTGAAATGACAATTTCTGGTCAGTAATTAAAATGATTGCATTTTTATACTTCGTGATTTTCTCTAAAGATAAATCGCGCTAACTTCCCTTTTAATTTATTTACAGACTTCTCATCAGGTGCTGGTGATGATATCTCAGCACGGACAGAGTTAACAAAGGACCTCAGTAGAGTCTTAGCAGCTGCAGGCGGCTTTGACTCTGCCAATGTGATGGGTGGGGAAGTTGGTAGTGAGACATCAGGAATTATAGAAGAGGATGATCTTTCTCATTACTCGTTAGATGATGCCTTTCGCCAAGGTCTTGGTACAATTGACTTAGATGGCATCCATATACTCACTGAGCCAGACATGGACTCAATTACTGATCCAGCGACTGAAGATCATTTTCGTCATGATCGGCTGTAGTGTGTGAAGAGTAATCATAGTGAATCATAATTTTTAATGAGGCAAGGATGTGCAAATTACACCACTGCCTGGAGGGCAGGCTAGAGTGATGGTAAGTCATATGATCCTCAGTGCTGTGATATGTGCAAGGTTGGCTCTGGGCTGTAAATGAAGCGCCAGGGTGCTAGTACTGTTCTAAGAATAATTTCCTTTAATATTTGTAGAGAATGTGGACTAAGGGGTGCTTTTAACCAGCATCTCAGGGAACCAAAAAAGCTTTAGCTGCACTCGCATGTTTTAGTGCATAATTATGTCAACTTTCAATGCAAAAATGCAAAATTTCAATGGGAAAATGCATAGTTGGTCTGTAAGTGAGAGAATAATGAATAGAATCTCCACTATGAGTGACATTTCATGAGATTATATCTAATAAATGAGATATTTTCATCATCTAAGACACCAAATCTGCCCAACTAACTAACATTTAAAGATAGTAATAATATTTCCTCTAAGTTGTATATCTTGACTTATACAAAAGTATTGTTTACTTATCGTACTATTTGGTTATGTGAAAAATTTCATCTTTCTGGATTATAAAATTTATATCCCTAGAAAAGTGCAATTTATAATTAAGTCGTTGAAATTAGAATAGTAGCATTTGCTTTCCAGGCAAAAACATAGGGCTGACTTATATAAGAAATGTGTCCTAAACTAACAGCAGATAAATTAGACATCCCCAATTGCAAACTTGGTTTATTATCATTGTTGAATTGATCATAAATTCCGATGATATTCGATTATTAATTCATTAATATACATGTAATAATATATAGGTAAATATTTATTCGATGAAGATTAAATTATTATGCTGATGCCAAAAAATGTTGGGTGTTTTTCATTAAATTAAGATTTCATGACCACTTAACTATCTTCAGAGGTCTCAGTGCTTAAGAAGTACAGTAGAAGTCTGTTGTAACGAGTCTGGAATGTAACGAGGGTTGTTAAGATTTAACAAAGGTTGTTAAAAGGATAGGGAGTTACGTCCATTGTAACGAGTGGTTATTCCTGAATTAGCGGTATAACAAGTGCCACATTCCTGCATTTGTCTTACACGAGGTATATCTCGGAATCGTCAATTGAAGTGAGCGACGAAATTCAGTAATCTGAGGGTTATTCAAGAGTCTCTTCAAAGAGCAGGAAAAATATTATCCTCAGCTAATTTTCGTACATTAACTTCCAACAATTCGCTATACCCTTCCTCAGTAAAAATGCTTCAGGGTGCTTTGATTAGAGACTCCTTAACAGTTTCATTCTCTCCTTTGTCTCTCCGCACATGTTATCCCCTCGTCTCTTTTCTATGATGGCCCTTCTAGTCAGCACCAGAACTTTTTAATTTAGTTCCCATAATATTGACGTACACCAGTGGGATTTGTTTTCATGCAAAATTTGACACCAAATTGTCTGATCTAGGATGGGTGGGAATATAGGAGATAAAATCAGTACTGATTCATATTCCCAGGGTAACCTTTCCCCCTCCCGAGTGGGGGAAGGTTTCCCTGGGACACAGTAATTGCTTATGAAGTGTGGTAATGAAAAATATCTCATGAAAGTAATTTGATATGAATTTGATGTACCCTTTTCAAAGTAATGGACATCACTCTTTCCTCATTTGATCATTAGACATGTAGTTGTGGAGCACCTTGGTTATGGTTTATGAATCGTGGAAATTATATTTTTGTTGCAAACATACTTTTTTATGCATTCTGAAGCATTTACGTAAGAATTATAAACCCTACAGTACTATTCTAGCACACTCATTGCCCTTGGATTCAACAGGACAGACAATTAGTATTCTAATTCCGCTATAACAAGTACGCTGTATAATAAGTACTTTTACAATTTTTGTCAGCTCTCATTATAATGGACTTCTATTGTACTTAATTTCAATAAAATGTGATTATTTTAAATTTAGTAAAATTCATCAATTTTAGGTAGCATTTATTAATGGGAATTTATTTTCTTTTTGCAGGTTAAAACAAAAACTTAGCCCCCTTCCTCTCAAAAGTGATATCTGGGACTGCAAGTTTAGGAAGGATTTTAGGTGGTGGGATTCCCCTTTTGTGACGGCTTCCATTGAGTGATAATCTCTCCCTTTGTCATCTCTCTAATTTTATTCTGCTAACGGCAGATTGGTGGCAAATGGACTTGGTTTTTGCCACTTCCACGCTCTCTCTCTTTCATCTCACTCGGGAGGGGGTGTGATGATTCTTTACCTAGTCCACCGCTTTCTGCCTTGACGGCAGATTCTACTCTTGCACCTACGACTGAGTAACACAAATGTTGCGTTACTCAAAAATTCATGACACCATTTGTCCTCTATAAATGTTGGTAAATATAGTCCATGGTGATTTTTATAAATGTTATGACGTACCTGGACAGTTTGGGGTCATCTGCCTTTTGAAATGTGATCATGGTAAATTGTACTCACCATTTGCCCCGTAATATATATGATATAGTTGTCTTCCTTTCTGAACCCCTTTTCCCTATTATAGCAGAAATGTTTCATCTTGTGTACTGTGTAAAATGATTTTTTTCTGCAATTCTAATGATGTTTGTTTTAATTTTTACCTCTGTTGTTAATGCTATGGTTTGAAATCTATAAATTAGAAAACAAAGTACAGAATATTTTTTGAGAGATTATGAATGAAGTTGGACAGCGTGGTTTTGTCATACAAAATGGATAGGAAGTGGATGCTGTTTGTAGTTGTGATAACATTTAGTCCATTTAACAAATTTAATAAATGTAGAGTCATCAGAAATATTTTTCTTTCTCTGGAATAAAACTGCATGATAATGTACATCATTGCATTATGTTAAAATGCATAAATTCTCTTTGTAGAGATCTTGTTCTTGTTATCAATTTTGAGCTTTTCTCCAAAGTTTGCTGCAATTCAAATATAAAATTTGCAGGCTTAGAAGAAAAGAACTTAGTCCATCTTTTCCAAATACAGAGCTTGGCATTGAGCTACCATTTAAGTAAGACTAGCTGCTAGTACCCATAATAAATTTTTAATAGTTTAATCTCTAGTTGAATTTTTATATCGCAAAAGAAAAATTTGCGGCATTGATTTAAAAAGTATTTTATAGCATCTTTTTGTTAAATAAGAATTTTGCCATTTTGTCGCTCATTTCGTATGAACTAAATCTCTCGCTGTTCTGAACAGAAATTTGGAGTTTTTATTTTGTTAATTTTTTGCAATTTTATGAATGATCAAAATATGCAACATACCAAAATATTTAATGTGTATTAGAAACTTGGCTCTTACTTATTGGGTAGCAGCAATTCAAGGCCATGTTTATTTACTTTCTCTTACACTATCTCTCTTTAACTCCTCATGTTTAAACGATTTTGATATAAATAATGAATGTTTCATTTTAGTCTATTGCAAAATATTTCAGCATGAAGCAAGTTGTAAATTTATTGCACATCTTTTTAAATATTTGTTTAAATGTTATTTATCAAAATCTACTATTTTATTTTAAATGCTATAAATCCATATTGAGTTTCAGTGTATTTATTTGTGGAATTTTCGTGTTAACTGCCAGTCAGCCTAAAATAGGAATTATGAGAGAAAGAGAGAGAGAGAGAGAGTCATAACAAGATATATAACGACTGATGACTCCTATTTTCTTTTTAAATATGCTCTTGAACTCGCTTTTAAGTGTCCTATGGGATCACTTTCAGCCTAAGCTTTGTCCTACAGTTTATGTCGGCAAAACTGTTAGGAAAGCTGTATGGGTAATTTGTTTCAAGAGAAATTTGCAATAGAAAATAGTACTGTAAAAATAAAGAACGCACAATTTAAAAAATATCCTAAATAGGGCTTTGTATAGTTCTAAAGTGATCTATAGAATTTGATATGGATAATAGGCCTTGTTGCTTCTTTGGTGACTTCTTTTGATTTCTTAAGCCATTTCAAGCCATTTCATTCTTGCTAGACATTTATTCAAAATTGAAAGTTGTGATTTATTTTCTCCTCTGAGGAGTTTTTGTCAAATTCTAGCCTTTTTATTTCTAAGTTTGGTTGCCTCTTATGTACAGGTAAAAATTTAAGGACCATACTAACATTATGAACCATGCCGAAGTTTTCGTTTTTTTTACAAATGAGTGTATGCTAGTTGATTTTAGGTTAACATATTTCTTTTTATTCTGGGCCATTGTGTGTGTGAAATCTTAAGTGCTAACAGCACTTGGTGAGTGGATCATGAAATGAATATAATTCATCCTTGTTGGTCAAAAGACAACTTTTTACTGTAAATAATAGTTGTACAATCCTGTAAATTTGTATAGATACTAAGTTGTGTTTAACTTTGATATCTAGAGTGCTTGTTGAATTCGTTGTTTTTTATTGTGTCACAAATTCATTTGTATGAGGGCTTGTGCAACCATATGGGGCCACATAGGTGTAGACACATAGATATTATCATATTCATACATTGACACGTGTCTCGAATTTTTATTTTTAAAGATACGTGTGTGCCAGTACAAAAGTTGTTTTATGAAATGAGTTTTTTATGAATAGAGTATTAAATTCTAAGAAATGGAATGACATGCATCTGAGTAGTTATTGTGTAAATTTCATTTTATCAAAAAATGTGTTGCTTTCTTTAAAAGAACTATATATTTTAAGAGAATATTCTGGCATAATGCTTGCGTGTGTGAGTGTGTTTGTGTGTGCGCTCTGAAAAGTGGAAGGAATATTGGAGGTTGTTATGTCCCATGTACTTGGCATTGCATATGAAATTTATTGATTTTGTTGTAAAGGATTGAACTGATGTTAAATATTTTTAGTTTTTTATCTTGCTGCAGTCTGGTTGTTAGTATAATTGTTTTCATAATTTGTGCCTCCTATACTTCCTCCCTCACACATGATACTTAAGGTGCTGTCCGAAATTGTTGAACATTTTGAAGTGTGAATGCACAATTTTCAATTATACACACTATATACTTATACATAAATTTGATTGTTACAGATTTTTAATTTATTTAAGCTCCTTTTTACTTCAATATTGTTGAAATTTATCTCGCTAAAGCATACCAAAAGCTGATTAAGCATGTCAGTGTATTTTGCCCTAAAGAAGTTTTCTCATCTTGTGAAATTCATTTTTCTTGTACAGTATTTGTTGTCAGTGCTGCTCATCATCATAGGAGATACCTTTTTATCTAAAGGAATTGCTATTCCGCAATTTTAATTAAATGATTTTTCTGGTACGCTGTCTTTCTTTTTATTGTCATGTGTGGTGATTTCTAAGGAAGCATTTCTAGTGATGCAATAAAATTAATTTTGAAAGATTTACCAAAGACTAACAAGAAAAGCAAGAGTCAGTTTATTTCTTTTCATAAAGTTATTGAATTATTTACAAGGAATGCATTTCTGATATTATTTTGTTGAGACTTTTCATTAATTCAATACCATTCTTTCTTTTAATTTAGAGCATTTATTTGAGCTTCCTTTGGTAAGCTAGCCAACCTAAAACGTAAGCAAACTTATTTGAGATTAACGTATCTACCTTCATTCGTTGATGTAAGTTGCATAACATCCCTTGATGTTAAGTATTTCCGTTCATGAAGTTTCCTTCTGTTGTAGCAGATGTTATCTTACATCAGTTTTGAATTGTCTTTGGAATGAGACCTCTTGAATAAGAAACCCAGGGCTTAAGATTAATTAACCCGGTAACGCCTAGCGGTACCGTTTGGTACCACCCGGTAGGGTATTAAGAAGATTGAATTTTCTGATACCTCCGAATATTTTGCTAGATTTTTTTCAGTTTTACATCTATTTGCATACTTTGAGGTTCACGATTACAAAAAATTTGCTTTTGTTTGTCCTTATTTTACGCCAATACCGATGTTTGAAAAAGGCGAATTTTCATGAATCCCAAAAAACACGCTTTTTTCGTGCAGACCTTCCGATTTTTTTTAATATTTCCAGTTTCGTGGCTATCTACGAGATTTTTTCAAGTGGTATCAAATGTCAATATATCAAGCTATAGATGTAATTAGAATTTTAGGTTACTAGTTTATTTATAAGTAAGTTACAATGAGTTACATTTTGCTGGTACCATATGGTACCGCTAGGCGGTTCCCGTTATACTTTTATGCGGGAAGCGGAAATTTCTTCTGCTACGACATCTCTATCGGATTTCTTTTGCACTTGCGATATTATTGCAAATATATATTTGAATATAGTTGCATTTCATTTATGTGCACCCAAAAAATATATATCTAGTTCAGTCGTTTTTGATGATTTAGGCTGATTTCGGAGGTATGGATTTACCCTTTTCGGGCTCTTGACGTACACCCTTGACCGGATTAGGAAGAGACAGATGTTGGGTCCGGTTGTAAAAATGAACCATTTCTCTAAAGGAGCGAAAGAAGCTAATAGATGAGGAGTGGGGGAAGGGAATACCACCGTAAACTCCGAAGATGGCTGGCAAAAAGCGAGGAACACGCGACCTGAGACAATTCGGAAAGATTTTGTATTGTTTTGGCCTTCCGTTTCTCCATCGCGAACAACCGAGCAATATTTGCGCCATTTACTCCTTATTCTAAGTTACATTTCCAAGGTTTGGATAGCTGAACTACGTAAGAGACCTCACACACGCGAACAGGTGATCCTTTGGGATGATGAAGACATCACCTTCCATGACGCGATTTTTCCCAATCCTGATTACTCCTCCTTTCGTGAAGTGTCCCCCACCCAGGCTTTAGAGCGTTTTTTTGACGAAGAAGTCGTTTCACATCTGGTGATGGAATCGAATAAGTATGCCCCGTTCTGCAATTGTGGAAATCCGAATGTAACAGCTGAGGAAATAAAATTGTTTGTTCCAATTCTCTTCCTCAGTGGGTACAATACGGTTCCTAGTAAAAGGCACTATTGGGATGCAGCTTACGACATAGGAATGAACTTGTTTATAAGTCATTGAGGCGAGATAGATTTTTGCAAATTAACCGATTTATTCATTGCTGTGACAATACTGCTGTTGATACCTCCGATAGAAGGTGAAAATTCCGCCCTCTTATGAATATGTTAAAGAAAAAATTAATGAATATTTCAAAGAAGAGTAGTGCTTAAGTTTCGATGAGTCCATGGTTTCATATTTTGGGAGGCATGGATGCAAACAATTCATTCGAGGGAAGCCCATAAGATTTGGTTATAAGGTTTGGTGCCTCAATACCCCAGATGGATACCTTGTAAATTTTTACATTTATTAGGGAAATAGTCCCAGGAAAGTGGAAAGCTACGAGAAAGAATTTGGGGAGGCCGTAGCACCTTTAGTTGGAATGAAAGATGAACTGAAACAGAAAGAGCTACCTTTCCGATTCTATATTGATAATTATTTCACGAGCTACGACTTGGTGAAATATCTTCGCGGAAGGAATTATGGTGCAACAGGAACAGTGAGGGAAAATACCTAAAGAATGTCATCTGAAGTCCTCTAAGGAATATGCAAAGTTAAAGCGAGGATCTTTTGAGGCCAAAAGATCCGTGAAAGACAACATTCTCGTGGTGAAGTGGGTGGACAATTCTGTCGTTTCGGTAATTTCTGTCATTTGTCAATGTCAATTCCTGATGTCACGGAATTAATCCGATATCTGGGGTTGGGAGATTCTCCAAAAGTGAGGAAAAAAAAGACTCCTTGTGCCACGGCTTGCGATGTTTTAGGGAAATACAATAAGTTTATGGGGGGCACAGATCGAATGGACTGGAATATTTCTCTTTATCGTGTGGGTGTCAGAGAAAAGAAAATGTGGTGGCCCATTTTTACGTGGATGCTTGATGCCGTGATGCACAATGCATGGTTGTTGACGAGGAAAACAGGGAAAAGTACAATCCAGTTAGAGTTCCGACGGGCAGTTGTTCAGACTTACCTGGAGAGATTCAAGAATACACCGAAATCTGTAGGACAGACTTATGGACCTGCGTCCATAAGCAGTGAAACTGGAATGATGTATGTAAACTCACCATGAGATAATATTTTGACATACAACAGACTGCATATGATTACTAACAGCGGGTTTTCTTTCCAGTGTTTTTGATGAAATAAGGTACGATGGGTATAACCACCTCGTGCAATCCGCCACCCAGAGGCGAAGGTGTGCCCATGAAAATTGTACATGCAGAACACGAACGGAGTACGGAAAATGTAATGTAGGGCTATGCATTGACTGTTTCACAAAATTCCACATTCTGCAGTAATACAATGAAGCCACAATGGCAAACTGTTTATATACTTTCACTATTTTTGACTTTGAGGATTTCTGTAAAATTTTAATAATTTTTTAAATCTTAGGGCAATAATTTGTTTAAACATATTCTTATAATTTTTATGATATTTCATGTTAAAAATGTAAAAATGAGCGGAAAAATACAAAATAATAAATAATTTGTTCAGCTATCTGTAAATTTCCGAAAATTCCTTAAACCTTCAATTTTATACCCCCAAGCGCCTAGCGGTACCATATGGTACCAGGCTATATCTCCGTAACTAATGATGTTAAAAGAAAAAGGATTGGACAAATTGACTTAGATAGTAATACGTATTAACATACATGATTATAATAAAATTCGAAGAAAATTTTTTTTCTAGGCGTTACCGGGTTAATACTCAAGTACCTGAAAATGGCAAATATTATCCCAAAATATTTATCATATACTTGATAATTTTTATCCATACATCTTTAATTCTATTTTTAAGTTCATTTTTGCTTCTCTTCATGGATTCCTTTGGTCTCCTTTTCTAGAAACAGTTTATCAATTAGAAGACAATTCTGTTTTAGAAGTTTATGTTGCTACAGAATTTCATAAACTTGAGTAGATTTTGATTTGAGAAAAAGTATTCAAATGGGATCCCATTAACTTCTTTTTCAGGCTGTGCTGTTCATAGGAAATTCTAAAGCTGATAGAATATGAAAAAATTATCCATCTTGTAGTATTTGCATAAGTGAAAATGAATCCATCCTTTTTGTACTCATCTTTGTTTTCTCAAAACACTTTACTTTAAATTTACTCAAAATCAGATTGGATTTCCTCATTCACATTTTATCTACTATCTAGATTGGATAAGAATAAAAACCATGCTACAGCTACTGTGTAATTAGTTAATCATTTTGCCTCAGTTAACTTCTTTAAATATCAATATTTTATAAATCACACTATCAGAGGCATCAGGTTAGTTGTACTTTAATCTTGGAAGGATATCACTCTTGTGATTGCGGAATTTTGATTTTCACAAACACTAATTTGTATCAATTCAAATTATTTTCTCTCCAGAGAAAACCCAAACAAAACAACAGGTATTGAAAATAAATCTGTAAAAGAAACAACTCTCTAATAAATTCCTGTTATTGTAGGGTATTGTTGTGCCATTTTTGAGAAATGAAAGTGCTATACCTTTAGATTAAGCTTCTCAAATATATTGAAAGAATTATGAAATAACACTTGAAAAGCATCATGCTGCATCACTTGTGTTTGTGTGTGTGTGTATATATATATTAAAAAGCATCTCTGCCAATTCAAAACAATTACATGGAGAATAATTATATAAATTAATCATCGAAGGAATTCTTGGTAAATCTATCTTTATTTCATTATCTTTACATTTTCATGGTTAGTACAATCTCTTAACAAAATGAGGACATGTCAATTCCTGGATTTCTATATAAATATTTTAAATGTAGTAGATAAACTCATGTTAAAAAGGAAGTTAACCACAAGGAATGGGAAACTGGTTTAACAAAAAATATTGGCCACCATTAAAGATGGGTGTAAGGAATATAATCAATTTAAAGACAAACTGTTATGGAAAGAATGTAAAATTAGTAGAAATAGAGTGATCCAAACAATAAGGGAAGAAAAGTACAAATTCTATGAACAAAAGATCGATGATTGTAGTAGAAACCCAATGTGGAAAACCTTGTGAACATAAATAGGAATGCAAAAAAGGATATCTATGAAGAGGTGTAATTCTCAGATAGAAGTGTACAAAAACTAGAAGACTTAGTAGAGGAATTTAACAGTACTTCATTAATGGCATATCTGAGATATGTGAACACTATCCCTATCTGTGATAAAACTTTAAAGTTTGATGTGGTAGAGGGACATATTTGTGAATTTAAATTAATATATAGGATGAAACTATACGAGGTATTAAGACTATGTGAAATAAAAATAGTCTTGATGACATAGATACCAATTTTCTGAAATGAGCTCTCAGATTTTTGATAGATATTGTAAATTGTTCCTTAGAATTTGGTAATGTTACTAAAATATTAAACATTTTTAGAGTTATTCCTTGTAGGAAGAAAATTGGGACAACAAAGGCAGAAGACTTCAGGCCAATAAATATCTTATTTGCAATAGAAAAAGTGGTGGAAAAAATAGTATGTGAACAAATTAAAGAATATATTGGAAATAAATAAAATATTGGTGCAATATCAATCAGGCTTCAGGTCAGGACATTACAGTGAGACAAGTGTACAGAGTAAATTAAATGAGTGGAAGGGCTTCCCTGAGAATAGAATGATGGTTTCTGTTGTTGGATCTAAAAAGAGCTTTTGAGACACTAGATAGGGATAAGCATATATATAAGTACCAAAAATATGGTTTTGTTGGGATGGTCATTAAATGGATTCAAAATTATTTATCAGAAAGAATGCAAGAAGTAAAATGTGAAAGCTATGTTTCATCCCAAAGAAAGATACAGTTACTACATTACTTTAACACCGAGCTGTCTGCTGTGAAAAGTTATATATTGGAAGATAAGTAAAGAAGCTGCAAATCAGGCATATCAAACTGTAATTCCCTGGTAATATAAATGGTGCACAAATAACTTGGCCACATTCAAAAGTAAGTTTTTGATCTACTCAAAATTTGAATTATCTGTATCCTCTTTGAAGCTCACTATCATCTATTGTTATTTATAATTCAACAGATTCTTTCATAAGTACACCATTTGGTTTTCTCTGATTTATCCATCTTCTTTGCCCTTATTCATTGTAGTTCATTTTCTATTAATTATCATATATTTTAAGCTCTATTATTTATTATTTTTAAGTAAAAGTTTGTCTTTTGGCCATGTGGAGCATAAAACAAAATATCCAAGTTCTTTCTAAACCTGCATTGACGGATATATTTGTGTTAGGAGAAAATACAGGCCAACAAAGTAATTTTTGTCTAATATTTTATAAGAAGAGAGAATTATGCGTGAGATTTGACTGGATTTAAGGAAATGAGAATTTTTATGCCTTAATATATACTATTTATATATCATCAAAAGCAATTAATATTAGCCAGTATTTATAATAATTGCAATGTTAAAAAAGCCTTTAAAACATGCCAGGCATAAGGAGGAAGACTAAATGCACTTTCTAAACAGAGAAGCTCATGAACTCACTCTCGTCAAGCTCAACGTCTGTGTTGAGTCATGGAATAATAATCCATCTTCCATGGTTGGGTTGTATCCTAAGTAGAAACTTTACTTTGTTTTTACCAGTATAATATTCAATTTTTGATATAGATTCCCATGTATATATACACATAAGCATAATATATTATGCTTATGCCCTGTCAAATATACCTGGATGACTTTTCTTTTTGGTTATATCTCATCCTTAGAGAAAGAAATTGAAATTAATGAGGATTCAAAGCAACCCCTTTCTATTTCTCCAGTTTTTAAGATTGGCAAACATTACCTTGCTGTAGTTTTCTATAGTCATCAAAATTTAGCCCTGGTCAATTGACAAGATGTTTTAGAAACTGAAATAATATACGTAAAACTGGAGATAAGCAGAAAACATGAAGAGCAATGAATCAAGGATGACATTATTCCAAACAATAGAAGAAAAGTAAATGACTCACGATTTAAAAAAATCAGTCAAAGAAAGATGTTAAACTACAAATAAGAGAATAGTAGATGTTTCTAGGGAAGCTATTGGTCCAAGATGATGTGTTTTAGAGGAAACATAGGTGACATATAAAGTTTATCATTCGATAAAAGAGAGAAGAAATAATACAGATATTCTCAAACTGAAGAATGGCAAACATATATTAGCTGAGAGGCTGGCTAGAGGATAGTAGATGTAAAATTCGTGCAATGTACTAATAAAACTTTAGCTTAGGAAATTAAATATTGCTTCTTTAATGAGCAAATAGTATAGCCACTACTATTATATACTATTTTTGAATTCATAAAAGAATGTAGATAGAAAGGATATTTAGAACATGATAGGATATATACACGTAATTTATTGCATATTTAATGAAAGATTTAATTTTTGCTTAACGTTAACTGCGTTAACAATCTTATTATGAATATCTGATACTTATGATTAATACCTAATTATAAATTGTGCGAATCGTCAATTGTGTTGTTAAGAAACGAAATCACGCCCAAATGAAATGTGCCTCGTTTCACAAATAATCAACTTTCCTTATGGTATCAACCTCTTTTTTCATCTTTGAGCGTATGAATTACATGAGTTGCGATCTGAACCGAGCGCGGCAGTGGTTTTGAGAGACCTCTATAGTAACCGTTAAAGTTGGAGCTACTTTCGAGCGGCATGGTTTGTTTAAAGCTTTTAAGCAGTAACCGTTGGTGCAATTTGTGTGAATTCTAATGTAAATAAGAAGATTTTTGGAACTCACTAGTGAAATAATGGCGAAGGAGTTAATTAAGCAGGAAGATGGACCGTATGTATTTTATAAGTTGCGGCAGGCATTGCTGGAAAACATTGTTTTTGGACCCAAGTTTGTGGCTCTCAGAGTGTTAGTTGCCGCTCTCACGAGCAATCTAATACATTTTGGATATTTGATTCTGTATTTGTGTGTAGTTAAGTTTACTTTCTTCGATCCATTCTATATTTTTTCTGCTATTTCTGAATTATGGACATCCTTTCACGCCTTTGTAGTAATAAGTATGTTTGTATCAGGTATATCTCTTCTGTTCATTCTGTCATCCAGAGAGTATGTATTGGGTATAAATTATGTTAAAACGTATTATGATTTTATGAAATGTCTCTTCACTAGAAGATTTATTTTGTTCATCGGTTTTTTACACGTTGCTATCGGATTTTGTATCTCAAGTCTGTACCTGATAATTCATAACAGTCATTTTCAATCAGAAATAGTTACATGCGGCTTTTCATCTGGTCGGTATTGTTGGAATGCTGGAAGTACATATATAATGATTTATGGCTGTTTAACTGGCTTGTATTATTTTTTAACTGAAACTGTTAAGTCCCGAAAAGCCTTACAATTCCCAACTTTACGTTTGTCCAAAATTACACTAATCAAAACAGTGTTTAAAAGGGAATTGTTTGCCTTACCCTTCAATTTGAAGTTGGGAACTATTGTATTTGTCCCTCTCTATGCATGGCTCTGTAAACCAATAGAATGTTCCTTGGAAGGGAATTATGTCACATGCGTAGAGAGTGAAAAGTTTGGTAGTAAATGTATTTTTATGAAAACAGCAGATTCAGTTGGAACTAATCCTTATTTCAACGTACTTATTGCCTCGTATGTAATAGGATCTATTTTTGTGTTGACTATGCGCACAATAGATTCATTGATATGGATTTTCTTGACAGAACATGCTAAGTTTGACATACAACCATCCCTTTGGGATACAAATAGGTACATACTGGTTGATGCTTTGTCTTGTCATGGGTTTCCCATTATCAAGTATCTCGCATTTTATGACTTTGCATTTTTAACTGAAAGTGAACCTGATAGAAGGAGAAAAATTTTCAGTGTGAGTTCCAGTGGAGGAAATCCAAGGAACTGGAGAGCTATCTATCTTAAGTGTGTTGAGCTAATGAACGAGTTTACAAACAACCTCGAAGGTAGTATGAAACAAGAAGAGAACAACAATTTTTCGATTCCTCAAGAGCTTCTTCCAAGCATTCCAGTACCTGAACCAGAGGAACCATCTTATGTTCCTCCCGTGATTGTTCGGAACTTGACTGGCAACGTTGAAGTGAGGTATAAAAGGATATCAATTAAAAAAACAATCCAAGAAAATTTTAGGCGTGGGGTGAGAATACTCCTAGTTCTTTTTTGGAGTTCAAGATTTGTGAAGTGGCTTTTTATGAAGCATAATGACGTAGATATGAAAGTGCTTATTGAACAGCAGTGGCAACCTGTAACTTGGGCTGTTCAAGGATTAGCATCCTTGGTTCATTTCTCTCCTACCGAAGACAAATATGGAGTGATTCAAACTGACATAATAGGTTTGATAGACATTTTAATCAAGTTAAAAATATCCCTTGATGAGTCCATACGGCAAAGTTCAAATGCTGTGTTTCATGGGTGTAATACTTTATCTGAGACTGTACGTTTGAGAATTGTTATGAAAGAGGTAATTACGTTTTCATTGAACAGGATACTTTTTGCTTGTAAGACTCATTTCCCCAATATAATGATATCTGAAGACCGAATTGCAAAGTTAAAAGAGTTTACTGATGTAACTTGCAGCTAAGTTTGTCAGAGTTTACTGTTTTAATCATCTGATATTGAGGTTTAAAAATTATCGCTACTTTTGTCAAAAAAATGCACTTGTTTGTGATTTATTTGGAACTCATGCTCAAAGAAAGGTTTATCTCAAGTTCTTGTCAAATTATCTTTATTTCATTCATTCCTGTGCCAACCAGACGTTGTATTCATTTTTTGAGCTTATGTGTGTATCTTATAATTTCATGTATTTTTTCAAGCTTTTTGTAAACCTAATGCTTAGAATTATTTGTGTAAGTTAAATGTGTTTGAGAATAGATTTTTGAGAAGTTTTTTAAGATCTTTGTTATCATTTATTTTTAAATTTATCTTCAGTATTTTATCAGAATTCAAAATAATGAACCAGTAGCTATAGTATCTTCTGCCTCCAATTCACAGTCATTAACATAGATATTTCCTATGCTGAATTAGTGATGCATGACATTGTTCATGACTAAATCAATATTTTAATGTTAATTGGAGTTAGATTCATATGCATTGAACTTTTTATCTTGGAGTTATAATTATTGTGGCATAATTATCAATATGTAATGCATAAATTTAAAAATAATTACATTAAATACAGTTAACTAATTACCAAGGTAAGATTAAAATTTTCTTAATTATCATTGTTTGTAATGGAGTTCTATTCCATCATTCTAGTTCATTATTTGTGAATTGACTGTAGACAGAGTGATTTGATGGGATAAATTCAAAAGGAAATGTTGAAAAGCACCACCAACGTATTAAGCTTTGCAGAAATTTGAGCTTAAATGCAAGTTTTTTTCTTATCAGTTCTATAATTTTGCCTTGGGTATTAGTTTATTTACGTTATTTGCCCATTTTTAATGTTCATGTTTCATTATGAAACCAGCTATGAAAGTAAATGATTAATACTTATTTAATTTTCTTCCCACCACAATAATTCTGTAGGTAACATGTGATCAATCATCTTGGAATACTTTAAAAGTAATGATGTAAGTAACAGAAATTGTTTATGTATGTTATAATAGTAATAACTCTTTCTTATGGGCAGAGCCCACTTAAATAAGTGCAACATATAAAGAATAAATACCATACTATTATAACTGTTCAGGTTATAAGCAAACTGTTACAAGTTTACAAAATGTTAACCTACGAATGAATTTCAATATAAAATGTACATTAAGTAAAAGAAACAAAGTATATGCATAAGTAGTACATTGCAAATACATCTATAACCTTGATGCATAAAAGTACAAATAAAGGATATATGCAGCAATACACATATTAAAAGTATTAAGAAAGATTTATTTTAAACTTAAAACAATCAGTCAATAAAGCATGTATGGTCATATTAAATAGACGCGCATCATTTCATAATAAAATTAAAAGAAGGCAAACAGTTTCACAGCCTGTCCCTAATGTATCTCTTGAAGGAATTAAGTGAAGTATTATTAGGGTCAATAGTATCATGATCATAGTAAAAGAAATAGCGTACTTTTTCCTGATTTGACCTCTACTTGAATATTGCTGTGCCATTTCGGATCCTCACAAAGTAGAACTAATTTCCAATCTTGAGATGGTTCAGCGTAGAGCAGCTAGGTTTGTCAAGGGGATTTCAGATTTGATAGCATTATTTCGGCTATGATAAAATCCCTCGGATTGAATTTTCTTAGCGATAGACGACTTGAGTATCGACGGAAGCTTTTTGATAAATATATCACTACTGATTTCAGTGAGGAGATAACTGATATTGTTATCCCAGTTATAAACTTACGTGATCTTTGGGAGAAAACAAAAAAAGCAATATAGGGAAGTAGTTGCCAGGTAGTTATTTTTGGTTGTTTTTCCCGCAAAGTATTAGAGAAGCTAATAGCTCTCCAGGTTAGATAGGGATGTTGGTATTTTACACCCCCTGCCATGCGCCACTGGTGGATTGCAGGGTTTAAATGTAAGTGTATCACAGTAATCATTGCAATCCCTCAACATTCTATGTAAAGGAAGGTAACGTGTAGTTTCTTCTTAATTAAGGAATTGCAAACATATTAACACTACGAGTAGTCTTAGTAGGTTATTGAAACGTTATCAATTCCAGTAATTTTACTACAATTAACCATATTATTAAGTAATTTATGTAAGAAGAACAGTCTCGCATGAATCCTCCGGAAGGCATGACACTGAATGTTTTCATTATTTCATTGTAGTCAATATTAATCAGTAAGGGATCATTGGGACAAAATTTGAACTGATGTGCCATGGAGCAAAGAATTTTATGCTGGATTCTTTCAATATTATTAATATGTTCAATATAATATGGTGACCAATAGTAGAACCATGTTCAATTATAGGGCGTACGAGGGTTAAATATAGAATTTTCAGTCAATTTAGGTCATTGAAGTCTTTGCCAGCTCTTAGTATGAAACCTATATGCCTTCACAGAGATTTCGTGCGGATGTGAATTAAACTCTAGATTAGTTTCAAAGGTGATTCCTAGGTCTAACATTTTATCAACTCTAATAAGTGGTGTGTTATGAAGGGAATAGTTACAATTAATAGTTGAACTCTTCCTACATAAGGAGATAGTGTAGCATTTCTTGATATTAAGCTCCATTAGGTTATCTTGGCTCCACCCACGAAGTGCTTCCAGCCTCTCCTGTATGTGCATGTGATCTTCAATTGATCTCACCACGTTAAAAATTTTCAAATCAACAGAATAAAAAGATTTATATAGTTGAATACAAATTTTTCTGGCTCCAGTAAAGTTATTGTATCTCTCAGTTGAACCAGTCATATTTTATATTTTATGATACATTTTCTTAAGAAAGATTGACTGCTTTACTTCAGGAGAAAACCATTTAGGGAAAGATGAGCTTCTAATAATAACAATAGGGGTAAATAACCTTCATATAGAATATCATAAAACATTGTCATTGCAGAGTTTATATCCAGAGAACTGAAAATTCCAAGCCAGTTAATTCCATTCAAGTAGTTTTCAACTTGGTTATAGTTACAATTTTTGTAATCATACAGGTACAATGCATACTTTGTAGATTCTACAGGGTTAGAGAGAGAAAAATCATACCTTATTGCTGGATGGTGAATGTAACAATTCACAATTGAATCAGGAATGAAATTAGAAAACATATCTTTAGTGTTGGAAAAGGCTAAATCCAGTTGTACATTATTGATGTTAAAGACAAAACAGAAGATTAGAGTATTTGCTTGCAAATTCATATAGCTGTAGTTGGAGGTATCCCAACTGATGTTTGGTAGATTTAAGTCACCAAACACTGTTAATTCAGAATACTGATCAGTTCATGATAGATTCTACTGAATGTTTATGAAACTCGTATAGCTGATTACAAGAAGAAGGAGGTAGATACACAGCACAATTAACACTTTGGCAGAGGCACCATAAATAGCCACATAAACTTGTTCAATTTCTGCAAAAACTGGAGAGACAATTTGAGCCTTTAGATTTGAATCGATGGCAATAAGGAAATCTACACCTCGAGATTTATTTGAGGTAATAGAACAGCAATCGATAAAATTTTATAAGAATGAAAGCCTAATTCTGACGAATTAATGTCCTGATGTAGCCATGTTTCAGTAAGAACAGCTCCTCACAAAAAAATCGAACGGCGTAGCCTTAGCTTCATAAGATTGAGGGGCTTTGAAATACAGGGCTTGGCTACACCATATGGTCAAGAGATAAGGTTGGCTCTTATCTGAGGTCCCAGGGAATGCTATACCAGCGATTTCTGGAACTTTTTGTTAAATAGTATGGTATTATATTTTGAAAAGGGCAGTGGCTGTAAGTTGGAAACAGATTCCTCTATTAGTTACGAGGAGACCCAACATTTTCCATCTTCACTACATTTCCGGATCCCTTGAATATTGACGACTACAAAAAATTTATATAATAACATTTATTGTATAAGTAAGTAAGTGTAGTTATTGTATAAGTAGTTGTGTAAGTATAAATTACGTTAAATTGGTCAGAATATAAACAAGTTATGAAGGTTCATTTTGTGGGAAACCATCATTTTTAAAATTTTGTTCGTCGCAGTTAAAAGATTACATCATATTTAAAAATGCATGAGGATTTTGAATTTGTTCAAACCATATTTCCATGAATAAACTAATATAGTAATATATTTAAGATATGATTATCTGAAGAAAATCACAATCAAGTAGAGCATATCGATAACTCAACCTTCAGTATTTCTCGCTTTCATCTGTAGTATTATTATATAGGTGATTCGACAGCGGAGATCATTTTGCACGTAGTGTCCCACTGGGAATCGAGCCCGGAACTCTTTCATCCAAGTCGAACGCGCTGTCCAAATGCCTATCCGGAGCCTCTCTCCATATTGGCATTAAAAGCCCTTGGGTTTTCAGTTCCACCTGGCCTATCTTTACAATTATAATCACGTCGGACATCACTTAATCGTTTGGCAAACACCATACTGCCCAGGCTGCAGAGAATATGATCTATGAGGTAAATACGATTATTTTAGGTTAGACCTTAGACAGATTACGACACCCCAGGTAGTTTTAGAGTTCGATTCTTGTGGTTACAGACAAAAATGTGAGGGAAAAATTAAACTTCAAAGAGACTTTGTGAAAAATTGCGAAACGTTACGCGAGGTAGTTTAAATCGTTCGCTGCTTTTTCCAGAGAAGTTGCTAGTGCCTCATAAATGTACATATTTGTACTTGTCCTCAGTCACATATCAAGCTGACATGTGCACAGTGAGGGTACTCTGTACCCTACAGGGCATTTGGGTAGTACAGTTTGCCGCTAATAAACCTGCCTGACGGCTGCATACATCATCTCCTCAACCGCTTTTCTCTTCCCAAATTCGAGCAATAATTTAGAGAGTGTTCTGCTGTCTTGCAATGACTTCAGGTGTCGTTGAAGGTCCAATATTACTTCTATATGAAGTGATCTAGTCTGCAGTTGGCATTTTAGTAGATGCATAATGTTCTCTTTTTCTTTCTTGCAGATATTGCAGAGGTTTACAGGCCTCAATTGGAAGCTGAAGAGGTAGCAAATCTATGGGCCATGGTCCATGTTTTCTATTCTTGAATTTTTCCTTTGCTTCAATTTTCTGTACAAATAGCTACCTTCGCAAGAGAATTCTATTCCTGAAAAGAAAAGCATGAATATGCCATCTGTATTTATAGAATTGGTTACATGCCCATTATAATTCATGGTGCTTCACAGCTCTCTACCTTCCATGAACTAATCATCTTCTTTATTCATAATGTGGAGATTTTGGCGATAATCCCATGCTGACGTGACGATCGTGGCGTGACTTATGTAACTTGTGTGGCGCCTTTGACTCCTGGTCGCTATTTATACCAAATGGTGCATGAGCACTAGACAGTACTCCAGGGGCCATATTCTCCCATACAACACGGGTCCAAACATATACGTATATTTTTGGTATATTTAGTGGGGTATATGTTTGTTGGAATATACGTATTATATATTTCCTATAATTTCTGCAAAGTTTAAAATTATATTATAGCGAAGAGACAAGACAAGATGATATATCACTCCCACCAAGGGATACTAATTGGTGGCACCTAGTTGTTAAAAACTTTATCCACTGGAATAGGCTATTTATGATTACAAATGAATTAAAGCTCTTTATAATAAAAATCTCGTAGCTGATGAAAAGTTTAAATGTTATGACTGGCATTAGAAAATAATAAATTCATTAAAAGATGTCTCGTAAATATTAAATTTAAAATAATAATACCTGTCATTACTTCGCATAACGCAGTGCGTCGATTATATCATGCTTCTTTGGAAAAATGCTCTCCGCCATCTTCAAGTTCGTATAAGCCGCTGATGCAGGAAAATAGGCAAGGCTATTTTTAGCTCAACGACATAGCTTTCAGCAGCGAGCAGTAACGTCATCTGCGCACGGCCTTACTTGGCGGACATCGCCTTTGCGCATTGTGTTGGGAGAACCGGGTGAACGGAGTATCTTGAATTTCAACTTCGCAGGTTTGTATCATATTTCACTTTTATGTTTCATTCAGATTTATCCTAGCAAAGGTTTGCATCAATTTTCAAATTTACGCATAATATTTAATGCTTTCCTTTACTTGATTTAGTTCTCCTTTTAACTTTGTTTTCCAGGGCTTCCCCCCACGCAGCACATAAACGTTAGGGGAACGTTCCCTGGCTGTCCGGTAGACTCAGGTTCGCACCAGAACGTTCCCGGAACGTTACTTGGCGAACGCTTGGCGCTGAATATCACCCGTAAGAAAGCTAAATTGACGAGCTCGTCCCTTCGTGACATCAGAATTAGTACCTGCTATTAGGTGGAGATGGTGGTACTGGCGGTAGGGGCGGTAGAGTTTTCCTGAATTCAAAAAATGCTATAACAAAAATAAGATAATAAATAAATGATTAAACATTTTCTCCATCATTATAAAATGTCAGAAAACTGTAATAATATTTTTAGTTTTCAATAAATGCTGTGAAACGAAATCACAACTTAAGTGCAAATCACACAGCGGCAAAGATGACGCAATTATTCGTTATTGCGAGTAATGGCGAGTAAGGAGTGCGGTGAAAAAATGTTCAGTGAGGATATGCAGCAATAATTCAACTGAAAACCCAAACTTAAAATTCCATAGATTTCCAAGAACGACAGAAAGGTATTTCTAATATTTCGAGAGTGTGGTTGTATTGATGTCGTCTTCCTGCAGCTAGATGGAATGGAAACGTTGGGAACGAACGTAAGGGGCCCGCTAAGCTACCACCCTTGTAATTTAGTACGCGCTATTCATAATAGATGGTGACACGGTGCGACAAAAATCTCTTTTTCAATACCGTTAAGTTGCATCCACGTGCTGAATATCGAAGGATAATGCACGAATGAGTAACACTTCCGGTTAAGGTCGACGTTGCCAAATTTATTAGTAGTTTGCCGAAACTCCTAGTAGGTGGCGCCAACTAACTGTGCCGAGCAGCTTGCTGTGTTGTACTGTAGGCTCTATTTTAAAGATAACGTAAAACTTATACCCACTCATTCGAACTGTATGTTATTCAAGTTAGAGAATTTATTATCAGTAAAGATTGGTTGTACAGTTTTTGGAAGAATTCAAGTGGTTAGGGAATGTTTTCAAGTACAGATAACATCAGCGGCAAACGTCGGACTCCGACCGAATTCATGCCAACACTCTTGCTTTAATCTCCATACATTTACTCGGTTTGGCTGAATATTATATCATAGATGTATTTATTAGTGAATGAATGCCTTGTTCTCATTAAGGGAAGCATTTACAACGAACACATTCCAAAGAAATCGTTCGCTTCATCACTTCAATCAAAGGATAACATGAATAGCGAATCTACTATTCCCTACATCAGTGAACGGTAAGGCATTTCTACCCGTGCCAGTAATGGAATTTCTTGTCCTAGATCGCTATAACTAGGCCCTCAATACCGTAAATCGAATTCGGTAAACATCTAAAAACTTGCATTTACATCGTTAAATATTTGCATACTTGCAAACTTTCGCATACAACATCGTTAAACATTTGCAAACTATTTCTCAAAGGTATACACAGATGTCATACCCAATAATTTACCTGTGGTTAGTCAAAATCATAATATACACTCTCTGTGGCAAAAATTCTCAGAAAATTAAAGTCTGTTGATATTCAAAGTAGTTGATAGGTCCTCTGCAGTTTTCATTATTCATTAATGATATCAGAAATCCTCTTAACTCTGTCAAGTTTCTCTTGTGTGCTGATGATCTTAAATTCTATCATTATGTCACCTGCAATAGTGATGTCAAACTACTACAAAATTGTCGGATTGAGGTCAGGGAAAGGTATTGCAAAAACCCAGTGGAACTCAATGTACAAAAGTGTAATATTTTAAGTTATCACAAATCAAAACTACCATCTGTGCTAATTAATTTCTATCAGAGAACTGCTTAAATAGTGAACTACATCTCTGATTTAGGAGTGGTTGTTGACTCTAGGCTAATTTTTTACTTGCATATTAACAGTATCACTTCAAAAGCATATAAAATGCTGGGCTTCATTGGTAGAACATGCAGTGTCTTCACTGCTCAATCATTTGGAACCCGTATTACAATAAGTATATCAACAATTAGAAACAGTCCAAAACAAATTTCTCAGAATGATATCTTTTAAATTCAACATTGTAAGAGAACCTGGCCATTATGAAACTATACTAACCCAGACAACACAGGATATGTAATACATCTGTATTACATGAAGAATACGCAGGAAATACGTCACGAGATACATATGTATAAGTTGGAATACACGCGTAATTTGTACGTATATTTGACGTAAAAGTGGCTCAAAAGTTCCATTAGATGTATGTATACGCACGTATTATGAATTGTAAAATTGAGTAGACTTACGTGAATAATACATATGTATGTATACGTCAAATTTACAAATTGAAATTCAGGCCTACATACGCAAACTTTAAATGACAATATATTTGTGCAACAATTTCCCAGTTAACTGGGAAATTGTTGCATAATTAAATTATTAAATTAAATTTTCCATTTTCATACACTACTAAATAGGCATATTAACAATGTTATTATTTTCTCATAGTCAACATACAAAATTAATACATGAAAAACCAGTCAATATGAAAAAATGAGGGTCATGGGGTATGTAAGAAATTGAAACCAGCACATTTGGATAACATAAAATTTATTCATACCAAGATAAAAAAAAATAAATACAAACAAAATACAACTGTACATTGTAGGTAGGCATTCCAGGGCCAGTTACACTCAGGTTAAGCCACAAGATCAAGATTCAAACAAAGATAATAAAAAATATAATACAAACAAACTACAACTGTGCATTGTAGGTAGACATCCCAGGGCCAGATTACAGGACAAATCTCTCATAGAACAACGGCTGCACTATCCTGACACAGCTGCTGGCTAATATTGGAAATCAGTCACATTTCAATCCAGGAAACAGATCAAGAGTCTGCATCATCCAAAATATCCTTGAAAAGGAGAAGCACAAGTTAAAAAAAACTTCTACACAAAAATATTAGTCCCTTTTTAAGATTTGAATAGGAATTCTTGGTCTTTGAAGAAGATCTAGAGTCATAATCATATCTTAATGAGGACTTTATTTATATATTTAGCGACATATATACAGGCAGTCACAACTTTTAAAAGGAGAATTGATACATTTCTGAGGACTGGATTATGAATTCAAATGAAAGTTGCTCTCTTAATGAGATAGAAGTTTGTGATCAATATATCACTAAGTGAATTTAATGCTTATATTGAGTATATGGAAATGTATTCAAAGCAGTAAGGTCATGTGAACTATGATGAAGTCTTCACACAGTCAATATGACAATTTGAATTAATGTAATGCCTCTAATGAACTTAAAGGTATATAATGGAAACTTCTCCAAAAGATTCAGGCCTATAATAAGCCTGAACACTAGGAAGACGGGAGTTTCGTTCTACCTAGAAGGACGGCGGTGGTTATTTTGACCACCTACTTTTAAAATTCGTAATTAAATACTTTTATTAGTCTCAAAGACATGAATTTTGCAGAACTTCATAATGTGACTTTTGTGCAAGTCCTGATAAGATGCTTTACCTCATAATTTGTTTAAATTTTAATAAATTAAACAAAACGTGGACCGATGTCCTAAATCTGCAGAGTTTTATACTCTGCAATATTTTTCTAACTCAAACTAGACCAATGAAACTCATATTTTCGGAATAAGTGGTAGAAGATCCGAATTGTTGATAAAGGTCCATCGCGTTATGCCAAGATTGCTATGCCATCTGACGGAAAGCAGATAAAACCACTCGTTCGTGCCTCAGGAAAAACCTCCAGCGAATACGATAGTGGAAGAATTTTTCGAATTATGTCGTGAAAAATTCCAATCTGGGGTTTTTGTGCACGCTAAATCGTTTTATAACATTTAAAAATACATCAAACCACTCTCAGCAGGGTTACCAACATATAAGTTTTTATCATTATAAAATGTCGTTCCAATTATTTTCTCAGATATCTAACTGATATCTCAAATTTACATTCAGTTATCTTTCTTGAACAATTAAAATTGACTCAGGGATACTAAATTTATGAAACAGGGCTGCCAACCGTCAGACCAGATCTCTTAACAGAGAGTTATGCGTTTGCAGTAAAAACTTACTAAAGAGATATTTTGAGCACAGATTTGTTTCATGTGATTTGTTGTAACTCTTTGGGATCCCGAATTAGTTGATAAACTATAAAGAAGCAGGGTGACCAACATCTTCGGCTGTAAAGTCAAGGCAGCGATCAGATCTTCATGGAAAACCTTATAATTTATCATGCATTTAACGGGAATGTATTCATATTTGCTAACCTATGCATTGACGCAATATTAACAACCAAAACAAAAGTAACAACAATAATAGCCATTTTCTAATGTTATTCCGCTTTATATAAACCTGCTGAAGATGTTTGCTACTCGTATTAGTTAGACACAATATTTTGAAAAAAAAATATATATAGAAATACTATAAAATATCGGAGAAAGGGACAAAATTTAGGAATGTTAAAAGTTAAGTAAAATATCACCTTTTGGTGGGTGTTATCTTACTTTTAACTTTCATCATTCCTAATTCCTGTCCCTTTCTCCGATGACCACAATTATTTATATGTAGACTCTTAAATTAAAAATATTACATTTTCCGTTAATTACACAGTCCAAAACATATTTTGTTACCAGTTACATGCATAGAATTTAAATATATATTTACTTATTTACTCATATTCCTTGATGCACATAAATCCCTCACAACGTTTGATGAAAGGAGAGACTTTTCAGTATAATTCTTGTCATAAGAAGAACGGGAATTTCGCCCTACCTAGAAGGACGTTTCGCCTTTACCTGGGACCTGAAGGCCAGTTTTATTGCATTAATACTTATTTTAGGCATATATATACTTACTTCATCCTTCAAGGATTGTTATATTCCATCAATCAATTGTTTATAATCAATCATCTGAATTCAACAGTTTCAATTTACAATATAGGGCTTAAAAAAATCATGCTCAATCAATGTCGTTTAAAATACAATTTATTTAATCAACTAAAAACAATGGTACAACAATTTTTTAATAGTCACAGTTAGTAGATCTCTGCTTGTAAAAGTAAATCATTTTTTGGCACATTTTCGACAAATCGTAACTTTTTCGGAACATTTTCCACAACAATTTTTTTCACACTGTGAACATACATAACAAGATTTGTTAACACATTTTGGAGAAATTCGACACTTTTTTCTCTTTTGTGATTTTGGAGGCATAGCAGTTTCCACTGAAATATTTCTAATTTGAAAGGAGCAAGATGGTAAAGGCTCCGTCGGAAATGAGTCTCCCACCATTTCTGCCACCAATCTTTGGATGTATTCCTTGCCACTCAATTTACAATTCGTTGCTTCCTTATACAGAACCCAGCTATTTATTGACGCTAGATCCAATATATTAAAAAATACGTGCACTGGCCACCTTCTAGTTGCTGAACGAGTGGAATATTTCCGGCACATGCTGTCCATAATATCCACTCCTACTTTGTTCGCGTTGTAGAACAAAATTGTCTGGTTTTTTCTTTTCGGTATCGGAAATCAACACATCTTGGTGCATAGTACTAATTAAATGCACATTCTTATTTTTTTAACTTGGTAATTCGTCAGAATATGGCTTTGGCTATTTTTATACACTCTAGTTGAGTAGATATCACTATTCAGACGAACAGAAGGTGGTAATTCTCGTCTGTTTTTTCTCATCGTTCCAACGAGAGAAATTCTATCCTTTTTTAATTTCTCTGCCAGACTAACTGAGGAGAAGTAATTGTTACAAGTAACATTTATGCCTGAATTCTTGTACGGATCTGTTAATCGCAAAATAACATATTCCCCTAAAGACTGATTAGATGGTCTCGTTTCATCCTTGCCACAGTACGGGAATGCATTCAGGCAGTACTTTGATTTTACATCCGTCAAAACCCAGAATTTAATTCCAAATTTGTCCGGTTTGTTTGGCATGTACTGTATAAAAGGACATCTACATTTCATAGGGTATAGTTGTTCATCGGCTGTTACACTTTCGCCTGGATTGTAGCAGGCCCGAGAATTTGTAATGAATTTATTCCACGGCTCAGAAACCAAACCAAATTTATCTTCTCTTAGAACTTGAGTACGAGTTTCTCTAATATCAAATCTTAAATGTCTCATGATGTTCAGGAATCGATCCCTAGACATCATTTTTGAGAATATTTTAGAGCCCCATGTTTTTCCCCAACAACTTTTTATTGGCAAATGCGGTTGTCCCAAGACGCCTCTTGCATATATTAGAGCAATGAATTTATAAAGTTCCTTTCTCGATAAAAACCAATCCGGATCTTCATGTTTTCCATGCTCCACGGTGCATTTCACAATATTGTCTAAAAGGGAGTCACACACCAACAAACGGAACGCACTCAATGTTGATGCCTCTTGAATATTCCTTTTAGCATATGGAGTTGGTCCTGGTGCTAAATACAAAATATTTTGTTGTGTGAATCTTCCTGGTTGAGGTTGATTAGCCGGAATCTCCAGCCACTGTGTTCCATCCGGAGCCGTTTCCCATGATGCTATTGGTTCGGGAGGATTTCTATAAAACGATAATGATGGTAACCATGAGAATTAAGTTATTGTAAGATTTATTTCATTAGAGTCCATTACTTTCTCTTCACCGATTGTGTAAAATATCATTGAATATAGCGAATATATGCACCGAATCAAATAGCTTGATTAAATAGAAAAATGCGTACAAATTCATATTAGCATAGACTTTAGATTTTGATGAAGAAAAATAGATTACTAACGCGCCTTCTAATTTACAAATGTTACGGATTGCACTAAAATGTATCATTTATATTACCCAGTGAAATTACGAACAATAAATTTGAAGGAAAGTTTCACTTACATGTTAGAAGACTTGCTACTATTGCTGGAGTCACTCTCCAATTCACTTCCGAAGTCTTCAATATCAGAATCAGAATCGCCACTCCAATCACTTGCTGATGGCGAAGGATGCTCTCTTCTGCCTGCAATTTCCGGTTCACTTCCTGATTGATCTTCCTCTAACTCCCGTAATGAAGCAAGAACCTCATCTGAGGCACGATATCGCCGTGAAGCCATTGGTATGATGATATTTTTCGTTCTCTGCCTAACAAATATCTAAAGTCGATTCACTGTTGAGACACCCGGACAGTCGCGAAATACAGACGACCCTTGGCTGCAGGAAATGCTAGTGACAGACTGCGACTACGAGCACAGAAGGTTTGAAGAACACTTCCGAAGTCCCGCTAATACTTATTAAATGGTAACCAGTAGCCAAGAACACCCACGCGATCCGCCGGGAAGATGAGGACTGAGGTCCTTTCTGTTCAAGAACTAATCGTTACAGTTGTAATTTAGCAGCCAAAGAGTAAATTTTTCCCTCTGTGATGGGAAGGGTGCCGAGTTTTACGACTTGCAAGCGGAAGGCTTACCCCTTCTCGCGGTGGGAGGCCGGACACCCGGGTGAGCTGATGCCGTTAGGCGCACAAGTTTACTGAGATTGAGTACAAAGAAGTAATGGGTCCGCGAAAATACTTGGTGAGGACCAAACATTTTTCGAAAATGCTCACGGAAAAAAGGGTCTATGCTCACTGCAAAATGGAATATATGCTCAATCTTATTTATAAAACATACTCGTAATAGAGTAGAGTAGTAAAGTTCTGCCGGACCATAACTTCAGTAGACGTAAGAATAAAAAAAAATGAAGCTTGCAAAAAATCCCCAAGCGTAATGAATTCTGTAAATACATATTCATAATTTATACTGTAATTATACCTTTGTGAATGCCAGTGATTATAAAATCATCATGTAATCTATCAGATCTGAAAATTTAAATTTCTCTTGACGCTCTTCAGATGATCAGGAATCATTCGCCGTACATAATAGTAATATGAGGGAAAAACTGCATGCATATATGCTGGTATTTTCTTTTCGGTACTTGTGATCATAAAGATAATTCAATATAATATAAATACATGTTAAGAACTTCGAAGAAAGAGGTGAAAATTTGCCAGAGTAAGGAGGTAGGTATCATATGAGCCGCCCTTCTTGGTATAACTTCTTGTAAAATATACCAAATATGGGTTAACATGTAGTAATTATTAATGAAAGTCTAAAATATATATAAACATTATAAAACAAGCATCAGAGAGGATAAGCTAAGCACAGAATAGAATATGTGTAGGAAAAGGCCATTTTCGATATATGCATGCTATATTATTAAGTTTTCCATGAAGATCTGATCGCTGCCTTGACTTTACAACCGAAGATGTTGGTCACCCTGCTTCTTTATAGTTAATCAACTAATTCGGGATCCCAAAGAGTTACAACAAATCACATGAAACAAATCTGTGCTCAAAATATCTCTTTAGTAAGTTTTTACTGCAAACGCATAACTCTCTGTTTAGAGATCCGGTCTGATGGTTGGCAGCCCTGTTTCATAAATTTAGTATCCCTGAGTCAATTTTAATTGTTCAAGAAAGATAACTGAATGTAAATTTGAGATATCAGTTAGATATCTGAGATAATAATTGGAACGACATTTTATAATGATAAAAACTTATATGTTGGTAACCCTGCTGAAAGTGGTTTGATGTATTTTTAAATGTTATAAAACGATTTAGCGTGCACAAAAACCCCAGATTGGAATTTTTCACGACATAATTTGAAAAATTCTTCCGCTATCGTATTCGCTGGAGTTTTTTCCCGAGGCGCGACCGAATGGTTTTATCTGCTTTCCGTCAGATGGCATAGCAATCTTGGCGTAACGCGATGGACCTTTATCAACAATTCGGACCTTCTACCGCTTATTTCAATAATATGAGTTTCATTGGTCTAGTTTGAGTAAGAAAAGTATTTCAGAGTATAAAACTCTGAAGATTTAGGACATCGGTCCGCGTTTTGTTTAATTAATTAAAATTTAAACAAATTATGAGGTAAAGCATCTTATCAGGACTTGCACAAAAGTCACATTATGAAGTTCTGCAAAATTCATGTCTTTGAGATTAATAAAAGTATTTAATTACGAATTTTAAAAGTAGGTGGTCAAAATGACCGCCGCCGTCCTTCTAGGTATAACTTTGTGTAAAATCTAACTCATAAGTATTAACAAAATTTTCATTATATCGTATTAAATTTGGGATCAAATTGAACAAAGTCAAAGAATTTCAAAAAATTCAAAAACTTCTAGTTGGAAATTTTTGAAGTTAAACTCGGAAAACGGTCAAAATGACCACCGCCGTCCTTCTAGTGTTAAGGTAATAAAATAATTTTTCACTTTTAGGAGCTCATTACTGATCAAAGCTATCCATAAAAATAGAGTGATATTTAGTTGTAAATCTCTATATGCAGAGCATACAGAGACACAACTTTAACTATTAGAAGCAGAGCTGCTATGCAACCTGGCATTCCACCATGATTATAACTATACAAATGTTTAAATTAGGTACTTACATTGGAACCAGCTGAAAATTCGAGAAAGCAGGAGCATGAAAAAAATAAATCATCATTAATGACTTCGATGTACACACGTTATCTTTCATAAAATGCACTACTTCAATAAGTACGTAAAGACTTAGTTGAACTAAGGTTTAAGATACTTAAAAAAGGTACATTTTTCTGAGAACAGAGACAATTAGAACAAATACATTGGTCATTTAGCTAGTAGGAAAAAAAAACATTTATGTATGATTGTTGTGAATAAAATAATTAAATTTTGAAGGTAACTAGCAAGGCTTGATAATTAAGGTTTTAATGACAAGGCTACTCCGATTTGATTACAGTCAACTCAACAAATGGCGATAGATAAACTCTGGATGCACGTAAAGTTCATTTTCCTCACAGCAGGCTTTATTTCATTTTAAAATTTAAATTAGAAATAATAGTTGCACAAAGTCGAATCAAGCACCAAAGGAAGGGGAATAGAATAAAGATTCTTATTTTGGTCGTGAAATATCGTTTACGAATTGAAATTTCGAGAATTTTGATAAAATGCGTGAATATTTTATCAAAATTTCGAGGTTGTAAGCAACCCATATCCCCCTTGACAATGAAGGCGATTGTTTTAATTTTAGGTGGTACAAAGTTCACCGGTTCATCTAGTAAAATCAAATATAGCGAAATGAACGGAAACATCATTTGAAGGAAAGCAGAAAAGCAATAATAGTAAGGACGTATGAACGTGATGATGCAAAGCGAGCATATACAATGGTGAATAAAGTTCACACTTAAGTGCAAATAGCAAAGAAATTTTAAATAACAATATCAATATATATATATATGATACATCAATGATTGTATATATAGTCTAACTATAGTCACATCTTATTCAGCCATTAAAACATTAAAGGAAACTTATGAAAACGATCAACAGGTGATCGTTCATATCCGAGAAAATCATCTCATATCACATTGAATAAAAGAAATCACACATTACCTTGATAAATCAGGAACAGGAAACCGCTGGATCTTGATATCTGAAAACGCCCAAACACAGGAGAAGGGAAGCAAAACGACAGATTGCATGAGGTTGACGACAAAGTCAACGATATTCGTTTATCTTGATGAATTCAAAATTCATGAGTTCCGAGATTGTGCCGACAGATAGCTTTACAATATGTGTACGCTCCGTACGCTCACTTCCACTTAAAATTAAATTTGCGTGCCACTTCCGAGAATATACATGGTTAACAGATCATTTAAATTAGGAAAACTTGCAAATTTGTTCATGGTAATAACTTCCGGTAAAACTCAAACAAACATTTCTTAATGCGAAAACACAAGAAATATACGTATATGTATTTTTTGTGTATTTCTGCATCATTTTTACATATGTATCCATACATGAAAAATACAAAGAAAATACATAATGTATTTTTCATGTGTGGATACATATGTATAAATGTTCCATAAATACATATGTGTTACAGATGTAATACAATTCATAAATACATATGTATGCATCCAGTTAAAATACATCACAAATACATATGTATATCCAAATGTGTGTTGTAGGGGAAGTCAGCTGAACCTGCATACCCTTCAGGCCAGAAGGGAATATATTGGTATACTTTTCATGTATAACGTCCTAAATAACATGATTTCCTGTTCTGAAATTCTATCCGTTGTAACCATAACCCTAAGTTTCTTGTGTACCTACCCACAGCTGCAAACTCTTTGAAGTCCCCTACGTACCAAAAAACTATCTCTACTACCTTCCAATTTTCCACTCACTAAATAGAACCCTTTCTACTACAAATATTTCCATTCCCTTGAAAGAGTGCAAAATAAATTTCTTAGGATGATGTCATATAAATTTAACATTGAAAGAGAAATGGGGCACTGTGAAACATTACTAAATCTACTTAACCTGCTTTCCCTTCAAGCACGTAGAGAGTATATTGGTATACATTACATATATTAAGTCTTAAATAATTTAGTATCCTGTCCTGACACTCAAAATATTCAAAATTCCCCTTATACCCACTTGCAATTCTAACCTATTTGAAGTTCCCTACCTCTCTAAAAATGATCTATATTATTTACCAATTTACTGAATCGTGTGCTCCTGTAACAGCACTTGCAATAACATGGATCTATTTAACAAATCAATAAATTCTTTTAAAAAAGGGGTCAGAGCAAAACTGAGATTGCAACAAGATAACTGACCAATAATACCTACTGTATATAAATAATTTTTAATCTTTGTAACTGTTAATATTTTGTATTTTGGCATGTGACCAATTCTTATTACTGTACTTACACTGAAATTTGTACTTTCTTTTGTAGATACATATTTTTTATGTAGCTGATTTCTAAATAATTTTTGTATTTTGGTATGCAATTTTTGTATTGTAACATCTTACAAATGTATTCTTTACCTCAAGAAAGGGCAATTCCTGCCTGTGAATAAACCATTATCATTATTATCTTGTTTATGAATATTCAGTCACTTAGTAACAAAACTGATAATCTGGAGGTACTCCTATCTGATCTGCAAACTAACATATTAACTCTTGCCAAACATTGGCTAAAGAACTGTGAATTAGCTCAATGTGCAATAGGTGGCCACAAACTTTATCTTATTTTTGTAGATCCGTCAATAGAGACAGTGAAGTTGCAATTTACTCCAATCTAAATATCATTTGTTACCAATCTTGAATACTCAGTGTTTCCATCCTCATTCTCCCCATATCAACTTTACCCCTCTTCATCTTCCATTTCCCTTCACTTTGCACATTCTGCCCTTTTACCCATATAATGTCATGGTCTGAGATATTTGGTGTTTTTAGTACCTCACATTTCAACTCTCTTAACTCAGAAAATTTCAGATCAATTTGTAAACTATGTATTCACTGTTACTTTGTCACCTCTTTTGCCAATTGTTTGAGGCTGTAACCTTCAGTAATTCTCCTAAAGTGTTTCACTTGTTTATCTCTACCTTTTTCCAGTCAATATTCAAATCTCCTGCTATCAAATGTTCATCCCCTTCTGTCTTCTCTATAATAGCTTCAAGCCACTCCTCCAGAATATTCAAAAACTCTTCTTTTATTGAACTTGGTGACCTATAACTTCCTATACAGGTCCACCACTCCCCTCCAAAGCATTTAGTCCTAACTGCCAGCATCCACCATTTCTTCTGTGCTACACATCTGTCAAAAATATTTTATCATTAACATACATCATTATACCTCCAGTGTGTCTTGAACAGGAGACACAACTATATACATAATAACCATCAATTTTAATCAGCTCCTCCTCTTCCTCCTCCATAATATGAGTCTCTGATACCTCTATAATCACTGGATTCATTTTCACAGCCAATCTTCTCACCTCATCAATCAGTCCATAAACATTTATAATCAATACCCCTTCAATTTGTTTATCTTTTGTCATCCTTAATTGCTATTTAATCCCATAATCTACCCTCTTCCTCATAACTTCACATATCCTTTGATTGACAGGACATTTCTTACTTAATACACTGTGATTAACACCTAAATTAAGACAAAGTTTAAGATTAACTTCATCACAATTTACACATTTTTCAATAATACTTTTACAGTCATTGGCCAAATGTTCTTCACCACATTTTACACATCTAATACCTTTTTGGCAATAGGTACTTTTATGTTCTTAAGAGTAGCATAGCATCTTCTAATTCCCATATCTTCTTCAATTCTATATCTTTCCCATCCAACATTAAGTCTCCCCTTTTTCATAGCCTTAATAAACTCTTCTGAGTTGAGCTTAATTACCACTATGTTTCTCTTTAATTCAATTTCTCTTATTCTTTTTCTATTCTCTTTCTATTTTTCTCTTCACTTTCTTTTTCCCTTCTACCTCCTTACTTAAATTATATCAATTGAAGAATCAACTTTAAACACCTCACTATTTTGGTCTATCAAACATACTTTCAATTCATCATCATTTAGATGCTCATCAATATCTAAAATTTTAATCTATGGTTTGTAGCTTCCTGGCTTCTTAATGTCATATTCTTTAACCATTTGCTACCTCAGCAATCTTTCTCTGAACTTCTTTCGATCCACAGCCTATTATTAGACAAGCTTTCTTAGTGTTTATAACTCTATCTATGCCAACTTTCATGGATACTGGCTTGATTTCTTGCTTATATTCTTTTCTCGTCACCTCACTGTATGATTTATAATGTACTAAGTGATCTGTTTATATGTAGTTTTGATTAATTGCTATGCAATTAATGAAAATAACCTTTCCTTTTTGTCTTAGACGGATGTATGCCCATGTTGTTATCCCAAGTGCGGAGATGCTCCTACGTATGCCATTGATGTTACCCGTACTTCAAAGTGATGAATCTCATGATTTCGTACGAATTTCTTCGTTGTAAATGTTTCCCTGAATGAGAACAAGGCATTCATTCACTAATGCGTACATCTATGATATAATATTCGATTGAATTCGTCATAGACGGACGTATGCCGATGACGTTACCCCATTTTCAAAACATTCCCTTACCAGTTGAAATATTCCAGAAACTGTACAACCAATCTTTAATGATCAGAAATTTTCTTACTTCAATGACATATAGTTCCATACTTATATATATTTACATACAAGTTTTATTTTGTGTGACGACGCTTGAGTTTAACAAACGTTTCATCTGCTAACAGATTTTCGACCTTGCGGTGTTGCCAAGTTGTGCCATATAGACGTTTGCCGAAGGTGTTACCTGTTTCTCTAATAAGAACTCCTCTTCCACCCAAAGTGGCTGACATCTGGTGGAAATTTTCTAAACCATTCGAGAGGACATAGCGTGGTTCGCGTGGATCATCGAGGATAATCATTGCATATTGCATGCACCAGATGCATATAATAGTTTGTAAATGAACATTCGGTGGATTTCAGCTAGAAGAGGTAAAAACTGTAGTAATTGTTAGTTTTTTCAAGATAGGTGCGGAATCGTTAATGCTCTTGATGGACGGAAGAAGCATTATTCCAAGGTGACATCAGCGATCATGGTGGAAAGAACATGTATTCTTTCCACCATGACTAGCGATGACGGAAAAAGTAGTGATGACAATTTTCTTTTTGTTGATAATGAAACTTTTTTTGAATTTGAAAGTGATTGAAATAAATATATTTTCGATTGCTTGACGTTCAATTATTGAAATGTATTATGCTCAAAATAGCTTGCTGTTTGTTAATTTTTTCTTAACACATATTAACTTAATTCGTATAGTTTAAATTTTTTATTTAAATTTAATGTATTGATGTATATATAGATCGATAATTGCATTCCGCTAAAAACTTTTCGTATTCGTTCCCTGAGCATTCCCTGAACGTCACTCACATTCAGAGAAGGTTCGCATGGTTCAGCCTTTCTGACCATCAGCGAACGTTCCAGTGGTTAGTTACCGTAACATTCAATAAGCTTGAACTAACGTTCAGCAAACGTTTCCAGAACGTTCATGTGCTGCATGGGCCTTTTCGCTACCGTTAAGGAGTGCCAGGACGAGTCGATAGCTTTTAACGAAACATCTCCATCGTCTTGAAAGGTAAGATTACAGTGATTTTATTCTTTTAGTTTTTATCTTATATTGATCAATGAACCAGTGCCCGTCCGTTAGTCTCCTTTTCCCTCATTGCTATCCACCTGTTGATTGTGATAGGACTAATGTCTTTGTAACACCGTGAATAATGAGAAAATTCCGTCCCTTCTCTCCCTAGGAGAATAAACAGGGTATACCTTCACGTGGTATGCCCTGTTTTTACAAACGAGGCCATGGCAAACTTTAAGTTTCATTATTCAACTGCAGTAGTTAGTTGTGGTGCAACTTCAATGCATGCAATCAGTTTTTCCTTTTATGGTGATTGAATTGTGGACAGGGCAATAAGGCAGTCAAGCTGTTACCAGTAGGTACAATCACCTTGGACATGAGCATCAAACTCAGCAGAATGCAGTGGACTTACAAGAAATTTGATGAAGTGGAGGAATTGGTACCCATCCTGTGCAGCCTTGATGTTCTTTCTACTAAGTTATTCAATAAATAAATTTATTCAAAATTTACTGTTTCTCATCTATTAATTTTCCAATCAAAATTTCGAATATTAGTATTAATAATGATTACCATTAGACCATTAGTAATAATAATGAATGTAATTGATTATTAGTATAGAAATAATTGATATATAATAAGCACCACAGGGCGATTGAAATATGCATTAGTAGTGCCACCTAGCGGCAGCCATGGTAACTTGTTGCGGTGGCCGAGCTATGTAGTAGTAAGATCTGCCGACAGATGTCACTAGTAGAGGTAGTCGTATATTTTCCACAGGGCAATATACTTATAATATACCTTTTTTCTCTCTCAAGACCAGGCCAGCGACTCTCCATAAGGTGGGGGGAAAGCAACAATGCTGGGGTCCAAAGATAGGTGGCGTTGTTATTCGCATGCAAAGGTCTGCTACGCTGTCTGCTAACGCGTCATCCACTAGTGTTTTCCGGCAGTTTGTTTAAAATTCGACTCGAGCTTTGGTACTTAGGCAAAGTAATTCAACGAGAGAATGATTATTTTTAGGAAAGGGAATTTTAATATCCAGAAATTAAGAAGTAAAAATATGATTTTATTTAAAAAATTCCACAAAACAAGATACATACATAACAATTCAAAACATAAACTACATTAAATAATTGAATTCAAGGATTGTGTAGTTAAACTAGATAAGTATATAGTATATGAAAAACAACATAACTTGGAGTATTAATTCAAAACAATTCAGTACAGTTTCAATTGAAAAATATCAATAATCACATGATAGATAAAACAAAAATTTAGCATGTTATGCTAATAATTAATAGTATTAAAACACACAATTTAAGGTATATCAATGTTAACCTGCTCCTTCACAATATTTCTGATTAAGTCACTTCTTCAATTCTTAAAACCAAAATAAGGTAAACTCTTAGTCTTGTAATCACCATGGATGAGGCAGCCCAGCATCCACCCAAACAACCACTTGCACCAAGGGCGTTGCCAGCCACTGGGCTAGGTGGGGGGGGGCAAGCTGCCAGTTAAAATGAAAAATGCCTAACTTACAGGGGCTAGTTTATTCATGCCCGCTTCTTACTACAAATATGTCAAATCTTTCAAAAACTTAATGTATTGAAAACTAGAGGAGTTGAACGCTTCTATGGCAAACTCAATAACACTAGGAGGACGGCAGTTTCAGCCTACCTAGAAGGACGGGAGATGGTCATTTGACCACCTACTTTTAAAATTCGTAATTAAATACTTTTATGATTTTCAAGGACCTAAATGTTGCATAACTTCTAAGTTTGACCATTACACAAATGTTGATAAGGTGTTTTACCTCGTATTTTGTTTAAATTTTAATTAATTAAACAAAATGTTGACCGATGACCTAAATCTGCAGAATTTCATATTCTAGAATATTTTATCCATTCGTACTGGACCAATAAAACTCATGTTTTTGGAATAAGTGGAAAAAAGTCCAAATTGTTGATAAAAGTCAGTCACGTCAAGCCAAGATTGTTATGCCATCTGACGGAAACCATATAAAACCACTTGTTCGTGCCTCGGAAAAAACCTCCATCAAATATGATGGCGGAAGAATTTTTCGAATTTCGTCGTGAAAATTTCCAATCTGTGGTTTTTGTCAATGCCAAATCGTTCTATAACATTTAAAAATTCATAAAAAAATTTTTAGTAGGGTTGCCAACATATTAGTTTAATCATTATAAAATGTTCTTCCAATGTTTTTCTCAGGTAAATCTCAAATTGATATCTCAAGTTTACATTCAATCACCTTTCTTGAACAATTATAATTAATGTTAAGGGTACTAACTTTATGAATCAGGGCTACCAATCATAAGAATGGATCTCTAAACAGAGAGTTATGCGTTCGCAGAATAAATAACTAAAGGGATATTTTGAGCACAGATTTGTTTCATGTGATTTGTCGAAACTCTTGGGAATCCCGAATAAGTTTATAAACTATAAAGAAGCAGGGCTACTAAAATTTTCGGTTGTAAAGTGAAGGCAGCGATCAGACCTTCATGGAAAACCTAGAATGGCCTTTTCTTACTCATATCTCATTCTGTGATTATCCCCTCTAGTGCTAGTTTTATTACGTTGATTTTTATTTTAGAATTACCTTAACACTTACATCATTCTTAAAATGTTATTTCCTTCCACCATTCGCTAGTTTACAATAAATCCAAGTCATTATAGTAACACTTCATCATCTTCACAATGTAAGGTTTGAAATCATAATAAAGCTTTGCTATTGTTCTTACAAATTAATATTTATTCCTTATTAAGTAATGGATTAACATTTTTAAGATATATGATAAGAGAGAATATCACTCTATGTATCCAAGAGTACATAATTTTTAACCGCAGATTCTGCACATTGCCACTTTTACAGAGCATATTCCCCTGTATATTTTCCTACATTTTAGGCACAAATTACTGGATTTGTTATTTGTTGTCTTTTCATATTTGTGGTAAAGAGTTTAAGTCAGATGCCATTAGAGATCATGATCACTTGACAAGTAAGTATCGAGGGCCTGCTCATTCTTTTTGCAACCTGCAGTACAAAATGCCAAATTTTCTACATGTGTTTATTCATAATCTTTCATCGTATGACGGTCATTTCTTGGTTCGGGAGTTAGACTATGATGATAAAAAAATTAATGTGATTCTGAACACCGAGGAAAAGTATATTTCATTCGCAAAGTCAATGGAAAATAATTTCACCATTAGATTTCTCGACACATGTCGATTCATGCCAGCATCATTAGCTTCACTGGTAACAAATTTAAAAAATTTAAATATACTAGCAAGGTATCCTGTGAGAAAACGAACCTAGTCACACGTAAGGGGTTCTACCCATATGATTACACAATCGATCAACGAGAAACTTGAGGAAACATCACTTCCGGAGAAGGGAAATTTCTACAAAAGATTCCCACACATTTTTTGCATGTTTGTAGTCTTTCTCAGACACATGCTTGTCCGCTAATCTGCTGTAAATCAAATCTGTGTTCGCATATTTTAATATTGTAACAAAGAGCAGCTCAATAAATATATTTGAATTATTTTCTTTTTGAATTTAGTAACCCTGCTTTGTGAAGTTGTTAGGCTGGATGTAGGTTAAGAATGGTTTATTAATAACTAAAAGTTATAATATCATTTGTAGGACCCAAGTTTAACACACGATTCAAAAACATAATTTTAAATTATACTTTTACAGGTTGGTGACAGTGATAAGGATTAATTTTACAATGATGCAAATATTACTAATCGTATATCATAGTCGAAAACTGCTAAACTGGAAGTTTCGTAAAAAAATTGAAAAATTATTTATGTGCTATATTTTGACTTTTATTCGAAAGGAATGAAATTAATTTTCATTATTTTCTTACGGCATTTGAAACATAGAGTGACTTCGTTATTAAAAATCAATATAATAAACCCTTTTTACCTACTCCAAAAATTTTAAACTGTTATGTTACTTATAAATAGGAAATATATCAAAGTTAATGCAATATTGGAACATGAATGTTTAAACATTTCTTTAATTATTATAAATAGAAAAAGATATTTGGTTAAAAAAGTTAACAATTATATTTTTAACCCGCCTTCCTAGGTAAAGTAGACTTTTGCTAAATATAGTATAAGTATGATACTGAATTATATCTCAACTTATGGTAATGTTACAGTTTACTTAAGGATATTTTTATTTTTCAGTTACAAAAAGTTCACATTTTTCCGGAGATGCAGCATTAATGTCAATGTTTAATAACGAAAGTAACAATTTTCCTCGAGATATGGCATTAGCGGCGAAGATTTCAAAAACAAATGTTCCAATTTTCCTCAAGAGATGGCATTAGTGGCGAAGTTTATAAACAAAAGTTCCAATTTTCCTCAAGAGATGGCATTAGTGGCAAAGTTTGTAAACGAAAGTTCCAATTTTCCTCAAGAGATGGCATTAGTGGCGAAGTGTATAAACAAAAGTTCCAATTTCCCTCAAGAGATGGCAGATAGTGGCGAAGTTTATAAACAAAAGTTCCAATTTTCCTCAAGAGATGGAATTAGTGTCGAAGTGTATTATATAGTACATTTAATGTATCGAATGTCAATTCAATTAGTGGGAGCATTAGAGACGATAACAGGAATGAGGGATGTTGATGTGTTCTTTTTTACACACCACTTCCGGATTATAATGCCGATACATTAAATGTAAAAATGATCATCAAAAAAATTGCGCATTGCTGGAGAAAATTACTCATATATAAAGGGTAGATTATGATACAATTTGATGTAAATATCATTGCCACTAGTTGCAATGTATTGGAGAAATTAGATGATTAAATACAATGTGACGTCACATTTCTGCTGGTTGCGTGCTCAATTTTCGTTTTGCATACTTACAAGCATGTTTGTGCAAAATTTCATTCCACTTCCTTCTATAACTAATAATTATAAAAATTTTTGATTGAATGCAGCTTTTCTTTCTTTTTGACAACTAAAATTAGAAAGTGGTCGTTTGTAATAGAGATAAGAGCTTAAAGAAAGGAAATTAAATAAAAATTCTTATTCAGCAATAGGCACTTTTTAAAATTCATCGATGGAATCGTAAATCCATCAATCCGTTTTTAAAGTCATCGATGGATCCATCAACCGTTTCTTTATTCACTGATGGGTTTACGATGCTTTCTACCGATGTCCATAGCTTTCATGGAGATAATTAATTCGCGATGAAGAGTCAATATATAATATATGGCTCTGATGACAGTAGCGGATCATTCAAATGTTAATATAAATAACCTCATAAAAGCCAGTAAATATCAACTTACAATGGGAAATATAACGTATTTATAATGCAACAATCAATGAACAAAAACGATGCAATGATTTACGTTTCGACAGATCTGCTGAATTCAACTCGAGGTAAAGAATTATGGAGATGAAACAAGTTTTAAATGCAACAGTAGCCGTCTTGTCGAACAGCAGAAAAACCAGCGGACTGTTCTTAAACTCATCAAGAATTGATAATCTATCGAAGTAATCAGACAAAGATCATCGATGCAGATCATAAATCATCAGATGGGTGAATTTAAAACCGTGCCTAACGCATGCAGCTAGCTATAACAGTTGAAGAACGAATTGTGGTGGCGTGTTTCCTTGGCAGTTAATGTCGTTAGCGTCGTTAGCCAAGCTTGGCTTTACTTATTTTAGTGTATACCCGTAATTTCCTTAGTGGAAGTGAGAATTTTCATATCAATAAGGATTAAGATATAGATGTCAATGTTTGAAAATCGAATTTGTGTAAAAATCGTGTGGTTTAACAATTTAAGTGCTGTTTGGCGGTTTGTGTGAATAGTGGGAACGTTTGGCGATTCCATGTGTGTATTCGTGTTAAACTATAAAATAGCATGTATATAATTTTAAAATTTTCTGAATGTAGTTGTTTTCGTGACGTTTGACTCGCGTGATTTGTGACAATTTTTGTTGAATATGTTTTTGTTTTAATAAACAAAAAATACTATAGCTTAATCTCCTGTTTTTACTTTGTTTTCCTGCTGAAGAGAGTGATGGAATGTGATGTGTGTGAAATGTTTGATCGAGTATTATTAATAATATAGTCATTCAGCTGATAAGTGATTTAGAATGTTTCCTTTTATTAATATTCATCGTGTTTTCAAATACCTTGTAGATGTCACGAAAGGTCAATGAGGCATCTCCAAGACATCTTGTTAACATTCGAGATATCTCTGAGATGTGATTCTGCTATGTGGGTAGCTGTTTTATTAAAAGTAAGGGATTATGAAAACGTTTGTTTGTCCGTAGGGAAATTTGATGTGTGATCGTAAAGTATTATTGTTAATACTGCATCATTCAGCTAAAAAGAGAATTCATAGTCACCTAGTTTAATTAAAAGGAAGGGCTAATGAAGACTTGATAAATTTTCAATGTAACCTGGTATTTTGCAAATTAATCAACGAAAACTGGAGGTACATGTATGTTAAATAAATTTCAAATTATACTTCATTAACATGCAATTATTACATAGCCATTGATTTCTTTTACTAATGAGAACCTTATTTTATTTGAAACCTTGTATAATATCCTTTGTTTTCGTTGAATATTTTGTGAAAAACTCAGTATTATCTGGAATATAACGAGCGCTCGAAACATTTACATTAAAATGTGTGTAGCACATTTTCGACCTATTTTAACCGAAATGCTGACGGCACATTTCTGGCGCATTTTTACCCAGCAAAAATTTCATACCTAAAATGTGCTAGGCACATTTTAAAAATTTCTAAAATGTTTCACTGAAATGCTTCAAGCATGTTGTGATCACAAATTGTGCTACTAGGGAAATAAATAGGAAGTTAGTGCATAAAAATGACTACAAACTGTGTTAAAAACCATGTTTCTACGTAGCAAAGTTACGAAGAAAAATATTTATATAATTCTCCATCGCTGAAGTACGCATTTGATAACATCGACATAATTCATACGTTTCCTATTTTTTAAATAAAAAAGTTATTTGTATTTAATTATTTACTTTTATCAATTAATTGGGTAAATTTCTAGTTTCACTAGAAATTTACCATTAAGGTAAATTTCTAGTGAAGAATTTATCCCTGACTGTGTGAAACTAGAAATTTACCATTAATTGTTATATTGTTTATTGATATTGTATTAATTATTGATATATTTTAGAAGTAAACGTCTCGAAAAAGATTCGATTCCCATAAAATACATCGAAAATGGCAAAGGTCTATTTACTGATCGAACTTTTTAAATTAAACTTTTACATTAACGCTATATTTTAAAACTTACGAGGAAAATTGGAACCTTTGTTTATAAATTTTGCCACTAATGCCATCTCTTGATGAAAATTGGAACTTTTGTTTATAAACTTCGCCACTAATGCCATCTCTTGAGGGAAATTGGAACTTTTGTTTATAAACTTCGCCACTATCTGCCATCTCTTGATGAAAATTGGAACTTTTGTTTATAAACTTCGCCACTAATGCCATCTCTTGAGGGAAATTGGAACTTTTGTTTATAAACTTCGCCACTATCTGCCATCTCTTGATGAAAATTGGAACTTTTGTTTATAAACTTCGCCACTAATGCCATCTCTTGAGGGAAATTGGAACTTTTGTTTATAAACTTCGCCACTAATGCCATCTCTTGAGGAAAATTGGAACTTTTGTTTATAAACTTCGACACTAATGCCATCTCTTGAGTAAAATTGGAACGTTGGTTTATAAACTTCGCCACTAATGCCATCTCTTGAGGAAAATTGGAACTTTTGTTTTTGAATAAATCACACCATTGGTGCACCCATCCTTATTTGAACATCTTTTGTTATTAGACTATATCATCAGCAGCTTTCTTAGGAATGACTTCATCTGTTGCTTTTAAAATTACCTCCTTTTCTAAGAAACAAATAATCATTTATATCAGATGAAATTTTCTGGTAGGCTTACATTTAAGCCTGATTTCGTTATTTATGTATCAGGCAAGTATTCAATCGAATGCGTCACATACTGGAGATTTCAAATTCGGCTGCATTAAAATATTCTTTAGACTCTTGATTATAGTTGACATTATAATTGAATTTGCAGAAATCAAGTTATATACCAAGGTGGAAAAAATGAAGACATCAACTTACAATTATTTAGACTAAGTTATAGGAGGTTAAACCAGCAGAGAGATGATACAACACCCAGTCTTACTCACTGAGTGTTCAAAGGAAACAAAAATTTTCCATGAATTGAAATTTTGAATCGGCATTGCATAACCAGATATGAGATTCGTGGGATTCTATCACAAGAGAAATAATTGGCTGCATCGAAAAGGAAGGTGAAGAATTTAAGTGCACTTTGTATCTCCAATGTGGAACGAGAGACTCCTTCCCTTGGTGAACCACTATCAAGGTACCCCATCACAAATTTATGGTGGCACTCACACAGCTTACCAAGTTCTCACTTGGGTAAGTATAGTGCTCCTTCTTGTCAATAGTCTCCTCAATGAAGCACTCCCACACAGCATTCTCTTGAAGCTGCACCTCCAGCAAACCACTTCGGCTAAGCACCTCTAATTAGCCTCTCTTTCCAAAAGTTAATGTAGTCCTTCTCAAGGAAATGAAGGGAACATATTCTATAAGAATGTTGTAGAATCGTTTCTTCCTTTGCGAATCTAGTGTGCACACTAGCATTCCCCAATAATGCTACCCAAAGCTCACAATCAGAACTGAAAAAAAAGAAACAATTCCAGCAGTTAACAGAGGAGCAGAAGATAATTTGCCAAAATGTATACCTTCCAAGACCCAAAAACTTTTTTTTCTGGATGCATAAACAATTATAGCAGAGGTACTCAGGTCATAATGCAGTAGCCTAATGAAACTTAGTTAGCCAAAAAGTACCATAACAAAAATCCTAGTACAACTTAATATAACATAGGAGTAATTAAATTTATGCAACTACACCCAAAGCAGTGAAATATAATAATTTAGAAAATTCAGGGAGCCAATAATATATGATACAATGCAACCAAAACATAAAGCATTAAAATATGATCATCTGGGAAACATAGATAGCCCACAATATATAAATCTATGCTTTTAGCAAACTTTTGATAAAAGAGGTATATCAAAACACTTAGAGATGACCCTTTTTGAAAGCATGCACTATTATAATCTAATTCCATCTTCTAAGTGACTAAAGATTACTTATCTGATTATTTACCTTCATAATTACTTCTCTCATCCACCTAAGGAAATGCTTAATGTTGTAACAGAAATAGAACTGAAAGTTTACAAACTATTTTGAAAATAATAATTTACAAATATTTATCCAATTGTTTTAATGTATTTGACCACATGCTGAGAATTATGTTTTAGCACAAAATTTAGCATTTGAATTGTAACTGAAATCTAACTTTGAAGTAGGTCCAGAAATTGGACTAGAAAAAGTAAGCTCACTTGCATAGAATATACTGAAATTCAATCCATGTCCAGATAATTGTTTAAAAAAACACAAAATATAATATCATTTGGGAAACATAGGTAGCCCACAATATATGAAACCATGCTTAAAGCAAACTTTTGATGAGAGAGATATGACAGAGTTGTTTTGAAGGACTTAGAAGTTACCCTTTTTGAAAGCATGCACTTAAGTAATCCAACTCCATCTTCCCAGTGATAAAAAGATTACTTATCTGATTATTTATGTTCATCATCACTTCACTCTCGTCCACCTAATAAATGGTTACCTTATTTTTGTAACTGAAATAGAACTGGAAGTTTACAAACTATTTTGAAAGTAACGTTTTATATACATGTATTCAATTTCTTTAATCTTTATGACCACATGCTGAAAAATATGTTTTAGCACACAAAATATGTAATCGTTATAGTTTCTTAATCCCCAGTATGGAAGAAATTAAAAAATCGCAGATTAAGATTGCACACAAATATGGCGTCCTGGGAATTCAGAAGTTATTGAAAAATAGTTTAGCTTATTGCATGTCCTCGACGGCTAATAAAATGTTACTGCTTCTTTAATTATCGAATTTTGAAAGTATATAACACCGAATTTCTTTATACTCCAGTCCCTACAATTTATATACAACAATTCTTACTTTACTTTACTTCCTCTATTTTGAACACTTATTAACCAAAATTATTCTACTTACGTTTGATTCACTCTGGGAATAACAAAAAAACCTTACATCTGGTTGCTCGCTGATGGAAGTACACCCTGATACTATACAGCGAAGTTTCTTCATCTTCACAATTTTAGGGGTATCGAAGAAAATCGCAGTACCATGTTAGAAGCGCAATGAGAATGTCAATGACGGCAATAGTCGCGTGAACTCCGTTGGACATCGAAAAGAACGCCTGCCCCCACCTCCTTCGGTGGCGTTGGAACCATTGGTACTAGTACCTCCATCGTTTGGTCCCCCGAAAATTCAATGGCAAAAGCAGAATTCTGACAAATGAACGCTTGTCATTGGCTTGCTCAAGACCCCCCTAAATATAAGTATATAATACCCCTGTATCCGACGTTTATACCACATGATATACCTATATATTTTAAGAATATTATACAAATATTCCCCGAACTGTGCTGTGTGGGTATGGTCAACAATATGAAAATAATTTGGAATAATTGTAGAATTTATAATTTTCGGAATATTTTTAAATCAATCCACATATCATAACATCTCTCAGAGACATTCATGGCGTAAAACCGGTAATACCTCTCAAAGGCTTCTTATAGCTGTTTTAATGAGACTTTTCAAGATCACTTTTTCATGCGGCAACAAAAAATAAATATATAATAATAATAATTCTGTATAAATTAATTAATTTGAGCATTTTGAAAATTATGTATATATCATGATTCGAAAGTTTTATAATAATTTGTAAAGGGGTAGGTATTAATATATGTTACTGCTTGAGAATTTCAAACAGTTTTGACTAACTTCATATTCATAGGAATTAGTTGCAACAGCAGTTCATTTTCTCCTGTGTATACTGACAATGTTTTTAAATGATTTTAGAACTCACAAATTTTTTGAACAAGTAACAAGCAAATTTGTAGCATATATTTCATTCCACCTCCTTCCATTAAAAATAAATGTAAAAAGTTTTGATCAATTACAGCCTTTTTTCTTTTGAAAACAAGAATTAGAAAGGTCGTACAAACTTGAGATTAGCGCTTAGAGAAAGGAAATGGAATAAAAATTCTCATTCTTCTCCTTCAACCCATGCAACCATCGGAATAGATGGACTGTTACTACCCTTATTTTCCTTAGTGAAATGTGAGACTTTTCATATCAACGTCAATGTTTGATAATCGAATTGATGTATAAATCATTTGGTTTGACAATTTTAGTGTTAGTTGGCAGTTTGTGTGGTTATATATTCGCCAAAATGTCACTATAGTTACATTTTGGCGACTATTTGGCGATCATTTGGCTAAAAGCAGTATATGTAATTAGTAAACTATCATGTGTATGAACATTGGAATGTATTTACATGGACGTTTTCTTGATCTTCTTGAAAGTGATACGAACTGAATAATCAGTTGTGCCTAACGTGCTTGTTGATGGTAATGCTTATTAATTCTTTCTCACTTCTGAAGCTTATGAATGGTAATATACATGCTTTCAAGTCAGACCATTCTCTAGATTTACTTGGTCTTTGATCAATCAGTGACTGAATAAATTGAATGTCAGCGAAGAGCATAGTTTCATAACTTATGGGTTATCTTTCATTTTCTCATGAGTTTATGTGAGTGCTTTAAGTAAATTAACATATCTATGAACATAGAAATGTATTTCAGCAAAGTCTAAAGTCTTTATTTGTGTTTATATGGACTATTTCTTGATCTCCCTGAAAGGGATATGAACTGAATAATCAGTTATGCCTAAAGATGGTTGTGTATCTTAATCCTTTTTTGCTTTTGAAACTTACAAATTGTAATAATGCATGCTTTCAGGTCAGGTGATTCTCTAGGTTCATATTTATTATCAAGCTAAACAAGCCAGTGGGAGTAGGCAAGGGAAATTGGCTTGCAATTATTCTTCTGTTTATATGTTAATTGTAGGCATTTTCCCAGAGCCGTTTTGGTTAAGGATAGTGGTTGGGTTTAGTTAGGGATAGGTTCTTAGGTTTAGTGAAGGCTCATTTGGTAGGGTTACCTTATATCTGTCCTTGGGTAAATGTGTGTATTATATGTGTGTTTGTTTAAACATTGTATATTAGGGAGTCTAGTTATTGTGCAATGTTTAGTTTTAGAGACCCCTCCATGGAACACCACCTTTACGTGGTGGAGGGGATTGAGCGCTTCTGTGAAGCTATGGGCTATGCTGGTGGTTGCCGCTTAGGTCTCTAATACCAGATAGGTCATTGCTGAGGAGCCGGACTAAGAGTGTTCCTTATTTTAAGGTATTCAAATTGTGGATATAACTTTTCATGTGGACAAATAAGTGATTTAATCAGAAGTGCTGTTTAGAAAAAAAGGCAAGTGATCTATTTTGAATTATGTATTTTGATACTCTTAATTATCAATAAAGTGTTATATTATGGTTTGTAGATAGATGTTTGGATTTAGTTTTTATTTATATTCATCTACTTCCAATGTCTTTGCATTTTGAATAGTTTTAATGCATATTATGTTTTGTGAATTTTTTGAAATAAATGCTCACCCTTCTTCTGCTTGCAAAGTTGAAAAAAAATCGTGTATGTTCATCTACTTCCAATGTCACTGCATTTTGAATAGTTTTAATGCATATTTCATGTTTTGTGTATTAAAAAAAAAGTGCTCACCCTTCTTCTGCTTGCAAAGTTGAAAAAATCGTGTATGTTTATGTCTTGAACAATGTATTACAATGTATTTTTATGCTCAGTGGATTTTTAAAAATAAATGCTTCTTATTTTTACCTTCAAAATTATCGATATTTTCATTACCAACCATATGTTCCTGTATAATAATAATAAGTAATTATTCTCTCGATATAATTTCGTCGGTGCATGAAAGCCCTAGTCGATTCTTATAAGACCCGCGCGACCCGTAATAGAAACGCTACAAGACGCTACGCTACGATGTAGACGAGCTACCGCATAGCTGACGTCAGGATGCTAATACAACGCCATCTGTGAAACTTTGGCCCGTTGCACATGGACGCGGACGGTCCGCGCTACGCGCGCGGATAAGGTTCCATTGACGTTAATGGAAGCTTACACATGAGTGCGGACAGTCCGCACGCGGAGGAGCCATCCGCGTGGCCCCTACGCCCCGCGGATCGTCCGGGTTTCGAGTTTTATCGAGTTTTTTTCGAATTTTATCGAGACAGGTTTGTGCTTGCACATGAACGCAGACGGCTGATGCGGACCGAGCAGATTTGTCAGTAGAATCAGAGCAGTTGGTTGGAGAGAACAGTGTGAGTGCGTCTTTTCGCCATGGATATTGACACTGAGCTGTGAATTGGAGAAGTAGAAAGAACTTATGGGATGTCTCGAACGACAAATATAAAGACCTTCGCCTCCAGGATATGAAACTAAATGAAAGGGCATATTTTTTCCGTTTTTGCATAATCTAGTACACAGCAATTGCTTGAATTGCACTTGGAAGCATGACATTCTTCCACCTTGGCAAGCTGCACACAACTGACATTGTGCCGCGGATGAAAACCGTCCGCGTCCACGTGAAAAGCGGCGACCGCTCTCCGCGCCCTGCGCGCGTAGAGCGGAGCGCGGACAGTCCGCGTCCATGTGAAATGGGCCTAAACAAAAAGAATCCCTCCCACCACCACCTTATGGAGAGTCGCCCAGCTGGACGGGACATTGCTTGAATGCTTCTTGAGAGAGACGATCGTGTTGAAAGAGGTTACGACGTCTTGTAAATTCGGAGTCTTCCCGAATTGACATTTGTATTGAGTGTTATTTGGTACCAATTTTCAATGAGCAGTTCAATATTCTTTTGGGTGATATTTTGTTGTATGATATTTTGTGTTACATGAGTACTATTACTAAATATGCTTAGTTTTGAAAGTTATTTTCTGATTGATATTTTGTTGTCGATATCCTGAGCTAGTTGCTGTTCAGAGTAGTTATTGAGTCACCGAATGGTTTTCTGTTTCTTTTTAAGTTCTGAACCCGAAGTTGGCACACTATAGATATATCATCTGTTGCCTGTATGAACTCCACACTACAATTGTGATGCAGTTGTTTGAGCTGGACTCCACGCACATCAAGGAGAGTGATGCAGTACACAAACATGATTGCAAGGCTGCGCTCTAATCTATTTAGAGAGAGACAGAAGGGAAGAGCTAAGATAACAAGGCTGGACTTTATCGATCAATGTGAAGTGTACCTGCCTAAATCGTCTCAAAAACCTTTCTTTGCTCAAGTTAGGATGAGCAAGGTAAACAAGTTTGGGAGGTGGTGGCCTCCTTACATGAAAGACTTTGCGTTAAGCATGTATTACCATGGTCTAAGAGCCTATAAATTCCTGCAAAAAAACTCTCTGCCTTCTGCCAAGTTGTCCATAATTAGCTGGGAGAAGAAGTTCATTGTAAAGCCTGGGGTGGATGAGAATGCCTTGCAGGCTATGGAAGAGCAGGCAAAGAACCTAAGCAGGATTTAGTTGTTGGTTTAACAATCAATGAATTGCAATCAAGGAGAATTTGCATTATGATGTAACCACAGATCCTGTGGTGTGATTTTGTGATTATGGCAAATGTTGTGTCACTTCTATGAGGAAACAGTGCTTAGTTGCTATGGTTAAGGGGTTAAATAAGCGGTGGAAACAGGCCATTGGCTACGGGTTCACGGATGTGATATTGCGTAGTATAGATTTAGAATTTATTAATAGGCTTAGGATAATATGTTGTAGAGTAAAAGTGTTAATTTGTGATCAAGGGCCTCATAACTGTAAGTTGTGCCGGCTGCTTCAAGCGTCTCATGAGTTTCCCTTTTTTATGCAGATGGAGAATTAGTTTATTTTATGTATAATCCCCCTCATCTTTTGAAATCAATTAGGAATAATTTGGCTAGGTATAGATGGAAGTGTTGTGGACTGGTCTGATTTCAAAAAATCGTTTGAGCTAAATGATCCACTCAAGTTAAAAATGATACCAAAGATAACAAAATTCCACACTGATGTCAGGGCTTTCAAAAAAATGAAAGTGAAATTGGCCTCTCAGGTTTTTAGTACAAGTGTTTATGTTACTATCTGTGCTTTTGTTGCCATGGGGAAACTCCCAAGCTCTGCATTCTGGTAATGTTTGTAGTTTTATTGATAAGTTGTTTGATATGTTTAACAGTAATCAGTTGCAACGCCATCAATTCAAGTATCGGTATACTATGATTTAGGGAAGCCCTCATGCTGCGTTCCTTCAAGAAGCATTCCTCAAGTTGAAGAATATCTTCTCTAAGGAATGCAGGCAGCAGCTACCTTGCTTGAATGGGTGGCTCGTTAGTATTATTTGTTTATTAAAATTGCTGGTAGATTTAAAGGATCAGTTTGGCATTCTGAAACTAAGGACATGAACTTTGAATCAAGATGCATTGGAGAAAGTGTTCTGTGAGATCCGAGAGTAACATGAGTGTAATAAAAATACATTTGGCAGATACTGCTGATTAATGAGCTAGCAGTGGCACAGCTGTGTGAATCATTGAGGTCTGTGCTGATGGACAGTTTTATTGGAGTTAGAATTTTCTGGGTGGTAAAATTTATTGATAGGAAGGAGCTGTAGAGGGTTACTTTTATTGTTAGGGGTTTGTTGTATTGCGCACATTTGTTGATATTGGTATTTGTTGTTTATATTTGTTGTAATGAATGGTGCAGATATTCTGGAAATATAATTAGTTTACCATTATCTGTGTTTTTATTCTTTAAATCATCTCCTCGTATTTGCTTCTCCTGAGGTCTTGTTATTTGTTACACATGCCATGGGTGATATGCTTCGAAATTTAAATTTTTAGCGTTTTTAGATTATTTACGTTAAAGATATTTAAAATCATAAGTTCAGCATTGAGTTCTGTTTATTCTTTGGGAAGCCAATTATTGTCTTTAGGTTTTTTATGAAATCTTGTCAACAACAATTCACCGAAAAAATTAATTTTTCGGTGATTGAATTGAATCGGAATAAATCGCAAGCGGACGAATTCCATTTTAAAATTACCGCCGCACCATCGTGTCAAAGAAGAAAAAGAAAACGGTTCAACTACAGTTTAAGTACCCACACTTTCTTTTCGAAATTCGCCGCTAGGATGCAGCATCTGTGTCAACAACATTTCTCTATTTTGTAACGTGTGAAACATTTTCATTTCTACGAAACTCACGAACGATAATGGTTGTGTTGGAGTAGACCAGTCGTAATAGATCACAACATGTTTCGGTATTTTATTTTCATTATAACTGAAAAATTATTTCATTTTACCGGTGTACGCTAGGTATGTAAGACTGATTATATCTTAATTATTACACTATGTTTTTCAGTCAGATTTTTCAGTCGGCTAAAAGCTCGGAAGCAAACGACAGAATGTCATCTGGGCTTACATCAGATTCGTGGATAGCCAGACCTGAAGAAAGGTGCTTTAAAGAATCTTTTTCCTACTGCGGAGTCGTAGAGTACATGCAAAGCAAATTTGCTGCGACTCTTGTCATAGCTCAAAAGAAAAATGGGAAGCCTTTGATGTGGCATGAAGTTTGGGATCTGAAAAAGGATCAGTTTGGAAGGGTATTAATTCTGGTTAATCGCCTTCGTTCGTCAATCAATGGCGAAGTATACCCAAAAGACACTCCAATTGACACGGTTCTACGAGAAGGGGATCTCGTCATGGTGGAAATTAAGTATTCTTCTCTAAGTCCTGATAATATATACCATTATTTTGCTAATTCAGCCTATAAACAGTCAGGATCGTTCTCAAATATGTTAACCATTCGCGATCCTTTGAGAGGAGTCGTGGATTCCATAGCAACAGAAGCAGCTGTTGTTCGCTTTGGGACGTTCGCTGGAGGAGTTGCCAAATGTGTACTGACCATTCATAACTTGTATTACAAAGGCGACAAAGTCAAGCAAAATCTACCCTTGGGTGCAGTAGTTTCCATTGGCACGCAGATTTACTTGGAAGTAACTAAGTGTCATTTACATGAGATAAGGCAAGAATGGGAAAAGTTAATGTACAAAGATGGTGTGATTTTTCGGGCCATCAAGGCTTGGTTAAAAGATGATCCAAGACCTTCAAAAACTGATAAACTGACTGATCAAATGTCTTCTAAACAAGGAGTTAATATTGCCCGATTTAAAGATTCTTCAGCCTCTTTCCAGAGGAAGGAAGGAAATGAGAGAAATCAGGAAAGATCAGGAAATGAGAGATATCAGGAAAGATCAGGAAATGAGAAAAGCAGAGGGTCATTGTCAAATCTTAATGTTTATCATGGTATAGTAGAAGCCATAACCAGCAGATTTACCGCTGTGATATGTACTGCTCATCGTAATGGTGAACCATTGACGTGGAAAGAGAATTGGCTTGCCAGTAGAGTGGTGGTGGAAAGAGCTCTTCTACTCGCTGATCACATCCGCCCATCGAAAACCGAGCCAGAATATATGAAGGGAACAGATATTAATAAGATCCTAGATGTTGGGGATCCAATAATGATAGTAGTGGAAATATCCGAGAGAAAACCTGATAGATGCTACAGATGGTTTGTGAGAACTTCTTGGAAAGTTGGAAAAGAAGAAAAAGAAAGTTGCACGGTTTTTGCAAATGCTTTGCCTGGTAATTTGCATGGGGTTGTAGACTGTCTTCTTACGCATAGCATTGGTATAATTGCTTTCAAAACTTTCCATGGAATGCCTGCAAAGGCGTTTTTCTCCCATAATAACTTCTATCATAATGGTAACAAAATCATGGATCACTTGCCTTTGGGAAGTGAGATAAAGATTGGAACCGAAGTGTTTCTAATTGCTGAAAGATGGAATCCAGGAAGTAAACCAAATGCGACAGACCAAGATATGATTAAGAACCAAGTGCATTTTAGAGCTACTTTGGCGTGGACTAGGGGAAGTCAAAAGCCTATAGAAAGTGGAGCACCCCATTTCAGAAAAAGTAAAATGACTCATTCTGAAGGGCATCAGAAACATGGATTTCCAGACAATCCCCGTTCAGAAAGATTCAGAGGGAGGGAAGACAGGAGAGGCAGAGGTAGAGGAAGAGGTTCAAGGTCCAGAGGAAATCGTCTCAGAACGGGAAATCGTTCTGGTAGTGGAAGGGATACAGGAGATGGAGTAAGCAATCACAGTGATGACAGTGACAGTAACTTTTCAGATATTTCCAGCATGAGTGATTATTTTGGAGCTATGAAGTTTGAGGAAGTTGGTTTTAATTCCTCCAGAAGTGAGAAACATCATAGATTGGATCAGGAGGATACAAATCCTTCAGCTAATGCAGTAAGTGGGGCTATTATATCGACTGATGAAGATTGGGGCCTAGTTCAGATCAATGATGATGAAGTCCACGATTTTCAACCAAGCCATGTTTTACTTTACGGACTTAAACTGGACAGAGTCCCACTCAATAGACTGTTACGCCAAGGTAAGTGCATTGTCATTTATTCAATCCAAGCATAGTTTGTTTGCAAGTTATTTCTGAAGTAAAATGAAGTTATCAGTTTGAGGATTTATCTTTTAGTTCTCAAAAGTTCCAATTTAAATAGATTTTGAAGGATATATCTTGGGCAGCACATAGTTTGATTTTGATGGAGGAGGATGTGCAATATGGTCATTCAAAAATTAATCTTTCGCTCTGCTGATGCACATTATGAAATCATTTCAGAAAAAAATTATATAAGACCATACTATTCCTTAGTTCGATGCCAGAGCACATTAAAATTTCTCACATAAGGAATATATGTGAAAAGTAGGACATCGTTGGAGGAAGTTGCAGCCAATATTTCTGCTTGAATTTTCACACATTGTTAGAGATAGTGATCTTCTGTTGTGCTGCATATTAAGTATGACCAGGAAGACCTGGGTTTGATGCCGGACAGAGAAATTGCAGCGAATTTTAAGAATATTTCAATCCTTTTTTTCTATGGAGGACCCTCTTGATATGATGCTGACTTGAAATTAGTGTTATTGATATGCTTGCAGTATGCAAGCAACATTTTACTCATATACATACACAAGTAAAATGTAGCTTACATACTGCAAGCAGATCGACAACACTAATTTCATATTGGCATCATATCGGGACAGTCCTCAAAAATAAAAAAAAGATTGAACATATTCTTAAAATTCGCTGCAATTTAACCGTCTTGCATCGAACCCAGGTCTTCCTGGTGATAATTACTATGCAGCACAACAGAAGATTGCCATTTTTAACTGTGTGTGAAAATCCAAGCAGAAATATTGGCTGCAACTGCCTCAAACTCCATCATACTTTTCCCATATATTCCTTATGTGAGAGGTTTTAATGTGCTCTGGCATCGAACCCAGGAACAGCATTGTCTTATCTAATTTTTTTTCTGAAACCTATTTGTAATATACATCTTATAGCCAAGCATGAACTTCCTATTGTTTCAATAAGTGCATGAAAAAAATTATGAAAAATTACCCCAATGTATTTTATATGGCAGATATATTTACCACCTAGCATCGAACCCGGGTCTTTCTGGTAAAACTTCCTATGCAGCACAGCAGAATATCACCATCTCTAACTATGTATGAAAATTCAGGCAGAAATATTAGCTGCAACTGCTTCAAACGACATCCTACTTTTCCCATGTATTCCTTATGAGAGAAATTTTAATGTGCCCCGGCATCGAACCCAGGAACAGTAAGGTCTTACCTAAATATTTTTCAAAACCCTAGGCTTAATATACATCTTCCATATAAGCAAGATCTTCCTATCATTTCGATAAGTGCATCAAAAAAAATAATGAATAACTACCTCAATGTAATTTAAATGACAGATTTTTGCATTGTCCTGGCATCGAACCCAGGATATTTTCCTTAAAAGTCATTTACGTTTTCAATAGATCATGACCATATATATATGCCCATTGAGTTTTAATTCTCTGCCTATCCGGGATGTATTTTTTAAAAATTCCCAAAAATCAAAGCAATGCATTTAAACAGGAAAAATCGGGACTTTGGGGCCCTCTGGAATCGAACCCATGACACTGAGGATCAAAATTGCAATTTTTTTGGCGGTTTCACGTTATGGCCAATACGTCGTAAAAATTTCAAGTCAATGATGCTTGTGGTTTAGCCTGTGAATTGGTATCCTATCTATCTATCTATATATATAGTTAGATACATGAATGAATCCGGAGAAGCATCTATATATAATAGATATATGCCTGCAGTACTTGAACAATGGGTATTTAGGAGAAGGTTAGAGTCATTCAAAATATCATCGTCAAATGCCAAAGATAAGTTGCTTCAAGGATATAAGCTATGAAAAGGCTCTTAATAATGTCTGGAAGAGAAAAGACTAATTCAATAAGAATGGTAAAAGTAAGAGAATGAGATATTGGGTGTAAAATGGACTGAATGGGAATGTTAAAAATTTTATTAGAGGGGAAAGTTGAGACAAAATGTACTGAAAAATATAATACTACAATGCAAGTTTAATGTAAAAGGAAATGTGTTAAGGTAACTTTGTACGGAATTTTTTTTAAAGCGCATTAGAGGTCGGCATGGACTTTGCTTGAGCCACTCTATTGGGCTTCGGCCCATGGATAATTTGGGAAAGAAAAAATCATTCGTCCTTAAAGAGCGTTTGTTTCTTGCTTGAGGGCAAAAGCCTCTTATAGTTGCTATGATGTGCTTAAAATGCCTATGCAATGCCTAATAAAATGCTCAGTCTTTGTGAAGGAGTAAAAATAATGTTTTTGTTCACAAATTACAATTATTAATTATTGGGCGATTTATGGAAAGTTTGGGCTTGAGAATGAAAATTTTTATTTATGTTTAGGCTGGGTTAGGCTTGGGCTCGATGACGAATGGGCTGGGCCTGGGTTTTTCGGCCCCTGCAGACCTCTGCAGGCACCCAGGAAAATTACCAAGGAAAAACAGACTTGGAAAAAGTCTGTCAGGGTCAAAAATGAAACCCTTACTCTTCTTTGTGTTGCAAGTGTCTCGATGAAGCCGTGGGCAATGCCACTTAGTTGGAAGACACTTGCCCATGCACACCAAGTCCCCAAAACAGCTTGTTTAAGTGTTCTGGCTGGATAGCTTAGATGTTTAAAGCAGCCTCCTGGATAGAGGAAGATCCCGGGTTCGATTCTTGGCCCCCTTCAGACTTATTTCAAGTCCGTTTTTCCTTGGGAATTAAATGAAAAAGTGATCTATTTGGTGAGCAGCCTGATTTAGCCAGTAGCCTGAAATTAACAGATTAATGACTCGAGAATAATTATTTGATCCCATTGCTCCATATTAAGTTTTCAATCCTTAGTTCCTGTCTGACAAAAGAAAGAATCATTGTCATTCAGTCATCCACAGCCATTGTCTCCATTCCATCTGTCTCAACCTCCTTTCTTTATGTTGTGTATCATTCCCTCTTTTGCCTCCAATCCTTCCAAATCTGTTGTAATTATCCATTCTTCCCCTATAATATATGTCCAATTAATTTTTCTTTTCTCTTCCTTATGGTGTTCTCTCTAACATTTTGCATTACCTCATCTTTATTGTCTCATTCTGTCTTTTTTGTCATCTCAAACTTCCTCCATGTCTACATTGCATTTGCATCAATCTTTTCCTTTTATCTTCTCCCCAGGGTCTATGTTTTGGAACTATACTTCATGGCACTTCATACAAAACATTTTACTAGTTTTTCTCAACTTACATGCCAAGCTAGAGAAAATAAAGAAATGATTCAGTTTGCTTATCATTTGACCTTAAAGTGGTCCTCTGCTTCTTGATTTTTTCATTATATCTTTAAAAATAATAAGTGAAGTAAAAGTAGTTAGTGTGCAAAGATACCTTAACCCTTTCCCGTAAATGTAGTTTAATTGATGACTGATGTTTTCTTCAATTTTATAGGCCAGATTGTCAATGTGTACATGAAAGGTGGTAAAGTTTCAATGGTGGAATATGGTGCTCCTCAACTACCTAACCAGATGAGGAAAGCAGTTGTGACTTATTGTGAGAAAAATTCAATTCAACATGATGTCAGGGAGATTCTGGTAAGTTACAGTGGAGATCTCGAGGCTTGTCATATTTGGGTCACACATTGAAATTTGGGAGATAATATGATATGCAAATATGGATTGCATATGCAAATGATGATATGGATGACCTTCTTGTGCTTCAGAAAATTAAAATTCCCACGTCTATTCAAATAACACTGTTTGTATATCATTAGTTTGTTTTTCTTGGTTTTCACAAGATATTTTGTATGTTGGCTCCATCTTTATAATTCAGATCTTGCAATTATCCATTGGGTCTTCTTCTGGTAAGCCTTGTTCTAATTCGGAGTTGACAATATTCAGGGCATTGATGTATGTCTACCTGGTTGGAGAACAATTTTACACCTTTAGAGGTTGATGATTTGCTAATGATGACGCGTCAACGAGAAGATTAGTGGGCGAGGAATATAAATGGAACAAAGAAAACTCATTCTCTGTTACATAAGGTTGAGTGCCGGTAAACTCTTTATAGCGAGAGATACATTGTATTAGTATAGGCATGACGTCTCTGTTAGCCCAATGTGTATAAGTTTTGCAGCAGCTCCACATTCAAGATTAAACTAAAGGTGCTACATTGTATGCACTTCCGATTTACCTGGGAATTTTTTAAAGGGAGTTCTGTCATCAAAATATTAAAACTGTATTCCTTACTACTTAATCAAAAAAGTGTTATTATCAAATTTTGTAATTAACTGAACTATTTTCAATGCCTGATACGGTATAAAATACTTAATGGTATGCATTTATCCCGGTGAATTGGCTTGCTTATTATAGGACGGAGTTATACCTGTATACCATCAACGCATAAGACGCAGACTGATTTTAGAGCATATTTTGGAGTAAAAAAAGTGTGTCTTATAGGCCGGGAAATACAGTACTTAGCAGATAATCACAATTTAACTCAAATCTAGTTAAGAAAATTAAGGAAAAAACATTTTATGTATTATCAATGAAAAATATTTTATTGGTGAAGCAAGTTAAATATTTGCTTTTTAATGCGAAAAAAGGAAGTTATGTTGCCGCACCCTGTAGCTTAGCTTGATAAATCCAGTCCTAACAAAAAATATTGTATTTCCTTGGTTATGTCTGGGGTATACCTCAATTGCTAAGGTTGATAAATAAACACTGAAAGTCATTTATGGCTAAGTATACAAAATATTTCATATCTTTGAAACTGACTTGGTGATAATATTGACTTATGCAAATTAATACACAAAATTTATTGGATGCTACACATCATAAACCCAATAACATATTTAAATAAAAGAGCTTTAATTTTTAGCAGTTATTCTTCCGCAGTCTGTCTAATGGCTTAGCTATTTTTTGGGACTTACCCAAAATATTTGAACAGAAACCCTCTCAATACAATCCTGGGGATCAGGTGTCAATTTTAGAGGTATGCATCATCAGTATAAGCACCCTTCCAGTAGTTTACTGATGAACTCCCTGAAATAGGAAGATCTATTCAAATAATCCTCAGTAATTCTAAGTAGCTCAGAGTTTTCAGTTTCTGAGTCCGCAGCTTCAGATTCACCACTATGTGCTTCAATTCCAGTTCTTTGATTTAACTCCCCAACTCTCTTAAATCTGTCATGTGCATCTCTTTCAAACAACCAAATGTTCATTAGCAAGTACGCACAAATACATTCTATGTCCTAGTACTTACACAGTAATTGCCTTTGCCCATGTTGTCACATTACGGTAATTCTTTAACATAGACCTCTACTCCTACATAAAAATGTGCATATCCATGGTCATTCAGTTGCATTCTCAATTTATCTATCTATAACGAACTTTGATAAAGTAAGATACCGTAATTTTCCAATTATAATACGCACCAACTATAAGATTCACACACGTTATTACGAGTGCAATGTGTGAATTTTCTTATCATCATGTATGATATGCATTTGGCTTTTAAAGAATGGAATTCTACGCTATTATTCGCATATGGTCATCTGCTGGACCGTTCAGCACCTGACAGATCACCACGCAAGCATGGAATGCTGCTAATGGATGGCTTTCCCCCTTGCTCTTAAGTACCCCTTTGATTTCTCAATGTGACGATCTATCAGTTACAGGTTCTTCCCCTTATTTTCAGAATTAATGTGAAATCAGAATATATATATGTATGTTGAGTTATTTACTTCAAATGCTATCTACAGCCCGAATAAAAAGATGATGTTTGTAACCATGTATAATACACACCCTACTTTTTCGACCTATTTTCGTGGGAAAAAATGTATACTATATATGGAAAATTACGGTAATCTGGTCCTAATGTCACGACCAAGCATCAATTTCAATGGGAATTCATCCGTAGCACAATGGGTTGTTGTGCAATACGAAAACAAATACTTTCTAATTAGGGGAGGCATATATAAATCAACTTGTGCTTTATCACTTAGTAATCTCGTGAAGGTCCATTCTCTTCAGCTACATTTATTTATAAGTGATAAGAGCCTCTAAAGAATTCCTCACACAATCTCTCCGAGGGTTCTTCATGTTCATTTCGGCATTTCTCTTTCACAGATAACTATCTTATTTATAGAAGAAGAGGTTAAATATATATATTAATTCCTATTTCTATCTTATACGAGTAAAAGTAGCTTGCATACTACAAGCATATGTTTAAAGTACTGTACTTTGCCAAGTTCAATTTGGTTTGAAAATTTAGAATAAAGGAACCCAAATTTCTCTGAGTAAAATTCGATTCTGTATCCGAGTGACCTGGTGTCGAACCCAGGACTTTTTTAAGATGAAATTGTATTAAATTATTTGCTTTGGATAATCTGACTCTTGCTAAAATTCCAAGTCGATTATCGGGAATGTCTTGAAAAGAAATTTAGTTTTGGCGTTTAATTGAATGGTAGAATGCTAATCATGCCCTTGCGTCAGACCTATGATCATAAGGTAAATGATTAACTGTGTTTATGAAACATCCATACGTCTGTTTACATGCATGATCTTAGAATTTCCACCTTCTCGGCTAATCAATCATAAAAAATATTTAATTCCAGCCATGCATTTCAAATAGAAGAGACGCCTGGTGTCAAGCCCAGAAACCTTTGGGTGTTTAGAATTCATATAACAACCTGGTAGGAATAAAAATATTTCATCCGAAGTTTGAAGCCAGTACCTTACCAGGAACAACCTAAAATAAGTTCCCATTTGCAATGCATAGAAGAATGTAAATAGCACTACAGCATCGAACTAAGGATCATTAGGGAAACCATAAATTTTTTTTATGAAATATATTTATGATCTCCATACAAATGCCAGATCTTACATTTGCATATGATCGGGAAAGGGATTTAAAAAAATATTAAAAATCGCAGCAATGTATTTAAATAGGAGAATTATGCACCCACCTGGCATTGAACTAAAGCCTATTTGGTGACAGTTTTATAGGTTAGATTCCGTAGGAATAGGTTGTTCCCATGATGTCAATGAGGTCAAAGTATCTGAAGAAGCCTACTGCAACGTAGGCGAAACACGGTCGCTTCAAAGCTTCTGTCATCATGGTGGAATCCGAAAGACATCATGGGAACAGTTTTATAGATATTATAATAGAAGAGCGCGTTATCTAGGGCCTCTTAGTTTTAGAATTCCCTATCCTAACGAGATGTAGCTTAAAATATATTTGAACCTGTGTCATAAATAATTTGAAATTCCTGCCATACGTTTCAAATAGTCAAGATGCCTGGTGTCGAACCCAGTATCTTTTGGAAGATGTGAATACATATAACGCTCTGGTATAAATTAACCTTCTTGAATTAATATTTTGAAGTCTGTATCTTACCAGGAAGGTCCTACAATATGACTTCATTATCCCTATTTGAGGTGCATAGGGTGGTGTAGCTCTCTGGGATTGAACCAAGGACCATCAGGAAAACCTTAAACAGAGTATATGAAATGTATTCATGATCTCTATTCACATGCCATATTTCAAATTTCCATCTTATTGGGAAGTGGTTAAAAAAAATATTTTTAAAATCTCCACAATGCGTTTCAAATAGAAGAATATTTGCCCTGACCTAGCATCAAACCATGGGTAATCCTCGAAGATGTCTTTGTAGTTTTTGTCGGATATGCACAGCTTCCAACGATTCGTTGGATTTCAACTCTCTACTTTGCCAGGAAGTGCCTCAAAAAGAATATCAAAAATTCCCGCAGTGATTCCTTATGCAAAAAATTGGGACTTTGAGGCCTTCTGGCATCAAACCCATGGCACAGGTTCAAAGTCCCATTTCTTCTGTTGGCAACATGCTATGGCCAGTACATTGTAAAAATTTCACGTCAGTGACATTAGTGGAACATGGTTAGAATTTTTATCGCTTTTATAAAAATATATCTGGAGAAAGGTCTATATATAATAGATGCAAAAAGACATATGGACAAAAATTTGGACTTCATTTCTAAATATTGTAAATATTGACAATTCGGTTTGAAGGTGGAAAACTTGTAGCAGTGAGGATGAAGTGTGGTCAAAGTGGGAGTATGCAACGTCATTATTCCCACCTTTAACAAACACAGCCTGGCAGAAAAATTTATATTTCGTGACGACATAGCGAGAACAGATGGTCTATATGGGTCTCTTTCTTTACTTCCTGCATCACCACAAAAATTTTCATCAAAATCTCTAGACAAAAGTCTCACCTTGTCAGTGCCTTTTTTCCATCAATCTGTTGCAATAAATTTTCACTTCCATCAACTTAAATCTCGATGGGACTCATCTCTGAATCAATGAGCAAGGTAAAACGTTAACTTGACCATTGTCTATTGTGTAACATTTCTGGAAACCTTCTGGAAGTCCGCAAATGTAATTACAAATGTTTGTCTGTCCGACCTTCAGGATTGTTCTCAGGTCCCAGATCTGTTCTATGCATGATCTTCCTTTCCTGCCTGTCATTCACCTATGTGTAGATCTGCCTGTTGTTCTACTCTTTTGATTAATGCCTTGGAGAGAATCTAGCAGGTGACTGGTAGCAGTGAGATACCTCTGGAATTATTTGGGCCTGTCTTGTCCCCCTTTTTATTTAGCGGATGGATCAAAGTGCATTTCCACTCCTGTGTAATTTTCTCTGTTATCCAAATTTCTGTAAGAATTATTTTCTAGCATTTCCCATGTAATTGATACTAATTCTTTATGTGTGATAAAATTAGAGAAACAAAATTTATTCTAAGTCATATTCTCATGCTTCTGAGTCTCATTAGGTATTTTCATCGAACCAACAGAATTCTATCATCGATTTAATTACCGTATTTGACGGCACATAAGACGCACCTTTTTACCTAAATTGTCTCGAATAATTTCCCTGCGTCTTATATGTGAAGGTTCAACCTCCACAGGTTAACTATCAATACTGAATGCTATTTTTAGCCCAGATGGTCTATACTACCTATTTCATAATTGCATTCAATGATTGTGTTAATATTTGGCTTTTACAAAACGTGACAACTAAAAGAAACTACATTTTAAGTTATTGTGGTACTGCGCTTTTGCACGGACTATTATAACTTTTTTCCTTGTGAGTGGCCAACTTAATGAGGGTGCGTCTTATATGCCGGTGCGTCCTATATGCCGTCAAATACGGTAGATGTAGATGCATAGTAAATCTAAATTCTAGCAGTAGTATGAATTATTTGAAAAGTGTTTCGAAGCTCAGCTAATTTTACACTTTTTTTTTCCCTGTGTTTTTTTCACTAAGAAAGGACACTGAAAAAATAATAACCTATTGGTTCTGCTATCCTTTGAATGTGCTTAGGTAAATTTAGTTTTGATAAAAACTGCAGACTTCATTTTCATTTATAGGACCCATATGGAAACATTGCTTCGCAATCACTTTAATTTCTCCTACCATCCTTCCAATCGTTTGCAATGAAATAATGAATACATTGTTGATAGAATATGAGAAATGCTGTCTCTTCTCTTTCGTATAAGGAAGTTCTGAAAGGTTTTCCCTTATATCAAACGTGTTTTCAAGCATATATGTACGATTTTATTTTGGTGTTAGTTTTCATTACCTGGAAATGCAACTGAAAACGTTTGGACGAATTAACAGTACTGCAACCGCCAAGGAATATTATCGGCATACTATATTTATTTCAGTGATTGACTAGGCTCCTAGCTGATATAAGAAGCAGTTTTTGTTCCTACACATTAAACGCTGGTTAGTTGGGGAACACATTACCCAAACAACTACAGCTCAAATTCCATTACAACGAAATTCTTGGAGGAACGAAAATAATTCGTTGTAACGAAAATTTCGTTATAATGAGATTGAAATTTTTGGTCTGTTTTTCACCCTTGCGTTATACGTACGAGTACTGTTTAGGTTAAAGCAGTCCTCTCCGACACATCTGTTTTAAATTTTCAACGGGCCTTTAAGGGTATGAAACAAATTTAAAACACGGTGCCAAGCTGCAAGAAAATTTTATTTCATAAAAAATCTGTTATTTTTTTGCATCTTTTTTTGTACACTTCAGGAATTGTTCCTCCATAATTCTTAAATAATTATACATTTTCTCGTCTGCTTCTTCGCTGGTGCACATAAATCTTTTAAACGTTTCAAACGCTGAAAAGGCTTGAGCAGCTGTTACAATTTCTTCCTCCCTATCGCTGCCTTCGTCCAAACTCGGGGAGTCGGTTTCTTTCCTCATGGAGTCCGAAATTTCTTTCTCGGTTTCCTATTCTGATACTTTCAAGTGACGATCCACATCAACGAAATCGTCAAATTTTAGACCTCCTCCTTCGTTGAAGGGACTCCACAATTCTTCGATTTCCTGATCTATTCCTGATGGCTCCTCTTCTGCCTCTTGAGGCGCTGTCATTATCCTGCTTATTCTCTAGCACTTGGATATTGTCTCTTGAGAAATTGATGCCCAAGAGCTAGCATCTCTACTGCCTCTTTTACTGTAAATTTTGCAGCTTGGTCACAGGTCATATGAAGCAAGATTTTTTTCAACATCTCTTTCCGGTAATTTGCTTTCAAAGACCGATTAATTCCTAGGTCCAAGGGCTGCAGGACGGCCGTACAGTTAGGGGGAAAGAATGCAACCCTCACATTTTTCAAATTGGGAGCCGTGTTGTGGGCTGCACAGTTATCTATTAAAAGGAGAATCTTTTTGTTTTTCATCACCATCTGCTTATCCAACTCCGTTAGCCATTTTGAGAAAATGTCTCTAGTCATCCAGGCTTTCTTATTCCCTTCGTACTCGCAGGAAAGAAACGAGCACCCTTTAAAACATCTTGGATTTTTAGATTTTCTTATAATGAGCGGAAGAAGCTTGTCGGTTCCCGTTGAGTTGCATCAAAGAAGAGCTGTCAGTCTTAGCTTCGATTTTTTTTCCTCCGCTGCACTGCTCACCTCTGACTGCCAATGTCCTGTGAGGCAGGAGCTGATAAAAAATGCCCGTTTCGTCAGCATTATAAATGTTCTTAGGGTCATAATTAAGAATAATTTTTTGTATTTCTCCCGCTCTCCATTCGTTTACTTTTTCTAGTGGGACCGAGGATTCTTCTCCGCAGATGGCCTTGCATGAAATTCAAAATCTGTCCCGGAACCTTATGAGCCAACCCCAGCGGGCAGCAAAGTCCTGGTGTCTGAGAGTGGTGGCCATACTTTTCGCCTTCTCCTGGAGTAGTGGTCCACTAACGGGAACGTTTTTAGCACTTGCCTCACAAAACCACCGAAATAAGGCTTCCTCCAAGTCCTCACATGCAGCAGTCCGTATGCGCTTTCGCTTTGGGTTTCGGTTGGCTTTGCGAAAGCTTTCCTCGATTTTATCCCTGTCCTTCAAAAATGTTGAGAGCGTAGATGGAGAAATCCCGAAACTGGAGGCAATTTCCCCTTTCTTCCTCCCGCTGTCAACAGCTTCGAAAATTTCCATTTTCAGCTCCAAACCTAACTCTCCTTTTCTTCGAGATATCCATGGCACTTCTCTTTTTCACTTCACAACTGAAGAGCTGTAAAGGACTGACCGTTTTCCCGGTAAATGAGGGCAAAATTACCTGAGATGGATCACTCATACCACGGTACTCCCTAAAATACCCAAATGACTCATGTTGTCTGGTCGAGGGTTGAACGCTAGACAATATTTTCGAGGGTAAAGCTCTTTAGCTGAGATGAAAAATGTTCGTTGCTACGAAAGTTGACATTTCGTTGAAACGAGATTTCAATTACCCATATTTAATGGCGAGCCAACCAAGATGATCCAAGATTTTTGTTATGACGAAAATTTCGTTGTAATGATATTCGTTGTAACGGAATTTGACCTGTACTCTGTTGGGACTAGGATTATTTAAATGATACAGCAGTCTTGCAATTCGGAAAATACTACAAAATCATCTTATAAACATTTGCAATGCAATCAAGCTATAAAATAACTTATCGTTTTCTCCACAAAGCATCAGAGAGGAAGGATAACACGGTATATAGGAAATGCACAAACACCCCCTGCCATATGCTGCTGTATGGGTGTAGAAGAGATTCCCGAAAGTCCAACGGCCGAAATCTCCTTTTTCTTTTGCTTGATAAGTCACTTTTTTTACTTCCATTTGAAGATTAAGATAACGCTATCAATTATCTGGGTGTTATCTTATGTTTTTAAGTCTCCATGGTTTCTGAATGCCGTGGTTGGAGGTGGAGAAGGAGGGGGAAGGTGGAATATGTGGGCCACTACTGCTGGTAATACCATTGAAGTTTATTTTTCTGCCTTCCTCTTGACACATTCTGCTTTTGCCAAGATTTCTCATAATTCATGAATATGCCATATGTGAGTAGTATTTGAGTACAAAGATAAGTCCAGCAAAAATAATCAATTTTGGTATGTTTACCAATCTTTTTCTCAAATGTGGTCAACAGTATGCATGCTTGGAGATGAATAACTCTTACGTACATCTTTCAAGCGTCGATAGGTGAAAAGAGAATTCTTCTATCTATTAGTTGGCCATTATGATAAAGAAAAAGCCGACAGTTTGGAAACGGCTTTTTCTGCAAGCTCCATTGGAGCCTTATCTCACTGCACTCTGGCAAGGAAAACTTGTCAGATCTATGTCAAGAATCTTGATTAGGCCTTTTTTTTTATCTGAAACTACACAGTGAAACAGTAATAAGTATCATGGGTTTCATTCACATAGTTCTGGGTTCGAGAGAAAATAGGGTACTAAGATATCCAAGTCAAACTTTAATTTAAGATTTTGACATAAGTCCACAGCCTAAATTTGCCTAGTGGTTATGCAATTGACTCATACTTTTTAGGTTGCTGGTTTGCCACCACTCAGTAACATTTTCTTTCACTTCATTTTTTGTAGAAAATCTTATTAAATATGGAAATGCCTGAAATATTCCTTACACTTTGAATTGGTAGTGTTGTCAGCGCCATTAGAAACATTTGGTGATCAGAAATAAGACTTAGAATAAGAAGCTTAGGCCATTTTGAACATTGATTCTCACTGGGAATCGAACCCAGGACCACCTTCACTGAAGCAGAACCTGCAACCCACATGACTATCAAGGAGCCCAATGTATTTTACATCTTGTCTTTCACTTAACTTGGTCTTTTTAACAATATCGTATTTATTTGCCTTATACTGAATGAATTTAGGTGGCTGCTACTGCTAATATCCCGACTCAGTTTCTTCCTTTATTTTTACTTTCTCCATATAGATAGATAGATAGATATAGGTTTAATGTAGCTCTGGGGGGATTCCCATGAGAGCTAAAAAGAATACATATTTGCTCCCAACATTATGCAACAATACAAAGTTGGAGTATAAACCATACATAGTAAACAAAAGATTACATAGTGTGTACAAAATTTGCAAAATAAAAACAAAACAGAAAACATAACAAAAATGAATCATAAAGTAAAAGAAGACGGTTGAATAGATTGTTTTTGAAAGATTGGGTTAATGGTAGTTATCTAGGGGTTATACCATTACTTTTTTCAGGTAGAAATTTTGAGGGTCGCCATCCTAATCCGGACCCTTAGCTCACCTTCCCAGGTCAGGAGCGCCCGGCCGCCACAGCAGGGGGACCATAAAAAAACTGATCACATGGAATACGATTTAAAAAGTTATGAACAATTCAAATGAGCAACAATTTATTATCTTCGTCGTCTCACTCATCTTAAGAGATTTACAAGTGTCTTTTGTTCGACGTTCTACGATGAAAATAAAGATTTTTGTGATTTTGCAAGAAATTACTATAATATAAATTAAGATAATAAATTGTTGCTCATTTGAATTGTTTATATTTTAAAAAATCGTTTTCTACGCTGTCAGTTTTTTTATGGTCCCCCCTGCTGTGGCGGCCTGGTGAGCTGGGAAGGCAAGCTAAGGGTCCGGATTAGGACGGGGACCCTCGAAATTTCTACCTGAAAAAAAGTAATGGTGAAACTCCCAGATAACTACCATTAACCAAAGATTGTATTGATGTTGAGCTTTTAATTCTGTTGGGCAGTGAGTTCCAAAATTTTGATGCTGTAATTAAAAAGGAATTCAGATATGTATTGGAATAGGGAATTGGATATGTGAGGTGATCATGGCTGGTTCGGGTATTGATATACGTAGTATAAAGAAAGTATTGTTTTCATGAAAAAAATTGACTTGGAGATTTCAACGGAAATACATGTTTTGGGGTCCCTTGAACACATTTTGAACATTTTCGGAATATCTGTGTTTGTGGGCGCTCTAACTTAAAACTATTGGTCGTATCAATACAAAACTTCATATATAGCACTGTGGTTGGTGCTGTCAGAGTTGATTAGTTTTTGGAGTAAATTGGTTAACCAGAAGTCGAGCTGTATTCTTCAAAGCAAATTTCCAGTTTTGCAAAATATCTCCATTAATATGATATTCAAGTATATACTATTATTTATAAAAATTTAGAAAATGTAATTTACTATAAATTTTGTATGAAACATATTTTGTATCACTGATTGTTTAGGAGTTATTCATGAAATACAGATAAACTGGAAGTTGCTGATCATGTACTTTGTGGGCGCTCTAACATGAAAACCATTTGTCGTATCAACACCAAATTTCATGTATAGCACTTTGGTTGTTGTCGTTAGAGTTGACTAGTTTTTGGAGTAAATTGGCTTACCGGAAGTCGAGCTATATTTTTCGAAGTTCGTTTCCGTTTTTGAAAAATTCCTCTGATATATAGGTATATACAGTTATCTACAAAAGTTACAACAAATTAATTTTTCTATAAGTTTTATTTTAAAAAATTATCCATATCAACCACTGTTTAGGAGGAGTCTTATCATAATCAACCAATTTTCTGGTTATTGCGACATATTTACGTTAGTATATCGTTTTCATTTATACCATTTCATAATTATGTTGTATTCAACATGATTACTATATTTCTTCAAAGTTTTATTTGGAAGCTGATTTTCATAGTAAAACGCATATTTATTACAAAATAATAATTCAATTATAATTGTTTCATTCCATTATCGATTTCTCTTCTTAATAACAATAAAGTTTGTAACTATGGGTTTCTTTACATGGCAAACAATGCAATGCAAAGCGTCTTTTGCTCACTCTCTTGTTATAGATTGAGCTCTGGCTGATTGATAAGGTTTTAAAAAGTTTTCTTCTTTGTTTTTTAGTCCATTTGTCTTCTTTATTTGTTTACTTTATTGTATATTAATAATTTTTGTCATTCCCTGTTACTTTTTAATTTTCCACTCTTTAAATGTGTGATCTTTATTTTTGTTAATCGTTTGTTTTGATCATGTGTTGTTTTGCTATTCGTTTCTATTTTAATTTCGTTTCCATTTCCCATTATATTAATTGGATATTAATCAGTCCTATATTGTTGCTTTTAGTAGACTCAAAAGGTTAATTTCACCAATTTTCATCAAACATGTCCCTTATTTATAATCTTTGTGAAGTAAAAGTTAATATTATATCAATTAATCACTAATACCTTCCAAGTTTAGATTGAATATAGACTATGACAATACTATTGTAGATAAATATCTACATCTTATATATGGAGAAAGTCATGTGGTACCCACATCTTATTTTTGTATTCAATTTTATTGATCTTTGTTGGGTTTCAAGGATCATACAATTGCTGATCTATTCCTGAAAATAAGTTATGGAAATATTCATGTGTTCTTTCTATTCCAGGAGAATATAATGCTGAGTTATGGGGTGTAATTAACTGCTGGAATGTTCTTTGGCAGAAGAGGATCATTTTAAAGTGAATCAATAGACATTATTATACTGATGTTGCCATTGGTGGAAATAATTTTTTTATTAAAGTAGGTGCTTCTGGTTGCGATCTTAAGGTAACTTGCTAGATATTGATTATATGAAACATTTATGAACCAAATTCATAATTTCTCTCTGTTTGTTGAGCCAGTTCTACCTTCTCAAAAAATTTTCCTTTTTGTTTGTCATTCACGACTTACTTTATATCTTACTGTTTTCTGGATTTTTGCTATATTTTCCAAAAATGTTAACAGCTGATAGGTATATTTTGTAAAGGTAGGTTTTATATTCAATGCTGTTATTTCCTTTTGATTTTAATTTAATGTTAGTAACAGTTTGACATCTGATGAGAATTTTGATAAGTCATTCTCTATTTCTTCAGAATTGATGATGGTGAATTGATAAGTCCATCCTTTATTGGCAAATTGTTACTGAGAATTTTGTGAGAGTAAACTTACAAATTTAATTTTTTGATGAACTATACATAGCTATTTTCATTTGAGACTAAAGATGAGCTAGTATCACCACAATCTCATCAGTGATAGTTAATGTTTTACTTTATACCATACTTATATCATTTGCTATAATTTCTTCTACCAGAATAGTGTTTTAGAGCAAGAGTCCCCTCACTTATTGTTAAGTGGGTCATACAAGCTCATGGCAAGAGTTATGTTGTATTTAGATACGCATTTATATCTTTTATTATCATCTCTTTTGGACTAAATACTGTACAGACAGGCATTCCTAAAAAGGAGTAGGTAAAATAATCTTTACATACAAGAATATGAACTGTTCAAATGCCAAAAACAGCTTTGAAATTGGTAGATCGGAACATAAAAGATTTTATTATGGTATTGTCTTGAGTATGACATAGTTTATTTGTAAAGAGTATCTTTCATAAAGTGGATCATAATCACAGTCTGTTGTGAAGATCCCTGTTGTTAAGAATTAAATGATGGGAAGTAACTGTTCACTTTGTGATATGAGATTTTGTGTGAACTGTCCAATGAATGAAATAAATGAAGGGATACCGTTATTTAATGCTCCAATTCCTATAATATTAACTATATTTTTACCAAATGATTTGCTATTTACTAATGTCTATCATATTGCCAAAATGTTTTTTTCTATGAAAGTAATTTTATGAAAAAAATTCAAAGGGAATGTTAGCTCTTTGCTGCGCTATTGGAAGGATTATTTTTGAGCAGCATAATTTATATTTTATAAGAAAAAGATGTATATTATACATGTACATTCAAGGGCTGCTTGAATGCTGGTAATATGCATTTACTAGGGCAATGATAAATATCTTTTTATGAAAACTGGAAATTCATTTAATTTAATGTTCTTATGTCTTGTAATAAAAGATTTTCTGTCAAAGTTATAGACTTTTCTTGTGATCCTCTTTCTGAAGAAGCCAGATATTTAATTCAGTGATATCTTCTTGAATGTGAGTTTTTTTACCTTTCAGTTGGCTTATGTGCATTAAATATAGCCAAAAATAATATTTAAATGTCATTTTTATCAACAAGAAAAGGTAATGGATGACTTAGCATGAAAAGGTTTTGTACCTAGGAAAATTCCCAAGAAAGAGCAGACATGAGAACAATCTGACAATACCTGTACTGTTGATCAGTTGTTCTCCCAATTGAGTGTGACTGAACGTGTGCTGTCGAACCAGATCATATTCTGGTTTAGTTTTTTCCTGACTCCTTTACATTCCCATATAAACCCTCCGATCCGCCAGTGGCAAGTGGCAGGGGATAATAGAATATGTAGCTTCTTACCAACATTTTTATTTTTTCTGCTTTAGTTAGCGAAGGTAAGTGATTGAATGAAATCTTCAGGGTAGAGCAAGGCTGCTGGGAATTTGCTGCACATGAACTATGCCTTGGACACCCATTTTTAATACAATCAGATATGAATCACAAAAATGAAAATTTTGTTGAAGATTGTTGATGTTTTAATGGAAATTAAATACTTAAAGAATTGTTGACTTAAAATTCAGTAAAATACTCTTCAAAATATATATTTAAAATACTAAAACAAATGAAAAAGAATACAACTACAAAATTTGATATATTGTAACAATCAATGTATGATAGTTGGAATTACTAGAAGTTTAATTTGATATATTATATCTATTATATATAATTCCTTCTCGGGACTCATTCATGTATATATATATAATAATAATATAATAATAAAAAAGACTTTATTCAGGGCAAGATTGAGACTATCAAGTCTCTTCTTACACTTAACCATATAGATAGGATACTAATTCACAGGCTAAACCACAAGTGTCATTGACTTGAAATTTTGGCAGCATATAGGCCCTAACGTGAAACCCCCAGGAAAAAGGCACCTTTGAACCTCAGTGTCATGGGTTCGATGCCAGAAGGCCCCAAAGTCACAATTTTCTCCATAAAGATACATGGCAGGGATTTTCGAAAAATTTTTTGAGGCCCTTCCCAGCTAATTAGACAGTTGAAATTCTAGGGATCGCTAGAATCCATAAGTATCCGTGGAAAACCATCAATACATCTTCGAAGATTATCCTTGGTTCAACGCTAGGCCAGGGCAAATATCTCCCATTTAAAATGCATTGGAGCGATTTTTAAGATTTTTTTTTATCACTGCCTGATAAGATGGAAACTTGAAACTTGACATATAGATAGACATCATAAATATATTCTATGTACGCTTTTTACCATTTTGCGGATGGTCCTTGGTTCAATCCCAGTGAGTAATTTACATTCCTCAATGCATTTCGGATAGAGATAATGGAAACCAATTTTAGGTACTTCCCAGCAGGATATCGACTTCAAACTTTGCATTAAATAAGACCGAGTCCTAACAAGTCATACTGTATATATACCGCTGCCAATAGGTCCTGGGTTTGACACCAGGCATCTCTAAATTTAGTAACTGATATGATTTTTTTGAACCCCTTCCATGTAACATAGAAACTTAAAACTCGGCATGTGAATAAAGATCATAGATATATTTTATATGCGTAGTTTTAGGTTTCCCTGATTGTCCTTGGTTCGATCCCAGAGAGCCATTTACATTACCCTATGCATTTCAGATGGGGATAACGGAATCTTAATTTTGGACTTTCCCAGTATGATATCAACTTAAAAATTTGAATCAAATAAGTTTTACTTCCATCAGGGCATTGTATGTATTCACATCATCCAAAAGATCCTTGGTTCGACACCAGGCATCCCTAATATTTGATATGTTTGGCGGGCATTTCAAATTATTTATGATACAGTTACACAAATATTTTAAACCATCCCGATAGGATAGGGAATACAAAATCATAGTGGTCAAGAAAACACGCTGTTCTTTCTTTATGTTTATGAAACTGACACCAGATGTTCATGAGTTTATTGCCAGGTGAGTGCAATTTTCTTCTATTTAAAATAAATTGCATTGAAAAAAATTCATGGTAACAACTTTTACTAGATCACTAATATCTGAAAAAACACGACCTAGGTTTCGTAGCGTCGCTACATCATCAGGTGACAAGTAAAACACACTTCCGAATATATACACACATGAAAGGGGGGGAGGGGAGAGAAGGTAGCTTGTAAGGTAGGTAGGTAGGAAGGTAGTTTGTAATTCTGTCTATCTTGCAATTCAACGGTTTGTGATTGAGAACCTTTGCTATGTAACCCGCCTCATCCCTTACCCCCTCCTTTCCACCTTTCCCCCCCTTTATTCCTCCTTCCGTTACTTGCTACCTTCTCTCTCCTCCCTCCCTTTCATGTGTGTATATATTCGGAAGTGTGTTTTACTTGTCACCTGATGATGTAGCGACGCTACGAAACCTAGGTCGTGTTTTTTCAGATATTAAATTAGTGGTCTAGTAGAAGTTGTTACCATGAATTTTTTACAAATTAAGAAATACCACAATGTGAACCCTGAGATGGTTTCGTTTAAATTGCATTGGTTTTTAAGTATATATTTAGAATCCCTTCTTTTTCTTTTGAGGACCTTCTCGATATGATATCGACTTTAAATTAGTATCAATAGTATGCTTGCAGGATACAAGCAACTTTTACTCGTATATAACTTAGCTGAGGAGCCTGTTGTATTAAGAAAACCCATTCTCACATTCTAAACTTCAAGGTAGAGAGTGCATGACAAAATAAAGCATTGCTTGAGGCAGCTAAATTTTGGGAAAAAAATTCTATTCGATACTGAGTATCTTAACTCTGTTGCATCAACTAAAAAATTGTTCAGGGGTAGCTTTGTAGCATAAGAGGATTTTCCCATTTTATTTTTGTATTAATAATAATCCCTCCAAAAAATATAAATTTTAAATAAATGCATCTCATCCTAGTGGGAAGAATTATAAGCCTTCAACTGTTATGGTCCTGAGTTCAGTACCTGGCTAAACAGTTTTTTTTTCTGGTTAGGGAATATGTATCATCCGTTTTCATGTTCATAAATTGTTTAATCTCCTATTGTTATTGTCCTAATCTTGGTTCTTTTTTAGAGAATTGAGAAATAAATCTCTTTCGATATCATCTGCTTTGTATGGAAAACAAGTTAAGCAGAGCATCAATGTCGTTGAATGTCTTGCATGTGTCAGAAAATGGGAAGCAGTACTACCATAAATAATGTCTTAGAGAACATTTCAGTAGCAAAAAATGTTTATGTTTCTTGTGTTGATTAAACACAAAGACATCTAATTTTTGCAGAGTAAAGTATTTTGGCTAGAAAATCAGTCTTAATGAATGAATGAATGGGAGATATTTTTGTGACAACTTATATTTGTGTAGCTCTCATAAAAATGTAATGGTTTGAGGATATTGTAGCTAGAGTATTTATGAGTTTGTATTAATTTTTCATAACTCACAATATAAATAGAGCAGTTGATAAAGTATTGTCTTGTTGACTTTCCCTTACAAAAACTAAATTTTAAACAAGATAAGGTGTTGGTTTTCTCAAGAAATTCAATTAAACAAGAACTGAAGACATACTCAAACATTTCGTAAAATTGTGAAACAACGGATATTAGTCTATAATTATAAATGCAATTTTTATCACTCTTCTTTTTGTAGATGGGTATCACCTTAGAGATATTTAGAGAATTAGGGAATGCTCCACAGACAGGTTTATTAATTGGATAAAGAAGAGGCTTGACAAAATATTTTCCACAGGAAATTAATAATTTACCTGGAATATTGTCTTGACCAGAGGAAGTTTTTGAGCCAACTTTAGAGAAATAGGAGGATAATTCCTGTTCATCACAGGGACAAAGGTACAAAGATTTAGAATTTTGGTTAAGAGTCGAGGAGTGGTCAAGATGCAAGTTGCTACAGGTATAATGTTGAGAAGGTATATCAAGGAATGAGTCGTTTAAACAATTAACTAAGCTACTAGAGTCAAGAGGTCTCTGATTATTGTCATTTGCAGTAGGTAAAGGGGTATTTTAGAAGAGCCAGTGGGTCCATTAATAATGTTCATGCAGTTTTGGTTTGATTGGAAGCAGACATCATTGAGGAATCATTGCAGGTTCTTTTGCTTAAGTTACTTTCTCTTTAGGCTTTATTTCAAATAAATGTCAGTGTCACCACTATACTGGGCTTGGAAAGAAAGACTTTTTAATTCTAGTGATAGCATACGTATTTCAGGGGACACCCATTTTTAAGTGGCAATTTGCCTGGGTTTGACTTTCATGAAAGGAAAAGTGTTATTGAAAAGATGTAAAAATTTTCTATAAAACAAGATTAAATGTAGACTGTAGATACCAGACCAATCTTTGAGCTGTAATATATGATTAAATATTTGGAGTTTTGATTGACTAAATATTCGTAGAGAAAGCTGATCACGAGGATCTGGCTGATTTGTGTCCTGGGTAACTCTTGAAAGAATAGCACAATGATCTGATAAAAGAGGATCAAAGACGGTTGTGTTATATTTCAGTATGTCAAGATTTGTGAAGACATTGTCAAGAAGAGTTTCAGAGTTAACAGTGATTCTGGTGGGATTATTAACAAGAGACTGCATATTATATGAGCTAAAAATGTTGAGTACTTTTTCTAGCGTGAGCTGGTTTGCAAAAGATCAACATTAAAGTCGCCAGCTAAGATTACAAAAGGTCTAGATGTAGGATTAAAAAGCAAAAACAGCATATTGTCCAATTTATTGCAGAATGAGTCAAAACAGGCATGAGGAGAACGATGAACTACTATAATGTAACACAAAGTATCACCGAATTTTAAACAAATAGCAGCACTTTCAAAAATGAGTTCTTCATTCAAAGTACACAGATCAATTGGTAAGTCTAATAACTCAGTGCTATTTTTGGCAAATATTGCAACCCTGTGACAGAATGAGGTAGCAGGAAAATACCCAGGAATTGTTAGTGCTACCTCTTTCAACCAATACTCACTGATACCATGAAATCTGGATTATGAAATAAAGCTACCAGTGAGGTTAGTTTATTACTCATGCATTGAATGTTCATGACTAAGACATTGAGTACTTTAGGATCATTCTTAGATACAGGAGGATCATCAGCTAGTCATAACAATTTGGGTTTGGTTATACCATTGCTGGATCTAGTAGCAATTCGAGGTTGGGAGTCGAGAATACCGCTAATTTGCTTCAGGAAGCGAAATGTGGGGAGCTACAGGAGGTGTAATCGGACAGTTCATTGGCTGTGGTGAGGCAGGAGTATTGGAGGTGCATAAGAGATCATCCTTGGCAGCAGGATTGTCCCCGACAGAACAGAGACCCGTGGGTTACCAGACGTCCGCTTTTTCTGTCCCGTGTCCGCTTGTCCGCTTTTTTACTGAAATGTCCGCTTTTTTCTCTCAATCAACTATTTTTATACATATTTCCATCATACACAATCTTTCACCAAGTACTTCAGTATATTTTTTGCCTGACAGTTGGTAGACACTAGAAAAAACCTATCGTGGTTCGAGACTCAACGAGTAAGTAACACTTTTTTGATAAATTTTTCAATTTTTTATATTTTTTAAATTTTAAAATTGAATTTTTTTTTTTTTCGTTTTTCGAATAGTAATAGGGGGGTGGTGGTCGTGGAATGTCCGCTTTTTCGACTCGGAGCATCTGGTAATCCTACCTGTGGGAGAGGATACGACTTTATCGTTACTCTAGGTAGGAACTTGGATCGACCTTTTGGGTGGAATAAATTTGCCTACTATTACGTTAGAAGGCCACAATGCACTATCTAATACATTATCGAGCAACAATTGGGGAATATTCACTTTGAAAGATCAATGAAAATTATTCGACCTGACCTCCTTGCACACAAATTAGTAATTTGAAAATTTTAGAGACAGGAACTTCTGAATATCTAAGTAGGAGGTTTCTAGGGAAATGCTCCCGACATAGATGTTGGCCCGTCTAGGAACATCAGATATGCCCGGAGTATAGAAGATGACTACAACAAATAGGTGATAAAATATGCCGTGACCGAAATTATATCAAGGAACAGGACGAACAATGCAAGATAATCGAGTGCAAGATTAAACATGTTCTGTCCCCCAACCTCGACTATCCTTTAATTTGACAATTTTCTGTTTTGATTTTCATGTTGGGTGAATATTAGTTTTTTATACTCCGCATATAACTTTCGTAATGGAAATTTTTATTAATATTGATGAATTGTAATAATTCTGTCAGATCTTTCTACGATATTTAAGTTCAGCGTTTTAAAAAGGAGTATACATTGTTAATAGTTCATTTTATAACCAAAAGATGACGCTATGTACATTTTGGTCTGCAGTGACTGAAAGTGAATTCCACAAGAGAGCAGCACTGACATTGATAGACGTCATATCCGCCAGAGATACCCTAGCATCGATTACTAGGGTCAGTGAGAGTGTGGATGGGTTCTGTTCTGTTGACAAAGTGAGCGGAGTGAGAGGTCCGCAGTTTGACATGAAGGTTTTACGTAAATTTATAATCTGTAAATATTATGGAGAAATGAGTATGCAATAGTGTTCAATTCATCTAAGAGCCTTACTATTTTAGATAAACTATATTTTCTGTAAGTACGTAGTCGTGACGCGTGAGCTGCAGCATAACATTAACGTGAACAGTTGTGAATATCATGTTGGAGCTTGGGAAAGCATTCGGCTGGAATTAAAGCTCATCATCGTTCAGTCGATCGAATAAGCCATAGGAGTTAAAGTGGTTTGAAAAACATTCCTTCGATCTTACGATCAACAGTCTTCTTGGAGTCGATGTAGTACGAGGAAAGGTAAATAAAGTAGCTTTATTTGTGTGTTATATTCTTCACTTGATTACACTCTTGTTTTCGTTTAGGTAGAGCTTCTGAAATGCATGTCTGTCATGCCTTTCATCAGATGTTCAATCTTGTTAATGGTTTTTCGTTTGTTTAATTTATGTTAGACAATTCTTTTTTGTCTATAATGACGTATGTATACTTTGTGAACGCCACTGTGTTAATACAAACTGAACGAGCGTCAGTAGAGTTTAATTTCTAATTTAAAGGTTTTTTTATCCTTTATTTCATTAGTAAAGATAATAGAATTTCCTTCCCCAAGTCGATGGGAATGCTTAAAGGGAAATTTTATGTTTTTAGTGAAGACTTTTGTTTATTTACAGAGCGGTTGTTCAGTATCGCATGAGATCAAGATTAAGAGAATACTACATATTATCTTTTTGCCGATATTGGTCTAATTTTTCTGTTTGTGATAGAGCGCATAGAGCGGATTTTATATTTCCTAGAAAATGTTGCTGCTAAATTAATTAATGTTACTATCAACGATTCTTCTCTGCGGCAAGAAATTGCGCTTTGGCAAAATAACACCGACAAACGAAGTAAAAGTTAATAAACCAGCTATAATCTTTCGCATATTCCTCGCTGTTTTATTTGAAATTAGTTTTCCTTAGATATCCTTACCAAAATTGAATTGTAAATAACTTGTCCCTTTCCACTGCCTCAGTTTCATATTCCATCCATCACTATTCCTTGTATTGAAAAGATATAAGAAACAGTTTAGGATGCCGGTTATCATTTAAACTTTGCCCTTGTTACAATGTATTTATCCTTCATAAGGAAAATGCCGACCTGTTTTTTCTATGCTCGTATTCGTTCCAAGGAACAATTCAGATAACTACAAAAAGTAAAAAATTGTCAGACTGAGGATACATTCATTGTACAATCTGTTAATTTTTCTTAGGACCAATGGATAAAGTCTAGTTGTTTAGCGGATATGTATTGGTTTCAAACATTAGACATTCCTCTCAATTACATTTATACAAACGTATTATCTGGTGTAATAAATCGCTTATTGTTTTGTTTAAATGAGTGCTGAAGTTTTTTCCTTGAGTCTGATAATTTCTCTAGGGCTCTGTTACGAATATTGGCTTCGCTGATCCATCCTCATGAAGATTCTACACTATCTATCATCTATCTACTCTACTATCATTTTGAAGGTGATAATTTTCCGATAGCTATACTCGGTTTGTAAATAAAATACTTCTCTTTCGACAATTGGATAGATTTGTTCAATTATTTGCTTCGAATGCTTATGATCATGGTGATGCATGTAAATGTTAATCAGTGTCTCCCTTGTAATATTAATATTGTTGAAATCAGATTCCTTTGTATTGAATTCCTTTATTGCTGATTTTCGTACTTACACTTACAATATCGGTCGTAATGTCCAATCTTTTATTACAAGGGCAACCGTTTTAGCGAAGAATTTAATCAATTAATTGTTCATGATTCCTTTCGAATTTGGGGACTTTCGATCTTATTTATTAAGGTACCACTAACTTGTTTCGTAATATAATTCTCGACAGAGTTAAAACTTGATTTAAGGGAAGAATCTTAAAGCTGGAATCACCTTAAGGTAGTGGAAAGGGCAGGTCCAGTGAAGTGTCGTCTCTTCCTATAAGAAATGTAGTCCATGTCGTCAAAATTATTATGTTATTTTGTCGGAAATCGTGAAAATTCATCAGTTGTTCCAAGTATCGGTGTGAGGAGTCATTGCAGTTACAATCTTTCAATCCAACACCGATCACATCATCCCATTTTACATGCCCTGGTTTATTTTAGAGTGCATAGAAACTTGGTAGTCGACTTAATTAATCGTTTATAATTGATAATTAGGTTAACTTGATATCTTAGACTTATTCTGAAAGAAAAGGCCACATCATTAAAAATAAGAATGTAATTAGTAATTTAGATAATAATATTGTTTACTATGTCTGTTGTTTTAATGAGGCAACATTATTAGGAAAATACTCATGTTCTATTTCGTAGAGAACAAGAGTAAATCTCTGTGCAAGGTAAACATATTTTTATTTATTATTTAGGATTCAATATAGGTAACTAAAATTAGGGATATAAAAAGTTTCCCTAATACCAGTTAGTCGATATTGTTTACAAATAAACCGGAATATTGTGTTCTCTCTTTTGGAAACCGGTTTTTAATTTTACTTGGGATCTTATTCAGACAATATAAACTCCAGAAATTTACCAAATTGGAAAATGCATGTTTTCTTCGGCTTCTAAAACCCCTTTGGTTAGATTACTCTAATTGCGCTTAACTTGTTTAAGTTCAGGCAGTCTCGGTAGCTGGTAAGCGTTTTATATTTCATGTATCCTTGTAGTCACAAATATTGCTTTACATTTTGCACTCCGATTTCTCTCGTTAGAAAATGAACCTCCGATTTTTATTTACCTGGCAACTTTAGGATCCTACTAATAGATTCTTTTCACATACATTCTCCATAATACAAAATGTTCATACATGAAAGCGTCTTCAGAAGTGAGAAATGAAAAATTGTGATTTTGGTGATCTTCCGGCTATTTCTTGCCTCGTGGTTAAGACGAATTCTTTTTCATTAAATGAGTATTTCAAATTTTCTGTAAGCTCTTGGCACCTTTAACCATAAATTGTTACTGATCATTCTTTTTATGAGTGCAACTCGACGGACGAGGTCATGTGCATATTTTGTCGATCCCCATTGAGAATCGATCCCCGGACTGCTTTCACCAAAGATGAACGCCTCACCAACTTGGCTATCGGGAGGTTCTATTCATTCATAGGAGTACTAGGCAAGGTACCGTGATTTGTGACGATTACTTTTATTACAGTAATCTACCGCATTGCATTGATGACTCCAATTACTTCGGATGTTCCCCAATCCTTGTATAATGAAAGCAAAAAGTTTTCTGATCTCTTGGTTAAAATCCTTTAATAATCACACCACTTTTTTATCCTTAATTTTCCTTAAAAATTGCAATTATGTAGTTGGATTATGAATTGAGAAAGGTTTTTTTCTGTGTGTGATGTCCTTTTATAATGCGCTGAATGGGATGTTTTGCCAAATTCAAGAAATCGACTTTTCAACCTTTATTTGCCCACGAGAAGCATTCATGACTCCTATGAAACCTTTTAAGGAAAAATCTATTTCGTTCACTTTAATTCGTAGCTCTGATAAAATGAAAGCTCCTCAGTTTTGAGTGAATAATGTAATTCATTTCCGTCCAATGAAACATTCGTTTGGTGATTGCGATGCTTTTACGTGGGATTTTTTCGCCGAAGAGGCTCTCGGTGATGTGGACTGGGGAAGCCCCTTCGAAGCTCGGCTGCTGGTGGAGTTTCCTATCAGTCTTCGGATAATAATTAGAAGCAGAGGATCTTCCATCGTCTTTAACGGCGATGCTCTTTGGTGTAAATATAATTACACTGTTTATAGTTCCCGTTACCATATTCTGACGAATGCAATATTTTCATTTGTCATTTGGTGCAGGGTAGAGAAAAAGGTATCTTTAATCTACTTATGTCACAGTCTTGATCATGGCTGTGATGAAATGAAAGCTTCCGAGGTATGAGTCAATAATTGCACTAATCAAGGTCTCTCCTTACGGACTGACTAGAATAGTGTTACTGGTAGAGTCATTGTACTTCGCTTGCGTAGATATGTTCCACTTATAGCATTCTGGCTCAATGAGGAAAGCAAGGGCAAAATTCCCTCACTCCTCATCTTGTTTAGTAAGCCTCATTCCTCTTTAGAAGCTCTTAGTAGCTTATGTCAGAGGGGGTGTGTTACCAACCGGCCTTCGGGCTGAATATTTTACAAACATACACTTTTTATGTCTTACCGGTAATTTTAGGTCTTGGAGACCTGCGCAGTCCCATTTCACGGAATGTCTTCATCGTGATTGTTTGGTAAAAGACCTCATTCGACTCCTGGCGAGAGTAGAGTGAACATCGGTCTGTAGCGGACAAATTATACATCGGAATGTATTTAAGATGTCTTCCGACCATTTGGTTCTTCCAGCGAGCCCCGTTTTAGCGATCGGATGGTATTCCGGTGTCGATTTAATTAGGCGTCGAGGAATGTGTGAGGAATAAGCAACGCAAAGCAAAGAGACGAGATTATGACTCCGTGCGCCATCGACCCTAATATATTTCATCGATAAGAGAAGAATGAGAGGTGCATATTCCTCTGTGATGAACCAAAAGATGGAATTAGAAACATTTCATTCATAATGACATGAAATTCAGGTATACTCGTAGTTTCCAAGATTTCTTATTTAGCAAATTATCCTATGCGTCGCAAATTTTTATAAATGAAACTGCGTTGGATTCAGCAGTATTCCGGTTTTTTGCCGATCTGATTATTCGTTTTCTTTGGTAATTAACTTCTGCTATTGTTGGAAACAGGTTGCCGTTAAACCATGCGCAACCAATCTTTTTCTTGGTAAGCCGGATTCGGAGATTTGCATAAACGCAACTTCGGAGTCATTCTATTGGGTATTATAGTACATGCAGAATAGGGGTGCTGTTTGGTTTTATGAGGTCATTTTGTACGTTTCCTTACCATCACTATTAGACCAGGAAATGCTTAATTTTAGTTACGTTGCTTATCGTAAGTGAATATCGTCGGCTATTTTGAGTAACAATCTACCGACTTAAGGCGATGCACGATTCTACCCAATTTGCTGAGAGAAATCGACAATTAATGCTGTTTATTTTTGAATTTTGGCGGAAATGCCGGCAAATAACCCAATGCATGAGTCTGCCGATTTTGTATTGTACAGTCCTGGCCAAAATTAACGCAGCACCGGCCGCAAGGATCGCTAGGGAGGTGCTGCGTTAATTTTGGCCAGGAGTGTACATAAAATTATTTAGGTTTGCCGAAAAACGTTGTTGTTATCAGTAAGAAAAGTCAGTAAATATATTACATCGCATGTGATTGGTAACTTCCTAATGATAGATGTGCAGATAAACTGTGTTTATGTGGAAAAGAGTTTATGTTGTTTAGTTTAAGTTTATGTGGAAAAGTACAGATCTATCATTAATTATGACTTTTCACAACATTACTTCCGCATCCATCAATTGTATTGGGAACTTCCTATTTGCGATAAATAAATTATCAATATTATTAAAGATGTCATAGTATTTCAAGTGCTATTTGCTCCGATTTGCGGACTTCACCGATAAATTTTAAGAGTGGCTAAGCATGAAAGAAAATGCGATGTAAACTGCGGCTAGAATTCCAATTCGTTTTTTTTCCACTTTCTACTTGTTCCTGCTATGAAAAGAGATATTGCCTATCATTTCCGTCCGAATCGCTGGAAATAAACTACTGTGGAATAGTTTTGATAATCTGGGGAGAAAAATACTTGCAGTGAGTAAAATTTTTATCTTCAAAATGGATGCAGATTTGACTGCGAGAGGCTTTCGTGCGAAGGAAAAAGTCTTTAGATGGCTCGGAGATCGGTCCACTTACAAATTCAGTTTTCTATTAGTATAAATAGTAGTAATTAGTAACAATACAATAGTATATGCGTTGGATATGGATTCTATGATTTCAATTAACATTATGGCAGAGTTGTTTTAAGCGCGAATCAATATTTGCTTGGACTATTCCTTGTAAAATATTTTGATGCGAAGAGTAGATCGGATGTATGATTGATCTGTCATTAGCCCCAGGGGTGATTTGATCCCTTTGGAGAGGACACGCAAGATGATACTACTTTCTTTCTCCGCCGTGGAAGTGGTACTCGGAAGGGATGCATCTGACAAGGACCGATCGAAATGGTGTGACATTCCTCTAGGGCAATGCAAGTTAATGACAAATACCCCACCAAAAGACGAATGTAAAATATTCAGTTCATATAGGTATGGGAATTTCAGGAAAGAAAATATTTTTTTAAATGTAAGTCCATCTATGGGGTTTCCATTTTGTTTGATTTTGTATTTTTGGTCTCACATTTTGTGGAGGATTTATTTATAAAAGTGAAATCGGCACCAGGGGGATTCTTCATGGATGACGCGAAAATATTGTTTACGAGCTCATGACTTATGAAGTTGAAGTCTGTCTACCCTTCAACCATCATCATCATCAACCAACTATCAATTACAAAAACAGAGATTCAGTTAATTGATGTTATGTAATGGCTGCCGATTTAGCGGAGATTTTCGTTTTATTTTGAATTCAATACGGAGGCAGATTGTCTCCAACGTGTAGTCAGTACTTCATGAATCTATTTGCAGATGTAATGACATTTTCCTAACTTTCGGGAAAACCAAGTTGAGGATTAGATGCGAGTTAATTGCATCGTTGTAATTGATTAATTCGCGTAAATGAAAACTTTTCTCAGCACGTAATAAAGGAGCCAGTTCAGTCGGTGTATCGAGGACTGTTTGAAGGATCCTCCGTTAAATGTCTGCTCTACTTCTCTGGGCAATTTATTGGTATAACTTGGAGGATTGTGGCTGGAAAGGAAAACGTTTCTTGGTCTCTTTTTTATGGTTCATCGTGCTCTGAGGCCATTTTGCTCTCTCTTTGAAATGCCCGCTGGGGTCAATTAAAAATGAAAATTAAATTAAAGCGTGTGTCAGCCATGAGCAGCGGTTGCTCCTGACGACAGATGTTTCCTTATGTCACGTGAATTTATATGTCGCTGCAGGAAATTGATGCAATATGAGAGAGTGCGGACTTTATTACATTACTGCTTTATTACCGGCCGCGGTGACGAAGTGGTTAGCACACTTACATCATAACGCTCCAACCAATCAAGGTCCCGGGCTCGAATCCCGGCTAACCAGAATTTTCTGGTTAGGGAATGGTCGTATGTGTTCGTCAATTGTTCATGATATACCTTCAATTTTAATTGGCGTCTTTCTGTATGTGAAGCATAAATAAATAAATAGATGCAGCAAATAAAGAAACGATAAAATTGATAAAATCAGTACTACCCGACTTCCCCACCTATCAGTAAACAATAGATGGGCAAGATAACAAATGAAACTACTCATCGAAAACACGCATGAACTTCACAATTCGAGATCGATCATTCGATAGATCGATATGAGGAAGAATTCAAACGAGCGTATACAGACCGGTACTATGTGGACAGTAACGCATCAATCAAATGCTTAGAAATCCCTTGATTTTTCAGACGGATTCACGCATCAACCTCCTTCGACCGTTATAACATATCATTCCAACTTTAAGTCGGGCCTTTACATGTTTTCAATTTTCGGTTTCTTATCGAAATGGGAGATGACTGAAGGTGACTCAAACATAATGAGAATGATTAATCGTTCTTATTTTGGCGACCATCGTAAATTTAAAATTACTGCAGTCATTTGTTTATAAGAGATACTTTGAGATAAATTAGAAATAGACGTGGGCATAAAATGAGCATAAGGATGGAGTTATCCCTTCGAGGATTTAGAAAAGGTTGCGAAAGTGGCGGCGATTGCTGTAAGATGTGAAGGAACCTGACAAAAATGTAAGTACGCAGTAGATAGGTATATGTACGTATGAACATTCTTGTAGGAGAATATAGGCATGAACGTACATTTAAATTTAAACAGATGCGATTAAATAATGCGGTGAACAATATTTACGTTTAACAATAATAGAATTAATAAATGCACAAAATTTAAAGAAAAGAGATGTATAGTCATAGATACATACAGTCATTAACCATAATTTAATAAAAAACCTAGGAAAAACGGACTTGAAAAAAGTCTGACTGGGCCTGGTTGTGTTGCCGGTGCCTCAATGAGGTCTTGGCTGTGGACGATGCCGCATAGTCGGACGAAACCTTGCCCTTGCGCACAAAGTTCCCAAAACGGCTTGTTGAAATGTTCTGTATCGGTAGCCTAGTGGTTAAGGCAGCCTCCCAGATAGAGGAAGATCCCGGGTTCGATTCCCGGCCCAGTCTTTCGAGTCCGTTTTTCCTTGGGATATTTCGTGGGTGCACGCCCTTATGTGCAATTTACCCTTTACCCTTTCCTTTATAAAAACCTATTCAATACGATACATGAAGTACATTGTCAGTGAATGGATAGTACATAGACAGTAATTTAACTGACAAATATTGATAATAAACTTACGTAATTCATAGTAGTATCTATCAATTGATGATCAGTGTCGTAGATATAAGTTCTACGTCACTAAGTAAGTATTCGTAAACATGCATCGTATTTACACACGTAGAAGGTACGTAGTCAAATAATGGGTGTTCAGACTTACGAATTCTAGTAATATACTTTCACAGTCCAGTAAGTGGAACTTGGGGACGAATTTACATGCTCGTAGGCCACAAGACCCATTTCAAATTATATAATGGTCTCATAAAGAGCGGAAATGCACCTTCGTTTTAACAAACATAGAAATGCATTCCATAAAAATAATCGCCACAACTACAACATTAAGTCGTTAAAAATTGCTAGAGAAAGTTAATTCTATCCATGGCAATAAATGAAAGAGACAATTTTTTCTAATTATGTTTGTACTGAGGCAAGAATGTCAAAAACAAGTCATAGTGTTAAATTACGTTTCGTTTTTTGTCAAATCCTGAAAATTGAATGCATTTAATTTAAGTGTTATCACTTTTAATTTTAGGGGTCGTACACAAATTACGTAACGAAAATTCTGCAATTTTCGACCCCATGTGACAAGACCGTAACGCCAGGCAGGACCCCTCCCCCCACTCCCTTACGTAGCGAGTGCTTTGTGAAACGTTTTGGGCTTATATTCAGGAAAGAAAGATTTTTAATTCCCAATGATAATTCAATTTTTAATAAATTATTTCATTTTTAAAGGCCATTCATACACATCACCTAGATTCGATGCCATGACCCGTTGATAATTAGCATCGCACAATTCACAGACAGTGGAATGCCCGTGCAGCCTACCACACTCCACTCGCCTTCTGACTACTTCCGTACGACGCCAGTGCTCGCTCGGATCAGAGCTGCCAATTTTTTACCGGTAAATTGCGCGCGAGTTTTAAATTGAAACTTTAAACATGAAGAAATTTTGCTATTTTTGCAGTCCTAAAACAGTGACGTAACGCAAACCTTGACCCCCCGCGTCCCAGGTCCGTAACGCCTGGCCGGACCCCCCCCCTTGCCCCAAATTGCGTTACGTGATTTGTGTACGGCCCCTTATTGAAGTATTTCTTTTCGTGATTTATTCTGCTGATACATCGATCAAGTCACTTTTTACACACGTGAATGCTCCGGGTTTCTATGCAATCGCAAAAACATGTTTTTGGGAGTAACTCCGCACTTTCGAAGTGTATAGTCGAACCCGGGTCTGCATTCACCAGAAGCTGCCCACTTGGGTGCCCGTGCGAATACGAAAAACATGCGCAACCGGGAAATCAAGTATCCGTAAAGGGGATTAAGTAATTCAAGCATAATCGAAGAAATTCCTTTTTTATCACTACAATTTAGAACCTTGTATATTATTGCGTTTTCAGTCGATCACAGTTCACGGAAGTTTATTAAACGTAGTGAAAAAGTCGCGTGAAGCCAATTCTCAACTAAGGCTTACATTTCAGCCGTCTTTTCTGCACCTATAATTTGTGTTAGATGTTTGCTTCGAGAGAGGTCGGCAGGAAATAAAATTTATCGGCTTGTCCCCAATCTCACTGAGACACGAGGATGATCCTCGAAAGACACTGTGAAGACCCCAAACAGCCTGGGAGGAGGAAGTGGTTTTCCTCCAGGTTCTGTTTATATCAAATATTTCCAAGCATTCGATGGGCGCTGAATTTTTGCCCAAATATTCCGGTTCGTCTTCAGCCTCCGAAATAATTATAACTTACCGCATCTTCGCTCATTCCTTATTTTGAACAATTTCCAGCAGAAATTATAACCTCGCGGAAGTTTCAAACATTTATTTCCTCTTACGGATCATGAACCAGGCTTAGTGAACTTCCAGTGAAGATGCTGGCTTTAATACGCCTCAGACGGGCTGTATCGCTAAAATCTAAGATGAAATTAATATCTCCGCGTTGTTTGTGATGTGGAACTGGTTGAGTCAGGCATTTCTTGTGACGACTCGAGTGAAATGTAATATTATGGTGTCGTTACCCTCCGTTGTATTTACTGGTGGACTATAAAAATCGCTTTAGCGGGTGCGCCTCGACGCCCTAATTAAGTGTCGCTCCTTTATCTATGAGCCTCCCTTTGTGAGGCTTCCAAAGGCCTTCGGCGGCAATCAGTGGTGACACTTTTGCCTATTCGATGGAAATTCTAAAAGCTATTACTGGTTCACCCTGCATGAGTAACACGGCGATTTTGGGTTATTTGTCGGCGGTTTGCCACCGTACATCGCAGCATAAAAACTATTGGCGACCATTCGCCTATGATATTAACGTCCTCTTTTGAGCATGATTATATTGTAACGTCCAAATCGAAGCATTGCTATCCCACCGCAATTTTTACATCCGCCATCTTTAAAAAAACACATTGCAGCATTTGCTTTTGAATGATTTTCGTCATTCGTGCGCTGCTCTTTGTTGCGAAACGTATTTTCTCTCTTTCTAAGTTCAAAAGTGGACTCTGGGGTTCGCTCTTAATTTGGGGCAATAATTAAGATTACTGGGGTGTAATATAGAATAATTGGGACAATGGGTTACTCTTAATTTAGTGTTTACGGCCCGCCGTTATTTGGCCCCATTGCTTGGGTGAGCATCAGAGCAAAGAAGAGTGGAGGAAAGAGCTGGGATCAGAAAAACTGGCACGAAATAGCCTCAAAACGAATGAATCCGAAAAAAAATGAGAAATGTTTTTTTCAGCGAAATTGCATGTTACAGAATCTATTTTTTCTTACGTCATTTCTTTTAATCATGCCGGCATCACCTCTATGGTTTGAATTTCGTACCACGTACTAATTCCTTGCTGAGCTTGTCTTTACACGTATTAATTTAATTTGTGTTGGTGGAAAATGTTTCTAATAGTGAGCGTCTCTCAGTCGCTGTTTATCAACGTAGACGTCGCAAGTACTGATTATACAATTACTGAACAAAAATGTCAATTTAATTCTGAAAATGCCACTGGATGCATCCTGAAAGTAGCGATAAATAAAGCTCTTAAAAAATATCGATGGAAGGTTGTCCAAAATGAAGAAGAGAACTTAAATTTGCCTCTAAAAGTTGAATATCCGTTTAAAGAATTCAGTTTGTTTTTAACGAATATCATGTCTATCAACAAAAATTATTGCTATACAAATTGTTTTTTTTAAATAAGTCGAGTATGTTATATTAGGAGTAGAAAGGCCAACATAACCGAGCATGGGATACAAGAAGTAGCTAAAGCAGAGGTAAGGAAAATCAAAATAGCTCACTTGACAAATACGTTCTTTTGATTTTTCAAAGAGGTATAATTAATAATAAATAAATTAGAAATTATCATCATTTAAAATGATTTATCAGTGAATCATTAACTTGTGCCTGTAAAAGATTTGTTTCTTCCTAATGGACGGCGTTTAATCTTCTGTCATACATTCTTTTTATTAGCTTCCTCAAATGAGTGTAAATTCAGATTTACGGAGATACTTCAATTTTTCGGAAATTGTAAATAAAAGCAGGAAGTAAATAGTAAACTGTAATAAATTAATATAAGTAAAATATTTATTATATAATTCGTACACCGTAAACAATAATAATTCTCTATTTGATATAGAACGATCCGAATTACATCCATTTCAATAATTAATACTGTTTACAAATACACGCAAACATTCCCTAGCCAGAAAAATCGGACTAGCCGGGATTCGAACCTGGGACCTTGGCGTTGGAGCGCTAACACGCTAACAACTCTTCCACCGCAGCCGATATGATGGTGAATATAAGTGGCAGTAGAAATAAAAATTATAAAAAATCCTTTAGAGAGTTCTTTGCTGCGCCAATACAAAGAACGGGTTCGTAGACATTTTGCCGTCCGCACTAAACTATATCGGAAGTTTTTAGCATAATTATTTTTGCCACAAGCAGCTAATTTCCAAAAATCATACCTTTACTAACTCCATTCATTCTTTGAGTGGATTATTGCCATTGATAATTCCATTCCCTCCATTTTGTCGTCTTCTTTGCATGGATCTTCTTCCTTCTCTTTTGCGTTTCTCAAAAATTCCGAAGCGATTTATAGCCATAGTAAGTGGACCCTCTTTTTTGCGAGAATTTGTTCAGGCATCGCTTGCGCAGGTGATTAACGGCTTTGATATATTTGGGGCGTGCGGCTCCCCTGGACCTGGGATGACCGCAAGGCATAAATAGTGCCACTGAGGGGAGCGTGGTTGCAGACAGAAGATAAGAGAAGTGGGATGTTTTTATTTGAGGAATTTGAATAGCTTTTCATACGTTACACATTGCTTTATGAGTAGCAGAAAGGTAATTTGGGTGTGCTTACCGTAGTTTTCTAACCTTCAGCTAATTTATTCGCCTTTTTTAAAAATTCTGTCTTTAAATATGTTTTGGTGTATTGCGTACTACTGTTTAGCTTTTGCAATCAAGAATTTTACTGTAAGCTAAGTTAAAATGCATTGGAGTAATAAGGTGTTGATATTATCGGGTTAATCCTGATGGAAACTGAATTTTGTATTAGAATGGGAAAAGAAGACGAATTTTGCTCGAAGGATGAGCATAGAAAAGCCAAATGAGTTGGAAAGACGAAACTGAAAAATTCTTAGGTGATTGAACATCCCGAAAAGTGGTTTAAATGGATATTTATGCGATGGACGATTTGCTTTAAACTTAAAATGGTCCTTTTTCGTTCACATTAGACAACCGTTTATCCTAGGAGTGGATATATTTTGAAATGTTGAGGAATTTCAGCTGTCTATGAGAATAGAATAGTTTGTTGACATAACACTTGCACCTCTAACAGAACTAAGGAAAGAACTGTTTGCAAGTTGGTACCTCGTCTTTTGCTGTTTGTTCAAAACTTATGATTACATTACAGATTTCACATTTTGAGTGTCTTTTGTGCTTAAATATAGTCTTTCAACAGGGGCATTTCCTCGGACAAAACAGAATAGTAATAGGCGTAATAAACTGTTGACACATTGTTGGAGAGGTGAATAACCTGATAAAGCGGGTCTTGCATCGACGATACACAGATAATTTGCTCTTTCCATTTAAAATTTTCTCATTTCTTAATATTTTGGTATTATTTTATAACGAATATTTGTTGGTTTTATCTTTTTGATAATATAACTGCTGCTTAGTTAGTTAATCAAGCAATATCTACAATACTTGTACTTATTTAACATAATATTTTAAGCCTTGTTTCTCATTGGAAGTTTTGATTGAATTGAAGGAGTCAATTCATGGGAAAATTCTCACAATTCTAACCCTTCGCCTGAAAGCCAAAAATTATTTAGTGAATCCCTGAAAACAATTATGTCTGATAGAGTTGACCAATTCAAGTTATTTACTGATAAGTAAAAGCACTTCTTTGTTGCGTACGTAGTGAGCAATCAGCTGAAGATTGTTTGGAACAGTGTTTCTCCACCAGTTTGTGGCTACAACTTCTACTTTCCTTGACCTCCAAAGAGTTGGTATTGTCGATCGGTGCAGTTTAATATTTTACGAATGCTTATTCTACTGTCGAATTGCTGATGAACTATTAGAAGATGATTTTTACAACAAAGCAAATATATCGGAAAGAAATCGAAACGAATGAAGTAGAATCACATCGACCTACTGAAGCATACAGGTTCATCAGTCTCGCTTCTGGTGGAATCCACCGATTGCAGAAACACTGAACACCAAATGGAATATTCCACGAAATTCACTGTCGATATCATAAGTAAAAGACATGTGTCTTTCGAGGATGTAATGCGACGGACATTTTATCAGTTGCGCTGTTTAATAACGGCTTAATACTTACCCAATTGAAGAATGTGAGACAGTAAAAGAGGATGAACATTTATAGGAATACTGTTTAGTTTTATTTGAAACAATTATCGATATCAACCACCGTTTAGGAGTCGTATCATAATCAACCAATCTTCTGGTTATTGCGACATATTTACGTTAGAATATCGTTTTCATTTATACCATTTCATAATTATGTTGTATACAACATGATTACTATATTTCTTCAAAGTTTAATTATGTTGTATACAACATGATTACTATATTTCTTCAAAGTTTTATTTGGAAGCTGATTTTAAATTTAAAACGCATATTATTACAAAATAATAATTCAATTATAATTGTTTCGTGCCGTTATTGATTTCTCTTCTTAATAACAATAAAGTTTGTTACTATGGGTTTTTTTACATGGCAAACAATGCAATGCAAAGCGTCTTTTGCTCACTTTCCTGCTTTAGATTGAGCTCTGGCTGATTGATAAGGTTTTAAAAAGTTTTCTTCTTTGTTTTTTAGTTCATTCGTCTTCTTTATTTGTTTAATTTTTTTTTATATTTATAATTTTCGTCATTCCCTGTTACTTTTTAATTATATAAAATATATATAAAAGAGGATGAAGATTTATAGGAATACTGTTTAGTACCATACCGTAACACCGTAAAAATACCAGAATCATTATGTTTAGATGTTTGAAATGACCGTTTATTTGGCTGTTATCATTTTTTATCGAACGGATCACTATTCAGTATTAGAGATTCGATTTCTTTCCAAAGCACCAGAGAAAAATTGTCCTTTTTATGAAATATCGGAATAATATTGGGTTGGTAAAGTATATATTAAAGGGATACTGTTTGTCTGTTAACAATAATATCCATCCCGAAGGCATGTGAAATATTCATTAATATTTTGGAGGACGTTCTCGAAAGAGCCCTGTGAGTGCATCAAAAGACGAAAGGAGCTAAGTTATGACGTGGCCCTTTTATGTGGGACGGAGATAACCGGAGTACAAACATTCGAGATGACGTTTCTGAGGTAGCAAGAGGTTGAGAATAAAAAGATGAGGACGTGATGGAGGCAGAATGCCATCTTTCCAAGAGAAGTCCTTTTTTCCGCAAATAACGGAATTTTTCCGAGTAATTCCCGATATTTGTGTACTGGATCGACCGTTCTGCGAAAAAGCCGTTCTCTGATGTGTCTCTTGTTCTGGATTATGGGTTTCCGTTGCTTTCGAATTAGCATAAACTGGGGGTGTGTTATTAAAAAAGTTTAATTGCTGGAAAATTTTAACGGCTGCCAATCTCCGCTCCCATTTCTCGGCCTGCTGCTCATCCACTTTAATAACGCTTTTCAAATTAAAAACTTCGGGTAATCATCCTTTGCGTTATTAAAGTTTTTTTCTTAAATGTGCAGCGATTGAGTTTTTAATTTATAGATTAATTTTTGCTATCATTCAGGGGTATTCCGATGAAATCTCTTTGCATTGGATTTTAATCGATTACGTAACAAGATCAGCAAATGACCCCCGTTCGTTTTCTCACAGATACTCCAATTGCTTTCGTTTAGCAATTAGTTCATCTTGAGATTTAAAAGTTGTTCCATTTCATTCCATTATAAAGTTCCCATGACAGATTCACCTCCCCTGTGAATCCTGAAATCGTTCACATTTCAGAATATTAAATATTGTCAATTCGTCTCCTAAACCCAACTCTGTGGAGTGATAAAATCTCAAAAAAAACTAAAACAACTATTTACAAAACTATTGTCGAAAGCATTAGTACATATGGGGCAGAGGTATGGGAAGTGACCAAGAGGGTTAAAGGAAAGCTGATGTCCCTGGAGATGGACTATTGGCGAAGAAGTTGCCGTATCTCTAGGTTGGACCATGTAAGAAATGATCGAATTAGAGAAATTAAGCAGGTAGAAGGGAACATTATAGAGGCAATGGAAACAAAGAGGCTGACGTGGTATGGGCACCTCCAACGGATGGATGATAATAGATGGCCAAAAAAGATCTTCCAGTGGATACCCCATGAAAAGAGGAAACGTGGCAGACCACCTTCTTCTAGAGGCCTGCATGAAGGAGACTGGATGGACCGTGAAAAGTGGAAGTTGAGAAGCGGGAGACGACAGCAGTCGTAAAAAAACCGCATATATATATATATATATATATATATATATATATATATATATATATAAAATATTGTCGAATGAAATGTAATAAAACTTCCTTGACACCTTATGTATTTATCTCGAGCAATGCTCCCCCATGTTTTGCGACGAGAGTCAGAAAGACTTCCAAATCCCGCCGTTTGTAAACCAGCGTCGTGGACAATTCAAAGTGTAGCATCTTTTTAAGAAGGGGTTTTTCGAAGCACTTCATTCTCTCGTGCAAAATTGTTCTTGGGAGTCATTGAAGGGCGCTGTCAGATTAAATAACTCGGTTTAATCATGTCGACGCTTAAATTTCTTGTTTTTATTCAACGGAGTTCTGAGTGGGCTTAGCGTTCGGTTATGCAGCGTCTTTTTCTTCTTACCTTATCTTTATAATCTGTGGTCGACAGTAAGAATGTGAAAGAGAGACGAATCAAACGCCATTTGAATTAAGCGAATCCAATCTCAAGCATTCCCTAACAGGAGAAACCCCTAACGGATTAGGTGTAGAGAACCAGCGAAACCAATCGTAGTAGTTAGAGTAACAATAAAAGTAACTCGCGGCAACAATAGAAATAATTACTGAAATCAATTATTATCATCATTATAATTATTTTCAATAAAATAAATAAACACTGAGTTAGGTGAGGTGTTGTGGTAATCAATACTGGAAATAATCTTCGAAATATTTGTACTTTTTACCACAATTTCATTTATAAAAACAAACAAAAACACGACCGGTTTCGACGATTGATCGTCATCTTCTGGTGAAGAAACTCTGTAATCAAAAGTTTAAATACTAGCTGGCTTAAGGGGTAAGGGGATAGAGAAGGTGAAAAAAGGGGGTTCGAAAGAAGGAAGTGGTGGGATTTGGAGACCAATATCTTCTTTCCCACCCCCTTTTTTCACCTTCTCTATCCCCTTACCCCTTAAGCCAGCTAGTATTTAAACTTTTGATTACAGAGTTTCTTCACCAGAAGATGACGATCAATCGTCGAAACCGGTCGTGTTTTTGTTTGTTTTTATAAATAAAATTGTGGTAAAAGGTACAAATATTTCGAAGATTATTTCCAATGAAATAAAGATTTTTATGGAGCGAAATGTCTCCACGACTGCGCTGTATTAAACTTTAAACACAAGAAAGAAATTGACATAAATATCTCTAAATACATTGAGAAGATAATGAATGCATTTCCCTGCACCTTGGGTTTGTATATTGTGTATTATTTATTTACTCTGTAAACATTGCAGTAATTACCTGATTTTCTAATGAAGTAAACTCATGAAAATGTTTGAAAGACGTGTAAATTAAAATCCATCTCAATTCTCCAAATCTTATGCGTTTGCGACGAAAGGAACGGTTTTGACTACATCGGAAGTGCAAATGACATGATCGAACCGAAGCTTTGAAGGATCCAATAGAGCAATGATAACCCACTTACAAACGACCCGGAAATGGAGAGGGCATTTACCTCGAATTCTTCTCTTTGAATTGTAAAATACATTTCAGAGTATCGAGCACATTTGGAAGTCACTGAGGAGTGAACTCCCTTAGTTACCTCCCTGTGAGTGTCGATCTTGCGTGATTATTTACGTGAGCTATCGCAGAAATTGTACATTTTCAGTGCTTTGGTTGCTATTCCCACATCGGTACTAATTTGTTCTGCAAACTGTATCATTAGGTGCGCGTCGTTTATAATTCCAGAGGAGAATGCGTTTGATCCGAAACGGCCCAGTAATTAGCGCGAATAAAAATAAATAATTTCTCCTTTGAGCAATCGGAAACGGGAGTTCATTAGCAGAACTGCTCGTCTTCCTTTTCGTTCTGTCGTCGAAAGAAGGTCCGTCCTCTTTGGTGGTCTAATTGAGCGAAAAATACTGTGCGTTGTTTTAATAGAAAGTGACGTGTTTCAGTGTACGAGGGACAGAAATGGGCTTTTATCGTTTCTTCAATCTCACGTGTTCTGCTCGTACTCTTCTGGGTAGCAATTGTAAAGTGTAGCCGCTCAACCGAGTCTAAGGATGAGTGTCTTTGCAATGCATTGAGGAATGTTAATGGCTCTCTGGAATCGAACCAAGGACAATCAGCGGAACGTTCAACAACGTACATAAAATATATTTATGATCTCTATCTACATGCCGAGTTTCAAGTTTCCATATTATCGGGAAGTGATTAAAAAAAAATCTTAAAAATCGCAATGTAAATTAAACGGGAGAATATTTCCCTGACCTAGCGTCGAACCAAGGATAATCTTCGATGATGTCTTAATGGTTTTCGTCGAATACGCACGGCCTCCAGCGATGCATCAAATTTCAACTTTCTACTTTGCCGGGAAGTGCCTCAAAAATTTTTCGAAAATCCCCGCAATGTATCTTTATGGAGAAAATCGTGACTTTGGGGCCTTCTGGAATCGAACCCATGACACAGGTTCAAAATCACATTTTTCTGGTGGTTACACGATATGGCCAAAACGTCGTCAAAATGTCAAGTCAATGACGCTTGTGGTTTAGCCTGTGAATTAGTATCCTATCTATATATACGAATCCGGAGAAGGAATTATATATGATAAGATATTTATTTCGACGAATATGCTGCCAAGAGTTACTGATCCACGCAGCCCTCCTTAAACCGAAAAGCCGCCTCCTGAAATTCCACCATTTTGTTTATTCCAACTGCTTCAGTAATACAACTTTTCTCTGCTACATTTTCTGTTGTAAACCACAGGGTTGGCGAAACGCGATCACGATAACTTGTTGGACAACTATTGCCCGGCGACAGTAGCTAGTAAACAGTTGCTTGGCAATCTCTCCTCGTCTATGATTGCTGAAAATCGCGAGTGATTTTCAAAAGACACTTTAGGACAGAATAGAATTTAAAGTAAGATAGAATTAAAATAGAATTTTTCTACTTTTGAAATGGTTTTCTGTGTTCGTATTTTGTTATTGTTTTCGGCGACCACTGTGGTTGTCCATAAATGGATGATTTTTATTATTGCATAAACTGCAGGTAGTCCTATAATCCCGGTGACAGTTTTTTATCCCTACTTACATATATACTTGTGATAAACATAATTATCGTAAAATACATAAATGATAAACATACAATTCCCACAGAATGATTTTATGCATACATATATATCTTACAACTAAATAATGCATGCATAGTATTATTCGTAACTGTTTTTACTGGATTCTTCGGGGTTCATGACAGGCCTTCTCGGCTACCATGGAGGTCACGGAGCCACCGTGCTTTGTCACCCTGTCAAGCAATCCCTTACTTCTCCAGAGGTTACTTTCCAAAATAAATAATAAAAGGATGCCATGGAAATAGACGTTGACTCAAGATATACCCTGGTTATCAGAAGTCGTGGAATCTAGGCAAGCTGAGCATTGTTTCCTTTTGAATGGCGTGCGTGGATGAAAGCCCGATTAAATGCTTTCAATGGAACGGGATGGATACATCATCTCTCACATATTCGAGTATCATCTCAACCATGAGCGGTATGGATACAGAAGTTAATGGAAGATACGTTTATCTCTAAATGAAATATACTTCTGCTGACACTGTCCCGCACTCACTGATTTCCCAGTTTTTCTCCGCCACCCTCTCCCTTCCTTTGTTTCCCTGTTTCCTTATTTCCACGCTAGTTGTCTTATTTATCTATATATATTTGCTTGATTTATTGTAATCTCCACCAGAAGATTCGTGTTTTTAATCAATCCGGAAGAAGTACAACTTCTCTTTCCTTTAAAGTACGAAATATATTTCATTCGTCAAGATCGGAAACTGTACGAAGACGAAGAAATTATATCTTAGTCTCTGAAATTATTCGTTATTTACTAGCTTATAAGCGTTTTGAATCATATTCTCTGGACATATTTATGAATGTTTTTTTTCGTTTCAATTTTTATGTTTGAGGAGAAACGTGATTGGAGTGGAAGAGTGTTATGTTAGCCATCGATATCAATGTGGTTGTTTGCGGAATGGATATGCTATAATATTAGATGAATGTAGGGATTCGTGAAGGGGTTTAGTTACATTTATGTGATTCTGTAGCGTTGAGAAATAAAAATCGGATTCGCCTTGAAAGAGCTGATTATCAAGTCCTTAAACAATCATACTTATGGAATTTATGAGTGCAAATATGGAGACTGCCAATCGAGTAAACACATTTTAATTCTATATGACCTTTAAATTACATTAACAACCATAATTTTCGTACACTCACCAGCAGTCTTTCGATGTGTTTCCGTATTACTCTATCGCCGTCATTCGGCGGAGTTCTTTCCTTTTCTTCATTTTGAGTTTGCATGATTCTCTGATTCAGGTTACACCGTCTCTTCTTAGCGCGATACCGCTCTATCTTTACATAGCCAATCGGCTCTCTCTTTACTCATCCTCCATATTCTCTTTCGATGCACTCATTCCATTCGTTCTCCCCACTTCGAGGTCGATTACAGAGAATTTGCCCATCGGTGACTCCATTGGGGATCCCTTATCTTTCGGAGACTCATCACTAAATTCGAAAATTACTTTCTTAACGTAGTCCATCCTCAGAGAAGCATTTAGTTCCCTGTATTTTTAGTTTCAATGAATGCCTGTTTGAATTGGAAGGTCGTGGGAAGAATTGAACCCTCTTCTAGACAATCCACATTTATCGCTATATGATTTTTAATTTCTAAGAATGAAAATGTTATGGAGAATGTTTTTTAATTCAAGGTATCCGCAATTGCTATTTCGTATTTATACGGTAGCAATAACATAAAATCAAACTAAACCATGCATGTAAGGGACGGTATTATGGTTCGGCTTGCTTTGGGATTCCTGTTGAATTCTTATATCGTTTGGTGTTGATCTTCCCTAATATTAGAAACAGCTCTTGATCCAATCGTGTTCTGTGGGAATTTTGTACAGTGAAAATTATTCCAGTGTATGCTGTCTTAAGATGTATAGAACCAATGACTTTTTCGACCTCTGTTTGAGTCGCCTAAGAAAAAGGTAGTTTTACATGAAAGTTTGCTATCTTAAGCCCTATTTTACTTGCCCATTTAGATGGTTGTCCTTTTCAAGTATGTCCAAGGATAAACAGAAGGGAAAAATAGTGAGATTACTGGGACTCGAACCCAGGTCTCCCACTTTCCGGGCAGGTATTATGAACTACCATGTCAATTCCATTCTGGTAAAGGGTTAGAACACGTGCCCTGATAGTGAGAGACCGGGGTTCGAGTCCCAGTAATGCCATTATTTTCCAATTCCGTTTAGCATTGGGTGTACTTAGGAGCAAGTCTTTATGCGCAATGTTACTTTCTTTCCCTTATACCAATATCTTTTTCGCTCTAGAAAGTAAATGGTAGTCATCACAACACATTCAACGCTTTTTTACGTGTCTTTGGATTCTTTCTCGATTTAGGTCTTCTTCCAAAGAGACATCCATGTGGCGTGTTGGTCTGTTCTTTGCGTGGAAATCTTCAGTTTTGAGAGAGGCTTGTTTTATGCGATGGGTTTATGTATCATAATGTTACTTATTTAGTTCGTCTCAATATATACTTTTTAATCGCCTGAAACACCTTTTCAATAAAAGACTTAGAATGAGTTGTGATTTCGTGAAAATCCATGCTCAGATTCACGAAACGAGAGGGAGATTGCAGTATGCACGAAATAAACATAGGAAAATAAAAGTTTCCAGTCCCTGCCACCATACTCTATAAATGGATATTATATGGATAAATGGAATATTTTCATTTGGTGTAGGATATAAGAAATGTATATTTTATTTCCAAGGAAAAACGGACTTGAAAAAAGTCTAACAGGGCCGGGAATCAAACCCGGGGTCTTCCTCTATCCGGGAGGCTGCCTTAACCATCTAGGCTACCGTTTTGGGGACTTCGTGCGCAAGGGCACAGTCCCCAAAACGGTAGCCTAGATGGTTAAGGCAGCCTCCCGGATAGAGGAAGATCCCGGTTTCGATTCCCGGCCCTGTCAAACTTTTTTCGAGTCCGTTGTTTCCTTGGGAATTTTCCTGGGTGCACGCCCTTATGTGCAAAGTCACCTCAACCCTTTTCTTATGTGTATATTTTATTTATTTTTGTCACAGTCTTGATCATGGCTGTGATGAAATGAAAGCTAATCTCTTAGTAGCTTATGTCAGAGGGGGTGAGGCACCAACCGGCCTTCGGGCTGAATACACAGAACAGTTTTCAGTTTCTTTCTGTTCTGGAGTATATTTATAAAAGTATTCCCTTTCATTTCCTTGAAATTGCACGCATTATCCAGAATGAGGCCCTCCTGAGGAAGGAGTGCAAGCAGTGGTCCCTCTGTTTCCACATTGTCTAAAAGTACTTCTCTTTCTTAGGTATCTCCGCTGGGGAGTGATCTAAAGGAGACCTTCCTCTCTTTCCTCTCGCCCCCCTGCGAGGAAAGTCGCCCGGGGCAGATAGCCCCTCGGAGAACTCCGCAATGCCATCGGCTGAGCGAGGCCCCCATTGCTAGAGCGGTCCCTTCCGAGGCTACAAGATGGGCCTTCGCATGGCCATTTGGACGGCCGCGGTGCTCGCCGCCGTCGCCAGCGCCGCGTGGCAGGAGAACGTCAGGCCGAAGATGTACGTCCAATTGGGTGAGTATCTCTTATTCATCAGAGACTGCGTTCTTTCCACGCCAACGACTCGTGTAGTTCCTAATGTTTACGACCAAAAACTGTTTACTTTGGAGAGTTTCTACCGAATTTTCAGTGGCCGTAAAAATAGGATTTAGTTTTTTGATTTCGTGGACTCATTTCGTATTTGGGTCCGTGGAATTAAAGATTTAAAGCAGTTTTATTGTCATATATTTCGTGTTTTATATGTTATGTTTTGATTTCTTGTGGTTTTTATTACAGCTTCTGTAGTCTACTATATGTAGTTACCACCCAGGAAATTATCTTTCTAATGTAACTTCATTTTAAGTAAGGGCAGTCATCTTGCATGGGGAAGATCCGAGTTCGAGCCCTGATCCAGGCAGACTTTTTCTCGGGAAAGAACATCTTATTCTTATTCGGGTTTGAGTAGAAGTTGGGATAACTTTATATCTTCACTGTATACGCGCAAATAGATATTCAGTCATTCTTAATCCACTTCTTTAAGACTTGCATCATTAGCCGCAATCTCAGAAAAATCAAACTCTGTTTTTGGAATGTTTAATGGCCCTCAAAGAAAAGATATCTTGTTCTAGTAATGCATTCATGACGTAAGCCGGCTCAGAGTGCTTTCCCTTGGCTATTCGCTTTTCTCCCTTTTCCATTTCATCGATAACCTTTTCTTCAGGCTCTTCCGTCTTATGGAAATGGGAGGAACGTGTTATTTTTTTTTGGCGAAGCTTTTCTACATTTCAACACGTTTTTCTCTGCATTCTATATTGCGGGGCTGAGGAGAAGGCTCTCGTTGAAAAGATACTTACAAAAGGATAAATATAGGATAGACATATAGAAGATGAAAGAGGAATTCTACTTGGAGTAAATGGCGGCTTTTACTAGATGAGTTGCAAAGCAAAGTAAATTAGACTCGATTCTTCAAAGTACGCTGCTCTAGTTAATAAAGAATAAAATTACCAAAATCACGAATATTTGATGATTTCCCTGATTTACGTGATGGATGCAAGTTATAATAATATCTTCGCACGTGCATATCTTCAAATGGTGTGCTTTTTGTGAGAATTGTGTCTGAAAATGCTGTTTACGATTTCAGTTTTTTTTTAAATTGGAAATGTATTGCATCACTTTTATAGTAAATCACACTGCCTGATGTATCTAAGTTTATGCATAAATTATTTACCACTCTGGTAGTTCCATTCGCTGGCGATTGGCGGCGCTCTCGAGTGGCGTCGCCGCCATTAAACAGTCGAATGGGAGCTTCCCAACGAATCAACGTGCGCTTGAACAATCTATGTTCATCCAATATGATCAATCAACCTCTGCATAGCTCACTCAGTAAAAAACGTGTGAAGCAGAATGAGTGTCAAGTAAACAAGAAAATATCAGCGATTTAAATCGGGTAAATACCTAAATTGCTCAACAATGGATACTGTATTTATAACAATAGTAAACATGATGCCATTGCGTGTGGTTTCGCTCGAAGAATACTCCAGGAAAGAGAGATCTTCTTACTAGGGGTCACGTATTCGCGAATCAGGACGTAAGCTATTCGGAAACTTTTACCCGATTGAAGGAATCCATGATGTGGAGTCTAACAAAGGATTGTGGTTTGGAAAAATTTTATCTCAAATGTGAAGTTAAAACAAAGAAGTGGAAAGAGTTGCGGGCTGATTGGAAATCAAATGAAAAAAATTAAATATGGCGATTATTGATTGAGGGCTCAAAGAGGGAGAAAGTGTGGATTTGGAGAGGATTGCTAACAAAGGTCGACAAAAAGCGAAATTTCTCTTTGTGGATGAAGATTCCACGGACTGAGGGGGAAAAACGATTCCTCGGAAAACAATTGTGTTCGATAGACTTTTTCATTAGCTATATGGATTCCCGTTGTTTGAAGTTTTAAGGAAAACTGAAAGGTTTAATATCTTCCTTTCCGATACACACTATATTTATCGGTTAAAAGTCAGTGTACCAGGGACATTTGATGAAGATTGGCGAATTGAAATTATGAGGAATAATTAATGTAAACACGTTTATATCTCAGGCTATCTTAGATGGCTTGCAACAACGCTAAGATTTGGACTCCGAATAGGGCGAAGAAGTTTGAGGGAAATTGTGAGATTTCATGAAGGCTGAAGGGGTTCCCAATGGGGTTTATGAGATAAAATATATATTTATGTTGATATGCATATGAAAAATGTTTGCAGTTATCCCGTCCTCTCTTGCTAATTTGTGTACACGCCTAAGGATCGCTTAAATGCATTTCAGATAATAATTATATTTTCATTGTTGCTCAGTATAGTTGCTTCTATTAGGAAAAAATGGCGGAATAATTTTTCCTGTTGCGTTGTATAGATAAATGACGTTTACGCGCGCGATTGGCATTTGAATCAGTATTTTACCAAAGGACTTATGCGTTCCATCACTTTGCTCATCAAATGTTAACAAGAGAGCGAGTTTATCCTCTAAGAACGCCATCCGAATGCGTGGGCTCTTTATCTCGTGTTACGTCGATTAAAAGGACTTCCTGTTCCACTTATCTTCTCCTTGTTTTGTAATCATCGATTTGGGAGTATTTTCTAGCTGGAATCTGTCTTTAAGATTTGAAATAGATACTGCTCAACTCTCTTCGAGTGGTTTGGGAGCATCAGGAAATAGTATTAAAACTCATAATTTTGTAAGCTCAGTATTTTTTCATTATTATTTGTTGCTGTTATTTTTGCCTGAGATTCAAGCATTTCTTGTTAGCAATCGTGAGGAGACATTGTCTTTCGTGGGATTACTTCTCTCTACTAATCTAACTAATCTTGGAGCCTATTTATCCGTGAAATCGATGCTTAACTTTTAATATCTTCACTTAAACGTGATAATGAATCTGCAGCTCAGCAAGTGCCCTGTTTTTGCTTTGCACGGCTTCTAAAAAAACTCTATTTCTGATCTTAATGTTCATTCTCTCGGTGCTAATTACACTTACTGCGCCAGAGTAAACATAAACGCATATCTCTGGTAAACATCTTTCGCCACAGTTTTCTTCGTACAGTAAAACTCGTTGTCTACTTGGGCTGTTCAATTGTGTTTTAGAAGCATATTTATTTTTATCGTCGTCGAGTTCGATCGACCATCTTCATTACGTATCGGATATGCATTATTAACTGTTTCTTAAATTTCAAATAGAACAATGCATCGTACAGTCTTTTGTATTTGTTAATATGTCGTGTATACTTAATAGACAAATGATTGTATTCGCTGCTTAATCTTGTCTGCAGTGGCGTTATATATTTACCGAATTTACAAATATTTGTACTATCGTATTGCATTCATTTGTGATTTGTCTTATCTTATCTGTTTCAAATTTTTTAGGTGCTACTCGACTTATTTTAATATTGGCTCATGTTCAACCCACATACTGAATGTTTTGCTTTAATTTGGCAAATCGAAACTTATTTATTTGCACTTTTACTTTTGCTGAATTTATATCGAGTCAAATGTGACTGTACTTATTATATATAATGGAAATTTTCAGGTAAATTTTAAAGTAATTCTGACCTAGTATCAGAGAACGCGATGTATAAAATTATAAATTATTTATTTAGAAACGCTAGTTCGGTAGCAAACCAGTCCATCCTGTAGGCAGTGAATCCGAGTGTCGGAAGACAGCTTATCGCGTTCGAAAATTATCCAGGATTTCGAGGAAACGACATCCGGATGCGGGAGCGTGCTTTCGATCTTCCTTTCTTTCTTTCCTTTCGATCAATTTTTAACGTTTCCCTCGGACTTACATAGTCAATCAGTGTGACTGTGGAGACGCCTGCAATGCGCATCGCTCGTGGCATTTGTTTTTTCTTCGCGTAGCAGATGCGAGCCGACACCAAGATTTATTATTAACCTTTGAGCGGATGCTCTGGGGTGCTTCAAACCCCAGACGTCTTAAATATTTCTCGGCGTTGTTAGTTTTGGAAATAAATTTCGTGCTTCTCTCTTGATTCGTCTGCGCCTTTCACCCGTCTCGTCCATCGAAGTGATTTGATGCTTTACACTTTGAGAAGCTCGTGCACGATCTCTCGCACATCGAATGCCCGAATTAATGTTAAATTTTGTTTTGGAAGAAATGCTGTTGACTTGTATGAGTTCATCCAACTCTTAGTTTTGTCTTCGTCGATAAATTATTATAAATTTTCTTTCGTCTTCCTTCTCTGATGAACTCAATTCCTCCTTCTATTGATCCTTTCTCCCTATCTAAACGGAAATTTTTGAACCTGAGCTTACCACACACCAGATCCATAGAATTGTAAAATCTACCTTTATGTTTGTTTACTTTTTCTCTATATTTTATGTCACTTTTTAACTGTTTATGTTTATTACTTTACTATATGTATATTTTTATATTTCACTTTAAATTGGCATTGTTATGCTGTATGTGAGATTTGAATAAATAAAAAAAATAAAAAAATAAATATACTATTTTGCAGGTATAGAGCTTGATTATTTGTAATTTACTATCGAAAATCATTTTTTTCCCATGAAATGAAGAGTATGCATTACGGAATAAGTTATCGTACTCGTATTTAAAAACAGATACCGACAAGCGCTTCATTTGACAAAGACGTAATGCAAGTCATTAGAAGCACTCTTCGTCCATTTCGACCTATCGAAATCGACGTTATACAACTGTCCGCTAAGGACATCGTGACTCTTTTATTTCATATTGTAATTGCAATCAGTGAACTATTTATAGGTCGGAAACCGTTCATTTGTTTCCTAAGATTTTGCGACTCAAACAGTGAAAGTGTCATTACGTTTTAATATTTTTTTGTGGCCTTTCTCAAATACGTTCTGGTGGGGAAATAAATTATAGAGAATAATTGCCTTCCAAAACATGCGAATTTAATGACAATTTTAAAATTATTTAAACGCGAATAATTTCCTAACTTTTGTGAATGTTCGCTGTCGATATAATGCGGCGAGTTGGTCAAACGCAATATTCGAAGTCAAAATCTTAGAAAACTTGGTGTATTCACTTTCGTCGAAGAACTGAACAAATATGCAACAAAATTTTTGTTTTGTTTGTCACCTCGAAGTACTTTTACTGAATATGAGGCCGAGATTGTTCGAAAGGAAAACTTTGTAGAACTTCCTTGAAAAAGAAATCCAATTGTGGTATTTTGGTTAGAATTCAGTTTCCTTCCATTTACATCGAGTTAAAGGCGTATACGAAAACAATATGGAAACACTTTGTAAATAAATTCAATTACTTTCCCGTTTACTCAGTTTGAATCCATCAGTTTTTTTTAGATTCTACTCAAAATACACGAATTATTTTTTCCATATCCTTACATCCTATCACTGCATTAATTTATTTCGCGAATCGAAAGTATATTTAAGAGTTCTCTTGTTGGGGAAGACCCCTTCCGCCTTGGGGAGAACTCGCGTTGGCTTCTAGTTGTTCTGCGTAAGTGGTGGTAACTAGGGTTGTAAACAAGGAAGAGACATTTATGCCGAGGTGGGGATTCCACCAGTTCTGCCCCTGAATTTAATCGGTGTAGCCTCTAGCGAATATGGGTTACGGAGTTTTGAACCGAACCTTTCTCAGGACATCACAAGTTTAACATCTTTTGTATGTCGTTTACCCCAAAGGCTTTTTTCCGGAAGTTAATGAGTTATCATTTGATAATTTTTATGTTTTATAAGAGTTTCTTTCTCGTAGTGTGAATTTCAATAATGAAATGGGGTGTTGAGTAGATTAAGCCCGTAAAAAATGACACACACAGATAGGGGAACAAGGATAGGAAATGACTGTACGGCTTAAGCCCTAGGATAAAGAGAAGTGACATGACTGGGACTATAACCCAGGACTCCCACTTTCCGGGCAGGTATCCCTTCTCGGTAGTTCTGCCCGGAAAGTATGATTCCTGGGTTAATCCCAGTCATGTTTTTCACTTCTGTTCATCCACAGATATATTAGTATAAGGGAAAAATAACGTCAATAAAACAGATATTCGGAATGAAATCAACCGCTTATCTCGGCCGCCTCAATGGGTTACAGATATTGTAAAGTTTTCATTTTTATCGGCGCAGTCAATAATTATAAACGATTGATCACTTGCTATCCGAATCAATAGCGGCAGATTTTCATTCGAGGCACGGACGTGTCGAGGCGCAGCGCAATTCGTATGCATTTTGTTTTGAGAGGAAGTGAAGGTAACGGAAGCACGACGAAAACATCATTTTTGGTTGTGATGATAAATTAAGCGAATGTTTCGTTAGTCACGTTTGATTAACTGAGCTTTCGATGCCAAAGAAAAGCTGTTTTAATGAGTAAATATATCAAATTGATGACTTCGGGTCATCCGCAAATAAACTGCGTCCATTCATCAAAATCCACGTAATTAGCATTTGGATCATTCTTCGTGTTAGATTCGGCTAGGACCGACGATAGATTTAATTAATTGGTATGAATCATGAAGGGTTCGTTTAATTATAGGAGGAGGCAGTCGGGGAAGATGATAAAAGCGAGTCTATTCCGGACTCCGGTTTGTTGTGAAGGAAGGACCGAAAAGGGAGGTTTTAGAGCTGAGAGGAAAGATTTCGGGGGTAAGCGGTTTAAGAATTCAGGGCTGGTTTCAGACGGCAAGCAACCGTTTGGGGAAGCAGTGCTGTTTTTGCTGCAACGGCGTATCTTTTTATTTTTAACCGTCATCAGCCCTTCATTGGGACTTATTCGAAGAAAGTTGACTTATATCGTATAATCCAAAGAAGGCTGACATCTTGTTCGATTTAAATCGGATTGGTCCAGCAAAATGATGCTTCTTGTTCGTTATTATCCATCAAATATCACCAGTGATAGAATTGTTCCTTAAAATTCCACAATAATTAATTTTAAAATCTCATTGGCTCCGATAGGTTGTGCGTGCACTCTGGCTATCACGAGGCGGTCAGATTCACGGCTCTCGACCCTCTGTAGCTGGCCGCGGTGCAGTTTAACGATTTTTGGGGTATCGCGATCCTCTTTTGTCAAATATTTACGGAATGTAAGTGGAATCGCATCTCTTCGTTTCGGCAAATTCTTCCGCTAAGGAGCCGTCAAAATACACGCGGCCTCGCAAAACGAGCGAAAGTGCGAACGGTCTGCGCCGTAAATCGCGATTACACTCGGAAGAGACGATGTGCCGAATTTTTTTTCCTATTTCGGAAGATCATAGGGGCGAAGGAGAGCGTCGGGGTGGGGTCCACTCATGACTAATGGGGCAGACTTGGCAACAGCGTAGCCTTCCTGCTCAATGGAGCAATGGGGTGAGGGTGGGGTCCCCCGCTGTTGCCACGTTTCCACCCTCCGGCGTCTGCACTTTCGTCTACGCCTCCCTAGTCGACAAAGGCGCCTTAATCGGACGCATTAAAATCGATTCCGGAGAATCGAATTCCTGCGATCCGACTTCCGGTTCCACAGACCGAATGTATCGTCACTCTCACAAATGGAGCGCCTATTGATTTTTCTCGGCATTCCCGTAAATCGTTCCCGATGAGTCACCGATCGCGGCGTTTATCACGAATTCCGCGCGACGCCCTTTTTGTCGTCGTCCCGTGATTCAACGTGCTCTCTCCGAAGGGCACGTCTCCCAGCTGTTGTGGAAAGGTATTCCTTTTTTGTGTGCGCGGGGTTGCCGCGTTTCTTGGGCCTTCAAGAGGTGACAGCGACCCCAGAGGGTATGTGGGAAATATTAAAGCTGCGGGTGGAGTGGGACACTTGTCTGCATTTGTGGGGCACAAAGGGCACCAGAACGCACCAAAATGGTGCTCGACCCCAGCAACCGATGCTTCAGCATTCGTTCGTTCGAAATGTTTGTCGATTCACCGCCGCTTTAATCTCACCCTCGTGTGCTGTGTCGGAATATCCGAAATTCTAAACGATGACTAATACTGTAATCGGCGATCGATCTCTTATGGTAGACGTACGGCCGTTTCAGAAGATCCGCGAAGAAATCTTCTTTCTTCCAAATGTTGCTGCTGGCACTGTGAATAGACTGTTGCCGAGACTTTGCCACTGGAGATTTAATAATAAAATGCATGAAATATTTAAAGGCTTATATAGCTTGTTCTAGGTGATAATACTCCGTTTTAGTAATTGCCAGCCATTCTTCTATTTGTCCAAGCCAGCGTGAGCTACTCATTCCCCACTATGCCACCTTTTATTTTCTTATTCATAACATTTCTGCATTTCCTGATTTTGCCTTTCGCTCACCTCACTTCCGAACAACATTCGAGAAATTTGACAAGCTATAATAAAATACGTATATATTTTCTCTCTTTATTAATTCTATTTATCCAACGAATTTATTCAGCAGGTCTTATCTCTGCAGCGATCGTTCCACTTCGTTGTTGTGTATTAAGAACTGGAAAACTTCAGTCATAAAATCCTTTCCTTTGGAGACACTTTATCTATTTTCACCCGAGATCATTATATCCGTTGTTATCTCTAATGAATACCCTTTCCTCTAAAAGTACTAGTCTTTCCTCGTCTTTTATCCCCTCTTCGCTACGAATCTTTTCCTTTAATCTCTTCTTTTTATCCGCACCTTCTTTTTCTCGTCTCTTATCTCTTCTAATCTTTTGGAGGATATTGTTCTCTTCGATGTAATGACGAGTGGAGTTGTTTCTCTATTTTATTCACTTCTTTGTCTCGTTTTGCTTTCCAACTAAAACATTTGGATTCCGCTGCTTTGGAAGCCTTTTTCGACGATTCCCGTAAATGTGTTTAAAACTTCCGTTTTCCTTTTGTACTCTTTGATCTAAAGAAAGGGATATTAAATCAATTCTCTTCTACTTATCTGGAAGATCTTCTCACGACTGTTATTCTGGGAGATATTGTCGAAATGACATATCGTGAGATACCTTCGGCACATAAAATTTGTTAAAAAATCCTCTCTCTGGAAAGAATTGAGTTTGCACAAATTATTACGGTTATAAATTCTCTACTCCTGTTCAACTAATCGAACTATGTTGTGCTGTAATTATTTCTTGGAAACTACATTTTATAACTAAGGAAAATATTTTCATCATCAAGTAAATAAAACTATTTGAGGTATAATTTAACGTAGTCTCATATGCTGTAATGACATTGAATCTACACAAACAAGTGAATGTGCCCATGGAAGAGCAGCGTAAAAGTGGTTCGAAGATTTTTCTTATGTTATCAACTTCCATGAGCTTCTTTGTCAATTGAACTTAAATCCTTCAGAAATAAGGACCGAGCTCGAGCTTCTTCTAACACCAAACCTAAGGGATTGGTAAAAATGGAACGTCGTAGACATACTCGTGATTTCCGTACGATTATGGATATTCCGGGCTAAATATTCAATTTTTTCAATGAAAGAACGGAACAACTAACGGTTTCTCGGTACCAATCAGGAGGATGGAAGGTAATTAGGAAGAAAAAAAAGACCAGGAAAGGTTTGCCAACCTTGTCCTAAAATGGGAACAAATCTCCGCACTGTATCCAATAGTCAATGTGGTTCGCATCATGTATCCCACGATCAACGTTAAATGAAAGTGTGATGAATTGTTGTTGTTGTTATAGGGTGTGAAGATTTCTACATTCTCAAATTCACGTATTTCACCAAGAAAATGTTTTCAGTGGAAGTGGAAAACCTTGACTTAAGTGCTAAATTAATTCTTGTGAGCTATTTATGTGTATTGTTTGGGCTTAAAGCGAGGGACACAGTTATAAAGATAGTTTCAGTGTTGTCACGGAGGCTCTTTTTTTTAATTATCGTTTTCCATTTTTTTTCCTTTTTTATGTATTTTTTCTTGTTTTGTTTTGCTTTTTATTATTTTTTTCATTTTATTATATTATTATTTTTTATTTTTTGTTGTTGCATTATTTTTTATTGATATATCATAACTTACATTTATCGATTGTCTCTTTTAGCCTCTTTTTTTCCCTTATTTTCCCCGTGACAGAGCACCATAAGCTTTTAACGATCTCATTGTCTACCGGTGCTAGCTTTTTCTAGAACTTGGTTACAATCTCTCGAACATGAGACTTAAGATCGGTCAGTTTGTGGTATTCTTTTATTTCTTTAATTGGAATTAGCTTGTTGGTTGAGGTTGCTCTCCGGATAAATTCATTATAGAATCTTTCTAGCATCTCTATGTTTTTCTTGTTTGTATTAAACGAAAGTGATATTGTAAAATGGTTTCGTCGCTGCGGATATCAAGTATTTATGAACTCACCAGGAGTACCTCCAAAATAAACCATAGCAACGGCGAGGACAGATCAATGACGTCACGTTCTCGAGTTCGAGCGAATTTCTGTCCGAAGTTTCGTGTCCGATTAAATGGCCGAGCCATAATGCGAAAAAAGGAACAAAAATCGAGCTTAAATCTTTCAAGAAATGGAAATTTCAAAGTGGAATTCGGCTTTCGGTCGCTTTGATGTGAAATTCTTTGAAGATTGGCTCTTCAAAGGGAAAATTGGAATGAGATGGACCAGATAGAAGGGTAGGCACGATAATGGTTTGAACCAGACAGGTAAACCACGTTTAAAAATCATTCAGAAAGTGCTGTACCAACATTGAATTACTGCGTTGGTTGGAAATTAAGTAAATGTTTTTATCTGGTATTATTTTGTGTTCACCTTAAATTGCCTAAAATTTGCAACGTAGTGTTGTTTAATACGTATTAGTAAATGGGTGGGAAATAACTTAACAAAATTCCACTTTTAAACAGTGGAATTTTGTGAAGTTATTTCCCACCCATTTACTAGGATGGAGTTAAGTTAAAGATTACCAGATTGATTTCATTAATACGTATTATTCAAGAAGAAAGTCATCCCGGGAAGGAACGAAGGAGATCTCAAAGAAGTGTTCGATTTTACACTATTCTCGGGGCTCGGGAAGAATTACAAGAATGTGCGGCAGATGGCGTCTCATAAAATACAATGTAGCGACTGTTGATCATGGAATCGACGAATATTTGATCAAAGCCATAAAGAGATCTCCTTAATGACTCTCCCCACCGCCTGGGGTGACGCCATTTGATACATGTTATTGTGAACTCTCCTTTGTTGAACGCGCAGGTCGATACAGCGGCGAATTACTTTAATGCCAACTCTATCATTCTAAACACTGTCGTCGTTGCCAAGCGACGGATGCAAACGGAAACTGTTTTTTCCTCATTTCGGAAGCTCTCTCTAATCAATTCCTTTCTCTTCCTGATTTTCTCCCTCTCTCTCAATCTAATTTCACGTGAGTAATTTAATGAATTCGGTAACAATTGGGTTTCCTTGACGACGAGAAATGTTTCCCTTCGAAACACATCTCATTTCCGCCTTCGGACGATATCGAAATTCATTTTCATTCCCAATGCGATGTTTTGGGGAACTTTTTCTGGTTATCTTGCGAAGAATCCGTTATAAGAGGCCTTCTCCGCCATCTCTTTATTCCGTCTTCACCCATTTGCCTCGTTTCAGATCGTTTGATTAAAATCTCGAAGGAACGTTCCCGATGCACTTGTTTAGGACAGATTGTGAATTTGACGACAAACGAATTTCTAGTCATCTTTTAACTCGGATTAGAACTCCTCGGAAATGCTAATGAGCTTTCTCTTTTGTTCTTCTCAAGGGAAAAGTTTTTTGAGAAAGAATCTGGATCCTTATCAAAGGAGTTGCAGATCATTAATTCCGAGAGAAGTTAATTTCGTAGATTATCGGAAGGGATAATATCTTGGTAAGAGGTAATCCTTTCCTCTCGCTAATGCGCACAACCAATCGCATACTTCTAATTTGGGCCATTTCCAGGTATCAAATCTCAATCGGCTAAGGATCCTCATCGGGTCTTAGGTACATAATTCTTACGTATTTTTATTTCTCGTGTCAATTGGTGCATTTTTATGCATATTTAATGGTACACTATTGTTATTGATGGTTTTGTGTACTAAATACCTTTTAGGGAAATTATAATCGCTAGAAAATACAAGGGGTATTCTAGCATAATAGATTTTGGTGATTAATAAAATCATTAAGGTCTTAGCAATCCAGCGGAGGGGAACTCTTGGGAAGTGCTGCAATACCAATGGGATAAGTTAAACCAATGTGTTTAGGAGATATTGCGTTCCTAAATTTTTGGCTAGTTCACCCTTACAAGACGGAAGATTGATTTCTGTGGACTAAAATTATAGTATCTGGAGTAATTTATAAAGAATATAGAAAAATGCAACTCTCCTTTTACCATACTGTTAAAGCACACCGCACTGTCAGTTCTATATTCTTTATAATAATAATAATAATAAATGGCCTTTATTCGGGCGAGATTGAGACTAGAAAGTCTCTTCTTACACCTAACCCATCGTCATATGCGAAACAGAAAGAAAGAGATATTTTGCAAAAGTACACTAAGAAAAGTAATATGGCCTCAGCTGAGGGCTCAGGAAAACATTTCCACTGCAGGAAATTATTGTAATGGAGGACTACCACAAGGTGGAGGCCAGATTAGTAGATTCTGTTCGAGTAATTTTACAAATCTGAAATATGTTCGAATAGTCTAAATATGAAGTTGAAAAATTAAGGATAAAAGTGTAAGTTGAAATCAAATCTATCATTACAGCGGCACAAAGAATGGCGCTATTGGTAATACTGGTCTGCGACAGCCAAAGCACACGACTTAAGTTATTGTTTGCTTATTAAAGTAAAAACGAGTACTATCACAGTGAGCAGGTTCTTTACAAAGCTGCTCAAGTGAAAAGTAGTCATCTTTGATAGTTTGAGGTATAAACACGCCTCGGATCGCTATTTAAAGGATAAAGATGGAAGTGCAAAGCGTGTGTTGCTATAAAGAGGAACGACATAATTTCACTTCCGTTACAGGCTCCAAATAGCTCGAAGCGTGGGATTTTTCTTTCTTCAATGTTTCGCACGTTTTGACTAATAGTCTCCTTCCGTGATTACCAGGTTATAAATGATTCATCGCTTCTCGAAATGCAAACGACATTGTCTCCTCGACTCATTAGCTACACTTTTTTGCCGTGTTTTACACCGAGAGCGAATTCATTCCTTCATTCTCGAGGACATTTGTTTATGAGAGTTTTCCGAGCGAAAGACATTCTTATCTTCGAATTTTCACCAAGATTTCAAAGTAAGAATTTTCCATAAAAATTCAATCAAGTCGTCTCATTAATCACTTTTTTTATCTTCGAGGCGGAACACGAATGTCGTGCCCTGTATCGATCTTCGGAATTGCAGTGCGTTGTTTTGTGGATCGGCGAGGATGGGCTTAGTTACCAATTTAGAAAGTTCCATTGCAGAGACCGGATTCTCCATTAATTTATATGGAAAACGGAAACCCAATCATGCGGATTAATTCACTTCTGCACGTCAAGAAAACATTTTATAACCCTAATAACGGTTTCATGGTTTGCTAATCCGATCACACGCATCTCGTTTCACACGGACAGATAATTATAACTGTTTCTCACTACTTAATCTTAATTAGAATTCGTGAGTTTTTTAAGTAATAGGATACATTTCGATTTCTGTGGTGGTTTCCCGTATTTTCAGCGATCGCATAAAGTCCGGTACTTTGACGCCCCATCCGCCTGGTGTGCCTCTCATCTGCGTTAACTTCATGATATAAATTCGATTTTTGAGGTAACTAATGAACTTAGAGGTTTTTAATGGACATATATAAGTAATTTGATGTTTTTCAGAAACTTTTCCGCAGTTCTTTCTCAAGGAAATAGAACGAAACTTCTTAGCCGACTACATTTTTCATTGCATTTTGCCGAAAACTTTCGGCATTCACGTGTATTTCTCCAAGAAATTTGTCTCTAATCTTACTAACAGCAGAGCTATTTACATGGGTGGAAAGTAGATGTAACAAGGCAGAGATTGATACCAAAAGCGACCGTTTTTCGTGAAAGGTAGACGCAAACACATCGGTTTAAGTAAAGTCACGGCCATTTCCAAAATTTCTCGAAGTAGCAAAATCTTATTTTTCCTTCGAACATAATAGTTTATAACCATGATTTAACTGCAGTGTGCTGATAGATATTATTTTTACCGATTGCTGAAACTATTGTAATTTGATTTTGTTCAACTTTCAATTTTCATGCAAATGTTGCAACAGCGCGGCCGATTCTCCCGTAAGAAATGCACTGGGCCATAAGAATCCCTTGTTGCCATCATGGCGTTGCATAGACTATAACCAATATGCTCAGACGTATGAATCCTTCGCTTTCAATCTAAATTCAAACCAGATACGAGTGAGTGCTGTAACTCTTTAGCATTTCCGTACATTTTATTTTAACAACAACAAAATAAAGCGCATTTTTTATCGAATTAGAAAATGTATTATCGGAGGATTTGTGTGCACGGCAGATCGGTTTGAAAATACACATTAAGGGAGAGGTCAACTCAATTCTGTTTCCGAAATCGGCATCACAGGAGGATTCTTTCCAGTCGTCGTTCTCTGTTTTGGCTAGAATGGGGAAGAATAATTTAGTAACATTGTTTTCATGTTGCGAAGTGAATGCTAGAATCGATGGCACAAATTGGAAAGTTTATTTTATTTTATTATGATATCGAATTGTATTAGGAAAGCCTTTTTCTGTGGTAGTTCTGTCCTTTGACAGGTTTCAATTCTCCACAGAATTCTGTTTTGAGCTTCTCTTCGTAGTTGTTTCTCTCTTTAATATCAGTTAATATTTCCTCTTCCTCTCTTCCCCTCTATTATCCCTTATTCTTTGTATGCCTTTTGTTTTAGGCGTGAAAACCTTTTGAGGCGTTTTATATATCCAATCAGTGATATTGCTCGATTAAAATCCAGGAAAAGGAATCATTTGAATGTTTTATTTACCTCTAATTTTTATGGGAAGTTATAAAATCTTGGTAAAAGCTGAAAAGTATGTTTGCTTGTTAATAAATCACCTTGAAAAATCCCTTACGGACTTGAAAAGAGTCGAACAGGTTCGGGACGTGGTCCCGCATCACATTAAATATTGTAAGTTTACATCTTACATCAAGGCTCTGTGTAATCGTATAGTATCAAATATCATTGTAAACAAGAGAATAGCGATATTCGTTGCAAGATATTTATAAACGTTACTTTTTCGGAAAAGTGTTTCAAAACATTTAATCTGTAAGACCTTTCAGTAAGAATCACTTTCGTCCGAATATCCGAAAAATTATGAAAACATCGCTGTTCGATGAAATGGAAATTAGGAGAAGATCGATGAAACTCAATAATTTTCCCGAAATTCGAATAAAAAATTTAATCTAAAATGGTCTTTTCTAAAGTGGGGCTCATTTGAGCAGGGTTTTGGAAATTCATGAAAGTTGGAATAATTGAACTAATGCACCAGCGTTAATTAAATCTGGTGACCGATGCGTTGGTAGAATTCGCGCATTTCATTTCTTTTTATTTTTTACGTAATTGGAAATTGCTGTGGAAATTTGTGCCAAATATTAAATTTTCCAGGTTTTTTTTTAATTACGGTTTTAAGTTATCTTTGGTAACCTACATCGGTTCTATGGAACCATTCTGACTTCGACGAAAGGAAATACGATTTCTCCTTTAATCCTCGGTTACTGAATTAGTCGCGTCACTAAACTGTGATCCGTTCATAGAATCGTGTATTTTATAACGGTTATCGAAAGAGTCATCGTTTATGTCTAATTTAAATATTTTATGACGTTGAAAATGAATTTATTTAAACATCTAGAAGCCACACGGACGCGACAACTTAAGTGTGTTTGTTTCGGTTTTCTGGCTTACTCTAGGGTTTCTGTGTCAATCTTTTCGCTCTTGCCCACGTCCAGTATCTGCTTCCTAATATTACTCAAAAACCGCAATTTCTTGGCACATTCATCATAATGATTACATTGCTCTTTTTTCTTCCTCCAATACCTCAATTTGTCCCTCAATTAACGAATTTTCGCCATCTTACTCCATCTCCACGTTTCTGTTGCTCTTGCACGCTGGACCATCTCCCACAGCATCATTCGATGGATTCGTCAATGCTCACAGACTGTCGTTTCTATCAAATTTTGGCTGTAAAATGGAGAAGTATTACAGCTCACAAGATTTCCATAATCTGAAGAAGCTAGTTATGCTTTCATCTACTGCTGCTGTAGAGTCTGTTATATGCAAATAAAATGCGAAAGTAAATATGCATATTTACATTCAAAGCTCATTTAATTTAAAATTTTCTGGTTTTTAAATTTTTTCTTATCTCCGTTGATTTTTGCTGGAGTTTTTGCCAGAGAAGAGTTTATGTACGGAATCTGGAACACATCAACTTTGGAAGTCATCGTAATGTGATGGAGGGAATCATAAACATTAAGAGCTTTCGTTTACGGCCTGCTTCGGGTGGCGGTTTTCAAGTGTTTCTGGAAAAGGTTTTATGCAGAGTGGCGAACCCATGGCACGCGATCCCAATGTGGCACGCAAGAGTCACCCTCAGTGTACTTAGCATTCTTCTGCTACATCTTTTAAGATTCGAGGTAAAAGCCCGTGTTTCCATAAATTATTCTCTTTATTTTCCGTTATTATTATTGAAATATTTTCCTGATAGAAGCTAATAAACCTGCGTTTTTCATGGCGTGTGCTAAGTCACTTCCGTCTTTTTTCTTAGTATTATTTCGCATCCAAATTATAGATTTCCGTTTGCGTTGCATTTCTATTTTTCTTTGTTTTTTTACTTATTGTTTTGTATCAATTCAGTTTTTTTTATTTTCGCCGCTAAGGTTCTTGGCCGATATTCTTATTTCTAAAAAGACTAAAAATTGGCTGTTAGATCACGAGGAAATTGATATCTTTTTTCTTTAAATTTTGAAAGATTCCTTGTTCACCATCGTACTTTTTCAATTTTCTTTTCCTTCTGTTTATTTTTTTCTTGATTTTTGTTGTACAGCATTTCCTTTGTATAAATATGTCTCTTCATTTTTCTTATATTTGTATTATGCCATCGTAATGTTATCTTAATAACACACGTCACTATTCTAAGATAAATGAGTGCTTTAATTTCTATTTCTATTATTTATTTATTTATATTATATTTCTATGTGAACACAAAACGTACTGTGCATTATCGGTGTCATCAATACAGGATAACCCTAGTTGATACCTTAAGCTCTAATATCTGATAACATTATGTAAATTGTATTTATAAATTTTGAATGCAATACTTAGAGCAATAAATATATTAATATTCATTCATATCCACGAACATTATGAACTTAATTACTTCGCACGATGATTTCGACCCGTTTTTCCCTCTTCTTAGATCATTTCTTCGTTTGATGGATTTCCTTTATTGCCGAGTTTATGCCACTGTGAGTTTTTCTTCAATCTAATCTTCTATGTTGTTACAGTATTTACAAAGATTAATAACAGGAAGAAAGAGTACCGTGTTAGGAAAATCTATGCAACTAAGGTTGACCTAGTCTTCAGAGAAGGGGTGAAGAAAGGCACTAAAAATGCAAAAGTAGTTGAGATTCCATTCCATACATTTCGCTCAAATTAAAGGTGATAATATCCTCTTTTAAAATTAAAAAGAAGACTGAAATCTTGTATCGGGAGCATCAGGACCAGTGGGAATCCTTGAGGAGCGAACTCGAGTGAATTCCGGTGTTGTTCGGTCGTCGTCGGTGAAATACGCATCGCGGTGTGGACGGAAGAATTCGCTTATTCGGCTATATTTGTGTAATCGCCTTTTGTCCATTCATTCCATTAATCCAGAGCACCCCCACTTGAGACGCTGTCTTCCTTCCGTTTAATTTATTCCAATTCTGTTAATGATCCAGTCGATCTTACGTTGAAAGAGACCCTCTTCTGGAATTCTCTTAATCTTTTCATTTAACGGTCTTTTCTTTGTTCCGCCTTCTAATTTCCGAATTTTCGACCGCTTCCTTCTCCGTGGAATTGGTGTTTTAATTGCCTTTAATTCCACTTCGCGTCATCTCTCCCATTCCTCGGTTCTTCCGGACACGACGGACTATATTCGAGTTTGATACGCGCTGAATCTGCTTTGAAAGTTCTATTGAAGTTGCCGGATTGTGTATTCAGTCCGAGACACAACAAAATTGCATGTTTTGGAGTTTATATACATACATTTCCATGTTTTAAATTTAGTTTTGATTCACGATGAGACGTGAAAATAATGACGTTCAGGTTAATGCTCTCGAAACCTTTCTCTTGTAGACGTGTTGAATCGGAGGTCTGATCTGACTAATGATGCATTTAGGAGCCGTATAATTACGCAGCGAATTATCAAACTCGTCACTTATCTGTAACCTTTTGAATTTTATTTCGAAGTTGTTTTTTATACCAAATTTAATACATATGTAGTCAATTAAATTAGTCTTTTGCCGAAGAATCTTCCAGAAATTCGATGTTTGCCATTTTTCCTAATATTGACCTCTATTCTTTCAAGGTCGGTGTAACCGTATTCGATGACCAAAAACCTCTCTTTCCGGAGAATTGTTTCATTAAAATCTTTACAGCTGCTACTATTTGTGAAATGTGTTGTAAGATATCTTTTTACCCGAAAAATTCCATCCACTCTTTACGAACATTTTGAATCCTATTGTTTTCCTGTTATCGCATTTTTTCGTTTATTCAACGCTGAACATTTTCTAAATATGGCTCGCGATTACGGTCCCCGAAAATGTTTTAGTTCTAAATTGCTTTGTTATTTCTGTTTCGGAACGAACAATCAACTCCATTAATCTTTTACCATTAATCTCTGTAATATTTCGGTGAATAACTTCATGAGAACGCTCTTTGCACACGATGTTTGCGCCATTAACGCTGCTTAATGGAATTAAATAACGGTGATGGTTTTCTTGCGAGTTTGCTAATGATTTCATTATGACGCGACTGTGAACTTACAGAAGAATTTAATTATGCGTTACTTAACGTAGCCTTTTACGTATTGAACTGGGATTTTTTGTTCTGAAGACTTTTGTCGATACTTTATCGGGATATTCGATTTTTTTTAATTCAAAATTCAGATTTATCGAAGGTGTATGGCTTTATAGTGCAATGTAACCGCTGTAGTCGGATGAAAATGAATATCGGGACTGTTCCTAAAAGGGAAATCTCCGTTAAAATTTAATCAGGATTATATAGAGAGAACGAATAAGATTCTACGCGGCCTATCGTGTTTAATCTCCCCTAGCAACGATGATTAAATGCTATGTTTGGGTTCATTTCAGAGATATTTTCTCGGGTTGAGCGAATCTTGGACGAGAGGCGTTCGATAAGTCAGTCAATGGAAGGGCGTCAGTTCGTTGTCCTACTTTCAAATACTTGAAAGCGATTATAAGATGTAAATCAAATGAAATAGAATATTTTATCTCACTTGTCGTTGCAAAGGAGATGGGGAGCGAAATTACAAAGATCATGTATTTCGTTCCCGAAACGGAATTGACCTGCCGGAAAAGTAACAGCTGGTACTTCGAGTTGAGAATTTAAAAATAAATAAAAATGTGGGTTCGTGCTCGAAATTGTGTATAGCCATTTGATTTAAATTATATTAAAGGCATTGATTCGTAATTACAAGATCTTAAAAGGCTCCCGGATAGTCATGTGGACGTTTGCCTTTGGTGAAAGCGGTCCCGGGTTAGAATCCCGGTGGGAGCCAATGTGCGAAATGATCTAAGCTTTCGAAGCACTTTTAACAATACTACTACTAAAGGTCTTAAAAGAAATTAATCCTGTACTCCCGTGTTGTGAATAGCATTACTTACATTCAGTATTTATGTTATTGAAGTATTTGAGAATTATTCCTGTCTGCAACACCTCCAGATTAATTCATAATGATTGTGATTTCGCATTTTAATTGACAAGGGTAGTGTAACATCTACTTCACGCCTTCTTGTATCATTGCTGCGATGGCTATAAATCTTTTTGCCGTGAGCTTCGAGTCTTTCGTTGCTTCTGAACATTTATTATTCTCTTCGACATTTTGGTTTTTTTCACCAGTCGCTGGCATTCGAAACCATTTCTTATGGAATCCCTGGGAATGTCTTGACGAATTCTCAGTTAGTTTGGGTTTATAGGTAGAGATGCACAGATTTTAGAGCGAAAAAGTAGAAAGTTATTCATCGGATTACATTTACGAAGTGTTTAGTCACAGCGGACCTTGGCGTTCCTCTGTTTGCAATATTTTAGTTAATTATGATATTAATTAATTACGATGGGGTGGAAAGTAGACGACGGAGTGCTACGAGGACACCCAAGTCGAAATCTCTCGAAATGCCGTCTGCGCTGGAAAAGGATTTCTTATCGAAGTTAAATCAGTGATGGACGTAAAGGACCCAGATGAGCTTAAAGACATCGTTTTATTTGCCCTTTTTATTGAGGGAGCAATAAACGACGTCATGGCGTAAACGCACATTATTATGTGAACATCGTCGTCTCTTTTTTATAATTCGTTGTTTTAACATTCGCGGGCCATTAAACATTCACAGCAAATCCATTTGCATTCAGCACGTGATTCGTTTGTCAACACGCGACTCGTGGATGCATTTATCGTTTACTTTTATTCGTATTTATAGACACGATTGTTATTTCCTGCGGAATTCATGCGTGATTCGCTTCGAAATGGGCTTCCCAGCGAAAGCGAATGATCTCCACCTCTTCATTTAACTTTGGCAATTGGCCTTTTAACGATCTCTCATCTCCGACTCCTCTTCCGAGGCGTTTTCCTAATTCGCCGTCCACTCCGAACGCCAATACACGACGTCACTTTGATGCTGGGGTGCAACATCTCCATTTTAATCTTTAATAAACGGGTTATCCAGGGAAATGCAAATTAAGCGTCGGTGACGTAACGTCCGTACCACCCCATACACGATAGGGAGTGATTCGTTTCGAAAGAGGGCTTCGTCCCCTTTAGTACCACTTCCAGAAGGGATGGACACTGCTTCCACACTTATAAACTGAGTCAAATGTCGTGGTCCACTAAACTGCTTGAACTGGGAGCTCATGAGGAATTCCAACTGACGATGAATTGTTTCCACAATCACTCTTGCATTTAAGATGCCTCTCATCTCGAGCCAAAATAGAATTAGTGGTAAATTTTTGAAAACTGAAATTGAAGACAACGACTTTCTTACCGTAGTTTTATTCACTTGCTGTTTTACCAAACTGATTGTATTTACCTTTCATGTGAATACTTTCTGCCGGTCATTCTATCTTTCACTGTGAGAGAGAACGTATTTTTCAAAATGTTTGAGACCAAAATTCTGAGTGCTAGTGCCAACATCACCTTAGCATTATTGATATTGTAACTTGTTTCCATGTGATTACTTACGCCAACATTGGTTTCATTCTGATTATTCCAAGTCGAAGTTTGTCTACTCGTTTTGTTGTGTGGATCTCAGAGGACGTTAATTCGACAATTGGCTGAGAAATATAATTCTCGGATGCAAGTTGGATGTACGTACACGCCGTTTAAACCAGGATTTTCACAATCTAGTTTTTCTACCGAAGATTCTGATATTCTAGACCATTCCGGAGACGTGGTGGTCTCGAGTTCGAACTCTGGTGAGTGTATTTCATCGCGTGAGGTGTGGCGTAAATCAGTGGAATTGTCGAGAACAACATTCGCAATGAAAGTGGATTTTTTTCGTTCGCGAATCGCCTTTCTTTCCCCGCATCAATTTGTTCCTTCTTCCGCCACAACTCTCTATTTTCGAATGCTTTTCGAACCCCTCGTAGCACGAGCCTCGTTATAGTGGCCCTTATCGAATATTTCCTTATGCTGACTACGTATGGCGTTGCCATTGGTTCGATTCGCAGTGTGTTGTGGGAGTGACAACAGGAAACGACTGCTCTTCAAAGCAACCAGCGAGATCCTAGATGTATCATTTTCATCCAACGACGGAAGAGTAATTAATTACTCCGCCCCTTCTATTAATCTAGGTCTGGAATATTTTCCTTAATCCAATGACTTTTATCCCTATTAATCGAAGAAATCTCGGCGGATTACGTCGGAAGGTTTCAATTAGGCGGTCGAACGGAGTCAAATACGAAAAAGACACTTGACTAACTCGAAGCCGGGCCTTCTGCTTCCGCGTTGAGCGCTCGTAGAGGACCGTGGCGCTATAATGCGAATTCGCTCCGTCCTCTTTCTTGGAAGGCAGATTCTGATTGAAGTTTAACCAGAATCCTAACCTATTGCTCTCCCTCTTAGTTTCTCAGTAAATGTACAATACTTCAATATGTTTGAGATATGAATTTCAAAGTAGATCAATGTAGCGAATAGCAAAGGAAGCTCTAAAAAGCGCCAATTTTTATGAAATATTTATGTTGCAGAGAGAATTACTTTTGAAATTTTTTAACGCAAATTGTTATTAGTATTCATGGACAGGTTTAAGAAGAGGACGCCCACCGTAGAAATCTCCGGTTTGGAATAACTGTCCGGCAATCGGAAGTTCTGGGTTCGAGTCTCAAACGCGGTAGACTTTTTATGTTAGTCGATTCCTTCACTGTTTTAGTGAGATGATACGGATATTCCAGCAACTTTTTTAAGAAAGGCCATTTCAGCCATCAGCGTTTCTTTCCATTACATTTTAGCGCTGTATTTTTATCTTCTATCGTCTTTTCGCCGTTCAATCTGTAAAATCGGAGGTGATTGTCGTAACGATGAATCCAGTGAAGTCCGAAATTGGATGAAATGTGGAAATTCGGCTCATATTCCTTTTGTAGACGTCGAATGGCAATCTCTCGAATCCATTTCGTATAGAAGTTGTGCTCTTTCCCTACTGATCCTTTGTAATATCCCCACGCTGTAATACCTTTACAATGAAACGAGATTTGTCAGAAGGGAATTTTCATTGATTCCTATCTTTCGCCTTAAGAAATCTTTCGCTCGCGTAAATGGAATATCGATTAAAGGCAACGTTGCCTCTAACCCGGTATTTCATAGGGCTTATGAGTCTGTATTTAGAGATTCGAGGCCACGTGGGTTAGGAGACACTTCTAATTCGGCCAACTATTCCGTCCGTTGGTTCACTTCAACAAGTTGAGTGAATCCGTATGTATAAATTTTAGCCGAATTCGATCGAAGTATTATTGAATTCAGTTTAATCGAACGCGATTTTGTTGGAATGCTAACAAATCGCGAAGTAATTCCGTCCTAAAACGTATTCGAAAGCCATCCTCAATCGATAGTTATCCGATGTGCTTCGGCGATCGCAAATGCGTGAATGCAATCGTTCGCTCGTGAACGAGCAATCGATACGAAAGGGTCGAGTGAAAATGGCCGCTGCGTTTTGTTTGAGACATTTTTGCGATTTCGGATCCGCGATTTCGCAATATTTTGGCGGAAGTCGAAGGATATCCGAAATGCGTTCGGGAGCATTCATGAATATTGGGAAGAAGCAGAAATAAGGAGGGCGGTGAGTAATAGAACGGTCTTCATCTGGACGATAATTCGCTGTTGACTCTCAAGAGAAGGGGGAAGGGTAAGCCCATCGAAATCCTTCATTCCTCACTTGTCTCAACTACTTTCTCCGTTCCAACAATTCGGAGCAAAACGAACTTAATCGCTGAGAAAACCTAACCAGAATATTTCGATGTTTTTTTCTTTTTATGTTTATAGGAAATTGAGTAACGCTATTATTTTAATGCACGTGCTTTAGAGAAGGATAAAAGGGCCTCGTTGTACGCTAGAGGGAGCCTTATTGGTTCACTTCATCACGCCCTTAACCAAATGCCCTTATTCAAATGATGACGATTACTTCACGTACGATGTAAAATATGTAGGTTGAATTTAATGAGTGAATGAATTTGTTATCGTGTACAGAATATCGATGTTAAACTGTTGGAATGTGTACAATCTGCGAATCAGATGAGGTTTGTGATGATTTGTCATTCCGGTGGGAAAAAGTTTCTCATTTGTGGCCTCAAGCGTATGCACCTTCTCGCAGGAAGTCACCGAACGAAGTTAATTTAATCCAATCTTGTTTGTTTTAGCTTCTTTTGTTGTTTGATTTACAATCCCTGTTCAAAGAGACTGTTGTATCTCTCTAGCCTCTACAAGAGTTCATTTCGTGGGAATCCTCTTCAACTCCCAAACGGTGACGCCTACGAAACATTATTTTTGTTAATCTCAGAATTATTTGTCAAAATGACTCATATTCGGTTTCATTTTCAATAATATCGAGAGTGATAAACGCTTTGATTTGGGTGTAGTGGAGATTTACATTTGAATCTAGGCGTCGGCCATTTATGAACTTCTCAACATCGTAAAATTCTTTTCTAGACACGAACAAAAACCGTCATTCCTTTTAAAATCGATGAACTTCCTCGTTAAAAGGAGTTGATTAATTTAATCGCGAATACGACAGCCTCGTCAATCATAATTCATCGCTTTTTCATCAATCGAAAGTTTCTTTCAAATCCGGAGGTGTGGCGGCACTGAATGGAAACGTGGTCGGGAAGGAGAAACGAGGATGAATGGGCAAATTAAGAGGAGGAGGAAAAGGAGAGTTGCAATAAAAGAGAGAGCGGCTTAAATGAAGAAAAAGGGAATAAGAAAGCAGGAAGCTGGGGAATAGGGAAAGAAGAATAAAATGGAGGATCGCGTCAGTTCATTCGTTTTAAAGGAGATTGATTCTTTAAAAAAGCGACGGAGGAATTGTTAGATTAGTAATTGTCCTTTTTCTCGAAAGAAAGGATTTGGGAGAGATGATGATAGGTCGATGCGGAAGAGGACGAGAAAGAGATAAGGTCATCGAGAAGAAGGGCGGAATTTAAAGAGATGGGCGATGCTCGAATGTTTTTCGGAGATCGTCTCTCGTTCTCCCGTTCTTAATGCAGCAGTCGTTTTTAAACCGCCTCTGGCGAATTCTCCTCAAAAATTCGTAGCTGTTCTTTACATTCTAATCACGTTTAAAGTGACGTGGGAGAAGAAACGCGTGCGACGTCGCGAGAAAATGCGCCGAATTCGTCGCTGGAGACACGCGAGTGATGGAAACTGGACGAAGGTGTCTCGGCGCTATCGTCAATTGGTTTTTTTCGGTACATCTTTGATCTCTCGTTTCTCCTTCTCGGTGAAATAACTTCAACTCGTTATGCAGTTTGATCCTTCCGAGAGAGCCTCGCTGCGGCAATATCTCGCTCCCACGACATCTCGCTTTAAAATCGTCGTTCAATCGAAGACGGCCAACCTTTTCTTTGTTCCTCCGCTTTACTATCGCTCCTAAATTTCAATTTCCCCTTTTTTCTGTGCGTCTAAGGCAGGCGTGCGCGCGCCTTTGGGGGGATTGACGGCGGGAGTACGAAGGTTTATGGGGCGGGGCGGCGTGCTCTGGTATTGATCTCCCTGCACTCAGTCCACATCCCGCCTTAATATTAGCTGCCCAAACGATAGAACCTCTCATCTCTTTTTAATTCCTCCTCCTTTCCACTCCATTTCTGCCTATCCTCGCTTTTGAACCTTCGTTTCCCACGCGCACGTTCTCCTGCGGATTCCACCGCCGAATTTCCTTTCGCTTTCCGCCATTCTTTTGCTCGTTTATTTTTTGATTTCGTTACCAACGTCGTGGAGTGTTTTCTCTCTTCGTTTCGTGCCCCAAAAGTAACGAATTGCCTCCGTTTCAGTGCGGATGCCGTTTACGATCGTGTTCCCCGATCCGACGTTATTTATTATAAATTAAGTTAAAGAAATACGCTCATTTCGATTATTTTTCGCTCGATGAGTGAGAACACGATGTATCATTTGGCGTTTGATTTGTTCGTTTTGAAGCCGGTGGGAAGAAATTTCCTCGTATATTATTTCCTCCATCAAATAAATGCATTGAATATTTACTCGCGACAAAGCCTAGAAGTGCACGGTAATGTTTTTCACAAAGGGAACCTGCCAAAGTTACGAGCGGAGGATTTATTTTTAATGGGCATCCATATTTTGCGGTAATACCCTTTGAAGGATCCTTTGTGCTCGGATTAGGACGTTGCAACTGTTTTTACGGCGAAATTCCTTTTTCGCTGACGTTCGCTTTGAAAATCAGATATTCGCCATCGACCCTCGGATAAAATCGTGGGACAATGTTTTCAACTGCCCATTCATTACATACATAATTCCTCCACTATTTTCCTCAAATACATTTTCGTGTCTTTTGTATCACTTACAATCCATATTTACAAGAAAAGGGTTGAGGTGACTTTGCACATAAGGGCGTGCACCCAGGAAAATTCCCAAGGAAACAACGGAGTTGAAAAAAGTCTGACGGGGAAGGGAATCGAACCTCTATCTTCCTCTATCCGAGAAGCTGCCTTAACCATCTAGGCTACCCGGCCAGAACTTTTAACAAACCGTTTTGGGGACTTTGGGAATCCATATTTATTTTTCTTTTGTTAATACTTTTCGATTTAACTTCCCGGCACAATACCGATATTCGTGCAGTACACCGATGCAAAACCAGTTACGTTTTTCCTCTCGGCAGCGATGATGTTCTTTGCTCGCTCTCGTTTAAGTACACACGAACCTCGATAACTCGAAGAAAACGTCCGGCCCTTGAGAAAACCTCGATTAGTCGAAGAAAAAACAGTACATAACTCGAAGTTTTTCCTGACGACGTTATGGGCGTAAAAACCTTTATAAGTCGAATTTTCGGTAGCCCGACCTTTATAACTTGAATTTTCCAACAACGTAATTTACAAAAGACAGCGTGTTAACTGTATTTCGTGACAAAAATTTACTCTTTTTTTAAATCTTGATTTTATATGTGTTGCTGATTACCAAAGTTTGTACAGTAATTCATTCCGTATTCTGAGAGATGTACAACTTTTAATTGTTATGAAAATTTGAATTTACCCAAAGAAAAAGCTTACGTAATTAAAATGTTCCTAATACCAGCTGTCTCTTTTATTTCCCCGGATTTATTACCCCACTTTTAAGTAAGTACTGCAAAAAAGTCACTAGATTTTGTTGGATGGTCTTAATCAAAAATGAAATTTTAATGCAGTGGTAATCATAAGAAAACCTCGATAAGTCGATTTCTAGGTTACAGAACCTCGATAAGTTTTGTAATCTTGATTACTCGAAACCTCGGTAACTCGAACTTTTTAGCTCGTCCCTTGAGATTCGAGTTATCGAAGTTCGACTGTAATTCCTTCTCGAGATTCGCTATTGGATGAATAAGTTCCTGCTACCATTTCTTGATTTCTCTATTTTAAATTTTAGTTCCATCGATATAGGATTTATGGCCGTTCTTTTAATTCTACCCGTACTGTCACAATGTGACTGAGGTATGAATGATGGCATCAATCGCATCGAATTCCATGCGATTGGGTCTCGCTCGTTGGTGCACTCGTTGGATTTGTGCCACTCTTGTGAGGAATACAAGGGCAAACAAACCGCACTCCTCATCTTGTCTCGTGAGCCTCATTCCCTTTCCTGGTCTCTTGATCGTAAGTGGTTGAGGAAATCAGGTTTAAACCGACCTCCAGGTTTCTTATTTTTATGAAAACAGTTTATTCTTTAAGTAAAACTAAAGCGAACCGTATAATGCAATCAGAATTCTTTTTGAGGAATCGCTCATTTAGGAAACTGACGTTTGAAGAGGATGTCGCCCGATTATTATACGCCTCTTTGCCTTCATGATGACCCAACAAATATACAGATATTGCTGCTAATTAAATAAAAGAGAATCTTACAAACTTCACCTTCCAGGGAGATTTACGTAAACGTTGGAAGTGCTTATTTCAGGTTCCAATATCGTCAGATACAGCTGGGGATCAATCCAGTTGAATAATCAGAGATCTGAGAAGCAAGGTGAGAAAAGAAAAGTATTTTTAATACGAATGAATAATTTATGTCAACTATCGTACGTTATCACGGACCGAAATCACGTACACTTATCAGGTGAGAAAGTTTTTTCTGAAGGAAAAATCAACGTGGAAGACACTGTATGGAGAACTAATGTGAATGTCTTTGTTATTAGAAGGCATAAAAATATGCCAATAAAAAACAAGAAAATATTGGTATCAGGCTATCGAGTGAATTTCGGATGGACCCATTCACTCGCTGTTCATTCTAATTCATATCCATTTGATAGAAAAATGCTGAAATTGTACGCAATCTTTCAAAATCCCGCTTTTCCTCTTAGGAATCGATCCTTCTCGCCAGAACTAATTCTGTTCGTTGAAATTCACAATCACTGGCAAAAGTAGAAACACACGCAATTTCGGAATTAGAGCCAAGATTGATCACCTCACGTTAATCCTTTTACACCGCGAGGGGAAGATGGTCCCGCGAATTAATTTATATCCGTCCAGTTTACAGCAAATGTCATGTAAATTATATCCTCCCCGGTTGGCGTCTATTACGTTGTCCCCGAGGACACCTCTCCATTCATATCCCCGCCGTTTTTGCGCCATCTTAGCAAGTGGTAGACAAGGAGCCATACGTGAATCGAATTAAATTTTGTAGCCGCGAGTTCACTGCCTGCGCAAACATCGTCTGTTTATGCGTTAGTCGGCTGTTTAATTCCTAAAAATGCCGCAAGGCGCATTATTCGCCCTGTTAACGGCATTTGTCCCGCCTTCATTAACTGTCAACGAGGCGCGTTTCCGTTGTAATTCATAAATTCGGCTGAATTTGCGTCAAATGTGACGTTTAATTTTGAAATTTTGCTTTCACGAGGCTTACAATATTCTCCTAGTGAAGTGATTGACCGAAAACATTTCCGAACTTTAGAATATGGGTAATTCAAATGTTTTTAATTTCATAGTTTATAGATCATTTGGAAACGTTTATTGTTATGTGTATGTTTAGAAATGACTTTGCTCGATAAGTCATGCGACTTAAACCCTAAAGAGAAACAGAGATGAAGGTGTTCGGTCTCACCCTTGTTTCTTTTGATCAATGACATCCTGGATGTTTAAAAATACATTGCATCCATTTATAGTAGACCCTTAGTAGTCCTATTGGTAGGAAGTTGGCCGGGATGATGATCTGACGTCATCAGGATCAATGATTGCGTTATGAAATTTTGACAAAGCGTCCCTTAAAGTGGCATTGATGCGGAATGGTAGTTCAGTACCTGCCCTGAAAGTGAGAGACCTGGATTCGAGTCCTTATGTCGCTATTTTAACCTCTTTTTCTTCATAGCTCATTATTTTACTGTAATTGGAAGCTGGTAAAATGTACTCGTAGATAGTTTTTATCATTGATAAGTAAAGAACCGATGTCATACTCCGTCCTCGATGATGGAATTGGCGTGGTGTTGGGTCCACGCTTAACAGCCTTATCGATAGAGGGCCCCGAAGTCATTTGCTGCGGGGAGTTTCGCCGTTGATACCAAGGGGTCCGAGAATTGGGATTGTATTATGCCAGATCATGAATGTTCTGTTCGGGGGAGGAGGGACCTAACCTCGCCTAATAAAGATCGAATGATGTTCATGATCGGTGTAAATTGGCGTTAATTGCTATGTTAAATTACAATGCAATAATTAATCGGGATGATGTCGAAAGAGTTCTCGGGTCTCCAACCGGATTGCCTCTTGCAAAAGGGTCGACGTATCGTGCGCAGAGTGCGCGCCCGAAACGTCGACCCTTAGGCAATCCGGTTGGAGACCCGAGAATTCTTTCTACATTATATTCACCGGGAAAGAACTTCTTCTTTCTAAATCGGGATGATAGTTGACAGATTTAGAGATGATCTACCTTTTTACTCTTAAATTAGAATTTTAGCAGAAAATTAATTTCGAATTTGGTCACCCATTTGCGTGTGATTTCCGGAGGAAGACCATCTGAGACATCCATTCGAGCAATTATATATTGCGAGATATATACTATCACTATCATAATATCACAAGTACTATCAATATGCAAGTACTATCACTATCATAATATACTATATCACAAGTACTATCAATATGCAAATCCTATCACTATCATAATATACTATATCACAAGTACTATCAATATGCAAGTATTATCACTATCATGATATACCATATCACAAGTACTATCAATATGCAAGTACTATCACTATCATAATATACTATATCACAAGTACTATCAACTTCATAATATATCACAAGTACTATAAATATGCAAGTACTATCACTATCGTAATATACTATATTACAAGTACTATCAATATGCAAGTACTATCACTATCATAATATACTATATCACAAGTACTATCACCGGCCGTTTTGGCTGAGTGGTTAGCTCGCACGGTATCTATCAAACCCCACGGTCCCGGGTTCGATTTTCGGCTAGTCGGATTCTTACGATTAGGGAATGGTCTTGTGTGATTGTTGTTGTTTATACTTACCACTGTAAAAGTCCTGGTAATGGATGTTTGTGGGGTATAAGTTTATTAGTTACGAGAAAAATGCTGTGTGATTAACGGATATATTTGTTAGTCAAATGCCTACTTGGAATGTGATTTTTCGCATATTAATTTAGCCTTCGTCTAAGTGTGATATTTTTCTATGCCAACATGGCGAAATGCGCAACACGTTTGCTCGTGCAGCATTTGTGCTTGTTGGCTCGACCGTACTATTTAGGTCTCATTCGACCTTCGAAACCGCGATTGAAAAAGGGATTTAACGAGACCGCGGCTAGAGAAGATTTTTGAGCATCTTTTTGTATTTTCGTTTCGCGCAGTCTGCAGGATAAGTCGAAAACCTGTTAGATTCGAGCTAATGGTGGGTTGGCCATGTCTATACACTTTGGGGGTTTATCACTTCTTGCTTTGTGCTTTGCTTGTGCCTTGTATTCAGGATTTAAATTAATTAATCGAAATTAGCAAAGGGCTCCTGTCTCTCTTGTCTTTTCGTCGCAGGATTATCTCATTTACTCAGTCTTGGTTGTGCTCGAATGAATGAGGAATGAGCGATTCCGGATAGTTTATCCAGTTCATTCAGTTCCATGAAAAATGCACTCCATTGATCCAAAGTGCCGCAGTTGCGGATTTTGTTTTTAATTACATTATTTTATCTCTAACTGTGGAAAGCGAGGGCAAAGTGCCTCACTCCTCATAGTAAGCCTCATTTGAAGTAGTAAATGTGGAAGAAGATCTGAAAATGGTATCATAGGCCGACGCCGAAACGTCGGTTTATACCATAGAACTCACCCGTATGGCAACCCGTTTATGATTTTTAGTCACAACTCACCGGGAAAACAGCAATCTCTCTAAGATCTGACCAGTCCTAGGGTGGAAACATGAAAAAAGCGTATTTTTGTTTCTGCAGTAGTTGGAAGAAAGTATCTATTTTATAGCGGTGGGCAAACTTATGTGGGTAATATCTCATTGTCAAATAAATAGGGTAAGCGGTGAATATATTACATTATTATTGATGTACACTCCTGGCCAAAACCTCCTCCTAGCGATCTTAACGGCCGGTGCTGCGTTAATTTTGGCCAGGAGTGTACATTTCAAGCCTTTTTGATTACAAGAACCAATGATGCGTACATATTTAAATTATTTATATTTATTAAAAAAGTCAAATCCAATCTCGTCAAGCTTGACATTTACAGGTACATTTGTCTGTAAATATTATCTATTTATTCTTGGGTTTAAACTATTACCACATCTTCAGTTGGGTGAGATTTTAACGCCACGCCTCTTAAATCAGGTTCGTATTTTCGGACGGCTTTACTCTGCAACAACCTAAGTTATTGATTAGGAAGTTGTTCAGGAAATTGTTATGAATTTTAAATAAATAATTCTTATTGTTATTCCGAGGGATTTGGTCTCCTCCATTTGTTTCATTATGTATTTGGTTGTTCCTTCCGAATATGTCTTTGCTCGTGGCTTTCGTTCAATCGATGCATTTTGCTGAGAAAGAATTTGGAGATAATAAGACTCCTAAGGTAAATAAATATCCTCCCAACGATTTGAATTACGGATACATGAATATTTATACGCATTTGAATAATTTTGCATGCATCAGCATATAAATAGCGGCTGTGTTTCAGCAAGAGAAGTTTGGATGAGGAGAAAAGAAGAATCGGTTGCGGTCGACTGAGGAAGAGTTGTATTGCCTCTGCCGGTCACGTGGTGAGGTTATTAACGAACTCTCTTTGCCTTAGCTGACGGTGGAAACAGTTTGTTAGATTCTAGGATGTTCTAAAATAAAAAAAAAATTTGGGAAATTTTCTTAAGACCTCGCTTGGAGCAAAATAAATCACCAGGTCGCACTCAAGTGTCGCCTACATTCAAACAGATTGGGATTGAATTATTATCGAAATTTTACAAAGTGAAAGGCAATTAATCGACGTAGTAAAGGTTGTACCACCCGCTGGTTTTCGTAGGCCTGTCGTGTACACCAGAAGTCGACAACTATCGCCACCGGTGGTTGTTTTCATATATTTCCCAAATGATAAAGTCAACAGTCGATAAAAATTTTAATTAACATTTAAGGAAATTTTTATTCTCTCCAAAAAGGGGAAGGTGGAAAACTTTTCTGATAGAAAAGTGTCAATATTAGATCGATGCTTTTAAATAAATGGATAAATAGATTAACCAAGGTACACAGTGCATTCTCCTCCTTTAATTGCCCTTACTTTTGAATAGTAATTCTTTGGAAGATGATATATGAAAGTAGTAAATGAAGAATAATGACGAAGATACCAGCTAACAAAACAGAACACTGATATGAACTGAAACATCAAGGACGTATTGCTATTGATCGCCTTTCCTTTGTCTTTCGTAGTGTGTTTGTGTGTATACACACAACCAAAATTAAACGAAAATAATTATATATATTAACCTTTTAGTTTCGAAGTATTAATTATAAATATAACCGATCCCCGCCAGTCTATAATCGTCGTTTCCACCGAACAACTGCTGCTCATTCCAATCTGTAAATGTGAAATAATCTCACGGAAAAGCTGTACATAACTTGGCCTGTAGGAAATCTAGAAATTTTAAAAAGATTTCTCTTATACTTTAGATACACCTATCTACACTCTCAACTGTCGGACACTTTTTGTACTAATGAGAATTGCAGTTTAGCGGAATAACGAGAATAAAAAGACGATGGCTCGTTTGGGAAGCCGTTTCAGAATGTCAATGAACACGTGATTTGTGAGTGAATTAGAATCGAAGGAGTGTTTCTGATTTCCCTTATGCGCCTCCAAAGCGTTCCTTTGACTGTCCATCGATGCTCTTTGTTCCCTCGGCCTAGTTACAGGGCATTTATCTGTTTCGGGGGTCCATTTGACGACTTGCAGACATTCGGTCAAAGCGTTGTGAATGCAATAGATCGGTAGTTAGCTGCTAGGGAACTGTGGGATGAATTGAAGCAAGCGCCGCTGTTATATTCTCATTAGGGAAGCTCTGATTGACACGTTTTAAAATCGCAATCAAAAGGGTTCTTTCCTCTTTAAGTTCCATTTCATATGGTGGAGACTTGTTTGATATACTCTTCGTTAAGCAACTGTTGGAATCGTAGATTGAGAGATCAAATTTATGTGGCAATAGAAGGATTGTATTTTTTCCTGAACTGATACGTTATTATGCGTCGGATGGAAGAATTATTCCGATACAAGAGTTGCTACTTTTGCTGTTTGATTTTTTCTTGGAATGTTTTTGAAATTGAAGATCATCATTTCCTTCTAAATGTATTCGAGGAGCTATTAACTACAAAATAGAATTTAATGCATGCCTAGCTGAGTATAAGAATTATATTTTAATTTTCCGCCCAAGTAGAAAATGAGGTACTAAAGTCTAATCTAATAGTATCATATCGTATTGGATAGTGTCAGAATGATGAATTTACCTGTATATTTCCTTATCGTTGGCTATCGAAATTATAGCAATTTAGAAATATCACGGGATATCATCGGGGAATAAATTTAATTCGCAGAATATTTCTTCGAAATGTTGTTGTAGCTAAGAATTCCTAAATCCCTTATGTTTGAGAAATTGAGTTTTCGGAAAAACCGTAGGCTATGAATACTTCTCTTGCGGCGTTGTCAGTTTGATATGCGATCGATGTCTCCAGATTTGCCTCTATCCGATTTCGCCTTTCGCCCAAACTATTCCAACTATGGTCGAATAATTTCAATCCTCGTTGAATCGAACATCGAGATAATACTTGTATATCGGAAACGTTTTTAAACGCTTTCGTTCGATGGATATTAATCGTTCGATAATTGCCTTGGAAAGTAATCCCGACATTTGCTCCTTATCTAGATTTATTTATTTATTCAACGGGATATACCCCTTTGTTACAAAACATGTCACAGCACCAATATCACATAGCAGAATTTAAAAGTATAAAATACAATAAAAAATAGGATTTTATAAGTATAAAATATCACAAATCATCATCATCATCAGCCATTTTCAATCCGTCGTCGGATGTAGGCCTCCCCAAGTACTTTCCAATTTTCTCTGTCCTGAGCTTCTCGTTGCCACGTTACACCTAAGTACATGATGATGTCTCTATTCCACCTGTCCATGGGTCTTCTTCTTGGTCTCTTCACATCTCTTGGTATCCAGTTGAGAACTGCAGATGTCCATCGGTTTTCATTTCTTCTCGCAACATGGCCGGCCCACCTCCATTTTAGTGATCTTACCTTATCTATGATGTAACTCCAGTCATCTTCCTCACCCAAGTGTTGCTTTTCCTGTCTCTTCTTGTGATTCCCAGCATGCAGCGCTCTATGCTCCTTTGTGTTGTCTGTTGGTTATTGCAGTATTTAACACCCAAGTTTCACTACTATAGGTCAGGACAGGTAAAATGCATTGGTTGAAGACCTTCCTCTTCAGAACCATTGGCATTCTGGACTTCAGAATGTGTGAGTTATGGAAATTTATATCACAAATTATTCGTTGTTAAGCATAAATATCACTAACATCATTATAAATAATAAAATTTACGTTTAGGATGTTACAAATAATAAACATAAACAGCTTTTGCGAAGAGAATAATCATAATAATGCATAATAATATAATATTTTCCACAGGAAGAGCGGTGCACCCAATCGGATGCTTCTTACCCATCTTCGATAGTTCGAATGCAAATTCGGGACTTGAATCCCTCCGCCGCCCTAAGACGTTATCCGAAAGAAGATAAGTGCCGTGTCTAAGCTCTTTTCGAGGCCCATTTAAGTCGGGCAAAAGGGCGCCAATAAAGATGTTTATGGAGACGCCAATCATCCCTTCGATGCCCCATTTTACCATTGCCTTTTACCTTACGCTCTACATTATTTGGCTGTCGTCTTTTATCATTTGGTCGTCTCCATCATTTCCAGTTCGACCTCTGACTTTCCGCCAAAACAGCACTCGTATTCATCTTTTGTAGAAATTCGGTGGATTTACGCATCTGTTTGGGGACCGCCGGTTGTCTCTAAAGGGCCACGAGACGATTCGTTGACGTCCGGATAATAACTGGTTTCCTGAAGACGATCTGATGAACGAATCTTCGGTCGAAGTATCTCGTTCGATTTGATCATTGAGAACGAAAGACGTCGTACGCATGAAATTAAAGAGCTTCCGTGTTCGATATATCGAAATCGGTCGACCTATTTCGATAGTCTATTGCTCTCTTCTATCATTTTATCGAAAATAAGGAAAAACGACTTTTTTTGGAGGACGTGTATCAATCTCCCCGTGGGTCGCACAGATGTGTCGTATCCATCTTCCTCTAAATGGAGAGTCGCGCTTGATATCCATCTTGCTCTGCGGAGAGTTTTATCTACGCCGTAAATTCTGCTCTTTTGTCATCTGAGTTGAAATTGTATTCCTTCCATAAATCCTAAAACTTCGATTTGGAAGAAAGCGTTTTTATTTTATGAATTTATCGGCTTCTTTTCTCCTAACTTTCGTTGTTTATCTTAAATGACATCGATGCGAAATGTTGAACGCCGAAAAAATTATGATGCGCGATTCGAGGATGGTCATTGGGAAAAATATCCGTCATTGGATTTATATTTAAGTAATTTTTGTCTCTGTTTTGTAACTATTCAACATATTAAATAAATTATTTTCATGTATGTTAAGCCTAACTGGTTTTTTGATATAATTATGGTAAATAAATGTTGCTCAATTATTATTAATTTGCTTAGTTGCTTTTTGAGAGGAAATGATGCGAGCGAAAAACTTGGTGTAAAATTGTAGTCTATCACGAGATGATACTTAAGCGTATTGAAAAAGACACTTTTCGAAGATTTTTTTTTTGTTTTGCCGAACTTGTTCAAAATAATTGCAATTTGAATGCGAAATCTAATGGATTTGGATATTAAATCGCAAGAACTATTTTGATTTCATCAGATGTGTGGTCCTCCATCACAGCAAGACAAGGTGACAAATGAAATATCATTAGCATCCTTGTTTTATCAGAAGGCAGATGAAATTATTACACTCATAAAAGTATTATTCTTTGCGGGTCAATAGATCTCTATAAAGAGGTCCAGCGAGAGAGACATTTCTAAAAGTATTGTTTAGTCGTGAAACTCCAGATCTCTATCCAGGTCTTCAGGTGATGACGCACAAACTGCTCACAATTTCGCAATGGCATTTCTCCGTAGCAATTCTAGAAATAAACGACGTTTCCGAGAGAGAGTCGTTTAGTCACTAATTAAGCCCGACTTATCGTTGGCTTGTCTTCTGCAGTCTCCGGAGAATCAATTTTCTAATCGCTCTCTTTCCTTCGTCACTAGGAAAGGGCATTTACTCCTTTCGAGCTATCCTTCAATTGAAAACCACACGAGCGAATTTAGAGGTATGGGATTTCAGTTTTGTTTAATTTTCCAGAACGTTCGCGGAAGCGAATTAATGCCGAACATTTGTGTGGTTTCATCATCACTAGCTGGAGCAATCAAGAGGAAAAATAAACAAAAGTCTCCACGTTCCATTAGAATGACGGAAATTTGTTTAATTTACATAAACAGATGCTGTGTGTGGTGGAGCCGATAACTCGTCTTTCGGTATTTCTATTGTAGAATCGCCTAACAGAATGGCGAGCAATTTTAGCTCTTTAAAAATATTGAGACCAATAGTAAGTTTTCGCAATTAAATAGAATCATTTCTGTGATGATTTTACTTCTTTATTCTGATATCGCAGCAAATGTTTATATTTTTCAATATTGTCCAAACTCGGGATTCTCAGAAGATTTTGGGAATGAATTGAAAGTGTGAAATAAAAACAGGTGGGAGAAATGATTCTAACGTGACTCGCACCGAGAAAATCCTCACCAATACGATAGGGATATGTTGTGTTTGAATAATATTGATGGAAGCAAAATAGATATTTTGTTAATATAACGCGTGTGGTTCGAAAAGGATGAAATGCTGATTAAATGCTGCGAAAAGGCCTTACGGTTGTTTGAAAAGATACGCAGATTAGAATCTTAGAAATGGAAGTATAAAGTTATATGTAAAGTAACTAGATGTGACTGATATCCCGTTCACGTTTTTAATTTTTTTGTGAGTGGAAGTTTATTAGCTAAGAATTTAATATCTGATTTATAGGGACTTTCTAATTATCTAATGTAACATTGAACAAAGGGAAATGAATGTTATACATACGCTCGATGTGTTTTCTTTTGTTGTCCAGAGTGTTTATCGACAGCAATTCACCGCGGTTCTAATTATGACAATAAATCAGTTAATACACTTCGTTTAACGTCTTTTTTGTTCTTAATCATCATTGGTATCTTCTTTATATAATATTAGATATTTTTATTAAAGCATTAATTGGTGATTCTTTTCACCAAGCGCCATATCGACTACTTATAAATCACGTGTTACAATTGGTAAAGTCATTGATTAAGGTTATTTACTGTCCTCAGTCAGAACGTACGGGTGAGTGAGAAACAGCAATTAGATATATATTCTGATCAACTAAAAAAGTCGTTGTAATATAAAAAAGACTGATGATAACTCACTTGATGGTGATACTATGCATTGAAACCTGGTCGTGTATGTATTATTTTTTGTGGTTTAGTCTAAATTAAAGTATTTTGTTTACTTTTTTTTCCGTTATTATGGATTACCACCTAGACCGTCCCCGTTTTTACACAACAGTGCAAAAACTATCCTCGATCTCGAATGAAAATATCGAAGAAAATAAAGAAATTGAAAGTAATTTATACGAAACCTTCTCCGTTTGAAGTTCAGTTTCTGTGCCTCGCAGTGGCCTTATGATCCTCCGACAACTCCTCAACTTCTTTTATAACCGAAAAAGCGATTCGAACGCTAAGAAAAGAAGACCCCTATTTGTCTGCATCGACGCACATCCTCTTCCCTTTCGTCCTCTTCCGGCGATTGTTTCAAACCCTCCTCTTGAATGACGTTAATAGATTGATACAACGTGTCAAGGATTCCTTTTTTGCCTTCGCCGAGCAAAACATTCGAGCAAACGACATTATCGCCCTTCACTCGCGAAGTGTTGGATTCGACAAGATTTTCTCAACAGGTTATCCCCGCCTGATCTGCATGCTGAGAGCCATTGGGATTCAGGGACAAAAAAATAATCAATCTTTTCCCGAAATGTCTAGAGGAAAGGGCAATCGTAGCAACAAAATGGAGTGAAGGCCGCTTATAATGAACATAGGAGTAAAATTCACGGTCTCGGGCGATGTCTTGTGGAAATACATCATGATGAAGAAGAACAATTTGTACTTTTCCACAGTATTTTATTAAAAACAATAAAAGGAAACAAAACACGACTAGTTTCAGAGATTGATCTCCATCATCAAGTGACCATGCAAAAACGTTAAGCATTATATGTACACTCCTGGCCAAAATTAACGCAGCACCGGCCGTAAGGATCGCTAGGGAGTTGCTGCGTTAATTTTGGCCAGGAGTGTACAAGTAAGACTGGCGGGAAAATTTCTTCCACCCACTGACAATGTTGCACTACCTCCAGTTCCGTCGCCCTGACTCACCTCTCTGCCCTCTCCCCCACGCCCATCTTTTCCTATTTCCTTATTTTCCCGCCAGTCCTACTTGTATATATTACGAGTAAAATGTAGATTGCATACTGCAAGCAGATCGACAACACCAATTTCATATCTGCATCATATCGCGAAAATTCTCAAATAAAAAAAAGGATTCAAAATATTCTTAAAATACGCTGTAATTTAATCGTCTGGCATCGAACCCGGGTCTTTCTGGTAATAGTTTCTATGCAGTGCAACGCAAGATTGCAATTTTAAACTATGTATGAAAATTCAAGCAGAAATATTGGCTGTGACTGCCTCAAACGACGTTCTACTTTTCACGAATGTAATGGCTCTCTGTGTTCGAACCAAGGACGATCAAGGAAATCTAAAACATGTTTTTGAAATGTATTTATGGTCTCTACCTATATGCCGAATTTCAACTTTTAATATCATTGGGAAAGGGTTCAAAATAATTCTAAAAAATCGGACCAGTTACTAATTGTAGAGACGCCTGGTGTCGAACCCAGGACATATTGGCAGCTGAAAATGCACAGGATGACTTGTTAGGACTTGGTCTTATTTCATGCATTGTTTGAAGTCAATATCTTGGCGAGAAGTACCTAAAATTTGCTTCCGTTATCTCCGTAAGAAATGCATTGAGGAGTGCAAGTGGCCCTCTGGGATCGAACCAAGGACCATCACCGAAAATGTAAAATTTGATTATGAAATATATTTATGATCTCTAACCCCATGCCGAATTTCAAGTTTTCATGCCGTCGGGAAAGGGTCCAAAAAAAATCATAAAAATCGCTACAATACATTTTAAACGGGCAATTTTTGCCCCAACCTAGCATCGAACCAAGGATAATCTTCGATGATGTCTTAATGGTTTTCGTTGGATATGCAAGGCATCTAGCGATCCCTCGAATTTCAACTCCCTACTTTTCCGGGAAGTGCCTCAAAAAATTTTCCAAAATCCCCACCATGTATCCTTATGGAGAAAATCGGGACTTTGGGGCCTTCTGGAATCGAACCCATGACAATAAGGATCAAGGTCACTTTTTTCCTGGGGGTTTCACGTTATGGCCAATACGTCGTAAAAATTTCAACTCAATCACGCTTGTGGTTTAGGCTGTGAATTTGTATCCTCCCTATCTATCTATCTATCTAGTTTTATGAATGAATCCGGAGAAGCATCTATATATAATAGATGCTTTACGTTTTTGCTTGGTCACTTGATGATGGAGATCAATCTCTGAAACTAGTCGTGTTTTGTTTCCATTTATTGTTTTTAATAAATACTGTGGAAAAAGTACAAATTGTTATTTTTCATTATAATATAGGAGTGTACTTTTCACCTCTACGAACATCAATTTAGAGCTTTGAAAACACCTCTTGAGGACTTTAGTCTGGAGTATCCTACTCTACGCCAGTGAGACCTGGACTTTTAGGAAGAGCGAAAAGAGGAAACTGGAAGCCTTCGAAATGTGGTGTTATCGCCGAATACTAAAAACACCGTGGGTGGACAAAGTAACAAACGAAGAGGTGCTACAAAAGATGAGAGAAAGACCGTGTCTTCTCAACCTGATAAAGAAGAGAAGATGCACCCTGATTGGCCACATCCTTAGGCATGATGGGCTTATTAAGAACATACTAGAGGGCACTGTAGAAGGGAAATACTGGAAAGGAGGACCTAGACTAAACTACATGGGACAGCTGATGAAGGATTTAGGCTGCCAGAAATATGTAGAAGTAAAGAGAATGGCCCAGGATCGTGAAAAATGGAAGACTGCTGCAAATCAATCTTAGGATTGTAACGAGAGATGGAAGAATATGAGTGTAACGAATGGGATGTCATCGGTATAAGCGAAGTCAGAAGAAAATCAGAAGAGCTACTTACACTGAAGGAAGGACATTTATTCTTTTACAGGGGTACCAAGGATGGAAGAAATGGAGACGTTGGATTCTTGATCAACAAGAGATGGAAGGATAATGTGGTAAAATTCGAAGGTGTTTCAGGCAGAATATGTTTAGTAATAACATGTGAAAATGAGTCAATTAATCGACAGTAAGACATGGTCCTTAAATATTTTATCTTACGAATTAGTCTGTTTACTCCATCTCGGAATTGCGCGGAAAAGTCCATTTTCGAACGCATCGAACAATCCTTCAGTTCTGACAAAAACGCCGAATGCGAAAAAAAAACATTTCCTCTGTTTTCATTTCCGACGAGCATCCACGAATTGATCTGTTTTTGCGAAATATTTCGAAGAGTATGATTTGAGCAATAAAGAATACCGGAGATATCGTCAAAGGAAAATATAAATATACCTTTTGCAAAGTAAACAACCCGGTGATGGAACGTTCGTACCTCGTAATAATGTATCTTCGATTTTTGATGGATTTCCCTGCAAATGGAACGGAATTTTTATTTCGAATGGAACAAAAACGAAACCTTTTCCATTCCATCCGAAATCGCCTTTTTTCCAAAGTGAACTTCACTACTTTTTACTGAATGCGTTTTCCCCGGAGTCCAAAAATGTTTACCAATTTCTATCCCTTCTTTTGTCATCGTTTCCCACAGTGTAATCTTCTTCGTTATATTTCCTCCTTTCTTATAAATGGGATGGTGATAACATTAAAATATGTAAAAATCAGATTACGCTTTCCAAAATCGCTTTGCAGGTAATGGATTTGCTGAATTTTCGTTGGTAAATTTTCCAGGTTGTAATTATTCTTCGAGAGCGAAGGAAGTATGCCTTTCTTTCTTTCACAATGTGTTCTTCGGTCGATAAAATAGGGATATTGCGTATTCTGCGTGATTGAATTCCTTTACAACGATTACAGGATAGAGTTATCGAATATTAATTGTTAATTATTTATAATTATGAAAAATTTTCAATTTATTTTCTTATTATATGTATTTATGAGTTACAATTAATAAGCAACCTTATGGAAAATGCAGACTCTGATTAGAAAATAACAGCTCTACGTATTAAAGATAGTTTTCGTTTCAAATTCTTGAAATAATGATAGCGGCAGGGAAAAAATATTTTTTTCAAATCACTCGAAAGATTATGCGCCGTTGCGAACTTAGGTAGTTTGTTCTTCGATGGAGAATCCGATTAAGGAAAATAACAGGCATCCAGTGATAGAACTTTCTCACACCTTCAGTTAAATTAAGAATCTTGCGGTAGCTACCCTTTTACCAATTCAATTATTTTTCAGCAGCACTTCTATGTAAAAAGAAATACACTATCTTTCGTAAATATAATGCTATTTTTTTATAATATTTTCTACCCCTATGATTTTGATTTATGTATGGTATGGTATAATTTGCGTGAATATGGCTTTGCTATCAAGACTCAAGATATTCACGCAGCTGGTTGAAATCGCGGGAAGTGTTTATTGCTGTTTCAACAATTTTCTCCGCCTTTGAAATGACACAATTAACAAAGAAACATTCCACAGCGACTTGTGGTTGTCCTTAAAGCCTATTTCGTGTTTGCGAACATTTGTTGTGAGAATTTGAAATCGCTCGTGGCGACCTCGTTTGTGAATCCGTCGGAACTACACGAGTCCATTAATCGTAAATGCAGCTCCGTTTTACGACAATTACCCGCTCCTTTCCCATTATTACGTCTTCGAACTAACTATTTCGACTATCTTCTGTTTTCTTTCTTTTCATTCTTCTCTATTTCATTAATCTTATCCACTTTTCTCATCACTTGTGGAGAATTTAAGAGAAATTATTCTCAATAATGTTAAAATTAATAAATGGGAACTTCGGGGCTTAGGTTTGAAAGTTACTCTTCCCAACATCACATTTTTTCGGTTGACAATTTCAATGTCGGAGTTTTTCCTTTCATTATTTGAATCGCAAAATAATTTCGGTACATGTATCTTAAATCGGCGAACAGATATGTTCAACATTTCTATCTCTTCTTGTGTATCGATATGTACGACAGTCTGTTTTGTTGGCTCCGTGTGAAGTTTTAAGTTGAACACCGACTATATTTCACGCATCGGGAAATTGTGATGAAATATTTTGCAATCTTGGAACAACTGGATTTTATTCGAGCATTTCCCCTGTAATAAATATTTACGCGACTTCCATTTTGAATACATAAACATTATTCGCGCCCACTTTTACAATCGGATGGAATGGGTGAAACGACATTAATCAGAATGGCGAAGATTATAACGCTTTTAACAATCGTACCTTTGCCACAAAATCGCTGTTTCAACTATTGGTATGTTTGAGAAATGCGCAGCGATTAGTTTACATTATCTGTTTGAGAGTATAATGAATGATTGGCATTGATCATTCGATGACGTACGCGATGCAGTAAAACAGCACAATCGTTTGCTATCGATTATTCCTCTTCATATCTGTTGGATATAAAATCTTTTGTTTTTGTTTCAGTTTCCAGTGCTTTCGCTTCGAATTCTTCAGAGTTTTCATCTTCAATTAAAGGACTTGATTAAGAGGAACTGATCTTGAAAACATTTCAAAGATAGAAAAATAAATGTATGGAATCCGGGGCTTATATAGAGACACTCGCAGAGCAAATCTATTTCCAGGGGAATTCCAAGTATGGAATTGAATTTCCGCGCGAAAGGCTTTTTCAGATCACGTATCCTTTTATCAATTACTCTTCAAATTCAATACATACCTCCGTACCGTACCTCGAAGACGCAGAAGCGATTTCGGAAGAACAAGAGTAAATTAAAAATTTCATACATTTTTTTAAAGTTGATATATAATAAGGATTCATTTAGCATCTTAATAATAATAATAAATTTATTTTGCTCTGGGATTATGAGTCCCATAAGAGCAGAAAAAACTATACAAATTTTGTCTGCTCACATAAAATAAATAATACAAATTATAAACATTAGGTCGTAATACAAAAGATAGACTACTCACAAAAAATAATACAAAAAAGAATAAAGAAAAAATATGCCAATATTATGGTAATAAGAGTAATTCTGAAGAAACAAAAAGGTAATCGAACAGTTTTTCTTTAAATGATTGTGCGGAGGTGGAATCTTCATTCTTTTCGTTTCAATTGGACATCTTTAAGCGTTGGTTCTATCACGTTAGTGCGCTCTCGTCTTAGGGCGCCCATTTTTAGAATTCTTCTTCCAAGTCGCCACAATTTAATAACAGTATCGAGAAAGCCTCGCGTAATTTAACTTGGGCTCCGCTTCGCCTCTTTGAACTCCTCTTTTTTTCCATCGCTGAAAAGGTATTCTGGATTAAAAGGGGTCCAGATTAATGAAGTTTCACTTTAGTCGAGGCTTACCATCCTTTTTCGGGTAATTTGTTTAACATCGAAAAGTATTCGCTTATCGCTCTCAAGTGCAGGGAAGGAACTTCACTTTGCACAGAGATATACGAGAAGTTTGCTTGATTTTGTACTTACGGATATTTCTGGGAGCTATCTTCGCAGGGGATTACTATAAGCCTCGCTTACTTTGCGAAGATTTGGGGCGTCGAATTACGGGTAAGAAATGTTCCGGATAATATCTGCCTTTCTCAAATTGCCATCCTATGTTCTGGTCTAGATGAAACAATATTCTAGATCCCATTGAGTATCGGTGATAATAGATCAGCTTAAATTTGAGGAAATTGTTCAACACGAGGCACTTAATTGAGTGAAATGCAGGCGAATCGGGTTTAATGTAGTAAATTAATCTTAAAAAGTAATTATCCGATCATTTTCAAAATTCATATTTTGTATTTTCCTAACTATGCCAAGAGTTGATTAGTTTTTGGTGAATATCGCTTAACCGGAAGTTGCGGTTTATCCGGAACAAAATGTCGTTTCTTAAATATCTCTGTAAGAATGCAATGTAGGTATATACAATTATAAACAAAAGTTGTATATAATGTATATACTTTACTACAACTTTTGTATGAAACATTTTTTCGTAACACTGATTGTTTAGGAGTTATACTTCAATAATGGTTAACCGGAAGTTGTTGTTTATCCAGAAATGGAAGTTTTTCATACATATCTCTGTCAGAATGCAATGTAGGTATATACATTTACATACAAAAGTTATAGATAATGTATTTTACTACAACTTTTGTATGAGACATTTTCCTGTTACACTCATTGTTTTGGAGTTATTTATATATTACCGGCATAGGCTTCTGTTTTCAATAAATACGGAGAAAGTCATGTGTTGGCCACATCAGATTTTTATTGTTTTAAAAAGGATTTTTCATGATTTTTCTGCAACCGCCTTATATTTGTCTCGTCCACCCGCCAATAGAGAAGAGCATTTTCGGAGAATGTTCGGAATTAATGTTACGACTGTTGCAAAGTAGAGTTAAAGTTCTGGAGTATGTGCTATTTTATTTATTAGCGATGATAAATGGACAGCGTTGATGAACGCCATATTGCTCAAAAAAATAACTGGGGAATTCGTCGGAGTTTATGACCGCTGATTTCTGTTTTTTTTTTCCACCGAACAAAGGAAAGGCGCGTCTGCTTTCGATCGCACTTCGACACATATGAATTGTTTTCACGTTAATTATTTATTGAAGAGTACGAATTAAAAATTCATTATATAGCTGATGAATAATGGAGTTTTAATTATCTGAATATTAATAGGTTGGAATCAGAAGGGCGTTCGGTGACACACGTTTTCCTCCGTCAACAGTTGATGAGTCACTTTCACGAGAAGAAACCATATTCGACGCTCTTTTATTTATTTGAGGCAGTATTTTATGACAAACGAATGTAGTTTTTTTATCTTAAAAGTGAATATTTGTGCAAAGAAGAAGGTGTTTCCATAGTGCTCTAACATCGAAGTATGCGTGCCTGTGAAATGGATTTAGCGGTGGATATTGAGTTATCGCGGATTCTATGAGATGCTGAGACCCAAATAAATCAGATTCGTGTGAGTGATCTTCGAGGAAATATCCTGCGAAAATTAGCAAAACGAATTTGATCCGTTTTGCTCGTTCGGAGGAATGGATTACCGAAAATTCCCGATGCATTCCATTGAAAGAATTACATTTCGAAGTAGGAAATGATTGCAAATGGACGAACGACGCAATGGCATTCGATTTATGAGAGAAATATAAAGTAGCTGTGTCAGCGGAAGAAATGAGTGCACACTTCGCAGAAAGAAAATCATATGAACTAAACTCGCCATGTAAATAATTATTTGGAGTCTGGAAAGGGATCAATCTATTTTACATCGATTACTTGAGGAAAGACACTTTTGGCTCGCGACAATTTGGTACACCTTGTGAAACGTGCCTTTAAAAGCTGCGTCTTCGTCTGCAGACGAGTGAATGGCCTTTGCTGGATCGATGGCTGACCCACATCGGATGCCAAATCGCATTCTCTTTGAGTGCGATTAAAATATCGCAAAAGGTGCCAATTCTGCTTTCGCCGTCTTTTTTTCCGAGGTCTCTCCCGAATCCTCCCCGTTCTCACTCCAACGACGACGCCTTTCCCACTTGTTCTCGGTGTGCCTCTATATGAAATGCAACCGACGAGTTCACGGGCGAATCATTGGTTTATGTTAATTGCAGAATGAATTGTCGCTTTGAGGATGCGCCGCAAGAATATATCTAAAAACTGCCATCATCCAGGCTGCGATTCACTCATAAACTCATAAATAACACAAATAACACATTTTCTTGCTTTTATCGTTAAATCTCGTGTTCCCCATCTACGAAATACCAATACAGAGGCAGTCTTAAAATACCTTTTCCTAAAATCCCTAAAACAAACTTTAATCAAGGCCGATCTTTCATTAATATTTAATATAATTAACCCCCACATTGATTCCCCTGAACTAGTTTCCTTATTTAGTTACCATGTTCAACCTAGAGCAACTAGACTAACTTCTCCATGTTCTTTTATTTAGATTGTCCCTTGCTCAACGTTCCCTGCTTTATAGACTTCCAAACCTTTTGAATTCTCTACCTTCCTTCCATAGACCCCTTCAGACTGTCACTTGACGCATTCTTAAATTCAGTAAATTCCTGTAAATAATTTCCTGCTTTGGTCGTATTCTGTATATATATATGTATGATATTCTTAGTTTAATTTGCTCAATTTTTATTTCGTGTGATTTTGTATATTTATTTTAAATTTGTTATGTTAAGTGCATTCACTGTAAAATGGTTTCAGAACTGTATGTGGGTCTTTGAATAAAAAAATTAATAAATAAACTAATACTCATAAACGATATGAGTCTCGATTTCAGACAATTTACACGATAATTGATATAAAGTGGCGAAAGTTACTTCCATCATTTATGAAATGGAAGTACTGTTACTTTTGATTAGAACGGTGATTAAATATTTGGCTTTCTTATTCCACATTCGTGTCGATTATATTTTATGTGTTATTTAAAAAAAGATTTCGGATATTTAAATACATTTGCATATATATTTCAGTGAATGGGGTTACCACCCTTAGCATAAACGAGCCCTTTTGCGGCAACCACAAATACACCACTCAAAGTCGAAGACCTCGATTTCAAAGAATGGAGCTCGGTTACATTTGCCTACTTCTTTTTAAATGCACGTCATTCCTCCGCAGCCTTTTTATGCTTAACTGTGTCTGCGATTTCATGTTTCGTGAATTGTTATCGACATATCAAGTCCAACTTTTATTCCTTCGATATCCCTTTAGGCTCGGAGTGGTTCTTTATAATCGTCTAGCATTACATAGAATCCTTTGAGAGAACACATTTCATCGAAGAAAGAAGAGTTTTCATTTCCTTTTATTTGTGCGACGAAATACAGTGGCCGTGAAATCGATAATCAATTTATTGTTCATTAAATTTCTCTTTCCGAACAAAAACAAATATTCGGAATTAATCAACTCCCAAATGACGTTTGCGTTTCAACTTCGACGCTCTTAGCGCTCCGGTATAAAATCAAAGGCCCGACCTTCGACAGAATTCAATTAATCTAACTACGTATGTACAAGTTGCCTTCATATTCCTGTGTCTCTCCGCACTATGCCGATCAGATTCAAAGCTGACGGAGACACGACTAAAATTATTATTTTCCGTAGATTTATTTCATAAAGCAGATATCTATTGAGATTGGATGGTGCTTTATTCTTGTTTGGACTCTTCGCAATGTCCCATCGATGGCTTAAATCGCGTAATTGCTGTGAAAAATCTAAGCTAAGCATTTTCATCTGAAAGAAAGATGTTTTTAAGTAATGTTAATTGAAAGGGGATAGAGTTTCTGTCTTGAACTAGTAGTACAATTCTAAAACAATAGTTTTATTTCGACACATATTTATTCATAATAGAAACATTCTTGAGATGGATTGCACTCTCCTTAGAGTGGATAATTTTATTGTTTGAAAAAAAACACCGTTTTGTAAAATTTGTGATTGCCGTGGTAGTTTCAATTAATCAATTTCTTTCATTTCGTAATTGGATGAAATACCCCCTGCCACGCACCACTGGCGGATTGCAGGGGTTAAATGTTAATAAAAAAACAATTTAAAAACATGACCCTCTTCAGGCAAGAAGTTTCTAAAAAGAGTAGCGTTGAAAACCTTTGAAACGACTGTATAAAGTTTTTAAATTCTAAATTTCCACTTTTTGGAACGGAAAATGATTGGTAATAATATTTAATTAAAAAATCCAATTATATATTATGGAGTGTGTCCCAAATATGCTGCTTTCAATTATAATAATCCGTTTTTTATTAACCAAGAATTAACATTAATGGATTTGAGTTCGGAAGAATTGAGCGAAATTTAATGCATGCGTGTAAATATTTATATAGTCTAAAAACTCCTGAAAATTAATCATTTTAATCCATTAGAGAGTACATTTTTGGGATCGTCTCTTAAACGGCCCAAATTCATATTCGTCGAGTTTAAGTCCATTTTCCGTCAATTTATCGTTAAAATCCGCGTTCTCGAATTTTTAAAGTTGAATTCGATTTAAAAACCCAAAATTTTTCTTACATTCGGAATATTTCCGCATCGAAATATCCGAGTAGATATTAGTCTACGTATAGTCTATATTACAGATATTGCTACTTATCAATTGAAAAATACGAAATCAGTTTCCTCATTTAGAGCACATTTATGCAAATATCTTATCGCTAACCCCGTTCAATTATTGTCATTTTAGCTCTTATTTAAAACGTCGTGTTTCTCTTTTTTTCATGTTGGATACTTTAATCGCACGAGCGATATTCCCTGTATTATTTGTTGTTTGCAGATTCTCCAAGACAATCTTTTTTTTTCTTCCCTCTTTCGGACGGAGCTTTTATGGATTGTATACTCATTCTTTAATTTCCCATTTTTCTCACATTTTTCCAAGGATCATCGTTTGGCGTTGTCAAATGGGGGACCCATAAGAGGGTCATTCGTACGTATAACGGGTTGTTTGACCTCGGCGACGCATTGGCCGCCCCAATTGGCAGAGGTCGCTCGTTCGACTCTCGTAAAAGCAATTGCCCTATCCTATTAGCGTGGATGTGTGTGTCCCGATCGATCTCTATAAAAGTCTGTCGGTACTTATGCCAAAGAATCTCAAATTGCATCGGAGCTATTTCGCTGGAAATTTCATCAATTACTTATTTTTCGCCGGTACTCGTTTCGTCGGTACCTCTCTTCAATAATATCGCTAAGAAATGAAATTTACGGTTCACTAGGCGTGCCTTTGAGAGCTCTTAGTTACGTTTCGCAATTTTTCTTCAAAATGATCGATTTTCGCTTTTAATTTAATCGATTCAGAAATATCGCGCAGAAGATTTCCTTCGTCTATGCATACTTTGTGTTCGGCCCTTTTCAAGTATGATGTTAATTTGGCCGAATATTCGGTTGCGTAATCACGTGACACTCCTGAATAACAGCGTATCTACTCAGTACGTTTCGATATTGGACTCTCTCGTGTGGGATGAAAAGTATCAGTTTTCCGATTCACAATGAAAATGGGATCTTACTTTGGAAAATTTTCAAGTTCGCATGAAATGCAGCGAATGTCGTTAGTTGCCATAGCTACGAGAAATGTTGGTTCAAACCAAACCGGATATCAGAACCGAGCGGTAGTTTGATGTTTACAATAATAATAATAGTTTATTAATTTCTCTTTGAATGGAATTGCGTTTAATTAAATTTCGATGCCTTGGTAATTATTACAATGCTAAAATTAAAATAAACTTCTTGGTCGAAGAGATGAATAATATTCAAGAAAGTTTCGGTATCGCTGTAAAGGCTGTGATTGTTTTTATATGAGAATAATGTTGCTATCAATTAAAATTTATATTATTTATATATTATTTTCATTCTTCCAATCTTTGATAATCAACTTTTCAATCGTTCTAGGCCTTATAACATAATTTACCTATCTTTTAAGGAATGTTTTCTCAGACGATTCAGTACTAATATGTAAATAGTAAATTGTAATCTTTATTTTCGCGATGAATCTCCAATTGCTTCCCTCTGACGCTTTTTCCATCGTCTTTTCCCTTCTAATTTATCTTTGAGACCCCAAACGACGCGTTTTTTTCTATTTTTTCAGTTCTTCTATAATCTCCTTTTTTCTCTCGTAAGCCGATTCAATTTTCGGCATTATTCGCTCTTTTCTCAATTTGCGTCCACTTTATCGTTTGAGTTTCCGCTCCATTTGAAGTGGGCTCGTTTTTTCCCGTCCGTTGATTTCCACTGCACTTCCATCGATGTATCGCTTGTGAAGACCGATCTGCAGACGGATTACCATCTCATAGAAATTTATTTTAGTATTAAAGTTAGAATCTTAGACCTTTGTGTTCATGAATTTGCATAGTGGTTTTTATCAAAGCATGATATTGCAAACTCGTATCATTTACGCGACTACAGTTTTTTGCGTAAGAAATTTGTTTCTTTGTTTACTTTAAAGATTATTACTAAAACTTTATTCGAAATCATATTTTAGGTATTCCATTAACGATTGAAGTTGTTAATATCCTGTTTAATTACGAGCCATTGCCGGAGTATAACACCGCAACTGCTGTTTGGAATGTACCCCTTTCATAAATTTTAAATAAGGTACACCCCTGGCCAAAATTAACGCAGCACCTCCCTAGCGATCCTTACGGCCGGTGCTGCGTTAATTTTGGCCAGGAATGTACAGTCATTCCATTTTTACACATCACGTACATTTTCTATGTTCTGTTCTTAAGGAACACATTTATAATATTTTGCCTTCTAGAATTCTAAGCATTAAGTTAGCAGAAGACGTTGAGAAGGCATTTCAATCCGGAAAACGTAAATTAAGCATAGAGATTAAGAGAACCAACATGACGGTCGTTGAAATAAATTGTTAATGCATTGAACAAAAATAAATTGAACGGGAAAAATTGCTATTTACATTGTGTACTTACTGATGAAAACGGTTTATAATCTGAAGTGAAAAGAAATGATCCTAGCAACTCAAGATTGTCGTGGCAAGAGGAACTACTGTCATGCTAACTTATTTGATGAGTGGGAGAACTTTTCTGTAGCCACAAAGCACCTTTGCTATTTGGCGTTTAGGGAAAAAGGTCTTCTGCGGATAAGGAGAAATAAGGAAAGAAGTGAATGATGAATATGATAGAGGAAAGTAAATTCTTGGGCCACGCACTAAGACATGAGAATAACATCAGATGCAAAAAGAAGGCGGAATTAGAAAAACACATATCAAGCACAGTTGCGGATTTTAAAGGTGGCAGCGTCCTTTCCAAAGAGGCAGGGATGACAAGGGTCAAGCAATGAATTGACTACAAAATGAGCTAAACGGTAGAAACCGTGCGATTCAAATTTAGAAGATTATAAAATATGAAAAAGGGGAAATATTCTGCTGAAATGTAATCTCTTAAAGAGACGAATCCAATGTTCACTCCTAACCTGTGCATTCCCAAAATCTTTGCTATGATTACCAACAATCTATGCATTAAGTCACAAAATACGTCACTCGTCACTTCGCGTTTATACTTTCGCGGCTTCACTCCATCGCGGTTTTGTCTAGAGGCTCTAATAATGTTAAATAAATGTGTTTAGGTAATTAGCAGGTTTTCTATGCTCCGACTACGAAAATATTTGATTTATAAGTAAAGAATCCCACTTCGCGGAAATTCACATATGCGGAGTCTGTAGCCGATTAACCTGTGATAAACGAGGGGCGACTGTACATCTGTTTCGATATTCATGGCTTGAGAATAATGAGTCATACAAAAGGGAGAAGAATGAATGAAGAGTTTGTGGATGGGAACCTTGGACGCGAGATACTTGAGCACTGTAAAGGAATATGACGCGGCGAAGTTGAGAAAGTAACAGAATTTTGGATTGGCCGTAATTATCTCTCTGAAAGGGAACGTTGATTATGTGTGTATATTGAGTTTTGAATTGTGTTTATAAATCGCGCCTCGGGTCACTTTAATATTTTCGCCGATTGTTTATTTATGGAAGATGCGAAACGAAAATGTGAAATCGCACATTTCTGTTCGGTCGTCTGGAAGCGGCACCGTCCTCAGAATCGCCATCGGAATGCGTCTTTGGCGACTTGGACGCCTAAGAAAGCAGCGGCAGGTGGAGCCGATGTGCGCAGGTGTTGGGTCGCATCTGCTTCGAGCACACTGAGGACAATCGGCTCGGAATTAGCGTTCGAAACTGTTTGGACTAATTGCTCTGAATGAGGTTATCCTCAATTGATATTTAATCCAACCTAAGGACCCGAAGCTATTTTTCCCGAAATATTCCTGCGATTCTCTTCTTGAAATATCGGTGCTCGAGGTTGAAAGGTGTCTAAATTCACCTTAAAAGTTGAAACCCTGTAACCGTTACTGTAGCAACGAAGTTTCATTCTGTTCTTATTTTCGCTGAATCATTTAAAAAAGGACGAATTAAATTATATGCCGCCAGCGGAACTTTTATTGAGGCTAATTCCGTATCAAAGAAACTGCTTATCCTCTACTACGCAAAGAGATGTCGTATAAAATAATCTGTTATTTCAAAATCATCAAAATTGAAAATTGAGCATAAAAAACTATTTGTTCGTTCAAGGAAATGAAATGGAGGATCTTCCTAAGGGGTTGGGTATTTGCAGTAAGTAACTCTAAAAATAATTATAATTTTATTGAAAGCATTATTCCTAAGAGGAGGGAAGAGTGATTGCAGTTATCGAAGGATATAATCGAACACCCATTTAGGTTCATGGTAGTTATGCGGGGGTTATACCATTACTTTTTTCAGGTAGAAATTTCGAGGGTCGCCGTCCTAATCCGGACCCTCGCCTCGGCTTTCCAGCTCGGGATCGCCCGACCTTCACATCAGGGGGGACCATAAAAAAACTGACCGCGTGGAATAATATTTAGAAAGTTATAAACAATTCAAATGTGCAAAATTTTATTATAATCGTCGTCTCACTCGTCCTAAGAGATATACAAGCGTCTTTTGATCGACGTTCTATGATGAAAATGAAGATTTTTCGTGATTTTGCAAGAAATTACCCGGTTACGCACGAAAAAGACACGACACCCGGCCCTCGAAATTTTTACCTGAAAAAAGTAACTGTATAACCCCTGCATAACTACCATTAACCCCCATTTCAAGTATCGGTCTATTATCGCATTTTACGAGAAAGGGTTATAACTTGCTGTATCGCTTCCTGGAGTTAATTTATCGTGAAATCCTCTCAAGGTGATAATTTAAGGCAGTAATCGCGTTTTGTGGCTCTGCTTGTTTCCGACCGATTCCACCTTTTTTCCACTCCGTCGATCATTCGCGTCTTTGATGTTTGCCTCACATTTCTCACTTCACGTGACTCGGATGGCCCTAATTGGCCCTCGAATAATCAAACGAGCATTTTGGGGCCTCCGCATTGCGTATCAAAAGCTTCGAGATCTCGGAATAAATGTCGGTTAGGGAATCCGACTTCTCAAAGATCGCTGGAATTCTTCCCAAATATTTTCCATAAGGAAATGATCCCCTTTGAGTCCTTTTACGCTGTATTATGCGTCCGCATTCCCGAGATCGGCTTTCGAATTCAAAACTGCGTTTGAGAACTTTTCCGACGTTTGAAGGGCACAAGTACTGTTCACATTATCTTCTTTTCTTTGAAGTATTTTGCAGGTCGTGCATTTTTAAAACTAACCTCTTAAATGTAGTCGACCACCTTTACGTTCGTCGAACATCCATTTCATTTGATGCCTAAGGAAATGCACCAAATATTTTCGCACTAATGCGATGCAAATGCCAATTTACTTTGCCACAAACCTAAATACTCAATGCGATTCCTTTCAGAGTTGTAATATCTTTGAAAGTTCCACTAAAGTGCATCTTTGCGTACTGGTATTTCTGAGAGATACATTTTTGGCTTTACTTTTTTGTACTATTTCCCTATATTTGTATATAATTTCGATTTAATCAATTCCAGGGCTTCTTATTTCCATCAACGAGCAATTATCAAATGTCAGGATGTATCAACTCCAGTTATTACGGAAGAAGTCGATTGAATGTTTTTGCAACTTTGGTGCTTGTATTTCCTCTTTTCCTCCAAAGGAGAACGTGGCTCTTGTGAAATTTACTGTTAATATTATTTGCCGTATTCAGTATTGATAACCAAGATAAATAAATCCACAACGCAATCTCAAGCACTCTTTAGATTTTAACCCTCATGTTTTTGCGGATTATTTACGTATTCTATACTTGTGAAGCCTCGAACATTTCGAGAGGTTATCGTGAATGCCACTGAGGAATCAATTCAAATTCGAGTTCAAATTTTTCATGGCGCAAGGAGAATCATTTTCCCTCCAATTTTAGTCTTTCTTCCCGACCAGTTTCTTGCCGTTTCCGTCGGAAGGATGTTTCGGACCACGTTGCTCACTTTTTTTCTTTCCGAAACGGTAAGTAGATTTAGCTGCTCTCCGCTCCTTAGCACCCTTTGGGGTATGAAGACCCTCGCCTATTTTTGCTCGCCTCGGCGATCTTCTTAAATTACAGGAGGCCCTTTGACACCCATTCATTGAGGTCCCCTTTATTGTCGATGATGCATTTTAACAATGGGAAGTCGTCATAAACAATAAATACTAGTTAATTGGAGAATACCATTGCTATTTTAAGCTCGAATGTTCTAATTCCTTGCGCTTCATTCGTTCTTCGTATATTTTCTTCGCTGTTGGAGTAGCTCATTCCAAAAGAAGATGGTCATTCCTAAAAATCTCTCTTTAATTTGTTTTACCCACAACGTCTTCTTATTCTAATTATTATTATATTGTTTATCACTTCGAAACTTTGATGTGGGAATAAGTCCACGTTCATCTGTTTATGATTGCTGAAAAACTTCGTCATTCCAATAGAAAATAATTTAACTTTGTCTGCAGTCGTGAAAGATTCCCTTCCGAGTCATATAGTTATCATATGGTTACATTTATTCGAACTCGTGCTTTTCGAAGTTCTATTATTCGTAACTTAATTAATTTCGAAACGACAAGGATCTCCTATATTTAAGTTTATATTTAAGCGATATTTGATGAAAATAGCAATGTTTTAAATTCTGTTCTTTCATGTTTAATGTTGCCTGGCGGGATTGTAGTATATCTTCCGTTTTGTTCTCTGAATGCACTTCAAAACATGAACACGGAATTGCAATGACACCTCTCGATGGGTTGTCTTGTATTTTAGTGTTCGCGGGTAAATTTTGGTTCAACTCTTCAGTTTGCCCTTTCTCGTGTTTTAAACACAAGGTATGTAATATGTCATAAAGTCAGGACTGTTATTGCCATTTATGTTTGTCGCTTAACATTAAATAAGTATTTACCGCTTGAAATCGCCATTAGAAAGAGCTAAGGTAAAGCGAATGAAAGAAAATTGAATGCCTTGTTTTTGTTCTCTATTTTGCAAACATTTGTAATGGTCCCATGTAATGAAAATGGAAATATACAACAGACGTGCCTATTCGTTTTTGTTATTTACTATTTCCAAAATTAAGCAAAATATTTTATGAAGAAGCCATTCATAAGCAATAATGAATGAATGCCAGCTTATTAGAAAATGGGAAACTTATCCGATTTTTTCCATCACAGGACATGATGGCGCATCCTTGATGCATTTCGGAAACATCTGTTATCGCATAATCAGGACGGATGTTTTGATGAAATAATTAACGGAGGCTAACGGGAATGAATTGGACGAGAAAGAGGTCGTCCGGGAAGTGACTCCATCTTACACTCTCTTTCGCCGTTATCTCTTATCTTCGAATTCCGAGGGTAATCTCCAATGATCGAGCGAATTTCATTTGAAACAATTTTCGCCCTACGATTTACAATCGCCCTTAATTTTATCCCATCGAGAGACTTGCAATTTCTAAGCTACTAGTTCATTTCTATTTCAACCAGATACGTTTCTCCTGCTTTATGTAACATCCGGGGAGTGCTATTTTCTCGGGAGTATCATAAAAATCCATAATAATGACAATTTGACAAAAACAATTACACTTTGCATTTTCCATTATGCGCAACTTCAAGTCCCAGTAATCGGCATCCATGTGAATGTTGAAGTAAAATAATAATCAAGGATAGGCTAATTAGAAAACGGAAAACAAATTCTTCAGTGTTCGGTTACAAATAGAAGATTTTGAGATATACTTTATTTAACAATATAATGATATTTGGCTGTATAAAGAATGATTTTGTAATTCGTTCTATACGCATCAAACGAAAGTGCTGAGATCTTATCTGAGCAACGTTGCCGTGTGTAAACGGGTAATTTCTATCAAAATCACGAAAAATCTTAAATTTCATCGTAGAACGTCGATCAAAAGACTCTGGTATATCTCTTAGGACGAGTGAGACGACGAAGATAATAAATCGTTGCTCATTTGAATTGTTTATAACTTTTTAAATCGTATTCCATGCGGTCAGTTTTTTTTATGGTCCCTTCTGATGGGAAGGTCGGGCGCTCCCGAGCTAAGGGTCCGGATTAAGATGGCGACCCTCGAAAAATCTACCTGAAAAAATAACGGTAAAAACCCCGCTTGGCTACCATTAACCATACTTTCAGCTGGTGTATAATATTTCAAGACTTCCGTGATTTAGCAATAAATTCAGTATCAATGCCAAGAGCATTGATGAGGTCCATCTACGTCATCTTAGGTTAATGTACGCTCTCAGTTGCACTGTGGATAATGTTTCAAAGAAAACAGAAAATAGTTTGAATATGCAACAAAGGAGGATCGTTGTGTATTAATCTAGATATTTTACGCTTTTATTTATTCTCCCGGAAACGTTTGACCGAAGCAATGCGCGAGAGATGTTTCAGGAATTTATTAGTATTTTTGTGGAGTTTTCCAAGTGCAGCTGAAGCGATATTTCGTCCGAAAATATTTATGCCTATCGAATTTTCTATCAATGTCAAACCAGAATTACAGACTGCGATGCTTTTTCTGGGCGAGCGTGATAAAATAAAACCTAGCGGCCGATATCGAAACTACGAGAATAAAAGTATGGGAATTTTGCTGTTCCACGCAAAAGAACGATGTTTCCATTCCTGTATTATGCATAAAGTGAATTTGCGATGAGCAGTCGCTTGCATCGAGAATGGAGCAATCGTTTTTTTCTATTTAAAGTTTGGGCTTTATAACTCGGAGCTGTGTTAATCCGACCTTTTTAAGAGTCTAGTCCTATTAATCTCTTTTTATTTTTTTCGCGGAAAAGGTCGTTCAGTTCAAACCCTAAGAGAAACCCTAGAAGTAAATCCCAGCACAAATTTTTAGCTTCAAATTTTTAGCATTTGTTAGAGGCGGCTACATTTAGGAGGCGAAATTATTAAATCGTATTCCTCTATTCTGAAAAAAAACAGGTATTATCTCAAATTAAAGAAAATACTTTAGTATATAAGTTTTAAAGTTGACGCCCTAAAGAGTGGCTAAAGTAGGATTGGAGAATTCTTTGCTTGGAATCCTAGATGCAGTGGATTGTTTGAAGCGTAGCCGCGAGAAGAAACATATTTTATGTATCACATGAATTAATTCTTATATCCATGTCTGATTCAGATATGAAAAAGTGATTATGAAGTCGAATCTTTGCAATATCTTGATGCATTTCAGTGTATTTCCTTTCCACATGCTATTACAAAAACTGTTTTCGCATTGTTTTTTTTATCCCTGCTTTGTTGGTAACATAACCTTAGAAATATCATTCTCATGTGATAGTCATACGAGTAAAATGTTGCTTACATTCTGTAAGCATATTGATAAGACAAATTTCAAGTCGACATCATATCGAGAGGCTCCTTAAAAGTAGAAAAAGTATTGAAAATATTCTTAAAATTCGCTGCAATTTCTCCGTCCGGCATCGAACCCGGGTCTTCCTGGTGATACTTACTATGCAACACAACAAAAGATCACCGTCTCTAACTATGTGTGAAAATTCAAGCAGAAATATTTGCTGCAACTGCCACTAACGACAACCTACTTTTCACATACATTCCTTATGTGAGAAATTGTAATGTGCTCTGGCATCGAACCCAGGAAAAGTACGTTCTTATCTAATTTTTTTTCTATAACCAATTCTTAATATACACCTTCTAGCAAAGCAAGAACTTCGCATCATTTCTATAAGTGCATCAAAAAAAATAATGAAAAACCACCTCAATGTATTTTAAATGGGATATTTTTGCATCGTCCTAGCATCGAACCCAGGATATTTTCTGTAAAAGTCATCGATGTTTTCGATGGATCATGACCATATCTATAGGCTCCTTGAGTTTTGATACTCTACCTATCCGGAACGTATTTTGTTTTTAGTTCCCGAAAATCAAAGCAATGCTTTTAAATGCGAAAAATCGGGACTTTGGGGCCCTCTAGAATCGAACCCATGACACTGAGGTTCAAAATCGCATTATTTCTGGGGGTTTCACGTTAGGGCCTATACGCTCTAAAAACTCAATAATTGTAAAAAGTCAATGACGCTTGTGGTTTAGCCTGTGAATTAGTATCCTATCTAGATATCTATCTTTAAACATGAATGAATCCGGAGAAGGAATTATATATAATAGATGGTTCATGATAATACATGATGTTTTCCATTTTTAAGGGCTTTGATTTTTACATTCATTGACTGTTTAATTTCAGTAAACTTTTACGTCAGTTTTACTTTACAGTTTTCATCTTAGTAAAATAACCATCATGAGTGCTCGTTGCATAATTAACACTCGAATTGCGTTCTCTATTGTGTATTTCTGGAGAAGAGATATCAGTGGCAGAATACGCTGCTCCGTTACTTAAAATAAGATTCGAGTTGTTGGGCAAGTTACGGACGACATTGGAAAGTTTATATCACTATGGTTACACACACAATCACTAATTTGAAGATCTGGCGTACTGTTTCATTACTGTTTAGCATATTGAGTGCTCGTATTGATGATAGTGATTTAATTGGTTTTTTTGGAATTTCGATCTTCACAAATTGGAGCGCATTCAACATGATTTTTATGAGATCATGCTCCTCAGTCAATTCAATTTTCTTCCCTCCAATAGATAACTTTTAAATGGAGAAGGTATTTAAAAAAAATTTATTTCGTGTTTCACCTATCTTCATTTTTTAATATTTGTAGTTTTGTGAGTCTTGTTGAACAAAGGAGGTCACGTGCGGATAAACGACGTCCGAGTGCGTACAACGGGATTACTGAAAAGTAATACATGCGGAAACGCGGGCCGCGGAATGTGGGTTAGATAAGCCGATGGAACTAGATTCAATCTTGTGTACGCTGAGCGGAGAGTACTGTTACCACTGAACTCTTTCTTTCCTCTTTCCACCAATACCTTCCATCGGATAAATTCCCATAATGCGTGTGAGAGCATCGTCGAGGCGCTATTTGGATTTAAAGATTCGAAATAGGCCTTCGATCGGTTTATTGCCCTAATTGCTTCCTCCGCCCACTCGATTTATTTATTTTCTCATCCATCCTTCGCTTATGCGTCAGCTGTCATTTTCCCACGTTTCGGAATATTCAACGTTTAAGCGCAGCTGCTCTGAAACGACGGAATTCGGCTTCTCGTAAATTCCGACCTTTCGTGGTCTCACCGCGAATTCCCTCGTAAATCATTTTTTTATTCTCTGCAATGATTCACGACCGGAGAGCGCAATTCTTAATCTCGCGATGGAAATTTATTTTGGACGCTAAAACGCCGTCTTTCGATAAAGTAGTCTCTTTCAGCTCAAAATATCTCACTTTCCTCTTGACTATTGGAATTGTATTAGCGACATTTAGCGATGCTTCGGATAAAATAATTACCTCCAGAAACGTATTAATTCGTCCTTATCTACGTTGGCCAAAATATGATCTCCTTCGAGAGGCTCCCGGATAGTCATGTGGACAGCGCGTTTGCCTTTGGTGAAAGCGGTCCCGGGTTCGATTCCCGGTGGGAGCCAATGTGCGAAATGACCTAAGCTGTCGAAGCACTTTTAACAATACTACTACTACTACGATCTCCTTCGAGGTTCCAGTTCGTTAATAGGCCATTTGATATCATTAAATTTGAAAAGCACGACAAAATCATTTAAGTATTGCGCGCGGAACGACTCATTTCCTTCATTAACTGGAAGGAGAATGACGGAAATATTTTATTCACAGTCTCAGGCGTCGTTTTGTGGAAATCCATCTCGTAGAAATGAGGAAAGGCTTGAACTTTTTCCACAGATTTATTTTAAAAACACGACCAGGTTTCAACGAGTAACCTGATGATGGCGATTACTCGTTGAAACCTGGTCGTGTTTTTAAAATAAATCTGTGGAAAAAGTACAAGCCTTTCCTCATTTCTACTATTTCGACGAAAATATTGTTATTTCTCCGAAATTTGAGAAGCATCGTCGTCATACTCACACGAATTGAATCTGTTTTCAGTCGCAATTCAATTGCTGTCGCGACAAAGCGAACTTCAATATTTTTCGATGTGTAATAAAACGCAGGATTTCCCATTTTATAGATAGGAAAACAAACACGGAGGTGTTAGAGATGGTTGGGGAGGAGAGGGATTTAATTGACATGATTAAGCACCGTCTGAAGAAATGAGTGGGCCAAATATTGAGGGGAGAGGGATTGGTAAAGGTTGTAATTGAGGGTAGGATTCGGGGAAAAAACAGAGGGGAAGATAAAGACAAAAGTTGTTGGATGACTTAAGGGGTGGGGTTAAATATAAGGAAATGAAGTAGATGGCGCTTAAAAGGGATTTTTGATTGTGCATGAACCTACCGAAAGGTAGAACACTTATGAATGAACGTAGTTTATATCGTAGGTTATCGAATTTCTTATATATATATATCTGTATTTCTCATGGCGTATGATTAAAACTTGGGCTTTAGATTTCGGGGCCGATCTTCGATACTTCCAATTGATCGCTCCAAAAGGGAATTCAATCCCTTACGTGCTCTTTCACAGCCGTCCGACACATCGATTACCCTTTTACGATTTCCAAAGCCGTCACTCGCATTCTATTTCGGAGGCTCATCAAGGCCTTCCTTCTCCGTTTATAAACGTTATTATAAACTGATTGGCAGCTGTTGCGTTAGCTGTTCAATCTACTCGTAAGACGCTGGTCCTGTGTATATCGGAGTTAAACGAGTTAATTCAAGAAGTGCATCTCGTTCCTTCTTTTGGCTATCCTTAGCGTGGCGTAGAAATGTCATCCGGTCAAGATTCACCAGTTTCTTGAATAGTTTGAGATTAAAATCGAACCGATGGAAATTGTCCCGCTGCCGATGTCCAATAAAGACAAGTCTCGACTATCTCCCACATTTGGGATGGCTTACATATATATTTATGTTTGTAGAAGATAATGGGCGACTTTATATTTGAACTCCCATTTACCGCGTTATTTAGTGTGATTTGTCGTAAATTTCGTGTGATTTCTGCCGTGTTTTTCTTTAACACGCGATTGCGATTATGAAGGGTTACCGATTGCAGAACTACTTCTTTTAATTTATGTTCATTGTAGAAGAATTTACGTACCGCTCTGTCACCATCGGGTTAGTGAATCCTAAAATCATCCTTTTAATACGCGATGAGAATTTGAATGATGTGCACAAAGTGAGGTTCGACAGGAAAGTTTATTGCGCCGTAGTTTAACTCTTTCACAGTTCTTATTATATGTAGAACCTGTAAAATTTAATTACAGCTGCGTGAAAAGTTATGTATACAATTTATTCTCCTCAATTAGCACCAATGACGAGGGCTAACTTAATTGCCTCGTAAAATTGATTCGAATATTTTTTCTCATTTGCCATTTCTATCGAAAATGAAATTTAATGTTATGTGGGGAATTGGAAAATCTTCTGATTTCCCTTCGTTATACAGAAAATGTCGAAATTACAAAGTGTATGTCACGATGTCGATGATAACTCAATATCACGCGACGTTTGCTCGTCGCAGATCGCATCACGTAACCGCATCTCCGTGTGGAAGATGAAAAAATGAGAGTATGAGAATTACGGGCGGTTTTTCATAATTTACGAGCGGGGAAAGGACGATTTTGGATTCTCGAAGCAAGACGCGATGGAATTATTTTATTCCCGTTCGAAGACTCGGCTGACGAGGTTTCATTCGCGGCCCAATTGCTTCCATTGTCCGAAGAGTGGCCTTTTGCCGAGTCCTCTTTGGATGCCGATCAGCGGTTTCCGCATCTGCTGCCGCCTTATGTTCGCATCAGAATACAGCGTCCGTTTTGAGTGGATTCCGTCGATTCGGACGCATTCCTCTGCAGAAATCGATCTCGTGAACAGTTTGAGGAATCTGCGATCTTGTCTCGAATTCATTGAGGGATATGTATTCAGATTTACAGCCAGTTATTGAAATTAGAGAACACTTGCTCCAACAAAAAACGCGTTATAGCTAATAAGTGTGGAATAGAACAACCTTGCTACGAAGACGTTCTGCGTGAAGTCGAAGTCTTTAGATTTTATTTTTCATTTTCGATTGAACAGTATTTTTCAGTCGAGAGCCTTACCCGCGATTTCTTTTAAAGAAACCGAACTTTTATTTCCGCCCATTAATGGCGCTGAGGAAAATTAGTTGTATAACTGATCGTAAAAAGTAAGAATTAATCGATTAAAGAAAGCGGAAATTCAAAACTATAAACTGCGACAAAATGCAGTTATTTGGAAGTATCAAAAAGATGTTAGGGAACTATTCAATTAAGCAATGTACTTTTATTTTTCATAATACATATATATATATATATATATATATATATATATATATATATATATATATATATATATATATATATATATATATATATATATATATATATATTTAATACGCACTCGCACCTAGTGTAATTTTAAGGTGTTTTTGAATATATGATATTTCCTGCTCTTTGTATATTAGCGAAACATAGTTAACAACGGAGTTTATAGGAACCACGTTTCGTTAATGCCTGTACGTTGAAAGCATGCGTTGAACGCCTCGAAAGTAGAATTTTATTCATCGATCGTTATGCTGTGGGATTTCTTCTTTTTATGCGCCAATAAAGAGGAATAACGAGTTCCTAAAAAGAGGAGATTATATCGCTCTCTGGTGACTGAAATTGGAGCACGCTCTCAATGACCTTTTGAAGGTATTGTAAATTGGTGTTAATAATCTCCTCAATTCGAAACTTATGTCGCCTCGCATTTGCGTGTGTATCTTCTAATTGCATTCATTTCCTCGTCGATTAGGGTCGCTCGGCTTATCTCCGTCCTATCTTTTCCCAAGAAACACGAATTTTACGCCATTTCCTTTAACTGCTACTTATATTTTGGAATCGTTCTATTACTGCTAAATGTCCATGATTTTCTGCAACCTTGTGGTCGTCTATTTCTTATTCCATTAACTTTCACTCGAACACGACGGAAAGCGTTTTTATGTACGGTTTGAAACGAAAAGGTATGCCCGTCATATTTTTAAGTATTTTCTAGCTGAAGTCCGGAAGAACTTATTTATCGCATCCATTTATTGCAATCAAAACTTAAAATTCAGTCTAAACTCGCAGTTTTCCTTCGTAAAGAATATCTCGCAGCACTAAATAGAGTGCTTTGTGATTTAATATTTGGATAGAAAATCCAGGGAAAAAAATACAAATGTTCGCAATTCTGTCTCCATCCTTCGTAAATAAGGCAGACGACTTTGAAGAGTTGGAATAATCACTCTCTATTTGCAGTTGTTTCGCTCACTACTGTCCTTCTAAGAGTTGAATCGAGTTTAATGACCCTACTTAACTTTCCCTGGTAACAGATTAATGAAATAACCTCAGAATCAGCGTTTGTGTTGTATTGCTCACGGAATTATAAGGTGTTGCACTGCAAAGCTAGTGATCTCCTTGTATTTGCTTTATGGTGAAAATACTTCGATGCTTTTTGAAGCGAAAGGAAGGAAGATACATAATCGGTGCATTATCTAAGAGAAGTGATTCTGAAAGGTCGAGTAATGCTTTTAGTAAGTACTTCGTTGTTTCAAAAGGATTAGAAGTGATTAGATAATAAAAGATGCTACTGCTAAAACCTTTTAATAACAAGATAAAATATTTTAACCTTTTTAACAAGATAAAAATACATTCACTGAAACCTGGGTCGTGAGTGTATTTTTATCTTGCGGTTAGTATAAATTAAAAGGTTTTAGCAGTTGCATCTTTTGTTTTGTAATGGAATACCACCATGTGAAGGCCGAAACCTTCGAACGTATATTGAATAGATAATTTTATTCAAGGTTTATTCGAGTCTTACCTTCGTCTTCTTTTTACGAAAAAATACACCATTGGCATAGAAAAGGCTTCCCACGTGGGTTTTGGATGCTTCTTTCCAATGATTACATTAGTAATGAATGAACATCGCGCATCCTCCGGTAATTTCGATCAAAATTTCCGTCTGAAATTCAGCCTCCGTGGCCGGCTTCCCTTCTCCGGAAGGAAGGCCCTCTATCGCCCCGTTAATTGATTAAAACGTTCTGACGTAAACTGTTAATCCTTTCACCGAAAATAATTTTATCTTCGGATAACTTGAGCGATAAATATTAATTACGTATGGTTTTATTTAATATGTTTCTCGTCCAAAAATCGTGTCTTGCCGAGTCTTGGAAGAGAATTCGCGTGGATTTGTGCAAACTACCGATGGCGAACTCCTTTTCTACTATAAATCGCGGCTGCAAATCTAATACAAGCGTTTCAAATTACACTTCTGAAATGTGCACGTCATTAGCGTAATTGGATTATATTATTCGTGTTTTATGCGCGAATAAATTCGCGACCTCGCGCGAATTCGTTCGTTTTAATTGAAACGTCAAAATAACAATAAAAATTATTCGTTTAATTGCCGAAATGTATTAATTTAAAATTTCGTTGATATCGACATCGGAGCTGCACTTGGTATTTCCGCTCCATTTTGGTCGAATTGATGAATGTGGGCGAAGATTTCTCTTCTGAAAATGGTTGTTTTTTTATATCAGTGGAAAGGCATTGGTCCAGAAGAGACGTATAATCGTTGAGTGTTAGACGCTGTGCATACAGAGTGCTATCGAGATAAAATTGAAAAGTAAACCTTCTCGTGTGTGTACACTTTGTTACAGTAGAGGTCTCGAACTGAGTCTCAACTGTGTTTGCCAGATAGCGGCGTTGACGCTGGACCAGTTGTTTGTCCGAACACGGAGGATAAAGCTTTCGACAAGATTTTCAGATTTAGGTATTTATGGAAAAGCGATGAAGGGCATCGCAGTTCGAATTTTACCTCTTCGGTGAATTATTGATTTCGCCGAAATAGAATTTGAGGTTTTACAAAAGAAAAATATTACTGGATATCGAAAATCGCTCGGATCTTTATATGGACATACTCCTTTAATCAATTCATTTAACTGCTTTTAAGTGGCTAATTAAAAGTTCAGTATTACTTGGTTATATAATTTTTCGTCATCCCTTGGTTGATAACCAAATGATAACAGCATAAATTCCAATGCTTATGTTTGGAATTTCGGTTAATACGCACCCAATCATAAAGATGTGAATTAACTAACTAGCGAAATAACACATTGTTATCATAATGTGAAGTCATGTAATCGTCATATAGCGAAATTTGAGACAATATTCGCTGTGCAATTATACAGTGATATTAAAATAGACATATACGCACAAATGCACTCTAAGCTCATGGAAATTTTCTTTAAAATTCAGCATTTTGCAATTTCAGTAATTTTACCTGCTTTATTAATTACTTTTCGCTCTTCCCTCATACATTTGCCTCTTCGCGGTTCGTTTTCTTTCATTTTAACCTTGGACGACCTTTTCCTGGCGTTTGTTTCCAGCGAAATATTTAATTTGCAGTAGACTTCTCAATTGCCAAATAAAAGTGCCATTACAGCATAATATTTTCTAAGAATATGCTGGACATTTTTATTCGTGTTCATCGCTAAAGTGAAATCAGTGGAAGTTATTTTTAATGATCTACTAGAAATAAGTAGAGAGATTCTACTTTCTTCTACTATTTATCTTACTGCTTAATAGAGCTCTGTCTGGAAGTTTTTCAAACTCTCTGGCCAAGTCACCTTTTCTTCGCGATATTAGTTTTTATGTTTGGCGAAGGTTCAAATATGAAGAGGAACTTCTTTTTCTCAATTTCTTCATTAAATACGCGGATTCCGCTTTTCTCACGCGTCTATATTTCCCTCCAACAAATTCCCATCGTATGTGTGTACTTCGCCGTTTTTCCTCGTGCCTTTCTTGATCGAGATTTAAGTCTGACAGTGAAATATCCTATTCGAAGATGCTGCGAGTCTCTCTGTCCCAATTCATGTCATTCCTGAATCTTCCTGAAAGCAACTAAGCTGGTGTTTTACTAAATGGCAGAAATTGTAGCTTTATTTTAGCCTTAAAATGGCACTGCCCCGAATTTTGAAAGATTTATCCGTTTTATTCTTCTGCTCAAAAATCGCTTACGTGTCATTTCGTGCGATTCCAATGCATTCCTTTCCACGATTCCATCAGCGATTGAACACGATTTATTGCATTAGTGTAAGAGGAAATGCAGGATTCTGTGGATCCACATTTGTGCTCTCTGGAAGTACTCAACTGAGCTTGATCTCAGGTGAGGGTGCAGTGAAACATCTCCATTTTATCCTAGTACGCTTCAATATGAGTGCGTTCTACCTTTCGGTAGGTTCATGCACTTTAAAGTGCCTTATTCCTCTATTTTTTTATACGTATTTCATTTAATACTTTCCTTGTCCCCCTGCCATACGCCTCTGGTGGCTCGCGGGGTACATATCTAAATCTAAAATCTAAAAATCTAATTTGCATTCAACTTTGTTTTGCGTCGTACTTTATATTGTAGAGGATATAGTTAAGGCCAACCTTTATAAGCTGGAAAAATTATTATTGCAACGGAAACTATGAAAAAAAGATAGAACCCAAGTACTTGAATGCGTTTTACCGGGAAAACCTATCGTTGATGAATAAACAACAGCGTTGACGACAAAAACTCATAACAACCTGATCAAGAGGTGGCTCCAGGCATCCGAAAAATCCATTATTATTATTAAAAAAAATTAAAAAGGCTTGAAATTACTTTTATGTTAGTATAACCTCCTCTCTTTTATAGTTTGCTTAATGAAAGATCCTGGTAAAGGTGTTTTGGATAAGTGAACCGTGTTTTCTTCGATTCCCTTTGACCAGTCTTTGAATTTCCGCTCCTTCTTCGTGCATTTCCACCGAATTTCTCGACCGCATGAAATGATAATTTGATTCATCGAGAGCCCTCTGTTCCATTTGGGAAATAGTTGCCGAGAATGAAAGTGTCAGAAGCGTCACTTGATATGACACAGTTCACCTGCGGTTGGCCCCACGTTTTTAATTAGGACTCTTCAAATGCTGGACAACGACGGCTGCCGCAAATTTCATTTCGCCGCACTTCGGCTCTTATTAAAAATTTGCGCTCGGCGCCAAGGGGCGACGTTTTAAAAAACGGAATCTCTGTCGTAAGAGAGAAATATTTTCAAGTCTTAAATTCTTAAAATGCGCGGAACGAAAAACATCGCACGCCATGTTTCGCTAATTAAAAATGTTTCGGTTGATTAACGCTTTCCTGCTCTGCCTCTCGCGTTCATAACCGAATTTGCGTCCTTTGATTCCATTTATATTAACTGCCGCTGTCCAATTACTTCTGATAAATATCCAGTTTATGTAATCGATTTCAATTAACCAGTCCTTTGTCACGAAATGAAAGTGTTAAAATTAGCGACTTTAATTTATAAATATAAATACCATTCATGAATTAAACTTGATAGATCCTCTCGCTGTGGAACAGCGCCATGTTGATTTCAGAAACAGAATTCAGAACTCGGCTGGATTTTGTCATCTGTTCCTATATCTAAAAGTTTAGAATTTTACAATGAGTGACATTCAGCGATACATGGTGGAATGTTATTATAAATGTATCTTTACTATCAAAACTTGTACACATATATTTTGTACAGGTTTCGATAGAAAAGATTAACAATTTATTTATAATGAATTTAAAGATCTGTTAGGATTTAATTTTTTCTGGTCGCGAAAACTGCAGTGCGAACTTGTTACCATTTGGTATTTGAGTATTCTCATTATAAATTTACTCGTTAAGAGTAAATGCGGAACTGTCAAGAGTAGTTTTTAGAATATCATATAATGAAAATCTCACCCCAACAGCCATTCCATCATTGTTTTACAGACCCGTCCAACGCAACCAAGTTCAATCCAACCAAAATAACAAGTGCGAAATATTTGTTCCTTTTATCGATGCTGAATAGATTTGAATCCTAAATTTGCTGATGAACTCTAGGTGGCAGATCCATATGAATTGTCGCATCGTATTTGAATAACTAATTTACAGAAGTGAATAAATAAAACGATAGCAACCTGATCGAGTCTATTTTTGTAGGCTCGTCTAAATAATAGTTTTCCTCGTAAAGGTGTGGAAACTCTTGTCTAATGTATATGGCTTACAAAAGTTTTGAAGGATTCTCAGCTAAATATTCTAGATGGGCATCCCATTTTTATTTTCTATAGAAAGAAGTGGTAGTTTTTGGAAATATTTACGTGCATTTTAGGAAGGTGCAGCTAATGGGTCGGGTTCGATTCCTGGTGGGAGACCATGTGTGAAATGGCCTAAGATATAGAAGCACTTTTAAATTAATAACAACTACGGCGGGAAATAGCATTTTGGCTGACGATTATGCTTCTTTTGGATTTTCTGCGTTAGCAAATAAATCGCGGTTCTACGTTTTATCTGAAATACTCACGAAATGGTTTCTACCTACACCGCTGTGGATTTACAAGATGAGGAATATCTTTGCATGAAATTGATCTCAGTTTGCAGTGGAATCTTACGAACTTGGAAAGATTCGTCGTGTTACAGCTTATTACTCCGGAGGTCGGAAATTGAAGGAGACGGTCGATGCTGGTGGGGCGAAATCATGGCTTCCGCAATTGAATAATTGAAGTGGCACATTTCCCGTGAGAAATCTATACGGCGCAGAATTCCCTCCCACACTCTAAATTTCCTCAAATTTCGGTCCTTTTGTCTAAATTCCCCTTCAACCTCATTTCTTCCTTCGTTTCTTCCACTTTTCTTTCTTTCTCTTTTCATCACTTCTTTATTTTCTTTCATCATCATTTAAGCAATGCAATTCATCAAACCCCTCATTACGAGTACGATATAAGTTCGGTTTCATTGCTTTCGCTCATCATCACTGATGCTCATCTGTTTGGGATTCCAGTACAGTATGATAAGGACCCCACTCCGTCATCATTCCCTTTCTGTATCTTTTGGTTGTTGGCGAGATACCCATCTAAGTACTTCACAGACAGAAGATGCTGTATATCAATCCAAATGCCTTCTCCTTTATATATGTTTTGATCGTTACCCGATGATGTACCGCAATTTGATCTTTACCTTGTGTTTATAAATTCATTCGTAGAGTCCTTTGCAGAGTCCTATTTGACCCTTTCATTCCGCTTCTGTCGATCTTCCGCTTTAATTCTCTTTTAAATCATCTCAATCAATCTCCCGAATTTTTCCCCTTTTTCAATTTCCTTGTTTTCTCCCCTTTTCCTTAGATGTTTCATTTCCTATTCCTAGCCTTCCCCCCGAGGTTCCGCTCTCCTCTCGCAGATGTCCTTCCTGTCCTCACTCTCATTTCTCAGCGGCTCTTTCTTCCTCGGTGACAGCAGAGCCTGGGGCCATCGCGTTCCTATTGGGCATCCCTTCCAGTTGACCCGTTCCTTTCTCCCATTTACACGCCATCGACATTGTTAGCGTTTCTCATTGTTTCGTCACGGATTTTCAGAATACTACGACGAAAGCAAATGGCCGGACTGTGTATAGGAATAGAGAAATCCCTCTGTGGTCTTAGAGACGGGCTTTCTCTCCATGATGTTGCGGATGTTAACTCCGAGGTCGCTTTTTCTCTTTCTTCGCCTTTCTCGAAATGATACGCATCGGCATGAATCCTTATTGATGAACGTGAGAACATTATACGTACACTTTATGTCACTGAATTCCGCGAAACGATAAAGTTTCTCCGAAAATGTATACGTACTGACTTTAAGGTCGAATAATGGATTTGCTTCTGCTCCCTAAGAGTTTGCTTGCGTTTGGGGAGCACTGCTGTTTGGCGTACTTGAAACAGTGAGGTCCCGGCCATGCCTCACTGTTCGTGTATGTTGTCTAATGGACGGTTGTTAAATGCATTCTATGGTATTAGTCCGGACTTCGTGGAAAGCCATAATAAGAAATTAGTAAAGCACTTCGTAATTTCCACAATATTTATATTGTGGAAATTAGGAAGTGCTTTACTAATTTATTGGTTGTTAAATGGCTTCACAGGACTGAAATTTCCACATTTCGGTCGTCATTAATTTAATTCCGGCCCCCTAGCCCGTATTAAAAGTGATAATACTTACCCTCGACGGACTACAAATGCCATATGGCATCATCCGACACCAACTATTATTTCATTTTGTATAACAGTATAGGAGAGCTCGATGACAATGTTGCAATTTTGTATTTATTTGGCTGGTTTTATGTGTCGTTTCTGTGTAATATTTTATGGGTATCGTTTTCAGACAATCACAAAGCTAAATACCTTAGAAATTTAAGATAATTAAATAATTCCGGCCTTAAGGAGGGTTAATAGATTAAATGGAAGAGTTGATCGATCGTAAATCCCTTTTGATCCACTGATTCGAAAATGTCATAATCAAAGCGTTTATCTTTTGTTAAACTAATTTTTGGGACTCTGTTACAAAACTTACGACGAAGTGAAACTGCCTCACGTCGATTATTCTCGTCGGAAACGTATTTTCTTCTAATTCCGTGCTGATATGCATCGGAAATATCGCTCTAAATTTCAGGAGCCCTGAATATATTTCATTCGATTAATGTGAGAGCGATATCTCTGTCGAGTTGTCTTCGGAAGTGCGACGTAGCACAAGAAATCCCCCGAAAAGGGTTTGCCATTTATCTCCCGGCGCGCCACAGGCCGATCGAAGGGAAGTAGTATATTTTTCTGCGGAAAGGGGGCGTCGGAAATCCTCATCACTAGAGGCGCCGATATAAATCCCGAACGGTAGAAAGTAAGTTTCCGACGCGATTTTCCTGCGAAAACGCCGTCGATTCTGTGCTCGTCGACAGCGAGATCGATCCTAAACAGTATCTGCCGCTTTGATTCCGTTCATCTCTTGAATTCGAGCACGCGATTTCCGGAACCGGCCTTAATCGATTTGGATGAATGGTCTTTAAATTTTGCCGTACAATTTCGCCTTTTCTGATTTCTGCTGAGCGTATTTGTAGTCTGTATCAATTTTTATAACCAGTATTAATTATAAAAACCTTGATTCTGTTTGGAAATAAATAAGTATATACTCGCGCCTTACCTTGAAGCTTTCAAAAAAAGGCAAAAAACTGCAAATTATTTCCATTTGTTAGAGCAGCCGCCTGGTAAACAGAGCACCGGTTCGAGTCCCGGTGAGACTTTTTTTTCTCGAACATTTCTTCCTGAGTTAGAACATTTAATTTAACTTGTATATATTTACTTGTATGTATTTATTCAACTTCCGGCCGTGGTGGCCGAGTGGTTAGCGTGGTTGCCCGTTATCGCTCCAACTCCACGGTCCCGGATTCGAATCCTGGCTAGTTGGCTAGGGAATGTTTGTAAATAGTAATAATTATTGAAATGGATGTAATTGGGATGTTCCTGGTACCATTAGAGAAGTTATTATTATACTATGAATTAATTGCGGATTGTTTGTATCAATGGTGTACCACCACTTCTTTAAGCTTGGAGAATTTTCTTCGAGAATTTCATTAATTCTGAAACGTGACCAAAATGTTAGAAGCGTTGTTTCTGACGTCGTATTATTTGCTCAGTACTCTAATGACTCCTCAGTTGCTCAGAACTTCGTTTGTTGCTCCTTCCTCAGCTGTAACTATGTCCTCACAGCGTTTGATCCGAAACAAATACATTCCCAAGTCCTTTTGTCCATTAGCCATGCAGTGGCAATAACAGACTATGCAGTCATTACTGTTGATGCGGTATCTTTCCTAGTTTGCTTCTGTAATTGATGGCGTTGCTTCGAATCCTCATGACGGTCTGCTTTAATTGTTGCGCTATCAGTGGGCTGAACCTCAGAGGAACCTTAGAATTGACCACGTCTCGTATTCAAACCAGTTTTCCCGAAATTTTCACCTCTTCGAAGAGTGTACTGCGCTTTTGAGTGCGTCGCACAAAAATGTATCAGTTTGTACACCTTTGTGGGAAAGCGAGCTTCCGCATTATGGATTCTGTCTCTCGCAGCCCCAAGATTGTCCATGGCGTCCCGCTCTCATTCCAAGAGTCGATGAATTCTTAAAATTAGGGCGTTATCTCTAGGGGAAGCCCATACAGTTGGAATCCCTTCTTTGACATTCTTTGTGACCACTCAAGGAGCGTATCACTCCGAGCTTAATGAAATCAAAGATAAGTCTAAAAATATTCCCTCTGCAATCCCAGAGTGCAGTTCGACCACTTTCTCGTGAGGGAATCATTTACGTCAGCTAAGCACCGCACTGCAGCTCATTTGCAGGAGGCGCCTTTCATCTCCTCGAATGGACTGACGGAAACAGCGAAACTGAGTTAATGCTTCTCTTGGGGTCGTTTGCTAAGATAGGTATCGACTCCGAGACATGTTTTATTCGCAAGTTTATATTTATTCCCCAATCGATCGCCTTACTCGCGTGCTGTGGGCAGATTATCCTTTTTTCTCGGAGCATATTTCGGTATTTGTGGGCTATCGGTTTACTTTCGGATGTTCTGTCGTCCCATCTCGTCCTATATGCAAACAGATAACTCGGAAAGGTTTGTGACTCACTTTGGAAAGAGACGGTTGTTGTGAGAAAAACTACTTCTGCGGTACCCCGGGGATGGCGCTTTTTCTAAGGTCTCGCACGATGTTCAATAGATAGCTGGAGAAAAGCGATTGCTGTTTGGAAATGACCCTTAAAATTAAACCGCCGTGCCCACTCTAAATACAAAGGAGCGATCCTACTAACTATGTTTGATTATTTATTTTTCTTTCCAATGTACACTCCTGGCCAAAATTAACGCAGCACCTCCCTAGCGATCCTTACGGCCGGTGCTGCGTTAATTTTGGCCAGGACTGTACTTCTAGACGCATAAACTCTCTGCTATCCGCGATGTCTTAATAATACTGATAGTTAATGTGCGATTAAAGGTAATCCAACCCCTGCGTTGGTTTCTTCGCCCTCATCTTTCCTCGATCAACTCAGGATGTACCGGAAATGAAATATTTCGTCCCTGATGAAACCTCACGTTCTGAGGATCAACGTGGACCTGGAAAGTAATGAAACCTCATGGATCAATCAAAATATGCGCAAAATCGAAAAGTCAATTAACATGAAGCATGGAAATACTCAGAACTCATGAAACTGACGGAAAATTAAATAGTATCTGAGCTAGCCATCAATGAGGCTGTAAATAAAGGATTATAATTTTTTTTCGCAAGTACGGCAACACAGGCGAAGCCTTACCGTAAGCTTTCTATCAAGGAGAGATTAGCAAGCCTCAATATCTTTCCGTTAGTCTTTCTTTTGTATATATATATATATATATATATATATATATATATATATATATATATATATATATATGTTTACGGATATTGATTTTTCACCTGATGATGGCGATTACTCGTTGAAACCTAGTCGTGTCTTTCAAATAAATCTGTGGAAAAAGTACAACCTGTTCTTCATTTCTACGAGATGGATTTCCACAAAACGACGTCTGAGACTGTGAATTAGATTATAAATTTGTTGAATGAAATGCAGATTTATGTCATCGGTGCTGAAGTTGCTGGAATTGGAACCGAACGAAATGACGTAATATATCTTCAGCCGCTGGTGCCTCATTGCCAATTAATAATAGAACTATTTTCGCGATTTCTAATAATAATACTAAATTTATTCGTGTCGGGCGTACTTCGTGGAAAAGTTCGGTGACCACGGCTTTTCCACTTTTGAGGACGAATGCTCCTTCCTCACGATGTAACACACCGGCATCTCTTGGGCACTTTCAAATGGCTTTTGAAAAAGATAATCTAATTAGCGATTGCGTTCGCTGACCGGTTCATTCACCTCCAATCGATTCTCCCTAGAGCATTTCTCTGCATTGTCCGTTCCTTATATCAAGATACTTCGGTTACTCGTTGAGAGATTAACGAGCTGTTATCCATTCAATGCTATTCCCCGATGTATCCACTAGTATGATGACGAGGGCACATTATTATCCGATTTCTTTTCTAATTTCCCTTTATTATCCAATGATTCAGGTACTTCTCACCGAATCTCTTTAAACCAGAATTATATTTTCGAGTGTATTGATTCTTCTGCCAACGAAGGCAAGACATTCGGGAATCCCTTAAGCAGATATTTTCGGATGTCGAATTATATTTCAGCTTCCAATCGTAAAAAAAACATTTAACCGCAAAAATTCACCTAGTCTTAATAAGTTGGTTGTAGAAAATAAAATTATTTCAAATTCTCGCGCAAATAACTGTTTACCGTAAAATTCTACGTGATTTTTTAATGGGAGCTTGTTGACTAATTAATAGTCATTATCAGGTAAATCTAACATGATTTTAGCATAAATAATGCTTTCTATTAGACGAAACAGGTCGTATCATCAAATAAATCTCCTGGAATTTCAAAAAGTGATTTATTCCTTTCTCAGAATAGATTTCCGCAGATTGAAAGTGGCATCGATCAACTGTATTTCGATGGTTAGCATCCGTTATGCCTTCTTCAATGTTTATATTTTACTAGATGACCCGGTGAACTTCGTACCACCTAAAATTGATTTAATTGTAACACTTCATAAGCGATTATCAATCCTAATCGACTTTCCAACTCTAATTCATTGAGATCGATATTATTGGTCGCATCGTGTACGGTTTGAGTTTCGTTTCGTTATTAAATGAAACTTGTTTGTTGTTAAAATGAATCCAGTGTCTTTAATTTTCGTAAATGCAGTTAACGTTCAACATATTCACTTGTCGTTCATTTTCAATCGCTCTCGAACGTAATTCGGACATGCGAATACGTCTGTTATTTTTATCCGTCGCTCGCTGGTCATCAGTTAGGTTTGCTCGTGTAGTAGCTCGACACGCATATGACTGACTACCACGACCTATGTCAGCTTGTCCTCTGCTTGGCATTGTAATGTACACTGTAAAACGACATGGAATTGTTTTCACAGTCACTCAAATATGTGGAACGTACATACCTTCAGAAGTTTACAATATTGAAATCCTCACACTAAGTCCTCGAGTAGAGAGAGAGAGTAAAACATATCAAAACTAAAAATTCAGTAAAAAATTACGTTGCTATAAATAAAATTTGGTTGCTACTGACGTTTAACAAAATTGTAAATAATTTAAATTTAAATGTTCGTCCTTTTTTCCGTGCGATTCTTCACAGGGTATTGTTCGTAACAGCAAATCTTAAAATCTCATGCAATTTTTTCCTCTTCATAAAGTGTATCACTTATTATCAGTATTAATTTTAACTTGGCTTATATTCTTAATGAATTTTGATGGATAAATACATGAATTTAGAAACAACAATCACCTTCATTGTCAAGGGGGATGGGTTGTTTACAACCTCGAAATTTTGATAAAATACTCACGCATTCTGTCAAAATTCTCGAAATTTCGAATCGAAACGATATTTCACGACCAAAATAAGAATCTTTATTCTATTCCCTTCTTTTGGTGCTTGATTCGACTTTTTACGACTATTATTTCTAATTTAAATTTTCAAATGAAGTAAAGCCTGCAGCGAGAAAAATGAACTTTACGAGCATTTCTTATGGAAATGCTTTTTCGATTTTTCGGCTATTCCTTTTGGGTTTTTCCTAAACCACCTCCGTACCGAGGCGAACAAAACAAAAAAAATATTCAAATCGGTCGAGCCGTTTTTGAGTTTTAGACGACGTCACGAACATCATTTCATTTTTATATATGTATAAGATTTGCGTGCTATCCCTGCATATCCGCCAAAACATTCATAAAAATGAGCGAGCAATGGCCATTCGTCTGCAGCCTTAGTATCGTAGTGTATATTTTATGCTCTTATTTAATTTATATATTACATCGAGTGTGATTGGGTGGTTTCCTATTTGCTGTAAATAAAATAGTATTATTATCCGTGCGGTTAAATCATTTAAATCCCTGGATTTTCCAGTTAACTGAATTTGGACACTTCAATGAAAAGGGCCCTTTGTCTTCGAGATATTTTAATTATCTTTTTGAAGGTCGTTCCATATTTGGAGAACGGCAAGGACATATAAAATACCTGAACCCATATTCGATGCATCCGTGATACGACGGATGTTTGTTTATAAGGAAATAACGTAATGCAGAAACGTAGCGGTTCTTTCTGTACACGTACGTATGTACGGCTCGAATCGCATTTTAATTACACGTTTTTGACTCGCTCTTTCGAAGCGGTAAATTCGAGAAGAAATCTCTCGGTTTTAATTCGAGTGGTTTGCCGCGCCCTCTGCATCTGGTTGTTCGCGTGCACGTGACCCGCTGGGAAAGATCCATCCGTGCGTCTTAGTGATGCAGCGGCTAACGATATTTATAAATGAATGCAGGAGTGAGTTTTTGGAGAGACTGTGGAAATTTAGAGGAGACTAAATTAGTCTTCTAATTTTGAAATGCACGTCCTCTTCGTTCTAATTTTGTGTTTGGAATCCTCTGCTCCTAATTCGACGGAATTACGCCTAATTATTCTCACATCCCGCGATATCCGCTGATTCTGTGCTCTCTTCCTATCGGAATCATTTCCTCTGGCTCATATTAACGAAGAAACTATTTTTTGCGTTTTTCGAAATGAAACATTACTTTGCACGAGGAAGCTTTAACTCAAAGTTAAACGAGAAGTGAAATATTATGAGAGGACTTGGAGTCGAACGCTGGTCTTCTTCCAATTTTAACCCTCGAGTACTCGCATACCAAATTGTCACGTCAGTACTCGCGTTGGGTGAAATCGACCCGACATTTTCCAAAGGGGAAAATTGTCTCAAAATGTAGTGAATAAATTTTTATTTCATTAGTGATGGTGTCATATTAATGGTTAACCTGGTTATTAAAAAGACAAGTTAACTAAATAGAAAAAAGATTCTGTAAAAAGTTCGATATCCCTGACGCCGAGTATATGGCTGATGAATTTGGAATATTGCGTATAAAAAGTAAACTGTTTGAAAATAAAATAAAATTTAATATATTAATAATAATTGTTAATTATATGAAATTTATATAATTCTCTAAAAATTAAGGCGGAAACAAGGTCAGAAATTCAATATTTTACGTAAAGGTCTTTCATCTACCTGGCACTACCGCTAAGAAAAATTCATTTAAATAATCAAACTTCCATTTCCGACCTGGTGAAAATGCATGACTGGTTCAGAACATTCTAAAACTCAGCTACTATGAGAAATAATAAGTAAAAAATCACTAATGAAAAGATATGGAATTTTAAAGTTCACATTGGTCGATTCGACCCAGACGCGAGAACTCGAGGGTTAAAATTGAAAGAATCCTGTTTCTGAATTTTGTGCAGTGAAATGATGCGTTGCTGTTCTTTTGTTTTCAGACGTGTCTCTAAGTGTTACAAGTTTAATGATCGTATTCATATAATACAATCACCGTATTGCAGAACCATAAAATCATCTTTAAATCGGTGCATTAGTCCGATATCACTTCCTGACAATCATTTGATTCGGAAAATCCAATAGTAGTTCCTTAGTTTAGATCATCTCGTACCAAACCTATAGAATATTCGCAAAATGGAAGTAAAGTTTTTGAATAAAAGCCGTCAAATGAAGGCTCGTGTATCTTTTAGATGTATTACGTCGAATTTATTTCGTGTCTGATGAAGTAATTTTATCACGCAAAATTTTCGCATGGGCCAGAATCGGTGTTAATATTATTTTAGCAACCCAGAAAAGGAAAGCGAATGATTATATTTGTCCGCGAATGTTAAACCATATTTTGCCCTCGTTTTAATTAAAACTGGAGATAAGAAAGTCGCCTATTGTCAATATAAATCCAAGAAATGATGTCATTTCACCTTTATGAGGATTTCGGAGATAGTTTACCTTGGCTCGAGTCAGACTCGCTCTTCAAACAAAGGCTCCGGAGAATAATTATCGCAAGTTTTTAATGAGTTCGGGCTTAATTGAATCCCACGACTTTTATTTCTGTAAATTCGTATCATTCCTCTCCAGGCATAAGTTTCATCAAAGACAAATATTGGCGGAACCTTGAAAACTCTCTTCGTTGTTGCGTGGCAGATGCATTCTCTTACGACTGAGGATGTGTCCTCAAACTGCTTTCGCTCGTCTTGGAATCCCAATCGCCCCAAACGAATGCCTTTGGAAATGACATAATGAATATTGAAACAAATTTCAATACTCAAGGAAAATTATGTGCAATTAATTAAGTTTCAATATTTTAAAATCGATCATTGACGGGGCAAATCTCGTACTCTGGAGCAATTTTTCCCGGATTCGAACCTCTTGCACTCGTCGCTTAAAAATGTTTCCTGGAATTTTCAGGAGCTAACCAACAAATGTGCAATTGAAGCGGTGTTCTTCATTAATATTAGTAATTTGTGCACCTTTCAGTATTTCATTGATTCCACCTTTAGAAATTACATCCATCAATCAACTACTTTTTTTAATTAAATGCCAAAAGCTGTGATAATCACCCTTCTGAAGAGAGCAGGTATTTTCTAATCAAACCTCTGGTTTCGTTGCTTTTATTAGTGTTATAAAATTTCCCAGGAAGTGCGTTACATTTGAGTGTTATTTAAGCATTTTGTAACAACTTACATACGTATGAATTTCGTCGAATAAAAGTGCATTGATACATCCCAAGTGAATGATGCACCAATATAATTTATTCGTTTAAGTTCATTTGTGATATCTTGGGAAAAACCGAATTTTTTTTCTCTATTTTATAATAACACACATCTTAAAACTCATATAAATACTACTAATATAATAATACGTATTAAGAGTTTTTTATGGAATGCACGTTCACGCAAAAGAAGGATAGTGATATCTCGAACGAAGGGGGTTAGGGTTATGATGTTATCTATTTACTCGTATTAAATTTCTGAGGAAGACTGTTTGCGTTTTAGTAATCCTTACTTTCAAATATCGCTCTTCTTGTTAGCGTAAAATTACCTAATGTTCGTTTTGGCAAACTTGGAGACAAAATGTTAGAGATTTTCCATGGAGTTTAGGCATTAGAGGCATTTTTCGAGAAGTATTCCTTGTTCGCAATGTTTTCTTTCTTGGAAAAGTGACTTGTCTTCTCATTGAAATTGGTTTCTTTCTCCAATAATTTTGCAGTGACCAAGTTATCATTTCGAGAAGGCTTTCTAGGAATTTGTCGCATCAATTACATTACCTAAACGACCTGCTGTTTGGGTTCAGTGATTACTGTTTATTACTAATGCGTTCATATGCTCCTCCATTTCCTTTTACTTGGAAATAAATGACGATCTTAAATCCTAATGAACATCCATTTTCTGTTTAAATACTTAGGAATGATTTCTGCGTCTCGCCTCCTTCCTTAGTAGCGAAATAGTTCAAGGAGACAACGTCAAACAATATTCCCGCTTCATTTTGAAACACAGTCGGAGAGCGCATCAACTGCTTTCTTCCTCTCTGCGGACACGAAAAATTTAATGGGGGAAGAAGGAAGAATATCGGGGGAGTGGAAAACAAGCGCAGCCGGAGGGGAAACGACAGAGGACAAGGATCTCCACTCGGAAGGACAAGATAAGCCCTCAACAGATCCGAAGCGCTGCATCCTGACGACGGAACTGTATAAAATTCAAAAATATAGGAAAATTGAAAACCTGTAGGAGGCGTGTTCGTTAGGCTCTCGGAATCCCGTGTTTTGACGAAAAGTCGTTTTTCGGATCGAACGGAAGCGTGTTTCGATGTCACCAGAGCGCAGATTGATAAACTCGTGTTTCCTGCTTTTCACTCCTTTTGAAATATGTCATCTTTGATTGCTCTTCGTCTCTCAGTTTACAGGAAAGTAGCGTTTTAAAGGGCATCACGCTTTTTCGAGCGATTTTCCTGAAGATTGCTTATTATCTAAGGAAGTAATGCGAATTAGATTCATCGACCAATTTCTCAAATGAAATATGGGAAACCTTGAGGAAAAGTGCTTGTTTATTTCTGAAGGTAATCTAAATCCTTTTGGCAAAATATATTTGAGGTTTAATTAAATTCGCTTAATTATGGAGAATCGTATTCAGTTTTGTTTGTTAATTAACGCAATTCGTGTCTCATTCATCATTCACTGTATGGATACTGCTGCCACAAATATTTGGTTTATTGAAAGTTGAATATTTTTTGTTTCTTATCTAAAAACATATTATTGTACGAATAGTTTAAATCGGCCATTAAATAGAAGGTTTTGTTACACTTGGCCGTTGGTTCTGTTCAAAGAGAAATATGAAAGAACGCGTCGAATGAAAGTGTTTAGCGGTAATTTATGCTTGGAAATAGTTGCTCGAAGAGAGACGAATGGCATCATAAATTAATTAAAGTCGCAATTTGCCAATGAATAAATTTGGATGGATGAATAAATAGATGATGGAAATTGCAGTTATATCCTCCCATACAACCTCAGAAATCTCTCGTATTTATTTTCGGATGCGTACCTTTCATTCGTTTTTAATATTGCAACTGTTTCAATATGTAACGTGTTTCCTGTTAAAAAATAAACAACTTTTTTTCTTCCCGAACGATATGTTCTCTGCATTAAGAAAGGGTTATTTAATATTGTTCCCAACTTCACGTATAGAGTTTTGAAATTGGTGAATCAAATGTATAGGAATGCATTGGTTCTGATTGGCATTCCAGCGTTATTATTTGATGTTTTAATTGCGTATTATCGTCCAATTTCAATTTAATGCTGCAGCAGGAATGCGTCGGACTTGTTACATTATTAATGAATTGAATAAAATATGATAAATTTTCTCTATTATTTTTTATTTATTTACTTTTGCATTGATAAAATGATTGATATCACAACTGGTTTTATTCCCTTTCGGATATCGTTGAAATCTATCATAAATGCTCTACAAATTCCCGAAGATAATGGCACATTAATCACCAAGATTGACATAAACTTCCCAACGTGAGTGCTTCGGTTTCCTTGCTTCGCGTGCTTCATTCATTGCAGATTCATCGGCCCCGAGTGATTGTCGTTTCCTGTCATTGGAAGTCGGCCACTTAAGGAAGTTTAAGCCAATTTGTAGTTACAATGTGTTTTCCTTTAGGAATGATTTGTTGCCTGTTTCGGCAATTACCGAAACCTTAACAATATTCTTAGCAGGAAGCACGATATCCTTCTTAACAGGAAGTTCTTAATCGCTTGCGTCATTCCATCTCTTTGTCACAGTCTCTCCTCATTACTCAATCGGCTCACGCGGCTTTTATATTTCGGAGATATTAATTTTCATTAAAACATGAATTATGAGCCAATTTAGAGAGTTTTTCGCCGTCGACCATTATTATAATGTTACTCAGCGTGGATTTATAACTCTTCTATGAAATGATTGTCGTTATGCCTTTTTCGTCCTTGGGTTAACGCGCCAAATTCTTCAGATCTTCTCTCACAAGAAACCTTATCACCGCAATTGGTCGTAATCCGAGGTTTGGTTCCACGTTCCCTCGTCGCAATGTATTCACCAAAGTTAAGTTTATGATAGAGTCCCTCAGATGGAACTCTCTTAGTGATAGAAGACGTGAATATCGACGGAAGCTTTTTGATAAATTTATCACTACCGATTTCGGGGAGGATATAAGCTGATATTGTCATCCCAGTTATATACTTACGCGATCTTCCAGAGAAAACAAAAAAACGACACAGGGAAGTAGTTGCCAGGACAGATAGCTACTTTTGGTCATTTTTCCCGCGAAGTATTAGAGAAGCTAATAGCTCTTCAGATTAGATAGGTATTTCGGTGTTTTACACCCCCTGCCACGCGCAACTGGCGGATTGCAGGGTTTAAATGCAAATGTAAATGTTAAAAACTTGGAATCGCCAACTTCCTAGCTATCTGTCAACTATTCTTTACTGCACAACTGTTTCGTTTCGTACGAATAGGCAACCCTCGGTGGTCCTCGAAAGCTGTTATCCCAAAGTTCACACAATTCTGTCCTATTGCTTGTGGATTTTCTCTCAAAGTCGCACCAAGTACGTCCAAATGAATATTCGAGGAGATATCGCCGTAGAAAACGGCAGAGACATGAAATAATCACAAGTTCGCTTTGAGCAGCTCTTCTTTTTCAAACCACGCTCCCGAAAACCTCTCTCGGAATACCAAGTGTTCCTCGGCGTCTGGCGATTGTTTGCAGAGCGACTACAAAGAGGACACGTAAAGATTGGTAACATAAATATGGAATTCGGAAATAAAGTTAACTTTATGGAATGCGAAAGGAGCGAATTAGTGGAGAGGTCAGACAAAAGAGAAGCGCCTCGACCTACTTTCTTTCCCCTCCGCCAGAGGAGCGCAGAATCATGTCAGCGTTAGTCAGAAAGTAATTATCTCATTGTGTAGAAGTCACTAAGCGCATCTTAGTCCTCAGGGCAGACAGTCGCGGATTCTCTTAGAGAGAATTCTCTTTCCGTTGGAAGGTCACATTAAATGGCTTACAGTTCGTTTTCGATGTGTCTAAAAGCTCAGATATCGAAATAATAGAAAGTTTTTTAAAATGGGTTTTAATAATTTTTACGTGTGGGACGGGATGCGTACTAATCCATTTGAAATATTTCATGAATTAATTCCATTTGTTTCCGTTGACCTTGGGACTTGAAGAACAAATTATATTTACCACCTCATCTTAAATCGTATTATCTCGGAATTTATTCTCCTAGTTTATATATAACTTAATCTCCCTTCTTCTAATAATTCCGAGTGTATGTCTACGTATTTTATGGTAACAATTGTCAACTGAAAGCAAATCCTGCATATATGTCCAAGGTAGTCTTGCCTCATGCATACAAACACCGAGATTTCGACAAATAAAATCAGTCAAAAGTTACCAATAATGTTGTATAGATGCTAGATTAATCGTATGAAATATGATGAGGGATATTAATAATAGTAACTCCGATATTTATTATGGTTTCTATGACGTCCAAGGAACGGAAAGACTGAAAACAGTTTGTATACGAACTCCCGCACTCTAAAGTATTACAAGAGTATTACATCTTGATTCTCTGCTCCAGAGCACGGCTAAGACATAGATCAGAGAAGTGCACGAAGGACACATTTAAAATTTCATTGGGTGCGATGACCTCGATGTCATCCTTTAACTGGGTTAACGCATCGCACCGCATTCGCGATGAATGCATCGATCGGGGAAAGACGGCGGCCGCCAACTGACGTCTCTCGACAGCTTCTGCGGAGGCGACTCGAGAAAGCAAAAGCACTCGGAATAAATTTGCGGAGACGTCGATTTCCAATCGCAGTTGACGGATGAAACGGAATTTCCGACTTAAACTCGAATATATCGCGGAAATATTATATTGCGGAACGTGTACTTGTCGCGCTCGTCTGCAAGGAGTCTGTCAACCCTTAGCAAACAACTCATAAAACTGATTTCAGACTGAAAAATTGCTGAGGTGGAAAGAATTTAATTTGCTAACGCTGATTCATAACCAGCGGCAATTAATCAGTTTCCACTCTTACTTACAGTACTAATTTTTTAACTTCTATGGTTAGTGGTGGCTAAGCGGAGTTTTTACCTTTACTTTTTTACAGGTAGAAATTTCGAGGGTCGCCATCCTAATCCGGACCATTACCTCCTCGGGAGCGCCCGACCTTCACATCAGGGGGGACCATAAAAAAACTGACCGTGTGGAATACGATTTAAAAAGTTATAAACAATTCAAATGAGCAACAATTTATTATCTTCGTCGTCTCACTCGTCCTAAGAGATATACAAGCGTCTTTTGATCGACGTTCTACGATGAAAATTAAGATTTTTCGTGATTTTGCAAGAAATTACCCGTTTACACACGGCAACGTTGCCGTTGGGTTGGGGTAGGGGGAGAGATTTCTTTTAAAAATCTAGAAATCTAGAAATCCTCCCCCCTACCCAGCCCAACCCCCGTTGAGGCATTTAAAACACCCGCATATCTGACCCCCCGTGTAAACCCGTGCGTAAACGGGTAATTTCTTGCTAAATCACGAAAAATCTTAATTTTAATCGTAGAACGTCCATCAAAAGACGCTTGTATATCTCTTAGGACGAGTGAGACGACGAAGATGATAAATTGTTGCTCATTTGAATTGTTTATAACTTTTTAAATCGTATTCCACACGGTCAGTTTTTTATGGTACCCCATGCTGTGACGGCCGAGCGCGCCCGAGGAGGTTAGGGTCCGGATTAGGATGGCGACCCTCGAAATTTCTACCTGAAAAAAGTAAAGGTAAAAACTCCACTTAGCTACCATTAAGCACTTCTATTTCTCCTTTTTTAGGACATCCACATGTCGATGCTATCAGTCGCTCTTTTTCTTAGTTAAGGTTGGATGGAGGATATATCCATTAGGATGGATAGGAATCGGAAGAGAAAATATCGAGCGGTGGAAAAACATTCCTATAAGATGAGTGCCACGAGTATGAAGACGATCAAATATTAAATGGGTTCATCCTCTTTACTCATCTTTGCTACATGAGTTATTTCTCCCACATTTATTTGGTGAAATGGTTTCAGACCTTAATTTGTGGAATTAATCCATCTATTCGAACATTTTTCCTAGACGTTTGAATTAATTGATGAATAAATCATTCTACCGCCTAATTTAATGTCCGAAAAGTTGTTAATGGCGATGCGCCATGATTTAAATTATGCTCTTGCATTATCGAAAGTGTAAGAGAAACAATTAATGAGAGATGGCCGGAAAATAAAACGAACCGGAGTTGAGATTAAACTGGTTGACGCTTGCTCGATGCTCGTGGGATTTAAATTTTATTTATTTTCCGTACAATCCGTCCTTAAAAAAAAACGTTTTCCGCAGTCTATGCTCAATGCATTTTAAAAATGACGAGTAAAAGTGACTTCGCAGAAATCTGACTCATTTAGCTATTTCGTTGTTTTCATAGGATTTTTATTCAAACCCTGTAGAAGTACTTGCCTTAGTATTTTTCCGGGGTGCCTTATCTTATCACGGTGAATATCTAGCATTGCCCGTCTGATTAAAAAAGGCCTACATTTTAGTTCCCGCATCATTGGGCATACTTAAGCAATGAAAAACATCCTCAATAAAATTCTCATAAATTAAGGGTGTCCCCGAGTGGCGCAGCGAGGGGGGGAGGGTGTTTAGGGGTTGAAACACCCCCAAGAGTCAAGTCCTATTACTAGCTCTGTACTTTTTTCTACTTAAGAGTGCAAAACCCCAATCATCACGCAAGTCTTAGAGATACACTGCTAGTTACGTGTTTGCTTGATAAATTCAGCAAAAGCTTCGCATACCCGTAAATATGGCTCCGATTTCAGCTATGGTGGTCACCTCTTGGAAGGAAGAACTCTCAAATACACTGGAAGTTTATATCTGCAACACTAAAAAACTTCAGCATCGGAAAAAATGACTTTTTCATAGATATTGCACGTATCCAAACTAGAAATCCAAATAACACTTATAAGTTTCCAATAGTTCGGTTACGTAAACTACTATCTTGGAAAGATTAATTAGTTAGCCATATAAGCGTTAAACACCTCTAGTTTTAAATGCATTTAGTTTTTCAAAGAATTAACATATAGCAGTAATTAACGGGTATGAATATACTAGTCCCTGTAAGTTAGGCATTTTTCGTTTCCTTGGACCCTCCCCCATTGGCAAATCCTGGCTGCGCCACTAGTGTCCCCTGAATATGCTCAAGTTGGTTTTAAGTAATATTTGTCTTTCTTAGACGATGCTCGACGGTCTTATTGTTTTTCCCTCTTGTTTAATTCAATTAAACATGTTTTAATTTGATCCATTAATATTAACACTTATTTCATCTAAACCCTATTACCGCCATTTAAAAGTGCGGTCCTATTTTTGGAAAATGTATTCTGCATTTTCGTCGAATAGATTCAGAAATTGAAATTGCCATCGCCATTGAGTGTGTGGTCGAGGGCTGATGTTTTGTTATCATTGGATCGCAGTATATGCGCAATGCTCGCAGTGGCTGCGAAATATTTTGCTATCCTCTCATCGTGATTGGTCTGTTTGGAGTTCATCGACGTGTCAACAGCGTTGTTGTTGCGGACTGACTGGCTGTTTAATTCATTTATTGTCCCTCCAGAGTGGAATCGGCATTGTAATGACACAGCGCCATCGATGGCATACTTTCCTTCCTCCAATCGGAAAACTTAAAGCAGAAACTCTGTAATACAATCGAAATCCGTTGGCTTGAAGCACTCCCTCAACCGCTGATGTTTCGATTATAGTTTCTCTAAATCGACCTTAACCACTCTAAAAAACGAAATTGTCAAGTTGTCGCACTGTTTCTTGTGATCGAAATTGTTCAGACGACTGTTGTCTGCGTTCGTCACATCGCCCTTTGTCCAGACACCCCGTTATTTAATTTTCTTAACTTGGAAGTTGATTAACGGTTCGCTTATTCCAGTAGATATTTTGGTTAATGGTAGTTTTTGCGGGGGTTATACCCTTACTTTTTTTCAGGTAGAAATTTCGAGGGTCGCCGTCCTAATCCGGACCCTTACTTCTGCTTCCCAGCTCGGGAGCGCCCGGCCGCCACATCAGGAGGGACCATAAAAAAACTGACCGCGTGGAATACGATTTAGAAAGTTATAAACACTTCAATTGAGCAACAATTTATTATCTTCGTTTGTTTTAAACATCTCAACGAGGGTTGGGTTGGGTTGGGGGAAGGTATTTATTTGCTCACTTACTCAGTAAATTGTTTTGAGAATTAGTTAAGGACATTGGCACGGTCATAATCCTTAACCCGTTTCCTTAGAATTGTCTCTTCGTCGGTTTTATCCTCCTTGAAACAGTCGGATATTCCTCATTATTTTGTAGTCTTTCAAATTTCTGTTCCGGTTAATTTAGTAACACTCTCCGTTTTTCCGTATGTTTATTGAGGCAATGTGTATAGCCTTTTTACACTTTTCATTCGCTTAAGTATAATTAATGTTTATTTCAAGATTACCCAGTTGCAATTACCAATTATGCCAATTACCTTGTTGTTGGTAAATACTCTTAAGGAAGTCGCTCTTAGATATTTTTCGAAGTTTACATTTTTGTGAAAGACAGAATTGTCATATAATGACTTCGGTTTCTGAAATGATTCCATCAACTTCATTTACTCTATTGTGGAATATATTCTCCATACAAAATTCAACCTCAGAATCATCCCTCATCTTCTCTCCACTACGTTATTTCATAGTTATTTTATACCCAAACGGTGCTAGATATCTTTATATCTTGATATATTTAAATCTCCGATTACTTTTTAACATAATATTGGTTATGAAATTTGAGGCTTAAGTCTGTATCTCCTTCGTGGCACCAATCACTGAATATTGGTATTCTACACTATGTAGCTATTTTAAGTATTGTTTTTTACTTTCTCCATATACGAAGTATAGAGAAAGTATTGTTTTCATGAAAAAATTCGACTTCGAGATTTCAAAGGAAATACATGTTTTGGGGTCCCTAGAACACGTTTTGACCATTTTCGGAATGATGTCTGTGTGTATGTGTGTGTGTGTGTGTGTGTGTGTGTGTGTGTGTGTGATAGTGGGCGCTCTAACGTGAAAACTATTGGTCGTATCAATACCAAACATCATATATAGTACTCTAGTGTGTGCTGTCAGAGTTGATTAGTTTTTGGAGTAAATCGGTCAACCGGAAGTCGAGCTTTATTCATTAAAGCTCATTTCCGGTTTTCAAAATATCTCCATAAATATGATATATACGTATATTGTATTACTTATAAAAGTTTTAGATTATGTAATTTACTATAACTTTTGTATTTAACATATTTTTGTATCACCGGTTGATTAGGAGTTATTCGTGAAACACTGATAAACCGGAAGAAGATGATTATGTACTTTGTGGGCGCTCTAACATGAAAACTATTCGGCGGATCAACACCAAATTTCATATGTAGTACTTTTATTATAGTCTTTAGAGTTGATTAGTTTTTGGAGTAAATCGGTTAACCGGAAGTTGAGCTTCATTCTTCAAAGCTCATTTCCGGTTTTCAAAATATCTCCATAAATATGATATTTAGGTATATACTATTATATATAATTCTTTTAGAAAATAAAATTTACTATAACTTTTGTATGAAACATATTTTAGTATCACTGATTGTTTAGGAGTTATTCCTGAAATACTGATAAACCGGAAGTTGCTGATTATGTACTTTGTGGGCGCTCTGGGCTCTATGGGCGAAAGGCCAGTTTCATCGTTTTTCATCCAGCATGTCCCGAACAACATTATTTATAATGTTTAGAGTTCGAAATTACTGCCGTAGATAAGTATTTACATCTTATATATGGAGAAAGTCATGTGCTGGCCACATCAGATTTTTAATTTAGTGTGACCACTGGTGTAATTACATTCAAAGCTATTCAATATCGAAAGCAAGGCATGTAAATCTAACGGGTAAATGGATGTAGAAATATTTTCAAGCCGCTAATAGTTATAACCTTTTCTTTTATGTTCTTCATTTTTTTAGTACATGCTGTAGCCTTCCAATTATACAAGTTTTTTTCTATAGAAATAAATAATTTTCAATAATTCAAATCATTCGTTTCATAATTTCTTTGGCGTCTTATATACCCATAGAATAAAAATGAATAAAATAATACGTAATGCCAAATGTATTCCTATTTTCTTTGATCACACGAATTCGGTATTAAAAGTATTATTTTATTTTTCTTATTCGCTCTTCATCGTCGCTTGTGAATGAAGATATTTTTCGCAATTACGACTTTTATACTTATGTGTCAGCAGCTCTGTACTAAAAAAACATATTGTGCGTTGGACTTCACGGTAGACTGTAGTTTGATTCGAATGAGATTTGTTATTTGAAGCAGCGAAAATAAAAGGACCGGATGTCCGCGTTTTACGTATTCAGGGTGGGAGTGCATTAAAAATGTGCGCCTGAAAGTAGTACGTGTCCGCGCACACTCATTAAAAGCGACGACAGCATATGAAGTCCCGTTCTATTTAAACTTGCAGATTACTTTCCTCATTCGGCGGTTGATCAACGCCCATTTTTCTTTTGTGAAATTAGGCGATTCTCATGCGAAAGGAGGTTTCAAGTGCCGTCGTTTCGTAAAATCCAATTCGGTCGAAAATAAAACACAGAGACGGTTCTATCGCGTGTCGATATCATCGAAGCGAAGTTTATTGTCATAAGGTGCGCGTCTTAGTTGCGTGCGTGGTTTATATTTCATTCCGGCGAAGCGTCATCGTTGCTCTTTACGGAAGAGGGAATTAAATCGTCAGGAATCGATCCTGCGCTCCGATTACGTCTCACAAGCGAAGCGTAATTACTGAGTGGCCTCCAAGACGCGCCAAAAGTAAGCCACGTAATTAATTCCCCGCTGCGGAGGTGCGCGCCGAAGGGGTTTGATTACTGAAGAGCTTTCGTTTGAAGTGGCTAATGGGGGGGCCGGCGACACGCGCCCGCGGGTCACGGCCGCACCTCTCCAAACCCACTCCGGGTGCAGCAAATTGGAATCACGTCCACGCTAATTACGGCCTTCTTTTATCGCCGTTTGACTCTTACTCGGACGCTGTTCGTGGTGGCGCGAATCGGCGTCAGTTTTTAAAAGCGGTCCGTTCTCGCATTCGAATGGCTCATCAAACGCGGATGATGATGCTGTTTTTCGAGACCATTGTGAGAATGCCTTCTGCTTGCAGATGAACGATTGAAACGGACGATCCTGGTCGAATGTAAACATAAAAATAGCTGAATCGGACGTCAATTGCTTCCATTATTTTTACTCTCGTATCTTGCCGTTTATAATCGGTCTAGTTTCACCGCACATTTTGAAATCTATTCTCCAATTTGTTGTGAATGAATCCATTGCATCCATTTCTGCCCTCATTCGCTTATTCCCAGTGAAAAAATGATTAACTTCATCTTCTACTGAAATGCGAGTAGTGTAATACTTCGAAAGAATTTCGCTGATGAGTATTTGTAAATTGTTTTAATTCTTGAATTTGTTTTTTTTACATTTGGTGAAGAGATTTTGACTTGCCTTGTGACATCAGTCGTATCGTATTTTTTCTATTTAAAGTATTTATCAGCATATTGCCTTTCTCGCGTGATACTCTTATTTAATTCCGTGAGAGCTTACCATAGTGAGTAGTAAATGGTATCATCAGGGCCGAAGCTAGCATGGGGCAGGTGGGGCGGTGCCCCAGGGCCCCTACTGGAAGGGTCCCCTTCTCGTCGACCACTTTTTTACCTCTGCAAACACTTTAGGGGCCCCTGAAAATGCCTCAAATTGAACAATTGTCTCCCAAAATATGCGTCTCCCTATATGCGCGGGAAATTCAAACTAGACAACTCTAGGTGTACTTTAAAATTTGAGAAAAGATTTCCGTACGTGGGGCCCCAAATTTACTTGTTGCCCCAGGGCCCCCGAGGCTCTAGCTACGGCCCTGGGTATCATTCAAGTATTTTCATGCTTCTATACTTAATTAATCATAACATAAGGAAGAGAATCCAAATTAGTTTACGGCTTAATTATGTTTTCATCCTGTAATAAAATAATTCTCGATGGAAATCATCCCAAAACACGTTCCACTGTTGATATTTTTTATCATCTTTCCTGCTTTTGTCATCTCATTATCATTTCTGTAATTTTATTGCATATTTAAAAAAAATCTCCATTCATTCGCTTAACTTGCTCTTAGTGCTGTAACGCCGGTTTTGTGCCGTTAAAAAAACATTTTGTACATGTGTTTGCATCCTGGGCATTCAATACGGCTTCTTCATAAGTCGTGAAACAAACGCAATCAAATCAATGTCCCCGATCTTGTACATCATTGTAAAGGAGACTAAAATCGGAATTATTCTACGCAGAAATTCTATATTATTTGGCCGGACTTCGTGGAAAGACAACTGAAGAAAAACTTACTGAAAGAGACTCTCTTACTTGTACCTGATGATGACTGTGTACTAACCGGTCGTCTAAATAAACAAATTGTGTGGATATTACTCAGCTTGTCTTCACTCTTTATTATAAGTAGGTTTAGTTAGCGATTTCATTTGTGTTCTTCGAACAATTTCTGTTTTCGGATATTTGAAGTAAGGGCATCATGGTTCAGCCGTCTAAGATACATCCGAACACCAGTATTTTACCAGTATTATTTCGGATGAACCCGAAAGTAGCATTAGCAACTGAGGTTGTTTCCACCCATTTAAATAACTCGACCACTTACACAATGGCGCGGTAAGAAGCCGTCGGACGCAGCGAGAGGCGATGTGTTTTTCCCGTGAAGAGGTGCAGTCCATGACGGCGCTATACTCACAGTGATCCTCCAACTTTGGATCCTCTTTCGTGAAAGTGGGAGTTGTACAACACGCTGTACAATTCATTCCTTCCTATTTTCCCCACGAAAATCTTTTTCTTCATTCCTTTCTTTCGGATTATTTGCCGCCTCGCTCTTCTTCTCTATCTGCTATTCAGTTTTCCTCCATCATTAATCAGTCTTTAATTCATTTACTGTCCACTCCCCATGATACCTCCTGCTTACACTGCACGTCTCTTCAAATAAATTCGCCATCTTTTTTTCACCTGCACTGCGGGAGACGGCAATTTTGTCATCTGATGAGTGTAAAAACCACTTTTCCACCAAACACGGTTGTGAAGCGAGTAACATTTTTAATTTTCTAAGATTCTTCTTGGTTCTGTTCAGAAATATTTAATTATAAATTGGATTAACAGTTCCCTTTATATTTTGATTGTATGATGATTTCGATTTGATGACTGATTTCGAGATGTGGAAATGGGATTGCTCTGGCGTAAGTGCTTTGGAATTACTTTTTCATCGATTGTGACTCGTCGTGGGTGCACAATGCGAAGAAGCTTTTACTCGTTGAAATTCGTAATGGTAAACGAGCGCTTATTACACTGACTCATTATTCAGAAAATGTATTCTTTGATCTCGAAATGAGATCCTTATTGCGTTTCAAACCCATTTATTCTAGACTTTCGGGAATATAATATCCAAGTATTTATCGCTCCTCCGTGAATTCATTCTCTGTCGTTAGTGACGTCGGAGTTAATGCCAAAGAAAGGAATTACGTCTTTCATCTCTGGCGATGGCATAACTTGCGAAGTTATGCCATTAAGTTTTCCGGAAATAGGTCTTGCAGTAATTAGGAACGTACGCCTTCATTACACTTTACGCGTTATTGCTTTAGATACCGTTTTATACTACGAAGTGTCCTTCATTTCTGCTTCCTTGCCATCATATACACTTACTTTTCCGAAAATTGATTTTATGAAAACGATTAAAAGATGAGATATTTTAATATTCCAGCAAAATTCAATCTTCACTCGGCATTCTATATCTGTTTAAGCGATATACAATTCCTTTTAGTTCTTTATTTTCTCTTCGGCCAGTGCACATTTTGGGTTCTTCAATTTTTTTCTTACGCCGAATTATGATATTTATTAATATCTTAAAGAATACCCAAATTAAATGTAATCCTTCTACTTTACCATGGACAAGATTTTCTTAACGTTTCAAAGTCATCGCTTTCACTGTTTTATTTCAAACCTCGCCCCAAAAATCACTGCAGTGCTTCCAAATCTTTTCATATCCAATGCTCACGTATTAATTAGTGGAATCGGCTGATGTCATCGTTTTAGAACTGTGACACATTAAGATGATGTTTTATATTTGAGTTGAAAAAATGTATTTTACCATTTTGTCAACCAACAATGCTGTTATCGTAACTAGGGCCAATGGATTGTCAACAAATAAGGAAAACCTAAATACGTTCGTGTTTGAAAACGTACGATTTCACTTGAAATAGTGAAACATTATTTTTTGGAAAACAAATCCAAGCAAAGACCAGGAGTACATGTAAAAATAGAAGCCTATCTCGAATAAACTAGGAATTTCCTTCTCAAGTAGCAATAATTACCCTATTTTATTCGTAATTGCCATTTGTTATTATAATACCATATTTATTGTTAGTATATATGATATGTAAATTAATTTTGGGGAGCTCACCTAATAGTCAACGTCGGCCATTCTGATGTGTGTATTCCTCTTGGAATTCGCAGCAATGGATGTCGCCTTTAATATTTATGAATCCGTGGATGTAATGCGTCTGTGCACTCAACGAGGTCTTAATGAGACGCCAAAGAGAGCCCTCTGTGTGACTTTTGGGGAAAGCACTCATGCTTACATTAGCTTCATGTCTCCGTGCATTCGTAAATTTTACCTCGATACCTTTTATCTCGCTCTATATTTTATGCAATCTTTCTTTGCGAAAAATTGCTAGTTTTCCTCGGCTTTTTAATCGATGTCGAATCGCTTGTCGATGCTTTCCCTCGAACACTTTTCTTCTCAGCGATCGCCTTGTTTTCCTTTCCTTTTCCCCGTTGATTTCGTGAAATGGCAAATTTCGTTTTTTAGTCGACGGAAGACTCGTGCTTTATTATCATTCAGTCTTTCCTTAAATTTAAGTGCTAATTTTATTTTTGCTCAGATATCTTAATGTATCCAACATTCAATGGTGGTCGTAATTTTGTTTTAGTTTAATAGAATTCAGTCAAAAATACGCGTAATTGAGAGCGAATGAAAAGGGCATCAGAGGAAAAGCAACTTAAAATAAGAATTGTAAAATTTTGAACGAAAGTTGGCTTTTGATTGAATAAAGCGTGCCTGAGTGTATGCCATGATCAATTGTCCTGTTCACATAAGAGATTCTAATGGTATACGTACGTTAATATCATCTTTCCTAGATATATATCGCACTAAAGTTTCTTATTTATAGGAAAATATATCCTCTATCTATTCGTAAAATAAGTCCTCTAAATCCATTGAGTAAATGCATTTCGAATGAGCAGTGATTCTCTCAGTAGAAGTTTGTTTGCATTTCGCGTAAACCATCGGTTAATCTATTTTATGTGAAAAATATAATTTTCGTAAATTAAAGTCTTTTGATGAAATGCCTGTCCAAAACCTTTGTAAAGCAATCGCCGAGGTACATGAAGTAACATATATGTACATAAGTAACCTAACAAAAAATGTAACAGATAACACAGTTTTCAGAAATATTGCCATTACCTTTATCTTAGTAAAATCTCTATATTAAAGATGATCAATCACCCACCTTGTTTGAAAAAATATCACAGCAAGTATGTGCATGTGTTATCGATCGTTAAATATGCACATCTATAACAAAACAAGCCGTTCATTACAAAAGATAATGGAACAAAAATTTAAATTGAGTTAAGATTTAAGTGTAAGTCAAACAAGATGCATAAGAAGTGGCAAATGAAAGTATTCTTTCGGGTGTAAAATTCTCACTAATAGGAAAATATTTGGAAAATATTTGAGGATTCGACGGTCGACCTGGAAATAGTATGACTAAGCAAATAATTGAATTTTATCTAAAAAAAGGAAAGATGCAATTATCATAGAGGAAATCCAATCGTCATTTCCTCTTTATGCTGCACTCGTATTTATTCCGTTTTTCGTTTGCCTTTCTTTGCATTATTTGCTTCGATTACTGCCAATCCATCTCGTTGTCTTCTCATTGAATCCTCCGCTTGAATACTAAAATAAGAGCCGCGGAATGATTAAGTCGAGAGTATTTTAAAAGGGTCGATGCGAGAGATGTTGAGATCGGAAGGACTGTGTCCGGAAATAACCGCATCGTAATTGAAAAGCCTAAGTTTATGTCCAAGGCACACAAAAAGAAGAGGAGTATCAAACTCAAATAATTATCAAAGATGGATTATCTTCTTTCAGATCACGGTTTGCGATATCCTCGTTCGGTTTAGCATAATTCGCTTCTTCCCTTTTAAGACACCCTCTTAACGGTTTTAATCTCACGTAGAAATAATATTATCATTGCTCTTCTTCTGGAGCGATTGATTGTCTCCTCACCTCCTTACTCCCCTCCCCTCCCCTCCCCCCTCCACTCATCCCCTCCCCTTCTCCCCTCCCCCCTCCTTTCCCTTACCGCATTGACGTCACTTGCGCGCAGAGAACACCCGTCTCATGCATTCAACCGCTCTCATTTCATAGATATCGGTTATGACTCTTAGAAGCATCGCTTTAATTACGCTGGTCGATGTTTCGCTTTTTGCAATCGTCGAGGGTACTAAAAAACAATCATTAGTCTGCGGAGAATTTAAATTATTAAACGTAAAAGATACCTTCGGCCGCAATTCGTTTGTTAGATGACGGCTTTATGGGTCGGAAGTGAGAAATCCCGTCGATTCCGAAATCAATTTTCAGTTATTCGAAAAGTTTCGAGTTATTTTTTTCATAGACTTCGATTGACTCCGCTTCTTATCCGTCGATTGTTTTTCCACCGAATCTTTTATTCCTCGGGATGCTCTCGTTTTTGCGTGTCAGAGAGTGTCGCTTCTTTCGACGTTTTAATTTAATTTCTCTCTTAAACACGAGTTATTCACACTTCTATCTGCACCTCTCTTTTTTTCCTTTGCCCTTCCGACGCTATCATCCGTGTATAATAATATCCAAAGGAATTTTGATTGATGGTTCATCTCGATTGAAATCAATTCCTAAATGTGGAATTCGGAGCGAGATAATTTGGTGGAATAAAAAATGATCACGTAATAATTAGTAATGAAACTCTTGTTTGTGTAAAGCTAAGACTTTCTGTGTCTCCACTTTGTTACGAATTCTGACCCGTCCCTCTTCGACGGAAAGCATTTCGTTTGGAATAATTTCCGTCTGAAGGATCTGAAAAACATCTTCGGTGTGTCGATTTTATTACATTTTGGCGGCAAATTTATGTAGAAATGAAGGAATAGGTGAAGTTTGCGATGATAGAATCCTATGTTCAAAACTTATCCGTCAGGAATGCCTCTGACAAGTTGGTTGGAAATTCTTACGAATCGCAGAAATCAAAAGATGCGAGAGCAGATTCCTCTCGACATTAAATGGAAAGATTATTATTTTGTATTCGTCGAATACGGAAGGATGTATTCCAGCGAACAATAAATTTTCGGATTACAACTCGAAAATTTGTTTGAGATAATTATTGGTGTCACGTGCTGTTAGGGAAAGCACGCTGTGAATTTAAGTCACTCGTAATGTCCTCGTAACTTTATTTTAATTAGAACCTGAATTACCTCTTAAACGAGATTTAATTGAGATTTGATGAGTGTAATTATATTACGTCGAGAGTTCTGCGATGGTCGAGTACCATTTTGTAGTCGCGGCTGTTGAAAACGGAGAATTTTATTGTGCTCGATGATAAACTCGAGCAAATGCGGAATCTTTGAAAAATGCGATTTGGAATCAGTTGCTGCCATCTCGTATTACTTTTCGATTGATCGCGTCTGTATCATTAAATTACGATACTCTTCTTTCGGTTGTATTTTCTCCTTTCGGTGCCTATTTCTTCAATGCATTTTAATAACTTTAAATTTCTCTTTTTCCATAATCTATCCGAAATTCAAACGCCGATCGTCTCGATGATTTATTTTGTCAGGATGCGTTTCCGACCGCTATTTAAATTACGCTTCGTTTTTGGTTTTAAATCCTGCTGAGTAAACATCCGAATGTTTGTTTATGATTATTCCACGCTCGTTACTTCTGGTTTCTGCCGTTGTTTGCGCCATTTATTATCTCGACTTATTCGCTGCTATCTGTTTCCGGTCGATGACGTCCGATTTTCTCTCTTTATATCTTCATCATTTATTCCCTTCCCACCCTTCTTCTGCCCTGTTACGTCACTCGATGTTACTTTTCCCCTCACAAACAAAAATACAAGTCGACGCAAAATGGTTTCAAATCTTTCTTATGCGATATTAAAACACTAGGCGAGCTAGCAACTCCGAGAAATTACGCAGCGCGCACTTAAAACCAATTTTAATTCGAGACAAGTATTTATATACTGGCGAGAGCCTATGACATATGGCGAGTAATGTATATTTCAATAAATAATCCATGAATATAATTATCGGTAACTCCACGATGAATGTAATAACAAACCTGTAAAAATTCCAAGTAATGGCACGTTAAAATATTTTATGATGGCTCCTTTAACAAAAGAAGAGTTTTTATTATTAAACAAGAGGAAGATCCAGAACCCTTCTCCCGCATTGTGGAGCGCAGGTCGGACAACCCTTTCGCTTCATGAGTCGCATCAAAGTGTTTCTTCGTCAGCTCTCATTATTTCCCCCTTGAAAATCGGCGTTGAAACATAAAATTAATGTTTGCGGCGATAGCGAATTCAAAACATCGAATCTCAACTGCGTATTTACACTTTGAGTTGTTTATGTGCCTACGAGTGCATTTACTTCGCCTCCCTCTAGCGATTATTCTCGCAAATCTTACAAATTTAATTAACGTTCCGGAGATAACTCGTTTTCACTCCTCACGCAGCTGATGTTAGTCTGTGTTAATATCTGTGATTCGATACCTTATATATATATATATATATATATCGATACTGATACACTGCGTCTTATCTTCTGGTATTAGTTTGTCTAGACATTTAAGTATTCTGTGATGTGATTTCTTCGAGGCACTGTGGGTAATCGGGCATCCGCGAGTAAGACGATGGAAGTGAACTTCATGGCTAATCAAAATAGTTCTATAGTATGGTAACTCAAACATAATGAAACAGTATAAATTCATGATGATGATGATGAATTTTTGCGTTGTGTAGTCTCTTGATATTTTACTATCCCTTGGTGAGTTGGAGTTTGATCATCCTCTTGTCTGGCGCTGCTTAGTCACGTGATGAAAAATGCTGTCGCTAATGAAATTGCTAAAATGTTACGTTTAATTATCTGAATCGAATTTTACTGTTATTGACGATTCTATTCGCTTTTCTCTATTTTTCAAACGTTCGTTCAAACCAAAACGTTTTAGATGTTCGAATTTTGATTTATCAGCGTATAGTATTACATTTCAGTTGTAATACCGATTTTCAACAGTCTCTTTCCACAGTGTACTTACCTCGATTATTAGCACTGATTTGTTTCCTGAAGAATTTTTGGAAACCTAGAGTCCCGCAATCGTCAACTGACTGCAATTTTAGGCTTTCAGATTTTTTACTCTTCGTGCCGCACTTATTCGCATTCATCATTTCGCCGAATATCGAAAATATAGATGAATTCAACGAATTATTTATTGCGGTCGCACGAATGAACGTTACTAAACCAAGATTACGAAACGCCTAAAAGATAATCCATTTCCTTCCTATAATCTTGTGCGAAACATAAAATTCTTTCATATCGGACGATTGGTCCTTCCTCTTGGAGCCTCGCATCCAAATCTTTGACCTTTATTATGCAATCAGGATGGCCTCGTAAATCTCTGACATTGGGTTCATCGCCTATCAGTTTCCGTTCTGCCTAAACGTCCTCCATCGGGTCGATCGTAACGACTTTATCAGAGGCATTAGTTTTCCCCACTTCCGCCTCAATGATGAAAGATACTCTGCAAACACTCTCTTGTTCAACTTAAATTTAATCCGTTTTCGAACTATTCTTAGACCTTTTGTGGATTGAATGCAGATCAAAGGAAATAATTGCGTATGCGTCGGAAGAGGATCTCGGTGAAGAATTTACGCAGACAAGAATCATATATTGAATGTTAAAACAGTATTTTCAAAGCATTTATTTTGACGAAATTCCCCCACTTTCGATATTTCATCGGATAACCTGCGTTGTTTCGTAGTGTCTGTAGATATTAGTGATAAATAGATAAGTAAGGGTGACAGCAAAATTCGCTATCAAAGAGAAGTACCCTGACAGCAATGGAACCACTTCTGTTTATCCGAGACTTATTCATTTTAACATTTTTTTCGTGGATCACCAAAGTTCCTCCGAACATACGTTGACTGCGAGACTGAGCTTCCAGAGCCACACTGTTGATAGTTATCAATTCATGTTCATCGGAATATTTCTATCAGGTAGGGGAGAGCGGGGCTAGTTGATACAGGGGCAAGTTGATACACTGTAATTTTTGAAATACTCTCTGGTCGCAGCACCTCTGAATATTTACAGACGCCTTCCTAGACCCTAAGGAATGCACTCGTGTAGTTTGAGTGGTATACTGCTTCGAGGTGCTGTGTTCACTTTAGTGTTTTTGAATGTGAAAAGTAATATTTTTCATCGCCGTTTGAATATCTCTTGTAAAAACTGCTTTGGGGTTCAAGGCAAGACGATTTGTTTGTTATGTTGAAACACTTTGCACTTTAAAATTAAGCATTAATTTGCTCTATTGGACCTTCTGTTAAACCTAAAAATCGATTTATTTGCGATGGCGGCTAACGGGGCAAGTTGATACAATGTATCTTATATGTATTATTTGTAACACTTTGCGTTTTATTACTTTATAGACCAGTCATGGTCCGTACATACAAAAGAAAACATTTGGCTTTGAACTGTGGCTTTGAAAGGAAAAATATCGTATGCAAAAGTAAAGACATTTTACTATTTTTAAGTAAAATTTATTTTTTTAATATTGATTTTATCTTAATTTTCAACATTTTTATTCATCTTAAGATTGAATCAATTAAATATAATACGTTTTATTGTTAAATTTTGTCGTCTTCTCTAGGAATGTTTGTTATTAATGGCGGTTGAGATTCATATCGACCTTTGCACTTGCGACCAGTGAGATTTTTTAATTAACTTGACGCATTCTAAACATAAAATAGAACGTATATTACGCGAGACCTAAAGATATTAAATTTATCGATGTTAGATAATAGTCATTCGTTCACTACCCTATAGGCTGCAAGTATCGACAGCCTCAGACAAGACGTACAAGAAACTCAAACATTTTGGAGGACGGGGAAAGAGAAGCGGCAATCAGGTCAATGAATTAATTAGTTATCTTATCCTACTGAGGAGTATCGGAGGTTTTGAAGTGATACTAGTAGTTCAACAAGTAATTTAGGAGATGTGGCTCGATTGAAGGTGTCTTACAGATGTGCCATCGAATTAAATGCTTCTTTGTGGATAACCTTCATCAAACCACTAACGAAACAGTTGAAACTCTTTGCGTAGTGAGTACGTGAAGGCTGAAGTAGTTTAGCGAATCTAAGAATTCTCTGAAAGGAGAATTGATGGTGAGGATTTCAAGGTGCCGTTCCGAGTCTATACGATTCATTTCTTCATGTCGAATCGATAAAATTGACGCACCTCGGCCTACAAGAAAGCGAACAAAGTAAACCGAACTGTTATGCGAAAACAATTGGTATTACGAGCGAGCTTTCTTTGTCTAGTGCATCGATTTGCATTTTCAGCATTGTTAAGATTCGGAATTTTCCGGTCAAAGCATGAGAGCGCATCATCCGAACGATACATCGCTTGAAATTTCCCGTCCTTCCGTCGGAATCGAATTGTGCTCTCTCCGTGTGCCCAAAGAATTGGAATTTCGAACTAGCCGAAGTTAACTCCGACAGCAGAATTCGGATTTTGACGTCCCTGAGCACCCCCTCGCGTTAATCACGTGCATTAGTCGCTTCTTGATGCTCTTCCTAAATTTACTCTTTTTTTTAATTTGATAACAAAAAAACTCACCTTGATCCATCTTAATCGCTTTTTCATCAGCAGAGAAAACCCCCGCATTTTTTAAAAAGTGTTTTGATTTTTTAATTACATTGTGTCATTCGAGAGTCCAAGGAATCCTCGGTCATTGATCGTCGCTTTTCGTCGGGCGGCATTGATTCATTTCCCGAATAAATTACATTTAATCCGAATTAAATTCGGGAGCGGTGGCGAAAACAGAAACTCCTGGAAGAGAAGTTTTTCTTCCCAGTTGTTGAAGTCATCTGCTGAGGAAAGCGCCTCCGCTAACTTCGTCACATTTTCGTAATCCTGCCGTTTGGCTTTCCGTGTTTGTTTATACGCCTCTGAGACGATTCATGGAAGAGACTGTTCGCCCGGATCACGTTGGGACTTTTAACCCAATAACGATTCACAGATGGGACAGTTCGCCCAAAGACGTTACGCGAAGGGGAATCTTCACACACGGTCATTACATACAACTCATTAGAGGAATTTTCGTCCACCATTCGGCTCGTTATAAGAAGATTTAGATCGAGGAATACTAGGGATATTTCATTTTTCCATGGTGTTTCGCTTTAAATTGCCTGCTTATTTAACAACCATTCTTAACGTTGACATTATCAATATTATTCTCCTTTCTTCTTTTTTACGGCCCTAACATTTTTACGCTTAAATCGCTTTTCATAATATATTTTGGTGAAGCATATCTTGTGTAGATATATCCCGTGGGTGAAAAGACTTAGGTGTTATATCTCCAGGTGGAAATTTTCCCGGGTGAAATGTCTTTGTGTAAAGTATCCCTTGGGTGAAATGTCCGTATTATGGCTTAGATTTCGGTATATGCGCAGCCATATCAATAATCACAAGAAAACGCGAGTTGTGAATTGATTAAAGGATTCCGATTTATGCTACTCTCCTTGGTGATAATGGTGAATATCGGAATTTGCCAACAAATCTTAGCCTAAAAAATTTTTATTTTATAATTCCCGCTTAATACGAAGTTATTATATTTGATAAATATTTCATCGAGGTTGAGTGTGAACTTTTCTTTTTGGTACGTTTGACTTGCACGCTAATGAATCCTAAAATTCAATAATCCATCATCCTCTTTCAATTGAATCACGTGGCGATATCTTCTCTTCCAGGTTTTTTTGCTTTCGAGTATAATTAGGAAAAACTGAATCGTCGTGAGATGCTGTTTCGCTGTAATTTCATTCATAAATGACGAAGTTTAAATCGACGAAATATTTTGGAGAATGATCATATAAAGAAACAATCTACGAATATATAAAAATCCTCCAGTTGCTTCACATTTCGACGCTAAATTTCTCTATGTTTCGCCATACCAAACAGGAAAAAGCGATATTATCCTTCTAGCGAGTGATAAAATGATGTTTACCAAATTCCGAGAAGATCATCTACACTAATAGCGTGAAATCTGCCTTTCGGCGTGTGGCAAGGGAAGCGCACCCCGGCCAGAACAGCCCTAGTGCATAAAGTCCCCAAAACGACTTGTTAAAATGTTCTGGCCTAGATGGTTAAGGCAGCCTCCCGGATAGAGGAAGATTCCCGGCCCTGTCAGACTTTTTTCAAGTCCGTTTTTCCTTGGGAATATCATTATCGATAGGTTTTAATGTAAACCGCGATTTTCTTGTCAGTTTATTATTATTTAAAAAATTGAGATATGGGTGTGAAGACACCAAAATGAAGGGCATTTAAGAGTCTCACGAGTCTCCATTATTGACGAATAGGTAATCACCGAATCCTGGAATCAGATGTCAGGAATTTATTGTTTTCAAATTCAGACCTATTCTCCGAGAGACCCTTGCAGGTGGAAGGCATTAAGGAAGGCTCAAGAACCTCCAATTGCTTACATTATTGTGACGATCGTCTTAATCATAAATATATATCGATTATGTTTTCATATATAAGTAAGAATATTATAAACAATAAAAAATGAGAGAGAGACAGAGGATAAGAATTTGGAATCCATCTATAAAGGAACACTGTAAATTGGGGTGTTACTGATATCGATGGCTCTATCAGTTTGCCGGATAACATTTTCGTTGGTTGTTTACGTGTATAAATTGTTAGTGAATCAAAAACTTTCGAAGATGAAAATAGGAAATGTGATTATATGGAACGATATTGTTCGAAAAATCCTTCCCTGAAAGTGCCCGAACGGGAATGGAAAATTGCATTTAAGTTGAAAGCGTACAAAGTATTTGACTGCGTATCAGTGTTTGCCAAAGCAATTTATGTTCGCTTTTACGCTGATTGAGAACGCAGTTAGGTCGTCTGCGTCTACTTTCTTCGAATTCATTTAACAACTGCAACTCGACATCAATTTCTTTTCCTCTAAGGATTCCTATCTTTGTTAAAGGGAAGCTGTAAAAAGGGAAGAGAAAATCGATAATTATGTTTGAAAGACGGAATGAAATTAAAATTAGAAACCGAGACTCTCTGAAGGCTCTTTTGATACATTACGACTAATAATACTATTTCTTATCATTATTAAGTAACGATGAAACTTTTGTAGAACTGTCTTATTAGCAATTATTGTAACTTCGTTTATTTACTATAACACGTTTGATTTTATTTATTTTTATTTCTCATATCTACGCTCTTTCTTGTCGGTTGGATATTTTGCATTTCTTTTTTTCTCTTTCCCGATATTTATGTCAATCTTTTGTTGTCTTTCTGTTTCTCTGATTTTAAACTCATCCTCTTGGATTATATTTACGGTGCCATAATTTCGCTGCTTTATTTATCTACCGAACTTCATCTTAATGTCCTTCCTGTTCCATTTTCATATGGTTTGTCGTATTGATTTCATCTTATTTATTGTATCACTCCGCTTATTATTTGCAACGTGTTGAATTTGATATTGTACTCATAAATCAATGAATCGCCCAAATTATGGACTTGATTGTGACGGTAATTAATCGTTTGCCATTTCCATAACTACGATGACCACTTAAGTAAACCTTGCAGAAAAAATAGAATAATTTGGAAAATTTAAATATCGATAACGTAGCTCAGATTTTACGAAGACGGTATTTTACGTCAGAGCATGCGTGATTGAGATTTTCAATGGAAGCGAAGATTGTGTAATTCTATTTTATTTAAATCGGCCGAATTAAAATATTTATCATGGAAAATACGCTTTCAGTTCGTTCACCTTAAGGGGTTCGAAATATAACTAAGGCAGTATAAATGCAATCGAGCGAAACGCACTTTCGCCAAGGTGATATTCCTTCAGCCCCTTCCGCATTACGGAAATCCACGCTTTAATCCCCCTTCTAATTTGCTTGCCCATTAGTTTCTTCCCCTCCCCAATCAATCGGCTGCAGATGGCTCCCCGAGTGGGTCGACCGAGGTTCCTAGATCATCCGCCAGAGCGCCTTTATTTTACTCGGAGTGTTGCCACGAATCATGAAATATCGGAAAGAGAGTTGGTGGAAACTTTGTCTATCCACTTAAATGGCAATCTTAATAAATTGTTTTATATTGTCTTGTGATTCCCAAGTTATTTATCCAATGTGATGAAAGACTCCGTTATCCAGGAAGTAATTTTGGGGTATCGCTGAATGGAGCGTTCGAATGAGTGACTGTTGGAATGCGTATAATACGCTCTCGATGTTCGTTTAATTTGGTGTTATTATTTTTCTCATATTTCTCCAGTAAAATCGCTCATCCGCTGCCATTTTCTTAGTTTTGCTTGGTTATTAGTTGGTTAGTCGTTTAGTTTACTATTGGCAGCCGAATCTTCGAAGAAGACTTCCGCCATATGATTCGAATGGGTTTCTTTAATAATACTTTGAAGTTTGTTTTATTGTATTGTAGTTTTTATTCCAACTTATTCTCATTGTTATCTAGTTTTCTAAGGTATTGTTTTTCACGAAAGTTGTGTTTGTCTCAACGTTTACTGTCGGATGAGCGTTTCTGTTACGGGTTGATTATATATTAATTTCTCTGCTTTCATTTTGTCAAATACGCGAACACCGTGCCATTCATTTCTCTCAGATTCTTGCAAATGAGAATAAAAGCGCCATATAGTGGAAAAAAAACAATTTCCTCAAACATCGATGTCGTTTACCGTTAAATTTGTCCTTTTCATCTTCACTCATCAAAGGGCGCCAATTGCGTCTCTTCGCTGACAATTTCCTGTTTTTCTGAATTCCTTTTTTCCTCTATTTCAGGAGCGGAAGACGTCTACCGTTTCGTAGGAAACGAAACTCACACCGACTACTTCCGGCTTGTGCTCAAGGACGATAATTGGTTGCTTGTTGGCGGAAGGTAATTCTTCTCTCATTGCGATCGTACTCCCTCTACGTGGAGATATATAATTACTGGGCAGCTGTCCGTTGTGGAGGAGTTATTTTTCCTTTTGCGAGTGCTCTTCTGTCTCCAGCGATCCGCTGCTTCAGATTTCATCGCGATCGATAAAGGCGGATATTCGGCGATATTAAATCTCTCAAATATATTTCAAATTAAATTGCACGCCCACTGTTACCGACTGAGAGACTTTCGGAAAGATAAAGAACAAGTTTGATTTTTATCTAAATAACTGTTCTTTTTGGAGAATTTTTTTGTATGAAACCGTGTGTCGATTGATTGCGCTGTGAGCGATTGATGAATGGTCAATTTGGAGAAAAGAAACATTTATGAAATTGTTTTTTGTTGCTTATCTGCGCAACTAAGTTTCTGAAAATATAATTTAAATGTTATTCGTATGTTATAAAAGAAACACTTTCCATTTTAATGGGTTAAGAAGATTTTTACGCTTGCCATATTCAATGATTAATTCAATTTATTCAGCAACAAAAGTATCTTAATTCCGACCATTAAATTTCAAAACGAAATTTCAGTATTAGCATGTATTTCAAGGGAATAATATAATTTACTCTTCCTTAATGTCTTTTTATACTTCTTTTATCTTCTGTTGCGAATTGCTCTTCTATAACGATTTTGTTCCTATTGTGTATAAATATCTAATATTATTTTCTGTATTGATATTTCCACCCAACTGTTGGTCCTTCAACAATTTACAGTGATAAAAAAATCCCTGAACTATGGCTTTATCTTTCGAATACACGTACGAAACATGGTGTTGCCGGAATGCGGTCTTGTTATTGCCATAGCAAGTGCTGCGCCTCATGTTGATTGCTTTGGCTTCCTGCTCTGTATCGATCAATCAATCAACGTCACTTGATCAAATAGTTGAGCAGATAGTGCAAGAGGTAATTTCATTTCAGATGAGAGTTTTATCCGTTTTTTCGTAACATTTCGTAAAGTTACCTGATATTGCCCTTACCTAGGCACTCTCCTCAAGTACTGGCTGCTATTCATGTACTACAAGAGGTACTTTCATTTCAGTTGAAAGTGTAGCCCATTTTTTGTAACATTTCGTAAAGTTGCCTGATATACCCCATACCTAGATACTTGGTATTACTTATATTTTTTTCAAGAGTCTTTCAGCTTATAAAAGACATGAAAGTTGATGTATACTTTTCTCCAGTAAAATTTAGACTGATTTAATTTTCAACTCTTTAAGTAATATTTTGATATTAAAAGTATACATAATCTTTATGTTATGAATTTCCACAACATCACGGCCGCCTCCGTAGATTTTAATATTTTGATATTTAAAAAACAAAATCCATGAATTGTATGGGATCCCTTGTTATTTGTGTCCCTTTAAACTTCCACCTGCACGGCTGAGAGGTGCCCTGGAAATCACGGTTGGAAAATTACGATTTATTTATATTTAATTATATCAATTTGATTATATTTCATTTTTAATGATTATTATTTTTGGTTAATGGTAGATATCTGGCAAAAATCTAGAAATCCTTCCCCCCAACCCAACCCATCCCCGGGGCAACGTTACCGCGTGTCAACGGGTCATTTCTAGCAAAATCACGAAACATCTTAATTTTCATCGTAGAACGTCGATCAAAAGACGCTTGTATATCTCTTAGGGCGAGTGAGACGACGAAGATAACAAATTGTTGCCCATTTGAAATGTTTATAACTCTTTAAATCGTATTCAACGCGGTCAGTTTTTTTTATGGTAACCCCTGATGTGAAGGTCGGTCGCTCCCTAGCTAGCAAGCCTCGCTAAGGGTCCGGATTAGGACGGCCACCCTCCAAATTTCTACCTGAAAAGAATTAATGGTGAAACCCCCAGATATCTACCATTAAACTTATTTTCCCCTGCGATTAAACTCAATGAATACTTCGTTATTGAGCAGTACTTCAGCTCAGATGAAACTCAATCCATGTTGTATAATTACTTATCATGTATGAAATAATTACTCTTTATAAATGGAACATCCCTAGAATTGATCATTTACTGAATATCTGTCAGCGAATATTGCGAATACAAGTAAAAGGTGAGCAGACATTAACATTGAGGCGTTTGTATTACAATATGATGATACAATGATCGAATGCCCGTTTATTGATGGGGAAGTCAATCAATTCCATTCTAAGTGATTACGATTTACTTTTTAGAAGACAGTAGAAAGTCTTTCTTAACAACATTTTCATTTGTTTAATGTAAATCATCGCAATTTTCAATCGAAAAAAATATTGCGCGAAAAAAGTAAAAATCTTTATTCAACCTCCCTTTTCAAAGTTTTGACTCGTTTAGAGTCAAAATGAAGAATACTTAAATAAAAAGTGGTTCATTATTTAGGTGCTAGAAATTAACCCAACAGCCGCAATCTGCGTGCGTTGGAGTTTGATGACAAGTTCCCCTGACTAAGCCTTGATAGACAATGACACAGAAAAGCGGCGTGACTAAGGAGTTTCCAAGTCGTAATTTCAGGGAGAAACGACATTTTCTGCACGTCTGAGAGAGTGGAACAAGAAATTTGCTTTTCTTCGCATTTGTAGGACGTGACAAGACCATGTAAGCGCGTTTCGTTCTTGAAGAGACAGATTCTTCACTGATTTTCAAAACGGAATTTGAGTACCGTTTAGTTCAAGTGCTTCAACGTAGTTTAATCAGTTAAGTATTTTTGGATACCCAATCATGATAGCCTGCGTTTCACCGGGATTTAGATCAATAAAGCTGCATTTACTCCCGTTATTAAGGAGCTCAGTGTCGTAATTAATTTTATGCAGGTATTTAGGCTGTTCTGAAGGCTGCTTCTTATAGGGAGTTCTCTTGCTTTTAGTTTGACCTGTTTACATTATCTGATTTAGGAGCGCTGAAGAGTTACTCTTTCTCACTCGTAGATTCCGATTGTGGAACCCATCAGCGGGTGAACCCAGTCAAGGATTTGAATTTATTTTTTGCTTTGATATTTGTCGGTTGAGCTTGTTTAGTTTTTTGTTCGGAGATTTCGCTGTTTAATTATCTTCATGATCGGATTGAACTATTCACCTTCGCATAAGTGAATTATGCAGATCCCAAAAGGAGCCTCATGCTTCTTCGGGAGATCTCTTTCCATCAATTCAAGCGTGTTTTTGAGCCGAAATAATTAATTACAGTTGACTCCATGAGCCTTATTCCCACGGTTAGAAGATAGTTGTTTTAATCAGGTTGACCTCGATGATTGTATGTAGACTCGTTTGCTTGCGAAGTATCTTTGCTCCAACTGAACCACGATTTATGTGCTCATCTTTTTAACAGTGGCCTTTATTTTGTTTTTACACCTGCATGATGATCCCCAATCATTCCATTGTTTACTTTTACGCCATTTTATTTAAAAATATGTGAGTATCGAATTGTGTCTATGGTGTGGTGTATATTAGCGAAGCAGGTTTATTTATATATTCGTAAATATCCTCTCTTTCATGATTCCAGCTCTGAAAGTTACACAAAAATGTATGTATAAGGCACTATGTTGGTTGGGTTGTCACACCCGCTTCCGTCCAAGTTGTTTGGGATATTTCTCCATTGAATAACTCTATAGCCGTTTCGATGATTGCTATTCCAGGGAAATAGGTTTGACCAAGAGTATTTCCGTTCAATTGTCTGTATCGAAGCATGACCGTCGAGATCTAAACAGGATTGCAAATTGTACTTAAGTTCGTGAAAAATCATTAGATTGAAATTTCATCGAAACTGACATCGATTTCAAATCGTCAGGCAAACGTTGCGTGTCGTAATAATATCAATAACCATTGCGTCTTCAGCCTACACAGTATCCCCACATCTTATTTTGCAGGAGAACAGTTAGCAGGTCGTTTTTTAGGGAAGTAAGAAGATAAGGACGAGGTAAATAGGGCTTTGCATGAGTGATGAGGTGCGGTAACTGTTCTCTTATCTCCACGCTAACGGAACTCAACGTTCTCAGGGGTCTCGTGTGTTTTGCACAGTATATACACCTTCATTGGTACCCTGCGGAGTGTGGCAGATGGTGTTTCGGCCGATCTTTTTCTTTTGTTTATCTCGAAAACGTGTTTTGTTAAAAATGATCATTGATCGCTTTATTCCTGCACATCAAACCATGGAGTCGCTAATTGCATCTTTTTCGATTTTATTTATCACTTGCAACTTTTGCTCCAAAATCTCCAAACCTTCGTCGTTGAGCATTTCCGCTTCTTCTTCGCAATTTTGACCTCAATGCATTTCATTTCGCTGCTCCTTATTGAGTTCACGGTTTTAAGTTTCGTCCGAAGGATAAGTATTTTATGTCATTTTCGCTTTCCCTTTTCCAAATGAGGCTTGAATGCCCAAATTGAAGTAGCATCGCCCTTCCACCTTGTTTCCGCTGTGAGGTAGTACGAAGGACTACAAAAGGGTGTTGATAGTGTTTCAATATTACCAACGCACCTGTTCGTTCCACGAATCATTTGCTCACTCCACCGCACATGTGCTCTAGTTTCGCTTGTCAAGGACTCAATATATCGACTACTTTTTTGGGGCATTCGGAAACGACGCATCTCGAGTGTCTTTTATTTGAAGTTTTTTATGATCATTAAATCCGTACATCCTCTTTTGTCGTCGCTCCAGTGATGATCTCAAGGCTCCGTGAGCTTCGTGACACAAGTATGAATCGTCAAAGGCTTTGCTTGAGACGAATCATTATGCTTTCCGTAAAGATTTGGTTTTTGCTGTGAAAAATATGCTCTCATTCCTATAACTCGAGGTTTTTGAGAACTCCGGAGTTTATAAGTCCCTAAGGGTCTTCTCTAGAATTTTGTTGGATCTTCATTATCAGGCAATTATCTCGAATCTCTTAACGACTCGTAGTTCTTTAATTTGAACGGAAGATTTCCTACAGAAATACGAAGTTATCAAAAATCCCTTCTGCTCATTGCACATGCAGAGGCTCAACGGTACCACAATTCGTGGAAACTGTTTTCGTTTATTTAAAGTCGTATTTCGTGTATTGAAATGTCATCTGATATTGCAATTTGGGATAATGCTTTGGGCAGAATGGAAGACATTGAACAGGAACTCGAATTCTGTTATTTAAACGAGCAAATATTGATATTAAAGTAACTCATAAAAATTCGAAAGTGAAATATGTGTCATTCAAGGGTTGTTTCTAGTTGTGTAATCGTACCGCACCTTAGGGTAACCCTTTTCAATAAATAAATTTGGCGTGGAGCTACTTTTTTAATAGTTCTTACTACCTCTTTAGCGATTTAAATGATGGACTCCCTTCTTACGTACTCAGTGACTAATAACTCTAGAAGATTTTATTTGGTAACATTGTATTTCTCTCTTATACAAATGCATTAAATTGCTAGTCTAGGTCATTATCCGTAACTTTAGTGGCAAGACGAATAGTTTGAAAAAGGAATTGAGAGAGATCGCAAGAGCAAATGGGAGTGAAATGTCGAGAAATGGTTAAGGATCTGCAACATGGCGCCGACAAAGGACCTCAATCCCCGGTTCAATTAGGATTTGCTATGACAATCAACAAGGCACAATTGCCGCTGCGCACGTAATGCTGTTTTCGCACGAGGACAATTGTACCCGTTGCCCAGATAGGCTCTCGTCTTAACCGTACACCGAGAATTTCGTCTTTCATTTTGCGTAACCTGATTAAACTTCATGAAACTGCAATATATCCTTTTGAAAAGGTTTTTCCTTTCTCCATTCTCTGCTCACGTCGCGGATTTCCTCAAAGACCGAGATATATTATTTTTTATAATATTTAGTATTTTAATCTGCCGCAACAGTCTTTTGAATAATAAGTATATTCGATCGAAATAGGATTGTTTTATCCTCAAAGGGATCTTTACGTCGAAGTCCATTACGTCAACTTAATGTGACTCGCTGAAATAAATTACTACGTGGAGACTAAACAGAGGCGTAATCCATCTTCTGTGTGCGCCATTCCATTATACACAGCTTCTCTGAAATGCGATTGTTGTGTAGTCGGAGGAAGGCCTTTGACCATAACACTTTATTTCCCCGTGGGACCACCGCTCGAAAAGGGACCGTTGCGAGCGCTAAAATGCTACTTTGCGAGTACAATTAGCGAAAATGTTGTCTGTGAGTTAAATCTACTCGTTCGCGCGAATGTTGTCATATTTGGAAGCCTTTTCAAACTTTATTCGCTTGTTCTTATTTTATCTAACTTTGTGAAACATTGTCTTCTCCTTTCAAAGTCTTGAAAATGATTGATGAAATCCAAATACTTATCCGTCTATAATCTTTGTTTTCAGTTTCTCTCAGTTTACTTGTCCCTTTTCCCCTTTGTTTAATTGTGATTCATTTTAGAAGTGTTACTCCACCTTGTTAGGATCTATCCTCATCTTCGGATCGACCCAGGTTCGTATCCCGGTGTTAGATATACCCTATGAATTCTGTAATTTTGCACGCGATCTTTCAGAATTAAAGCCGCGAATTGAATGCGCACCTGAAATAGCAATATTTATTATTCTTATAACCTTTTGAATTTGTCGTTAGAAAGTACATTTCTCAATATTTGGTAAATACCAAGCAATAACGAAAGAATAATATTTCCCTCGGAAGCATAAGCTAAACCAATAGTGTTGTATTGAATATTATATATTCAAATATTCTTACAACATTATGACTTCGTCTTTTTTGTTACTCTATATTCGTATGAAAATATGGATCTCAAAGTTTTTAAAATGAACTTATATATTTGCAGATTATGCCTGGAATCGGCCGTTAATTGTTAATTTTACGCATTTAAAATGTTTATGTGGTAGACCGTTTCATTCCACGTAATGATTTTGCCCTTCCATTATCAATTTGATCGCATATCTTCTTCCCATATGCGTATATATCCTAATTCGTACTCGTAAAGACAATAATGCGTAACCAGTAGATTTCAACCGATTATTCCTCAGTCGACATTAAATTTTCACTGCGAAATTGACATCGACAATAATTTCCCGATCATGAGGAAAGGTGTTAATCTTCTTTCTGGAGAAAGATTTGGAAATAAATTGGCATGAAGCTAAATTCAAAATTTACTTCTTCTTACTTCCTGTTTTGCGCTTTTAAGTAAAATTGTTTATATTCGCTTAGTTCTCTTATTAAGGTTGAAACAAAAACTTTAAGATTTATTTGCATTTGCTTGGAAAGTGTTACAAGCGATTTGGATTTATTGATAAATTACATACTTCATAAATAATATACGCGGCAGTTTAATCGTCACAATTTTCTCCTGATTATTAAAAAAATGTTTTTGTACAACCAAAATCAGTTTTATAACATCATATGATGTAAATAATCCCTTTTGCTGAGCGGTTCCAGCAGAGACTCCCTTCAGGTTCCAACTGGAGCTTGATTACAAACCATCGATGACGTCATCAAATCTCAATACAAATACTATTTGTCTCAAACGAAGATTATAAAAGTTTCGTGGGAACTGTTCTGGTACTGGTAGACAAAATTTCATTTTGTTATTAAACTTGAAAATTTCATCGTTATGAATTAATAATTAATATTTAAACAAAATATTGCGAATTAAACTAGGTTTCCGATTACTAAGACAGGTTAAATTTTATAGCATAAATTCTCAATCACTTTCCTACCTACTTTTTAAAAGTAATGCAACAGAAAAACATTTTATAGCATAAATTCTCAATCACTTTCCTACCTACTTTTTAAAAGTAATGCAACAGAAAAACATTTTAAAACACATGCTTCGAATTTCATAGCGAAGAACCCTTGCTTCTCTTGGTAATACTTCTGAGATTCTGTCGCTTCAAATTCTCCTTCGAGAACATTTCCTTTAATGCTGTCAATCTCTCAAACGAAGACTCTGATCCGCTTCGTCGTTCGCCTGGAAAATGTATGGAACATTTAAATGAAACAAATTGAATCTCATTTGTGAAAAGGTTTCCTTTACTTGCCCAATATCTGTCTTTTTAATACAATTTCAGTGTACGATCAATTTGATGATTACGGTGCTTTGAAGTACGTTTCAGCAAAGGATTGAAAGTTCTCCAATTCTGAGAATGTTCACAGGATGCAAATATTCAGTCTGCAGTCAATAATAATAATAATAATAATAAATGGCCTTTATTCGGGCGAGATTGAGACTAGAAAGTCACTTCTTACCCATATGACCCTTCAAGACCTTTCTTATAGAATTTCGCTCGTTTAGGCTCCCGAGTTTACATGTTCTCAACATTAATTAATTTATTTATTTATTAATCAAAACTACAAATAGGCACCAGGCCAGGTGGTAGTCATATCGTGGGGGGAGGAAATTACGTAGTCTGCCTGGTATTCACCCTAGTCGGGAGGAAAACCCCCCAAAACCTCCTGAAGGCAGTAAAAGTAAAAGACAGCTTAGGTTTTTTAAAAATCCACATACTAGTTTTCTTCGTGTACTTTTGCAAACTATCTCTTTCTTTCTATTTCGCATATGACGATGGGTTAGGTGTAAGATGAGACTTTCTAGTCTCAATCTCGCCCGAATAAAGGCCATTTATTTTTATTATTATTATTATTATGTAATTATAATATATATATATAATTATTAAATATACAAAATTCTTCAAAATTTACAACAATCATACAATATTTAAAATATTACAGTAATATCACAATATTATAAAAATCACAACATTACAACAAAATCATTAAATCCTTTTAATTGTATCGATAAATATATTATAAGAAGGGGGAAAAGGTTCTAAAACTTCTCTAGGTAAACTGTTCCATTCTACTATTCCCCGATTTAGAAATGAAAATTTACAAACATCTGTTCTCTGTTTAGGGGTAGCGACTTTGTGATTGTGGTCGTTTCTCCCGAGGTAATCCGATTTCCTGAGTCTATTATATAATTCTTTCAACGAAGGCTTTCCAGTAATAGTTTTGAATATATTCCCTAACCTTTTTACTTGACGTCTATATTCCAATTTTTCCCAGCCAAGTTCTTCAACCATTGCGGTGACGCTATCTGTCTTCCCATATCTACCCAACACGAATCTTGCTGCTCTCCTTTGCACATTCTCTAATTTGTCTGTTAGTCCTTTTTGGTGTGGATCCCAAATGCTATCGCCTTACTCAAGCATAGGTCTAACAAGTGTTAAATATGCCTTTTCCTTAACTTCCCTACGGCACTCCCTAAGGTTTCTGATTACGAGATTAAGGGTTCTGTTCTCCATGCATGTTATGTTCTCTACATGACTGGCCCATTTTAAATTATTATTGAAGGTGATACCGAGATATCGAATGTCCTTTTCAGTTGGCACGCATGCGTCTCCTATGTTGTAATTGAATTTAAATTTATTTCGGTTGAAATTAATTAGTTTGCTTTTGTTAGCATTACATTTTAATTTATTTTTAACAAGCCATACGTTTAATTTTGTAAGATCATCCTGTAATGCGGTGCTGTCTCCAAGGTTTTTTATTGCTCGATAAATAATACAGTCGTCGGCAAACAATCGAATGTTCGATTTAAGGATATTTGGCAAATCATTGATATAAATTTAAAATAATAAAAGTCCTAGCACACTTCCCTGAGGAACGCCTGGTGTTACATTAGTAGCTTTTGATAAATTTTCACCGATCCTCACATTTATTTTTCTGTCACTCAGGAATAAATTTATCGATTTAACTATTCTTGGATCAATATTTATGCGCGAGATTTGTTCCATGAGAATATTATGATCTACTACATCAAATGCTTTTGATAAGTCAGTTAATACTGCATCTACTTGTTCTGATAAATCATAAGCTTCCACCAAGTCTTGATTAAAGCATAAGAGTTGGGACTTGCAGGAGTATCCCTTCCTGAAACCGTGCTGACAATCGGATATCCACTTTTTACTGTCCCAGACCTTCCTTATGTAATCTACAATTTTTTCGAATAGTTTACATACTGCGCTAGTAAGACTTATTGGTCTGTAATTATCTGCCAATTTTTTGTTCCCTCCCTTATAAATTGGTGTCACTGTAGCGGATTTCCAGTCTCCCGGAATTTCACCGTTATTTAATGCAATCGTGAATATTCTATGTAGATAATAAACTAAAGCACGTCCACGTGCACAGCAGATTCGAAATTTCGTGAAAAATGTCGTTTTCTTTTATTCGTTTCTTTGTCGCTAGGCAATATGATAATATTCTAATTTTCGGAATCACTTTTTTTACTCTTCAAAGAGATTTCTTTTAGGGGACCGGAAAAGGCAAATCCTTTGACATCTCCGGAAACTGTTTCATCAGACGGCTGGAATGGATTCAGGAAAAGTGCATCAAAGAATTATTTTCCATGAAATGTATCTCCACCGTATTAATAATAACCGTTTCCCAGCCATGATCAGTACCTCAGTGTGTTAAGCTCAAGGTCAATTAAATGGAAATGATTACGCCTCACAAAAACAAATTGTGTTAAGTTTACACCATCAATGCCCTTTTTCATTCCAAGTATCTTCATGGATCCGATCCAAAATGATATTTGTAGAGAAATAACTTATCGATTGTTTACTTATTAAAAATTGTAATATAAATAATAAACTTACCCGTTGTATACCTAGCTTAAATAATAAGATTACCCCTTTTATACCTAGCTTAAATAATAAAATTACCCGTTGTATACCTAGCTTAAATAATAAAATTACCCGTTGTATACCTAGCTTAAATAATAAAATTACCCCTTTTATACCTAGCTTAAATAATAAAATTACCCGTTGTATACCTAGCTTGAATAATAAAATTACCCCTCGTATACCTAGCTTAAATAATAAAATAACCCGTTGTATACCTAGCTTACATCCAGTCGAAATAATTTTATATATACGTATATCATGAAGACACTGAAGTTGTTTCTCGAAAAATATCTTCTTTCTCTGAAATATCAAACGGACATCATATACCTCAGACCAATGTCTTCCACTGTTTGGATGATAGTCATACCTCATTTTGTACCCCATTGTACATACATAATAATAAGTTAAATTTGTAGAGTAAACCTTCCATGTAACCCTAAAGGAGTGGTTTCCTCTCACACGCTGCGGATTGATTTGTACATTTGTCGACGTAAAATACTTCGGACGTACCTATTTGACTTTCTTTTCTAAACGATGTCGAACATCAAATTCACTATTCTAAAGCAAGCCAAATGTTAGCACTGGAAATCATATAATACAAGATGGTTATTGTAGAAAAAAATTAACTAGAGGTAAATAGATAATAATAAAAGAACACTTTGTAGTAATTCCACAGAATATATTTCAATACAGGACCGGTTTCAACTTATAAAAGTCATCTTCTGGAAGATGATGACCAGAAGATGACTTTTAAAAGTTGAAACCGGTGGTGTATTGAAATATGTTCTGTGGAATTACTACAAAGTGTTCTTTCATTTTCATCCATTATGGAATTCCGCCAATACCATTCAAGATATATTTAGAGGTAAATATTCTTTCGGAAGGTGCTCTTAATTGATAGGAAAGCAAAATATTATACCGCCCTTTTTAATCTTCAATGTGAATATTTTCGACAATGAATACCCATATCCTAACTGCGAGTATCAATTCGCGTAAAACAGCCCAAATCCATAATTTTGTCACTCCAGCACGAACGATGTGTCCAAAGGGAACTGGAGCGACTGCTGACGAATTCCGACGTCCACCGATCGCTTCTTCCGAGGGAAGAAATGTTCAAACTTATTTCTCAACTTCGATACCGGAATTTCAATACCAATAGATTCGATGGGCGGAATGGAAATTACAGTAGAACCCCGATCCATCGTTCCCGCATATGTCGTTTTCCAGGATTTATCGTTTATTTTCTGAAGTCCCGACTTAGGCCCTTAAGGCCGGTCTTCCTTTGGAAGCGACTACGAGCGACCGAGCGACCAGCGTATTCGGGCGACGTCAGTTTGGGCGACCTACAGGCGATGGGGGTCTTCCACTGTAAGCGACTACCCGCTTCTCGGTCGCTGTAACGGTATTCTAGCTCCAGTGCTTGATTTCGGGACGCTTTCCGCAACGATAAATATTAATTCGTATAAAAAAAATCGCTGAGTTGTAGATATCGTTGATGATACCATTTGAAAACTATTTGCGAGAGCTTTATAACAACACCAATTTTACACTTTTACGTCCACCCATTACTGAAAAAAAGTTTTTTTATAATATCGATAACAACTTTTTATCTAACGATAAGAAGGCACTGAAAATTTTTATTTTAGTTTATAATATGTTCCTTAATGTCATCTAAAGGTTTTATTTTGATTGAAGTGATACTTTATGAGAAACAAAAGCTCAAAGTGAGCAATCCGTGAAAGAGCGCGAAAAAACTGGCACATTTTTCGTTCGTCCTTCAATTAGTACCAAAAGTAATAGTAATAAAAATTTTTGGACAGTGTAGAACAACGCAAAATAAAACACGCAAAATTTTGGTGTATTTAGTTTTCCTGTGGGATCTCTACTTTAGTTTTTATTCAACTCCAAATTCGGGTATCCATAATAGAAAATCCATTATGTTATATATAACATAATAGATTTTCATATAAAAATCTATTATGTTATATATATATATTATGTTATATATAGAATATCTATTATGTAATCTATAAAATATTTAACTATAAGATCAATATCTAAGATACAACATTTATGAATGAGTTAAGTTTTCATTTCTTTTTACGATTATATTCATATCGACGATTAATTTTCATACGAGTTCAGTCTTGATTTATTGATTAAAAAACAGTTCTACTTATATTCTCGCCCAATCTAGCCGTTGTATCATTGTGATTATTGTCCTCCTACCATTACTATAAAATTGCAATAGGTGGGGAAGTAATATTGTTTATTTTCCTGTTTCAACAAATTTCTTAATTTTACAAAGTCATTGATAACGTTATCGATAGAGTATTACGAAAGTTCGTTTACTTGTAGCCCTCAAAAGATACTTTATATTTTCTTCTAATGCTCCGTTAATGCTCATAATTGTCCTTCGTTTATTTAAAAATGTTTCGTAAACCTTAGGTTTCAATATATTTTTTTCCGTTCAATTCTATTCATATTTCAATCAGTGCCAAAAGTATAACTTTTTGACAGTGATGTATGCAGTAGATATTTGAAATGACTGTAATTTGTCAATGAAACACTCAAAATAAGAGTTATTAATACTTAAAAATACAATTTGTGTAATATTTTGTACTGTTTAAAAATTTCAGTGAGCATATCTTTCCTAGCCATTCACTACGCAACTCTGCTTACGAGCGACTGATTCCAATTCTGTATCAAAGTAATTAAATCTTTGAGGAATTTGTCTATAATATTCTCAAGAGAAGAGAATTGAAAACTCATAACACATTTGCAATGGTATTTTGTTCGTGAAATACTCCTCAGTGCGTATACATCATTTTAAGTCATGCACTGCGTAGCGGCGACTACGAGCGACGGATCACATTTCCGTATCAAAGTAATTAAATATTTGAGGAATTTGTCTAAAATATCCTCGAAATAAGAGAATTGAATACTCATAACACATTTGGCATGGTCTTTTTTTCTTGAAATACTCCTCAGTGCGTATATATCATTTTAAGTCATGCACTGCATAGCGGCGACTACGAGCGACGGATCCCATTTCAATGGGATCAGTCGCCGGTCGCCGGTGTACGCTCGAATCAAGTCGCCCATAGTCGCCTGCAGTGGACGACGCTCCGTTACTTTCTGTGTATTGGGATTAGTCGCCCGTATACGGCCGTATACGCGTCGCTCGTAGTCGCTTCCAAAGGAAGACCGGCCTAAGGAGACATGTAAAGTAATACCCCATTCATCGTTCATCGAAATATTATTTTCCCGCATCCATCGTTCATATTTTTGGCCCAATCGAGGAAGAAAGACAAAGTATTAGGAATTGCGACAAAGATTTTCTTTGAGAGCTCGGCATGAACTTTTTTTACGGCTGTCGTAGCACTTGCTCAAAACGGCCAATTTTTTAAACACATCCGGGGCTGTTTTAATACATTGTATCCTATTGGAGAGCTTTCACATGGGTGCGCGTACGAGCCCTGTTTGTCCATCTCAGTTTACTGGCATATTTCACCCTGTTTGTACCGTCTCTAGGAGTTCAGTACGTTTTTTTCGAAATCTTTAGGGGTTTTCTGTGGATAAACTACCGTTATGTATTCATTTTAATAGTGTGAGCTGAGTCTACATTTCCCGTTTTGATCATTTTCCCGCATTCATCGTCTTTTTCTCACGGTCCCCTCAAAAACGATAGATGGAGGTTCTACTGTATGTACACTCCTGGCCAAAATTAACGCAGCACCTCCCTAGCGATCCTAACGATCGGTGGTGCGTTAATTTTGGCCAGGAGTGTACATTCAGAGGAATCTTCAGTCGTGGGAATGGCGGGCCTTCTCTCGAACATTTGTAATTGACTTGGGAAAAAAGCACCGATTTACACACCCAAATCCGCTTTTTGTTCGCTTTCTCCTTTTTTGCTCACTTCCTGTTATTCGAGAGGCGCCGTTGGCTCTGTGACGTTTGTTTCTCAAATCGGGTGAATTTCGAAACCTAACATGCAGAAACATTTATGAATCGGTAATTGATGTACGGCTGAGGGAAGTTGACGAATCTAATGAAGAGGCTTACGTAAGTAATTCGGGAAAGGAAAATTTCGTAGTTCGAATTTCCATTACATTTAAACCCTGCTATCCGCCAGTGGCGCGTGGCACCCATTACGAGTTATCCGAATATTCCCGTTTTTAATAAATTCGTCTCATCTCTACTATTGCTGCGGATTTTACGAAAAAAGCGCTGAGATGGGCTAAAAGGAATCACTTGCTGAACGAAACGTAAATATTGATGGAGACATTTTGTCGATGGAGTAATTTCTGTTTCGCTGCAAATTTTCTTCGATTCTCGTCTTCCATTACCGGAGCCAATTCCTTATTTCACTTTCTTTTTTCCGCTCTGCCAACATTCCTCGGCGCCTTCCTCCAATCTTTTGTCGGTGTCTTTTCCTCCGTTTTATTATTATAGCATTCATTATGTAAATCAGTCGGAGGCTTCATTTAAATAAACGCCTTCCTTCTTTTTTGCGATCGCGTCGAAATATCGACTCGCTTTCGACATTCTTCTCCGGAAATTCGGATCATCCTCATCGAATCTGTTTCTCGAACATCCGTCCTCTCTCTTTTCATTCCGTTCTCTGTCTCCGATTATTCTCCCAAATCTGTTTCCTAGACGACCGCTCTAATCCGTCCATCGGCGCCGTTTGCCCATACCTCCCGTTGTCATGCTTACCGCTTTCCCCTTCCCCACTCGACATTCCCCCTCCTCATCATTCCCTCGCCCTTATACGCCACTTATGTATTTATGCAGAAGAGGATTCTTTAATATTCCCCTACTGCTCCACTTCGAAGGTTTTCCTCTGCAAAGGAATGAATGCAATCGGATGCGTCGTGCACCAAAGTTGAAACAAAAAAAGTTGGTTTCGAAACCGTTCGTTAGGAGTAGTTCTCGTTGTGGAAGCCTTGGAGTGTTCGTAGTTTACGAGAAATAACTTCCGAATCTTCGAATGATGGCGGAGATAAAAATCCGCTCCTTACAAGCGAAAAAAGTTTCCCTCTCTATTCAATGGGTTCATACATACAAATTGAATTACATTGTACAATTTCTACGGTTACGCGATAATCCCATTCATTTTAAATTTATTATTTTATCCTCAAAACTTCGTTGACCTTTATAAATTAGAATTAATCATTCGATTCGTAAACCATAAGGGAAAGATAGAAACACCTAGATAGAATCTTCTTACCTACAAATCTTATCCTTACCTACCTAATAATAATAAAAAGACAACTAAATCGAGCATACGCAGATAGGATACTTATATCGACTGTGCCCTATAATCATTTTCTGTTGTTTTTATCCTCGATTAATTAACTACTATTTGCTGAGAGGACAACGTATGCCTAAGGAATCATCTTTTCGTAAAAAATATAGCATTTATTTTTCACGGAAGACGTTTAGAAATGGGAAAGAAAAGAGCATGCTAACCAAAGCTAAAAATGTTTTTAATTTATTAATTTCAGGGTGTTCTCGAATTTGAATCGAAAACGACATTCGACATCAGATATGGAAATAGGCGTTTCCTTTTTTCTCTCTGACGTCATACGGCCATTATTTATGTGCCACAGACAAAATACTCATGAAATGCAACGTATTTGTATTTCTTATGGAATTTTATTATTTCCGAATTATCTGGGCTCGAACTGAGGACGCCCTTGTTGATGATGCGGTTTGGTTCTGCACACTTCTGAACGATTTACCACATTCACGCTGGAATATCTCTAGAACGGAGCTCCAGGTTAGCCAACGCTTTCGGCTTCGGTGAAAGGGTCCCGGGTTCGATTCCCGGTGGGAGCCAATGTGCGAAATGACCCAAGCTAAGAGAGGCACTTTTCAGAAACAACAACAACTATCTCGAAAAAAGTTTGGCTACTGTAAACAAAGTCTGTGGAACTAAACAGATATACCAACATGCAAACGTAACCCCCTTTCACGTGTCAGATTGTCTTTTCATTTGACATTTCCTTTCGTTGCTTAAACTGGCTCTCTTCCTGATTTGTCGACTGAGGGAGGTTGATGTCCTCGTAACATAATCTGTCCAAATAAAAGAAATGTGCGCTCTGAGGTAATAGTAACATTTATTTCTTTGGCTATCAAATAATATGTCTTGAATTGCGAATGAACTCCGTGTCGAAATTGTCTGTACACTCATTTCAGATCCTTAGTACGTCAATCGAGTTTTAATGGAGTCTAGAACTCTACCCATTCTATTCGCAGAATCTTCATCTTTCCATCGTTTTCAACTCCGAGTATCCACGCTCTTTTGTTAGTCGTGATATCGAATGCTAAAAATTATTTTGACATCCTATTGGTGATGAACAGCGATTGCACAGTAGTATTTTCTGTGATTATACTCCTTTAGGTTGTTTTCCGATCGTTAGAAAGAGTGTATAGAAAGAAGCTTTGAGTATGAAATAGAGTATAGCCCATGGTTAAGCATTTCCTCCTCTGATTGAAAGCTTTCCAAAAAGGTCGAATTAGCCGATATTCGCTAACACTGAAATCTGATTTCCATTATGTCTCTTTTGGAAGCTAAAATATTAGCATTGGTACTCTCTAGCGTAATTCGTTTGAACTGTGATCGATATTTCATATACACGCATTAACCAACCAACCAACAATTAATGTTTTCTGTACTAATTCACGAAAAAATAAACACCCGTTAATTTGAGTACCTTCTTGAAGCAAAACTTCTTGGAAACACTTCTTGCGTGATTTACGAAAATTTTTTGTTGCAATTTTTTACCACTCCAACCAAGAGCCGGTAACTACCTTAAAACTTTTCTTGTTAATACTTCCACTCATTAGTTCATGAAATTCGACGATAATCATTTGAAGCCTTTGTGTCGCGTTTGTTTCAAAAGTTTCGCCCAAGTTAAGGAAAATTTTCAATTTGCTTCCAACGGTTGGGAATAAAAATCGACTGAAGTGAAATTTGGCTTGTTTATACTTGAAGTATTCATAGTTTTAACAAGTAATTTAAGTTTCCGATTCCAACCATCCTTCAGTGGTGAATGATTATTTTGAGTTGGAAGCATCCTTCGTAATTAAAACTTTGGAAATAATTTTTCTCTTTGTGGCCAGGAAGAACGTTAGTGCTGTTGGTGACGCTTGTTTTAGATCGTAAAAAATTTAATTGACCGAATCGTACTTGCTATCGTACACTCGCTTTGCCAATTATTCAACTAATTATTCTAATACTTTTCGTTATACTTTGCATCGTTGATTTTTCGAAGTAATTTTTGAATAATTTTACCTTAAGTAAGAAATATGACTTTGAATCGTTTTTATTCATATTTTTATGTATTAGTGTATATTATCGAGAAAGAATCCTATTTGATACGCATCCAGATGCTTTGACAGGAATGATAATGTATCCATCCATTCATATTAATATCATAACTATAATTATAATATTATCAATAATTAATATAATTTTAAATATAAATATAAATTAATTTATACAGAGACGCAATAATTATTACTGGAGGAAAGCATCGATGCTCTGTAGGATTTGGAAGGAATACTTTTTATAGCATATACTTTGTATTTTATTAATTATATAGACATATTCGATGGAACAAACAATTTACCTCGAAGAAAGACGTCTTTACTTCTCTTTATTGACTATATAAAGAAGTTGGCATTGATAAAAACTCTTGTAATTGATGCCATCATCGCGGTATAAAAACGAAAACGAAGTAAATTTCGTTACAGAATTCAGCAGCGAAAAGTTTACGGTAATAAGAATGTATGAATCAGGGTGTCCGCTACCCTGGAAATCCTGGAAAACCTGGAAAACTCAGGGAATTTTGTTCTTCTGGAAAACTCAGGGAAAACTCAGGGAATTTGGCGGGTAACCTGGAAAAATCGATGCTTTACTCTCCTTAGAAAAGATCTTCCATGACTCGTGTATTTCGGTCCGTTTTACTTCTGTAAAATTCCCTGAGAGGAAGAAAGGTTTCGATGACAGTGTTGTCGTGACCAATTGAAAGCTTATAAGACGTAACCGTGCTCTTTCTTTCGACTTGTAACATTTTGGCAATATCGCAAATACGCAGCATGGGATCGTACGGAGTTGCGGGTTCTAGGGGTATCCTATTTCTGTTTGGGCGTGAAAAACTGCGAATAGAGCATGATAAGAATTTGTTTTCGACTTAGGTGGTTTTGATTATTAGTTGGCGTCGCAGTTTGCAGCTGAACTATCTCAGTGGATGTCAGGCGTTGTCCTCATTGAACATGTAAGTATGAACAGTTTTCTTTTACGGAGACTACCCTCTCTATTCACAACTTCGAGTCTCGAAGAATTTTCGTGATCACCTGTTCATTAAAAATTTAAAAACTCAGAATAGATTAACGAAGTATTTCAAACGAAGTTTATGTTCGTAAAATGTAGATTATTGATATGGGCATATCATTTTAATCAATTAAAATAGTTGTATACTGCTCCTTAAAATATCTACTGAAGTATCGTTTCATTTAGAGCATAGATTGGCCGTTTAAATCTCTCCCAGGAATTGAAACTACACAGTATCTGAATTTCAATCCGTATTATAGTTTCATTTCCGGATGGTCCCTCATTATTAATGATTGCTTTTCTGAGGATATTTCTTCTGTTACTCTCCTCATACCCTCTTCTAATAGATTTCAGAAATCTACCACCGTCTTTTTCTATTCAGTCATTTTCGTGGAAATTTTTATCAGTAAAAGTACGTTAAGTAAAATTTCATGTACTCACTTTCTCCGTAAGAAGTTAGTTTCCGTATTCACGATTCGCTGTATTCTCAGGAACGCCTCCCCCGCGAATAGAGAGGGTCTCCTGTACTTGCCTTCTTGTTTTTCTTAGTTTGACGTCAACGGTGTGTATTGGGTATCCTGTTCTTACTTTCAAAAGCCTATGTTTCGTACTTTCTTGTATAGACCGAAGATATTGCTGTTATGAATGATAAAACTCCATTCTGATAGAATATTGTGAATATTTATCTTTGGCGGAATTTCTCAGAAATTTGGCTAAGTATTCACTGTTAAAATTTCACTATCAGAATTGCTTTATTTGCAACGAAAATTATTCGAAAGCATTAGAATTTTGAACAAGAAAAGGTATAAAGGTGTCTTTGCACGAAAAGGCGTGCACCTAGGAAAAATCCCAAGGAAGAACGGACATAAATAAAGTCTGACAGGACCGGTACTCGAACCCGGAACCCCCTGATTGCCGAGCATCTGAGCAACATAGAGCATCTGACCGGCAATCAGGGGGTTCCGGGTTCGAGTACCGGTCCTGTCAGACTTTTTTCATGTCCGTTCTTCCTTGGGATTAGCATTTTGGTTTCTTAATTTTTTACGATCTTTTTACTCTAATTACTCTTAGGTCTATCGAAAGAGTAGTATATTTCTGAATACCTTTCAATGCCTGATCAATGTGAAAGGTAAAGGAAAGGTTTTAACTTATGACTTACTGCTGCTTGACGGATCTGGAATGGGATATGGAATGAAATTTCGATTTAATTTGAAATTTTATGTCCAAATATTCTTTCTTAATTTCCTTTTCATGGATTTTCACACAGTAAAGCCTTCTTTGGTTGAGTTATTGATCAATTGATAAGTCAGTGACGCGATTAACCAGTTCTTCCGAAGTATCTAACGGTGAGAAAGAGATCCGACAATGAGTAACATCTGCTTTATTAATACTAATTTGATCTTGCACCATAAAGTCTGACTTTTCTTTGTTTCATAAGGAATCCCCTCTAACCCATACTTTTATATTTTTTATCCATCGGTTTACATCAGTTCAATTGCTATTCTCGTCGGAATCTTCTTACAGGATTCAGTGGAAGAAGTTAAAGTAGGGGAATGAAACTGCTCTAGTTGTTTAAAATTGTATTTCATTAACCAATCGAAAAACATTACATATATTGTTCTATTTACTGTATTAATTCATCGGAAATTGGAATTTACCCAGCAAAATGCTGTCCTTTCGATAGACCTAATGGTAAAAAGAGTAAAAAATTGTCAAAAATCTTAAGAATACTCATAAAAATGCTTATCCTTTAGAATTGAGAGAATTGCTACAAATAACATTCGTAGTAAAGAAAGCAATTGTACTGGTGGAATCGATTGAATTCTAAGAGTGATAGTGACAAAATTTATGAGCAACTCCGCCCATCATTGTCACCGTAGATTGAAAGCGTAATTCCCTGTAAAATGAGTTACCAAAGAGTAAAAGTTACCAATCAATGTCAGTCAAAGTGGAGTTCTATCTTATATAACTGCAAGTTTTTCATTCCATACAAAAAAGTTTGATAATCGATTTACAGCCAGATTAAAACGTATAGATACTCGAGTTAGGAGTTGAACAAAAACTAAACTGGGCATCCAACAGTAAAAAGAGTTGCACTAAATTTTAGCATGTCCGTTATTTCATGCTCATTTTGAAATTTTATTTCTCAAATATTATCAATCTAATCAAAACAAAATTTTAATACCGTATCAATATACTTATTTTTGACTAAAACGTTTTAGATTATTTCCGATAATTCCGTTATTGGCTTTGTAAAACAACTTTTTCTCAGAAATGGATTGATGTATAAACGCGAACATGGTCTCGTTATAAAGTTCTCTGTGGGATGTTTAACAGGTTATAACTTACGTTAACTACTATTGGCCGATTTATTTTATACGAATTTATATTTTACGGCGAATACGCACCCCGAAAGCAATCATCGAATGCTTGCGATATTGTCCAGCTTACCCGTATCTATGGTAAAATTAATTTTTACTTACACAAAGTAAAATAAAAACTAGATCAATAGACATCATCAAGTTAAAATACTAAAAAAGCAACGACCGGTTTCGGCTCATTCGGCCATCATCAGGTAAAAATCAGGAAACACAAAGGCTCTAAGTACATATATTTAGATTTAGATATATACCCCGCGAGTCGTCAGTGGCGTATGGCAAGGGGTGTAGTAACTCCAGCATCACTACCTAATCTATCCTATTAGCCTCTCTAATAGCCTGAGGAAAGAACGACCAAAAATAAGTCTTTTTTTGCGATTACCTTCTTGTAACGTTTTGTCGATGCTTCTCGAAGATCGCGTTTGTTCTTTACTGGAACCAAAATTTCGTTTACTTCGTCTAAAAGTTCTGAACTGATGAATTTTTCTGGAAGATTTCGTCGGTAATCAGATATTCTCACCTGGAGCGAATTCCAACCTTAGGACTCTATCATAGCCGTAACGCTACTGCCTAAGGCCGCAACTACATTGGATCCGCATTTCTCCCGATCCGATGTCGGCCGACGTCGGAAGAAAAACAAACACAAAGATAACTACGCCGGTGCCTACACTGGAAGGAGTTTCCCCGTCCGACGACACCCGACGTCGGCCGATCAGGACGTCCGATCAAACATGTTTGATTTCCATCCGATAACCCCTGACGGACGGTGTAAAGAAAGTATTACGTCTAAATTTAACATTCTAAAATTTAGTATAACCCTTTTTACTGTTGGATTCCCAGTTCATTTTTTATTCAACTCTACCCTCGAGTATATTTTTAATCCATGCCAGACCACTGTGCGTTACGAAAAGACGCTGTTCGTCCGCGGTCTGGATCGCGATGACAGTGTTCTTAGACAATCCATGCATATATATTTACACGGAGATTCTTGTATTTAAAATTTTCCCTTATCCCATTGGGCGTAATGAAGTAAATCTCGGTCAAGTGCCGTTGATGTCATTCGAATTGCAGCATTGCCGTATCGTTTGTCGCATTTTGGAGTTAAGGTCTCATTGTTTCATCGTAGGGCGTCAGGAAAGAACTGGAAGTGCAGGTTCAACCATCGCTGGGTTGAAGATAAAGATTTATGGTGGGTGCGGGAAGATCCTACTGATAGCTCTTCAGTTAAGTGTGCACTGTGTAAATCAAGTTTTACATAGAGCAATATGGGAAAGAAAGCCCTGATCAGCCATGCCAAAGGGAAGAAGCATGCTGAGAAAGAGGCTAACAGAAGGAAAACTGTATCAATCGCAGCCCTGTTTCAGTCCACTCAACAATCTTCTTCAGGAGGGATATCAGCAACAGCCCATGTTTCTACAGCTCCCATTGCTAGTGAAACGTCAGTCATAGCCTTAGAAGATCAGAGCGCCGTCCAACAGCAGCAACAAACAACAAGTGCATGTAGGGCGACAATGAATGCATATATAGAGAGAGATGAAGTGACAAAGGCCGAGATGTGGAGAGAGTGCTGTTATCCGACATAATTCATTGCGTGACGTAAGCAGCCTTGTAGACCTCTTCCCTATCATTTTCCCTGACAGTGTCATCGCTTCAAAAGTACAACTTCAGAAAACTAAACTCAGTTACAGTATTTTGTATGGACTCTCTCCATATTTTACAAAGGAGCTTAAGGAATCTATTCTGAATTGTGATATGCTTGCTGTGGGGTTTGATGAAAGCTTAAATAAAATTAGCCAGAATCAACAAATGGATATGATTGTTCGCTTTTGGGACACAAAACTGAACGAGGTCGTTACTAGATACCTAACATCAGTTTTTTTTAGGAAAAACAAAAGCCAAAAACATTCTAGAGGGTTTTGAAGAGGGACTCACAGGGATTGATATGAAAAAGGTCATCCATGTTTCAATGGATGGTCCTAATGTTAACAGGAGATTTTTAATAGACTTAAAAGATAAGCTGAAGAAGAATTTTAATCCAAGTGATCCAGTTCTAATTGACTTTGGCACATGTGGGTTGCATACAGTGCATGTAGCATTCAAAACTGGGTGTAAGGCATCCAATTGGGACCTGATTAAATTCATGAGGGCTTTGCACAATCTCTTCAAGCATGTGCCTTCTCGAAGAGCTGATTTTATCAACATTACAGGATCAACTGTATTCCCACAAAAAATCTGTGCAATAAGGTGGGTAGAAAATAGGTCAGTCCACAAGAGAGCTATAGATATTTTACCAGGCATAGAGAAGTACGTGAATGAAGTTGAAAGAGTGAAAAGGGAGCAGAAAGAGGGGAAACCTATAAAAAAGATTTCCATTACAATCCCTGACTGTGGTAGTTACCACATTGTAAAAGAGGCTCTTAAGGATAAACTTTTGTTAGCCAAGCTCACATTTTTCGAGTCTATGGCTGCTTTAGTTGAACCATTTCTAACAGAATTCCAATCGGACAAACCTCTTGCACCATTTTTGTACTCTTCCCTTCATACATTCGTTAAAACCATCATGGAACGGTTTGTAACTGAAGAAGCTTTCAACAAGCAACCTATCCAACAGATTGACCTCCTCATGGTTCGAGATATTAATTTTGGTTATGCTACCTGGTCTGCTATCAGAAAGTGCATCCATAAGCCATCTGAGAAAGAATTATTGATATTCCGCAATGAATGTTCCCATTTTATGAAATCCTTGGTCCAAAAAATGCTTCAAAAATCTCCATTGGCCTACTCATTTACGAAAAGCATTTCATGTCTCGATCCAGAAGTTGCCTGGGATGAGTCCACAGCAAGGAAATACATGGCATCTGCACTTAGTTATCTTAGTGATCTGAATAAATTGCAAGGAAATGTTGCTGATGCTATTGAGAGAGAGTTTAGGGAACTAATCAGTCTAGGTTCAGTGAAGAGTGCTCTTAAAGAGTATTCAAGACAAAGTTGTCGTCTTGATCATTTTTGGATGAAGTTGATTGGAGATCAGCCGGGATATGAGAATTTGAAGTTATTTGTGAAATCTATATGTATCCTGTTTCATGGCAATGCTAGTATTGAGAGAGGATTCTCTGTGAATTCTGCGTGCTTGGTGGAAAATTTGAGGGAGGAGTCATTAGTTGGCATGCGTGTGATATACGATGCGGTTATCAATGCAGGAGGAATCAAAGAAGTTTTGATCACAAAATCCTTAATACATTCCTTCAGGAATGCCTGCTCTAGATATAAAGAAGCTATGGCAGCAAAGAAGGTATTAGATAAAAATCGGAGAGAGGTAGCAAAGAGGAAGAAGGAATCTCAAGCACAAGTCCAGGAGCTGCAAGCAAAAAAAATAAAATAAGGGAAAATGCAGAGAAAGAGATTGCCAAAATTGAGGAAGAGCTTCATATGCTCCATAAAAATTAGAATATACCATCACCCTCTCTGATTATATTGCTTTGAAATCTTTGTTTCATGCACACTTTTACTGTGATATCTGGATGGTTTTGACTTAAGTAATTCGTTGGATACATTTTATTCCTTGTACCTCTTATTTTCATGTACTGAAGAAAATAATCAGCATGGGGGAGAATGTAAATTTATTGCCAAGAATTAGGCAGTGTTGTATGCTTCATATAAAAATTTGGGACTAAAATTAGTTAAATAAACATTTTTATGTTATATGTTTTTCTTGTCATAATTTTCACTGTTACATTTTCATTGTTTATAAGAACTATTTTAATTTTTCTGTGTCCCCTAATTTCAATAAAAGAATTTTCTGAGCTTCTGATGATTTTTTTAAAATTTCTGGTGATCAATGAGACCAGTGAGTATTCATGAAACTGAAATTATTCTATTCATGCCACTGCTGGAACTGTTCTTCAGGTGTATCATTTTAATGAAACAGTACATATCAGTATACTTTCCTGATTTCGCTTTCATTTTTTGTTTAGTCCAACTCCTTTAAGGGAGGATCCCCTATTAATAACTCTGGATTACATGAGAGTCTAATCAGATTACTTACTCAATATTCTTCACATCTTCTATTTTATATAATTCCTTCTCCGGATGTATCTATTTTATATAATTCCTTCTCCAGAAGGAATATATAATTCCCGAAAATCAAAGCAATGCATTTAAATGAGAAAAAGTCAGGATTTGGGGCCTCCTGGAATCGAACTCATGACCATTATGATCGATTTCTCACTTTTCCTGGGGGTTTCACGTTAGGGCCTATTTGCTGTGAAAATCTCAAGTAAATGACGCTTGTGGTTTAGGCAATGAATTTTTATCCCCTATATTATATATATATATATATATATATATATTGGGATTGGGATTTTCACAGCATATAGGCCCTAACGTGTAACCCCAGGAAAAGTGAGAAATCGATCATAGTGGTCATGAGTTCGATCTCAGGAGGCCCCAAACTCCTAATTTTTCTCATTTAAATGCATTGCTTTGATTTTCGGGAATTTTTTTTGAGGCACTTCCTGTCAAAATATCGAGCTGAAATTCAAGATACCGGTAGAAGTCGTAAACCTTCAACGAAAACCATTCAAGTCATCCTCAAGTATTATCCTTGGTTCGACGCTAGGTCTGGACAAATTTTCTACGTAAGGAATGCATGCAAAGTTCGATTTCACCGTTTGCAGACTTCATTTCATTTGCAAAATTAAATTAGAAATAATGGTCCTACGAAATTCGAGACGAGTACCAAAAGACGGGAAATTCATTAAAGATTCTTATTTTGGTCGTGTTTTATCGTTTTTGATTCTAAATTACGAGAATTTGGAGAAATAAAGCAAAAAACATGCGTGATTTTTCGGTTATAAACAACCAGTTCCTGTGATGACTGAGGCGATTGTTGAACTCGATTCTCATATGATTGCATTGATAGAATAGGGCCATAAGAGATATATGGGGAATGATAGCCGACGTTTCGTGATTATAAAGGCATTATCTAACCATGGAAATCGAATTTTAGCAATGTGGTTTTACAAATAATGTAGTTTTCTTTACTGAAGATGAATTAATATTGTACTTTGTGAAGGAAATTTCAAATAATATCGTCGTTTTGAGGAGGTAATAATTCTTTGTGACTTCGGTATTTACAATTACGAAAAAAATCTGTCTGGGCAGACTATGTCTTAGGGTTCAATGCAAGAAGGGACTTCTAACATTAATGACTTTTACAGAAAATGTCCTGGGTTCGATGCTAGGACCATGCAGAAACCTCTCATTTAAATACATGGGGGTAGTTTTTCATTTTTTTTGATGCACTTATCGAAATTATAGGAAGTTTTTGCTTTGCTAGAAGATGTATATTAAATTTTAATTATTAATTTGTCTAAAATAATATTGCAATGCGAATCTGGGACACCCTGGAAAAATGAAATATTACCCTGGAAAACCTGGAAAACTCAGGGAATTTCTTAATTGCTGGATAGCGGACACCCTGATGAATCTTCGAATTTCCTGTGGAAAATATCACATTATGAGATACAAGGGACATTTTTGCAGTGTTCTCTCGGACATTCTTGTAATTTGTGGCGGGAAATAATTCTCATAAAACCTCACAATTCATAGTTCCAAACAGAAGTTTTCTGTTTTATGATAGCATAATTTCCGCTGTAAAAGATAATCACATTTACGCTCCTTAATGGCGAGAGACTTTTCTCCAGCTTTTACTTTTATAAGTAATTGAATCGCGCGAATGATGAATGTCGAGCTCGGTATTCGAAGATATAAGTCGACATGCGTGAATTTATGTTCGCAAAAGCTTAAGTCGCGGAGAAATATCGGATATAAATATCTGTCTCTCGAATGAGACGCCACTGGATGGGACACTCGGAATGGCAGATTGTTCGAAGACGACCTTTGAGGGCCATCGCGCGGTTGGTACAGCGTAATCGAATTCCGCCTTGAAATCGAGAAATCTCAGACAACCTGTCGCCTAAACAGACATGCGGTCGCTGAAATTCAATCCATGTTTACGAATTTTCAGCTGCGACGTTTGAGGGCCATCTCTCGGACATTCACGAAAGAGTAAAGTGACGAGGGAAAGTTGGAGAGAAAGAAAACGAGTTACGTGGGCTTAATTATATGACTTAGTTTGTCATAATTGTGAATTTGCGTGCTGTTTCATTTGGTAACTAACTGCTAAAATTGCTTCCTTTTTATTATTTAAAATTAAAGAAATTCTCAGATAATCATAAAATAGTAAATATCTTCTTAAAACGAAAACTTGGTTATCTTGATTAGTTTTGTGTTACCGAAGGGAAATCGCCGCCTGGGGTCGTATTGACCCCACGCCACTAATTAAGCGTCAATAGCGCTGAATGCGTAGGATAGATTGAAAAAATAATGATAAAATCACGCCAATTATCCGAAAATACCTTAGAAATGCGGTTTATGTTGCATATAGACTGAATATTATTGGAGTTATTAATTTGGCGGGACGATGAGTAAAAACTTTGTATCAATATTAATGTTCTAAATATTTATTATTAAGTATTTCATAATCATATTATGTACAAATATTTGTTTAACATTAGAATTTAAATAATCAGTTATCATGGTCTCTACCTCTATGTTGAATCCTGATCCCATTCGTGCGACGAAATTATAGCAAAATGCAATTGAATGGAGCGTAGCCATTTTTAAACTAATTTTGCAATAACAAATTACTTTTAAAAAATTAATTTAATTTGTGAAAATGTAATCTACGTAAGCTATAGCCAAAATTATAGATGTTTTAACTTGCACGTTCATTTACATCGAGAAACATGTTTTTAATTCCTCAAACTCCGTTTCAGGAGTCATAATTTTTTTCAAATGTATTATTTATTAAAATTCAACTTGGACAATTTTTTACGGATTTCATAGCTCTTATCATCATTTAATAAAATATTTTGATAATTGTCATAGGAAATGATGAATTTAAACTTTATCAACCCAAAATACCTTAGAAATGCACTTGATGTTACGTATTGACTGACAGTTCTTAGAATTACTAATTTTGGCCTGTTTTTTTTCGATTCTGGCCCACTGTGCGTCGGTTTGTATCAGCGAACTCACCCGGTTGACAACCCGCGAAGATTTTTTAGTCAATATTCCTTTGTTTGGACTGCAATGGAGCCACCGAGAAGTATGGAAATGTTTTTTGATCTCAGTTCTGCCGAATTATATGTGACATCGTCGTTCGTATACGAAAAGAGACTGAATGTTGAGATATCGATCGTTGTTGGGTTCAGTGAGTGGCGTTGTTGAGTGGGTGCGAGTCTCTTCAGTGAGCATTAGTGACGTTATATCCGTTTATACGAATGGGGGAGATTAATCAGTGATTACCGCATTAAGATGAGTAGTTCACTTAGTGCTCCCTCGATCTAATGGAGCAACAATCCTTCTCCAAATGAAAAATGAATACCGATGCTTAATTTTGGTTCCTGCTTCAACATTCTGATGAATGGAATACTTTCATTAGTCATTTGGTGCAGGTTGGATAACGATGTACCTTTCATTTACTTTTTCCCGCAGTCTTGACTAAGGCTGTGATGAAATTACGTAACTATACTGATCAAGGTGTATCCATATGGGCTTACAAGAGATGTATTCCTCGTAGAGTCATCGTGTTTCACTTGCATGAACATGTTCCGCTTATAGCATTCTGGCTCGATGAGGAAAGCAAGGGCAAACTACCTCACTCCTCATCCTGCCTTGTAAACCTCATTCCTCTTTAGAAGCTCTTAGAAGCTTATGTCGGAGGGGGTGAGGCACCAACCAGCCTTGAATACTCTGCAGAGTGAGTTTGAATGAAGGAGCTACTCGTTAATGGGATTCATACATTTAGGAGGTCCATTTATTCGTAATGTTGTATCTCGACTATTTCGCATTTTCTTCGCACTAAAACATCGCCATTATAAGGTCAAACTGAAGCGTGTTACTTTAACGGTAATTGGTTCGTAAATATCACGTTCCGTGCGCAATTAATATGTTGGTCCCTATTTGAAGCGAATGCTTAAGCCTCCCAAACCTTGTAGCACACCCTTTGGTGTTTTGTCGGTGACTGAACATTTCACTCAAGGTATGTAAGTTTCATCCAAAGACTTTTCACCCAATAGACAATAACCCAAGATGGTTCATCCAGAGGAACTTCCACTCAAATGACATTACACCGAATGGATATTACGCCAAATACTATTTGAAAAGCATAAACAAGATAATGCCATGAAATGAGAGCAAGTTTGAACATTAATTATTAGATCCCAGGAAAATCTTTCCTTGTGTGATTCCCTAAGGTGGTTTTCCCCTATACATCACTTTGTGTTGCCGGTGCCTCGATGAGGCCATGGCCGTTGACGATGCCGCTCAGTATGACGAAACTACACTTGCCCTTGCACACAAAGTCCCCAAAACGGCTTGTTAAAATGTTCTGGTCGGGTAGCCAAAATCCTCCCGGATTGAGGAAGATCCCGGGTTCGATTCCCGGCCCAGTCAGACCTTTTTCAAGTCCGTTTTTCCTTGAGATTTTTCCTGGGTGCACGCCCTTGTGTGCAAAGTACCTTAACCCTTTCCTTAGATTAATTATTAGTATTTTAAAGCAACTTTGGTTCTAATGCAAGAAAACAAAATTACATTTAAAGCATAGAAAAAATTCTATTAGTGAAGTATCACTGTTGGGTCTAAAGTCCTCGGCGAAATGTGGCCTGGAGAAGTGTGTTGGTGTATTTGGAGTGAACCGTCTATGGGCGAAACTGTTCGAGTAAAGCTAAAGAATGTCCGTAGTTCATATCTTCGAAAGGAAACAATTGCGTCAACATTACCCATAGAAAATTAAGGGAATAAATCTAAAAGCAGTACATTCACTTATCTCGGACTTAAATAATAATGAAACGGGTTATTTACACATAACGGGTTCACCCAGGATTTTCCTTTGGATTTTTGCTTATAATCGGAGCACGCACATCGAAAATTGAAAAGAATTGGAAGGCTCGGCTTCGTAGAGAGCATTGTCTGAAAATGAGACGAAAAGGTGAGATATTGTTTCTCCTTTGTGAGATATGCGGGAAGTATATCCGGCCGATGAGACCCGAATTAGAAAAAGTGCAGCGCAAAGCGATACATTTCATAAAAATGCAACGAAAAGAAAATACGCGTGACGAAAATGCTCTCGGATGCAGGTTGGCAATCTTTTAAGGAAAGGAGACTAATTGTCAAGCTGTGATTGATTGAGATATTCAGGGAAAGTACGTTTGAGGAAGACACAACAGGTATCACTTCTACTTCGGATGATCCGATGATAAGCGTAAATTAAGAGAAATTGATGCTATCACAAACGGTTTTAAAAAGTTATCCTTTTCGCGATACGTTATAATTACATTTCAAAAAAGTACAACTGGTGTTAACTCGCCACTCGCCGAAAGGTGGTTTGTATTAAATGTGGGTAACAAACTCCCTGCAGCAGATCTCATTCACTGGAGACCCGAGTTGAACTATCGAAGTATAGAAGAAGAATGTAACTCCATTTTTCGCAGCTCTTTTTTAAATTCTGGCAACTGCCAAAGATTATCTTTTCGCTGTTCAATTATCTTTAGGCACGCGTAAGCTTACCGTATTAATTTTTATCTGTGTTTGACACGAATCTTTTTAAAATATTCGCCAGGGAAGACGAAAGTGAAAATCGCCGAGATCGAGGTGAATGTGAATCAACTTCCATTGTGACAAACGGAGCAGTAAATATGTGGAGAAGGAAACTACCGAAGAGAAGAATCACGAGGCAGATAATTGTGAAACGCACCAGTATAATCCGCCCCTCGCATTCATTTAATCAATGAGTGTAAATTCCACGTTCCTCACCCGTCTTTTTAAAGTACCTTTCGAGAGGTTCTTTCCTCTCTATGGTTTTTATTTCAAATTTTTAAGGCGTAGTTTTTGATTACTTAAAATACTTGTGGTTTCCTGTAATATATGTTCGTTTTTATTTCCTGTGTGTTTATTCCTAAGATATCCTGCAAACAGCGAATTTAATCGCTAGCCGTAAGAAATTCTTGGAAGCTCTAATTAATTTCGTGTTTTTGGCCGAAATTCAATTACTGCAATCTGGGTTAATGAACGACTTCATCGACAGAATCCTGTTTGTTGAATTCGTATCATACACAGAGTTAGTTAATCACAGTTAATCGACAAATCACTTATCATGGGTTTTAAAATCTCGCACTGTTTAATCTCGAATAATTAATATTTTTGTTTGCGCAAACTAAGCATTTTGGAGCTTCAGTGAGGAAGCGTCCATAGCTAATATTACCATCTGAAGTGTATTTCAATGTTAACATAATTCGAGGCAATTAAGGCGGAGTAACACAATCTTTCAGAGTTGCCCACGATTGCCTGCTTAGCCCCTCGATGTAAATTACACGCCGGCAGATATTTGGAATTCATTAGCGATTGCTTTTGTTAACATTTTGACTTTAAAATGAAGTCTTCGTAGCTTGTCATTACTCTCATGGTAAAGAATCAATTTACTGTATTCTGCTTTTTACCTCCATTTCCTTCGCTGCACCCTCAGAGTCATACGGAAGATTTCCAAGTAACCATCTTCATGTACGAATTAGGAACATCATTTTTAGTTGGTTTAGTGGAGCAACAACTGTACGTCACTTCACGACGAGTATTAAGTGTAAACAAATGAAAGGAGAAATGTTGAAGCATAAAATCTGACTTGTTTTGTTGCCCATCGCAACGGACGTTCCGCTACACACCGTCTGTGAATCATTATCTATTTATTACTTTCGTGCAACATTAGAGTGCCACTTTGCTCTGTACATTCGCCTTTTTAGTTTAGGTGTTTTTTCGTTCAATGGATTTCCTTTTTCTGTAGCATAAAGACTTTTCATTGCTAGATTGCTTTCAGTCCGTTGTCAATATAAATTCTAATGGAAGTTAAGGAAATTATGATTGCCGCAGAGTTGTAGTCAACGTAAGGTGTGCCGAACATAAAAGTTTGAATCGTCTTTGTCGTTCGTACTTCTACGTCTTTCAAACATTGCCGAAGAGGAGTGCGTATGTTATATTATTCTGAATTCCGTTCTCTGATTCAGTTGAATTAATCTCTTCCTCATATTCACTCCATTGTGGAATAATTGGGTCGCCAAACATTTGTTTTGTCACATTTCCGGCTTTTACAAGTCTCCAAATGATTTGTGGAAGATGTTTGCATTCTGTCGATTCGGGTCGATGTGGTATCCACCCCTTAGGATGGAATCCGCTTCACTCTTCGGCCTCTCTCTCTGCTATCCCCAATGTATAATCATTCGTTTTCTTTCCCGAACACTGACCAGTTTATGCTATTAAGCTTTCAGACGTGCGAGATACATCAATCCCGGTAATAAGTAAAAAAACTTATATTAATGTTTCACTAAAGTCGATTCGTCTACAAAAGGAACGCTTGTTTCTTCATCTGTTCATTCAAAGAGTTTCGTCGCGGCTGTGGGTAATACAATGGTTACCGAATCAGGAATTCGACTAAAACATAGAATATTATTGTTAAATCCAAGGGTTAATGGTAGCTAAGCAGGGTTTTTACAGTTACTTTTTTTCAGGTAGAAATTTCGAGGGTCGCCATCCTAATCCGGACCCTTCCCAGCTCGACAGCACCCGACCTTCACATCAGGGGGACCATAAAAAAAACTCACCGCGTGGAATACGATTTAAAAAGTTATAAACAATTCAAATGAGCAACAATTTATTATCTTCGTAGTCTCACTCGTTCTAAGAGATATACAAGCGTCTTTTGATCGACGTTCTACGATGAAAATTAAGATTTTTCGTGAATTTGCAAGAAATTACCCGTTTACAAACGGCAACGTTGCCGTTGGGTTGGGGTATGGGGGAGGGATTTCTATCAAAAATCTAGAAATCCTTCCCAACCCCCGTTGAGATATTTAAAACACCCGCCTATCTGACTCCCCGTGTAAACCCGTGTGTAAACGAGTAATTTCTTGCAAAATCACGAAAAATCTTAATTTTCATCGTAGAACGTCGATCAAAAGACGCTTGTATATCTCTTAGAACGAGTGAGACGACGAAGATAATAAATTGTTGCTCATTTGAATTGTTTATAACTTTTTAAATCGTATTCCATGCGGTCAGTGATTTTATGTTCCCCCTTGATGTGAAGGTCGGGCGCTCCACAGCTTCAAGCCGAGGTAAGGGTCCGGATTAAGACGGCGACCCTCGAAATTTCTACCTGAAAAAAGTAACGGTAAAAACCCCGCTTAGCTACAATTAACCAATCCAAGTTGAGGTACCCCATGACTTAATTAAATTGACGTTAAAAATAACATTGTAGCTTAAATGCTTATATTTATTAAAAGTAAACGTCACTTTCTGGTAAACGATGGATTAACGTCAGGATCAATCGCAATACTGTCCGTCGAAATAATTTCTTTTCATTCAATCCTCTTATTGTGTTTAGTGGTCGTAACAATTCACTGGCGTTGATACGTGCTCTCTTCTTTTCTTTGCCTCTCACTTGGGCTACACCACTATTACACTCGATTTGTTTTCTTCCGGGCGGATTGACCGCGTTTTCAGATCATAAAATCTGTTGTGAAATGCTCACAATTAAATTAAAATTTATTTTAATTATAACTCGAATTTACTTCCGATCCTGGATGCCCTTTTTTAAAAATTTAGAATCAAACCCTAATCTTGTTGCTCCACCGTTGGTCGTGATTTTTACTATTTGCGAGGTTAATATTTTGGTGTGGTAGTTATAGAACCAAGCTAGCCTTTCAGTTCCATCAGCGCGAAATGATCGCAAATAAAGAAAGTCTAATTGAAGACGCTAATCGAGAGTTAATAAATGTTTGGGGCCTTCCTTTATTCTTATCGCGAGAACTGTCCGTTTGAGTTATGTATTTCTAGTCATGACTCCGTTTTATTCTAATTATTTTCGTGAGCATTCCAAGTTATAACGACTTTGCGTGATATGGCATATTGATCCACCAAGATGGATCAAAAAGCACCCTTGTTTGAAAGCAGATGGCGCTGCTAAAGAAAGTTGCCGTCGTGTGCTGCCATCTTTCGAACACGTCATACAGCATTTCAGACTGAATTGTGGGATTGTTATAATTTTACTGCCATAAGTATTCCAAGTCCTTCACTTTTTTCGAAAAGAGCCGTACCATTGTAATGCAATCGCCGAAATTTAAACTATCGTAGTGGATATCTGCTAGGACCCTTAAATTTGTTAATCGAGTTTTTGTTCCTAAAATCCTTCCAATTAGAGTTTCGCTGATATTTATTTCCTCTTTAAACGATTGTTTCTCGGTCCAGCTCTCTGTGTACACCAACCAGCGAAGGAATTAAATTCCCGTTGAGATATTTTGAATGAAAATTATCTCTTTGAATAAGCAAGAGGCACAGATGCGCCTTTCATATGTAAATACGTCATTTGCTATTCGCCGGTCCCAATTCCGTGTTACACATATTTTATGCATTTTGTGGCAATCGATGGCATATTTGTGTGCGCTTGTAAATGCCGTACATCAAACTCTAGCCGCTCTGAATCGCATTAAAAGCCGCAACACCTTAGTTTTATAAATGGGCGTCGAATATATTTTCTCGGTGAATTCAAAATTCAAACGATGCAGCCTAAATTAGATGATGCGGATGAAATTCTAATCGCCAGAGGTCTCTTTATCGCCCGTTGCGAGGTAATTATGCGGAATCTTCTCCGCTTCGAAAATTACACGGAATGTGTATCATTGGTTGTCGTTCCTTTTCGTCTATCCCATTTCATTTCCGGTTTGCGCTCCTTCGCTGCAGTTTCCATCGGATGTTCGGAATTCACATTTTCTCTAATCCACGTACGTCTAATGACTATAATATCGTGCACGTGAGGTTTTTCAGTTCCTTTTAATGGCTGTGCTTGATAGCATTGTGTTTCATGCATTTACTTCGCTCAAGTAAGTGAAATCGAGTCAATGTCTCCGTTAGTTGTGACATTATCCGTGTGATGTTGTGTAGACTTTGATAAGACATCGAGTGCTTGAGTAGATTATCAGATAATAATCGGACGTAGGTTTGCAACATCGATTATTAAGGATTAAAAAGTTGCTTCAGAAACTATCTCGAAGTATTTACCATCGCCATTTATTTGATTGCCTAATTTCCGCTTAGTTCAGTATCGTTGTGGTAAAAACGTTCTTTTGACGTTCCGTGCCTTTTATGCGAAGATAGTGGACATTACGTTTTCTAGACTTATCCGAATATTGCCAATTAAGCGATTCTTGTTTCTGTTTAAGTCGCGCCATTTTGTATTTTGAAGAAGTATTATTACTCTCGGATCCAAAAAGAACATTCTCGTTGAAATGGCTGTTTTCGAAGAAGTACCGTTTTTTTATTCTTCCATGATCGTTACCCAGCACAACATTTTATCAACCCTCTGTTGGCAATTAATTCTATCCTTGATGACCTCCCCCGTTAATTATTCCCATGTTCTCAGCGGTTGTAATATCTGTTTTTCCAGTTTGATTTAATGTGTTATTTCAGCGAATGGGATATTAAGGAAAATGTATTTCGAAGGTACGCTTGAAATAGCACGGAACGCGTTTATGCGAAACTTGACCTTTGAGTGTCCAACGTGACGACAAAACACTTTCTCGAACAAATATCTTAATTCAATCCAAGATATGTTTAATTTTACTACTTGCATTAAATTTCTAGTCTTTTAACGTATGCTTTACATTTCTTTGCTCTTTCGTAATCTGTGATCACCTTACGTTCGCAAGAGGACGACATTTTCTTTCGAGTTCATTTTATTTTGACTCCAATTGAAAGCACCTCATCGATCGACCTAGGATTTAACATTTGTTTGAGAATACAGAAACGGCCCCTTCATAGTATTCGTTCAAATCAAGCAATCCCGTTAGATTTAATTTTCGCTCCCAAAATGCATACGTACACACAGGCACAACGTTTGATTGCTGTAGAATGAAAATGAAAGTTCATTCAAATAATCAGTGTTTTTCGTAATATTTGGTTGGCGCTTTCAAGAAGCGAAGTTTACAAAATTAATGTTTCATCGCCTTTTCTATTATTTATAGGAAAATAATCAAACGGAGCATGGTTTTACGTTTAAAAAATTGCGTATTGTACGAGGGTCGTCCAGAAAGTAAAGAACGTTTTTCCATAACTAAATAAAAACGTAAGATATCAACATGAAATTTTATTCTCGAAATCAGAGAACCTTAATTCACTTTTTAATATAACTGCCATGCTTATCAAGGCACTTATTGTAACGTGCAGCCAGTTTTTCGATGCCGGTGTTATACTCTTCTACCGCCATAGTTCTTAGCCAGGATGTCACTGCTTCTTTGAGCTCTTCATCGTTTCCAAAATGTTTACCTCCAAGAAACTCCTTTAGTTTGGGGAAGGGATGAAAATCACTAGGTCAGGTCTGTAGGGAGGATGTCCAAAAATTTCCCACTTAAGATGTTGAACCTCTCTGTGTTTGTGCTGATGCATGAGGCCGAGCGTTATCGTGAATCAAAAACACTTTCGACAACAACATGCCGCGTCTTTTGTTTTGATTGGAACGTTTAATCGCTGAAGGGTTTCACAATATGATGCTGAGTTGATTGTTGCTCCTCTCGGCATAAACTGCATATGGATTAAACCCTCCCAAAAAACCGTGGCCATGACTTTTCTCGTGTGCAAATTTGGTTTTTCTTTCATGTGTTTTGAGGGTGAGTTTATGTGATGCCACTCCATACTCTGGCGCTTGGTTTCCACTGTTTTCTAAGAAACCCAAGTTTCATCTCTCGTTACAATGCGACCAAGAAATCTGTCACCGTCATTGTTGTAATGGATCAAAAACTCAAGGGCTGCTCCCATCCGTTTCATCATGTGAACTTCAGTCAACACCTTAGGTACCCATCGAGCGCACATTTTTTTACAGCCTAGGTGTTGTCAATATTTCATGTAGGAGAGATCTTGAAATTTGAGAGAAATGTTCATGAATGGTGAAAAAAGTGAAACGCCGGTCTTCCTGGATTTTTTCTTCAATTTTTGCCTGCAAATCCTCCGTGATTAGTGATGGCCTCCCACTCAGTTCTTCGTCGCACACACTGGTTCTTCCTTGATTACACATAATGCACCATTTCCTCACTGAAGATTCATTCATTGCATTGTTTCCATAAACATGCTTTATTTGCCAATAAATTTCGATGAGCAAAACATTTTGTGAGTTCAGAAAACGAATGACACTACGCACTTCACATCTGGCGGGAAATTCTATACACGCTGCATTTTTAAAAGATCACTGAACGAAGACGCATCTCAAAACAGATACTGAATCTCTTCTAACTGTGAGGAGGAAGATAGAGCTAACTGATGGGCATGCAATTTTGGTCTAACAATAAGATAAGCAGCGCCGGGCGTGATACGCAAACGTTCTTTACTTTCTGGACGACCCTCGTATGTACAGTGGGGAAACAAATTTCGCAGCACTTAGCGCGCGTACCAGTCGGCATTCATAGAAACTACTTTGGACATTATTTCTAAATAATGTGAAGATTGGTAATTCTGTTTGAACGTAGAAAAATGTGCTGCAATGAGAATGAAGTGGGGTTAGAGTGGGAATACGAGACGTCGTGATTCTCACCTTTCGCGAACCAAATTTTTTCATTCTGGAGGATAAATATATATTTCGCGAGATTATATCTAGAAGAGATGGCTTGTATTGGTCACTTTTTCTGGATAGTCTAAGGTGCGCTAATAAAGCAGCTTTTTAGGTAGTTTGGTTTTTCACACGGCCATACGTCTTACGGCTGCTCGCTGGATATTAATGTAAATGTAAATCTTCATACGTCCATCCTTCAAACATTGGACATTCACTGCGATCGACTTTCCGAGGGCAGTTTTTGATTACACGTCTTGAGTTTTTCATTCAGCGATTTAAAATTGAGTAGTCGTCACAGCAATTACTGAGATACTAACAATGGCACTATGTAAAATTTGTATTTTTTCTACGGAATATAATTTTTCCCCAATTAAATCATTTTGACTAAGAGAATTATTCATAAAAATTTATATACACCATTCGTGACCCAGAATACACGAAATCTTTTTCCTTCCGGAATAAAGAGGGAATAATAGAGAAAATACAATTTCCGAAGTTGAAACGAACATGAATCCATAAAAACTGAATAATTTCTGAAAATATATCCGACTTGTCTTACATTTTGTAACAGGGAGCTCGGTGACCTCTGTCATGAGTCATTTGTGTTGCTTTTGCGCGAAGGAATACATTTAGAAATGCATTCAGGTTTTGATACATCGCGTGGAAAAGCTTTAACCATATGTTGAGCACTTATTGGGCAAGTATTGCAGGTGCCAGGTATATGTTTTTGCTTTTCGTGCCTGTATCAGCTGGACTCAGGACCCTTCTTTTTACAGCCGCCCAGTGGAAACTGTCCTCTGGCTAATTCAAAGCTCCTTCCTCATTATGGGGCTAAGGAAATTAGCTGTTATTTCACTCGTTATGCCAATAAATTATATGTTACGCATACTGTTAATATTACCTTGCAAATAAAAGTGTTACTCATGATGTTAAACATTCAAACAAGCCTTTAGTGGTTAATGTTTCCAGTTCATAAGAGAAAATCCCACATAATTAATCTAAATTAAGGTAGAATGATAAAAAACGTCAATTTTGAAGGTAGAGTTTCGTTTAAAAGTTGTAGTTTATTGGTAAATCAGAAGGTTTCCGATTCCAAAGTCATGCTGGATAGGTATTTTATGAACGTCTAACTTTATAAAATTATTAATAATCTGCTAGAACGGACTTATCAGTTTGTTTGGAAATGTCATACGTGTATCAAATTGCGGAAATTACTAATCAGATTGATTTTTAATTGATTTTGCACTTGCCTGACGTATCTGATAGGCAAATGAAAGGCTCGAGTTTGATTTCCGCTCAAGTTAAATGAGCTTTTATCTTAATCTTCTCTTGTTGGGTAAATGAGCGATTGTAAGATAGAGTTGCCACATATATTTGTATATCCCTTTGATTAATATATACATTTACCAGAGAGATGAATTTCAGTATGAAAAAATAATCATTGGACAATTAGGATTCGAATCCGATTCTTCCAATTGTCGGTCAAGAACATGTTTCGCGTGACAGCGAAAATACCTCTTCTACAAAGGATTTGAGGTCGTTCGCTGGAAAACAGTGTCTTTTGATTTATTATTCCAACTTACAGGTATTTATTTATTATACAAAACCGTCGCAGTTAGTCGCAAGGACTGGTGGCGACGTTAACTTATACAACAATTAGTTTTAAAAAAGTAAATAAATAAAAATATTACCATGCATACGAACAATAAACCCAACTAAATACAACATAAGCATGCATAAATAAAATTAATAAAAATAAATTAATACAAAATTATAAATATGCAATAAATATATGCATTACATAAAAAACACTACTGTGCATTGGTTAAGTGGGTATGAAAGTAAAAAAAACCTTAAACAGCATATGCATTACTTGTACTTATCATCCAAGATTTTTCAGGGTTCCTGATAGGGCCATAGGGCCCACAAAGTCCCTACCAGGCGATCCCCTATTTGTCTTTTTTCATTTCGTAACCGGCAGGCTCATTGGTCAAACTTTTAATTGTACTAATAACCCTACCAAAACATTGGGAAAGGTTCGAAGACTTCTGCAGGTAGACTGTTCCATTCTTCAATTGTTCTATTTAGAAAAGAGTATTTCCCATTATCTGTTTTTTGTTTTATACATCTTACTTTGTATTTATGATCGCGCCTACTCGAGTAATTGCCTCTTTCACTCGGAAAATCTGATTCCTTAAACGCAGGAAACCCCATGAATGTCTTACAGAAAACCGATAGTCATTGACAGGGCCTCCTGATTTCTCGGAGCACGATGAACCTTTCCCTCCCAGTGTAGCGGATTTCCAAAAACCAATGCGTCACTCGCAATAACAAACCGGTCCTAAGGCAGGGAGTTTTACTCAGGCTTATTGGTAACTATTTCTTCATTGGGGACTTCAAGCCGAGAGACAGACAGCCAGCAAACCGCGCGAGCGAAGCTTTTGCATTTTTAGGCTATAAAAAACAGCCCTTAAAACTATTCTTATATGCTTATTATTATTCATTTTTCTTCTACAACCAGGACAATTCGTTTGTTAACACTTACCAATATTCTCGGCGGTGGCTCCAGACAAATTATATAGATTTAGATTTCGATATATACCCCGCGAGCCATCAGATGCGTATGGCTGCGGGTGCATTAACAACATCATCACTAGACATGGGCGCCGTTATGATTTTTGTCAGCGGCGGCGTAGGGGGAAAATGAAGCCGGCGGCGGCGGCGTAACGGCGTGAACGCTGACTGCTTAATCGTCGGTGGCGGCGCGGCGTAACCGGCGGCGTGTAAATTTTCGTTCGTATACGGCAGAAAAAAGGCGAATAACTTGAATATCTGAGAGTACATTATTACAATTTTATCATACCAATAAAGACAATGTAGAGCTATGTTGAATACTGCGATGGAATATCCGATCACAAAGCCATAATTATAGATCTCGACCTTAACTTGGTAAGGCACAGAAAACCGAAGCGCAGAGTTTATTTTTACCCGAGAGACGATTTCGAAGGATATCTTAGTAAACTCATGTACGAATTTCCGGAGTATGAAACACGCACGATATGTTTAAATACCGAGGACACGTGGAATCTTTTTGTAAGAACAATGCGAGACCTAACGGATAAATTTGTACCCTCCAAACTTTTAAATCAAATTAATGAACCAAGATGGTATAATAGACTAGGATAGCACTAAAGAAACAGAGGCGTTTGCATTCCAAATTAAAAGCCGCTGCGAGGCAACCGAACAATATCAACACAGATCAAGTAAAGAGCGAACATAAGGAAGCAAAGCCGGAAACTAAACGAATTATGCGAGATGCCCTCCGTCAATATAAAAAGAAGATTTTATGCGAACACTTGGAAGAGGACCAAAAAGCGTTTTGGTCGTACAGTCCTGGCCAAAATTAACGCAGCACCGGCCGTAAGGATCGCTAGGGAGGTGCTGCGTTAATTTTGGCCAGGAGTGTACGTTCGTGAGGTCCAAGGTAAAGAGCACACTGTTGGTTCATTAAAGGATACTAGCGGTAATATAGTAAACGATGCTAAAGGCAAAGCTAATATCTTGATTGATTTTTTCAAAGCGTTTTCACGTCTGACGATACATCAAATACTCTCCCGAATTTTGATAAACCTGAATCGATGTCGAAAATCACCTTCAGAGAAGACGTTATCATTAAACTATTGCAACAGATTAAACCGAATAAAGCTTCGGGTCCTGAAGACATACCGGCTCGAGTGTTCAAGGAAGTTGCGGAGAGCGTAGCACCTTTTCTTAAAGTTATATTTGACAAGAGAATGAGCGAAGGAAAGGTCCCGAAGGATTGGAAAATTGCGAATGTCACGCCAATATTTAAAAGCGGCTCTAAGGACGATCCAGCTAATTACAAACCTACATTTTTAACATCACTGAGCAGTAAAATTATGGAACACATAATATAATAGCACTTTAATGGGTTTTCTTGAAACGTCTAATTTCATAATTAGGAATCAACACGGTTTTCGTAAGACTCGTTCTTGCGAGTCACAGCTGGCTTTATTAGTACACGATATTCTAAACTCTGCTAAAAAACATAAGCAAGTCGATGCAATATTTTTAGATTTTCGGAAGGCTTTCGATAAGGTACCTCATCATAAATTCCTGTACAAATTAGAGGTTGCGGGTATCAATGCAGAAGTTATTAACTGGATAAAAGACTTTCTCACCGATAGAGAGCAACGAGTAGTACTCGATGGTGGTAGTTCCAACTTGGTTAAGGTGACCTCGGGCGTCCCTCAGGGCAGTGTAATTGGACCGTTGTTATTTTTAGAATACATCAACGACCTCAGTAATCACATTGAAAGCAATGTTAGGATATTCGCAGACGACACAGTCATTTACAGGGAAATAGTTAGTTCAGAGGATAGATTAAACCTTTCGAACGACAGATAGAATTATGAACTGGTGCGATGATTGGCAATTAGAGCTTAATGTAGAAAAGTGTTCGATAGTTAACTTCTTCGAGAGTAAATCTATAATAAATGATTATTCTTATAGCCTCCGAGGGGTAAACCTAATGACAGTAGAATCGGTAAAGTATCTTGGAGTAACTCTAACGAATAATCTATCATGAAGTGAAATGAACATCGGAAATATATGAAACTCGGTTTCGTTAAAAGAATAGTCGGTAAGAGCGAAGAAAAAGTTCGCGAGCGATGTTACTTAGCGTTAGTTAGGCCTCACCTTGAGTATGCATGTAGTGTATGGGACCCCACTGAGAAATGTCATATTCGGGATTTAGAAAAAGTTCAACGAAAGGTGATACGATTTGTAAAGAATTGCTACGATAAAACAGCAAGTGTCACTCAAATGTTACAGGACGCGGGATGGGAATCATTAGAAGATAGAAGAAAAATTCAAAGGATAAATTTATTAAATAATTTCAGAGAAATTACGTTTTCAGATGATGTAACCGATATAATGCGACCCCCCTTTTATATGGGCCGTTCTGATACTGCCAGAAAGATTAGGGAAATAGATGTTAGAACGAATCGCTTCAAAAATTCATTTTTCCGCGAAGTATACGCGAAAGCAACCGTTTAGGAAAATAGAGTCAAGGTGCTTGCACCCCCTGCCACACGCCGAAATGCGGCTTGCAGGGTTCTTACATAGACATAGACATAGACAATTATATTTATATAGACATTACAATTATATCATACCAATAAAGACAATGTAGATCTATCTTGAATACGCAGCACAATGGGCTAGAATCGAAAAAACGTGGCAAAAAAATCATTTTCTTGAGTGCAGACTTTAGTACTGGCAATTCTCAAATAAATCCTGCCTATTACTACCAAATTATTTACGCTGATTTCTACCTATTAAAATTCTACAGGTGGTCAAAATTGACCAAAATTCACGAATAATGCCAGGCTTAGATTTTTGTAAAATTCTTCAGCCTCAAACCAGACCCAAATGAGCAGAATCATCGGGAAAAAATCAATACAGTATTAAATAATCAATTATTAAGCTTGATTATGATTTTTGAAATGATCACAGTTGAATATTTGAATAATTGCATCACTACCATCAGATCTTGGAATTAGCTTTTGGTGAAATACTCACTTCATGCAACATGTCTTTGAAGTTATATTTCTTTCTCTTGTCCTCTCTCGGACCCTCCGATTTAAATAAAACGAGCTCACATAAAGGTGCGTCCACACTATGCCGATCGGCAATGACGATCGGCAAGGCCGAGCCAATGAAGACGCAACTGTCGGCTTCGGCATCATGCCGATCGTCATGCCGATCCTTTCCCGAGTAGTGTCGGTAAAGATCAAAGGAAGCCGATCGGCCTGCTCGTAGTGGAGACGCTTTAGTTGGCAAACCCCGTCGGCATTAGTTGTTCCGCTCAAGAATCGAAGCCACCATCTACCTACCTCTATATATTTTGCTCATATAACTTAGTTCTCTTGTAATTTTTATATTCCGTTGAAATAGAATGGACTGATTCGGATACTCTGAAACTTCTGGATATGTACCGAGAGCTTCCAGTTCTATGGAATAGTCGGCTGACAGATTATAAAAATCGGAATAAACGGCATGATACTTTGCAGGATATCAGCATTTCATTCTGTGTTGACAAGGAGGAGATAAACGAAAAAATTCGGTATCTGTTAAGCCATTTTTCGCGGGAGGTGAAGAAAGAAAAGAATTCTCGTAAAAGTGGGGCCTCGAACGAAGAAATCTACAAAAGTAAATGGTTTGCGTACGAGAGTATGGTCTTTCTCAAGAAAAAGAATAAACATACACCGATAGTGGACACTGAGGTAAGATTCTGCGGAGACAGGGACCTTATTCTTTCAATTTTGCTGTATGTACAATGAGATGTAACATGATTTACTTGTCAATTCTGAAAATTCAATTGCCCTTGCGATGAACTGAAAGACTCTACAAATTTGTTCCTCACATTTTGAGCGGCAGTCGACTCTTTCTAGCCGCTCGGTTGAAATTCTTTGCTTGAGTATCTGAAGTATTTGATCTCCAAAACCGTGGATTGATTTCTCCTGTGTCAGAACATTCTATATCAACCATTCCGGGAGGATTGTAGATAAATGTGTTTTTCCGCAAGAAATTGTGTAGGTGAACTAAAGACAGAACTACTAGCTGTGCAGTTGTTGGTTGCAAAAGCATCGGCTTGCGTAGCATACGAAAAACAGCAGAAAGTATTCTAAAAGCATTTTATGAATTTCTACTGCTTCTGCTCAGTCGATAGTTGAAAATTCTACATGCAGAACCTTTTTCTTGGTGTCCTGGGAAGGGTTTCATAATGTTCATTGATAGAGGGAAGGCATCATCAGCAACAAAAACAAATGGTACTGGATCGCTTTGCCCCGGTAGAGGACGAGGTGAAGATAGATGCTAAGTATTTTCTTCAAGACATTGCTTGAAATATGTTTTGTTAAAAACGCCCGCATTAGATATTCTTCCCTGGCATCCAACGTTGGCATATATAATATATAAAATTGTAATTTGCGTCCACCGCCGCAAAGAGCAGGGGAGAGCGGGGAAATGACGTACACTTAAGGGAGATTTATTACAGCTCTTATAATATTCAGTATAGAAGCATAGACACATGATCGAATGTTACTTTGTTTTATTGGCTACCAAATCGTCACCAAACGGCTGGATTATTTATTTTAATTTTTTTGTAAAAAAAATAAAGAAAAAAGGTACACTGTATGGAATTGCCCCAGCGGTTGGGGTAATCCCTTACGGGGGGACTTTGACCTCGTGACAAATTATTAACATAACCTGAAAAACTTGGCATAGACGGATCACCAAGTGTATCCAAAATATAGCTCAAGAACCGTAGATGGTTTGATAGTTACCAGCTAATATGTAAAGGCTTCCCACCTACTTCTCTAATTACTTGAAGCTTAGAAATAGTAACAAATCAAGCGAAAACACTATTTGTTTCACATTAACCACACCGTGGATCATACAGCAACCACATGTTTCCGTAGAGCTTACGGGGTCTTTTGCTAGGGTGCAAAACCGATCGGACCCCCACTCTAGAACCGGAAAGCATGATGTACGGTCATACCCCGCTGTACGGCTTTCCCCCGCTCTCCACTACGATAATGAAAAAGCTCCTGTAGTTAAAAAAAAATCAGTTCCAGAGTGAATTGGTGCTTGCAGTGCAATGTGTTTCCCATCCATAGCCATTTGAAAATATCCTTTCAGGGAAAACGGAATCACGAAGAAGATGGTGAAGTTGACGATGATGGAGGACTTGATGAACCACAGCGAAAAATCATCAAGTCTCCCAAAAAGAATTCATACGTTTCAAAACCTAGAAGTGCGTATGTTAATGCGCCTGTGGTTAACGAAGCACTTGATCTAATTCGCAGTATCAACGCTAGACGTGTAGAAAAGGATAAGTATTCTCTATTCGGAGAGCAGGTGGTAATAAAACTGCGCAAAATTACTTCTCCTTACGCTAAATTCACGGTTCAAAACATTATAAATAAGGTGCTATTTGAAGCAAAAATAAAGGCAAATTTGACAATCCATCTGCCATGTATCCCTATTTTCCGGTGCCTGTGCCCACTTTTAGTGTCCCCCTCTTTTACTTCAGGTTCTCCTATAACCGCATCTGGATTTACCACTCCCCCATCTACTAGTGCTCATTGTGAGTCTCCTGATGTCTCCTTGGACTGCAATAATTCCGTCCAATGTGATGAAAATGATGAGTGCAAGCACAACATTTTATGTTCATTATAATGTAATTATTAAATTGTTTATGTGTTGACTAACACAATAGTAATAATGATTATTGTATCGACGATTATGTAAATGCTATACAACGATTATATTAAGGTAGATTTATTTTGGAAATTTTGAACATTCTTTGTGCCATAAAAATTTACGACAAATTTTAAAGTTAAATAATATTTATTTTATACCTTGACATAACCTTGAAGAATTTGCACGAGAGCTTCACCGACTTCTGGCACACAGCTTGAAATGTTTTTTTTTTTGATAACTTAAAGGTGTACATAATGAGAGAATGATAGGATTCTTCAGTGGTGAGGAAACGCAACGTCACCGCAAGATGTTCACTGGCTGGAATAGCAGGTCTGAATGAGGTATCCCCTCTAGTAATAGCCGGGATATTCAAATTCAAAAATGTTTCAAAATCACTGCTCGTCATACGAAAGAAATTTCTGAAACCCTTATCGAATCGGTATTCTAAGCTCAAGTCATCTACATCGTCCGAAATAAAGTATTTCATTAAATCACTCGCGCTGTATCTGTTGCGACTCTTGAGACTGGGACGGACCCAAAACCTCTTCTTCTTACGTGCAGGTACACAAGAATCAATTATAACAGCAGCTGCAGCCACCAGAATTGCATCGTCTTCGTCACTTTCAATCATCTCGCGCGCGTTGTTGCGTCCACACTGAATGTGTAGTGTGGACGCGTGCCGATTATATGAGGCCGATCGGCTTTGCCGCGTGGAAATGCCGATCGGCATAGTGTGGACGCACCTTAAGACGCTGTCTGGAAATATTATATGCAGAAAGTATTGAGGTATGGCAATGCGAAGTTTCAAAGTTCACACTCAAAAAATATTTCCTTATTCTTGGCCAGCATGTTTAGATTCTAGCTCGCTCTGCTCCTTAAAGGGGTTAATTTGGCAATACGTTGCTTTCCTTATTTTCACAAAAGCATGCTTCTTATAATTACGCTACATTACTTTAAGAACGTTAAAAGAGTGGTATCACAAATTGGGCACAAATAGCCAGTAGAATGTCGATCAATGGATGTACAATTGTTGTGAATTAGTTTTGACATCACATTTGCGCCACATTTTTCAAGTATGGAATCCAGGAATAGACATACAATTGAAATTTTCAGAAAACAAAAAATGTATACCCGCACGCACCCATTGCATGTCATCAGTTCAAATACACAAATCGTCAAATAACGGGAAGAACCTCAGCTGATTTTTCATATGTTCTAATAAATATTCAAATCGGTTATAAGGTTTTAGAACTCTGGATTAGACGTTTTTTATAAATCGAAAAATGCTTCAATTTAAAGGAATTGAAGGTAATCCAGGAAAATACTGTTGTACCCTATGAAGAAAATTCTCTTATTGGAGTTAACATTTTGGTTTACATGTATGGTTAAGATTGTTTTTATCACTGTATTCACATAAATTATGATACGTAACGAATACACATTACTTACCATTACTAAAGCCCAACGTATCTCAAACGGCCCCATGTTCATAGGAGAGATTTATGCACGTAGTAGAAATATAAGCGTTGAAAGAGAGAGTTAGCCTATATTAATTTTCATATTATACCACATGGAGACACAGTAATTTAAAGTTGTTTAGTGAAATTTAATTATAATTAATTATTATCATATTTACAAAGAGAAATGAGAAAAGAAAAATATTTAAAATTAAAAATTTGTAAATTCGTAGCGAATTTGTTTGTACTTGTTCTTTAATACTCACTCTCATTTCAGAAACGAATGAGTTCTTATTCTAGATTATTTGTTTCCTTTTATGATCTTTTTTCGATACTTTTAAATTTCCTGGTAAATATTCTGGGAAAATACATCTTGAAAATTTTGAAGGGAATATCGAGAGGTTTGAGAAAAATGCATTCAAAAAAGTAGCTGCCTACTACTTTTCGCTATACTTCATTAATTAAAAACATCCAGCGAGATAGTATTCTGAGAAAAGACTGAATTTTATTTGTGTTATTTTAAATCCCTATTTTCTAGTATAAACATTCGAAAAAGAACATACATTGCGGAAGTTACATCTTCCGCAATGTATTGTATGAATTATATAAAGTATGAAATATATTATTACATATACGTATTATGAAATATTCTACCAATATCTTGGTAACGTAAGCAAGTTTGCAAACGTACCCACTTACATTACTGAGAAAAAGTTGTTTTACGTAATCGGTAACATTATTCTGGCGGCAAGGAAATATATTTAAATTTTCAATTTTGATTAAAAATATACACCGCAATATTGTGTTAATATTTTGTGTTAATTAAATTAATATTTTATGAGATATCATTTTTCAAATTGGGCGCTCTGTTTGAGAGCGCGAAATAACGGGAACTTATTTATTTCTGACTGCGATAAAGCACCAAAAAGATTTTTTTAAAATTTCTTTTGCATAGTTGCACATGCAATATATCAAGCTAAAATTTGATGGAACTTGTTTTTCTGTGGACATTCAGGTTTAAGTTTTATTCAACTCAAAACTCAAGTAACTATAATGGAAAGACCGACAATAAATAGCTTTTTCATTTATTTAAAATTAATAACTTTTTTACTAATAAGATGATATCATACTTTATAATTCCTTTAAAACTTATGTCTGATAATTATAAACAAGTTTCCGCAAAATCTAAGGCAAAAAACTGCTAATATGTGAAGAAAACTATGCATTAAGTGATAGCCGCCTGAGTAAAGTGTACCCCGCCCTGGCAAGGCACACTTGTCAAGTGTTTGCCACCTTCTGGTGGGACTCACTGTACAGTGACTCCTGCCCGTTAAGTGCTCCTCGACTCCTACACCGGCACCGATTTTGCCGGCACGAGTGCAAACGGCCTAATCATAACACGTATCGATATCACGTATAACTCAGCGCCTTCGTGGAAAGCCCGAGATGTGTTTTATCAGTTCAAAGCGCATCTCTTCGAGCTACTTGACAGCATATTTTCGACTGTGGGACTTTGTTTTTAAATCAAAGCCACGCCGCGCCGCCGCCGATAAAATTTCCGGCGGCGGCTCGGCGGCGCGCCGTAGTTATTTCTTCGGCGGCGGCGGCGTGCCCGATATTGTCGGCGGCTGGCGTAATCGGCGCGGCGCCCATGTCTAATCATCACTCAATCTACTCGATCAGCACTTCCTATTGCCTGGGGAGAATACGACCAAAAGAAATTATCTGTTTTTGTGATTACTTTCCTGTAACGATTTGTAGATGCTTCATGGAGATCGCGTTTGGTCTTTACTGGCGCTAAAATGTTATTTACTTCATCTTCTATCTTTGAAAGCACTAGTTCTCACCTGGAGCGAATTCCAACCGAAGGACTCCATTATAGCCGAAACGCTTCTGGCATACCTAAAATCTCCGCTAGTGAAAGGAGCTGCTCTAAGTTGGACTATTTCTAAATCTGAGGCTAAGCCTACCTCACGCGGATCCCAAATCATGCAGCAGTATATTCTCATTTAGCTTGGTCGATTAAGAGAAAAATAATCTATTTCTTTGACACTCGATGAGCATCCCCTCAATGTTCTACCAGTTACTCTTTCCATTATTTGCTTTTCCTATCGCATCTCGAATATCTTCTTTAAAAGAGAAACTAGAGCTAAATGTGATTCCTAGATATTTGTTGTCGTGAACTAAACGTAAGGGATGTCGCGAAATTTGGTACAGCGCGGAAATAAGGTTTTTGGATGATAGCTTATATCCTGATCTGCTGCTTTAGATACGTCATTCACAAAAAGCGCTCGGTGCGTCTAACCAGACTTTTATGGAATATGTGTTGACTAATTGGTTTGTTACCTTTCTGTAAGAAACTGGATAATAGAGCTTGCTACAATATGCTCCATTATTTTGCAAAAACTCGAAGTTAATGAAATTGATCTATAACCATATGGACATTCTTTGGCTCCGGAGTAACGTTTGCTTTATTCCACGACATTGGGACAGTACTCTCATTAATTGATTTCTGATAGAATTCCTTAAGAAGGGGAACAAGCTCATCGGCTTAAGTTTTCATGGCAACAGCGGGAATACCTTCGGGTCCCGGCGACTTTTTCATATGAATATGTCGCAGTAAATTCCCACTTCCATCAAATTATATCCAGATGAGACTCATCTCCGAATCAATGTGCGGGGTAAAATCCTTAACTTGACAATTGTCTATAGTAAAACATTTCTGTTAGTGCGAGTTAAGTAAGTTAGCTATTTCTGCCGATTTATTTACGGTAATTCCCTCTTCACTTATAAGGCTAGACACAGAAAACTGACCACGATTCTCACGCATTTATGACCAAAATTCTTTCTAATCGCCACCTAGTGATTCTAACAGGGTACGAGATTCCTAATATTCTCTCGCAACTTCTTCGTCTTCTTTTGTCTCACGCACTGTTTTAGTCGGAACGTATTTAATAAAACCTACTTTAATTATCCGGAAAAACTATCCAACTATCATTTACTGTGTTTACACCCGCAAAGCGTAAAAAATCATCCATGCACCCGTTAATATAACCCTTAAACTTCGAAAAATTGCTTTGCGAATTACATATACTTGCTTCGGGGGCATAAGAGATTACTTTCATCTCCACCATTATGACATCATTGTCTGAAATACCGTCAACTACAGCGAGGCTAGTTATTATTTGCGGGTGAGAAGTGGCCAATAAATCTAAAATGTTACCCGCACGAGTCGTTCGAGTTTTCATCATATTTACCTGATCTAAAGCATGAATGAAAAAGTATGAATCAATATTGGTGAATTATTTCTCCCCCTGCTAGTGCTGGAGCATTTTTTATTATCCTAATTAATATGCGTTAGGTTAAAATCTCCTCTTACGGCGATGATTGGATCTTTTATTTTCTCACTAATTATCTTCAAGGCCTCGGATAAATAAACAATACAATCTATTTTGCCATCGGGAGGACGATACAAAGGACAAACATTAAGCTTACTTCCGTTTAGTCTTTGAATCTTTTCGCTCCTGCTGTTTTCTACGAAATCACCGCGCAAACTAATCAAATGATCCTATACTGCTATAAAAACTTCACCTCAATCTACATAGCCATACTTTCGGTTTATCACATAATTGGGAGGAAATATCTCGCTTAAAGCATTATCTTCGCCAAACCAACTCTCCTCCTAGTATGATATTCGCGCAAGTGCTCATCGTAATGTTAAAGAATTCCGCCTGTTTATTACGTAAGCTCTTGCAGTTCACGACTATTATTATTAGATCTCTCAGTTTGCGCATTAAATCTGGGCTTACTTTTGGAATAACCTTTACCTTTTTTTAATTGAATGTTTCTTTTTTACCATTGCAATTTTTTATATTTTTTTGGGGCTGAGCTCATGCATAACCTTTTACCTATTTACATGGGTGTTTGTATATTTAACATCTATTAGCTTGTACTATCAGTAGATTTGCGCAGGTTTTTCCCACCCCCCTTCTCTGTGGGTGTTTTCCTGCTGTGGATATTTTTTCCTAACATATCACCTTAGGTTTTTTTATACTTCTACTCCTTCTAAAGTTTTCCTCTCTATTTCAATTCACATGTACACAATCTTTTATGTATATACTAATACCATTGACGGAAGGTAAGATGGAAGAAGAGACTTTTCAGTCTCAATCTCCCCTTTAATAAAGACCTTTAATAGGAGGCAAATTCATTAAAATAAAGCTGTTTTGTAACTCCTGTATATACATACATACTTTAAGAAGTAGGAATTATTTTAAAAAGAATAATTTTTCTCTATGATGAACGTTGTTTATGGAAACTTTGTGAAAAATATATTATTCAAATAGCGGTCTAATTTAGAATCATAATTATTTATCCTTATGAAAATTTTCACTGAGACTTACTTCCAATTTCGAGCACTCATTATTTTGATTGAATTGCTTTAATTCACGCTAAAAATTGATGTCAAACCTTAATTTCGTATTCATGATTAATGAGCCTTAGTAATAGTGGCATGTAATCGGTATAATAAAGATAAGGGAAGCAAAATTTCAATTTCTATTCCTTCACTTGCGGATGCATTAAGATGTATTGCAAAATATACGATATACCGATCACATGCCACGGATATCCGGAAGAAAACAGAAATCATGAAAGTATAATTTGATAATGCAAGTAACGCGTTGTGGATTCGAAATTTTTTACTTGTTTTGAAAAACGCTTTACTATCCAATTAGGTTATTTTATGTGTGGTAGAACTGGATCACTGGTTTTGGTAGAGCTTGTGGCTCACCCTCATTCGCGTGCGACGAAATGAAGGAGAAAAAGTCTGCCGCAGCCAGGGCTCGAACCCGGATCTTCCACTTGCCGGTCGGATCGGATCCGATCAAATCCGCCCGGCAAGTGGAAGATCCGGGTTCGAGTCCTGGCTGCGGCAGACTTTTCCTCCTTCATTTCGTCGCAAATTTCAAGCATGTGTTTCATGCGAATACTCATCACTTACCTACCTCATTCGCATGTCAAATATACTTAAGTAAGAAGCAGTATCACATTTTCCGCGCAATTTGAATTATATAATCGATAATTTGAAAGCTCTGTCCCCTAACGAATAATACCGTAGACATAATTGTTTGTGCTGAACGTATTATTAATAATCAAAGAGCATTCTGTGTGAGAGATTTCAAATTTGGAAAAATTAAAATTGGTGAGTAGCGTTCCATCTCCTGGGAAAAGTAGTAACTATTTCTTCCGTGTCTCTCCTCAATAATGGTGGCCATCTTCTTTCGCACAACTTCTCTGGTCCTTGGACTTTGGCGTGATAACGTAATTGGACCGACGCCCTAATCCCTGTCATTGGATATAATGATGACCTCAATTCGATAACCTTTCATTTTGTCATTATCGTGTTTCTGTTTTCACTTTCATAATTTTTTTCGGATGTTTCCCAATTCGCTCGAAGTCTATTTTTTTATGGTCGCTCTCTGATCATTTTTCCACGTCCTGTTTTCCTCCGACGCGTGCTCGTTGTGCAATTCAAAGGAATACTAAAATGAACAATATTACGGAAGTTATCCCAATGCGTGTGGAAGTATTCCGTGAAAGACTCCTTAGGGACTGGAGATAGGTTAATTGGCATGTTTACTCTGATAACCGTAAAAAAATGCATTCCAAGTGAAAATAGTGACTTTCGCTCAAAGCGATTGAAAATGCGCCTTCTTGCGTGCAAATTCGATCGTTTCAACTCTAATACGTATAAAAATAATTGATAATTTTGATTGGTGGGATCGGAAGCAAAGTATTGAATGAAGTTTATGAGGTGGTTTCATGTACCAACAAATCATCTCTGAATTTCTCACTCGTCTTGACATTCGGAATCGAACCTAAGTGGTGAGATTGGAATTTTCGGTAAAGAAATTCTTCTTTGGGATGCAACTTTTTTATTTACATAATTTCAGTATTCTTGAATTTAGCAAAGATAAAGTCCAGTTACATACTGAGGAGGTATTGGATTTATTATTAGTTTTAAGCTCATTCATTCCAAGAATAGGGGTGTTCATATACTCTCATGTTATCGGAGATGTCTTATCACACGCAACAGAGTAATTGTCGAGACGGAGTTGTAGAGCTTCTTTCAAAACAGCGTTTAAAGTGAGATCCTGAAATGAGATGCGGCACATCACTTTCCAACTCCGCTTTATTTTCGGCACTCCTACGCCGCAACACGCGATCATCTAATTCCTGCCAATTATCTTTATCATGCCTTATTTAGCGTGAAACACCCATGGTGAAAGTCGCATTACCCTCCAGAGACATCCGACATATTTCTTTGCTATTATCGACGCCATGATACTTTGGCCGAACTTTCCAATTCATTTGGATCATAGATTTCTTCGAATACCGAAACTTGTATGTATTTGCATTTATTTATTCCTTTTCTTCTAATTTCCCTCAAGTTTATTTATATCAACCTTGACCGTGGAAAGATCGGAATTCCTTCCTCGTTTGATTGATTGATGTTTCGAGAGGCATGTGCAAGATGTGGTCCAGCGTGGAGGCTGAGTGATCGATTAATCCGTGTTCCGGAACTTGATTTTCAAACTTACGAATAAATAGGATTCTGTTCAGTGGATAGAACATAAAAATTTCAAGAGTATGCGTTAAAATCAGGAATTTTAATTTAATGTAAGGCCGAGGAAATGAAAAACATTATTATGCTATCCACCGGCCTTGGATGGCCGAGTGGATAGCATTCCATCTAAGCTATCGCTCCTACCCCAAGGTCCCGGGTTCGAATCCCGGCTGATCGGATTTTTCCGATTCAGGGAATGGTCGTGTATGTTCGTAAGTTACTGTTGCCTCGGTGAAGCACCTCCTGAAAAGTTCAATAGAGCTTAGGTGAAGGTCAACAGCAGCTAAGTATAAAAAAAAAATCTGATGTGGCCAACACATGACTTTCTCCACATTTATTGAAAACAGAAGCCTATGACGGTAACATATAAATAACTCCAGAACAATAAGTGTTACAGGAAAATTTTTCATACAAAAGTTGTAGAAAAAAACATTATCTATAACTTTTGTACATAATTGTATATACATACATTGCATTCTGACAGAGATATGTATGAAAAACTTCCATTTCTGGATAAACAACTTCCGGTTAACCATTATTGAAGAATAACTCCTAAACAATCAGTGTTACGAAAAAATGTTTCATACAAAAGTTGTATTAAAGTACATTATCTATAGCGTTTGTAAAAAATTGTATATACCTAAATTGCATTCTGACAGAGATATTTAAGAAACAAATCTTTGTTCCGGATAAACCGTAACTTCCGGTTGATCGATATTCATCAAAAACTAATCAACTCTTGGCATTGTTAGGAAAATACTAATTATGAATTTTGGAAATGATCGGAGAATTTCTTTTTAAGATAGAGCGCCCACAAACTTTTTTACCACACACAGACGTGTTCGGGAAAATAGGTAAAACATGCTCTATGGGCCCCAAAACATTTATTTCCGTCGAAATCTGGAGGTCGAATTTTTTTGTGAATACAATACTTTCTCTATACTACGTATAGGGAGAAAGTAAAAATATACTAACGAAGATTAATATTAAATTCGAGCTCGAAGTTCTTTCCCTTTAAGACATAACTCTGAGGGAAATCCAGGAAAGTTTTTTTAAATCAAAAATACCTAAAAAAAAGATGGGGTTATTCCTCGTGATTGCACATTTTGGGAGTTGTAAAATCGTATTCGATTCTGTCTCACTTTCCTTTGTCTCTCGAATTCTTTCCATCGAGTATTCGATCTGTTCTCCTGTTAAAAAGCCTCTTTCGCAATCCTCAAAATCTTTATCGTTTGTATAAAGCCACAGAGTCTGTGATATCTGCGAAGCTCAATTTCCGAATCTCTGATTACGAGTTCTTTTCTATGCCCGCACGTAACGTTCATACAATTTTTAGGTATTCTAACCGAAATGATTTTATGCATGTCAAATTCATCATAGTGAATTGCAAACAAAAGATTACTTGCATAATTAGTACTTCTTAAATTGTCATTTATCATCATTTTTTAATTTTAATGTGAATATAATGTTTATCTTTTTATTTCAGGAACTTGGTCTACAACCTGAGCCTCGTCGACCTCGCTGAAAATCAGGTGAGCTCAATCTACTCTCACATTTTAATCAATTTTTAATTCGTTGCTTTCTGGTTATGCATATGTACAGGGGTTTCTATTGCATTATATATTTAAAGGACACTTCTTCTCGCTTTGCCTTCAAGTTTGGTTTTTATTATCCTTCAACTCGCGTTAAAACAACTTAATTTACTCAATGCGTGCATTCGTGTATTTTGATTTTGAACAATTGACCTTATCTCAAAGATTTTTGTTGGAAATGTTTTTGTGTTTATGAAGTTGGTCTGCCTCACAATCAGTCACTGCGTCATTTAAATAAAAACATTCGGGTCAATTCTTTTTAATATCAAACTAGCTCAAGTGCCCTTTGACTCTCCATGGCGAAATAACACAGTAGATTAAATATAGTGTTCCTATTTGTACATAAGGGAATCTAATTTTTATCATCTCAGCGTAGTTAAATTGCAGTTGCCTGGGGCCCCCGATTTTAGGGGGCCACCGAAAAATGAAAAAAAATTTCTTACAAAAATAAAATTCCAAAGAATTAAATGAAAATATAATCACAACTGAAAATTTTTATTAAAGCTATAAGTTTTTGTTTTAATCGTAAAAAGAAGGGAACGGACGTGAAAAAAGGGCCCCCAAATTGATGGTTGCCTAGGACCCCGTTGAGGGATAATCCGGCCCTGGATTTCCCAAAATTAGTAGCCGAAATCTAGAATCGACGATAAGTATTTCAATGTTTTTAGAAATCCTCTGTTACGAAACATATTACGAGCTAGCACGTCGTTTCTTTAAATTTAATTTTGCGATAGAATTAGTACCCGAAAACATTCAAAATAAACGTTATGTACTTTATTTTTTTTGTTTGCTCTCAACAATGGCTCATACTTTGTAATGCTCGCCAGAGATATTGTTGTTGACTTCGCCTAGTAACGAGGGGGAAGTGGTATTTTTTACTTACCATCTGAAAGTGCCAATGCGATGCCAATTAGAAAAACGTTTTGTAGTTTGGATAATTGTTCACATCAATATAACGCCAATTTGAGTTACAATGACTCGTCCGTTAAAAACTAAGAATCTTCGACTTACTATGTTTTAACACTAATTTTAAGTATGTTGCCGTAAAGATAGCTCAATATATTTTACGTGGTAAATAGTTAATGAGATGGGTAAGTTTTTAGAGTAGTCACAAAAACTTTTTTTTAATTGGCCTCAAGGATTTTGATCAAATTCATGACGTCACTGTTTTTGAAATTTGAAGTTTTACTCTGACTGAATGGAAGCAGCTGTGAGAAAAAATATTTTTCTTCAGTCGAAGCTACTAATCTGTCATTCTAGAGAAAAAAATTAAATCTGTATCTTAATTATTCACGTTGCCATGGGGAAAAATGTCTTGAAAGCCACGTTCGTTTAAAAAAATACGAAAACAAAATTCGTTAACTCGAAAACGAATAAAAAGCGGACGCCCAAATGGGGTGATTCGAGTAGCCCAAGAGGAGCTCTACCCTTGTTCTTCCGATTATCTATACTTTTTGGGAAACCCTGTATATATATAAAAAGCAAAATCGGTCCATCCGCCCGTCCCCTCTCTATCTCAGATACTATTTGTCGTAGAGCTATGAGACAAACTACCTTGTAATTCTAATATCTGAAAACTATTATCATCTCTATGAAGGCACCGGTTCGAACCCAGGACTCCTTATTACGTTTCCATAAGGAATGCACGTAAAGTTCGTTTTTGTACCATGCAGGCTTTGTTACTTTTACAGAATTAAATTGGAAATAATGGTACAACGAAGTCAAGAAAAGTACCAAACCAAGATAAATGAAATAAAGAATCTTATCACTGTCGTAAATTCACTTTTTGAATCGAAATTACGTGAACTATGACAAAGGAAAATTTTATAACATTTCGCCGTAGTAAACAACCAGTCCCCCTGACGACCAGGATGATTGTTGAATCCGATACATTCATTTTCCCACAAGAATACACGAGGATTTTATGTTTAAACCGAGTTTATGGTAGGAAATAATGTAATGTATTAATGAAGAGGAGGCAATTTACTGAGATTTCAGCGAATGTAAACTATCATATTTAAATAGCGGGAACAAAAGTGCGGCCATTTTGCAGTTTTTCTTTGTCAAACCGATTCACAAAGGACATTTATAAGTTCGTTTGTGGTGATCAAGATGACGAAGAAATATTACGTCGAGGAAGGGGAAGATTTTTGATAGAGAAAATTTAAACGCAAACTTGATTTTCTAGCAGATATTTAAAGCAGTGCGTTTGTGTGATTCTCACGAACAGCATAGTGTTCAATTGAATGGAATACGTAATTTTTTTGGAATTTCGCTAATATTCTTAGGTTAAATTCTACACCGATTAGTATTTATAAAAAAAATAGAGTATTGATAAGTTTTATATTAAGTCATTTATATTTTAATGTTACATATTTATAAAAAAATTGAAATCAAGACCCGTGATGCATGACGGGGGATTCAACTAGTTCTACAATAATATCTGTGCTGCAACCAAAAGGATCTTTAGCCGATTTCCCTTCTTTTGCTGTTCGTCTCCGTTTCGTACGACTATTCTTCGTAATTTAATTTTGCTAAATAATAAAGCCTGCAATCGATAAAGTGCCCTTAACATATTTTGGAACGCTCTGCCCCGATCGAACCGAGGACGATAAGGTAATTAAATTATTACCTGTCCAAGGAAGACTTTATCATTAGTTAATATCTCTCTGTAAAGTTTAAAAACCGTCCAACTTTTCGTTTTCGTGTTTTTGTGGGACATTCAAACTGCATAGACACACTTTGTTCTTTATTTATAAGAATTGCGATTACTTAAGAAATATTGCATCGAATTGGCTAAGTTAATTATTTGGCCATTATGTCATTGCAATTTATTGAATGATCTTTGGAATGATAAATCGAATAAGGTGTGGCGCGAAGTTTGAAAAGATCGATTACAATTTATTAATTTGTATGCTCATTAGTTAAAAGCTAATTCCACGGAATTATATGTAAATACTAAATTTATCGATCCCAATTTTGTAGAAATTGATTTGATTAACATTATTTTTGTGTAATGTCGTAAAATTTAATTTGGAAGTATCGATCTTAACGTACGATTCTCGTGACAGAATAAAGTCACATCGGGGTCGAATTTCTGGGTTTCTGGGACTGGCGGAATCTGAAAAATAATACAAAAAGGCTCTTTGATGAATAACGACGCCGAAGTTTTCAAACGTAGAGTGACCATGGCGTATTAAAAGAGAGGCCATCCAAGCGATGATCTCTTTCAAAGGCATCTTTCGAATGAGAAACGACCGCATTTTGAAAATATTCTAAAGAAAACTACGCGATGGCGACTTCAAAAAGAGAAAAATTCGTCTTCCATTATTTTGTATTGTGAATAATGCAGCATTCTTATGCTACATGAAAGTACTAAGGTGGGTTTGATGCGGACTTTCGGTCACTCCTTCTTGCTGCCTTTGAGAGATGTTACCAGGATTGAGTCTCGGCGAGGAAAGCAAACTGACTTGTGCACCTCCTCTTTGGGTGACCAACAGTGGAGGTTACCATATTCTTTAGAGACCTGCCTGCTCTTCGAAATTATTTCGATCCCTTAATTTTGATACAGAATATATGTCTTTCGCCAAAGAAATTATTTTAATGCTGATGATCTCTCACTGTAAATTAACTAACCCCCTAATCGTCTGCTGGATGTAGAAAATTGGTGAAAGCGTTAACGATTTTAACGTTTGAGAGAAAGAGGAAAGTTACCTATCTAACAATAAGTACTTGATGATACTTACCTCTATTCCATCTGTCCATCGGTCTTCTTCTCGGTCTCTTCGCATCTCTTGGTATCCAGTTGAGAACTGCAGATGTCCAACGGTGGTCGTTTCTTCCCGCCACATGGCCAGCCCACCTCCATTTTAGTGATCTTACATGGTCTATCATGTGTGCCACTCCAGTCATCATCCTCGCCCATGTGCTTTGTTTCCAGTCTCTTCTTGTGATTCCCAGCATGCAGCGCTCTATGCTCCTTTGTGTTGTCTGAAGTCTCTGGGTTATTGCAGTATTTAACACCCAAGTTTCACCACTATAGGTCAGGACAGGTAAAATGCATTGGTTGAAGACCTTCCTCTTCAAAACCATTGGCATTCTTGACTTCAGAATGTCTGAGTTCCCTCTGAAGGCGCTCCAGCCAAGTTTCTTTCTTCTCTTAACTTCATTAACCCTGTTTTTCTCTCCTGTTGTTGCAAGTTATCCCAGGTACGTGTATTCCAAACAAACTTCTGGAGATTTTTCTAGAAGTTTGGCTGGTTCTTGCACTGCAAAAGAATTATGCATTACCTTTGCTTTAATTAGGTTTATCCTGAGTCCTATCTTCTGTCCCGCTGTGTTTAGCTAAAGTCTTGAAGTTAGATCTTCTGCGTTAGCTGCAAAGATAACTATATCATCTGCAAAATGGAGGTGACTGATGTACTCCCCATTTACTCTTAAGCCATTCTCTTCCCAATCAAGGGTTTTAAAAAATTCTTTTAAAATGGCTGTGAACAAGATTGGTGATAGGTCATCGCCTTGTCGAACTCCCTTCTCAATCTTGAATTCATCGGTATCTTCATGCAGCTTTACAGAAGCTGTGGCATTCTCATATACACTGCACAAGAGACGGATGTACTCAGAATCTATATCTTTATTCTTCAGAGCTTTCAGAGTGGAGGAGGGACTTACTGGGCTTGGTAGTAGTCCACTGTCGTTTTTCTCTCTTCAAGCTGCGGCAGTTATAGGTTGCGAATTGCAGAGTGGTACTTCTTTTCATCATGATGGACCTCTTAAATGCCACCACTTCCCGGACATTTCAATGGGTGGTGCAGATAAATGTCTATATCATGAAAATTGAACTTGTACTTGGGTGGAGGTTAGGCAATACTTCCTTGGGTGGAGGTTAGGCCATCCTACTGCAGGTTGGTGTATACCACTTTCACCATAATCTTTAAAATTTTGATCGAATCTATCTTTTCCTTTCTAATTGTATAAAAACTCGCAAATATTTATGTAAAAAAGTAGCTGTTGTCTCCATAGAATATAATTTCCGTATTCTTTTATTTCACCTGCGCAGCGTGTGTGACCAGATCAATAAATCAATGATTCACTGATGAGTTTTTTAGTCGAAGAATGTACAGTGTGTTGTTTCCAGTAATGCTGGATTGAATATCTATAATAATGATTGACATTAAAGTGTAGGTGGAACGATTGGGCACACAAGTAGCAAAGCACTGCTGACCCACTGCAAATAATGCCCAAAACTCAGGTTGATTTTGAAGCTTGATATATTCGGCATAATTAGATTTCGAACGCGCAAACAATGCGAAATCGCTAAATAATAAAGTAGCAAGAACACAGCCATTTTGATATTACACCCAATCTTACTGATTTCCTCTACATTAAACATTAGAGGTGCCGTCAGTACTTTTAAAGGATAGATTTCTCTGTATAGATTCAGGAATGTACGACTCGCTATATTCCATGTTTTATAACTTAATTCGCTTGGCTTCGAAGCGTACGCTCTGAAAGTGGAATGAAACGACCAATGCCACGAGCTCACAACGATTTCCATTCAGCGCCATTTGCACAGAATTTCACGAACATTGGGAGGAATTCGCTCTTTCATCTCGCTGGAGTATCAGTATTTTCTGCGGCCTTTTTCAGTCGTAAATTACGATGAATGTAAATGGGCATCCGCAGTTGAGAGGTGTCTGAAAACCGTTTTCTTTTCGTTCCTCTCTTGTTCTCGAAAGAACGGCCATCTCGTAAATTCAGCTTGGAGGACTCATCCCTTCGCAGATGGAATTAAAAGAGACATAGCGCATCCACGACTGGAAAAGGCATAGACTAGCTCATTGTTTCTTTCGTAGAGTATTTAATTTCAACAGTTTCGACGGTCGCTATTTATAAGTTATTCGGTAAATTATGATTGGAATATGTTATGATTAAACTCGTTGAATTTAATAATTTCCACGCAGTGAAATAAATTGTTATCATTGGCTTCTGTATAAATCTCCTATTTTTTATTTGATTAGGGCTTACTTGGGAACCTCCGCGTATTGATTAAACGTGATTAGTGGATCAGTCGATTCAAGCGGTCCATTCTCTCCTTGTTTTCACACAACGGGCTCATTTGAAGTAATGACTCATTCGAAGTCTGATTCGGTTTTTGGCGTCGCATTCCACGAAATCGATTCGTCCGGAGGACAAACTGTCTGAAGGTATGTTAAGATTGCTGTTTTCCAGTTAAGAAAGTGGAAATGGACATTAAATGCGATTCTCTCGAATCAATTTGGGTTTACACGATCGATACGATTCCTTATAGCTTTTCCGTGAATTTTTCATTTATATATTTTGAAGAAATTTTTCGTCGTTCATTTCTTTAACAGCTCGCTACGTTCATAATTTTCGACTCAGATTTTTTGCAGGAACCTAGGTTTCCTTTGAATTGCTTTTCCGGGTGTATTTTTTCTCTTTCGATGCAATTACGCGGAAGCTTCAAAGTGCTGCGAATTTATACTCATCAAACGGGATCCACTCCGAATGCAAAGCAACAAATTTCGAGATAAGTAATTATTATGAACTAGTCTCGGTTTGGAAGTTTTTAAAGAAGGATTTCTCGCTAATGTTCGATTTTTTTTCGTGAATGTTTGAGAATGGCCGGGATCAAAAGATAATCAAACTCGAATGTAAACATAGTCAATGAAACGTGTTCAATATTTCAGTTTAAACAAGTAAATCGGGGTATTTATTTCTCAACTACCTATGTATCATAGAAATGAGGAAAGGCTTGTACTTTTTCCACAGATTTATTTTAAAAACACAACCAGGTTTCAACGAGTAATCGCCATCATCAGGTGAAAAAGCAATAACCGTAAACATATATATATATACAGATATTTTTAAAATAAATCTGTGGAAAAAGTACAAGCCTTTCCTCATTTCTACGAGATGGATTTCCACAAAACGACGCCTGAGACTGTGAATTATATACCTATGTATAATTTCTCGAAAGAAATCGTATGCCATGAGAGAGTAGCTTTGATAATATTTGCGTAGGTTTGATTTGTGGAAAGCACATTTAGGAGTGTGAGCTCTTTGGTTGAGTGATTATCCGAAGCCTGTTTTCTTCCAATCCTTATAGTCAGTGATTGTAAATTATTAACGTATGCTCAATGCTCTTTTAATTAAGATAGTCTGATGAATTTATGTAAACAATCCTATACTCTATGTTAAGAGCAGTAAATTATTGTTTTACAATTGTGGTGCGCAATTCTCATAAGAATTGCAATTAACAGATCAAGAAGAGCATTTGGTAGATTCATTGTTTTCTTGAACCTTTCTTCTACGTTTTCATTCCTTTGTTAGGTAGATTAAGAGCTGATAAATGTAGCGAAATTACATATTACTATATATTTATATTAAAACGCAAGATTTTGAATAGTTTAAATTACCCGGGATAGAAGTTCGAAGATTTTTTGTCTTGAGATTGGGATCATTCAAGTTTGGGAACTTCTTTGGATTTTAGTTTAGTCAGTTTTACAAGCAGTTCTAGGCAAATGCAACGAGATCTCAGAAGCCTCAGGAGTAAGAATTTCCTCGTCCTTTTGTGAACAGTTACCGTAATTTTCCAATTATAATACGCACCCACTATAAGACGCACCCACGTCATTACGAGCGCAATGTGAGAATTTTCTTATCACCATTTATAATACGCATTTGGCTTTTAGGGAATGGAATTCTACTCTATTATTCGCGTATGGTCATCTGCCGGACCGTTCATTACCCGACAGATCACCGCGCAAGCATGGAATGCTGCTAATGGATGGCTTTCCCCCTTGCTCTTACCTTTGATTTCTCAATGTGACGATCTATCGGTAACAGGTTCTTCCCCTCTGAATTTTTGTTTTGATTTAATAATTTTATTAATATGCAGCAGTGTTCTTTTCAGAATAAACGTGAAATCAGAATACGTATATGTATGCTGAGTTATTTACTTCAAATTTCATCTACAGCCCGAATAAAAATATGATGTTTTTAACCATGTATAATACGCACCCTACTTTTTGACGTGGAACAAATGCGTACTATATATGGAAAATTACGGTATATATATATATAAAAAAATTCACGTCTGCTCTCCCCTCGTTCGATAAATCTTGTTTTGGATACATAGTATGCTTTGATGTCAACATTCCTTCTTAATATATCTTACTAAAGTTGTCTTTTTCTTATCTTTACAGAGGTTGCAGTGGTACTCTCCGGAGGACGGTGTCAAGATGTGCCTCGTCAAAGGGAAAGATGAGGTGAGGAAAAACCCGATTATCTACTCTTTCGATTGAGATTCCGATGCAGGGGGTTTTATTATTTGAACCTCACTGATTCGCCGTTGAAAGAAGACATCGCTAAGAAAATGTGTCTTTTCTAACTGTTTTCTTGTATCGGAAGCACTTGGGGTCCATGTAAATACCAAGCAAGCCTCCTTTCGACGTGTGGCAGAGGCTGTATGACTTTATTTTCCTGATCGATTGCTTTCGTTTATCCTTCGCGAAAAAATGAATTCTTGAAACGATTCTTTCTAGCGATTCTGATCTAATTCTATTCTAATTCGAATGATTGTAATGATCGAGGAGATGTATTCCACTCTATAAAATGTCGTGAGAAGCTTAAGGTGGAAATTAATTCGGTTCTCATGAATCAAAAATCTGATGTGGCCAACCCATGAATTTCTCCATATTTATTGAAAACAGAACCCTATGCCGGTAATATATAAATAACTCCAAAACAGTGTTACAGAAAAATGTTTCAAACAAAAGTTGTAGTAAAATACATTATCTATAACTTTTGTACTAATTGTATGTAAATACATCACATTCTGTCAGAGATATTTAAGAAAAACTACAATTTTTGGATAAAAAGCAACTTACGGTTTGCGAGTATTCACTAATAACTCCAAAACAATCAATGTTACGAAAAATGTTTCAAACAAAAGTTGTAGTAATGTATATTAACTATAACTTTTGTGTGTAATTGTGTATACCTACATTGCATTCTGACAGAGATATGTATGAAAAACTTCCATTTCTGGATAAACAACAACTTCCGGTTAACAATTATTCAAGAATAACTCCTAAATAATCAGTGTCACGAAAAAATGTTTCATACAAAAGTTGTAGTAAAGTACATTATCTATAACTTTTGTACATAATTGTATATACCTAAATTGCATTCTGACAGAGATATTTAAGAAACAAACCTTTGTTCCGGATAAACCGTAACTTCCGGTTGAGCGATGTTCACCAAAAACTAATCAACTCTTGGCATTGTTAGGAAAATACTAAATATGAAGTTTGGAAATGATCGGATAATTACTGTTTAAGATAGAGCGCCCACAATATTTTTTACCACAGACAGACGCACAGACAGACATGTTCGGGAAAATAGCGAAAACGAGCTCTATGGGCCCCAAAACATCTATTTCCGTCGAAATCTGGAGGTCGAATTTTTTTACGAATACAATATTTTCTCTATACTACGTATAGGGAGAAAGTAAAAATAACTCACGTGGATTTGAGAGAAATATTTAGTGAATGCGATGTATATTTTGGGGAAGTAATCAGCGAAAATTGCTAATCTGAAATCTAATTGCTAAATATAGTGATCAAACTCGGAAGATAAGAATACCAAAATATTCGTACGTTCTTGACGTATTCCATCTTTTTCTTCTATATTCTTCCTGTATAAATAACTGATAATACTCTAGGAAAGTATATTTTCACCTCCACGATTTATGTCTACGGCTAAAATGTTCAATATAATCCACACAAAGTCGATAGAAAGGGCAAGTAAGATCAGGAAATTTTCCTAGTATGAAAATGCAACATCCGCATAGTTACGATAATTACTGGAACAACATTACATGCAGTAAAATTTTACGGGATACTAAGATTCAACTCTAAAAATCTGATATGGCCAGCACATGACTTTCTCCATGTATAAGATGTAAATATTTATCTACGACAGTATTTTCGAACTCTATATTCAATCTAAACTTGGAAGATGAGTGATTAATTTATATCATATTATCTTTTACGTCACAAACATTTTAAATAATGTATTTCGGCACATGTTCGATGAAAAACGATGAAATGGCCTTTCGCCCCAGCGCCCAGAGCGCCCACAACGTACATAATCAGCAACTTCCGGTTTATCGGTATTTCACGAATAACTCCTAATCTACCGGTGATACAAAAATATGTTAAATTCAAAAGTTATAGTAAATCACATTATCTAAAACTTTTATTCGAAATACAATATACCTATATATCATATTTACGGAGATATTGTGAAAACCGGAAATGAGCTTTGATGAATGAAGCTCGACTTCCGGTTAACCGATTTACTCCAAAAACTAACAAACTCTGACAGCACACACCACAGTACTATAAATAAAGTTTGGTATTGATACGATCAATAGTTTTCACGTTAGAGCGCCCACTATCACACACACACACACACACACACACAGACATCATTCCGAAAATGGTCAAAACGTGTTCTAGGGACCCCAAAACATGTATTTCCGTTGAAATCTCGAAGTCGAATTTTTTCATGCAAACAAAACTTTCTCTATACTTCGTATATGGAGAAAGTAAAAAATGATGATGAATAGAAGGAATGGTGGAAGATTCAAACAAAGCCATACGTCTAATAGCCTTTATAAGTTCTAATTTTTCACATTCATCGCCTTAAAATGTACAATCCTTTAACATTTGGCAGTAAATAAGGTATATTTGACAATTACGATTTTTCGTATTTCACGAGGATGAGATCGGAACGAAGGAATGGCTCGGAATTAATTAGCAAAGTAGAATTTGAAAGTCTTAAAGTTAGCAGAATTAAGCCGAAAAAGGGTTTGAAAGATAATTTGAATTTAAGTAGAAGAGATTTAATATTGTTCCAGTATATATTAATTTAACCCTTACCATAAACGTATTTAAAAATACACAATCATAATTTTAATGATAGACGATTAAGAATCGAATTCGTAATTTTTCGGAATTTAGCTAATATTCTTAGAAAATCGAGATGTTCAGGCCGAACGTTGTGGAACGTCATAGTAATTACATTTAAAAAAGTTCTTCGTATTTTCCACCATATTTTTAAAAATTTATTTAATATTCTTAGCTTAAAATTCTACATTAATTAGTATTTATCAAAAGAATTAAGGAATTGATAAGTTATACATAAAGTCATCAATATTTAAGTGTTTGCAATTTATTAAAACAATGAAATTAAGACCCGTCATGCATGACAAAGTTCTTTTTTGTACCTTGCAGGCTCGGTTACTTTTACAAAATTAAAATGGAAATAATGGTCCTACGAAGTCTAGAAAAGTACGAAACGAAGGTAAATTAAATAAAGAATCTTATCATTGTAAATACACTTTTTGAATCGAAATTACGAAAACTATGACAAAATGAACGAAAATTTTATAAAATTACGCCATAGTAAACAACCAGTCCCCCTGACGACCAAAGTGATTGTTGAATCCGATATATTCATTTTCCCACAAAAATACACGGGGATTTTCACACACGTTAGGTTACTTAAGTTTTGATTACCATTATAGAAAATATAAAGCAAAAAAAAAGAAAATTAAGTTACAAAAACTGAATTAAAAACAGATATAAAATGCTTTTAATGTGAAAGTAATTGATAAGCAAAAATAAACTCCAATATTTTACACCAAAAACATCACCATATTCAGTTCTACAGCCTCTTAGATCTGCACGTGGACCAAACAGTGACTCGGATCATTATTTAGGGAAAGTAAATTTCATAGGACGACGTCTTTGAGAAAACCAAGGGCCCTAGAAAACATAAATGGAATACTTAAGAGATCCCGTGCCATCTGCTGGATAAATTTAAGCAGAAAGTTAGTAGGGAAGTTGAACAGACAGGGTAAATATGAAGCAGAAGTACAGAAAAGAAAGAAAAAAATACTATTTAAATAAATTGGTGGAAACTGCAGAGCAGACGTGTCCAACCAGCTTTCCCTCATTGAGGTTGCCTAAATCAAGGATTCCTTGCTGGCCCACGAGAAAATTCGTAATGCGGTCCTCTTTCATCAAAATGTTTGGTACCCTTGCTGTAGAGGATCCCCGAAATGAAAATGAAAGCAAAAAGCAATAAAAGACTATCACAAATGGATATCAACCAAAGATAAGTTCCTGTAGGAACAAAAACGGCGAAGTCGTTGGGAAGATGTATATTTCAATGAATAGTTTCATAATGAAGTATCCTTAAAGATAGAAGAGAACACACGAGTTCAGATACGGCCATCAATCTATAGACGTGACAAAAATCAGATCAGACTCATTGTTTTGGAGTTATTTATATGTTACCGGCATAGGCTTCTGTTTTCAATAAATATGGAGAAAGTCATGTGTTGGCCACATCAGATTTTTTGTCTTTCGCTTATTTCTTTGAAACGCCATCATGTTTCATTTTCGACTCCAAGAATGATCGAAATGAAATTTGAATGTAGGTTATACGTGTAAATCGTCTTTATGTTGCCGAAAGCCATCTCTGAATCGTTTCATCTACAGCCATAGCCATAATAACTGACGTCTGCGCCTTCGTGTCGATGCCAACGAAGATGTCAACTGAGAATCTTGATGCTTGCCCTTTCTTATCACACGAATACTGATATCTCTTTCCAGGCTATCACTGATGTTTTAAGGATGAGATCTAAAATAGGACCGATTTCATCCTGTTGTTGGGGTATTACTGGGGATTATTTTCGGATCCATTTTCTTAAGAAAGTGCTTGCATTTGCATTCATTAATGATGATCTTCAGAGAGTGATTTTTTCTCCTTCAAAAAGTTCTATGATTACATGATGAAATTGCTAGTAAATGCCTCTCTTTTATATTAAAAAAGATATATATCCGTATTTATATTATCAAATTATACTTGTTATGAAAAATCACTTTTGATTCGCATTCGCACGAAAGAGCTCTTTATTTCCGCGTTGTTGAATTTTATCATTAGTTAAATTAAGCACTTGCTCTCTATAATTCATTCCAAAGCGTGGCGCTTCTTAATTAACTTTGACTTTCCGATATTTGTTCCAAGTATTAAAACGTTAAAATAGTATGTCTTCCGATTTTAATGTTTTAGAGCTCTCTTTTTATCACATCATGATTCTTGTTGTCTGTTATCAGCGGATGTATGAAAGTTATATGGACTGAAAAGGCGTGGATCCTCTTGCTGTCACCCAAATCCATGTATTATGGTATTGGTGTCTATTACCAATGGTTAAGATAGGAATAAAATAAATCTTATAAATATAATAATAAATAAAAAAGTCTTCTTATAAATATAAATATAGAAATAAAAAAGTCTTCTTATCACAAGTCAATCGCTACTTTAGGTGTTGAGTATTTCACGTCCATTTCAGTTGTTAACATTTGACGATCAATTGAGGTTTACTGTATAGACTAGCTTTGTTACCTAATTAACATATCGGCAATGTATTATGTTGCACAAACGTGCATGAGCATGGGAAAACTATACACAAAAGAATGTTGCTATTAATGTTATTCTTCCGTCACAACTTACTTTGGGTGTGTACGAATTCAACATTTTGGCAATTGATGGATCTCTCAGAAATGTGAAATTCATTGATGTGCCAAATGCTGCGAATAAAAGCCTTCAAAGCTGGATTGAAACGATACTTTATTTTTCTCTAGTGAGTTTTTATTTAGAATTATTTTACAATTGCTTTCTCTTTGTTCTAATCTTCCCCGTGCGTTCAGCAGTTAATGAGGTAGCGATGAGGGACTATTCAATTGTTGTCTGAAAACAAAAATCGCTCGTTTTATCTGTAGCTTTCCGTTTATAAGTCGATTCTAATCGACCGTGAGGAATGCTGTACGCCGAAGGTGTAACGCTGCTGCAATTTAAATGGCACTGCGGAATGCCATCAGTTAGTTAGCTCTAGTTAGCATATCCTGCATATTACACAACCCGCAGAACGGCGATGTGTTGCGAGTTGCGTCGTCAGGCAAGCAGGCGCCAAGCTCGCGCGTTCATATGTATCATGGTCAGGTTGCTGCGAAGTATCTCTTTGCTCTTTCAGTCAGTTATTGTTTTCATATTTCCTTCTGCATTAGTTATGAATACAGGAAATATGCTCTAAAATTGTGGCTGTAATCACAACAAATTTTAAAATGGTTATTACTGATTGCGAAAAAGTTAATTTTAATTGAAAGAAAAACTTGGAAGAGGTTTGTTTCATCTAAAACGAACTCTTCGACTCTTCTGAACGAAGGCTGCATAATGGATTAAGAATCTCTTAAACATTTCATTGGCTGCATGCGTAGACTCCGCGCGGAAAATTCGTTTGGAGGCTCTATCTTCCACGGCTTAAACGAAAACCTGCAATTTAAATTATTAAAAATATTATGTATAATGTTATCGTGTGTCTTTCTTAAGCCTCGAGGCTTGACACAGGTGTGCATTTTTAATTCTTCCATTTTGTCCCAACTGTTTCGATTTGACGTATCAGATTATATCTGAAATGAATTTATCTAATTGATTTTTCTATAAATGCACTTTGTTCATGGTCATCTTTAGATGATTCAATAAAATATTTTACTATTGCCTAAAATCTAATTTTGCTGTTGACTTTCTTTTATTATGTCATCAAAAATGCTTAAACTACTAAAGTAAGGAAAAGGACAAGGTGTGAAATCTAATTATAAATTAATGGATGGTTAATGGAATGAAACATCTCATGAGTGGATGATTCGGTAAATGAATTTCATTCCGTCCGTCAACCATAAATACATGGGAATGATTGAGTACTGTATTTTTGATAATCATCGCATCTGACCACCATGAGAGCGTGATTTTATTCGTGACATTTTCGCATATTTTCATATTTCATAAACTGACTCGTACCGACTTTGCCAAAAGGTGATTTTACATGGCCTTCAACAAGATCTTTTTTTTTATTTTTTGATCCAGAAGTTCTCATTAATACAAATCTATGACTTTCACGCCGTTTTTTCATTTTTCAAACAGGATTTTTTTCTTCATTTTTTAGTAATTGGTGTCGACGAGAATAAAAATTTGTTTAAGCTACACACACCATCAACGCCCAAAATGAGGAAGCTCTTGAAAGATATTTTGAGTTCTATCAAATTTATCAAAATCAGAGATTCATATGTTTGGGATACTCTCGGTCTATTCCGCCTGGATTCAGATTTCATTTTTTATCATTTTAATGCGAATTTCCGTCAGCTGTTGCAATTCCCCGAATATTTTATCTCGTCCGAAAGCAAACTGCTCATTATTAAAATAGTCTCTCCTTCCGCTTAGCCTTTTGCAACCGAACCAGCAATTTGTAGAGTCGTTTTATTTCTTCGCGTTCGTTCCCTTCATTCTCTTTGTTCTCGTTTAATGCTGTATTTTTCGCGACGCCGCGCATTTTTTGCTCGTTTAGCGATAAATTGATGATTATCTCTCTGGTATTGTATTCAGTGTGCAGGAAATCGCGCTCATTGAATATTTCCCACTTGTGGAAAACCCTTTTCAGAAAGTGCTCTCGCATTTGACCGGTGAAAAGAGGGTCGGCCATACTCGCTTTTCACAATTCCTCTCGTCTTTCATTTTTCTCCTTGTCAGTTTACTTTTGATTCTCAATTCCCACAACTTAATTTCATCTCGTCTTCCTCCATTGCTTCCTTCGTCAGCCCTTTTCCTTGCCTCTATTCGCCTTTTATTCATCCTGCGATGGGGCTGCTAATATCCCATTTTGGAATGAACCGTAGTGAATTTTTAAGACAACCATTAAATTTTATATTCGAGTGAAATTATTTTTGAGGATACCATAAGCATCGATTTTGCTAGGACAATGAAAAGAAGATTAAAGTTTCCGTAGATATTTGGTGTTTATTGACGTCAGCTGAATCGATTGATTCGTTTATTCTTTCGAATTTCTCCGTTCGTTCCCTCAAGATGCTTTGTTTTCGGTAATTTCGAAATCTATGGATTTATTTGAGTTTTGTTTAAAAATATCGAAGATGTATATCGCTGATAACAAGACTCCGTCGGAATTTTATTCCTTTTTAGCAATTCCATTGCCATTGGATTGATCGGGAAAACAGGACTCAACTTGAGCAAATCGGACCACATTTTTCCCTCTTTATTACTTTCCTTTGGCAATTTCTTTTTTCTTTCTCAATATAATATGACCGAGATTTCCATTTTGGGGATGTCAGGAACCAAACACAGGAATGAATTTATGGTATTTCCGAATTACTTGTCGAATAATTTGTCCCTAACGATATTAAAACTTTGCTTTGGTCACTTTAGGTAATCATTTCTCTCTTTTCTTTTCATGATTGACTTTTTAATATCACTTTTCCTCCTTTTGCATTTTTTATTAGATATTAAATAGCTTGATGATTCGCAGTGTGGACATTGACATGGATTAGTAACTAAAGCATTAGTTGACTCAATTTTACATATCTATTTTAAATCAGTTAGCGTCTCAGTCCCACCTTCTTGCACTTATGACTACTCAGATCCTTAGAGATGTCGGTTGTGCCCTCTGAGATCATTGCGGAGGTAACGAATGGAAACGCTCTTGTCATGCACACACGATAAGTAGTTGGGCCTTGTCGAGCATTTGTTAAATGCGGGATTCTAATTGCCTCTGTCTTAACTACGGACCGAATCAAATTCTAGTAATTTAGCGGAGGACTCATCGTAAAGATGCCACTTGGAGTTGGATGGAATGATAATCATCGTAAAAATAAACGCTGTTCTTATTTGAATCGACTATAACAAGGAAAACGAACAAAAAAGACGGATGGGAAAGAGACTAGAACCAGGATTTTCTCGCTGGGCGGCTGCTCTAACCAATGGAACCATAGTAATAATAATAATTTCTCTAATTTAAACAGGAAGATGCCAATTACATCCATTTCCATCCATTACTATCTACAAACACACACAACCATTCTTCCAACCAGAAAAATCCGATTAGCCTTGATTCGAACCCGGCATTACTATCTTACCATAACATTCAAACATGGTCTCAGTCATTTTGGAAATTCTTCCTTGGGAATTATCGTAGGTGCGCGACTTTATGTGTTTCCTTTATTTCCATGATTCGTCATCGTTATACATTTCATAGATGTCTTTGTTCTAGGGTGATTTCCTTTCCTTTCTTCGGTGATCATATTTTTCATTCATTTAATAGAAGCCGGGAATCTCGTCTGCCATTTATTTACCTATCCCTTACGAGTCTTCATGATGTATATTTGATAAACTTTGAATTATATCTTATTTAAAGAGAAAAAATTATATCTAATCCTACGTTAATTGGTGTCTTACACCCCTTTAAGACCCCCTGCCGTACCTCGCAGGATGCGATGTAGAGGTAGAGGTAGCAATTACCACTTAATTCATATCTCATTTACTCCCTTAACTAGTCTGCGTCTTCTGCTTAATTTCATTGTGAAAGCTTCTCAATTGTTTATCTATAACTGGTGTTCTGATGACAATTCAAAGAATATTTGGCGAAATTTGAATGGAGTTTCGAGTAATCACACCAATTATCATCTCCATTGATACATCCGCTGGGATGTCGGTTAGTTCCTTAGGGATTCAGAAAAAGGACGATTCCAATTAGAATCCGTTTGAGACACAGCGAATTCTGTTTCATTCTCTACAACTTTGTACGGAAAATCGAGTTAAAAAGTTTTCTGTTTCGAAGTCGGATTTAAGGCTCCGTGGAACCACGTCAGGAGTTGTTTCTAGCCAAATATTCTACAATAGTATCAGTAACTTCGCTTCTTTAGGAGGATTTTCGTCGTCTTTTCTTCGAAATTTGGAACACTTTAAAAGCCAATTTGTGGCCAATATTTATGAAAGAGCTTTCGTCTAATTATTCCCTCACAATTCCTTCATCTGTTATCGTAGTTTACAGTTTGCTATAAAAAATGTAAATTCGCTCCTCATTGCAGTAATGATCTATTTCTAAACTTGGAATGGTTTTCACTAGGAAATGTTTTCAGGCCCCTTGAGTACCCAAATGAAGGAAATTATTTCTTGATACAAGTGGAGCTAAGGATAGAGTAATCGATATTTTCCTCTTGATACCCAGCTATATTATGATGACTTTATGATTTAGGCGCAATGTGCATGGTTTTTTGCCTGTTCCCGATCATCTTCGTCTCTTATGTGAATGATGCTGCACATATTAGTAAACCGCCACTCATTTTCTAACAATCCAACGTTTGATCGCCTTCATCTGCTGCCATTTGATCCACATTTCAAGCTAATATATCTCGATGCTCATATTTCAATGGCAGGTTTCTTCATTCATAGATTTTCGAATTAATTTTCAGTCAAGTCTCATCCGAACAATAGGATTTGATGATTTACATTAAATATCAATATAACAAATTTTTCTACGACATAACGAGGTTAATCAATTGTTAAAATCCTTTCATTAGTTTAATGACCAGACTTGAGACTCGATTCCGATTGATTTCTATCGAACGTAAGGTTTCTTAAAACATATTAAATACTTTCATTTGTCCTCTATCTGTTGGGGGTATCTCTTTAATATCTTCAAAGTACATTTTGTAAAACTGTTTAATATCAGCATCTGACTGAACTCTTCGATGGAGCTCTTTCCTCTTTTATAATTGGGAAGAATTCGCGATGAAAACGGGGTCAATTCGTAATTGATTTCAGCTTGAGCTGCTCGTATCCCGCTAAAGTAGATAAACAAGCTTTTCAGGTTCAGATTTTAGTCGAAACCGACCTATTTATTAATGGGCTATGGCAGTGGTTCCCAAACAGTCCGCGGACCCCTTGAAAGAGGGAAAACACTCAGGGAGCCCAGTTTGGGCATGAACCAAACAATAATATAACAAACTCATATATTTATTTTTTTTTAATTCGAAGGAAAAAATGTTAGTTTAAGACATTCGCACAGAAAAATTAATTTCATTTGCAAATTATAATATAATTGTCAAACATTGTGATATTTAATGTGAACTCCACGTGTCGACATGATGTCAATTTATGCAAGTTTCTGCAAATCATCGATGATAAATTAAATTTTTCGGAACATGTGAATTTTGTCAAAAAAAAGAGCAATGTCTCGGCTGGGAATGCTCTATAGATTCACAGACATCAGGGATCCAGTCTCTCTTCGCACTTATTTCTCCAGCTGTGTTCTTCCTCTTCTTACTTACTGTTCTCCCATATGGACCACGTCATCCGAATCAAACCTCTCTTCTCTCAATCGCATCTTAAATTTCTTTCTAAAAATAGTCTATTTTCGTGTCCCGTCTTATAAAAATATGCTAAAAGATCATCTTCTCAATCACCTTAATCTCACCCCAATCAGAGCCTCTCATACTTTCTCCGACATTTCCTTCTTACATAATATAATAAATAGCAAAGTTGATTCCCCATTCTTACTCTCTCTTTTCTCCGAGTTCCCTCAAGGACAACACGCCTATCCGATACCTTCTCTTTGATTACTCTATCAATAGTAAAACGATCACTCTTCTTTCGCATTCCTTCAATTTTCAACTCTCTTTCCTCCAATACTCTTTTCGATCCTTTCTTCTTATCTCCGAAATCTATTCAGTATATGATTCCACGAGTTTGACGTGGAAAAATACAATTTTTCTATGATTTTTCTATGATTTTTTATTTGTTTGTATGCGCATATTCATTTGTTATTTTATTGTATGTTTAATTTGTTGATTTTTTACGATTTTATTGTTATTTTGTTCATTATTATTATTGTTAATCATCGGCAGTAATTGGCTTCGTGCTGTATGTTGATGCTTGTTAATAAATAAATAGTAATCCTTCGCGGAACTGGGCATATGGATCTCTTCGTTCGAAATTCTCCAACATTTTCGTTTATATTATCTCGTTATCGTAATGCCTCTCAAAATCCGACTCATTTTTCACGGAGCCTCCTTTGAAAGAGGATCCGTTCCATAAGGAAAATTACTCTCTTTCCTCGGAGAAGAAGGAAGCGACCGACTCATTCGATGAGTGTATTGGATTCTCTCAATACTCGGCTTCCGCTTCTAAAGATTAAGGTGGCTGTTTGTGTTGGGGGAGTAGCGTAACTCAGCTTCCTGTTTTCTCGGATTGCATGAATCGGAGCGTGCCGTGCACGGGGCTCGAACCGTCGACCGCAGACCGATAGATGTCAGCCGTACCGCGGTCGAGCGTTCATTTCGCAGGATTATTTCCGAGTTGGAAACGGTTGTAATTTACGCGGAAAAAGTCGCAGTTCCCAGTTCACCCGGAGGCCATTCCACCAATTCGAAGGTTTTTTTAGAAATTTCGTGTCTGTCGCTTTAGCAGCGGCATTTGTCATAATTCGCTCGAACGTACTTAATTCTGTTGTTGATTCATTACTCGACGATACTAGTATGTCAAAGAGACTGATGAGCTAAAGTGTCCTTTTGATACTCGTAATCGTATCGAAGAGCATTATTTGCTTCAATTCGTGCTTTGTTTCCTCGTATTGACCCGATAGAGGAGAACGCCCGACCGTTATTCATTTCTCCGATATTCACGATATTTTATATTCCTTGGATCGCGAGTTTATATTTTCACGGTTGAAATCCGACGATTCTTCGCGGTTTTATCATCCTACGTTGTCATTATCTGTGGTAAAAGATAATACTTCCGCGATGCTCAGTTTATATTTCCCTGTTCTGTCACCAGAGGGCATTCAATCCGTTATGATGCATCTTTCTTCTTCCTGGTTTGTTGAATATGAATTTTATATTAGCGGAAAGTAAATAGAGAGGATTTCAAATACGTCATCGATCCTAATACTTTCGTATGGATCGATGTATTTTAAATTATAGCTATTCACCGCTAGAGCGAGAGTTTACTGCAAAAGAATGTGAGATTGGAATTATTTTGATGAGATTGTATTATATGCCACGAGCCCTTCATTATGTACGATGCAAACTCCTTGTAATGGCGTTAAAACCCATTTTCGTGGTTTACAAAAGTTGAATCGATTCATTGTGAAGTTTATTTTCTCCTCTTATGCATGCACTTGAAGAGAAAATAAATGGAGCGAGTACTTTTTCCGCTATTTATTTTAAACGACCGGTTTCAATGAATCATCGTCCCTGAAGATGACGATGATTCGTTGCATTTGTAATCTGAGGAATATTTTTACTGGTCTTTCGTAAAACGTGTTTTTTGTGGAATGGTATTAAGTAAAATTTCTTTTACTCTTTAAATGTTTACAAAATTTATTGTCTCCGTTGATGCGTCTGACACCTGCTGTTGCATTTCGAATAAATTTTGCTTTTTAAGTTGACTTTCTGCGGAATCGATTTTCTTGTCAACTGTTGATAGAAAAATTGATGTTCGACGCTAGTGATTTTAATTGAACCATTTTCACCAAATCTCTGGTAACTGTTTCCACGTAAGAGCCAGTTACAATGTTTTTAAATTCTTCCTGCTACAAATAAAATTAGATGATCTCCAAAAATAGTTTATTTCAAATTGATCGTATGGGAGACCGGGGCAGGTTTGCCTCAGGGGTAGGTTTACCTAATGCTCATTGCTCACCTATAATTACTTGGAACGCGCTAGTTGTCATATCAGTTGAAGCACCTTGGCCACTATTCACGCCAATTTGGAGACACTTGCTCTTGCTACCGGTGAGGTAGACAACGTTTTCCAATGTTTCCTTTTACGAGTGTAAATTTAGACGTCCGTGTAAGGGTGTTGCTAAAACCAGTGCAATTAGATCATGATAATTTATTATACTTAATTCTCTAGATAGCTCTTTTAAGAGTATTGAAGATATTCAGGTGATTACTTACCTCATTAATAAAGCTCAGGGGTTGAATTGTGACTTGGCGATAGTTTACCCAAGGCACAGGTTGACACGCTTTGTGAATCTGCCTGATCTGATGTATACCGCCCCCTATATATAAATTACAGTGTGCGTGAGTTAAGATGGAAATTTGGTTCGAACTTACATAATAAAAACCATTTACCAGTAGAAGTAAAAATATTACTTCAAACGTGATTAAGATGGCGGTTGCAGGCAAATTCTTCGGAAGACAAATTGCTCGACAAATCCTTCGGAAATAATACCACGGTAAAAACGCCACGTGCAATGACCGCACATAATCTTCAACGAGGCTCGCAGTTTAACTGAATAGAAGTAAACTCCGAATCAGTTCCTTCAATATAAATTTTGGATAACTTCAGATTCATTAGAATGGTCTAATTTCGAAGAATAATCATTCGAAGAATTTATTGTTCGAAGAATTCGTTTTCGACAAATTTTTATGCTCCCGAAAATAGCAGTTGAAGATATTAGGAAAATCTTTTAGGAAGGCATCTGCAGCCTTAAGTTTGACTTTTAAAAATCTTGCTAATTGCCATAAGAATTTGAAATGACCTTATTAAAGTGAACTTAGATTTCATAATTTTTCAAGGGAATGTAATCATTCCCCTGTACCCTGTGTAAACTCCCCCCGGTTGCGGGGTAATTTTACGCAGGTGACAGAAAACAATTGACTAAATTGAAAACTATGATAATTTAAGGCGTATTAAAGCTGAAATTGCAGCTAATGAATGAGTAAGCAAAACGGGTAAATAAGTGCAACAATTAAAATGAGAAAAATAATTTTTGAAAAACTGTGTAAATCTGCCCCGGTCTCCCCTATTTAGTTACTTGCTATAAGTTGCGTTTGTAACTTTTTCTAAGCTCCAGATGACTCTTTATATGCTTTTTTTATTTTTCAGTTAGACTAATACGAAAATTCTCTGTTGAACTGATGTAAAACAACGGAGACATTTTACAAAATTTAAATTATGAAACTTGATTCAATCTTTAATCACGGCACTTAAGTAATCTCAAACCAAATTAAGTTATTCGTTATAGACTGTGCGCCGATGACTAAGTACTCAAATAAAACCATAGTTTTAGCTTTTATCGTTTTCTAAAATTTTCATTCTAATCGTTGATGGACAGCGGAGTAAACCAAGGCGTTTGATAGCCAAACTGATATTATTTCCGACGTGACATTTTCTTATCGAATTATAAACATTAATTGACAATGGCTGAGACAAAGAGAGAGAATTTTCTCTTCTTCACAGAGAACTTTAAAAACCTGTCCCTCTTTCTCCGACACTTCAATTAAAGTTAAACTCTTTTATGAGAGACGTTTTATCTTCTGCGAAAATACCGAGCCTGTCTTTCTTTAAATTCTCCCTCAATCGCTACTCAAATCGGACAGCTGTCGATCACTTTTCTAACCACCTCTCCATCGATAAGATCATCTTCACTAAAAGTGTGATATCGGAGGCTGCGGGTTTTCTTCAGACATGCATACAAACCTGTGGGAAATGCATTAATTGTAATCCGAGATTTATATATAATTTGATATTTCGATTTTGCTTGGCGATCTATCGAGGAACTCGTCTCTTGCATTTCGGAGTCGATCAACGCCCTCGAAATAATTTTCTAATGCCCTCGTGTCGATCGCTTTGATTCTTCAGAACGGTCGGGAGATAGAGTAGGGAGCGGAACCGTACTCGGACGAAATTCACGATTTTTAATATTTATCGTCGAATTCCTCGCGAATCGAGGAAGACGGGAAATGTGCTCCGGGATCCGAAGCGTGATCTTAGATGGTCCGCTCTTTATTTATTAATCCGTTTGTTTGTGCGCAACTTGCTTCGTTCCTTATGTACACAACCCTTTCCACGGGTGAATGTGAGGTTGGGGCAGGTTAGAGCTACCTGATTACGCAGCCAGCGGTCCAGGAGAGCACCACCGTCCTTCCTCTCCGCTGAATACCAATTTCACAGCTTGGTACGCTGCAGGGCGTCCTGAAAATTGAAAATCTGAATTCTTAGTGCCCAGATTGGAGAGCAAGCACCGTAAACCTTGTCCGTCGCTCTATTGAAATTTTAAGAATAGCCCCTCTGTATTTTTAGCCTTTTATAAGCATTGGTTACACGTAGTTCTATCGGAGAATTATTCCGTTCGCGGAAAATACATTTGTCTTTTATCTTTTCCATCCGTGAGATATTTTACGAAAATTGTATGAAATAGATTTCCGCGCAAAATCGTGGGTTTTGTTCTATATAGTTATCGATTTGAAAAATAAAAGTATGAATCTCTTTTTCATCAATCGGATGAAAGCATACGAATCTTAACGTTTTTCATCGATCACGTGTGTCCGTTGCGTCGATCTTATTTGCTCTGAGCAGATGACTTGAAAATTGATTGAATAAATGTCGCCATCATCAATCCTCGCGCACAACTCCCTCGGCTTGCTTTAGAATAAATATCTCCAAATTGCTATCACTGTCATAGAAATAAAACTCAAATGATGATATTTCTAAATTTACCATTGATAGCTCTCTAGAATCAATCGCATTTACTCATTGATGCCCTTCTGTTTTTGTTGCTGTTAATATTTGCATTTTTAAATAGGTATATTAAAACTCCTTCACGCTTTAAACCAACTGCTATTCAAACTGCAAATAGTGGATATTTCGATCGAACTCTTTTTTGTTTCTTTGACTTGGGACTGAATCTATAATATTTTCTCGTTTCTAATTATTTAAGTTGTGCCGGCGATTAAAATCTGAATGGGAAGCTTTGAATGTATCCGAATGACCGTTCTGCTGTTAAACAAGTCCAAAACTTGATGAGCGATGTCAATAGAAAAGGCTCAGATGAGCGAATGTTTTCTTTCATTTTCCGAGTATCGACGCAGCGTACGTTATTTTTGGGAGAAATATTTGTTTCTTTGATTTTTTCTTGTTTTTCAATGCTTCCGATCCCCCTTTAAGAGAGTTCAATTGAAAATTTTAAATTTACTTCGAGTAAGTAAATGATATCTAAGGATGTTTCATTGCCTCCCCTTCTTACTAAAGGTAAACGACGTGCTCTTTATAAATATATTTTCTCGTTTCTTTTTCTCGATTATATAATTAATAGTTTAAATAATTATTTTCCCGCAAAATCACTTAGATTTTATTTCTAACGTTCTTTAAATGTTGTTTCATTCGATGTTTTTTTCTCTTTCCAGGAAAACTGCCAAAATTACATCCGCATCCTGACGAAGACCAACACCCCTGGCAAATATCTCGTCTGCGGCACCAACTCCTTCAAGCCCATCTGCCGAGAATACTCCTTTCAGGTGATTTATCTTCAATTTTTTTCTCTTGTTTCTTAGATTGAATTAGATGATTATACTTTTCGCGAGGTGTAGGCTATGTAACGAAATGTTTTTTAAGATTTTAAATCGATGCAAATGCCCGATCATAACTCAGTTGCTGTGAATTTATTTCCGAGGTAAGCTACAATTTCAACGGGTATCAACTTGAAACTTTGTTTCGATAAACGAATCGCAAACATCGTCACAGTCGTCATTTACTTAAAGGTATAGAGTGCGTTGTACTTTTTCGCGATCCGTGGGTAAATATCATTTTAATTGGGATAGTCCCAGTGAAATGGTTTGGTAACCCTACGAATATGGCGTATACCAAATCCTTTCTATTATTTCTTCCATTAGCCGCTGAGAGAGCAGAGCATATTTGAAATGAATACTCAAAAAGTGAGATTTTGTTCGCGACATAATCGTACAATGAAAGACGAATCAGCAACAACAATTCAATAGAATTTTTATTCGAATGAACTTAAAGTGGATGCTTTTCACTCCATTAAATAAAATGCTAATTCCGTCCACTTAAACTGTAATTGGCTTGGGCTTCCTTAAGTTATGACGCCTACACCGAACATCTCTCATCTACTATATTTAGTGTACTACTACTATACTTTATTTGTATTTTATGTTAACAGAAATGATTATATTCATTTTGCTCTTTGTAGAAAATTCGGAAAAATTAATCATCAGACTGTTCCAGTGCCTGATACATAATTTGTGCGATGTTGACTCTCGTTTACCTTCGAATTCGATCCTAAAAGAGGATGGGAAAAAGCGCTCCTTCGGTCCCGTTCAGGATGATTGTCGGTCGGTGGCCTAATTACTTTTAACGATGCTTCTATAAGACGGTGAAATTTTAAACGAGCTCTATCTGATGCATTCTTGAATATCAAGGAAAAATATAAAAGCAGGTTATGATACTTATATTCGTGATTTATCTATTATTTATAGAATTGCGTAAAGATTTAATTGCTACATTACTTCCGAAGTTTGTCATCCAAACCTCTCGCTACTGTTTTCATATAAATTTGCAGAATTATTTGTTTACTTTGAGTGCGGAGAATTTTATCTCCTAGGCTACGTTCTTTATCTTTCCCCGTCACACTTTCATCGCGAGAATATTCTGCTTCTTTTCTATCTACGCATTGTACACAGAATCACAATGGTATGAATGGTACAGCGAGCGATCTCTCTCGAATTAACGATCTGCTGTCTAAGGCAAATTCACTCCGCGCTCTGTGAAACTTCTCCAACTTAAAGTTATTAACGGAAGGTTTCAGCGCAGAGCGGTAAATGAGGCCGTGACGTAACAACCTCGACTCTTCGACGTTCTCTGCAGTTGTACTTCACTAATGCCATTCTTGCCGATGTTCTCAGATGTAAGGGACGAAAACATATCGCGAGACGAAATAAACTCGGTAAATTAAAATAATTAATATCGAGATCGACATGCCGCCGATTTTCGTCCCTGACGAGGCCGCCATCTATGGCACTGAATCTTAAATACTTTTTTGTTTGGATTCCCTTCCTCCCGCCATCAGCTACGGGAAGCTCTGGAGAGGGAATGAGGGATATTCTGAGTGAAGTAGGTTGCATTTATTTTCCTCCTGAGTTGCGCTTATGAGCAATGATGCTGTTAGTGGAAAAAAGCCGCACTACGACCCTGTGAATAATGCTATGTATTTATAAGAAGTGAACTAGATAAATAAAAAAATATTCAGAATTACCCGTTTTTCGGTGCTTATCGTGCTGTCAAAACTATAAGCCAGAATTGATTAAAGATCTTCTATTGTACGTATACCAAAAAACGAACAAAGTTGCATGTACGAATGAATCCAAAATGAACGTAGTTCAAGACGCAGTACTACTAGAGAATAATGGAATAAAATAATAATAGAATAGTAATAGAAGTTGAAATTTCGACTAATGTAGTTTGGTTGAATTCAAACCTAATGCATTTCCGTATCGCCTCCTAATTTGAGTTACTGTATTGAATTAAATTTTCATTTATCTTATTTTTATTTAATTAAAGAAATTTGTTGTAAAATTTGAGAAAAGAGTTTTTACAGTCGTCCATGTCCTCGCTTTGATTTCGTTCTTTGCAGTCCGAATACTGTTTTATAGATGTGATAGTTCCCTGACGATGCTTTCGGATGAAATAGAGCAGTTGCGGTCCATTTCCGTTGATCTCTACAAATTTAACTTCCATTACTCTGTGTGATGCATCACATGCCATTACGTTTGTTCTGACTAATTCCTACACTAATGCGAAAGAAGTTGTCAGGATTTCGATCATAGGTGTCCCATTTCTGATGATGCGAACAATGGCATTGAAGCAGTTGGAGTCTGAAATGAATAGTCATTGGCCTCATCTCTTCAGATCGAAATAGCGGAATTTAATTGCAAACAGAAATACGGTGAGACGCAGGGAAAAACGAGCAGAGTGACTCGGTAAAAATTTTGCATGTTCGGGAAAAAAACACTTGAATTTTGGGATATATAGGCATAGTTTATAGGCTTTGAAATTTAATTTGAAAAGTCATGCAAACGGAAAATAAGTTTTCTTTCTAATGCAATGATACTTTGCTTTATTGACTCTAGTTAGATTAGATAAGGGTGTTGAATGCTATGCTATAAGCCATTGGCAGATCGCGGAGTATATATCTAAATCTACAAATAATTTCTAGTCACGTTGTTATTTAAATTTTCGTGGAATTTATATTTAAATCGAATGACAACGCAAACCCTACGTGTCAAACGGAAAGAGAAAAATGCATTCAGATGATGAGAAGTAATTAATTGGAAATTTACTGCCGTTTTTTGAAATGTAAAAGGCCGATATTAATTTAACTACTATAAACAAACAACCTATTGGTGCTTTGAATTACGTAAAGGTTCGGTACACAGCAGGCATCAACATCTTAGCTCTATTTGTTTGGGAGCGTACCTTCTTTGGGTATCCACCATTTCAAGATTCCCAAATCACCTCAGGCTCAGGTCATAGCCATAAGAGGCGTTCGCTGAGGTCTCGAAAGACTAAAGATCACAGCTCCATCGAATTATACGACTGTTCCTGAATTGGACAAGGTAATGCCCTTTCTCGCAAGCTATGTCAACACTAAATATATTGCTAAAAAAATTCTTCCTTTATTTCGCATATTGTTAAAGGATTTCATTTACGCAAATAATGCTAACATTGGAAAGATTAATTAGCTACTTTAATTCCAATGTGGAAACCAATATGGACGACGACGTTAAACTAGCAAAGACAGAATTATCCTGTTTTAAAGGGGCAACCAACATCTTTAGACGAGTTTATAATAATAATAATAATTTATTCATCACAAACAGGTAATACTACCCTATAGCATGTGATATAATATACAAAAAGGAAAATAAATAAAATACATAAATATCACCAAAAAACATCAGAAAAAAGAAGAGAAAACATATATAAAAACAGAATTTAAAAAATAACATAAAAATGGAATTAGACAGAACATAAAAAAAAGTAAGAAAAAAAAACAAGACGACAAAGTTGTATATAATTTATGCTTAAAAATTCTGGGAGAGTCATTGAAGAGGTCTATGAATTTGTTCCTCACTAGGATGTCATTTGTGGACCGCATCATCCTGGTGAGTGGTTCATATTTGCGCGCATTCACTCTACCAAAAGGAACAGAGCAGAATGCCTTGACCTCCTCGCGGGCACATTAAAATCTATGTTGGATAGAAGGGCTTCAGAATCAATAGTACCCAGAGGAAGATTTCTTTAAAATATAATGTCTGTAACAGTTCCTCTTGTCTTCAGAGTTGTCAAATTAAAGCTACGGCAAATATCAGGATAATTATGAGCATTGAAATCAGGAATTGTCTATTGCCTATGTTGCTTCCAATCATACAATCAATCCGTAATCTCTAAGAACTCAACTAACTTCTTTTTCTGAGGCAACCTCTATCCGTTCACTCATTGCTTCTGTTTTGGATACAGAATACGATCGCTGTAAAGGTGTAAAATCCAAGAAACGTCGGCTGACGTCATCTTCGGAAATAATTTCCGACCATCCGAGAGTTTTGATTTTTTCCGGCGTGTCTCACCGTAGCGATATTTATATTGGTCGGGTCTCACTTCACTTTAGTATTTCCCTAATCCTTACGAGATGTATGCTAAGCTTGATTTCCATAGTCTAACTCTATTCAAATACCTCAGGATCTCATTCAGCGCATATCTTCTTTCAATTAATGTTTATACAAGTGCTACTCTTATGCAATTCGTGACCAATGCATAATCACTGCACTCGCGATGCGTAATTATCCCACATGTCTGTACCAAATCCACTTTCCTTGGGTCCTAACTCAAGGGACTGTGCAATCAACTACCTGTTTCCCTCTAGAACGTGATCTCAAATGTATCTTTTTAAAATAAATTGAAATATTTTCTGATTGGCGGTATGTTTTAAACCATCGATGAATATATTTCATCCTAATTTCTGTTTTGACTATGATTAGCGTTTTTTGGAGTATGTTCCGTGACGAGGTCTATATGTTCCTGGACTAGCCAATTATTGTGTTTTTTCTTCTCTCTCGATCATCCGCAAATTAGAGCATAACTCAGCTACGTTTGAAAGATTGCATTTACACACAAAAAGGAGGAGTAATACCTGCATAACAAATATAACTGACATTCACGCTCAGCAGAATTACTGAACACATGACCGTGAATTTTCTTAGTGTTATAGTTTATGAGTTTTGTCATTAGCGTCTCATTTAAGATTTGTTATGGAAAGAGACTTCTATGAAGAGTTTCTTACGCAATCGTATACTATTCTTTACAGAAGCTGTACATATTTGTTAAGTTTTGCCCTCTTAAATTAACTTAAGGGAAGTCTCCAAGAATTATTTCAAATCTCAGACGAAAGAAAAGTATGTTCCGTTGTTCATTATACTTTGTTTCCGTTAAATTACATCGAAGCGAGCTCCTTTTGGTGGCGAACCCCTTTTAGTTTATCCTCGTTTTAAAAATCGGTGGAATCAATCGGACGAGCATAGCGCTTATTTTCATCGTATTTCATAATGCTCCATTGTGCAGTGAAACGTGTTCTAATTGCTGCTAATAATTCGAATTTGCGTCGCCCTGTGCTGGCCATAAACTTATGATTTCATCAGCTTCCGTTTGTCTCCTTCGCCGTGCTCATTTCGTCGCTCACCCGCGTTCTCTCGCCAGACCCTCAAAGCGGTAATTGCTTTATTCCGAGAGACCTATGGCCGCCCTCCGATGCGACAATCAATCGACTCCATCCCCACCACTTTCCATGGAGATCGGACATCATTTTTGCGCCTCGTTCTCTCACAGCTGAGATTCCGAAGGATTCGAGGCTTACCGCCAATAACTTGGCGCTTGAACATAGCAGTCAAGCTGTCTACGTCTAGCTTAGCCCTACCACCGTTGTTAATTGGATATCTAACCGCCGCTGCAATTATGGTTTTTTTGCCGTAAGGACCGTCGGACAAAGATGCGACATAAGTAATCCTCGCTGGAGGGTCAATTTGACTTATCTTGCGATTTATTTTTCTGAAAATTAAATTTTTAATTTTTTAATCGTCTTAATTAATTCTGGAAGATAAATGCTCTTTCAATAAACTTTAAGCAATTTAGTTTGTTATTTGAACAATTTACAACAATTTGATCGTCAAATTGTTGTTCTCACTAACCTACTGTGATACTGAGAAGTTCATCTTTCACATCATATTGATTTCGCATGTATCTTCATAACTGTGATTCGATTATGCTATAATAATAATTTACTTTGATAATAGGTGACTCTTTTGTCTTGGTTTAAACACAAAGTTAATCTTCCTTATTCTATTGTCTACTGTCCTAATACAACATAGTGTTATTTCCAAGATAAAGAAGATGTTGTCAACGTCTATTCCATTTCCAGTTAGAATTCAACGCCTAAATCGTATTTGTGTTGGACAAATATTTATACTACTCTGTAGCTATTACTGAGGCCATTAGTAATCGGTAGCTATTTACAAATTTGTGTGTATTCTTTAATACATTTTCTTCTTTTGGTGTAGTTTTCTTTCTAATAAAATCTTACAAAAATCAGGCTTACAGTAATAAGTTATTTTCAACTGATAATTGTTATTGGCTTTAATTCTGAGCACATGATGTGATGCAAATGATTCTACTGTTGCAGGGTGGAACATACACTATGGACAAGGAGAAACCAGGCCAAGCTCTCTGTCCTTATGATCCACAACATAACAGTACAGCTGTGTTTGTTGGTAAGGATATAATATTGAGTTGTTAAAAAGTCTGACTGTTTCAATTTCTCTGGCATCAAAATTCTCATTTTCTTGCTCATCTTTGTATGCACTATCAGTTTATGTATTTCTGACCAATTGAATACCCTTTAAGCAGCCCCCCTAATTGTTAATCTCTCTTCTTATATTTTGGATTATTGTACTAAATTATTATTATCACAAGACTATTTACCACAAGATAAGTTTATTTATGAGAATTTAATAACTAACTCTGAGTATCTGCTGTGGGTTATTCATCATTTGTGAATCAGAATTTTCATCCTCAAATATCTTTGGGAGACTGAAAATATTTCATGTTGATTGATAACCTTGTGAAGAATGATGTCTATAGAAAAATGTTATTATTTCTTTTATTTTGTTAACACATTACCAAATCTGATGGATTCATGTAGCACTTGAAGCTGATGAAATTTTAATTTTTTCTTCATTTCATCAAAAATTGTAAAAATCTCTTTATAGATGGTGACCTATACACAGGAACTGTTGCTGATTTCTCAGGCACGGATCCCATAATATATCGGGAACCTCTACAAACAGAGCAGTATGACTCCATGAGTCTAAATGGTTTGTTGAAAATTAATTAAATTGTTTTTCTAATATCTATACTTCCTGAAAGTCCTCCGTAAAGTTGTTTAATTTTGATGAATTATAGATTCAAAAAAATATTCTCTTATATTGCAATATGTATGTGATTTTGTGTGGCTATATATGTAAAATTTATAACTCCTTTATTAATATTGTAATAATAATAATGTTTATAAATTCATTTTCAACTCCTTAAATGCACTTAAATAGTCACCCTCTGTATAAATTACTTCCTAATTAAAATAGATGATCATGGATCTAATCAAAGATGATTAAAATTTCTTCATGTGTTTCATTTCTCAGATTTCATATCTTTGATTGAATTTAAATAATGTTCTGAAATTGATAGTTTCTATTGATAATTCTTTTTCCCTTTTACAGCACCCAACTTTGTAAGCTCAATGACAATGGGAGATTTTGTATTTTTCTTCTTCCGAGAAACTGCAGTTGAATACATAAACTGTGGGAAGGTGAGTTGTATTATAGCAAATTTTCCTCTCATAATATGAAATCTTAAAAACTATCTCTATCTACTTAAATCAAAATTAGTTATTATCAAAGTGTAAAGCTGTAGATTCTTTGTCTTCTTTCAAGCAGAGATTGTTTTAATCATTAATTTAAATAAAATCAATCAAATATACTTCATAGGTCTACTGTAGTCATCAATTCTGTAATGAACGCATTATTTTCATTTATTCAGCAAAATATTCCCGAGGGAGTTTCCTTTGCAAATTCCGAAATAATTTCCAATATTTTTCACCTCCATATCATTTTTCTTATTTGAGGGGATTATCAGTATTAAATTATAGCTATTTCTATTAAGCAACTTATTTCCCAAGCAACTTATTTCCCAGTTTTATTTATTGTCTATTTCTATATTTGAGTGAATTGTGTCACAAATTCTTTCTTGACTGTGGCACAAAGTCCATAGCATTAATTCTCCCATATATTATGGTGATATAAAGTGAAGAGTTGTAAAAGATTCATTATTAAATGTAACAGTATGGTGTGTTAATTTTATAAGTATATTAAAATTATATACACTCACATAACTTGGGTGGGACCACCATATCATATAAGTTAACTTTGTTTATATGGGACCTAGGAGTAACAAAAACATTGGTTTAGAAAAAATATAATCAAAAATTTAGTTTTTTATTATACCATTTCTTCTTGTTACAGCATTAATTAGAATTTAAAGGAAGTTTTTTTTATGTCGATGGCTTCCTAAAACCCAACTAATTCATCTGATGGCTTTTTAACTTTTTCATACATAATTTCTTTCCAGCTAGGTAATAATTTCAGCTTTGAAAAGGAAAGCTGTTTCTTGAGTCCAAAACGTTATTCAGTGCTAAGGAACATAAAATATGTTACTATGAATTCAAAAACAGATGAGAAGTTAGCAATAGAATTCTATTGATGCAAAAGAACGATCTTTAAAATGAATCCATCAAAAGATTCATCATTACATTGATGTTACTTTCATATAACTTCTATCCAAATGAATTATAATAATAATAATATTGAAGACTTGAATATGTGAATTATAGTCTTACAAATCAACTCTTATAATAATCAGATCGCCTTTGTATTAACATTTGAATCTTTCTGTGTTACACTCAAATCAACCTCTTATTTGTTTTTCACAGTCTGTGTATTCCCGGGTAGCAAGGGTATGCAAACTGGATAGAGGTGGTCCTCATCGCTTCAGGAACCGGTGGACATCTTTTCTAAAAGCCAGACTAAACTGTTCTGTCCAAGGAGAGTTTCCCTTTCATTTCAATGAGATCCGTAAGTTTGGTATTTCATAACTTTATAATATACTTTATGATATTCAAAGATCTCATTATGTTTTCTGATTTCCTTGAGTGCAACCTCAAGGAAATCAGAGATATAGCTGTATTTAGTGCATACTTATCATGCACTAAATACAGCTTTCCTTTAATTTCTATTAACCTTTATTGCCATTTTACTCCATTTCTACAAGCAAAAGAGAATTGACAGAACATACTACTTCCAGCAGTAATTGATACCACTCTTTTGAGATTTTCTTAAACTTGAATGATCCTATAAGTTAGGATTTTTTATATTTTAAATTTTGAGTGTGATATCAAATTCCATATTTATGAGAGTACAAGCATGCATGTGTACTCTTTGTGACTTTTTACTGTGAAAACATTTATATTAGTATCAATTTAATGTCAAGTAAATGACAAATAATTTAGTTTCTCTGGCTTCAATAGTGTACTGATTATTTTTCCATATTTTATGTAGAATCATCAACGGAACTGATAGAAGGTGTTTATGGATCACAGACTGCACAAGTGATATATGCTGTGTTTACAACTCCTCCAAACAGCATAAGTGGATCAGCAGTTTGTGCATTTTCATTCCAAGACATCTCAGATACTTTTGAAGGTGCTTTTAAGGAGCAAGCCGCTTTAAATGCTAATTGGCTTCCAGTTCAAAGCATCAAGGTACTTTCTATTTATTGAAGGAGTTACATTTAGTTGTGATTTTAATAAAACTCTGTTTCCTGTCGTATAATTAAAAAAAATCCAATTCATCATCCTAAATTTTACAATAGAGAGGGTTATGGAAATCATTTAAAATTTATTTTTACTGCTATCAGAAATTGCAATCAATAATCCCAAACTTCTGTTTTATATGTCAATCTCAAAGTACCAGGATTAGGTAGATATAAATCTCAGCATTTTGGAATGCATCCATAGCATTATATTTTATCTTCTTCATTAATCTATTTCATCTGATTATATAATACGAGTAAAGGTTACTTGCATACTGAAAGCATATGTTTAAAGTACTATACTTTGCAAAGACTTAATATAATAATCCTAAAAGAATTGCCATATATTACTTCTTTTCACATACCTGGCAGTAGAATTTCCATCCTCTTGGTAAATGAATCGTAAATAATTTGATATTCCTGCCATAAGTTTTAAATAGTAAGGCTGCCTGGTATCAAACGCAGGACCTTTTGCAAAATGGGAATACACGTAACTCCCTGGTAGAAATAAAACTTATTTAATTCAAATTTTGAATTCGATATCATACCAGGAAGATCCTAAAATAAGACTTCGTTATCCCCATTTGAAATGCATATGTTAATGTAAATGGCTCTCTAGGATCGAAACAAGGACCATCAGGGAAACGTTAAACAACATATATAAAATGTGTTTATGATCTCTATTCACATGCTGAGTTTAAGTTTCTATGTTATCGGGAAGGGGTTCAAAAGAGTCTTAATAATCATGGTAATTTCTAACTTTAGAGATGCCTGGTGTTGAAACCAGGACCTATTGGCAGATGTTAATACACATTATAACTTGGTAGGACTTGATCTCATTTAATGGAAATATTGAAGTCGATATCATACCAGGAAGGACCTAAAATAGGATTCTGTTATCCCAATTAGAAATGCATTGAGGAATGTAAATAACTCTCTGGGATCGAAACAAGGACCATCAGCAAAACATTAAACAGCATAAATAAAATATTTTCATAATCTCTATCTACATGCCGAGTTTCAAGTTTCCATCTTACTGGCTAGGGATTCAAAAAATATATTAAAAATCGCTGCAATGAATTTTAAATAGAAGAATATTTGTCCTGACCTAGTGTCCAACCAAGGATAGTCTTTGAATATGTCTTTTTAATTTTCGTCAGATATGCATGGTTTTCAGCGATCCATTGAATTTCAACTCTCTTCTTCGCCAGGAAGTGCCTCAAAAAAATTTTCGAAAAATATGCATGCATCCCTCTATGCATCCTTATGGAAAAAATCGGGACTTCGGGGCCTTCCGGCATCGAACCAATGACACTGAGGTTCAAAGTCTCTTTTTCTGGTGGTTATACGTTATGGCCAGTATGTCGTTAATAAAATTTCAAGTCGGTGACACTTGTGGAACATGGTTAGAATTTTTATCCCCTATGAATGAGTGAGTGAGTGAATGTATATATATATATAGGTATATCCGGAGAAACATCTGTAAAGATATCATCATTTAATAATAGATATCATCATTTTTTTCTCTTTATTTCCTTTACTTTACAATAAATCCAGATTGAGAATGAGTGGTTAAATGTTAGGCATGATTTGCTTTTCTGATACTGATTCTAAATTGTGTTTTCTTGAGGAAAACCTTTATATAGAGGACCTGTGTATTTTTACAGAATCTAAAAAAAATTTCAGTATCATATGCTGCAGCAAACAACATGTAATTATCAAATTTAGTTTATGTTTATCTATTTTTATATTTATCTTCCACATGTTGTGTTTTACACATTTTGGGATGTGCTAATCTCCCTGCTAGTCCCAATGGAATCCTTCTTCTAATCTCTATATGAAATCCCTGTGCTATGACTCTGAAGACACTCTGAAGCTGAATAACCATATAACTAAGTAATATATAAGAAAATAGGGTTGGGAATCACAAGCACTTTCTTGCTGTAGAATCAGTAGAACATCATCAAACTTAAGATTGCAAATGGACTATACCTAGTGTAGTCCAATAGCAAAATAGTAGCAAATACTTTTTAGCCTACAGGTGGGTTTATTCCAACTCAAAAAATAGGAGAGGTAGTGGTTCTTGAGAGGGGACCCATGCGAAAATAAAGTATTAATCCAAACCAAAATTGGTTTCTGCGCATGGCACATGGCAGGTACAATTAGTTACCCCTCTAAAGTTCCCTATCTCCTTCATTTTTTCCCCTTTTGCATGACATCATCCGCCACTCTCACACAAATTGATTATACACCCTCTTGCTAGGCTTCTAGGGATACAAGTGTTAGGTGTTTTCTTTAGAAAACCACAGTATATTTCATCTTATTTGCTTCAGGACACGCAAAATGTGGAAATTAATAAATAGTGATTAAGCATATATGTGATTTTCTGGGTTGCTGTTTAGTACAGTAGAATATGCATTTGATGTAGTGGCTGTTGATTCCAGAAACTCAATATTTCAATATTCATTGATTCAATAATTCATCATGTGCTATTCTATTTTTGGTGCTTCATTGATATATCACAGAAAGCAAACTTTGAATGGTATTCCCTATGTTCAGTAGCTATCCTTTTATTATTTAAAGTGTTCTACCTCAACATTTTACTTTCTTAACATATCTAAATTGGCTAATATATTAATTTATTACAAATATTCATAATAAAATTTTCCTATGTTTAGTTCAAGAAACAAATGGTGGTGATTGAATTTCCTGTCAATTGATATGAACTCAATGAATGAAACATCCTGATGTTACTAGTTGTAATTTAGAATCACTAATTGTCATTTATCTCAATATTTTAATCAAAGGTCCCTGATCCAAGACCAGGCCAGTGTGTCAATGATTCAAGAACTCTTCCAGATCTCACTCTAAATTTTATCAAGACTCACTCACTGATGGATGAATCTGTCCCCTCATTCTTCGGAGAGCCCATTGTTATTCGGACAAGTTTCCAGTAAGTGTCATTCAACTGTCGAGACCAGATTTATCTAACATAAATTATCAGAGTTTTTTTAACATCTTTAACTCATCTGATGTATAAATAGCATAATGAGGTAATGTGGAATACTCTTGGTAAATATTTTTGAGAGTAATGGTTTCTTTGAGCTATTTATAGACTCATCATTGTGTTATAATTTTCTTAGGTGAGTCAGAAAACTATATTTCAATTGAAATTTGCCTTTTTAGTCTTTTTAGCCTTTAGCGTTGTTAAATAAGACATTCTAATGTTCAGATTACATGCCAGTGATAAATTTTGCTTTTGGACATATCATCAAGGCATTAGCAAAAGAAATTATTAAGCCATTAAAATTTATGTATAATTTTCAGCTTTTATTCTCTTCACTGAAATAAGGATTTTTTTCCTTGAAGAAGTAGCTTTCAAGTATGATTTGAATTTATCTTATAAAAATTCTTTTGTTCATTTTCAGTGAATCTAGAATCTTGCTATTAATGGATTCATTTGAGACTGAGTTATATAGATTGTGTGGTTCTGCTGATTGTAATTTTGAGATTAAGTTATAAGCTTTTGTTTGTTGATGCTTCAATATCATGTATTGTAATTTGAATTTTGATTGGATACTATGAGCTCAATTCTTATTCCAGCTATAGATTCACTCAGATTGCAGTTGATCCACAAATAAAGACGCCTGGAGGAAAAGCATATGATGTTCTCTTCATTGGCACTGGTGAGAGTTTTAAGATATATTTTTAGTAGAAGCTTTTATCATAATATTTTTACATTACTGTGTGAACTTAGATAAAACATTTGGGCCAATAGTTTTAATAAATACTAGTAAATTATCACTAAACTCTAGCTTCTTTCATATAGGATTAAATAAAGGCACACAATAGAAGTATTTGATTGGTATCATGGACCTTTTATAAGCCATGGTGTTGCTTGTTTGTAAGCCTTAGGCTGTCAAACTGAAACTTATGACCTATACCTATAAATAATCTCATTCAATCAAATATTTATAAAAATTATGGATCTCATATTTAATCAATGTGATTTGATTGTACTTGGTGAAATGCCATTTAATTAATGATACATTCTTGAAGAAATTTTTTAGATGGTTTTTAAGCTATACAAAAAGTCCATGGTGCTTCAATAAATAGTTAGGCTACATTTACAAATACAATGTATGACAAACGATGGAAATGAAGTTTTACTTAAAACAGGAAAGTGTGCAACTTAACCCAAGGTTATACAAGAAGTGAAAAATAGCGACTTCACTGGGACCCAAACCCAGGTCTCCCACTTTCCAGGCAGGTGTTCTTACCAAGTAAACTACTGAGCCACTTCACTTCTTCTTTTCTGTAAATGGGGACTTTTATGATGAAGATAATGGTGCTCCACGTAGTGGCACCAACCTTCACCAGAGGTCCTCACTGAGGCAACTGTAACACAAAGCAATATTAAAGGAAATCCCCTCTAGGAAATTTTAAAAATGATGGAATTGAAGATTTCCCTGGGGGGATTTCTCTTAATATTGCTTTGTGTTTCGGTTGCCTCAGTGAGGACCTCTGGTGATGGTTGGTGCCACTTCGTGAAGCACCATTACCTTGAACATAAAAGCCCCCATTTACAGAAGTGAAAATGACAAAAGGACGTGGCTCGGTAGTTTATTTGGTAAGAACACCTGCCCGGAAAGTGAGAGACCTGGGTTCGAGTCCCAGCCAACTCACTATTCTTCTTCTACTCCTACTACTTTACACTACTCTTCTCTTCTTGCATAACCTATAATTTATGACAGTTTATGTGCCTAACTTGCAGAGAACTCTTGTTCTAACTCGTAATCTCTAGGAATCTTATAATATTGAGTTCCCACTGGTTGTGCAGCCAATATCATAGATATTAACAATGAATCTTTTTGAGAGCTGCTTTAAATATTCTAAAAAACATTTTTATTACTTCTAAATCATTTTTTAATACGTAATTAATATTTTGCTTGTCACTCTTCTCACTCTAGATAATGGAAAGGTGATTAAGGCTGTTAATGCTGATTCTGCTGATACTACCAAGCATGTTAATCCAGTGGTTATTGAAGAGATCCAGGTGTTCCCACCAAATGTGCCTATAAGAAACTTGAAAGTTGTGCGTGAAACTAGGGGATCTGTGCAAAATGGTCGTCTCATCGTTGTCTCGGATCATGAAGTGCAGTCATTAAGTCTTCATCGCTGCTACTCTGATAAAATTCTTTCCTGCAGGTATGGAAAAGTTTTCTATTACGGGTATTTCTTTTCTAAATTTGACTTCCTCTGTCACAATCAAAATCATTCTTCTATACAATCCTCATATATATTTTCCGATCCTTTTTTTGTGTTTAATTATTTATTTTTCAATTAAATGCTCAATGAACAACATTTTCCGGATATGGAAACCAGGAATACTGTTCATGCAAGTCATTAACAGAGAAAAAGAGACAATGGAGACATAAAGTGACTTATTTGAATGCTCTCATCACTCCTCAGAAAGGCACAGCGATAGCCATCTGAGAGAGAGAGCAGATGAATCTATAGCAACCATTAGCAAGAAAATGCATTTCCTCCACCAGCAGTGATAGAATAATCATAGAAGAACTATGTTGTCTTCGAATCCCTATACAGAGTCTCATCATCAGAACCGTATGAAAAGTATGCCATAGCCTTGAAAAAGCTAATTTTGTTGATCAGTGCCTGAAAGACATGTGGAGATTATTAAGACCTAATAAGGAAGGATATATATCTGTACCGGCAGATGCTGAAACAGCTAATTCCAGAATTGACATGATTTACATATCTAAAGACTTAATGTAAGAAGTGCAGAAAGTGAGAAATATACACTCTTCCGATAACTGAGTATTTGTATTTAAGGTGAACTTATAAATAAGGCTTAAATGCGCACCGTATTGGAGAATGGAATGGAAAACATGTCAAACAAGAAGCTTATGATGAGCTGTACTACTTAAGGAAGCAGAAGGCATATTGTTGAGGATAAATTAGCATGGCATAGGATAGATAGATATGGTTAATAGTCTATTAAGATGAGCAAAACAAAGCATGAAAGAGTACAAAGGAAATATCAGAACCTGCTGAACTTGCAGAAGCAGTACACCTCTACTACATCAGAATATTATCTGAACCTAACAAAGAGAATCCAACATAATGGTAAGAGGAATTTAACATGACAATTATGGAGGAAGAAGAACTTCTAGGAAGTCTATTCCTAGAAGAAAACATAGAAACTAAAGAACTAGTGGCAGCCCTTAAACAACTAAAAACAAGTGGCAGGGATGGACAGTGTGACAACAGAATCTTTTCAAGCATTCTGGAAAGAGTTGAAGACTCTTCAAAAGGATGGCTGACAAGAGCCTAACAAAGAAGAATAGAGAGCTATCAAGAGCTGCTACTCATCTGGAAGATCAATATTCAATAGCATTTAGCTAACAAGGAATGTCTGTTGCTAGAAAACCTACCATATGAGCCACTGACAATTTTAAACTTGAGCAAAACCAGACTTTCAACAAAATAAAAGAAGTTCTTACTAGGTCTGCTGAGCAAAACTATTATCTTTGATCACCAACTGTAATTAGCCATGTGCTGTATTTATAAATTAAATGGTTTTTGCGGAGAATTTCCTGAGAGTGATAAAAACTATATATGGTAATGCCTCATGAGAGAAGGATATGCACTTTCAATCACAGTCAAGAGGGGAATCAAACAAAGATGAGGATATAAAAGCACTGCTTCATCGGGTACAGGAAGATTTCCTCTGCAGAATTAAATTCCAGAAAATCTAGAAGGATGTAGTGCAGTTGTTGGAGCAGGAGAGCCAATAATTCTGTAGACTTAGTTTGACCATTTAATATGAAAAATTCCTGGGTGTCTCCATGAACCAAAAGTGGAATCCATGATTAAAACTATTGAAGAGTGTCATAGAAAAGTCTTTTACTTAATAGACCAATGAAAACCCAAAAGCCTTGGAGCTATCCATCCAAAGTAGCAATGAGTGATGGCTCATACCTGCAAAACACTGAGCTGCTGCATTGTTTTTTGAACCAGCTCCAGCAAAAAATAACAGATTTCATTTGGGAAAGCACTGGATGAAAACCAAAGTAGCCTGTGAAAGGTAATCTGGGACTGAGGTTTAAATCCATAGTAATGTGCTGGAATTTATACTGTAAGAATTTCAGGGACTGATGCTGATGTTTTCTCTTGAAAGAAGGAGAGGACATATAGTGCATGGTATAGCTAGAAAGAGATTTCCATAGCTTGCTTGCAATTATAATGAAGGAGTTGTGAAATTCGTCAGATTGGTGGTGTGGAATAAGTCATTTTTTGCATCCTCTCGTGTTATGATTATGTACTGAGTCTAAACTTACAAATCATTTTCGATGTGTTCGGAAATAAGTGTGTGAAGGATGTTGTAGAATGAACAAAGAATGTGTAGCTTTCTGTGATAATCTAACCTTATCCACTCTAATTCATCTTATGTATCAGATACATGGTTGTATTTTCTTAAATAAAAAATAAATCTCGTGGTTGCATTCTGAGCTCATTGTAGTTTAAGAGTCAGTTCACCGGACAAGTCTTGATAGATGATATCTATACAATCAAAGTGAAGCATTGTTAGAGGCTTCATCAGCTGAGCTTTCAGGGAAAAAGGGAGAAAATGTAATAAGCACCTGAGAATTTGAAGGGACAAATATATTTTCTTGCGAATTTTTGTTACTTGCTACGACCAGTAGAGATTTTCATTTAGGTAAAGGCAAAGATTATTTACTGAATTTCTCAACAGGATTTGATGGATTGTGACTTAGATGGGTTAACATCAATGAAATTCTTTCTGCTCCATCCATTAATTAAATCTAAATCTTGGTTTAGCACATTTATTGATTGAGGGAGGTTCGTCGAACTTGACTCTAAATAGATCTGTAAATCATTAGCATATGAATGATACTTGTTGCTGTATCTGATGACTTGGGGACAATTGTTGATATAAAGGGAAAACAGAGGACCTATAGAACCTTGAGTTAGACCACCATCAATATGCAACCATGCAGAGGAAGAATCTTAAGATACAAATTTTTGTTAATACTCGCAAAAGTAGGATGAAAACCATTTGGTAGATGATGTAGAGAAGCCTATGCTATGCAGTTTGGAGATCATAACATCCACATCAATAGAGTCAATGGCTTAACTAAAATCAAGAAGAATTATGGAATTTATTTTTGTATTATGAATCAATATAATATCATCAGTGACTTTCACCAAAGCCGTTGCGGTACTTTCTTTGTGGGAGTCCAATTGTTAAGGGTTAAGAATTGAATTTTTCCTGAGGAATTTGGTTTCTTGGTATTGCGATACCAGCATGAAGAAGAACCAAGGCTTAGTAGTGGATGCATTTGCCTTTTGCTCAAAATTATCTTACTTGGCATTTAATTTCTGTATCAGTATTAGGAGATACTGCAAATGAAAATTAAACATCTATCTCAAGAATATACACTAATTGTGAAAAGCTGCCTCTAAAATAATAATGAAGGGACTACGTAATGATGATTTTTTTAAGTTAATTGTGGTGACAGAAGGAGGATAAACTACCTGTCCCAGTTTTTATATGTACACTCACTTTTATATTTATATTATGAAGTATCATTTATGAAAGCAATTCTTGATTAAAATGTTGAGGAATTAGTTTCTTCACTTCAGTATAGAAGGAAGACTATTTGTGAATCATAAAGTCTATTTGTTTCTTATTAATTCAGTATAAATTTAAATAGAGTGAATCTTTAAGGAAACCAACTGAAAGTTGTCAAGTAATTTCCTTATAGGATAAGTGATGAAAATATTGAACCCTAAATGTATCCTACAGAAATATATCAGCCATAAAATATTTTACTATTATTATATAATTATCTCAGCAAGGTAAATTATGAATAACATTATCATAATACTTCTATCATAGTCGGCACTCCTTTTTTAGCGTAAGATTTTGTCTAGGAAAACTTAAGGAAATGATTGTAATTTTTTATTGCAGTGAATGTGTTGCTCTACAAGATCCATATTGTGCCTGGGATAAGCAAAATCAGAAGTGCAGAGCTGTTGGTGCTCCAAGATGGAATGAGGAGAAGAATTTCTACCAAAGTATCTCTACTGGAGTCCATGCATCCTGTCCAGCCAGTGAGTACTACAACCCATTTTCAACATATTGTCATTTATTTATTATTTTTTGCATCTGTTTGACTATTGTCAGATAGCTGTCATAACCAGTCACACATTTGATATTCACCTTACAGAATAGACATTACAATAATCTTAAATTGTTGGAAGGTCAGCATGTTTTTTTATTTATTTTAAAATAAGAAAGTACAGTTGCATTGCATTGCAGCTGAAAATTTGTGCGAATCCTTCTACATGACACCTGCTTTTTAAGACTCATTGACCTAATTACTGTTGCAAGCTAGAAATTTTCTTATAGGTGTTGGTACATTTGGTAAAATACTTTGAGGCTCAGTATTATAATATTTAATTAAATCCAATAGTTATGCGACCTGAAGGTTAAGAAGCACCAGTTAGCATCTTGGTCAGGATTATAAAACTTTTTTAACTCATAGTTTGTTAATTTCCGCTCAAACTGTTAGATGACTCACCTAAGAATAATTTATATACCAGTTGCCATGATGTTTATTTGAACAATAATGTACCTTGATATTTTCCTACTCGTTCTTGATAGCACTTATCTGCAGAATTTTCTAACCTTTTATTTATCAAATGGATTTGAAAAAGAGTAAAAGTTTTACTATGGAAGCGCAAATTTAATTATTTGATTTTGTGAATGAGGAAAGAAATGTGGTACAGAATGAGATAAAGTGGCACAAGGAAGTAGAAGGCTTGTGTTTTTTCTTGCTTGTGTTTTTCTAATATGAAGTTTTAAGTGCGAGTATGTGTATGTCATTGTGTATAAAACAAGAGATAGCTTAGTAAACGGTATGCAAAAGATTCAATGGCCATTAGTGTTAGATCATGGTGAAAACTAAAAGCCAAATATAATAAAGACAAAGAAAAAGGCTATGGCTGCAAAATTTAAGAAGTTGGTGCAAATTCCAATTCATGCAATAATCTTGTTTATGAAAATGCACCTGGCTAATTGGATTAAATGGAAAGGGATTAGAAAACCCAGCATATATTTATTCGTAACTTATGTCTAAGGATTGCAATTCTACTGGTTAAATAATACATTTTAAATAGAATAATTTCCATTATCATGTAATATCCAAATTTCCTTCTCATTCAAGAGATATGTCATTAGGTAACGCTGATATCATGGCAGTAATTATTTAGTTGATGTCTGTTTTAATTCAATGTCAATATAACAGAAATATTGCTAGTAACAAATGAAAAACTTGAGAGGTATTTTAAATTCCTCCATTCCTAATTAAAAAAATTATTATTGCAAAATTCAGGAATGACTCAATAAAATTTTTTGTAATGCAGAATTGACATTAGGTTAGGCATTGAGATGTTATTTGCAAGAAAGCTCTGGAATTACTCATTCTTATTTTTAGTATACATCAACAATCTCAGCAATCACATTGAATGCAATGTTAGGATATTCGCAGACGACACAGTCATTTACAGGGTAATAGTTAGTTCAGAGGATAGATTAACTCTTTCGAAGGACTTAGGTATAATTATGAACTGGGGCGATGATTGGCAATTAGAGCTTAATGTAGAAAAGAGTTCTGTAGTTAACTTCTTCGAAAGAAAATCTATAATAAATGATTATTCTTATAGCCTCCGATCGGTATCTTGAAGTAACTCTCACGAATAATCTATCATGGAGTGCCCACATTTGAAATATATGTGAAAAAGCACTTAAGAAACTCGGCTTCATTAAAAGAATAGTCGGTAGGAGCGAAGAAAAAGTTCCCGAGCGATGTTACTTAGTTAGTTAGGCCTCACCTTGAGAATACATGTAGTGTATGGGACCCTGCCGAGAAATGTTATATTCGGGATTTAGAAAAAGTACAACGAAAGGCGATACAATTTGTAAAGAATTGCTATGATAATACAGCAAGTGTCACTCAGATGTTATGGGACACGGGATGGTAATCATTAGAAGATAGAAGAAAAATTCAAAGGATAAATTTATTAAATAAGTTCAGAGAAATTACGTTCTCAGATGATGTAACCGATATAATGCGACCCCTCTGTTATATGGGCCATTCTGATACTGCCAGAAAGATTAGGGAAATAGATGCTAGAACGAATCTTTTCGAAAATTCATTTTTTCCGCGAAGTATATGCAAAAGCAACTGTTTAGGAAAATAGATTCAAGGTGCACCCCCTGCCACAGTCCGAAAGGCAGCTTGCAGGGTTCTTACATAGACATAGATATAGACTCATAATTAAAATATTTCCTTTCTAATACGTTTATGGAAATTAAAAATACTCTCTTACTAGGATTCAGAAGACTCAATATGGAACATGCCTCTTATGGTAAAATGGTACTTACTGCCTCTCAAAAATAAAATGATGATGTATCTTTTGCTATAAAATTTGGATCATAATGACAACTCTTGGAAGAGATCACTAATGTTTCAGTGGCAGTACAAAATAAATTAATACTAAATGAAGCTTATGATGGCAAGAACAGCCAGGTCATGTTGGTATCCTGCTCAGAATGAAAGATATTTTGGTCCAAGAGAATCAAAAGAACTGCTTTTAAGAGATGAGTCATGTCAGCCCTAATATTCTCTGAAGCATAAATATTTAGGTATTCTTGCAAGTTACGATGAAGTATAACATCTACTTTACTATTCATTACAAGGCTATTGTATACTTTTCCATTATGCTTGCCGTCATGATTTTAAATTTTTGCTCATGAACAGGAAAAAATGCATATATCATATCCTTTTTACTTACGTTGTTGAATTTTAAAGATATGGAATAATAATGTTGACATTAAAGTCTTTCAATTTTCTGGATAAGGGCTTCATGAATTAATTCATGAATGATTACTTTTATAGGCGGGAGCTCACATTTTCTATCAATGATGAGATTACCAGTACATGGAGAATTCAAACCAGAGTATGAAGGGAATGGTACAGTAATCATAGCAGTTTTTAAATATGAAAAATACAATAATTTATAACTTCAATGTAAAGAATTCCAATTATGCCATTCTTTAGAGTTTATAACAAAGTATTCTCATAGCATCTGTATTATATATATTCTGATATACTTGAACATGATTATATTCAATATCAATCTTAGTTCATTTTATAGTAATTTTGATATCTTTAGAAAAGATACAGTATTAATAAAGCTTTTGATTTCAGATAATATAGCTACAACCTCAAAGCCTAGTGTGCAAGTTGCGGAAAGTAAGTTAGGATACATTTTTTAACGTATGATGATTACTTTCCTTCTGTTTTTTTTAATTACTAATGATTTACTCATTATGATAGCTTTATCACTGGAAGTGATTGATGAGGACGAAGCAATAGAGGGGAAGATGACAGGCAATAGAAATATAACCAGTATGTAATATTCATAAATTTGTCTTTAGTTTTTAGAAAAACTAAAAAAAATTTCTAAAGAAATAATAACACTTTTATAGAATCCAAGACCGAAAAAAGGATTCGAATCAGAAACCCCAGAGAGAATATAACATCGCTGACGGAGGCAAAATTAGATTTGATAAAATTCCAAAAGAATATATTACTGCAAGAGCATGAAGAAAAGGAAAGGAGAGAAAATGAGCTCCATGAAATAAAAATGAGAATAGCCCTGGCCGAAGAAAAAAGAGTACTGCTTGATATCAAATGGAAGGAAAAAGAGCTGAATAAATAATTACATATGAATGACTTTATTTTTTTATTAATTAATTTTATGAAACTAATTATATTAAGTTTATTTTATTTAATCATTATTAACCTTTAAACAGGACTCATGTGATCTTTTTATTTTTTAGTTTTTAAAAGCTCTTGTTTCTTGATGGGGTCACTTTTAACCCACTTGGCTCGCAATTACACTTTTTACTTATGACAGTTATATTCTTCAATGTGACAATTTACATAGTTTTACATCATATTAAAAGCATCATATAAATTATATATTATAATAATAATCTGGATATATCATACAGCCTAATCCTTAAGCATCGTTGACTGGGGATAGCGAATGAGTGACCCCCACGAAAAAGACAAATGGATCCTGGCTATCATGGGTTTAGAGACCTCAAAATCCTCATTTCTCCCTAGAATGCATTGCAAAGAGATTCAGGAATTATTTTGACGATTTTCCCAGCTAGATAGAAGTTGAAAATTGGGATATCACCAAACTTTGTCTCTCCTTAGCGTAAATTACAAAAATATCTTTGAATATTTTCTTGTGTTCGATGCTAGTTCGAGACAAATTGGACGGTTAAGTAATATATGGTTGACATTTTCCAGAGCATTTCTTGGTTAGACAGATGACCAAAACGTGTGATTTCAATAAGAATCCAGAAGGTAATTCTTACAAACTGCATATTATTTTCAAATATGTCTTGAGTTAGATCCAGAGTTCTTTAAATTTTTTTCCATAAGAAATCTATGGGTATCATCTCCTGTAAAGAATGTATTTGGGCGTGGTTTAGTTGTTTTTTTTTAGCACTTTCCAAAGAGATGGATGGATGTAACCTTATAACTGGATAAAAGTCCAAAATATCTTTTTGAAACTTTGTCATATTTTCTCTAATTATACCTGGGCTCTGTAAAATTCCTCCATTGGAATGAATAGAAATTTTGTATCCAGTGTATACGTTTATAAATTTACGCATATATTAGGGTATGCCTGTATAGTACAGATGCATAAGGTGCAGCGACTGGCGTGACCGCATATTTTAAGGGGCACATAACATTCATGGGCAAATGATTTTTCAATGTCCAACACTCGAATCTAGGGGTGCCCATTACTTACGATGGCACATTATTTTTTGAGTTCAAACTTAATTTTATTGATTCAAGCATCATAACGAAACTGCGTCCTCTAACATTAAATGTGGAAAATTACTGCTCAATAATCGTCAAAAAATAATTATGTCTTTTGATAATCTTAGTTCATATCAAATTGCTTTCTCGAGATATTTTTCATTCACACTCTTCTTAAGCAATGACCATCATATGAAAAAAAAATCCCACTGGTGGATGACAATATGATGGGAACTCATTTTAAAATTCTGGCGCTGACTAGAGGGGTCGTCGCTGAAAAGAAACAAGAGACGAGGTGGTAAGGAACGAAAAGGATAAAGGGGAGAGTGAAACTCGAGAGAAGTTTCTAACCTAAACTCCCTGAAGCATCTTTGCCGAGGAAGGGTGAGACAACTTATGGAAAACAAATGCATGAATTAGGTGACGATAATTTTTGCATTTAATATTTTTCTTCCCTTTGAAGAGATAACGCACCTCTGATTACCGTTAGCTTGTCAGACTTTGTCCCTCACGTCAATTGACGATTCTGAGATATGCATCCTGCAAGACAAACATAGAAACGTGGCACTCGTTATAATGATACTTCAGAAATTACCACTCGTTATAAAGGACCTAACTCCCTTTAACTTTTGCAGTGAGATGGACAATGGCCAAAAAATCACTTGCCATAACTCTAGTTATATGCGGTACTCGTTATAACGGACTTCTACTGTATTTAGCCTAACAATATGGATAAAGGTAGTGGGGCAAGCACTATGCTTCTACCCCCACTACTATTACCCAGAGTTTAATCTTCATTACTCATTTTTACACAATTACAGGCTAAGCCGACCTGTAGCCTCCCTGATAATTACCGGCAGGTAATTTTCCATGGCCGAGAATTGTATCCCTCCGCACGGCAGGCGAGTGCCTTAACCGCTACTCCCCTGAGTCACATATATGAATATGATCAGGGTGACCACAGGACCTTGAGAACTTTGAAAAAACCTTGAATTTTTGCTGAACTTGAAAAACCGTGAAAACGCCTTGATTTTTTGGCAAAACCTTGAGAAATCCTGATCCAACTCGTTATTCTCTGAAATAAACCACTCATTCCAATTCTGGCACCAGCGCTCTACACGAAAACTCCAAAACCTTGTACATAAACAACCCTCACCATTCGTACCGCTGATTCCCGTGAACATTAATTTCCAGGTAAAGTTTGAAAGTTGTACCTTGTTTTTGTTGGAATAAATTCCAAATTTTAATTGAAGAATTGAATAAAACCAAAAACTATATTTTGACCTTGAAAAATCTTCAACCTGACCTGGAAAAACCTTGAAATGACCTTGAATTTTTAACATCCCATTCTGCGGTCACCCTGTATGATACATAAAATATCTGGATTGAGACATCAAAGTATGTCTTCACTCAGTCATTCGGGGTTGTGATGTGCTCCTTATGCTCACCTAGAGAATTCTACTGAATTACAGCGATGCTGGTCGATGAGTACAGACCAATCCGTGGCATGACAATAAAAATATTATTAAAATCAAGGGGAAACCATAAGAATGATTTGATGAAATTTGAACTCACCACTTAGAATCTTTATGCACAAGACTAATTCAACTTAATTGACTGGGTGAAAGTTGATGAACCTCCTTTAGCAGTTAGCATTACAATTAAATGTTTGGGAGACCCTCTGAAGGAAGAGGATCTGTTCGTAGTTCCTCACTTCCCATCATACATAAGCAGTGGAGAAGATGATGCAAATGATTACGGTTGCTGCAATATCTGCTTGCAATCCAGAGAGCAGGCATGGATGGGTATTATCATGCATTAGAGGCCGCAAAATTTGAACTTAAAACACAAAACAAGGTACCGTAATAATATACAATAAATTGCATACGCAGGTGCCTTATGCAAGGTGGTTCGGAGTGCACTGGTGGAACTCGAATAGTAGCCACCTCCTCATGGTGAGTTCTTGGTAAAATTGCTTCATAACTAGCAAGTAGTTACTTAGAAAAGAACTTGGGGTACAAACTGTACTTACCTAAATGAACTAAATACTCTTTGAATTGTAATTAATCATCAAATGCTTAATTTATTGGTCAACATTAAGTTGATTTCAAAATTAATAATTTTATAGGTTGTCTCCATTTATTACTTTATGCCAAGTGGTTACTGAAGCAACTTTATTGGAAAAATACAAAAATTACTACAAATAAGGCTTTTAAAAGGCAAAATGTGATGTTCTATTTTTGGTTGCTTTGCGGGTTGCTCAAAATTTGTTGACCATTTCCAGGCGTCATAGAACCATGTACATATTATGTTCAATAATTTTGAATTTACAGAAATTTGATGCAGTGAAATAAATCTATTGTTGATCCGTATTAAAATGTCGGTATTTACAAGACCTCAGCCTCCATTAGCATTTGTTTCTCATTCGGGCCTGAAATTTTGCAGCTGCCATCTTTGATGTCATAGCTGGAAATGTACTAGGTGACAGATGTCCACTCAAGTACAAAATACTTACTAGGACTCCTACTAAATATTCCTAACAGAAAATTCTCCCATCTCAAATTTTCCTACAGGACTGCAGTCAGCTCCTGTACTAAGATAGCCAGTTGATGTTAATTTCACTATTATTTTCTAGAAATACTTCGTCAGTACATGACAGTAGTATTTAATTTTGATCTAGAGTTTTAATTCACAAACCCACTTCCACATGCCGAAAGGCTGCTTCAAGGTTCATACATAGAAATTCATGAACCTGTAACCTACATAGCATATTATATCATGTAAGCTACATAAGTTTGAGAAGACCTAACTAAGCTTGCCAGTACAGGCACTATTTATTTAAGATCAATATTTTATGGGAAAGATAAAAATTTAGTTTTTTCTCATTCATATTACAGAAAGTATAAATCAAAAACGAAATTGGAGCAACATGATAATTTTAAAGTTGTGCCTCAGATTATTTACTCGGATGAAATATTCTGATATTATCAAAGTTATGAACTATTTGGGAGTCATTAACTGTGTTTCTTGAGTTTTAGAGTGTATAAAATGAGGCAGATGTGGATACCAAGAAATTGGATAAGTCCCAAAAACATTGGTAAAAAGAAAATCACAACTAAATCCAAATTTTCTTGAAAGTATTATTTTCTTATTTCTCCTTTTATTTTGTATATATTTATGTATTTATAGTATTTTATTTTGAATAAATTACACTGTGCTTTCCAAAATTGCTTTTATTTCATGCTAAAGTTTTCAAAATCAATTTTCACCAATTTTCCTTCTCAAAGCAAAAGTTGCAATAAAGAACACCATTCTCCTTTAATTAATACACTAGGCCATCATAAATACATACACATCACCACATGATGCTGGATGAACTGTAGGGGAGTTTTACCCTTACATTATTTTCTTCTATGTTGTAAGTCATATGTGTTCCAAGTGATATTGAAATTGCTTTAGAATTATTGTGGGACATACTCACTCACACTCTAATTTTTATTTGTGTGTGTATATACATATTTATATATTTGTGAAAGAGTTTCTAGTAGTTTAACTCGCTCCTTCAATAACATCTTTTATTATTTTATATATTTTTATATATAACTTTTTAATGCATAGGTCAACGTCACATTTTCTCAGAATAAACTGAAATGAAGAAAGGGACATGACTGGGACTTAAACCCAGGTCTCTCACTTTCCAGCAGATATTCTGTATTCTTTCTGGGCAGGTATTTATTTTCTTTCCTTTCTGTCTATCCTTGGGCATGCTCCTCATTCAAAGCTAGCAAATATCACTCATCTTCGTATTATTCCTTGAAAAGTTTGTTTCTAATTGGGCAGATCATACCTAAATATGTCTTTGATATTCATTAATAATTCTAAATTTGAGGGGCAGGCTATCACTCTGTATGTGTATCATGGTAGTAAGTTTCTGGGATCAGTGCATTGTCAAAAATAAATTAAAGATTATAAAATAGTCTTTACATATAATGGTTTATGCTCCCAGAGGCATCAGGACTCTTGATTGGCAACTATGCAGTTCCGGAAACTTATCACCATGAATAATTCTAGTTTGTCATCATTGTAAAATGTTTTTTTTTATTTAACAGGCAAACTTGGAAAAGATGCAGGTAGTCCAGGAGGTCTGTCATCTTCAAATTATCCAAAATACAACCCAGACATGGGACGAGTTGGGAAAGAAGTTCCTGAGGGTGAAGTAATAAATATAATGCAAAATGAAGAGAGTCACAATGGTGAAGGTTAGTCCACTTTTGAAATTTTGTTTCTGTTCCTTTCAAAAGTATTTCAGTATTTAAGAGCTGCATAAAGTGAATCCTCAGAAACGCATGCATATTTACATTTTCATTTATACCATGCAATCTGCCAGTGGTGCGTGGCATGGGTTGTAAAAAACTGAAATCCTTATCTAACCTGGAGAGCTATTAGCTTCTCTAATACTTCGTAGGAAAATTGACCAAAAGTAACTGTGTCCTGTCAACTACTTCCCTGTATCCTTTTTTGTCTTCTCCCAAAGATCACGAAAGTATATTACTGGGATAACAATATCATCTATCTCCTCCCCAAAATTGGCAGAGATAAATTTATCAAAAAGCTTCCATCGATACTAAAGTCTTCTTTCGCTAAGAGAGTTCCATCTGAGGGATTCTATCACAGAGGAAACACTGCTGTCAAATCTTAAATCTCCCTTGACGAACCTTGCTGCTCTACATTGAACCATCTCAAGATCAGAAATTTATTCTACTTCATGAGGATCCCAAATTGCACAGCATTACTCAAGTAGAGGTCGAATCAAAGAAAAGTACGCAATTTCTTTTACTCTCGATGAACATCCCCTCAGAATTTTACTGGCTAACCTTTGCATCCCATTTGCTTATCCTATTACGCTTCGAATATGCTATTCGAAGGAAAGATTATTACTGAGCATAATTCCTTGGTATTTATGTTGCATCACGAGCTGCAAGGGATTTCCTGAAATTCTATTAGGTACGCAGGTAACGCTGGTGGACCGCATGAAAGTCATAACAACGCACTTCTTTACATTCAGCTTGAGCTGCCAATCACTACACCAACCCAAAATAGTATTCAGATCGTTCTGCAAACAACCAGTGTCATCTTGAGTTACGATCTCTCTATACACAACAGTATCAACAGCAAATAGCTTTACCTTGCCTTTAACATTATCCACAACATTGTTAATATAAATTAGAAACAAAATTGGTCCTAATACATTCCCTGCGGAACACCGGATGTGACGCAAACCTCATCAGATAAAATTCTATCCAATGCAACTCGCTGCGATGTCTCCAAGAAATGACTTTATCCATTCAAAAACTTTTCCATTAATCCCGTAAGCCATCACTTATGAATTAATTTTACATGCGATACTCGATCGAAAGCTTTTCTGAAATCTAGAAATATGGTGTATGTTCTTATACCATTATCAGCTGCTCTAACTACTTCGTTGAGAAAAAGGGCTAACTGGGGATCACATGACCTACCTTTACAGAAACCGTGTTGACATTTCCCAAGGAAAAACAAAACGGCTTGGTAAAATGTTCTGGTCGGGTAGCCTAGATGGTTAAGGCAGCCTCCCATAGAGGAAGATCCCGGGTTCGATTCCGGGCCCTGTCAGCCTTTTTTCAAGTCCGTTTTTCCTTGGGATTTTTCCTGGGTGCACGCCCTTATGTGCAAAGTACCTTTAACCCTTTCTTCAGGTTGACATTGACTAATTGCCCCCTTGTCACTTAGGAAACGCATTATTGAACTCACTATGATGTGCTCAATAGTCTTACAAAAAATTGACGTTAAAGATGTCGGAGATGTTTAAGTCTTCCGACTTTGAGGAACATCCTTTCTTCGGAATCGGAGTGATATGCGCTCTTCTCCACGACATTGGAACAACGCCTTCGTCCAAGGTTTTCTTATAGAATACGAAAAGAAGGGAAGCAAGCTCATTCGCCAGAGTTTGATTGATGAGTGATGGTATACCTTCTGGTCCTGGCACTTTCTTCTTGTTTATTTGACACAACAACTTCTCTATTCCATCCACCAACAACTCGATTGGTTCCATCTTTGAATTAACATGCATAGAAAAGTCTTTCATGAGTCCATCATCTAAAGTAAAGCTTTCCTGGTAGTGTCGATGATTAAGATTCGCTTTTCCTACAGATTCAGTAATTGTTAATCCCACGTCATTGACAAGGCTGGGTACCGAAGATTAACCTCCTCAAGATTAGGACGTATGAACAAAATTCCTTCTGGTCGCCTCCTAAAGACTAGGAGGGTTCTATATTCTTGAAATTCACTCTGCGATTCATCTTTAACCAATCTTCACACCTCTACATATTTTTGCCCCTCAAGATCACAGTGTACTCTGATTTTCTCTAGCCTATTTTCTTCCACACATGTAAAATCCTTTGCTTCCTATGCAACACTCGCAACTTAGGTTTCATTCTACCTTATGATCCTGAACGGTTTTAATCGTATATCTCATCTGCTAAGAAAGAAGTCAGAAAACTTCATATAGAGATAGATACCATTACTATGATATTACTACCGTTGACATTTCCAATTTTAAGATGAATACATATTAAGAATTTATCTAATAAAATCCTCAACCTTGAGCTCTATGGTTGATTCTTTATTTCGTGAAACTGTATAAATATTTTATCAATGTCATTGTTCATTACTTATGGAAATAAAAGCTATAGTAATTTAATAATGAATACAGCCACTGGTTGTTTAAATCCATGCAAAAATATAATTTTGGGAAAGGTCTCTAAAGGAATAAGATAAAGTCCAGTTTTCCATGAAATATTATATCAATCACAAAAGCTGATATTTGTTTCCAACCAACAGACAATGAATTTAGTTACTTTTTATTTACATTCTGAGAGTACATTTCTTTTGAAAATTTTTGAAGTTTTTTGTCTTATTTCATAGGTCCTGCAGTTAGTGCGGCAGACAGTCCTCTTCCCCAGTACACTGTGGAAACTTTGGCGATAGCAGTGGTAGCTGGCTCTCTCGCTGCTCTTGTGGTGGGTTTTGTTTCGGGCTATCTCTGTGGGAGGAAGTGCCACAAAGAGGAGGAAGACAATCTGCCTTACCCAGACACAGAGTATGAATATTTTGAACAGAGACAGAATGTTAACAGGTAAGCAATCAACATATTTCATTGTGATATTTTTCTGCTATGGATACAAATTTATGTTTCAAAACTGTTTTATCTTATTATACGTATGATGATAAATCCAAAAGATAATTTCTTGCTACCCTAATTTTCTAACTAAAATTTCCATAAATTTAAAACTTGGCAGTCATTAAATATTGTCATTGAGCTGATCATTGGCTACCTTCTGCACACCTCACTTTTTGGGTTAGGAATATATATTAATATATATATTAGGAAAAAAAATGCATTGTAAATTATTCAATTACATTTATACCTCCATAGAATGAGAAACATCTGAGCAAGCACAACTAGAGCTATTGATTGGTTGAATATAAAATTTCACTTGTATAAATAGGTGCGACAAATTTTTTAGCCAATGAAAAACCAAAATGGCCCCTTTTGAGTTCAATATAGTTTTAAAAAAGGCTTGATCTAATTTACATTTTTTTGTGATAATGGTGTTGGAATAACCAAAATGTTGAACACATTTCTGTACTCCTATTTATTTTAAGTGATAAAGCATCACAGTATTGTTTTATTAATGTGTTAGCCTTGAATTAAGATTTTTGTTTTAGCACAGCAGACTATATTATTTTTTGGCTATTCATAAGTCACTTGATTTTTTTTCTTGACTCAATTTTTTTGTATATTCTTTTCCGAAGAAGAGAAATAACCAAGTAGCGTGTTGTTGGGTGATTTTGTTAATCAGGTCAAATTTCACCTCATAAATTACTAAAATTACATTAGGTTATGGGCCCAGCACGCTTCCACTGCATAATAAGAAGTGAGCAAAGTGTAATTGCATTGCGACCAGCTTACTATTTCATTTGCTTACAATGGCTGTGGTAGGAGGAGAAAAATTAAGAAAGATAGAAATCCTCTTGGACAATAATAACTACCCATGGTCTAGAAGAATTAAAGCAGCACTTTTGCAGAAAAGATTGTGGGAGGCAATAGATCCGGGGTATGCTGATCCAAGCGATCCTGATGAAGAACCGTGGACGATGCAACAGCTTCAGAGAAATGTAGATGCATTAAACTATATAATTCAATGGGTGGATGACCTCAACTTGTATAATGTGGATCAGTGGACCACTAAAGATGCTTGGAATAAGCTAAGGGGAATACACACCAAACTATAGATGTTATCCAGTTCATCGATATTTTAGAAGAGCTGATTTCCACAAACAAGCATGATTCATTACCTATGAGGGTTTACATAGGAAAAGTTACAAAGCTAATGAAGGAATTGGAATCAGTAATCAGGAAAATGGATAACAACATGGATGCTATGACAGCAGCATTCCTGATTAGGAGGCTGTAGGCCAATCCTAAGCATGACCACCTTGTCCAATCGTTCAGGGATAGGAGGCAGTTGAATGCTGACGAGGTAAAAGCCAAGCACATCTTTGAGGAGCCACAAGAGCAGGTGTTTGCAAAGAAAGAAGAGGAGAGTAGCATTGCTGTTGTGGGATACAGATCAAGACTTCAGCAGAGAAGTTACATTAAAAATGATCCAAAGAAAAATAAGTATCAATACAAAGAGAAAAAAAGAAGATTACGATGACAAAGAAGGCTAGCAATGCTACGCATGTGGAAAGTTAGGTCAAATAGCGAAAATGCGTCCCATGTTAGACAGAAATGGTGATAAAGGAAATGGAAGTATTGGTTCTTTCAAGAAAATAAGAAGAAGAGGAAGAGGATTTAAATGAGATAAATATGAAGTCCAGAAGAGCTCAAAGTAACATCAATATGAAAGTAGCAGTGGCATCTATAGCTAAAACTGTTAATAAGAAGCAAGACCCAAAGATATGGTCCCTAGATTCAGGTGCAAGCCAACATCTGACTTGTCACAGAGAAATACTTCAAGATTTTGATGATTCAGTGTCAGGCACAGTGTCATGGGGAGATGGTTGGAAGGCTCCTGTGATTGGAAAGGAAGTGTCATCATGAAACTGCGAAAATAATGTGGTGATAATTTCATTAAGCTTAAAGATGTGTATTTATCCCCAATGGTCTATGACAATCTTATGTCAGAACAACAGTTTGATATTAGAAAATACCAAATCACAACATTCAACAGTTGCAAGAAGATCAGTGATGAGTATAGGGAATTTCTTATTAGTTTCTGGAATGACAAGGAGCAGATGTATGTCACAACAGCAGAATTTATAGAGAATGGATTTAGGACTAGAAAAAGGAAGGAAAGGATACATCATGATATCACCATTACAGGGAATCAATCACAAGTGTAGTTGTGGCATCAGAGATTTGGTCACCTGAAACAATTACCAAAAGCATGTGAAGTCTCAGAAGACCTGGAAGATAGTGAGACTTGCCTGGAAGCAAAATCCATTTCATGAAAGTGAGAGAAAAATAAAATCAGTGATAGAAAATTTTCACTCAGATTTGTGTTCCATAAAGGAAACAGCACCAGATGGGAGTAAATATTTTATCAGTTTTCTAGACGATTACTCCAGATTCAGTGAAGTTAGAATTTTGAAGAAGAAATCTGAAGTAATGGAAGAAATCCAACATGGAAGGACTCAACTGTGCCATCCCCTGAAAATGTGGCAGACATCCTCACAAAACTTCTAAGTGGAGCTCAGACAAAGGAGCTATCTAAGAAGATGGGACTCATCCACATAAACCAAGATTTCTAAGATGGTATTCCAAATAAAGATACAGTATAATCTTATATCATATTTCTCTTTTAGGAGAATACCAAAGTATGGAATTAAAACAATTTTCTATCAAGCAATCAATGCCCCAGTCTAAATGGAAACTTGATAGAGACAAAATATAAAATTAAATCCATTTGTGCATTTAAGAGTTTAACCACAAAGTATGAAGAAAAATACCCAAAAAAACTCAGACAAATCGAAGTTTTCAGTGTATCTATTTAGGATAATAAATGGAGTTATTATTAATTTAATTTTTTTATTGATTGAAAATATAAATTTAACCAAGAAGAAAAAATGGACCCTCACTTAAAAACATCGATACACATGTAAAATAAAGAAACTAACATGGTTCATTTCCCTGCATTAAGGATATTACTTATGTGCTTCGAATCAAATATGTTTCTCTTAGCCCAGGCCAGGAGGAAAGAGACGCAGTTTAATGCAAAGAGACTCGGTCCGACAATGCTACGGACCGGGCACATGGGTCTGGTCCCTATGGTCCGAATATACTTTGGACCTGGCAGCAAACGTGTTAAATGGAAAATAGAATTGTGAAATTAATATAGAGAGATAGATTCATCTTTTCTTTGGATTAGGAAAATTTCAAAAGAAAAGGTATAAATTGGAAGATTAAATGCATAGAAAAAGTAGTATGGAAAGCCATAGATTTACAGGCAGTGATTTTGCTATATCTATAAAAATATTCTGCATGTATCAATTTTATGCATTTGGCTTTTGGATTCCTGATGAAGGCTTTACTTATGAAAAAAATGGTTATCCTTTCAAAAAGTTTTTAAGTCTGATGATGTAATGACATTCCAACATTCCATACAATCTTTTGACAGTGTTATGTATGTCAATTGATAAACTTAATATTTTTCCATTATATCTCATGATGAACCAAACCATTCTTATGCTAAGAAACTTTTAGGTGCATGTTGTTGATCCAGACAATTAATTAAGTCACCTTTATTTCTGATGAATCAATAAATACTCATTTGGTCAAATTCAGTTTTTGGTTAATGGTAGTTTTTTGGGACATTTTGCATGTAGCCAATCTTAAAAAGTGCCACTCATTGGAAGACTCATAATCCCTGACCCTTGTTTGGCTTAGGACATCCATAAGAGCCATATCCTCACAGCAGAAGTATGACCAAACCAAATTACATAAGCCATATTAAACCATAAAGTATACAATTTTTTAAATTAAAAATTATTCTAATTATAAAAAATCTGATATCTTTACCATATCACTCATCCAATGAGAGGTACCAGCATCTTTTGATCTAATCCATGCAATCCCATTGGCAGGGGTTGGGTTTGGTTGGCTGTCATCAGGTGTGGTTGGGTATGATATCATTTGAATAGTTAATAGTATACCGCACCATCAGTGAACATTGAAATGCTGTACTCATGACAAATAGATGCCTGAAATTTTTATGACTTATCTTCAGACTTTCGTTAATGTGAAGTATTGGTAACTTTCCTTGAGAAGTTCTTACGGATGAAGTTATTATATTTCAGAAAGGCCCTGAATCTGGGTCTGATTTTATGAATACAAATTCTTCTCAACTTATGGGTGACCTCTCAGTAATCAGTCATAATTAGATTTTTAAGAAAGTGAAATAAGTCAGTCAATAATAAAATTTTTAAACTTTAATATATTTGTAGTCCATCTGCAAAATAAAGCTCTGATGATTTCATGCAAGAGGGCAAAAAAGTGGAAGAGAGAGGGAACTTTTGAGTGGTAACTGTTTGCCACACATCATGCATAGTAACCAACTTTAGTTTGGAGCAGTAGATTGTTTGCCTATGATTCCCTTTCCTATTTTCTTAGTTGGACTTGGGCCATCTGCACAATAGACTACTGAGGGGTCAAATTTACATTTGTTATGTAAGAATGATGAAAGTAAATAATCCAAAATTATTTAATGACAAAATTTTGAATGCTGTGGTACTTTTAGGCAAGCATACACTTATGGAAAAGAAAATTCTTTATTTGTGTGAGTGGTCATAATTACTATTGGTATCCTTCCCAAATACTTTTTTATTGTTTAGATCATACAGATCTATGCAATATAGATCATAGATCATATTTGTTTTGATAAAAAATGTTTTCCTCTTTTAATTTTACTATGATCCACTTGTGTTTTAATTGCTATTTATTCTTTGCTTTTCATTCTCCTGTCAACTCTATAGTAGGATGGCTCCTGAACCAAAACTTCTACCCCAAGAGGAAGTGACATATGCAGAGCCTGTTCTCATACCAACAGCCAACAAGTCTCTCGCTTCATCACCAAAAGGCACACTGAGGAAATCACATGCAAATGCACCTCCTGCAGAAACTCTGTTCCAGTTTGCAGATAACTACACTCCACCTCCTCCAAGAGATCCTTATGCTCACCAACGAGGGCGTGATAACTTTGGCACCCTTCGTAGTCATCAAGGAGATTCCTTCGGCACAGCCCACAGGGGAGGAGGGGTTGGTGGAGGAGGTCATAGAGCTGGAATTGGGGATGGATTCGGCACTGCAAGGAGCGTGAAGAAAGTTTATCTCTGAGAGGCGGAGGGGGCCGGAGACACAGCGGCTAAGCGACAGAGGAGGGCGGGAAGCGCAGCAGGTGGACGGGTCAGAGGGCAAGGCACCACGGGAGGAACAGGGAGATCGGGAGGCCATCCCCTGGCGGGGTCATCGCCCTCTCCTTCCTCTTCAGCCTCCTCCCCGTCCCCACCCTCTTCCTCTCCTTCACCACCATCCTCCTCTCCCTCGCCGACTCTGGTCCCCGTGCATCACGCTCTGCCACAGAGCAGCGCCCCTGAAACTGGACCTCAGCATGCACCCTGCAGCTATATCTACAGGACCTGAGACCTCCGTCTTTGGCTGTTGGAGCTCCGTTGCCCCCAAAGAGTGAAGCGCCTCACTGGCTGGTTGATATGTGTCAACTGATTGGTTGAGGAAGGAGAGGAGTGCACAACATGTTATTGTCAACGATTGACCCAGTTTTTTTTAACTGGAGTTGGCTCATTGTGCGTCCACTTTTAAGGTCGCTGGTGTGGTGCTCATGGTCAGTTCTTTAAAGGCTTTTCTTTTACGTGAGGCCAACTGGACTTCCTGTAATCAGGGATTTGACCCTTGCATTATGATCTTTTATTGCATGTTTAATATCAGTGAATGCCTCATTCTTACTTTGTGCGTCCTTTTCAGGAACTCTCAGTAATGGACATAATTGCATGTACAGATATTTATAGGCATGAATTAAACGGATGGAGCCTTTGAGCCCATTTATGCAGAATTTTTACTGCTGGAGGTTTTGCTAATGTAAATATGCATGTAAAAGAGTAATTGATGTTTTGATGTTTCTAGTTACGATTGTAATATTCAGTAAGCAGTGATCATTTGAGATGGAGAGTATTGTTTCATAAAGACTGAAATCACCTATTCTCCTGTAAGCTCAGGAGTTATCCCATACAATTCAAAACGAGGACACATAGTCTCAGCTGAAAAGATTTTGGTAGATTGCTACCTTTTGACTCTGTGTCCACTTTAGAATTATTGTCAACCTGTCAATTCTGATAGCACTTAGGTAAAGTTCATACAATGTATAAAATATTGAAATTTTAGTTTCAAGAAGGAATGAATCAGTGAATGTGTTTTTCAGTGTACGTGATAGTGAATGCATGCATGCATGGATGGATGTATCTTGAGATACATTCTAGGTCTGTAAAACCCATTGTAGGAAAGGTTATACTCAGGCTTTTAAACCAAAGAGAATTTTAGATATTGAAATACCAATAATCAAGCACACTTAGCTTATTTTCTGACTGGCAGTTTGGCTGAAAGTTAAATGAGGTAGCCACACCAATAGAAGTTCCTCAAGGGTGGTGTGAATTGTGCTCTTCCATTCTAGTGGAAATGGAAGATGATTTCCCAAATTTTCTATATCTATAGGAAGTCATATGTTTATCATAATAGCTATTATTGTTGGAACATTTACAAAACCAATTTTTAGAATTTGGTACATAGATTTTAATTTTACATGAAGGAATAAAAATTGGATGTTTGCTCCAATATTTTTTGTGTAAATTGATTGAGTTCGTAAAATATGAAATATTAAATAATTCCAAAGGCCTCACTGTGATCAATTTTAACCCTTTGCTGGTAAAATTTAGCTTAGTTTTTATTTGTTTTTTTTCAAATGATCGTTGTCAATATAGAGAAACTGAAATTAATTATCAGCAATGAACTATTCATGACTTTTTCAAAATTTTACTACAAATTGAGCATTCCAATTTTAAGGTTTCCAAAGAAAGTGTTTCTGCCATCTCATAGCCAAATATACAAGCTTTTTAATAGATTTAGGCAAAACTTATTAATTTTTTAAGTGATTGAATATACACATATTTTGAAAATTTTATTATATTTAATAAGTTTTCTAGCATAATATTTATTGTTTTGATGATTTTTTAAATTAAATTCATTCATGTGTGTAATAATTTTGCCTAATCTTCACTGCCATGTGAACAAATTGTCATCTTCTAACTCATCAACTTAGAGCAACTTTTTGAGACTCAACATGATACTTGATGGGTAATCTGGCTGTCATTGTTGGTTCTAAAATGACATAGAAATGCTCCATTTTCATTGTTGGTTGAATAATAATTTTGTATATTTTCTGTGATTGCTCATTTTGATTTTGTTTAGGCTTCCAAGAACTGATCATGGGTAATGAGCCTATTTGTTTTCAAATTTGCACAATCTTTCCTTTTGATAATAAATCATATAAATGTGCAACTCTTATTTCATAGGATTTCATCTTTGAAACTATATTGTAAATAAAAATGTTGGAATAATTACGGATTGTGTGCCATGAGAAATTATTTTGGCTAAACTATTGTTCCATTTCCATTTCCATAATTGGTTGTGCATCTTTTAGCTGAAATGTTTCTAATATTGTATAAAGATTCTTATGCTTATTCCTAAAAATGCAGGGCCAGCTATTTTGTAATGTAATGCAAGTTTTATAATGTAAGTTCCAATGAAAAAATGTATCCTTAGACTTAGCATTAAGGTTAACTTATATATATTTATGTGGCTTTTGCCTCATACAAATTGGGAAATGGCATACCAGCAGCCAAGTCATCCCAGTATCTAATGAAAAGTGCCGCCACAATGTAATTTTATAATTAAAATTGTGTCTGATCTTATGCATGATTCACTCTTTGAGTTTGGAATGAAAGTTATTTATTTTTAGTGTGGTGAGGTATGCAAACTGTGGAAAGTGCAAATGCAGTAATACGTTTCTCAAGGAAAAATACTGAAATATATTTGTGTTGGCCTACGATGACACGGTATCTCAACATTAATAAAACCAAAACTCACACAGACATGGCAGTTTACCTCACTCCTGAATGGTTAACTGCTCTCCACATGGCATGTATTCGGAGTATTGCAAATGATATAATCTCTCTATGTTAATAATTTCCTGGTAACAGTGTCTGTGTGCAGTATTTGTAAAATTTGTTTGGAAAAGAATTTTGTCATTTAATGAGTAATGCATAAAGAATGGTTCACTACCACTACTACATATATTCCTACTTGAATGCATTAAGAGTTAAATTTTTCAAATTTTAAACAAAGTCACAGAAGAGTAGAATAAATAAGTTTGAGCACGTATATTTATCTTGTGAGCATTTAAGGGAGAAGATTAATCTTCATAATGTTCACTATATCTTTTTACTGATTTCATAAGTGAAAAGACTATATTTGGAAGATAACAATAGGATCATCATTTGAATTAGAGAGTACCATATATTTACAGGAGATGAATTTCTTCTTTTTGCCATTTGTAGAAAATTGTCCAGTCGTTAGAAGCTGATTAGTCTAGTTTTGGACATCCGTGCCTGTAGGGTCCGATAAGGAAATTGACATTTAAAGGGAAAGGTAATGTGATAATAACTGGTTCTCGAAACTTATTGAGTCTTATCTTTCACAATACAAGTTAATCTTGTTCTTAAGGTAATGCTATATAGTTTAAAATTTGGCTCTCAGGAGAGAATGCATTTACATGCAACACATTCCATTTATTTTATTTTGCGATGAAAATTATACAGTATTTATTGATAGACTGGTTATGTTCTACATTAGGAATATTTTGCCAACATCTGTTCATCCCTCTATTTTCAAAGTAAGCCAGTGTCAGTTTATCCAACATGTAACTTCATTGATTCCGGTTAATAAATGTTCATGAAGTATTATGACCTGCATATGTAAGGGCAGTATCATCTGTAATATTTTTCTTTTGTAAACAATGTACTGATACTATACTAAATAATAAATGACTTTGAATAGGATGATTTATGGATTACTTTCCTCACTTTTGAGTAGCGGTGAGTTTTCTATTAATATTTGTTATTCCCATATCCTTTATTGGTAGCTTTGCCTTTGGCTGTGGAAGATTTAAACAGAGAAATTTACTCTGATGTCTTCCCTCAGGAGTCTTTCCACAGTCTCTATACATGTTTGCAGGTACGCAGTACGATTATAGTATTTGAATGTTTTGTAGGAGTTATTTTTATTACATTGTAAATTATTTCAGTATAATACATTGTGCCAAGTAAAATAAAATGAAATTTTCTCGCTCTGCAGTTAAATTGGTCATTCAAGTTTTCTTTTTAGCATTTCACAGTACAGCTACCAGAAAAAATTGACTTCTAATGACGGAAGGTTGTGCAAGTACACTTCTTTCTCTGAACTAATTCTAACAAGCATATCCCACCTAGAGTGATGATTTCATCTTATTGGTTGAATTCAAACGAATAAAAAAACTCCATACTAAATAGAACACAAATGACCTTCCTTAATTATTTTAAGAAATTTTTAGTCAAGTCCTTGGTAGGACTTCACTGCATTTGATGGCATACAGGTATTGAATTTTTACAACCAGCCACATATGCTTGCGCAGCACAGTTCTTGGTGTAAAAAATGGTGGGTGCCATAGCTAGGGAATGCCACCGTCCGCAGTCGCCTGCATGCAGTGGTTGAGTGAAGATGGAGCTTAGAGCCAAGTTTGTTACCATACGCTTGTCCAAAAAAACAATGGTGCAGAATTTGGAGCAGCAGTGAACAATTAAATTTTGCTTTAAACTCTATTGCATGGTGTATGGCGTGAATATGCTAAAAATACATAGATAAGCCTATGGGGAAGGCGAAATGTCACAGAACCAAACTTCCAAGTGAATTAAGAGGTTACTGGAGGGTCGAGAGACCCTGGAAGACGACTAGTGTTTTGGGCACCTGTCAATGGCAAAAGCTGATGATACAATCCAAAAAGTGCAAGAAGTATTGGACAGCTATTGATCAATAAGTGTCTGGATGTTAGCTGAATAAAGTGGGGTGCCAGAATCAGTTGTTTACCTCATTTTAACTGAGATTTTTTTTGTCATGAGGAAGATCATGATTGTGACGAAAGTTCTCACCGACAATGTGTCACAACATAGAGGAACAGTGCCTGTTGAAGCACCAGAAATTGCTTGAATGCAGTTTGAATTAAATTTAAACAGAGCCTGAAGTTTTATGAAAATTGGTTACAGAAGATAATACATTAAATTTAAAGTTGGAACTGAAAGGACACCACCAAGGGATACAGAAGGGTTTAAATGGAGCTTTAATGGCCTGTCTATGACAGGTTAGGCCTTCCAGGAAGCAAGGGTGTAGCATTGGAAAATGTGCACTAGTTTAGAGAGTATAGTTTGAAAAGTTCTAAAGAGATAGTAACTTTATGTTGAAGAATAAATTATTAAAAAATAAATTACTGGAACGTTAGGGATGGACTGTATAAGATGCACCCCCATTTGGGTAGGGAAAACTACAAAAAAAAGAAAAAGTTCTGATTGAACTATTGAAACTTAATGCATTTGTTTAGTATACTATTTGCATTTTATTATCAGTCCAATTACTTTTTAAGATTCAAGGTTCACTATGTTTTGTTATGATCATATACTCTAATTGATCAAGGTGTCAATATAAATATCTCAATTCTTCCTTAGGCATATAAAATGCAGGGGTCATTTTTTACCCATAAAAACTTCCTTTTATATGCTGCTCAATATTGTAGTAACTCCTTAGCATCTATTTGGTCCCTGTTCTCCACATCTATAATATAATAATTACACCCATCATTACTTTTTCTTTGCATGTAATGCTATTCATACAAAAATCAGGTAAACCACTGAATTTAAGCTTTAGGAGTGGTTTTCGTCTGTCAAGTTATTCTAACTTTTGTGATGTTGAAAATATATGAAAAAATATTCCAGAATCAACATTGGTGAGGTTGATAGTTTTCACAGTAGATTTTTTAAAAAAGCTTTGAAAATATCAGTATGGATGGTGAATTGAAGGAAAATTTTGAACCAGAATCTTGCACTCAATATTGTATGGAGTTCGAATTGCTGGGTCAATGATTGCAAAGAGTAAATATCATAATTATGATATTTACTCTCATTAATTATTTTGGTTAGTTGGTAATTAAGGTGTCTTATATATCTTTATATATCACTCTCTTCAAGGTGATTTTCAGCTTTTCTTAAAAAATCTTAATATTTTGCTCAATTTTGTTTTCAAATGGAAACCCAACTTACTAATAATACTTTCTGGTGATTTCAATTGCAATTTGCATATACATGGCTCCAAACAGAACACTTTCCTTAATCTCCTCAATTCCTACCGGCTTGATTCACTATAATGCAGTCACCTGTATTTCTTCTTCATCAGCTCTCGATCTTTCTTCTCAAACGTTGATAATACTTTATTTAAACGGACAGATGTCCTATTACAAATGTTGAAAATGACCAAGGTAACATTTGAAAAGTTTGAAAATAAACATATGAGCTTAATTAAAGAAGATTGACACAAATGAAAATTACAATTAAATTGGAGATAACACATTACATGTTACAATAAAAGAAAAATACACCTTAATAATTCTGCACCATTAAACATTTTTTAAAATAAAATTTCTGAATACATTGTGTGAAAAGTAAAATATATCAGCGGATTTACAATGACTATTAAAATCTCTCATTATTCTAAAAATAGGCAGAAAATACAAATAATTATTACATACATATGGAATATGAAATAAATGATGGGATCTTGAATGAACAATTGGAACCCTAAAATTTATAAGAGATAAAAGATAAGAAGACTTGATATGATTATTTAACAGAGAGTGTAAGAATAGAACTCCATTTTGCTTCCTACGAGCAGAGAGTGTGTGTATATTTAGTAATTTCAATGTCTTTTCATATTCTCCACTTTCTCTCTCAATTCCAAACTTAAAAGCCACCAGTCTCAGAAATTTATTCTGGACTCTCTCTAAGCCTAAGTCGTACTTATGATAAGAAGGGGACCAAACTATTGAACTATATTCGAGAACTGGTCGAACTAGGGTGATATATAAATGTCTATAGCAAAAAATATTGTTAAAATCCCTACAATTTCTATACATGAAACCAAGAATTTTATAGGCTTTAGTAATTATGGTATCTATGTGCCTACTGAAAGACAAGTCGGAAACAAAGAGAACACCCAAATCCAGTTTATGGTCCAATCTTACAAGACTTTTTCCAGATAATGAATAGTCAGTTATTATAGGTGACTTGGATTTGCAGAAGGTGACAACATTACATTTACTAATATTTAAAAACATAGCATTTGTTTTGCACCATTCAGAGATATCTGTCAAACACCTTTGCAGTGCAGAAGCATCTGTATTCGAATCAATAGTATGAAATATTTTAATGTCGTCAGCATACATAAGATAATTAATTGGTTTAATTATGGTTCCAATATCATTAATGAAAATCAAGAATAAAATAGGTCCCAGATGGGATCCCTGAGGGACTCCAGATACGCCTTCAAAGGGAAAAGAAGTAATACCTTTGATTTTCACCTTTAGTTTTCTATTAGACAAGTAACTGCAGAACCAAGATAATAAATTCCCACTAATACCATAAGCTCTAAGCTTTGCTAGAAGCATGGAATGGCATACCTTGTCAAATGCTTTGGTAAAATCACAGTAAATAGTGTCTACTTGATGATGATCATGTACTGCGGTGGTGACAAAGTGCTGAAAAGATAATAGGTTAGTGACAGTAGACCTGCCACTCCTAAACCCATGTTGTTCATCATCTAAAACATTCTCAATAAGTGGGGTAAGTCTATTTGTCACTAAACTTTCGAGTACCTTTGCTAAAACAGATTGGATAACAATGGGTCTGTAGTTGTTCACATCATTTTTGTTACCACTCTTATGCACTGGAATTACATAAGAAGTTTTCAAGAAATCCGGAAAAATACCGTAGTCTAAGGATTTATTAAAAATAATATAAAGGGGAAAGACCAAAGCTTCGCAGCAGTTTTTGATAAGTAACGGAGGCAAGTTGTCAGGTCCAGGGCTTTTTGATACATCCAGTTTCCTCAGAATTTTTAAAATTTCATCAACGGTAACATTCTCTGTTGAGATATTAATACTATGACTAAAATTAAAATTTGGAACAGAATAATTATCCTCATATGAGAAGACTCCAGAAAAATATTTTGCAAATAGATTAGCGATATCTTTAGGATTATCACACTTAATGCTATTATAGGACATTGATGATGGGATGTTATTAGTTCTTCGACGATTATTAACGTGTGACCAGAAAGACTTAGCATTAATTAATATATTGTCCTGTACAGTATTTATATAGGAAGCATAACAGGATTTAGAAAGTGCTTTACATTTCTTACGGATATCAGAAAACTTTTGGTAATCGGTGGAGTTCCCAGAGGCCTTATAAACTTTGTGTAGGATTTTCTTTTGAGAAATTAATTGTTTTAAGGTGGGAGTAAACCATTTAGGGTAACTGCTATTACGAAATGATATGATAGGAGTGAATAATTCTATAGCTTGATACATTATTGAATAAAAACTATTCACAGCCTCATTACAATCTAAATTACATAATATCACAGGCCAATTAACTTCATTAAGGTAGCTATTTAAGCCAAAGAAATCACAGTTTTTATAATCAAGTATAAACTCTTTTTCCTTGGCCATTTCTACTTTCTTTGGAATATTTATTATTAATTCAATGGACGGATGATAAGAATCACATTTAGTTAAAGGATCATCCACCATGGAGCATGTAACATTTGTTGAATTAGAGAAAACAAGGTCCAGCAATTTATTATATTTATTTTTTACAGTATTGACTTGAACTAGACCCTGGAATGAAAAATTGTCAACAATAACTTTAGCTTGAGGTGAAAGAACACATTCAGTAGAGACTTCATCGTTCTCAGATGGAGTATTCCAATCTATAGAGGGTAAATTATAGTCTCCTAATATAAATATTTCATCAAAATCTTTAGTTAGGATATTTTCAACTCCAACACAATGACTATCATATAATGCAACCGGAGAGTTAGGTGGAAAATATACGGATCCAATTAAAAATTTCAAATCAGCAAAATAGATACTTACAAAAACTTGCTCAACATTATAATCAGGTAGAATTAGTTCATAACAAGTGAGTGAAGATTTTACCGCTATTAAAACACCACCCCCTCGTCTTTTGTTCGAATATGTGGGGTCACGATCTCTTCTGAAGATGTGATAATTCGGCCAACTGAGTTCAGATGTAAGAATGTCACTTGTCAGCCAGGTTTCAGTAAGCACAACAACATCGTAATTTGACACACTTATGGCTAAACTAAGTTCAGTTAGTTTTGTTCTGATGCCTCTAACATTTTGATAATAGACTGAGAGTAACACAGAAGACGATAAATCATTAATTTTGCTACGAATGCCATTACAATTTTGATAATAAAAATTTAGGGTTGACTGCCGATAAATTAGTTTTTTTGGATAATTTTAGGAACTCCAGCAATGTATTTTATGATAAGATTCGGTTCACCTTTGTCACTTCTCTCTTTAATTTCACAACGAAGCTTATTTATATAGTTTCTTTCACATAATGTTCTGTCCCTCGACACCGAGATACGAAAGTCCGTGTGTCTCTTTCTGTGAATATTAACGAGACGCAAGAATTCCAGAGCATCAGAATCCTGCCAAAAAACTACTTTAAGTGGTCTAAGCTTGCCTTGAGATCGTCTACCAAGTCGTACAACCTTGCATTCGCTGACTTCGTAGTTCATCCCCACATCGGCCAAGATATCAGCAAGTTGTTTTACATCATGCTCCAGGTCTTCATTACTAGTAGAGGAAGCACTCTCTGGAACATTATGTAACAAGACGTTTCTCAAACGCTTGTATCTTTCCATAGATTCCGCTACTGCCACTTCGATGACTTCCTCATGATTAGTGCATGACGATCGATCAACACGAAGTTCTTCAATTTGTAGTTTCAGCTCATTAATTATATCTACCAGCTTATCCACCTTATTCTTATTTGAGTTTACACATAAATCACAGTGGAACAATAATCGTCTATTTTGCAATTTTAGTTGAATCACATCATTTCGGGTTAGTCCGCCACATGTTGCATGAAGCGGCAACAAACAATTGTCGCACTTAATTTCCTTCTCAGGCGCAAGTAAATCTTTACAAATTATGCACTGATTAACGAAAGGCATTATGTGATCAATAATTAATCTATATTTAACAACCAATGTTGCAAAATCGTGTAAATAAAGAAAAAAACGGAGTGCTCACAATACCACGTGTATACCGTACGGTCGATCGATATCGAATGAAGATATTACATATACTACATATACTACATATGTTAAATCACTAGTCTTCCCTCTGATATATCTGACCATTTTCCTGTCATGTCTTGTTTTCATATTAAAGATAAATGTTTGCCAATTTATCGTCAGTTGAGAATCTTTTCTGACATTAACATTGCCCACTTCAATAATCTTTTAAGAAAGGAAATCTGGTTGGATGTTGTTTATACACCTAATGAATTTGATTTAATTTTTCAAGCATTTTATGACAAATTTCTTTACTTATTTAATGTAGCCTTTCCTCTCACTACTGAAAAAATCATGAAATCTCCTTGCAAACCTTGGGTTTCTGACGAAATCTGTGCTTACTCCACCTACCTCAAAAACCTTTATTTCCAGTACAAATCCACAAAAAATGAAGACTTTGAAATTAAATCCATAAAGAAATCTTACAAACTCCTCTCTTCTGCAAAAAGCACTTCAGCAATTACAGACTGTCAAATTGTTCCAATAAATCCCGTGAGATATGGAAGATCATTAATGAGTCACAAAAAGCAAGTACACATCACATTATAGACTCACCCAATCCCAACATCTTGGCTTCTTATTTTAACAAACATTTTACCTCACTTCCCTCTCCTAAACAGTCCATTGATCCTTTTGATTACCTGAACGTTACCAATCATGCTTCTTCTCTTTATCTTTCTCCCTGCCTTGAAAACAAATTGAAACCATTATCATGAATTGTGGCACCAAATTTAGCACTGGCATCGATTGTGAACCAAATTTTCTTATCCAACAATCTTTTGACCTAATTAAGGATCCTCTACTTTACCTTATTAATACTTCCTTCCTCACTGGCACCTTCCCTTCTGCTCTTAAAACCTCCAGAGTTTTTCCTTTATATAAGAGAAAAGGTAATCCTAATGATTCCAATCCATACAGACCCATTGCCTTACAAACACAATTTTCCAAATGTTTGAATAAATCTTTCACAAACATTTAGTTTCATACTTGGAAAACTGCAAAATTTTATCTCCTCATCAGCACGGTTTTTGCCAAAACAAATCTACTACAACTGCTATCTTTCAGACAATTAGTCATAAACTTTATGCCTGTGGTCTCTTTCTTGATTTCTCTAAGGCATTTGATCTTGTTAACCACCAACTCCTGGCTCAAAAACTTGACAGAATAGGTATTAGAGGCTCTCCAAAAAACTGGCTGCTGTCTTATTTGAAAGACAAATCTCAGCAAGTGACTGTATACAAAGATCTCCTCCCAAGACATTTAATCTTCGAGTTCCTCAGGGCTCTGTACTTGGTCCTACACTGTTCTTAACATATATTAATGATCGGCCTGATCATATAACAAGCATACCTGGTAGCATCCCCATTTATATGCAGATGACACAAATATTCTATTTTCTTCTTCAATCCCTGAATGTTGTTGCTGAGAAAATTCACACTTGGTCACTCAATAATTTCCTCAAACTTAATCATGATAAATCTTCAGTTACTCACTTCTTCAAAAAATAAACCTGCTCAAAAATTTGATATTTCTTTAGATGGCAACACATTACCTCAGATAGACTCTACGACTCTTCTTGACTTACACCTCTACTGGGACTTTCATATCGATTCCTTAAAAAAAAACTCAGTCCTGTTTGCTTTCTCATTCAGAATATTTATTTTACTGTCTCAATTGATATTTTATTATCTATTTATTATGGTATATTTTATCCTCATATTGTATACTTCATACTGTTCTGGGGTTCTTCTTGCCATTCCATCAAATTATTCAAACTTAAAAAAGGAGTTTTAAGACTAACAGCTAAAACCAACCTTGATACACACAGCCTTCCTCTTTTTCAGCAATTTTTGATTTTACCTCCTCCTTGTATTTTTCTTTTATCTTCAGTTATACATGTTAAATCAAACCGAAACAAATTCAAGAAAAATACTGTTACACACACCTACAACACACACAACAGTAACAATCTTCATATTTCCTATGTTCGCAGCACTCATTCCCACTATAGTCCAGTTCATCTATCCATTATTCTATATAGTACTCTTCCTGAAGAAATAAAAAATCTAAGCTCATTATTGTTTTAAATCTAAGGTTAAGAAATTTTTATTAAGTAAAATGTTTTATTCAGTTGAAGCTTATCTTTCCATTTATTGATGTTGTATTTGTTTTTAAAATTTATATACCTGTATTGCCTTATCCTATGTATTGACGAAGCCCATATCTCTGATCTCTGGTAAATAATAAATTATTATTATTATTAATGACAAACTAAGTTCGTGACTTAAGCTGAGGATTTAAAAGTTAAGAAATTATGAGAAAAATATTTATTCAGGAACATCAAAGAAATATATGTGACCTAAAATAGGTCCCAAATAAGCAATATTTACCAGAAATTCATCCCTCTATAAATCCATCACCACCATCAAGGTGTAATATATCATCTGTGTCTAGCTGATAGAAGGTAAGTAAAGTATTGAGAAGAATGATTTTTTAATCAAAAATTCTCTGGTAATATCAAAAAATAGAACAAGAGAAACGTGCAACTTTTCGTTTCGCGTTAAAGAAGAAATCTCGGTAAAGTTTGAAATGTTCGCCGCACACTCTAGTCGAGATAATCGACTCTTGGTATTAACTTTCGATGTGTTCTCGATACATCAATGTATATCGATCTGACCGAAAAAAGAAAAAGGAATTGTTTTCGTTCTGGTAAACACATCGGTAGCTTTTATACATCACGTATAATTGTTTCTTGAATTGAGAACCCATCGTTTTTGTTAGCTTCTTAGTAATGTCACTCGTTGCGTACGCCAATAGTGATGATTCAGGCGATGAAAGTGATAAAAATGAGGATACATCTGAATCAAAAAGTTTCACCAACGCTATATCTGACGATAAAATCCACGAATCTTCGGAGTCAAAGGGTAGAATTAATGAATCAGAAACACATCATAGCTTAGGAGAGGCTCTTCCTCGACCAAAACAAAATCATTCTACGTTAGGGGCGGAGGAACTTACTAAACGTCTTTTATTTTCGTCAGTAACTTTGCCCAAGAATAGGAGTACATTCTCAGAATCGCTGAATAACATTAAAGTAGTTAGTACTGAGCCAGTGGCTTCCGAAACAGTCAAGAGCAACGGGAAGAAGAGGGTGAAGATAACGCTGCCTTCACTGTCAGAGGCAAGTTATATCTTGATTCACTCATCTCCTTTTTGAATTGAGATAATCTTAGAGAAAATATTATCTGAATTTAAATTTTATCTAGTTCGATGAAGAAGAAGAATCAAAGCCAAAGAAACTGAAGCCTTCGACAGTATGTATTTTGCTATATTTAAACAACATGAAATTTGAACTGATTAGCATAAAGCTGTTCTAAGTATCATTTTCATAAATTTTTCTTTCAGAAAGGATCTGGGTTATTTTCTCTTTTACCAGCTCCGAAAAATCTGTTGGTAAAAGAAACTAACAGGAAATTAATTCCTCGAGTAGTATCGAAAGGCGCTAAGGTTACAAAGTCTGTTGTTCCTTTTGTTAAGAAAGTTGTGAACAAATCGTCCACTCTCATTAGCTATCCGGATTCCGGCGAAGAATCTGGAGGTGAGGATGCATCAGCAGGAGATTTCTTTTCTTTGACATCTAAAGATACAGAAGCCAATGCCACAGTAGAGGAAAACCTAGCGCTAGACCTTCCCGACGAAAAGTTATTCGCCAATAATCGTACTAGCTCATTGTCTGTGGCAGAACGGCGGACAATTAACGAAGAGGAAACCCCATCGTGTTCTTCGATCAACTCTGCAGACCAAAACTATCAGGAAGTTATTGGTCCTCAGCCAACCGAAAGTAAATATGCAGAAACGGAAGAAAATGAACTCCAATTAGACGAAGAGTCCGTAAGTAAAACTTAAACGTAAAGACGATCAATATCCAACTGAGTGGCTAACTAACATTTTGAAATTCCTTACCTTCAGAAGAGCGAGAATGTAACTTTAAGCTTGTTCTTTGCTTTTCCCTCCTTAGATATTCTGTATAATCCTCCACTTTCTTCTCCTTTTTTGCTTAGCATCAGTAAGAAAACTCCTATTGTTTTCTTTTGTGGCATAGATCAAAGAATGATATTTAAGCTTCTAAACACTAATTCAGTCTCTTTGAGGCTCATTTTATTTTTTTCCAAATATTCTTTTTTCCATTATATTAACATCCCTGTCTTAAATTTTTCTTCAACTAAAGGCTGGGCCTAGTCGCTGCAACCAAGTGGTCCTCTTTTCTGCAGTTCTCTTGAGTTTTCCATAGCTATTGGCCTTATCAGTTCCTATGTTCTGTTTAGATAGTGTTGTTGCCTTCTTCTTACCTACAACCTTCCCTTCTATAATTTTAATAATAAATGTCTTAAATTATACTAATTATATTTTAGAGTTAGAACTAGAGTTATATGAAGTTACATCTCTGAATGTTTTAAATGTTGACAATATTCATGCATTTCATTTATTCTTTGTGGTAGATTTACGTATATTTATGAGTTAATAAATTACAGATAAAGAGACTTTGTGGCCGCCGGGGACTTCAGGAGATATCAGAATCACAGATTATCGATGTGTGTGGGGAAACTCACCTCCCAGATCCTAAGGAATGGCTGACAAAGCAATTGACTGAGGAGCAGGAGACAAGAAGTCATCGCAGAAGGGATGGTCCTACAACTCAACAGAGACGCAAACATCAAATTACATACCTTGCTTTCCAGGTACTGAATCAACTATTATGTCAATCAAGTTTTGTCTTGGTATTTTATCCTCCCAGTAATCATAAATTTAAGTTATATTTCTGAATGTGGAATAATAATTTCATGCTAAATATCAATTAAAAACTATTGAAAAACCAAACTTTGCTTGAATGGCATCAAACCCTGGACCATATTGGATGATGTCTTTCCACCAACTATTTAGTAAAGTTTGAACCAGTGAACACGGTTATAGTTGAGGTGTACTTGCACACTAGTGATTACGGTGAAGATGACGTAGAGATGGTTAAGGAACAAATAGAGGATGTTATGGGAAAGGTTAATGGCAATAAGAATCTTATTGTTATGGGAAACTGGTACATGGTAGTTGGACGAGGCAAAGATGGGAAAGAGGTGGGAGAACTCGGACTAGGGAATAGAAACGATAGAGGACAGAAACTGATAGACTTTTGCAAGAGAAATAATGTCTGCATCATAAACTCACTCTTTCAGCATCACAACAGACAGAGATACACATGGAAAAGGCCCAGGGATACAGATAGGTACCTAATTGGTTACATTTTGGCAAGAACAAGGTTTAGAAATGGTGTTGTGGATTCTAGATAAAGATTCGGTTCATAACCTGGTCATGATGAAAACCGAGCTCAAGTTTAAAAATATCCTTCTGCCTTAATGTACACCAAAATAGAATTTAGAAGCTGTAAGGGGTGGGAAGTGTAAAGAATTTCAAGAATCAGTCAGCAAGGCTCTTGATCATAAGGGAAGGAAACCAACCACTTATGAGGAATGCAAGAAGTTTAAAAATTGTGTCAAGGAATGTGCTCAAAAAACTTTTGGGAGGGTTAAACAAACCAAAATTAGAAAACCATGGGTAATTGTAGAAATGTTAAACAAAATGGAAGAAAGAAGGAAATAGAAAAGAGGCAACACCGACCATGGGTGCAGAATGTACAGAGCACTAAACAACGAACTAAGAAGGGAAACAAATAAGTCTAGGGAACAGTGGTGGAAGGGGCAATGTAATGAAATAGAAAAGCTGGTGTAAAGCAGGAGGGCCAACCTAATGTGTAGTAAAGTAAAGCAACTGACAAGGAATCAAATTAGTAAAAGAAAGGTGACGGTTAAAGACAGCAAAGGAATAAGGGATCCAGTCATCAAAAGGGGGCGATGGAAGAAATACGTTGACGACTTATATGGGAAAAACAATGAAACCCACCAGCATAGAAATAGAAAGTGAGGAAGAAGTTGAAGAAGACGATGTTGGACCAGGTTTACTTGATAGTGAAATAGAACGGGCATTGCAGGATATGAAAGGGAATAAAGCAACGAGATCTCAGTGGAGTTCCTTAAGATCCTGGGGGATAAGGGTAGCAAATGTTTCTATGAATTTATTAGGAAAATTTATGATGAAGGGCAATGGCCAGAGGATTTTACCAAAACTATCTTGATTCCTTTACAGAAAAAGAACAAGGCTACAGAATTTCAGGATTATCATACAATTAGCATAGTCTCTCATGCGGAAAAAGTACTTCTAAGGGTTCTGAATAGATGGGTAGAGGGAAAAATTAAATGGCAAATCAGAGAAGACCAATTTGGTTTTCAGAGAGAGAAAGGAACGAGGGATGCAATTGGGGTGATGAGAGTACTTGCGGAATGAAGCCTGGAATTTAAGAGGGGCTTATGTGTATGTTTTGTAGATTTTGAAAAGTCCTCGATAGAGTCCAGTGGCCAAAACTGATGGGGATATTAAAGAAATATGGATTGGACTGGACAGATAGACGTTTGGTTCAAAATCTGTATCTGAATGAAACAGCCCGTGTAAGGAAAGCTGATGGGGAATCGGATTAGGCTGAATTGGGTAGGGGGGTATGACAAGGGTGTCCTAAGTCACCATCCTTTTTAATATATATGCAGAGGATATGGTGCAAGAAGCCTGGGAAGAAATAGACAAGGGAGTAAAGGTTGGTGGGGAAGTAGTGAAGTCTGTAAGGTATGCGGACAATAAAGCTATTGTATGTGATCCCTTAAGAATTTGCAAATATCAGTAAATGCTCTTAACGATAAAGCAAGGGAGTTTGGAATGAAAATGAATGTAAGAAAAACTAAAGTATTAAGATTCACTAAGGGAAAGAAAGCTAAGTTAACTACATATTAAGGTGGATGGGAAAAACTAGAACAGGTCGATAAATTTTCTTATGAAAGCAATCAAGGAAGCTTTAACTGTGTGGAACTCCATCCTAATAAATGGGTGGAAATAACTTTGCAAAATTCCACTTTAAAAGTTTTTAATACCGCGACCGGTTTCGGACGTTAGTCCATTATTAAGCAATTATCCATTAAGTAAGTCCATTATCAATCAATATGATGGAAGATGCTGAGATGAGATTTGAAAAAGAATATCCTTGGCCAAGGAAGCCTTTATGAAGCGAAAGGGATTGATGGCTAAAGGTCTTGACAAAAGAATCAGGAAAAGATTGGTGAAATCCTTGGTTGGGAAAATTGGTTATAATTGTTGATCATTATGCTTTTTCTGAGAAAAAATCGTAAAATTTCTGCTTTAGAATATACTGTTATTAAAAGTGACTATGGATTAGATTACAGGTTGCTATCTTAATTCTACCATGAAATCTATGGGAAAAAAACGTCCAAATCTAAGAGAAAGCAATGTCTAGGCATCTCAGAGGTGTAGCATTTCAGCCGCTTCTTCTTAATGTGATACAAACAACATTTTACATGTATTTTGTTGTTTATTTTAATTTATTTTCTCTTTGGGATGAGCATTCCATACTAGTATACTTATAGACAAACGGTAATGATTAAGATTTGTTTTACACTTTCCCTTGATATATCTGGAGAGCCATTGTGATTTGATTTCTAATATATTCTAAGCTTATAAAATGTTTTATTTTTAGTTACTAAAAGAGATAGAAATTGGTTTAATTTATGAGTACATGCCCTGGAGATTAAGAGTAGATATTTATTTGGGGGAAAATGTTTTTTTTAAGGAACCCTGTGGTGGCACTCTTATTTATTTTTGTTCTTAATATGGCTCTTTAGCCAAAAAGGTTGGATATTCCTTATTTAAAAATGATATTTATCACTTTGGGATAAGCCATGGACACTAGCACTTACTGTAAGATGTATTTCTACTAAAGGCTGAACTTGAAGTGAAATGGTTGATTATTTCTGGCTTAATTTATGCAAGTGCTAATTAGCTATGTGCAAGTATAAGATTTATTGATTATCCAGAGAAGTGCTCCAATTTTTCTTTACAAACACACACTATAAATAATTTCTTTTTCCAGTTTATGCAAGTAAGTGGGTAATGGTGGATTGCTTTTTAAGTTTTGTTATAAATTCTTTCCAGGCAAAGGAGCGTGAACTTGAGTTGAAGAACCAATGGGCACAAAATAGAATGTCCAGAAGACAAACACAAGCAAAATATGGTTTTTGAATATTTTATTGTTGGTGAGAAAGAATTTTATACTGTATGAAAATACTGGCAAAATAATATTCATTAATTAAACATGTTACCCAAAGGTATTTGTCGTAATATTTTCTATTTAAATACTTATAATTAATCTTTAAACTTAGGGTTAGTACTCTTGCACCTCATTTAAATATGTATTAAACCATTCCAAATGTATCTATGCATATTTAAATGATCATTGGAGAGTTACATCTATTTATTTGATAAGTTTTCACTTCCAATGAGAACTATTTATAGAAACAATGTTTATAAAGTCTGTTTATTAAAGTTTTTTAGTATTGAAGTGAATATTATTATTACCTATGTAGTTGTTATATTGTCAGGTGAAAATTTCATGATATGAAATTAACAATGCTGTGGGGACTGGAATTATTAGGTGAGTGAAATCAAGGAGGAAGAGACAAAGTTAAGTAAACTACTTGGAGGTAGAAACAAATTTGAGTAAAGTAAAATTATTTTAGGATCATTGTTCGGATTCTACTCCAGATATCTGATTAAAAAATGTGAATAAGAATTAATATTTAAATTAAAATATTTGTTTACCACTTCGTTAACAGCCAATAATATTGAAGTGAAATAAAGAATTATTTCTTGGAATGGGATTGAATTTAGTAAAGAATGCAATTGGCAATCATTACTCATATTTAATAAAAGTATTGCCGACATTGTGTATGAAAATGTCACTCTTTACACTATGGTCATAGCAATGTATTTTAATGATGCAATGAATAGTAATATTGCAGTTAAGGTGCTTGCTGTCCTAACAATTGGCTTGAGTTTCCTAGCTATATATGCTCATCTACTGGCATTTCTTGGAGGTCAGATACCACAAATTTAATTTCAAGTGCAGTTTTATGTGCTGTGAATGGATGGAGTCTCAGAGATGAAACTAGAGTAGTTGTTTAAAGAAGATGTCTCAGTTTAACTGTTCAAACAAGTTGTTTGGGAAAGGAGATTTCTGGCATTTTCAGATGCCAGTGGTTGATTTTCAGGATAAGGGTTTAAATCATTTGTGTAAACTTGTAAAGAGTGATGAAAACTGTATTTCCTTCTTACCACAAGGCTCTATCAGCAGTAACTCTGGAAGTCATTGATTTGCCTATGTAAGGGAGACTGTAATTCTTGAAAGTTGTATTGAACATATTCTATTAGAATATTTCTCCAAATGATTTTTTATTGGATAAATGCATTCTATGGAATCATCTAAGAAACTTATAAGAAAGCTAAATTTAACAATGCCTTTTGACCCTTTCCAAAGAAATTTTTATGTTTTTTAATCTTTTACATTATAAAGGTTTTTGCTATTTAGTAGACAACTTCATTGCGTAATAAGAAAATTGTACTGTTTTAGAATTCCTTTTCTTATGGTTTAGGATAGCTGTTCTATGTAAATATACATCATTTCAATTTTATGAAACAGGTGCTGTAAATCAAAATTCTTGTCGAAGAATAAAAAAGTATTTAGTCAAACCTTGAAAGGTTCATATGAAGGGGACAGTTTTTTTGTCACTTATAGATATTGGATAAAGATTTATCTAAAGATTAACATTGAGAAAATGGTTTTACAGTTATAATATATACATCCAATTTTAGGATTTGATTGAAACATTTTTATGTCAAGTATTTTGTAGAAGTTAATAATCATAGAAGTCAGGCTTCCTACTGAAACAGATGTGCACTAATTATTTTCACTCATACAATTCACTCTAATAATCCAATCAATGTGTACAGCTTAATTTCTGAAAGAAGATTTTCAAAGGAATAAAACTTCATGTCATTAAAATGTTACAGTTAAACTTCTGTAGTTTATTCTTCCAAAGGCAGTTTTAAAATTGTGATGAAACTGAAATAGATAATTTCAAGAACGTATACACCATGAGAAAGATGAAAAGGAAGGCAATTGGGAAAGAAGTGATAAGAATTGTCAACTGAAAATGGCATACACATATAATTAATACTTTACAATGAGTTTTAATGAGCCATCACAATATTTTTAATTCCATGAACATACTGTGCAGGGCATAAGACATCCTATGTTTTGAAGAATAAAAGAATATTCTGAAGTAAAATGCACCATGATTTTGAAGCATTCTGGGAAATACATTTCATGATTGCACTTATGCACCCTGGAATTTGAAATAGACTATTCAGATTTTAGATATAATTTGATAATAATGAAATAAAATTTATTTTACCATTTGAAATGGTTCTTTATCATGCAGGTAGATGGGCTCAATGATCCACAAGGTGCTTCCTAGAAAGCTGTCATGCTGAGCAACTGAAATATAGACTACTATGTTTTCATTAATTCTTAGTATTTTACAACTGAGAGATGAGAGAATTCACAGATTACCCCAAAATAGTTCCTGCCAACTTGGCAAATGAACTATTTTTCATTGGTCTTATGGCACTGGATAGAGGAAAATGTATCTATTATTTACTTTTGTCTCAGTATTTCTGCTGGCTGTGAAATAACATGAAAGAAATAAAGAGGTAATTGTAATTGTCCATAAAGGTTCCATCCTATGTAATGCTAAAAGACTCTCATAGAGTGAGATACTTTACTTACTACCTCTCATTAGATTGTGGCTCGGTGCAAGAGAAAACTGCCCTCTAGTTGATCCCTCACCTAGCGCTTGGTAGATAATGTTAGCCCTCTATGATACCCCAAATGATACTCATTTGGCTCAGCACTCATGTTTTCGTTTGAACTTGCAGAGCAAATTAAATTATTTATTTCTTCTCATAATGTAGAGGGGTGCAGGACACAGCTACTTATGGGACATGGGGGACCAACAAGGTTGGATTACTCTTGGGTCTCTAACAAACTTATGGTTCATTTAGCATTGCACCAGGGTGCACGACAAGGATGCTAACTAATTCTCTTGAGTTCCCTTTATGCAATAGTTGTATGATATCTGGAATTTGACCTTACAATGTCATTCTACATGTTCTGTTTTTAGGTGTACAACTATACCTGAAAAGGAAAAGCAAGAAAAAAGAAGACTTTTAAGGCATTGGGAAGAAGGCCAATCAAAGATGAATAGATCAATAAAACTGTGAACTTAGAATGCTCATTATCTTTCTAGAATTACATGAGAAATCAGTCTCTCTCAAATTTTATTGCCAATTGTAATCAATTTGGAGACAATGGAAAATTTTTAAATAAAATTTACTAATTCAGTATTTAAGGAAGAAATAAGAGCAGGTTCTCGCAACAAAGATTTTCTCAAGGGACTGGGGAGATAATAAGAGTGTAAAAGTTTAGAGCTAAGTTGCACTAATCTAATCATCTTTCATTGGTCTCTCTCCTTGATCCCTTTAAGACTTAATTTTTGTAGCTAAGATTTCTCACCCATATGATGATATCGTAAATTTAATGAGGTATAGTTGCTTAAGCTGAGGTTGTCAGAAGTTATACAGATCGATAATTAATAAAATCTCTCTCCTGCAGCAATGTTAATATTAATTTAAGCAACTAAATCCATGCCTTATCAAAGGTGATTAAAAACCCTCATCATCATAGATATTCCAGAATAAAAGTGATATTTTCAAGGTTGAACTGATCATGCTTAACTAAAAGATTTGAAATTCATTCCAGAAGAACTTTCCTCCAAGGCAAATTGAAAGGCAACAGATACATTTTTAGATTTACTACAATCCATAACATTACAGCATGACTTCTTATTCACTCTTTTTAATTATACATCTGAGATAGAATCTGAATAATGAACCTAAAATAATTTCACTTTACTCAAATTTGATTTCACCACTTCCACACTTGATTTCACTTCGCTAATGATTCCAGTTCCTACGGTGATGTTGTTCTCACGAATAGTAAAAGATTGACCTGGCAACAGAACCATTTTTTTTAACAAAGTTAAATACACACAAGCATTTTCCCCGGGCATAATCATTTCATGCCCTTCCATTAAATCTATTCTGCAAGGAATGTTCCACGTTTTGCTGAATAGCTGTTGAATATATTTGCTCATAATGGGTTTACTTCGTCCTCCTTCAGATCGCGAAAGAAAGTATATATTTGCAATAAAGTGGTTGCTAATGGAAACACTCTTGCTTTCACAAAATAGCATCCCTTTCTGCACCGAAGTAATTTTTACACCGCGAAGGAGGGCACCCAAGTTATCACCAGCAACAGCTTTAGATACAGACTTTTTGAATATCTGGACATCCGCCACTGTTGTTTTTATTCGTTGGTCAAAACCTAACAAATCCCCTTCCGCATTTTTTCTAAGGATCCCTCTGGTGAGTGTACCTGTCACAACAGTCCCTCTTCCCGGTACGGTGAAAGCATTATCAACTGGTAACAAAAATGGAGATTTAGTGTCTCTGGTTGGCTTTGGTATATGTTCATCCAAAGCATTTAAAAGGGATTTTATCGATGGCTCTCCCAAGGGAGACGGGTCTCCTTTGAGAGCCAACAAAGCTGACCCTATAACGACGGGTGTTTGCGCACCATCAAAGCCGAAACCAGAAAGGAGCTCACGCATTTCAATTTCGACTAATTCGATAACATCTTCGTTCACGACGTCGGCCTTGTTGATAAACACTACAACTTTATCAACTCCAACCTGTTTCGCCAAAAGTAGGTGCTCTCTAGTTTGAGGCATAGGTCCATCGTCTGCAGCCACAACTATCACTGCACCGTCCATTTGGGAAGCACCGGATATCATATTTTTTATGTAATCAGCATGTCCAGGGCAATCGGTATGAGCATAATGCCTAAGTTTAGTCGAATATTCTACATGAGTCGCGTTTATTGTTATCCCTCTGGCTTTTTCTTCAGGAGCTCGATCGATTTCGTCATAAGAGATAAACTTTGCCAAGCCTTCCCTCTCTAATACCTTTGTGATAGCAGCAGTCAAAGTCGTTTTGCCATGATCTATGTGTCCTATTGTACCGACGTTACAATGACGGACTTCTTCGGCAGTACAAAACTCACGTCTACAACCACTTGGGTATAAATTAAAAATTGTACAGTTTCTGCCAACCAACATGCACTGCGAATATTTTGATGTCCTAACATTGCTCACGTTTCTTGCAGAGGATGCGTCTCTTAATCTGCAAAACCAAGACCGAATGCAAGGATATCTTGTTGCCCACGACCGATAAGGGGCGACTCTTGAGAGAACGTCCATGTTTTTTGTTTACCATTGCCCATTGCGCATTTCGCTGTTTCATTGTTATCATGCAATTTTTTTGTTGTCTTTGTGAGAAGGGTGAGAAGTTTTGTCGTATTCGCGGAAGCTGTGCAAGGCTGAAGAAATTCCTCTAGAATATTCCGTAAGTGTTCCCTTTGTTAATTTCTTCTGTTGGGCTTGAACGGAATGTTATAATTTAAGAGCATATGCCTCCCAAATATAATTACTGCGAATTAAATCCGAGAAAACCTCTTAAATGTGATTTTGCGTCATATTCCCTCATCATTACGTCAACATAAATAAAAATTTTATGAATCATGGTCACATGCAAGTCGGTGTCTCATTAGTGGGTGACTTTTCCTTTAATTTGTGATATTTTTATATTAATTTCGGAGGTAAGGTTAGTATCTAGTATTTCAAATAATTCATACACATAGGTATCTACGTTAAAAAATCACTTTTCCGTCAGTTTTATTAAACATTTGACAGCTACCGAATGAAATAAGAAATTTTAGTTGCGTCATCTTTCCTTCTTATATATTGTGTGTCGCAGAGGATTTGCCATTGGGGAAAGAACCGTCGGACGGGCACATACGCTGACAGTAAATTTCAATTCGGGTAAGACATCACTGAACTTGATTTCTGTGCGTAATAATGTCATGATAAACGTTATTGTTGATAACTGACAAACTAAAATTTTACTTTATCTGCTTTATTTTAGCAAGGATGGCGGAAGATACATCTTCCTTTAAAGCTACATTGTATCTTGAAGGTTCATCGGGGAAAAATGAAGTTCGTCGCTTTGTTTTACCCAAAAATGCTTTAACAGATTTTCTTTTCCTCAAGGAGAAGTTAAAAACTGTATTTCAGTCATTACAATCGTTGCCATTCAGCGTGACGTGGGAAGGTAAATCAGCTTACATTAGCATCCTTTGCCTAGTTAAGAGGTATTGTAACATGTTTGTTTTTTACTTCCGTCTTTCTCCATCCAACAGATAGCGAAGGAGATGAAGTTTTAATTTCAAGCAACGAAGAATTGAAAATTGCTATAAACGAAATGAAAGGTGAAGTGTATAGGTTGAAAATTGAGGCGAAGAGTGCTTCAGGCTTGAAGGATGAAAATGCAGAAGGTTAGTACAATAAAACCTAATATGGTAAATTTCTAGATTCACACAGTTTAAATTTACCCCTAATATGTATATTATGTCTGATTATCATGGACTGGAATAATTATTCCCATTTCGTACACAGTTCACCCCTCAGTAAGTTGTGACGGTTGCGGTGGGGAAGTGAAGGGATTCAGATACAAATGCATCCAATGCCCTAACTATGATTTGTGCTCTGCTTGTGAAATGAAATGCCTTCACAAGGAACACTTTATGATTCGACTTTCGCAGCCAATAGCATGGGTAAGTGTTAATGTTATTTCAACGATTTTGTGTTATATTCAATATGCACCTTCTGTTCCGATGCTTTATATTAGTAAATACCATATTATCAATCAGAATTGCTTAAATGCCTTATAAATTTCAATTTTATTCAAATTTTTATATAAAATCCATTGAACACTATTATAATATTTAACTTGTGATTTCATCAGAATCCCAATTTTGGGCAACGTTTGGTGCATCACATGAATAAATCCGCCAGAAGATGTAGAAATCCTTCAGCTGATGGATGTGGTGAAGATAGAGGAGGACATCAACACCATCATCACCCTTGTCATTTTGGTGGTCATTCAAGAGGAAACAGAAACCAGCCAAGATGCGGAGCATTCCCACAGCTTCTTCAATATATGTTTGGAAATGCATGGGCTTCTAATGTTGATATGAGTGCTGCACAGGATTTTGGTGCAGAAGGTGCGGCTGCTCCCCCTCAAAATGAGTCTGAAAGGAAAGATGCTGACAAGACATCACAGGATAAAGATGATAGTCGCTTGAACTATCTAAAAACTATTGGAGAGACTGTGGCCACACTGCTGGATCCACTAGGTTTGTTGGATATGTTTCTAAATCCTTTATTAATTCCTAATAGATTGCAAGTCAATCATTAATGGTAAATCTTTTCTCTAACCTGATTCAATGGAAGACAATAACTCTTTTTTTATATGAATAATTCTTTTATATATTTTTTTTATTTAATATTGGTGAAGCAAAAGCTGTATGCTACATGGGTATTCAATTATGATCCCATCCACTGATTTAATTTATTGATTAGTGAATATGTCTTGAAAAGAAATATCTTAAAACAACTCCTCATAACCCCTTCTAAATATTTCAATTATGTACAATAATGGATCTTTCTCTCTCAATGAGTGATGGATGTTAAAATTCTCATTCTTTGGTTGCAAAATTTATATTTATTCAAATATTTTACTTAAGCGCAGAATATTTAGAAGAATTACCTAATATTACCCAACAGGATGTGCTCAGATTTGTTTCTTCTACTTAAATAATAATAATAGCATTATTCATTAGTAAATTACAAATTGTAATATAACAAATACGCAACAATTTATAGTAAAGGAAAGTGTCATTTAAGACAACAGCTGTATCATAAAACAAAAAGCAAATAAAATGAAGCAATGCGCAAAGAGGTAAATTAAAAATAAAGTTTTCATAAATACCGTAGAATAATAAATTTAAATTAGTGTGAAATTATGATGAAGAAAATCAATTAAATCACTGAATGATTCATTGTATTTCAAATTAAATTATCGATAATCTATCTATTATATATTGATGCTTCTCCGGATTCATTCATATCTATTATATATAGACGCTTCTCTGGATATACCTATATATACATTCATTCATAAGGGATCAATATTCTAACCATGTTCCACAAGTGCCACCGACTTGAAATTTTTACGAGGTATTGGCCATAACGTGCAATCTCCAGAAAAAATCCGACTTTGAACCTCAGTATCATGGGTTCCATTCCAGAAGGCCCCAAAGTCGCGATTTTCTCCATTAAACACATGGTGGGGATTTTCGAAAAATTTTTTGTGGCACTTCCCGGAAAAGCAGAGTGTTGAAATTCAAGGGATCGCTAGAAGCCATGCAACTCCAACGTAAATCAGAAAGACATTGACGAATATGGCCCATGGTTCGATGCTAGGTGGGGCAAAAATCGGCCATTTAAAATATATTGCGGCGATTTTGAAGATTTTTTTTTGATCCTTTCCCGATAACATGGATACTTGAAACTCGGCACGTGAATAGATATCATGAATATATTTCATAATCAAATTTTATATGTTTGCTGATGGTCCTTGGTTCGATCCCAGAGGGCCATTTACATTCCTCAATGCATTTCTTATGGAGATAACGGAAACAAATTTTAGGTACTTCCTGGCATGGTATCAACTTCAAACTTTGTATAATATAAGATCAAGTCCTTACAAATTAAACTGCATTCACAGCTACCAATGTGTCCTGGGTTCGACACCAGGCATCTCTGCAATCAGTATCTGATCTGATTTTTAATAATTATTTTGAACCCTTTCCCAATAATACAGAAACTTGAAATTCGGCATATGGATAGAGATTATAGATATATTTCAGAAACATGTTTTAGATTTCCAAGATCGTCCTTGGTTCGAATCAAGAGAGCCATTTACTTTCGTGAAAAGTAGAACGTCATTTGAGGCAGTTGCAGTCAATATTTCTCCTTGAATTTTCACTCATAGTTAGAGATGGTGATTTTCTGTTGTGCTGCGTAGTAAGTATCACCAGGAAGACCTGGGTTCGATGCCAGGCGATGAAATTGCAGTGAATTTTAAGAATATTTTCAATCCTTTTCTTTTCTTTTGAGGACTGTCCCGATATGATGCCGATATGAAATTAGTATTGCTGATCTGCTTGCAGTATGCTAGCTACATTTTACTCATATATAGATAGGGATATAGATAGATAGGATACAAATTAACAGCCTAAACAACAAGCCTGATTGAGTTGAAATTTTTACAGCGTATTGGCCATAACGTGTAACCACCAGAAAAATTGCGATTTCGATCCTCAGTGTCATGGGTTCGATTCCAGAGGGCTCCAAAGTCCTGATTTTCCCCGTTTAAATGCATTGCGTTGATTTTCGGGAATTTTTAAAAATACTTCCCGGATAGGCAGAGAATTAAAACTCAAGGAGCCTATATATATGGTTATGATTTATTGAAAACATAAATGACTTATACAGAAAATATCCTGAGTTCGATGCCAGGACGATGCAAAAATCTGTCATTTAAATTACATTGAGGTAGTTATTCATTATTTTTTTAATGCACTTATCGAAATGATAGGAAGTTGTTGCTTACATGGAAGATGTATATTAAGCCTAGGGTTTCGAAAAATATTTAGGTAAGACCGTACTGTTCCTGGGTTCTATGCCAGGGCACATTAAAATTTCTCTCATAAGGAATACATGGGAAAAGTAGGATGTCATTTGAAGCAGTTGCAGCTAATATTTCTGCCTGAATTTTCATACATAGATAGAGATGGTAATTTTCTGTTGTGCTGCATAGAAAGTATCACCAGAAAGACCCGGGTTCGATGCCAGGTAGTAAATATATCTGCCATATAAAACAAATAGGGGTAGTTTTTCGAAATTTTTTTCATGCACTTATCGAAATGATAGGAACTTCTTCCTTAGCAAGAGGATGATTATTAAGACACTGTTTAAGAAAAAAATTATATAAGATCATAATTTTCCTGGGTTACAGAATACATTACAACTTCTCACATAAGGAATATAAGGGAAAAGTTGGACGTCGTTTGAGGCAGTTGCAACCAATATTTCTGCTTGAATTTTTGCACATAGTTAGAGATGGTGATCTTCTGTTGTGCTGCATAGTAAGTATCATCAGTAAGACCCGGGTTCGATGCCTGACGATTAAATTGCAACGAATTTTAAGAATATTTTGAATCCTTATTTTGTTTCTTTTGAGGACCGTCCCGATATAATGCCGACATGAAATTAGTGTTGTCGATCTGCTTGCAGTATGCAAGCTACATTTTACTCGTAATTATACATATTGATAATCTTTTTACATAAAGGTATCTTTTGCCTCCCCTTGTGTATCGGATAGCTCTTTTTGTGAAATTGAGTTTTGTATCTTTGTATTCATTGTATCCCGTATTTTATTTTGTTTATCACAAATATGATCTCCTTTTATCAACATTCTCTTCTTACTAATTGCTTATACCATGGTGTACATCTCATCTGTTATTGTTCGTGTGCATTCCAGTTTGCATATTTCTTAAATGCTGCCAAGTTTCTATACTGGTATTCTCATAATTTCTTTTTATTGCTCAGATAATCAACAAAATCACTATTGTTCCTCTGGGTCATGTTTGAAATGCTCTCTCTTCATATTCCTTTCATTCTCCGTATGTTGGGTTGGATGTAAGAAGAGACTTTTTAGTCTCAATCTTGCCCAAATAAAGACGATTTATTATTATTAATAGGTAGTTAGGTAAGAATTGCCATAGGTCAGCAAGCTTTTATAACATTCAAATTATATTTAAAAAAGAGCCAATACAAAAGATGTTGAGGGAAAAAAACTCAAAATTTTTCTGGGCTTGCAAGGTGGGATCAGTTTAATTATTTAGGAGTTTTATAATAAAAAATTTAAGGAAGTTGGACTATTTATAGTATGACCTTCTATGTATGCTCATGTGATCTAGCTTTCATTTGAATTTCTTCCTGTCTCAAACATTTTGAAAGTTTAAGACTTTCTACAATTGATAATCATTATTTTCTTACCTTTTCTTTAACCTATCCTGGGCAAATATATGAATTAATTATTGTATTTACATAAATTTTATGGTTGTAGGTATCGATGTTAACATTGAGGTGGAGACTACTAAAGACGGAAAAGCAAAATGTAATATTAAACAAATGGGAGATGCTAAGAACAAGAGTGATCCTACAGCAGAATCATCTAACGCTAATGAAACTGATGGGGCTGCTAAAGCAGAGAAACCTAGTACAGAAGCTGAAGCAACTAGTGCTGTGAAGGAAGAAAATCCATCAGATAATGAAGATTGGACTGTTGTGAATGGAGAAGAATCTGCATCGCAGAATGCCAAACAACAATCCACTGCAAATGAAAAGCCTGAGTCCTCTGGTATGTATACACTCCAATATTTTCTTTGCATGTATCCACTTACAACCTTTACTAGAACTTTAACCACATCTTACTTTCTCTGCATTTTTTTATGGAGAGTTCAGGATTATAAGCCTTCCATTTTGACGTTAAGATGGTTTCCCTTTTTCATACCTCTCTACAAACATGCACCTATCCATTATAATGAAAGTAGATCAATAAAATGATTAGAAAATTTGTAGTTCGAAAAGAGAAATATTGGATATTCTTAACATGAGAAAGTAAATCATTAAATTTTTGAAAGTTTTTAACAGTCAAGAGAACAAAGTTAACACAGGAATCTCACTTAACTGACCTTTTTGTATAATTTATCTTAACTTCAATGAAGCAAAGAGGTCGTAAATGAATTTTAAACAATTTTTTAAATTCATTTTGCTTAGTAACACCATAGAGTAACTATATAGTATAGTTACTCTATGGTAACACCAAAGATTAATGAAAATTTTACAGTTTGTAATTAATTTAAGAGTCATTCATTCATAAATCATGAGCTTTCATTAATTTTTAAACTGTATTTGTCATCATAATCACATAATTTAATAATAAATCCATAAAAAATTGGTCAGTTAAAGAATTTGTATATAAATATTTATTTTTGTTAATTATGTAAGTTGTTATGGAGGGCTTACTTTGGAGTTTCCATTCTGATATTTGATATATTTTAGTACTAATACTTTCATATGGACAGATGGTGTGGTAACATGTTGTTTGTTAGGGTAGATATATGGCTGGTAAGGCTATTTATTGTTGAAATGATAAAGAAATTACAAAGTGTTTTTTATCATTTCTAAATGCCGTTCCACGAAGTACAGCCAGAGAACATAGATTCTATTTAATGTTGATGAATCTTTATGAATAAAGTTTCTTTTATTAACTCTATTGACGAAGCCTCGTAATTTCATCCAAAGCTTGGTAAAGTCCCTCATATCTGTCAAATTCTTTTATTTGTGCTTAGGAACACCCTTGTTTCAACCAGCTTGATTGGCCATTTTATGTTTCTCTTTGCTGATGACAGTATTATCATTGCTTGCTAATTTAGATAATTATTTTCGTATGACTTACGATTTTCAGCATAATTAGAAACTGTTACTATATTTAAGAATGAGTGAGTCGGTGAAATTTGTTGTCGTCGTGCAAGTAATTTAAGACAAGAGTATGACTAATTTGAAGCTTTCCTATCCCTTATTTTCTTTCTCCTCTTCTTCTTTCGTCTTCTCCTTTGCAAATAGAGATAGTGATAGTCAATTTTATAGTAACTGAATTTTAATTTACTTTGAATTGCGTAAAAACTATAGAATGTGGTACCATAAGTTACTGCTACCATTTGCTAATGAGTGGAATATTTGTCATTTGGTAAAGGATTGATAAAAAAATTTATATTCCATTTACTTTGTCACAGTCGTGCTTGTGGCTGTAATAACATGAAAGCTATTGAGGAATGAGTCGATGTTAATTATGTCCTCGTGGAATTCCAAGAAAAGTGTTACTCGTAGAATCATTCCCTCACTTGCATGGACAAATCCCACTTATCACATTCTGGCTTCAGGAAAGCAATGGCTAACTACCTCACTCCTCTTATCATTTAGCACATCATTTTATCTATGGCCTTCATCAGAGCCTAATTTTATTTCATTACTCATTGCTGAAGAGTCATTTGTGCAGCATTCTCTTCCCTGATCTTTTTACATCTTCTCATTCCTTTTTAACTGGATATTCTCACTGAATATAATTCTCATTTATCTTCTTAACCCTCACCTTAGTGTGTCTATCATCATGTCTTACAACTGAGACTTAATTGACCTCATTTGGGTGACCTCACTTGAACGACATCTTTTTTGACTGATGTGTTCAATTCTCTGACATTCCATCTGATTGACATTGTCAATACAATGATGCTTTGCTTTGCAACCAACTCAATTCCCTACCAATTAACAAACTACATTCATTCCATTCAATAACATCTTTACATGAGAGAACTACTCTCATTAATTATGATAAAGCAACAAACTTTGATTGATAGATACTATATAGATCTGGCGTGTCCAACCCGCTGGCCGCATGTGGCTTTCGAAGCCCATCTATACAGCCCACGTTGCATAAACAGAAAATAAATGGTACCCACATTGAAAAAACAGGCATTTAAGTCCACATTAAAACTTTCATGTCCTTTTGTTTGAAAAATAAACATGGTTTTACGTTGCTCATTTGTATTTGGGTTATATTGTGAAAAATATTGTATAATTTATTATATATTGTGAATAAATATTGTATTATTGTATTATCCTTCTAAACTTTGGAAGAAGTACAAAATTTTTCTTTATTTTTGTTAATAACTGGGTTGCATTAAGGGGTAATTTCTGACCCATGCATCTGAGAAAATTTGTAATGCGGACCTCCGCCACCAAAAGGACACCCCTGATATAGATAGAACAATTCATTGACATATCTAAATAAGAATGAAATTATCAAAAATGCTGTTATTTTGTGGAATTCCACTATGGGGAGGAGGTAGCATAATTTCCCCTGGCAATAAATATTTGAATTAAGAAAGAAAGGTTTTTTGTGGAACTTTTGCAATGTTTGTTCCCTATTGTTACCTAAACATACACTATAATGAAACCGGTTAGGTTGTTTAGTCCTTCGTGTCATTTATATATATAATTAATTAGAATATAGCAGAAATTATCAGCTATTGTTCTGTTCTGTCTGAAAATGTGGTTTGTTGATGCACTGAGATGTATGTCAAGAAAGTGAACTGTTGATCAAAGTGTCATTTTGATAAACTGTGAAGTAATGGAAACAGGGCTGTTGGCCTAGGAAAGCTGTATATGGAGCCCCAGGTGTCAGTGAAATGAGGTCAGTCAAGTTAGGGGTCTGTTAATGTAGTGTCAGTCAATTAAAATAGACTTGGAGTGGTTTTTGTTAGTCAGATATTTGGCGGTTTTTAAATATTAAATTACTGGGTTGTACTTGTCATGAATTTAAAGTATTTAAATTCATGACAAAATAGGTAGTTGTTTATTTAAAATGAGAATGTGAATTTTTACAGTTGATTCAATTGGGTAACTCGTGACTTGATATTTTAACATTTCCTCAAATCTTTAGATATTGCTAAACAGTAGTTTTTCAGTTATTCTTGGAATGGAGTTATAAATTTGTTTATTACCAAGCTGATGTAAGTATTTGATCCATCCTGTATTTTTATAGAGATCAAAGCCCAGAATATGGAACCCTATTTCATAAAGAGTAAGAGAGGAGGAAAAGTGTTAATCAGCAGTGGATATGCATATCATAAGCATTCTGAAAAAGTTGGAAAAACTTACTGGATTTGTGCAAAGAGACCAGAATGTGGGGGAACTGCTATCACTTGCAATAATCCCTTGGAAGTGATTAATATGAAAGAACACACACATGCACCAGATCAAGAAAAGATTAAAGCAATTGAAATTGTGAATGATTTGAAGAGGGAAGCTGAAGAACATCCCGAAATGCCTCCTGCCCAGCTTGTGAAAAATGCTCTGCCCTATGTCCCAGACGAGGTGTTGCCTTACCTGCCTCAAAGGGCATCGTTGGAACGAACTTTGAGCAGATACAGGCATGCGAAATTCTTTGAACCATCAGAATATGTGACAGCTCACCTAGATGATTCTGAAGATTATGCAAATGACACTTATGGTGAGCTATATCTTCTATATGGTTAAACTAGCTGAGGTGAAGATGGTATAAGATATTCTAACTTGCTCTAAGCTTTTGCGTTTATGAAGCAAATCTGAAAGTTAGAGTTAAATTATACCCAGTATTCCTTACAACAGTGGTAAATTCGATGGTAATATTTGTTTTGTGATGTACATGTCAGTGAGTAAAAGCTTTAACTTTCACGTCATGATGCACTCTGAAAGAATGTTAAAATATCATTCAGGTGTAAGATAGATCTAAATTTAGATTGCCTTCTTAAATCGTTTACCTTTTATGTGAATTTTTAAGATTGGCTATCTATGCTCTTTAAATATGTGGGTAAGTTCTAATGGTGAATCTACATCTATGTGGAAACTATTAATGCTCAGGAACAATTTAATCAAAGAAATAGAAAATGTAGTCCAAGCCCTGAATATCTTAAATGTATTTAGGATATTGCTATCGTAGGCCCTATTTCCTAATTAATATTCTTTGCTTTCATTGAGGATGTTAATTTTCTGAGAGATAAAGGCTATCTAATTGCCTTGCATCATACCTTTGATGTTAAATACTTGGGAGGAGGAGTGCATCTGTTTCACTGATAAAAAGAAGATTCCATTAAGAAGAATTAAAAGATAGAATATGGAACGGTTAGAAGTAAATGGCATTAAAGCAAGAAGTGAAAAGATAGGATGATGAGTTTAATTATTGATTGGAAATCAGTGGCAGTCATAAATGCCAAAGCTCTGTCGTGGAAGAAAAAAATCTGAATGGTTAAGCTAAATTTTAATGACCTGGAATGATGGGAAAATACCATGGATTCATCCTCAACATAAGTCTTAATGATAAAAGTATTGTAAATAAGTACCGAAGGCTATAATTCTGAGGTAACACCAAATTGCATAATGAAAGCTTGTTAGTGCAACTTCTTTACAATATGGATATCTGTGAATTCCTGATTTTCATCTGTTCTCAGTTAACAGATACTGATCATAACTGCATATTCATGTGTTGATCTGGTGATTGTGATCAATTAGGGGATTTATTATTGCCTGATGTTTTGATTTTGTGTAATAATTTCCATGATGTATTTATTTTTTACAACTTATTTGCCAATATTGAGTTCAATTGTAGTGCTGATGATATGAACTGAATGATGAAGCAACTCCTGTTAAAGATATGATTTATTGTATGCTTTTGTTCATTTTAGTACACTTTATTTTGTCAAGTATTGTCATTTGCCTGCCATATTTTAACTCTCTCTTCTCTAATTCGATTCTTTCCATGTTCATCCAGCTCATTCAGCTATTGAATCCTTCATAGATCATGTTTTTTCCTTGGATCACATTCTTTTGGCTAATCGTATGGTTATCATGGAGTAGCTTATCCATTGATGAATAACTTGGCTTATCCCTCTTACTATTTTAACATTGGGTAAGCTGGTGGTCGGATCTACAATTTGACCAATGTTCAAGAAAAAGTAATGGTTATTGTCTCATGATTATTTTTCTCTAAATTTGATTCTGGCTTCCTCTACCTTAAGATACCAATGCTTTTAAGTTGGCTTTGAATTGGATTCAGCTCTCTTGCCTAATATTGTCTTGCTATCACGATCACATCATTTTTAGTATTGATACATTTTGTTCTCTTATGTTTTTAATTAATTGGAAACCATTATTACTCTTTATTTACTTTTGAAATATTTTCTTTACTACTTAGAAAATTATGATTAGAGTTTGCTTGTTTTTGTTCAAGTATTTTGGAAATGTATATAAGTTCCTGTTGTTAATCATTTTCCCATCCTATCCTTCATGTGTTATTTGTGACTAAAATTTATTAGTTCTTATTATTTATTCTAAAACATTAGTTTACGCATTTATATTGGAAGTCCTTGTGATAGTTCATAAATGTGAGTTTAAAGTATCTGAAAGTTAAATACATATTTCATTTCATGGGCTTTCACTTGAACTTTTGATTTGCAAACTTATCTCAATGAAGTAACTTGCAATTACTTTTATATCTAATTCTAAAGTTACTCTAAAATGATAACATATTAGATGATTATTTGGGATGGAACTGTCCATAATTTTCATGTTTGCTATTCACTCTGAAATGGAAAAATATCTCATTTAATTTGATTAAAAAAGAATTCTTCCATTTCAGGCATGAAACGTGTTAAGCTTCCTGGCAACAATTTACTAGCAATTACTTGCAGTTGAGAAATTATTATTATTTCTTTTGTTAATTTTTGAAGTATTTCATTTTCATTTGTCAACAAATTTGGTCTTAGAATCTTTTTTTTATTTATTTTTCCATTTCTAATATTGGCATTTGTAAACAATGGATATTCTGCTTATATCAAGTTCAGTTATATATATTAAACATTGGCTAGCTTCTTTTGAATAAAATAACTGAAATCTTTGTTGTGAAGTTTGGATAGGATGAAATCCTGACTCTAATGGTGAAACCAAAATGATATATTTAGGAATAATCTGATGTGATGAAATATTTCACTGCTTAGCATTAATGAGATTATTTTGGAATTTAAACATAATACTGCTCTTATTTCCTCTAGATATTTTTTGATTTAGATTGGTTCAAAATGGATTTTTATCAATTTTATATTTGAAAATTTCAGAGTATTAGAAAATTAATTCAGTCATTGAGCATTGATGGGAATTTTTCTGTTGCTATCCTGAATGAAGCAGTGTATTTTAGAGTTACATAGGATCCAGCAGGATGGTATGATGGATTTCAGAAAACAGAAAACTACCCAATTATAAGTATTCTATTGTTGCTAACGAGTGGAAAAGTTCTCCATTGTTTTTTGAAGCATAGCATTTTTAATCGCTTGAATTTCTTGGACATTGGCATCTGAAAGGGCCTCAAGAGTGTGTTAATGTAAACCTAAAAGTAGCTCCATAAAAGGGGCATCACCATGTCATGCAACATTAAAATTAATACAAAATCTGCTCTGTGTGAGTGCCACTTAACTACTTGTTTCAATGAAGGTCTCAAAAACAAAGATGCCATGTTCAATCATTTATGCTTCCATGTTTATTGTAACAGCATCTGTCGGAGAGTAATTGCAAATAATTCTGCAAGGCTTACCCCCAATTTCATACCAATCCCAAATACGGCACTCCTCCGCCAGACCTTAAAGATTGATAATTTGTACCACTTGGTCAATTTTCATTCTTTAGATTAGCAACCAAGAAACCTTTAGGTATCTGTTTAAGGTTTTTAATGGATTCAAATGCTCCATAACCTTAGCATAATATCAGAGTTTTTTTCATCCAATTCTCTACTTACTTCTTTGTAAATTGCTCATTTAATTTTACACAGGAACATAATCACCCAAGACTAATAGCATATATGTTTTACATTGCATAAAGATCCTGCAAATGGAGCAGAAGCCTCAGCACTAATGCAGAACCCAAACCTTAATAATGGGCAAGGAGTAGATAATGTTGCATCCAGTGTTGTGTATCCAGACCTAAGTAACCTTCACAACCAGCCTCATAATCTAACTTACCGACCCCCAAATATCATGCCGCCTCCTCAAAATCCTGTTCACTTCATGCCCTCATTTGGTAATGTCTCTCCTTATCATCCATTTCCTAACAGTATGATCCAGCAGCACAAGCAAATATACTCCCCTCCTTTACAATCTTCACATGTGATGGTTCCAACCAGTGAGTATTTAACTATTAGAAAATAGTGGAGCCTGTTGTTAATTGGCAGCTTTCTTAATTTTATTCTATTTTCAGGGCCTCACATTGCAGAGTCGTTGCAAAAGATGATGGGGATGGGATTCAGCAATGAAGGAGGATGGCTAACTCAGTTGCTTGAAACTGTTAATGGAGATATTTCCAAGGCATTGGATATTCTACAGCCTATCAAGAAGTAGATTTAGACGAAAATTATCTCTGTGCAGCAAGAGTATTATAATATTTTATGTGGTATATTCTATGTTCGTTTTAAATTGATTTTACCTTTTTTTGGAATTGGAGCTTCAGCTTTATGTACTATCTGTGACAGCTTTAATAGAAATATTATTGGAAATATATTAATGATAATGTAAAAGTTAAATGATGTGCATTTTTATTAGACAATGGAGGGAGCTACTGTGAATGCATAGTATCCAGGCCTCCCTTTTAAATGATTATTTAGTTATTTTGAAGAGGATAAACAATATATCTCTAAGAAAAGATGTTAATTCAAACATACAGCTTTAACCATTCAGCTCGGCTAGAAATTTCCATACTTTAGTTTGTAACTGAATCTGATTTTTCTTGTGTAATACCTTCATGTTGAGAATGCGGATATGCATCCCACTCTCCTGTCTATGTGAATCGGTTAATTATTCACCACTACTTACACTTATGTACAAGAAAAACTTACAGTGGATATCTAATTATCCAACATGCTAAGATAATTCATTCATAATTCTAAAATCGTTTGTCTCTATCACCCACCGTTCTTGAGATATTTGACATTAACCTTTTATCTATGTTTGAATTTCAAGAAACCTTACTCCTGTTATATGAAGGATTATGGTAAAGATATTCATTCAAAAAAATATCTATATATGTATAATTATTAGAGAAACTTATTAAAGCATTTTGTCCTCGGGATGAGTGTAGAAATTTTTGTTTAAAAAATTACCCTAATTAGTCTGATCTCTTGAGTGGTCTTTTTGGGAACAAGAACAGGTGGGGGTGAAATTATACGGCAATTAGGGCAGACATCAAATTTCAGGCACAGAATTCACGGATCCTGAGGACCGAATGTGATTGGGTGTTGTCTTGATGGAGGATCCACGGGTTTTTCCTCCAAATATCAGGTTGCTTCCTGGTTTTTTCACTGAGGCATTTCAGACATCTCATGCCAGACTCAAACCTACCAGGTGCCACTGTTCTCTTGCAGTAAATCGTTGACTGGCTCACACGAGATCTCACCTGATCATCATCAGTTGATGTTGAAGACATTGGATGACTAATTGAGTCCAGACTACTTTTGAAGCCCAAATACAGCTCTAAACACCAAACAGTCCTGGAAATTTTTGAACAGACCTTGTATACCTCCTTAACCAGCTTTCGTGAAAAATCTTGACTGCTTACAAATTTCTAGAATAGGAGATTACCTTTAATGGAAGCAGAGCAAGTAAAACACTTTAGGTGATAGGTGAGTCTTTCCCTCTTCGTTTACAAAGTCTAATTGAGGCTGGAATACAAGGGAATAAATAGAGGGGAAGGCAAACATTAAAGATGCTGAACAGAGATTATAGATAGATCAACTATTTATGTAGTTTTCAATTAGCAGCTTCTTGACAATAAAGGTATGGATAAAAATGTATGCATATGTTTTTCTATAGAGAGCAGCATTGAATCCTCATTTTAATTTCATTAATTTAGAAAAATTTTATTTTAGGCTGGCTTTGGTCATTGCGTCCACATAATATGAAAAGAACGCCAAGGGGACCACAGAGAAAAAAAAAGTTTGAAAAACATTATTTACAGGTGTGGCCAACTTTTCATAGTCATACATTCATCATATCACAACCTGCTGGAAAGGCTGAAACAGTGTGGGGGGGGAGCAATCTTGATTATAATTTGGAACCGAAGAGAAATAAAACACATAAATATAAACACAAATATAAACATAAATAATAACACCTATTTAAATTATTAAAAATTGGTATTTATACTAGAACCTTATATTCTGTAAAAGATGTAACAAATTATAACTACTCATTTAAGAAGCTGTACTTCATTGAATTAATCTGCCGGCTACGATACTCTTCAAATATTAAACATTTTTTTACAAATTTTTACTTTCATTATCTTAAGTTAAACTTGATAGACGTATAACACCCCATTTACTGGTTTAATAAGTAGTTCCCTCAAATGTAAATATTTAAAGTGCTGTATTAAAATATATCCTTTACGATATTAGGATCATGTCTATTTTTGCTTTCTGTAGCAAACGAATAGAGATAGAACTTTGCCCTTAGACTGAATGCTGCAATGTAAGTCAAAGCTAAACGCTGCAAATCTTACAATGTCTAGCCATTGAAGAAGTATTATTGTTCAATGACCTAGCTTTGAAAAAAAATAGCCGTAGGTATTCATTTCGCTTCTCTCTACTCTAAAAACTAGGTATTGCTACCAACAAATGTCCTACTTTTACAAATAGTTAAAAAAGAATTGCTTTCTAAAGTTAAGCCGATAATGCAAACTACTAATCCTTGCCATGAGTACTCCAAAACCTATCATAAAATATGTATAATATCACAAAACAGATTAATCAATCTAGTCACACTGTTTACAAGTAAAGGGATGTAATTGAAAATAGGTTATTTCAAGAAAATAAATACTAAGTGATGTCTTATTTCTGGGCAAATCTTACGAAAAATGAAGGTAAAATTTCATTTTACCAAAATGAACCTAGTGTGTAACTGAAACACTTGAAAGGAGGTAAAGAAGAATACAATAATGTCGATAACAAATATTTAATTTCTGGAGCGATGTCAACAATGCACGCCGTAGCGCCATTCAGTCCATAAAATGAGCTGCGAGAAGCGCTTAGTTTGTGGTGTGAAATCCGTCTGTTGTTGTAAACATTGTGATTAAATTCGTGTGTTCTCTTTGTTCTCTATGTAATCTTCTTTTCTTCACCCTGTTTGAAATCTCATTAGCAATAGAATTCTATTAAGAATGGAGATATTTCTTACTTTGAGTAACCAATATCAGTAAATTTGCGACGATATCAGATGTTGTATGGCTTGTATATCAGAGCACAATGAATGATGAGGAATCGTCGCAAGATACGAACCCAGAGTTACGAATTAATGAGGGAGTCACCGGGAATTTGTGTAGTCCAATAGATGTAAAACCGAATCTACAAGAAACAGATCTTCATGAAAGATCGTCCTCTATACCTCACTCATCTGGAATACGATGGCCAGGATCCTGGCAAGATGGGACTCGTAAGAGTGCATTCCAGCCATACAGGGTAAGTTTTTATGAGATTAAAGTTAAAATTGTATTTAACTAAGGTGTAATATTTATCAATTTCATCTACAGCCTACTACAGTTTTAACAAATTTGCAACGTGGGAATATTCAAACACAAACTCCTGTTGAACCCATTGATGACAGCCTGCATCATAGAGCTGGTCAAGGAGAAGTAACCAATGATGATTTAAAAGATGGTAAAAACCACTCTTTAACTAAAGTTTCCTATTAATATTTAAAATTATTCTATTCTACTTATGTATGAAGCAAAATAGATGTCCTTTACAATTAAATTCCAATGTTTTCCTTCGTTTGATTATTTTTCTTGTTTCTTAGTATGCTTAAATAGTATAATGCTTGCTTGTGATATTACACGATGAATGCAATATTATATATGAATATTTATTTTAGCATGATTTTCATCTATTTCTTTATATCATAACTAATCTTTAACTTCATTAAATCAAATTCCTCAACTTGTTTTTAGTAAAACTTTTTCACTCTGTAACAAAAATCCTCAAATCATGTTATACTTTCCTTTAAACCCTGTTAATTACTTAATTTCTTTCTTTTTATTATTTGTAATTGAATTTAACTCTCAGAGCTGCCAAATGAATGTTCCTTGAAGTGGAGTCTTCAAATAATATTTTTCCTTTTATTGCTGTATTCACTTCTCTATTGATGTAATTTGCTTTACACCAGAGGACATACATATTAAAAGTCATAAGGTTACATTATTACTATGAATCTTCAGGTGTTTCATTATGGAAAAACATTGCTTTAATTTGAAGAAAAATGTATCAAACTTTGGGATTTATGTCACCAAATAATAGATTCAAAGTTAAACCATAGCTGTATTTGCATTTTTTCATACAATGCTCATTTTTATTTTTACCTTGAATCACCCTATCTTATGGAAAGTCTCTGTTTCTGATAATTAAAATGATAATAATACCCAGTATGATTATCATTTTAATTATTTGGTAGATTGGAAATGTTTTAAATTAGGAAAGGAGGCCATTATCTTTTCAAATGTGCAGCAGCTTACGTAAAACTCTGACTTTGCCAAACAGCATTTATAGTGACTGTCATGTTGTTATGTCATGGTATTTATTCTTAATCCACCAAATTGGCTTATCAAGGCTTGTATTTACTTCATTCTAATTCAGGCCATTCACTCACTGGAAGTCAATGCTATCACTTTAAGGATGGGTTTTACCCACACTCCTATCTCGAACAGTTAAAAATATCTATGTGATGACTCAAATAGTGATGAGAGAGTATCCTTTTCTGCAATAGTGGCAAATGATCAGCTATTGGAAGTGGAAATGGAGATGAAAGATAGGGAAAGGGGACCAGAACTATATTTTTCCTCAAAATTTGTCATAAAATTTAAGATACTGTTATTACCGGCCGTGGTGGTGGAGTGGTTAACGTGCTAGCGCATTAACGCTCCAACCTCGCGGACCCAGGTTCAAATCCCAGCTAATCAGATTTTTTCCAGTTAGGAAATGGTTGTCTGTGTATGTTGTGTGTGTGAGAGATGTTAATAAAAATGCAAAATAAAGGAATAAAATTAATAAAAAGAGGTTAATTGGAGGAATAGCCTTCTTAGGCTAAAATTTGCCCATAAAAAGACAGCATTATTATTATTATTATTTTTGGTTTCTATTTTTACCTATCTCCCTTTTGACTCATTTTTTGGCTTCCAGATTTTTGTCAAATTCTGTATTTGAAATCTTCATTGAAAAAAGCATCTTTAGATTCTGTTAGTTTTTTCCTTGTTATTTGTTTTAACACCCAGAGCTCTGTTTGTTCTGTTTTTTCTTTCCACAGGTCTCCTTCCTCTAACTTCAGAATTTTCCTTACTAAGTTGAATGGTCTTTTGGATAATGTTCTAATTACTGGGGATTTTGATTGTGATTTTCTCTCTGATACCAAAGAGAAATATGATTTTTTAATCTGCTTTCCTCTTATAATATCTTTGCTACAAACTTTGACCCAATTAGAGTCACCTTTGGATGCAATTTTCGCAAATGTTCCACCGTTTTTTATATCAACTGATATTCTCATATCTCGGATAAATCACCAATCTCGGAATAATGTTTATAAAGGAACATAATCAAAATCTCTCTTTTTCAGAATTCTATAGTAGGTTTACTTTCTGCTTTAATGTTGAACATCCTCTTAATTTTAAGACCAGCCCAAACAGTGTTTACTCCTAACAAACAATTATTGGATTACTGATGAAATTAAATGTTTTTCTGCATATCTCAAAGATCTTGCTTCCTACGCTAATCTCTCTAAAAAATAGGGCAGTGTCCATTTTGTATCATAAGCATAAGATAGATAATAAAAGTTTGGTTATATCTGCTAAATTAAATTATAATAATCATAGGTTGAGGGCCGAAGGCGGTGTTTACCCACTTGATGGTTAATTACCTAGTGACCCAGGCCTTCACGTGAGCCGTCCACATCACTGATAGCTTCTCCTTAATTATCTTGTGAGCCTTGAAGGCCCTCGGATTTTCCAAATGGTAGACCAGAAGAGGATTGATTTTGCAGTCCCTACTGGCATTAGCGCAAAAAGCAAGCGTCAGCCTATCCTTCATTGGCTTATGTCCTGGCAACTTCTTCTCCTCAGGGGAGATGAACGTCCTTCTCGGCATCTTCTTCCAAAACAGGCCAGTCTCATCACAGTTAAAAACCTGCTGTGAGACGTAGCCCTGCGATGCGATGAGTTCAGTGAAGAATGCTTCAGCCACCTTGATGTCTGAACTGGTTGCCTCACCATGTTGTAGTACGCTGTGGATGCCAGTTCTCCACTTGAATTTTTCAAACCAGCCTCGACTGGCCTTGAAAAGTTCCACAATATCCGCAGATTCTTCCGATGACGTTCCAGGAGACTTCTTGTAAAGATCTTCGTACAATAATCATGCCTTCTTGCAGATGATCACCTGTGAGTTCCTTCTCACTCAACCAAATCAGAAGCAATTTTTCCATCTACTCATTCACAACTGTCTGCATCTTCGACAGCCTTGCATCACCCTTCAATGATGACAAGAGCCTTATCTTCTTTTTCTTCAAAATGATGCATATCGTTGACTTACTCCATTTGTATTGGCACGCCAAGTCCGCAACACGCACTCCTTTTTCATATTTTTCGATAATTTCCTTCTTAATTCCGGTCGTGGTAAGCTTTTTCTTCTTATCACTACTCTCCTTTACACTACGATTCTTAGGTCCCATGGCTAATGTAGAAGTTACAGAATACAATGCAAAAAAAACAAATATTCGCCAGAAGACAATTCAGAAATGCTTTTCCAACGATTTCAAAACGTGAACTGAGTGTGCGATGGCAGGGTGATCCAAGAAGAATTTTGATTTGTTGTTATCAGCATTGAGCTCCTCATCCCGCTTTGTTTTGGCTTGTTTACCAAAGTGACCAACGTTTGCAACTTAGAAAGGGGATTTTCATTTTGGTCTTATCAGCATTGATTTCCTCATCCCGCTTTATTTTGGTTTGCTTACCAAGGTGACCACTGTAACCAACTTATAAAAGGGATTTTGTTTCTAGCTTACCATCGGGTCCTTGGTAGCCTTGGTAGCTCGTCCTCAAACTTATTCGACAGTGCCAACAAGCAGGATACGATTATACCTGCACCCTCGTAGTAAGAAATTTCGCTTGTCTTAAGAGTCAATATTTCGGCGGAGTGCCAGCTCGTATTGTGGAACACTCGTACAAAGGAACACTCGTAGTAAGAGGTACTACTTAACCTTACTTTCAATGTTTCATGACCATTTTTGTCTCTCCCAGTCTCTACTGCCAATGCAACTCCCTATGAGTACACATCCAGTACAGTTATTCAGAACTCTCTTTTTCTTAACCCCTGCTCTGAGTCTGAACTTAGTCTTGTTATTTTTAACTTGTCCAATCAGTGTGTTGCAAATGATGATGTCCCTGGTCATATTATTAAACTTCCCTATGATTACATTAAAGATCCTTTACTTTTTCTAATCAATGAATCTCTTCAGCTAGGTATCTTCCTTTCTAAACTAAAGGACTAAAGGAAGTTTTTCCTCTCTTTAAGAACAAAGGGAAGAGACAGGATATTGCCAATTACTGGCCAATCATTTTACGAAGTCAGTTCTCCAAAATCTTTGTGAAGATTTTTTACTCTTGCTTATTTTCTTTTATGGACTCTAATAGCATTCTTTCTAATTTTCTTTAGGAAAAAAAGATGTACTACTTCAGCAATTTATAATGCAATTGATTTTATTCTTTCTTCACTTGATAAATCTAAAAAAAAAACTATGGGGCTTTTCATTGATTTTACTGAAGCTTTTGATTAAATTGATCATGAATTACTTTTAACTTAAGTATTTAATTTAAGAATAAGAGGTTCTTCGTTTGAGTAGATCAAATTCTATGTATTAAATTGGACACATAGTGTCACTCCTACTTCTCATGGTCTTAAAGTTACTTCTCCATCTAGTAATCTAGGAGTACCTCAGGGGTCCATTCTTGGTCCCATTCTCTTTCTCTTGTATGTAAATGACATTCCTGACAAATTTATCAATTATTCTAATGTTAAACCAATTCTCTATGCTGACAATTCTAACTTTATTTTGTCTTCAGATTCCCAGGAAGACCTAGTTACCAACAGTTATCATATTTTTGACTTTATGAGCACTTGGTGCAAAAGTAACAACATTTCTCTAAATCTTGGAAAAACCCAAATATTAAATCTCTCTCTCCAGATGGCTTTTGCTGACAATACAATCCTTAATGTGAATCAAATGTCAATGACTACTGTCCCACAGGCTAAATTTTTAGGTCTTATAATGGGTTGCAACTTATTCTGGGAGGCAAATTTATCCCAGTTGACATCAAAAATTAATTCTGCATGTTATTTACTAAGGTTTCCTCAAAGTTCTGCCTCTACTGAAGTCCTACTCCAGCTCTACTTCGGCATTATCCAGTCTAAGCAATTATATGACCTAATTTTTGGGGGAAAAACCACCAACAGTTATAAGACTTTCATAACCCAAAAAGAAGTCTCAGAATTATTGCCAGGGTCCACCCTAGGTCTCCCTCTCACCCTATCTTTAATGGATATAATATTTTACCTTTACCATGTTTATATATTTTCTCTGTGGTCTTACATATAAGAAGTCCCTTGCCAATGTACTCTACCAATTCTAATTTTCACTGTTGTAACAACAGGACAAACTCAGATCTCCACCTTAACTACAACAGAGCTAAACTTACTGCTTCTGGATCTTGCCTTCTTGGCAGACCCTTAAATAATAAGCTGTCTAAGGGATGTAAAAATAGTGCTTCTTTCCTACAATTTAAAACTAATGTAAACAAATGTTTCATCGGAAAATGTATTATACTATTGATGAGTATTTGAATGGCTAATTTTAGAATGTATTTAGACAGTATTTTATGTTTCTTTCTTCCTTTGACAAGGATATATATACTCTGCATATCCTAAGCTAAATAAAAACTATTATAGTTGTCACTCAGCTTCCCGCTTGACTACATTTTCCTTTTCTTGAGTTCATTATTTATTTTACTTCCCTTTCATTGTCTTTTCATACCCTTATCTGTTCTTCTTCCCCATTGTTTCTCTTCATTTCTTTGACAGTGCATCACATTGATTGGGTAGATCCCTCGTGTCACTTTATGCTATCACATACCCACAAAGTAGTCTTAGAGAAGAGGTAAAAATAGTTTCTGGCAGTTTTGACTTTTTCAATTAATATTTAGCTGAAAATATTGCTTTCTAAACTATTTTTAACGATGAATCCATAATTTTCCAGGGGAAGTGGATTCTGTAGACAGCAATGGTCTGACGCCACTAATGTGGGCATCAGCTTATGGACAGATGCCCACCGTGCAGCTGCTTCTCAGACATGGAGCAAAGACGGAAAACACAGGTCCAGATGGGGAGAGTCCATTGCATTTGGCTGCAGCCGGGGGCCATCATGACGTACTTCGATTACTTCTCTCTGAAGGAGCTTCTGTTAATCGTGCTGATGATGTAAGACTCTCCTTCAACCAATTTAAGAATAACTGTTGTAGCAGAGTATTTTTAAATTACTTTTTTAGTGACTGATTTGGATTTTAAATCTATTCTGTTTAAAATGTGTTTTCTTAAGAGAATCTTTTAGATTTTTAATGGTGCTTGATAGTGATTTTTATTTTTTTTTCGCTAGGGAAATTCATCTTGAAGTTTAATATAATTTTTTAATTAATTTATATTCTCCTTTAAAATCAATATCAAAAATGTTTTTTGCCCTCTCTGACACTTAAAATATACATTCACTTAAATTTCTATTCAGATAAAGATGGAAAAATAAATATTCACTCAAAGTGTAAAACAACATCTCCCAAAGTTCTCATTAAATTACTCAATAATTATTGTGAATTAATTTATTTAATTATTCTTATTAATAATAATTTCAAATTATGAATTTTTGCCTTACTTTAACAATCCTCAAAAATGTTTTTGTGTCCACTTATGACGATTTCTGTGCATGAAACTGCTTCACATTGCATGGAGCATTTTCCTTGATCTCTTTTTAAGAGATCTTTCCTTTTCTTTCCTCCCAAAGTTTCTATTTTTTATTCCATTCCTCTATAACCAAAATATGATTGTACTTGAATCATGAATAATTTCATTAATTTTCCATCTGTGTATAATAATTTTCATATCAAATGGTATTGTGACTGCTAAAGCTATTCATTATTACTCTCTACCAAATATTTGTCATCATACAGGAGCCATAGTTGAATTAATTTTTCGACATTCAGCATTTATTTTTTCCAGAAATATATAAATTTATATTATAATTACTTTTTTCATTGAACAGTTAATCTATTTTATATTCTTAGATAAAAATAAATTGTGTATTAATGTTATTAATATTTAAATCATTCATTTCTAAGAGGTTTTTATTCTACAGTTTAAAGCTTCAACCCTTTTGCTTGCTATAAAACTGATGTATGATTTCTCATTTTATAATTATTCCATGAGATGATACACGTTGTTTAAAAAGTGCAATTATTATGTTTATTCAATTAAAATATGTTGAATTTAAACTGAAGTATCAAATACTTATGCAAAATTTTAAAATGATCTTTAAATAATTATGATATAAATCACTGTATATGACCCTTAAAAATTATATTTCAATGTTAGAGATCCTGTTAACATTTACATAGCAAAGTTAAATAAATTTTGCAAGTAATACCTATACAGCGTATGATTCAGTGTTTAACTGAGTGTTCAAATTATATTTGCCCAAGATAAGATACATGAATTTTTATAGTTCGATGATTCTGCAAAATATTCGTACAATGTTGTATGTATTGCCTTTTATAATTATGCTGTTGACTTATGTATATTTAAATGAAAAAAAACAGTTGATTGTAACTCTCTTAGGGGTTATTACCCTATTATTTCTTAGGTCCTCATCATAATCAGCAATGAAAAGAAATCTCCTCTATCCTATACATAACTGATTTTGCTCCTGCTCTTCCTCTCAACACATAAGATGCTTTCTTTGTCTTTGTACGTAATTATTCTCTGTCTTTATACCTAATAATTCTCATCTGTTTCCTTTATTTCTCTTTTCTTCTTACTTAGAGTTACCTAAATGTCTATGTTATATACAATTTTGACTAGTGCATACTGTATCCATTATTTTGATACTGTTTTTTATAATATTCTTTTATTTTTCCTCATAATGTACTTTATGGATGAAAATCCATGTACTTTTTCCTTGTTTTTCTATTTTGATTTTTATGTTATTTTGTATATTGTTATCTCTTTTTTAAATGTGAACTGATTGTTATTTATGTATCGCATGTAATTATTTATTGGTAATGTATTTATTTTTGAATGTTTTTCTCTTCTCTTATCTTTTAGCTATTACTATCAGTAGGTTTGCGCAGGTTTTTCACACCCCCCTTCCTTGTGGGTGTTTTCCTGCAGTGGATTTTTTTTTCCTAAGAATCTCTTAGGTTTTTTACATCCCCAATTCTTCTAATTGTTTCTACTTCTTATTTTATAATTAATGACGATGGGTTAGATGGGAGAAGAGACTTTTAAGTCTCAATCTCACCCAAATAAAGACGATTTATTATTATTATTATCAGCATTAAATGTGCATTGTCTTATCACTCTTTTGGGCAGATGACTGCTATTATAGTATAACGTAGTAAAGAGCCTTTTTCGGTGGGCATCAACAACCTCCCCTCCTTTGGTATCCCTTCCACCCATTCTCATGCAACGAGTCTCCTTTATAAACAGCAGTGTTGACAAATTCTTTCAATCCACAAATTCCTGGCATGGCATATTTTGAAGAAAAACTAGAGAACGATTAGCTACATCTGGCAACCACGACTGAAAGTCATATCGTCGAGTACATAGAGTAAGGAGCTAGCGTGAGTGGGAGTATATCCCTCCGAGGAGGGGAAGAGCATTGCTAAGTAAAATGTGATTAGTAAAGGGAAAATGTCTTTCTCAAATTAGTTTTTAACACAGATTTATTTCTGATGGTAAAATATTTGTGCTATATATGCCATGTACCTGGACGAGTGTGGATACATAGTCGGTAGTCAGATGCTTACTTCTCTATGCCTCTCATTTTCACAATTGACAGTAATTGTTTGGTATTTAATCGTTAAAATTCTTTAGTGTACATATTTGGGAGAATGCGATATATGTGAAGGTTAGCACATTTCATTGTGTAATTTTGAAAGGTATAGCAATAAGCTCTTTTCAGGAGACAAGACATTTCCCAAATAAATCATATAAAAAATAAATATCACCACTTTGATTTAATAAAATAGTGCATTTTATATGGAAATAAAAACCTTACTTGAGAAAACATGTTTAAAAGAACTAAAAATTTATGATCAAAATTAATTTACTGAAGTTAGCTCATCAGAATTTCAAAATTACCTCAACACTTTTGGTTGAATCATGCACAAAATTAGTATAAAAATCAAATTTTAAGTATAGTGTTTGGAGGATACATATTTACACAAGTGCATATGTTATGGGACTGAACTTAGTTTATTAAGATTTTCCCAATTTAATTAATTCCAGTCTAGATTAACCCCTTGTCCATGATGATGGGTTATTTAGAGATAAAAGGTTTAATTCAATTTTTTTTTCTTTTTGGATTTAATTCATCTGATACGTATTTAGCTATTATTGGAATGTAATATATGCAAATCATCCTTTTTTGCCCAGAATGGCAACACTGCGTTGATGTATGCTGCATATGGAGATCATCCGCATTGTGTCAATGAATTATTACTGAGGGGAGCTGATTTAACAATGGTCAATTTGAATGGTGATACAGCTTTTGGTGTTGCTGTTGGTAGAGGCAGTAAATTAGGTTGGTGTATGATTTGGTGTTGCTAATATTTGTCGAGTTTTTTATTGATATTCAATCAAATTTTTTTCCTTTCAGCCCAGTCGGTCATTGAGAAGTATCTGATAATGCTCTTAACCTGACTTAATGGATTGTTGATGTCTTTCTATTGTTGTGTCTTTTCTATTATTTATCATAATTTTATAAATATCTGTGATGCTAGTTAAGAATTATTTAAAAATTGTGTAAATGGATGTGTATTTGAAAATGTTTGAATAAACAAGAAATATTTAGTGATTTTTGTACATATATTTAAATTATAAAGTACCGGCCTTGGTGGCCAAGTGGTTAGCATGCTAAGTGCTATCGCTCCAACTCCAAGGCCCCAGGTTCAAATCCCGGCTGATTGGGATTTTTCTGATCAGGGAATGGTTGTGTTTGTTTGTCTGACTTTCCCGTTCACGGTTGGGGGCAGGAAGGGCATCCAGCCGTAAAAGTCACCAATTCATCGCCAAAACCAAGCTCATCCTCATCATCACCAATAACCATCAATCATCAGCCGACCACATAAAATACGGGAAAAAGGCTTAGAGGAAAAAAAATTTTAATTTCAAAAGTTACTGTCCTTCAGGAATTTTAAAGTATCTATTGCATATGAACCAGAATCAAGATTATTTACTTCACCTATCACCCCTTTTTTTCCAAAATTCATTATCTATTATATGTAGGTAGATGCTTCTCTGAACAAGATGTTTTTTATGTAAGTTCAGTTTTGAAATTAAAACCACACAAGTGTACTTTTTTATCAGTTTATTATTATATGAAAGCCTATAATTTAATCTACTTTTCAACATAATTTCCAAGAATATTTAAACCTCTATTTGTAAGTATTTTAAATGCCTCAGTCAATTGAAAATCCCGCTAAGTATGAAATACGCTCTGTCATTCATTTTCGTAGTGCAAAAGATGTGAAAGAGGAATTGTATGGAGAAAACATTATGAGCAAAGAAATGGTAATAAAAGGTTAAGGCATTCAAAGATGTCTGCACAAATGTGCATTATGAGGAACAAAGTAGGCGACCATTATTGACGACTTGGAGCAGAAAGTTGATAGAAGAGTTGGAGAAGACAGATGCTGTACGATTGCGTCTAAGGAGTCTCCTTAGGTTTCAAGAAGTGTTTTGCATTGAAATTGTAAAATAACATTTAAGGCAGTAGATTTCTATGAGGATGGATTTCAAAAGCTGGTTGTTGGATACAACAAGTACCTTAAATTGGTGGAAATTATGTTGAAAAGTGCATTTAAGTTCAGGATTTGATGTAAAAATTAAATTGATGAAGAAGAACACTTGTGCATTTTTAATTTTAACACAGTATTTTAAAATGTCTCCTATGTACAGGATACAAACCTAAACACAGCCTAAACCACAAGCATCATTAAGTTGGGATTTTTACAGCTTATAGGCCAAAACGTGAGACTCCTAGGAAACAAAGAGAAATCAATATTAGGTGGTCAGATTGTTCTCCAAATGAAAGGTACAGTGGGAATTTTCCCAAAACAATGATCCTGGGCTCGGGATTACAATATTGTGTTATTACTAAGAAAATTCCCCCTACAGGAATGAATGGTAAACTCAAAACGAGTTCAAAGGTACTTTGTAGTTGAATAATGACTTGAAACTTGTAAGCTTGCAACAGTTTATATACATATTTAGAGGATAGCCCTGCAGCCTAAACCATATGCGTGATTGACTTAAAACTTTTACTATAGGTAGGCCCTAATGTGAACCCCCAGGAAAAGTGAGAAATCAATCATAGTTGTCATGAGTTTAATCCCTATTTTCCCAAAATCCCAAATTTTTCCATAATAATACATTGCCCAGTTTTTCAGTGATTTTGTTTGAGCATTTGAGTAACTCTTAATGGAGAGATATCGCCAAGAATTGTCCTGAATTTGTTGCCAGTCTATTCTACTAACAGAAACATATTGTAGTCATCTATGGAATCAATTTTGGCACTTCCTAAGAGGATAAAAATTGTTTTCCATTATAATGATAAAGGACCTGTTATCCGTGAATATATGCATTGGACTTCATTCAAAAGTGGGCCTGGATTTGTTTCTCAGTTTCTATTTCAGGAACACCTTAAGATATTATGGGAAATATTCTTTCTAACAGAGGAGGGTAACATTTTGACAAATACTTTTTATTTGGATGGTTTTTTGTCAACATTTTACTCATTACTGTACATATTAAATATAAAGTGACACATACTGCATAGTTTTATTTTTTTAATATTCTACTTTCCTCTCTTACAAATTTTCATTTATTCTTATAAAAAACAACATTCGTAAACAAAGAAATTTACCCAAATTCTGAAACCTCATTAGGGTTAACTTTTAGAATCTCTGAAATTGTATTATGCTATGATTGGCAAAATGTCTTCCTGATCACCAAGACAGTTGATCTTGCCTCTCAAAGGGATGTACATTTGGGTTCATCTTATGAGAAGAACATTTGGTATATCTGCAGTGGCGTAGCATGCCTTGGCGGGGCCTCGTATAAAAATTTGTTTGGGGGCCCTTAGGAAGGGTAAAGATTTCTCACAAAAGAAAAAAAAATGTTTGCATAAAATTAAAAGAAATATTTATTCATCATAATTATCTATCTGTCACTTTTTCCAAAATTTTTACAAACAATTCAAATTAAATATACACTCTCCTTGCCTTTTTTTCGGCAAACTGATATATTAAATCATTTATAGCTGATGATGACTTTAGTTTTCTAAAGTTTCTGCCTCTTTAGACAAATTTGGGAAGTTTTTATTAATTTTTGCTTACGCACGTTGGGGGCCCCGTATAATTGATACGGCAGTAGCTACGCCCCTGTATATCTGGCGAATGTTGTCAGGAAAGTTGCAGTATTATTCATTCAACTCTTTATTTGTACAAATTCAAATATTAACATAGTCAAAGATGTAACATCTATGTAATTTAAAGTTAATATTTATAGATATTAACTTTAAATTACCACAAAATCTTAAGAATCATAATATAAACCCTTTGCTTTAATTGAAAGTTAAAACAATGTAAAACTAATAATACATTCATTTAACTGTTGCTGATGTTTTCCCAAGTATGTCAAAATACCTATTTTTATTAAGTTTTAAATCATCATTTAAGCAGCAAAAAATCAAATACATTTTGCACAGCTACTGGTTGGATGGAAAATTATAACTTTCTTGAGCATGATTATTCACTTAGGATACATTTATATTTGGAATCAAAATTATTCTGAATGCTCAATTCCTAAGCTGAGAAGTAACTTATATGAATCAAAAACCTTAAATCCTAATCAAGATGTGCTTTAAATGGATAATTTTTGAGTTGTTGAAGCATCAAAAATTCTTCATAAAATTATGGAAGAGTATTCTCAACCATATTGAATTTCTCCAGCCATGGAGGTATATTCCAAAGATATAATCCTCTAAAATGAATACATTATAAGATCATTCCAAGCCAAAAGTAGGTTTCAGAAGATACATTTTATATAAAGCAATTCATTTGAGCTAGGAACTATCTAATACATATATTGGTCACCACCATGGAAGAAAGAGGGGTCCTTCTCCCATGTGCATACCTTATATTGAAAAAAAAAAATCTTCAGTGGAATCGTCACAATTTTTTAAATGGAATGAAGTTAAATTTACTTTCTGTTTTGAGGAGGAAATAGCATAATAGAGTATGAAAAATATTGAAGGAATCTGTTATTCAGACATTTTGCAAACGACCATGCAGCTTAATTGAAAAATTACAGACAGGGCCGGATTAACCCTCAACAGGGCCCTAGGCAACCATCAATTTGGGGACCCTTTTTTTCACGTCCGTTCCCTTCTTTTTTCGATTATAGTAAAAACTTATAGCTTTCATAAAAATTTTCAGTTGTGATTATATTTTCATTTAATTCTTTGGAATTTTATGTTTGTAAGAAAATTTTCAAAGATTTTTTCATTTTTCGGGGGCCCCAGGCAACTGCCTATTGGTTAATCCGGCCCTGATTACAGAGGTTCACTAAAAATGACTAAATCTTGTCTGTGCTACCAAGCTATTCATTTTTGTTACCCAGAGATGGAGTACCTGCTGCCATTTTGCCAGTTTGGAAATTACAAGAACATCCTACAACTAGGTAAATGAGAAAACTCTCTAAACCTCTTTTACTTATATAAAATAATAATTTCTTTACAGGAACAGCACTATATTGCATGTTGCCCATACATATGATTTATAAAACTCACAGATAAAATAATTATAAAAACTTTTTATCGATTAATGTTGTCAATTAACAAAAAAAATAAATTGTGAATTAGATATGGCTACAACACATAAAAGTAAAGGCATATGGTAAAAAAATACATAAGCATTTCCAGAAATAAATAAGAACAAAGATTTGAAAAATAACATAAAGACCTAAAAAGGGTCAAATTAAGAAATCAAGGCTTTTGGAAATTAAAATAGAATGTATACAATAAATTATCAAGCACTTAATAAACAATCATGGATAAAATAGAATTCCCTAAAAATTAAAGAATGATCTGCACTTGGATTACAATAGAATATACCAAATAAAGGGAGGAACATGAACATTCAGGTCACCAACAGAACATGGTCAAATTATAAAAAGTCTACACAATATTAGACAAATTAATAAATTTTTGAACATAGAACTTGAAGCATTAAAAAAATCAGTGCTATTGCAATACTTACGTTTTTTTTTAGAGAGGCTAACAATTGTTAGCAACTCTCAAAATACAATAAAAAGGTAAATAAGATGTATGTTTTTGTAAATGAGGTATATTAAATGGAACATGATTACTAGTCATAGCTAAAGAACAATTAAAATTTATGATAGAATGCTTGGATAATTTAATGTAACCGTTTAAAATATAGTGTAAAAATAATAAGCCTAATATCTTCCTCCTAGAGGAGAGAAGCAGATGAAAGTATAAATAATTCATTAGGCTCTCATATTCACCACTTTCTCTTTCAAGTTTAAATTTGAAGGCAATTATCCTGAGAAATTTCCTTAGGATTTTCTTCAGTAGAAGCTCATATTTTTACATAATAACATATAAAATATTATTCTCTCAACTTCATCTGAAAGAAAAAATAAGTAACTTGTACTCTAAAAAGGAAAGAAAATCTTGCGGGTTCTGCAAGAAATTAGCAAATGTTTCAGGCCTTTGTGTTAATGAGAATATTTACAGATGATTTGATTTAAGCTAGAGAAAATATAAGTTAAAAATATTTGAAATTGGTGCCCTACTTGCAGGTTGACTGATTTATTATAAGATCTCTTAGAGAATAAATCATTTGGTAAATTTCTATAAATTTACCAATCAGGTAATGTACAAAAATGATCGTTTTTGGAGCCAAATTCCTAGAAAATGGCAGTAGTTAGGAGGGATTCCTCATCATATATATCAGCCTCAATCCTTCTACTATGAAATGGTGTAAGAATTATATGAGTATCTTCATTATTAAGGGAGATATAGAGTTTATCCCAAAGTGTGAGAAACTAGAAATTTACCAATCATTTGCATTTTCATTGAAGTAATAGCGGCGAAGAGTTCGAGAAAATTACGCGAACAATACTTTCAAGATAAATTGAAGCCTTACAAACGAGCGGGGGTCTCCACTACTTAAATTCCCCGCAATCGAATCCTGTGGTCGATATAAATTATTATAAATAATGTTTGCTCTTATATCTCAGTATTGTTCATTACAAAGTGTACGATATGATACCAGCTCTCGATTTATTTTATAAAGTTTTAGTTCTCAAATTAGCGTTGAAATCACGATTCCACAATACAAGATAATTATTTCTTTTATTTCGTAATTTGTATTATTATTATTAGATTGTTGTAATAAATATTTTTTATATAAAGTGTAAAATAAAACTTGTAATTTTACATAATCAAAATGTTTATATGTTGAATATCATTTTGATATACTTGTAGCGACATCTGAGTTGGAGACATCCTGCACTGCGGGGTACTGGGTACAAGATTCTTGCCTGTTCTCCATCTTTGGTTGCTCGTCAGGCGGACAGCAATGGCTCTTCTCTCCGTTCGATTTGCCACATCTGTGGCCAGACATCTTCCCAGTTCTAGCTCTCAGGTAGATTATATGGATATTTTAGTTAATTTATCACAGTTTAACATAGTGTTGAATGTTTCATTCCTTTTCTATTCTTTACATTAAGCAATTTCATGGTTTCCTTCGACCGGTCATAGTCGGTCAAGTAAGCCATGTTTGAGAAATGGTGATAATTTAAGATATATATAATTTGTTGCACATATATGCCCTATTTTAATTTATTCATATTTATATTGCTGTTAGTGATAAAGATTAACGTAAAAATGAATTCCATGTAAGCGTAAGAATTTTTAAGTAACTTTAATACATTGCTCAAGTACTTGCATACGAGTTAAAAAATATATTAAACATTTCCGTACATTTAGGTCGCCAAAATAACATGGCCTGCACTTCAGGTCGCAAGTCGCAATTTGCACTTGTCTCGTTCCCGAAGGGGGGCGGAAATTTCATCAATTCTAGAGGAGAGGATCTTAGGAGCCGCACCAAAGGTATACAGAAGATGTTAAACAGATAATTATTTTCATAGTATATATTGCTGACACGGCTCTCCTTAACAGGCGGACCTCGAAGAAACCGGGCGAGTATTAAGTATCGGTGATGGTATTGCTCGAGTTTATGGATTAAAAAATATCCAAGCCGATGAAATGGTGGAATTTTCTTCTGGCCTTAAAGTAAGTATAAAAGGATGCGGAAGGCATGAGTTATATACGGAAGATTTATTAGGTATTTATATTTATTTCTGCTCAAAATAGGGAATGGCCTTGAATTTAGAACCTGACAACGTAGGTGTTGTAGTCTTTGGTAACGACAAATTGATCAAGGAAGGAGACATCGTCAAGAGAACAGGAGCCATTGTTGATGTCCCAGTCGGAGACGATTTGCTGGGGAGAGTCGTTGATGCTTTGGGAAACACAATTGATGGAAAAGGGACAGTGGATACAACAAAGAGGTATTAATGATCTCTAAGTTACTGTATGCTATAGGAAACAAGAAGTTAAAATGTTTCTATTGGGAACTGCTTTCGCTAACTGGAAATTTGGATTTCATTGTTGAAACAATTCTGATTATATATAGATAATCCTTGTCGGAAAATTCGCTTTAAGTTTATGGATGTAATCTACGAATTCAAAAATTAAGCAGTTCACCTGACTTGGTACTTGACTGACTTTTACGGGGTTTTTATCTGAAACTCGATTATCTGCTTGACCTTATGTGGAGCTAGGTCAAAAAGACTTTCCTGAAAAGTAATTTTAATGTCTGTTGGGTTTATTTATGGCATTTTATGTTTTAAGTTTTAATTCCTTAAGTTGTGAATCGTTCATCAATCCAGAATTCCTAATTGTCTTTCAATTTATAGAAAGTAGTCCTGTAGAAAGATGGCACAAGGAAGTATCTACAGCTAAGAGAAAAAGTTAAATTATGATTAGAAATGATTGCCTAGTAAAGGTGTTTAGATGTTTTGAAAGAACAAAAGAAGACCTTTTGAGAACTGGAGAGCAAAACATGTTATTTTCCTCTGAAAAATAAATTACATGAAAGGGAATAGATAATCAGAAAATATTGCATAGGTCTGTGAGTTTATTAGGCAAGAATTTCTGCTAATAAAATTACCGATCCTGTTTGTATTGAAAATATCTACTAAATTGGTAGTATGGAAATTAAGAAGAAAATGGAAAGAGCAAATGGCAGACTTGCTAGAGGAGATTTTTTTTAAAATCTGCTGTTGGAAAAGCGGTTAGACCTGGATATAATGTCTAAAGCCTGTTTCCCAACCTTTAGGATCTTAATTCCCACTTAACAACTCGTTGAAACACTGAAGTCCAATTAAGGAAGTATGTTGCCATTCTTTTTTTTGATCAAATGGACAAAATAGGTCCTCTAATTTTCTACGGCTCGATCAAAAGACATAAATGTTTTATTTCTTAAAACTCCGCTTCATGCAGACTTGGTGACAGCAGAAAACTTTGCTGAACTCCTTTTACATCGGGAGGAAGATTGGAAGTGATTTAGGGGAAGAGCCTCTTCGAAATAAGAAGATAATTTTGGTAGAATTTCCTTTCTTTTGTACAGAGGGAGGCTGATTGAATGCAGTATGAATGAAGACATGACAATGATGTTTGATAATATACATTCCCTCATAAAAGAGATTGGCATAAATTATAAATGAAAATTTTTTATGCTCCAAAACTCTTAAATGCCCGTAAAGCCAAAAATTACAGCTATGGCATTCTAAAACTAAGCCTTAAATGAATGCTAGAATAAAATCTAATGCAATGGAAAATGATAAGAAAATCTTAAGAGTTAGAACAAGGGCAGGGCTAGACAACAATTCGAAGGACAAAATAGAAATTTTCTTGCTGAGAGTCCTCCATTATCCTCTATAGATGGCAATTTTTGTGATAAGCAAGGACAAAGAGCCTATTATGATATACGACTACAATCAAAGCATTGTGCATGGATGACTTTTAATGAATGATGAGCTGCTACAGAATCTACTGATGAAAAAAGAAGTGGACAAAGACTTGGTCTATCATTGGGTAGCTTATTCCTAGGATTGATTTTATCATATAAACTCTTCAAGAGGTATGCTTCAAAATATGAACCAGTTTGAGAGATGGTTGAAGACTTAATTGTTGTACACAGAAGCGTCTAACCTACGCAGTAAAAAGATAAGCTCGGTTCTCTTCTGTTTCTGATTTTAGTGTTGAATAGGTCTGTGAATGAACTGATTTTTCAGTTCTCGAGTGACTGAGCATAACAAATCACATACCATTACAAAGAGTAGATTTTTAGGTTTAATTAGTTAAAATAAGAGCACCCTGTTCCCCCTCCCAACCCAACCTGCTTTCTACTAATATCTTGCCTAAGTGGTGAATTGGGCAGAAGGATGATTAGGATTTTGCTCGTCAGGTATGGCCTCCAGACCTAACTCCTTGTGACTACTTCTTGCGACGATATGTGGAAGACAGTCTTTGTTCTGCCGCTTCCCACTAACATAGATGACCTTAAAGATTGAAAAGATCAATCAACTGTGTACTGTAGGGCATCATCATCAAACCATTTTTTTAAATCAGTTTTGTTCTGGTTCACTCAAAAAACAAATTTCTCTTTGGTTAAGGTTTCACTATGGTAAGCATTAGTGAACCAGTTAAAACCGAAATTTTTTTGGAAATCTAATACACAATGATGGTTTAAAGTTGACCAAAACCTGCATTAACTAGGAAAATGTGATTTTAGGTGTTTTAGGAAAGTGGGCAAAATCAAAAAAAGCTTTTTTAAAATTTTAGTCCACTGTCTGGCATTTTGTGTATTAAAATAAATGTTAAAGAAAAGGTAATGAGTGCTTGGAAGATTAAAAGATGAAATTTAACCGCAGAAAGATAGGTTATTAGTATAAAAATGGAAGAAAATAATTTTCTAAAAGAAAAATCTATATGGTAATGCATGAGTGGTTGCTTAACTCTGTATTTCAGTTGCAATTCAGTACATTTTACATAAATGCCCATTGAGTTGAACAGTTTTAACACAAGTCCACTATTTTTAAGCAAACAATTTGCCTGTTAAGTTCTGCTAGAATCCGGTTCCCACAAACCTTCCCTTTGTGAGACATCCTGCCAACTGCTTTAAAAAATGCCATTTTGAGAAAAATGGAGTTAAAAGTTTCTGAACTGAATATTTTATTTGTATCTAATGAAAGACTACTAACCGAAGTTCGTATGTACCAGGGCCATAAAATTTTGTTTTATTACAGATGCAGCTTGATAAAAATAATTTCTCTTCCTCTTTTTGTGCTATCTTACTTCCAGAGTTTCTTCTTGGGTCCTCAGCCCTGCCACACTTGTCTTTCTGTTCCTCTCCACTGCAATTATCTGCTGCACTTTTCTCCACTTTTTTGCCCATTGTTTTCACAATTTTTAGTTGCTAATTGCCCTGTTATTAAATAGGCAAGTTGCAATGTATGCAGCAATTTGCACTGTTAGATATGATTTTTGGGGCAATTCTCTGTACAATTGAGTGAAAACTCGTCGTTATTTCGCGTGAAACCACAGAAACACCTTTCCACCTCTCTACTAAGATCTTCGTAAATTGGAGCAATTGCATCTAAAATGATTTTTGGAAGTGCTTCCTTGAGCTAATATTAAGCAAGTGTATCTCTTGACTTTTTCTCTCTGCCAAAAACACCAGGAGTGTGTGCTTTCAGGATAATAATGATGCTTTGGCATATCATCAGTAGAGCTCTTGTGGTAAACTGTTGCCCTAACTGCCTTGTACAGATTGTCTGCAGAATCCGTATAGCAAGTTTATGCTTTCCTTTTTCTTTATCTCAAAGCTTTCACCATGCAGGCTCTCTGTCACAACCCCTTTATACGTTTAGCTATCACCATCTCCTATGTAATTGGTATAATTCACACCATGAAGATTTTTGGACCTCCGGAACATTTCCAAAATGCCATTGACCTCCATCTTTCCTGCATTCACTTTGTGGTTTGCTAAGCATTTGAATGCATGTTTCCGTGACTACTGGTAGTATTTCTCTGTCCCTTGTTTTTTCTCCCAGTGACTACATCCATTACATAATGAAGATTTGACAATGACCTCAATTACCTTGTCGGTGTATATCCAATGAGAGATGCAACACCAAATAAGCAGCCAAAACCACTCTTCATCCATGTTCCATCTCCAGACACCGTTTCCCATTTCCATTGCTTCTTCTTCTTCCTCCTTAGCAGCAGTTTTTAGCAATTGAAATTTGCTTAATGTTTAACAAAAAATCTCAATTTTTTTAAGGAATAATAAGTTTTTTGTCAATAATTATTTCTTTTAAATGAAAAAATCTTTACCTATCTATATAAGATTTGTAGCTATCTATATAAATTCTACTTTTCTTACATAACAATTGATAATATCGTTCAAAATTTGCTTAATTTATTACCAATTATCGTGATTTCTTAATGCAAAAATGAATTATTTTTGTCAATAACTATTAGTTTTGAAAGAAATTCCTTCTATTCTTACCTATAAATTTATTATATGAACCTAAATTTGCTTGATTTAAACCAAAAATCTTATTTTCTTATCAAGAAAAAGAATTATTTTGTCATTAATTATTCCTTATGAAGGAAAATATCCTATGATTCCTACCAGAAATTGATTACGTCTATCGAAATTTGAATCATTTTTAACCAAAAATCTCAATTTCTTAACTCCTATCGAAAGAAAAAGTTTATTTCCATTGTCTTTTTGTCTTACTCCTTACAGCAGTTTTTAGCAATGTTTCACAGTTTTCCCAGCAGAAAGGACATTCTTCATAATGAAGTTTTAACTCTTCTGAAATAAGTGGCGAGGCAGGTGCTTATAGTGTGTACAACATTTTTCAGCACCATTCAATCCAACTCCAAGAGGTCCCATGGCAAAAAAGAATTTCTTATTTGTTTCAAATGATTTCCCCACTGATGGACATGAGTCAACTTCATCAGGATTGTTTTTGCTTCTTATTGCTTATAACAGTTCTAATTCCAATCATCTCCTCCTTTTTTCACTGAAGCTAATATCTCCATCACACCTTTTGCACTTTATATAGAGACTGATAGCCAAAAAAACTGTAAGGAAATTAATGATCTGATACCCAATACTCAATTTAGCCTCCAAATATGCACCAGCGATCTTTTATCGCTGTTGTGCTCAAGGCTCCCCCATACCAGTTCATTGGTTGATTCCTCTGTCCCGCTTTATCTGATCTTGTTAAACTTCTTCTAGAGCCTTTTCTATTCATTGCAAATATATCTTTATTGGAATAAGCTCTAAATAGCAGAAAGAGAGCTATAAAACAGCAGTAGTTACTAAATATTGATGCAGTACTCCACTCTGCAGCAGCACGGGCTAGACAGAAATAAAACTTGTAGTAGCTTCAATGCTCAAAGTTTTACCGTTGTTTCCCCTATTGAGAGGAAAATCTTTGTTTGTTCAATTCTTAGAAAATAAGGGCTGATTGAAGCGATGTATATCCCACTGGATTAACCAGTTTGTGGCCCAAGTGCTTTAGAGGAGGGCACTCTCAAAACTCACTCGTCATGCTCTCATAAAAACTGTCATAACTGCATAAATTTTTCGTGTATCAGTTTGAAATTTTGAGAAAGAATAAACTGATAAAATGCATTAAACAGAAAATTGAGTTCTTGAAATATTTTAGGCAATTGAAATTAATTTTGGCTTTGGTTCAGATTCAGCAGGTTTCAATTGTTTTGTTCAGCTCTGATCAGACTAAAAATATTAGTTTTTCGTTGAGCGATTGAAGTAAGAGAGCATTCTTAAGATTGTCCTGTTGCTGGGTATGACACAGTACATTCAGATGCCGAGCCTGTTGCAACCATTTTCTGCTGTTCATAATTTAATTGTCATTTTGCTTGAAAAATTAACCTGGTCAATTTTTAAATCATATATTATATATTATTGTGGTGTAGTAAAAGTATTTTATCATGAAGCCATTTTGTATTTATGAATACCACGAAGTGAAACCTGAGTCTGTTTCGTTTAAATCTTATATCTGTTAGTACTATAGAAATGAATAAGCTGAAAACCACACCCTTTTCACAATTTTGTCTTTAACCCTGTCATTCTTTTATTAGACAAAGAGTAGGAATTAAGGCCCCTGGAATCATCCCTCGTATATCTGTGAGGGAACCCATGCAGACTGGAATTAAAGCCGTCGATTCATTGGTGCCAATTGGCAGAGGACAGCGAGAACTCATCATTGGAGACAGGCAGACTGGGTAAATAGAATATTTTTGATGTTGTGTTAGAATTATGTTGATAATAGAACTTTAATATTTAAGAGTTTAAGCTCATTAAACCATCATAGTAGCTAAATTATTTGCAACTCTTTGTGTATATTCCATTCATTAGTGTATCCATGATTGGTACTCTTGAAATTTGTCTTTACTTTGCCTTTTTCAGTTTACTTTTACCTTTTTAACAACTCCAAAGTTTTTCTACAAAATTCTCCACCTTTCTTATTGATATGGATGGGAAGGAAGTATCAGTTTTGTGATATTTTCTAATCTTTTATTATCACAGAAAAACTGCTCTGGCCATTGATACTATCATCAACCAGCAGAGATTCAACGAAGGGCAGGATGAAAAGAAGAAGTTGTACTGTATTTATGTTGCCATTGGTCAAAAGCGATCCACCGTGGCTCAGATTGTGAAGAGGTTGACTGACAGTGGTTAGTTATTTTTCCTTAAACAGTTGGTGTGAAATAATTCTGCATGTGGGCGTCAATAGCCTAGGGTTCCTCCACTTAAGTGAAGAAAAGCCATATTTTGTAGAATAATCCTTATTTTCAACTAGTTCAAATTAGGCATCTTTCTCAATGGGATGGAGTGATTATCTCAAGTATGTTTGTGACAATGTGGTTTGTCATCATTGAATATGCTCTCTGATTTGACCAAAGTTGAAAAGCATTTTATAGTGAATGTCCATTCTTTGCAAAAATGTCATGGGATATCAGCATCAATTTGGTCCAAGTAGTTTTAAATGGCAAGTTACAGTGCTGAAAAAAGTCTATTCCATATTTCAAACTAAAGTGGAGGATTTATTCTGGTAAATATACAGCGTAAGTCCATTATAAGAAGAGCTGACGAAAATTGGAAAAGTTTCATTATAGCCGATTATTAATACTCTATGTCCGTCATCTTGAATCCAAGGGCAGCAAGTGTGCAATAATGGAACTGTAGGGTTTTTCATTCTTACTCAAATGCTTCAGGATGTGTAAAAAAAGTACGTTCGCATCAAAATTAAAATTTAATTGATTTATAAACCACAACCTAAGTGCTGCATGGACTCATGTTTATTGTTCGACTGATGAAGAGCGATGTCCATCGTGTGGAAGAAGTACCTCTAATTCATATCAAATTGGTTTCTCGAGATATATTTCATTCACACGCTTCATAAGCAATGACTGTCGCGAGGTAATCTGAATCAGCACTTTTTTTCTCCTATATTCCCTGTGATCCTGGATCAGACAATTTGGTGCAAAGTTTTGTGTGAAAACACCCCACATGTACATCCTACACCCCACCAAGGTATAGGATGTACAGAGGGACAAAGGGGAGCGTGAAACGCGTGATAAGTCTAACAAAGCACCCTGAAGCATTTTCGCCGAGCAAGGGTGAGGCGAATTGTGGGAAGTAAATGCGTGAATTAGGTGACAATAATATTTGCATATAATTTTTTTCTGCTCTTAGAAGAGATAACATTCCCCAGAATACAGTTTGCTAGTTGGACTTTGTCTCTCCCGTCAATTGACTATTCCGAGATATGGCTCCTGCAAGACTTAGATAGAAATGTTGTACTAATTATACTGATATTTCATAAATAACTGCTCGTTACAACAGACGTAACTCCCTATCCTTTAAGCTGAGAGATGGACAACAGCCAAAAAAATCGATTGCGATGACTAAACTCGTTATATTTCGTACGCATTATAACAAACTTCTAAGGTATATAGTGTAGTAATTTTTGTTCTTATTCTTGTGAAATATATAAATAATCAGTCAAATATTCTTTTCTTAAAATTTTATCTTTTTACGTAGACTAACAAAAGAGCTTGGAAATTCAAAGAAAGATAGATAATGGAAGTTATTTTTTACAGGGGCCATGAAGTACACTATCATTGTGTCAGCCACTGCTTCAGATGCCGCCCCCCTGCAGTACTTGGCACCATACTCTGGCTGTGCCATGGGTGAATATTTCCGTGACAATGGAAAGCATGCTCTCATCATCTATGACGACTTGTCCAAACAGGCTGTGGCCTACAGACAGGTAAAAGACACTTCCCCTAGAGTTTTCTTAGGTAGCTGTTTTAGCATTTTGATATAATACTGTTCATTGGTCCTTGAGAAGTCATGTTGGAGAACTGGAGGTACAGAGAAGCAAACGTCTGACTACCTTCAAATTGTAAAAAATTGTAATTTGTTTTAAAAAGAACTTAAAAAGATGATTTTTCTATTTACTAATTAATTTAATCACCTTTTGTGTGGCATTCAAAGCTTCTAAGTTTTTGTTGTTTAAATTCAATATCTCTTCTTCTCTGAAAGTGAGCGTTATAGGCTGATTGTTTTAAATTCCTCCAAAAGATGTCTCTGCTGCTGAGGCGTCCACCTGGCCGAGAGGCTTATCCAGGTGATGTGTTCTACCTCCACTCTCGTCTGCTGGAGAGAGCTGCCAAGATGAGTGATGCCCATGGAGGAGGATCTCTGACTGCCCTCCCCGTCATTGAAACGCAAGCTGGTGACGTGTCAGCTTACATTCCAACCAATGTCATCTCAATCACTGATGGGCAGATCTTCTTGGAGACTGAGTTGTTCTACAAGGGTATCCGCCCAGCCATCAATGTTGGTTTGTCAGTGTCCCGTGTCGGATCTGCTGCCCAGACCAGAGCCATGAAGCAGGTATATATGTTTTCCTTTTGTAGCATATTATTTAAATTAAGGGATGATGGTAGGAATCGTCAACAGCTATTGCAGTTTTGCGTGAAAAATGTAAAGATTGCTGAAACCTCTTATGGTTGTAGCAAACGTGATGGTGTGTTTTGGCTTGTTAAGGATTGGAGTGCTATCCTTACTTCTTATATATATGAATAGAGTGTCTATTAATGTATTACATTGTTTAAAAGCTAAATTAGTTACTAAATCTGAAGCTCATCATTGAGGTAATCCTATAGGTCTCAGTTTTTCGTGTAATTTTGGCTCCTCGTAGGCACATTAGTCATTTTATGGATCTCTCGTGTCCTTTTAGGATATCAGTACATATTTGGGATATCAGTACAAAAATGGGAAGTATAATTTAATATTATAAGCAATTTGTGGATTACTATTTAAGAGAGTTATAATTACAATTAGCTTAAGAACATTACTGAATTAGGAGCTGACCAATAGCAATTGTAAAAAAAATTGATCATGAGGCATGCGGTTAATTTGGTGATTTATTGGGCAATCATTTAATTTTCAAAACCCATTTATTCAGTAACAAAATGAACCGAAAATGAAAATGATGAGGCCCAAACAAAAATACAATGCATTAGCCTTCTGCCTGCTCATGAATTCAACACTTTAAGGAGAAAATAATTATATTTCTGAACAGTTACTTTTTAAATAAATCTGAGATTTTACTTTGCTTATTTTTTTCTGTAATTGAGAAGCAGCTCATTTTCAAGTTTTGAAACCATCTAGAGAGTGGATTGATTGTCTTCAACGGATGAAAAGTATGATCTCGATTTCTCTAGTCCAACCACAGCCTCTGAGAAAGTAGCCAATGCCGGCACTTCCTCATCCTCGCTGCCGTTAGTCTGTTTTATTTAATGAACCTCACAATTCATCTATCGGAACAATGCCACTGGTCTGCAGTTCATCATCATATTCAACAAAATCATTGAAAGATATTTCAGAATTCAATGTTTTTCATTCATTATCATCAGCAAAAGTTTGTAAATCACGTTCTGTTTCAGTAATCTTCGCAGCTCGTGAACTTAAGTATCAAGCCCATTTTCGAAATTTAATATGATACTCAACGTGGAGTGTTTCTTAGTCCTGAATGGCCAAAAGTTATTATTCAAATTCTTAGGTGTTTGCTTGCCAACCAAATTCATGCTTCATGTGCAATAAACTTTTCAACGTTTCCTTGATGAGATCATTATTTTCTTTCATATTGAAGCAGGACTTAAGAAAGATCATAATGGCATCATGCTAACCTCTGCATTTTTTAGGGTTAAATTTTACTGTCGTTGACACAGTGGCACCTCGTAGATGTTGGAAGTTTTTCCCAAGAAAAATGGAGTTGAGGAAAATTCCAACTGGGAATGTTGGTGTGGATGGTTGTCAACATTAATAATTCCATTTCTATGCATTTTTCAGTTGTCGATGCATTTTTACAATTTGGTTACGTAAAAGTGAGGTGTAGATGGCTGTGTACTGAATTCATCATCATTGTATCATTAAAGACGAGCGTAATAGAGATATTTAATTTTGCATAATAGTGATACTTTCCAATTATGAGAGTATTAGTGATTGTATGAAATAATGAGATGTTTGAATAATCATTGGACATAATCATGAATCATCTTGAAAAAACATTAAATCGGGTAAAAAAACCTTGTGCAGGAAAAATTTTTATGATGTAGAATGTGGAAAACCGTAAAATGCAGAAGTGCCAAATAAGGGTAATTTTTACATTGTTTTAACAGTTAATGAATGAGGACTTTAAAAAATAAACGTTAAATGCGAAGACGTTAAATCCGGATCTGACCTTATTTAACTACAATCAACCGGCCACGGTGGCGTAGTGGTTAGCGTGCTTGCATGGCAATTCTCCAACACCAAAGTCCCAGGTTTGCATCCCAGCTAACCGGATTTATCCGGTTAGGGAATGGTTGTATGTGTTTGTCTGTTGTTGCGCGTTTGTGATAAATATATATATTGAAACGGATATAATTAGAGGAACCTGTTTTAGTTACATACTTAATAATACTAACAATAAAAATATATCCTATATCTATTATATACAGATGCTTTTCCGGATTCATTCAAGGATATAGATAGATAGGATACTAATTTGCAGGCTAAACTACAAGTGTCATTGACTTGAAATTGTTAGGATGTATTGGCCATAACGTGTAACCGCCAGAAAAATTGCGTTTTTGAACCTCAGTGTCATGGGTTTGATTCCAGAGGGTCCCAAAGTCCAGATTTTTTCTGTTTTAATGCATTGCTTTGATTTTCAGGAATATTTAAAAAATACTTCCCACATAGGTAGAGAATTAAAACTCAAGGAGCCTATATATATATATGGTAATATTATATCGAAAACATTAATTACTGTCACGCAAAATTTCCTGGGTTCGGTGCTAGGACGATGCAAAAATCCGCCGTTTCAAATACATTGCGGTAGTTTTTCATTTTTTTTTTTAATGCACTTATCCAAATGATAGGAAGTACTTGCTTATATGGTAGATTTATATTAAGCCTAGCGTTTTGAAAAAAAATTATATAAGACCTTACTGTTCCTGGGTTCGATGCCCGGGCACATTAAAATTTCTCTCATAAGAAATATATGGGAGAAGTAGGACGTCATTTGAGGCAGTTGCTGCCAATAATTCTGCTTGAATTTTCACACATAGTTAGAGATGGTTATCTTCTATTGTGTTGCATAGGAAGTATTACCAGAAAGACCTGGGTTCGAAGCCAGGTAGTAAATATATCCCCCATTTAAAATACATTGAGTTAGTTTTCATTATTTATTTTGATATATTTATCCAAATAATAGGGAGTTCTTGCTTTGCTAGAAGATGTATATTAAGACTCGGCTTAAGAAAAAATTTAGATACGACAATTCTGTTCCTGGGTTCGATGACAGACCACATTAAATTTTCTCACATAAGAAATATAAGGGAAAAGTAGGACATCGTTTGAGGCAGTAGCAGCCAATATATCTGCTTGAATTTTCACATATAGTTAGAGATGTTGATCTTCTGTTGTGTTGCATAGTAAGTTTACCAGGAAAACCCAGGTTCGATGCCAGACGATTAAATTGCAGCGAATTTTAAGAATATTGTAATCACTTTTTTTTTTCTTTTGAGGACCGTCCCGAAATGATGCCGATATGAAATTAGTGGTAACGATCTGCTTGCAGTATGCAAGCTACACTTTCTCGTGTATAAAATGTTGACAATTCATCAACAAAGTATTATTATTTATGAATTTATTTATTTATAATCTTTAATTTGTATAGTGAATGAATCCTGGGGTGTGATCATTGAATTCCCAAAATCATGGGATCCAAAAAATCTGGTAAATGTCATTCAGTATTGGATGCTGTAAGAGTGTGAAAGTTTTTGGGGGCTTTTGGGATAAATTTGAGTTGATACAGCTTTTCCCCAATGTCATTTACCTGTTAAATTTTATGGAATTCTTAATTCAGGGGAATCATAAAAAGTGTGTAAAATGTATACATAAGTTACTGTAATATGTCAGTTATTTGGTGTGAAATAAATGTCCTTTTTCTCCTTAAGGTTGCTGGATCCATGAAACTGGAATTGGCTCAGTACCGTGAAGTGGCTGCTTTTGCCCAGTTTGGTTCTGATTTGGACGCTGCTACACAACAGCTTCTCAACAGAGGCGTCAGGCTTACAGAATTGCTAAAGCAAGGACAATATGGTAGGTGCAGAATAGTGTTATTTTTTCTGGCTATTGTTCGACTTGACTTTGATGTTGACTAATTTTTATAAATTCCAGTTCCCATGGCCATTGAAGAGCAAGTTGCCGTAATCTACTGTGGTGTCAGAGGGTACCTTGACAAGATGGACCCATCTAAGATCACTGCATTTGAGAAGGAGTTTCTTCAGCATGTCAAGTAAGTTTCATTTTAATTAAAAGACAGGTAATATAGCATTATTATGTTTTGAGTCTGTCATGTAGGTTCTTAGGAATCCTGAGGTATGAAAATCTTGTTGATTGTGACTAGAATTGTACAGTTTTCATTTTATAAGATACTTGCCCATTAAGGGATAAATTAATTTATATCTATCTGTAAATATTATGTTATGAATATCAAACATGAGAGATTTTTTTTCTTCTGTACTTCCCAGGACCAATGAGGCTGCTCTTCTTAGCAGTATTGCAAAGGAGGGTAAAATTACTGACGACACTGACACCAAGTTGAAGAAGGTGGTCACAGACTTCATTGCATCATTCAATGCATCTAACAAATAAATCCATTGTTAATTGTGACCTCGACTTGGTAGTTTTATAAGTGTCTTGAGCAATTAAGTGCATTCTGTGCTCCAATCATGTGCATAGTAGTTTCAAAGCTTTTTGTTATGCAAAAGCGTATTCCAATACCAGTGCATCTGTAAATATTTTTTGTCGAGAATGTCATAAGGAGCTGCTGGAATGATGCTGAATATCCCTCGGAGGATGGAGCTGGATCAAGTGAATTCTTTTGTAGGTCATCTAATATATTGTTGGTAATAAAGAACACCAGTTGTAAACTTTCCATGGTTATTTACTTAGCTCTTCAACCTGAAGGAGATTTAAATCTCTCCTATTGACAAACCGGATTAGATTTAAATGGAGTATTGCAATTAGGAGATGCTAGGATTTAAGTATTTATAACTTAAGTAAATGTGACCAGTCGATTTCTTAAAGAATTGATCGTACTTCCTAATTTTTTCATCCATTTACATCTGGTTTATGATTTCTAAATTTGACCAATTCATCAAAGTTCGCCTCTCCTTTTGGCTTTTATTTAACGTAAATGAAGTCCTATTGGGCCACCACAATTATCATTGCATCCGTAGCCAAGCCAAAATGGTTTTACATGAGCCACATCCTTCGGACTCAGTGAAGGAATACCTCGATTTCTTTTGCTTTTTTTAAACGCCAGGAGTGTTTACTGTGCGGTCGTCGTCGCCAAACTATGAGTGCAAGAGAATTATTAAGCAGATAGGTTTTAATTCTCTCTCTCTTGCTCTCAGCTGCATCATATCGCTTAAGGCCTGGGCTAAGAAATTAGATCTACCGCTCAGATAAGCATCCGAGACGTAGCATGCAAGGTCTACACAAAATGGCGCGGGAACGAAATAGCGCGGACTAAGACTCGACTCCTGCTCGGCGGGACCGAAGCATTTATTCTTCGGTTCACTACTATATAGCACTATTTCCCGCGTATTTATTTTGGTATCAGAGAATATAGAGATTTCTTCTACGGAAGAACTAATAGAAGTGGTTAAACAGTATTATCTGTTCTATAGGTCAGAGGGTCCCGATTGTAAAACTTATAAATCAATAAGAAGGACCAGGGATAAAATGGACACGCTTTATTATTCCATTTCCAGCGGCACCGCAAAAATGTTAGAAATCCCCAATTGATCAATCCGATAATCTTGTGATCCGTTGTTATTTATCTTAAACAAAAAGCATTTTGTTGCCAAACTATCCATAAATAGATCAAATTTATAATTCGGTAACAACGAGAATTTTAAATTGTCATAATTTACAACAATTTCGCAATAATTATCCGAAAGTTATTTCATGTTGTTGAAGAAAGGAAAATCACTGTACATAACTAACGCTTTTGTTATCTGGTTTTTACTGACAAGGGAAGGCTCACTTTTGTCCGGGGATTTTGATGAAAGTTTTTGTGGTGGTGCAGGAAGTAGAGTTATGAAAAAATGTATTGCCGTTCGTCTGAATGGGCCTTAGTTTTTTTGCAATAATTAATTGAAAATCGATAATCTGAGTATAGGCAACCATGCATTACACACCAGCGCCGGCCAAATCTAGTGAATAACCCGCAGTTTGCGAGCAATTCTATAATATTTGTTTCATTTTCTTTTATTATATTCTTTCCTTGTCATTGATAGAATTAAGAGCAATATTTCCAGTCTTGTACTCGATATCCGATCGAATAACCTTATTTCAACCAAATGAACTTCGATTGACGGAGACCTTATAACTACATTGGCTATTCTCATAAATTGATAGTAGGCCCGTAAAATACCATTCACAAGCGCGATTTTTCATTTAAGGTTCCAAACGCAAAAACCTTGCGCTCGACTGATTCAAGATTTCGTAATTAAAAGTAGCGGATTACTTCCGTAATTCAATTACTACACCAATCACTAGACACTTTATATTTGTCGACTGGATGATGAGCAATCCGCTCTGGTTACATATGCACCAGCAACTCCTTGTTTAATGGGAAACTTTCCAGAGCTTCCATCTTACTCGACGTCACCTCTGCTCTTGCAGAAACTCAATCCTAGCATTTATCCAAGAATGTAAGAATATTCGTAGATAAACGTCCCTTCACTGGAAAATGAGGATACATATGAAGAAAAAATTACGTCCCCGAAAAAGGAGCAGCTGTGCCTGCGACGGGCGCGTGACCGTGCGGGCGTCTGTGTTTGAGTATCGTTAGTCTTTGGACACTTCCCTGGTTTTAAGTCCTTCCCAAGTATGCCGCTTGCGCTTTAAACTTCATTTTAGTTATTTTAATGATTTTTAATTTATCGAGCGAATTTTCTTAAATTATGACTTAAATGAATCTTAATTTTTTTCAAATTTAATAATTAATGAAATCGTTAAATTCGATGATTAGAAGAGATTATTTTTCTTCTTGTGAGCAAGTGAAGCTTTATCCAAAGAAAATAAATTTCCTTAGTCAACACTTCTATTGCAATGTTTATTGAAGTCGATACTATAATTACAGGATCTGATTTTGGTGACATTTAATAACTGTTAGTTTACGGAATTTAATTGGTTGTGCAATTCAGTGAAATAATGTGATTTATTGGTATGTTTTAATATGTCTTTAATTTTTCTGTTTAATAACATTGTGCTCCTTTACAAGTATCGGGATGAAATTTATCAAAAAACAACAAAAACACATACATGTACAACACCATGAGCATCTTATAAAGCATTGCCTTTTACAAGCGAAAATCTCCTTTAACACTTCGTCTGGGAAACATATCAGGGGCACATTTTGAAAGAAACTTCTTTCCTCCGCAAATTTTGACGCATACCAAGCGTATTGCAGCATGTCTCTGAATTTCGGCGAGGAAAGCTGATTGACTATTGAATGGATACGAATTCCATCTTCCCTGGAACTTATTTCCCGTTTCTACTGGATGAGGTTAAGTACAGTTTTGAAGCCTTGAAATGAATATCTTGATTTGTCTATAAAAATACACATCACAAGGTTGGCATAATTGTGTGCATTTCGGTGGTATTACCTTTAAGGCGCATGTTGGCATATTTTCGTCGTCAGAAAATATCTCATCATATGTTGCGGAGTTTGTCTGCCATGAATCCAAAATGAGTAAAAAACGATTATTGGAGACGTACGGTTTTAACACACCTTTTAAGCAAACTTGGTAAGTTTCGAAGGATAGTTTCCCGTCCTTTCCTTTCCCCTTGGTGGGTTAAATTTCTTTTAATGTCAACACTATATTCAGACCCTGTCTGATCTGTATTAATTATATAATCTGGCTGGTATTTTCTCATTAGATGACACGTTTGTTTAGTGAAAAGTACCGCGGCCTTGAGGGTTATTTCTGGAGACAACATCTCTACGGGAAAAATAATTCGTTACTTTCCACTGTCTTACTCGAAATTCTTTCTTAAATCGAATCAGCCAAGATCTCGAACTAGTGAAAGTGAATTCATTCGACAGATGGTGATACTGATAAAGCCCAATGTTGAAGCATTCTGGAGGTAACGCGCTCCATTCTCTTCCTTGCTTCGCAAAACCTATCGTATGTACATTTATATATCATTTGCATCTTCTCAAATCGTGTTCTTTCATTTGCAATATCCCTACTCCACACAGTAGCTTGAGATTTTCGTCGTAAAAATTGTGAACCTCGCGTTTTTAAGGTTGATAGCGACCATTTTGGGTGTTCCCTAGCACGATTAACGACCTTAATCTTCACATCCAACGGAACACGAAGGTACTTGGGAGATTTCGGTGATGGCTCATAGGAATCACCGCAAAAAAATGATATTTATTGTACTATTTATCGGTATTGATAGGAATGAATCCAATTTTTAATAAGAGAAAAAGGATATTTGTGATAATATTGTTCAACGAAATTTCACTCAACCGAAAGAGAATTTTTCTCTTAAAAAAAATTCTATTTTAAATAGTATATAAAGGCATTATTTGCGGGTGAAAATAAAAATTGCAAAATTACTTAAGCTTATCTAGTAAATATTTAACTGCAACCGTAGCATCCTCCTTGCTACACTCGCTGAAAGCTGCTGGATTCGCTTCGTTCATACTGCAATATCTCACACGAGAAGAGGAAGGAAATTCCATGATAAATTCGACGAAGAAAAATGAGTAACTGACGAAGAGCAAGTTACAATTTCTTCTCCTGACCAAAATACACGCTTAAAACAGAATTATAAGTTCACTGTAGGAGAATTATAAGTTCACTGTTCACTTTAAACTGAAGAGGAAAATATCTGGAAAATCAGAGGGTCATATGTAAGATCCAATGAAAACGAGAGAAGAGTCTAGTAAAACCCTTAAAGAAGAAACTGTACTGAAACACAGATGTGCACATTTTATGACACCCGCACGGTCTCGCGGGGAAGGCGGCGGCTCCTTTTTCAGGGACGTAATTTTTTCTTCATATGTATCCTCATTTTCCAATGAAGGGACGTTTATCTACGAATATTCTTACATTCTTGGATAAATGCTAGGATTGAGTTTCTGCAAGAGCAGAGGTGACGTCGAGTAAGATAGAGGCTCTGGAAAGTTTCCCATTAAACAAGGAGTTGCTGGTGTATATGTAACCAGAGCGGATTGCTCATTATCCAGTCAACAAATATAAAGTATCTAGTGATTGGTGTAAAAATTAAATTAGGGAAGTAATCCGCTACTTTTAATTACGAAATCTTGAATCAGTCGAACGCAAGGTTTTTGCGTTACGAACCTTAAATGAAAAATCGCGCTTGTGAATGGTATTTTACGGGCCTACTATCAATTTATGAGGATAGCCAATGTAGTTATAACCACGAATACCAGAGGATTCCAGAATGCTATGTTACGAACCTTCATTCATCATACTTTGAGTGAGGGTCTCCGTCAATCGAAGTTCATTTGGTTGAAATAAGGTTATTCGATCGGATATCGAGTGCAAGAATTGTAATATTGCTTTTAATTCTATCAGTGACTAACAAGGAAAGAATATAATAAAAGAAAATGAAAATAATATTATAGAATTACTCGCAAACAGCGGGTTATTTTCTACCGATTTGGCCGGCGCGGGTGTGTAATGCGTGGTTGCCCATACTCAGATTATCTATTTTCAATTAATTATTGCAAAAAAACCAAGGCCCATTCAGACGAACGGCAATATATTTTTTCATTACTCCACTTCCTGCACTACCACAAAAATTTTCATCAAAATTCCCGGACAAAAGTGAGAGTCTACCTTTGTGAGTTTCGAGATGAATCCTAAGTATTACCACTGTGGAATACGATCTTTTCCGATGTAATAAGTGGAAGTATCATGAAGTGAAACGTCACAACTTATCGCCACTCTCCGAACAATGTAAAAAACAGGCAACTGAATTTAAAATGACGACGCCGCTATTAAATAATTCTCTTTTAAATCACGTCTGGTCTCCGAATAAAAACATCCTAAAGCGATGCCACCCTAGCCGCATTCCCGCGGACATATTTGAAATTTAATTATTTTATTTTTATCCTTTTAGCTCTTAAGCCAATCAATTCTTCTACTTTTTAGAATTTATTCATTAAACCAATTTCATCTTTAATTTGAAAGTTTCTCAAAATCTAAAACAAGCTGCTGAGGCCCTTCCATTTAAACAATAAAATCATCCCAATGGAACTGAATCACGAATTTGTAAAGAAGGGTGAGACAGGGTGTCATGGGCGTACCGCCTAGTGCGTCCAGCAAACCGAAGTCCCTGAAACCCTCTTCCTTCAACACCCTCTCGAGATAGTGACGGGACTGGCGATAAGGAAAAATTTCCACGCCTCGAGTGGAAGCTACAAAGTGTAGTGTCCGGGAATGGGATTGGGTTTTTGTACGTTTATTAAGGTTTTCTTTGTATATTTCTAATGTCTTATATTGGCCGATATATAAATTGTTAATTGTCGTATCGTCATCGAGAGGAATTTTTTATTTGGCATTTTATGAAAAAAAAGCACGGTTTTTAGCGCTCAGAAAACGGTAGCTCCACTTTGAACGCTAATTTTTCAAACCTTCTCAAGTTATCAACATGAGACTTCATAAGGTGCAAGATCTATCTTTTATAAATGCATATGCTGAAGCAGAAACTCTTAACTGTTTATTTACTATCCACAAATTGTTGATAAAGAAAACTTTGCTATTTTCGTTATTTCACGATCTACGAGAAATTTTGAAGTTCCGTAGGCACCCCATACACGCACTGTTAACAAATTTGATAATTTTTAGAATGAAAAATTACTACCATTGTCCAAGTAGAATTTTTTTATCCTTGTTTTGTGAGCGCTCAGCCCGCTTATCTCACCAAGAAAGTGCAGGGGAGGGGGTGGAAATAGCATGCGCGGTTGCCTCTTCGTCCACCAGGTAATCCTTTTCCCAAAAATTGTCTTCTAACTTTCTTACATGATTTATACACTTTGCCCAAAGGTCGATAGTTACTGAACCAAGAGCTTCTACGCAAAGTTGTCGTGTCACATTTGTATAATGCAATATTGCATCATACAAATAGATCGCCGGCTCTCCGCGGGCCGAGATTGCCGATCGCGCTCTGTGTTCCTGAGCCTTAATGGAAAAGTACTTCCAAGGTGTTCAAGACGTGCAGAGGCAGTTTATCTGAATCCGAGATTCGCATGGTGCTGTGTGCAATTAGCTTTTTCCGTAGAGAAAGAGGGAAGAAGAGTGACAAATGGTACCCCGTTTATAGGGTATTACATTATTATTACACCCTGACCACGCCAGCGGTCGAAGAGGCAACCTCGCACTCTTTTTCCACCCCCTCCCCTGCACTTTCATGGTGAGATATGCGGGCTGAGCGCTCCACAAAACAAGGATAAAAAAAATTCTACATGGACAATGGTAGTAATTTTTCATTCTAAAAATTACCGAATTTGTTAACAGTGTGTGTATGCGGTGCCTACGGACCTTCAAAATTTCTCGTAGGTCGTGAAATAACGAAAATAGCAAAGTTTTCTTTATCAACAATTTGTGGATAGTAAATAAACAGTTCAGAGGCTCTGCTTCAGCATATGCATTTATAAAAGATAGATCTTGTACCTTTTGAAGTCTCATGTTGATAACTTGAGAAGTTTTTGAAAATTTAGCGTTCAAAGTGGAGCTACCGTTTTCTGAGCGCTAAAAACCGTGCTTTTTTGATACAATGCCAAATAAAAAAATTATTGATACGGTAAAAAATTGCTGTAGGTATTCACAAAACATAGAAATAAATTTTATTTCATTTTCAGTTTATTTCATTGCTATCGATGAATAGGTTACTGAGATACAACACTTCAAGCTCGAGTATCTAGACTTTTTGCATGGACAGTAGTGGCTTTCGATATGAGACTGTTTTTAACCGCTGTCACAGCTGGTTCTTTTATACTTAATGTTTCGAATAATAATTATCACGTTATTATTTATTTCTTGATATCACCTTTCTACGAAGTGAAGATTGAACATATTAATTTTATGAAAAATATAATTTTTCGTCCATTTCCAAGAGCGGTGAGCTATGTTGTAATTACTAGTCATCCTAACAAAGTACCTTTCGTATATTGTCACGTCTGACTGTGGTGAAGATCTTTCGTCTAATTAGTTTATATATGTATATTTATGATCGTATCTATTATTTTCCTCCGCCAAAAGCTAGAAAGCACCCGAAAAATGTAGTTGAAAAAGCTAAGTGTTTTCAAATTGCGCGGGATATTTGTAGCTCCACTTGAATCAATTTGAATCGCTAGTGAAGGAAGGTGCCGTCCGTGCCATCTAACTATTCTCTGGTGAGAAGATCTCTGTCTTATTTCTGAGGAGTGAGAGTAGTGATGGGCTATGTGTAAGCGAGTCAGTTCAAATGAGCGGCTCGGCAAACTGATCTGCGAGGGGAGGGAGTCGGATTTGGTGATTGTAGACTCCTTCCCGTTAAAATACTCCCCCCCCTCACGCACATATCTCTTTCTTCGCAGACATCTTTCTCCGCTCGTAGCTCTTTCTTCGTATATGATTATTTTTGTACTCTCCCTCATTTTCCCTTATTTATGTTTATTCGTACTTTTTAAATCATTCTTAACAAGAAAAAATATGTAAGGGATACCTGCAAAAGTTGTGGGATCATTCTGAAAATTCGGAAACGCCTGAAGAATACACGTATATATAAAATACTGCTTTATTGCCTCACATTAATAGCCCTTTTAGCACCAAGCTATGGATATTATAGTCTCGAGTCCATCAATGGGTTTTTCTCCACTTACGACAACAATGCTATCTTGTTGAGCAAAGTAAAATGAAAGAGTTGTTCTTATGATTCTACATTAATTCTATATAAAGACTCCATTATTATTATTATGAATTTAAAATTCAACCGCGAGGCGTATGGCAGGGGGACTTATACATTAGTTGGTGGTGCATGGAGCTAAACTGAACTTTCGCTTAGATTTAAGCATGGTCATCTGTGTGTGATACTTTTAGACAAGTCAGTTCTTCACAGCCACGAAGAAATAATTAATTCTACTCTGCTATGAAGTAAGCTTTTTCTAGGCAATGATGATCGAAACATTTACTTGGCTATTTTAATAGGAATCTCTTTATGAAGGTCATATTCAAGCGACTATACGATACATTGCTATCATATGACCAGCCGGAATTTACTTTATAGTTGTGGTTCGTAGAGACTGCTGGATACTTATATGTTGAGTCATGTATATAGGTGTGGTATTATCTACAACAGTGGTTTCCAATCTTTTTCAGCTGATGACCCACCTTTCCTTATCGGAATACCTCCACGGTCTATCAGTCCATGATGGAGTAAAACACCTGGTAAAATTCTGGATGAGGAAACCTTATTTGCTTCGTATCCCTTCCTTATGTATGTATAATGCAGCATCAAATATTGCAAATATATATAAATAAATCATTTTATCTTATCTTTTCTGATGGTTATTCGATGGTTTCTGATAGTTATCGGATCAAGTCGCGTACAACCTGTAACCCTTCCGCGGCCCACCGGTTGGGAACCGATGATCTACATTATGGTACATACATGAGACTGACTAACTGTGAGAAACAGAAAAAGGATCCGTCACCTACAAAGCGGGCGACGTAGTGGCCGAACCTATATCCATCCCTGCCGCCACCGAGGCGGTAGAAGATGATAGCAAGAAAAACACATCGATGTTATACAAAATTGTTAAATGCAAAACAACCATCAATTCTACCTTTCAACGGTGCTCTCTTCTAAGCTCCTGAGCGTATAACAGCTCCTGTACTGATGAACCATCTACTCGTACTTGCACAATTGGCGAAACCTCATTATTGACCACTCAATGGCGAGGGAGATATAAATAAATCTTAAATATAACTCTCACTCCTCGATAAGATTTATAAATCAGTGCAATTTTGATCTTCTCTGAATAAAGAATTAATAACTCATCTTTCATAGAGCGTAACCTGTTCAATTCTTTAATTTTTATTGTGAAAGGATTTATTATACCTTCCTATTTTTTTAAGTAATTTAACTTCTGTGGTTTGCAAACTATGACCTTATGATTTCTAAATTTGATCGTTTCATCAAAGTTTTTTAACTTTCACATCAGTAATGTCATATGCACAATCGTACTCATTGTCAAACGTAAGCGGTTTCTCATTTGCCCCTTATCTTTTTACCCAGCTATGATACGCATCGAGGCCGACCGCTCTTAGTCTCTCTTTCTTTCTCTAAACAAAACATAAAAATCTGAAGGGTTTACAGATAACTTATCTGCTCATAACTTCAATGGTGAGGGCAGCCATACACAGATAGGTTTCTCTTTCTTGCTCTTAACTCTTCAACGTCGCGTCGTCCAATAGTCGCATTTAGTTCGATGGTTGAGAAGTTAAGAACGGTTTTTGAGCTTTGAGGTGACCATGCCTCGGACACTTCCTATCCCCGCAATGCTTTCCCTTTGGCACGCTTAGCGAGGCTGGGACCGCTCGAATTGCTCGGACAGAAGCCCAGGGTAAACCCGGGTAATTTAAACTGCTCCATTAGTTGCAATGGAAACAACGCGTTGTCTCGAAATACAAGTGCAGTGTGTGATACAATGTGGTTAGAGGTGATTTATTTCAATTCCCAACATGATGAGAAAAATTACTAAGTCTCAATTCCGCAATAAATTTATTTCGCGACCGACAACATAAACAAAAGATTTTTACTATGTTGCTATATTACAGATGAATTTTCAATGTTATGCGAATTATGTATTCCAAAAAAAGCCTTTATTTGTGAAATAATTAAATAAACAGAAAAAAATACGAGAAGAAATTAGAAGAATGCTGGAAACACCTACCGATAGTAATAAATATAAAATCTGATGTGGCCAGCACATGACTTTCTCCATATTTATAAGATGTAAATATTTATCTACCGCAGTAATTTCGAACTCTATATTCCACCTAAACTTGGAAAATGAGTGATTAATATATATATATATTATCTTTGACGCCAAAAACATTCGAAATAATGTTTTACGGGACATGATCGATGAAAAACGATGAAATTGGCCTTTCACCCATAGAGCCCAGAGCGCCCACAAAGTACATAATCAGCAACTTCCGGTTTATCAGTATTTCATGAATAACTCTTACACAATCAGTGATACAAAATTACGTTTCAACCAAAAGTTATAGTAAATATTATTTTCTTAAACTTTTACAAATAATAGTATATACCTAAATATCATATTTATGGAGATATTTTGAAAACCGGAAATGAGCTTTGAAGAATGAAGCTCAACTTCCGGTTAACTGATTTACTCCAAAAACTAATCAACTCTAAAAAAACTAACCAAAGTACTACATATGAAATTTGGTGTAGATACAATGAATATTTTTTAGGTTATAGCGCCCACAAAGTACATAACAGCTACTTCCGGTTTATCGGTATTTCACGAATAACTCCTAATCAACCGGTCATACAAAAATATGCTAAATACATAAGTTATAGTATATATCATTATCTAAAACTTTTATAAGTAATACAATACACGTATATATCATATTTATGGAGATATTTTGAAAACCGGAAATGAGCTTCAATGAATATAGCTCGACTTCCGGTCAGCCGATTTACTCCAAAAACTAATCAACTCTGACAGCACACACCACAGTACTTTATACGAAGTTTAGTATTGATACGACCAATAGTTTTCATGTTAGAGCGCCCACAAACACACACACACATACAGACACACACACACACACACACACACACACACATACACACAGACATCATTCCAAAAATAGTCAAAACGTGTTCTATGGACCCCAAAACATGTATTTCCGTTGAAATCTCGAAGTCGAATTTTTTCATGAAAACAATACTTTCTCTATACTTCGTATATGGAGAAAGTAATAAGAGATTAGACAAACAAAAAACATGGCGATATATATAAATACATTCCATGTAAAATCTCGATAATTCAATTCAAAAACAATAATACACGATCAAAATAAGATTCTTTATTTATTTTACCTGCTTTTGGTGATTGTCTCCATTTCCTTTGACTATTCTTTTTAATTTAATTTTGCTAAAGGAAATAAAGCCTGCAGCGGCAAAAATGAACTTTATGTACATTTCTTATGGAAATGCTTTGTCTCGTTTAGGATCGAACCAAGGTCTAAATGTCATCTTTTTTACAATAGAAACTCTCGTATTTGAATGCAACGTTGTGTTAAAATTTCATATCAGTTCGAGTATTTTTCGAGTTTTGCGGCCACAAACAAGAGCAGACTGAATATTTATACGTAAGATTATATAGCTAACGGGTGATAACAGTTATTCGAAAGTTATACTTACGGAAAATATTAATGATTCGAGTGATTTTATGGTTTAAGAAATCGGTAGTTTCGAAAAACACTACGGGTCCAGTATGCACGATCCAATGTAGTATTACATATTGATGTTTGTTTGTCCAATATAGTCAATTTCGATCGATTGCAGACATTTCTTCCTCTGCAGAATTTAATCACGATTAATAGTTGTACTAAATCTAGATATACACCAAAAGAAAGGAAATTGAACAAGGGAAGGTAAAATATCGTATTGGAGTCGAAATTGAGAGAATTCAGATGAACATGACGAAATGTTTTTGTAATTTTGTGGGCATCAACAATTCCCCACCGACAGAGGTGATTGCTGAACTTAACACTCACACAAATATATGGGAAAGATGGGATCATAACAAATGTATTGGGAAGAAGAGAATCCACCATTTACCCAAGGGACTATAATTTGAGATATTCGAACAAATAAAAATCCTCAACCACAAAAATAGTAATTTTTAACTCATTACCGTTCGCCTTCTCACGACCTCCCCCCTGCTATCGATTGCTAACCTGCTTCCACCACTACGATTTCAATGTACTTCAAAACAACCTGGACGTCATCAAGATGGTGTTTTGGGAAGTGGGTTGCGCGTAAATAAACGTTTTCTAAAAGAGACACACTAGTACTGCGTTGCGACGAAAGAATATGCCTTTTATTAAACTGGCTTTGAATATACAGGACAAGATGGCGCGTGCGGCCATAAAGGTTACAAACTGAGACAATTTCAATGTTATCTAGGCGGAGGCCACGATAGGAGTGAGAGCATCTCAAGCGCGTTGGGCACGGAGCTCTCCAAAAACAAATGCCCACCGTCGGCCGCTACAATATGGCGCTGGGCGCAGGCTGTCTGCACCGGTCGCCACAGCACCCCCCCGCCAGTGGTTTGCTCTCGATAAAACACGAAACAATACTAAAAAGATAAAAAAGAAAAACTGTTAGTAAATAATAATCAAAACAACTGAAAATCCCGGAGATGTTCCGGAAAACGGACAGATCTTCCTATTCTCGTCTGCCTTTCGTTTTCTGTGGACTCCGGTCGTTGCTCATCGGCGACGAAATAGGCGGGTTTTAGCCTATCAACCGAAACTCTAACCTCCCTGCCCTTGCATAGGATGAGGAAAGTTTTCTCCCTTCTGCTGATGACCTCGTATGGTCCGTCGTAGGGAGGTTGTAATGGCCGCCTCACTGCGTCGTTCCGAAGGAACACATGCGTGGAAGTCATTAGGTCTTTGTTAATGAAAACCTTAATCCGCGCATGGTTGGCAGTTGCTACTGGCCGCAGGTGCTGCATGCGTTCTCTTAATTCAGACGCGAAGGTAGTTGAGTCTGCGGCGTCTGTTGAGGTGAGGAATTCGCCGGGCAGGCGGATGGGTTGCCCGTATACCATCTCCGCCGCGGTGCCTTTGACATCCTCTTTCCATGCCGCTCTAATTCCCAGAAGGACGATCGGCAATGCGTCCAGCCAGCTGTCATCCTCATGGCACATTATAGCAGCCTTCAACTGGCGATGAAAACGTTCAACTAGGCCGTTGGATGCGGGATGATAAGCCGTGGTCCTTAGGTGCGTGATTCCGGTCATCCGCGCGACCTCCCTGAAGACCCCAGACTCGAATTGGCGTCCCTGGTCAGTCGTTACTTGGAGAGGTGGTCCGAATCGGGATATCCATCCGGAAACAAATGTGCGGGCGACGGTCTCAGCAGTGATGTCCTCCATGGGAAATGCCTCCGGCCATCTCGTAAATCGGTCCACACAGGTGAGACAGTACTTCTGCCCCCGTGCGTACGGCAATGGTCCGATGATATCGACGTGGACGTGGTCGAATCTCGAGGCGGCGGCTGCGAAATTGCCGAGCGGTGCGACCGTGTGACGGTGAACCTTCGCCCTCTGGCACGAGATGCATCCTTGAGTCCACTTGCGGCAATCCCTCTGCATGTCAGGCCAAACGTAGCGGGTTGCCACGAGTCTTGCCGATGCTTTTGCCCCAGGATGTGCGAGAGAATGCAGAGAGGCAAATACCTGGCGACGGCAAAGTGCCGGCACGAAAGGTCTCGCTGGTTTGGTGGAGAAATCACAATACAGGCTGTTGGGTGAGCCCGGGATTGTGACCTCTCGCAGGTCGAGTGATGAACCTGAATCTAGCAGCGCCTTGAGTTCCACATCCTCCCGTTGGGCGGTTGCCAAAGTCTCCATGTCCATCCCTTGGTGAACAGCTTCAACGCGAGAGAGTGCGTCCGCAACCACGTTATCCGTTCCATCCACATGACGGATGTCGGTGGAAAACTGTCCGATGAAATCTAAATACCGGAATTGTCTAGGGGAACACTTTTCGGGTTTTTGACGAAAAGCGAACACTAGAGGCTTGTGGTCCGTAAATATGGTGAAAGCGCGCCCTTCCAGCATGTGTTTGAAGTGGCGGATGGACCGGTAAATCGCCAACAGCTCACGATCATAAGCGCTGTACATTTTCTCCGCTGGGCTCAACTTTTGGGCGTAGAAACCCAACGGCTGCCATTCACCATCGGGCCGCTGCTGCAATGCGGCTCCTAAGCTGCTATCGGAAGCGTCTGAAAAAAGTGCTAAATCATAGCAAGGATTAGGATGAGACAAAAGCGCAGAATTTGATAAGGAATATTTACAAGTGTCGAAAGCTTTCGTCGCTTCCGAAGTCCACATTAATTCGTCATCACCTTTCACATTGCCCTTCAATAAATCGTTCAGTGGGGCTTGCAATTCGGCGGCTTTGGGAATAAATCGTCTGTAAAAGTTTATCATCCCCAAAAACCTACGAAGAGACTTCGCTGTCTTTGGCACTTGGTAGTCTAATATCGCACGCACTTTCTCATCGAGTGGCTGAGTGCCGCGCTCCGTGACTTTACATCCTAAAAATTCCACTTCATTGACACCGAAAACGCACTTCGAAGGATTGACAAGCACACCATATTCACTTAAACGCGAGAATAGTTTTTCTAAGTGTATCGAATGCTCTTCTTCATTCTCTGACGCAACAAGAATGTCATCAATATATGCATAACAGAAATTCAGCCCGTGTAGCACTTCGTCAATAAAACGTTGAAATGTTTGCGCTGCATTTTGAAGGCCAAACGACATAAATGGGAATTCAAATAAGCCGAACGGCGTTATAATTGCAGTCTTACACACGTCGTCGGGATGCACGGGGATTTGGTTATAAGCCCTCACAAGATCTATTTTGGAGAATATTCTCTTACCTGCGAGGTTCTGAGCGAAATCTTGCATGTTCGGCACGGGATATTTATCCGGTATCGTCCGGGAGTTCAACGCGCGGTAGTCTCCACAGGGGCGCCACTCATCTCCTTTCTTCGGGACGAGGTGAAGGGCCGACGACCAGCAGCTGTCGGATCGGCGGGCGGTCCCAAGGCGAATCATTAACTCGAACTCTTTCTTCGCGATTGAAAGTTTATCCGGAGCCAATCTACGCGGTCGACAAAACACAGGAGGGCCAGGCGTCGTCTTGATGTAATGAACTGTGGAATGAGCAGGATCCTTATGGGTTCCCGCTGGCCTGGTTATTTCCGGGAAACGCTCGAGAATGCAGTGATATTGTGAATTACCCGCGACTGCCTTCACTTGCATTTCACTATTACCGACGAGGCCTCCCGGGACAGAGAGGGTAGTCGTGCTATCTATCAATCGGCGATTTTTAACATCCACTAAAAGTCCGTAATGGCTCAAAAAATCGGCACCGATAATGGGCTTGCTCACATCCGCGATCACGAAACGCCACGTAAAGTCTCTGCGCAACCCAAAATTCAAATTTAATGTCACCCATCCGTACGTCGCGATGGTAGTTTCGTTAGCAGCGAAAAGTTCATAGTTAGTTTTCACTCGCCTGCCACTAACATAATTTCGCGGATACACGCACAAATCTGAACCGGTATCAACGAGATATTGAGTTTTAGTCACTGCGTCAGACACAAAAAGGCGGCGCGAGGACGAGCGGCAGTCGGCTGCCGCATCTACCGACTGGCTCTCTAGTTTTCCGGCACGAAATTGCATGGGGAAACACATTTATGCGCTTTCTTACCGAAATTGATGTGGTACCAGCACATGCCATTTTGCGCGTCGGTCAACGGTGCGCGGGGACGGGAACGGGATCGGCTGCGGGGACGTCGCGGGTATGGAGGGCCTCGTGGCGTCGTCGTCCATCCGGAGGCCATGGCGTCAATCTTCCGCGTCAATTCTTCCACCTGTGCTCTAAGGGCGGCTGTCTCTGCGGCGGCGGTGTCCACGCGGTCGGGCTGCCTCGTCATCTCATGGACCCTGGGTCTCGGAACGAGCTCGTGCACACGGTCGGCCATGAGGGCGAGGGCGTCCAGCTCAATCCCATCTTGAGCAGTAACGATGGGCTGGATATGCTCCGGTATGCGTCCAAGCCAAAGGGAACGCAGGAAACCGTCCGGCATTGTCGCTCCCGCTAGGCTGCGGAGGTGCCTCAAAAATTGGGATGGCTTCCGGTCTCCCATCTCCTCATGCTCGAGAAGCTGCCGGATCTGCTGCTCCTTCGAAACGGAGAGCCTCCTAATAACTTCCTCCTTTATTTTATCGTAACGGCCGGTCAACGGGGGGTTAATTACAATGTCTTCCACCTCGAGCATGTGTCGTGGCCCAAGGAGGTTGACCACGTGGCCGAACTTCGTGCGGTCACTCGTTATTCCGCTCAACTCGAACTGTATCTCTAAATGTGAGAACCATAATGCTGGCTTTTCGTGCCAGAACGCGGGCGCAGCAAAACTAACCTTCTCTACCGCGTGGTTAATGGGTTCGGCGGAAACGTCCATTTTCGCGAAATTACTTCCCAATAATAACACGAACATCACGTCGGGGTCACCACTTTGGGAAGTGGGTTGCGCGTAAATAAACGTTTTCTAAAAGAGACACACTAGTACTGCGTTGCGACGAAAGAATATGCCTTTTATTAAACTGGCTTTGAATATACAGGACAAGATGGCGCGTGCGGCCATAAAGGTTACAAACTGAGACAATTTCAATGTTATCTAGGCGGAGGCCACGATAGGAGTGAGAGCATCTCAAGCGCGTTGGGCACGGAGCTCTCCAAAAACAAATGCCCACCGTCGGCCGCTACAATATGGCGCTGGGCGCAGGCTGTCTGCACCGGTCGCCACAGTGTAAAGATTGGTAGCTGGATATAAATATAAATAAATGCATTGGCATGAGTTTTACGCGCTCCACAAACATAATTCCCGCGCAGTACCAAATTTCAGGTCATCCATTAGAGTTAGTGCACGACAGCAAATACCTAGGAGTCACCTTTAGCAGTAACTTATCTTTTAAAGAACATATTCGAGATGCGATAGGAAAAGCGAATAGAATGCAAAGATTAACTGGTAGAACGTTGAGAGGATGCTCATCGAGAGTCAAAGAAATAGCTTACTTTTCTCTTATTCGTCCGAGTCTAGAATACTCCTGTGCGGTTTGGACCCCACACGAAGTAGGTTTAGTCTCAGATTTAGAGATGGTCCAGCATAGAGCAGCCCGATTCGTTTGCGGGATTTCAGGTTTGATAGCAGCGTTACGGCAATGATAGAGCCCCTCAGTTGGAATTCACTACAGATGAGAAGATCTGAATATCGTCGGAAACTTTTCGAAAAGTTCAATCGTTCAGAATTTATAGACGAAGTAGACGGAGGTGACTCACTAAAAAGAGTCACGTTTGCCTTCACTAAGTGAGACGACTGTTTACTGTTCCTCCTAAAACTCACTATCATGAAACTCCTTCCTAGTCACTGGTATCGCTTTCCTCAACATCCTTCTCGTAAGCAACTGAATCGGAGACGAAAAGCACTTCTTCAACTATCTCTTGATAGTTTTTACGCTTAGATGGCACTTAAAGAAGAAGAAAATTACATGCAAGAGACTATTGGGGCTGGGCTTCGTCGAAAGATCCTTTTCTTTCTTCCGTTTAGGTTATCGAAGAGATCAGTTGAGTTCAACGTTGGTTCAACCATTTCGAGAGAGGGTCACTAGAATATTTATGTATGCTTCACTCCACCGAAGTGAAACACCAACTCTTATCTTCGAGATTAAGAGAAGGATCCCTCTTTCATGCCACACATTTTGCCTTAAGACAAAGGAATCATCTGCAAAACGACTCCAAACTATAAGCATGCCGAATATAATCTCCACAGAAGCTTTACTCAAAAAATCTGCCGGCCTGCCGCTCGGCGTTAAAAGAAGAGTTATATCACTGTGAGTTTTCCTAGCATTTAAAATCTGTTCTGAATAGTCTAAGAAATTGACAACAAAAACGTGAAATATTTCCGATGCCAATTCATATAGGAGAACTAAGGAAACTTAAGGACTGGAGAAGAAAGATGAACACATTAATGAAAAGCATCGCGAAATGGCATGGCTTGGGCTCATTTTAAGAAGGGACTGTTTGCTGAGAAATATTATTGAAGGGAAAATTAAAGGTAAAAGAAGGGAAGGAAGAAGAACAAGCATCTTGTCCGACATGAAAATAGGAAGGAGCTTTTCGCAGATGAAGAAAGATGCCCAGGACAAAGAGGCAGGAATTCTGTAGCTGAGAAATCCAGTCATAAAAATGTCGATTACTTCCAACCCGACCCTCCAAATCGCTCGTTTCCGTACATCAATAAAGAAGGAAGGAATCGCTTATCATTTACATAGATAAAATTGAATTAAAGGATTATTTACTGTGACTCGCAACCGATTCCGTAAAGAATGAAATACAATATACTACCTATATAACTTTGTTATTTCATCTTCTGCATCAGGGGTTCCCAATCTTTTAGCAACCACTTGAAATTTTTATAAATTTTGGTGTACCAACAGTTCTAATTTTTTTAGAAACATATATTTACGGTCAGAAAAGTGCCCAATGGCTTGTTTTAATTAAATTACTGATAAAAATTCATATTTAATCATTGATGCACTTGTATTTCGTTATTTTCAACCTTTTATTAAGACGACAATAAATATACATACATTTTCTCAATTTTTTAACCCACGCGTACTACCCGAAATGACTGAAACATTCCCGCGTACCACTGTACAACCAGTGATACCACCGGTTGGGCTGGTTACCTCTGCCTTATACCTCTGCTTTATATTATGGAGATCTACTACAAAGTCGGACCGTAAGAAATTGATAAAACGGCTTCGCTTTAAAATTGACACGCTTTGAAAAGTGTTTCATCTATCCTTTCTTTTGCATGCAAAATTCATCAGGAAGATTAATTCTTTTTTCAATTCCAACTAATTTTCTAGATCGATACTTTTTACACTGCAAATGTGAATTTCGCTGCTTGGTCTTTCGATACATTTGTCCTCTTCTGCTTACTCTCTACCGCCGCTACCGCCTATACCGCTCGATCAGCTCGATCCATCGACACCGATCGACTATCGGAACATCCAAAAAGAAGATCGCTAAGTGTCTCAAGCAGGTTTCTAGTGTCATTTTGAGGCTCTGTCAGCGGTCGAAGATTGGCGCGAATGTGTAAGGGTTGTGTAGGCATTCTGTTGCTGCAAAGACTCGACGTTTCAGAACACAGAAAATCTAGTTGCCGGAGTTTTAGTTGGAGTGTAAACTTCAGTTATTTTAATTAAACAACGTTGAAGGTAATATTAATATAAGAGTTCTTATCTTTATTACAATATCAACCAACCACGTGTTATTCTATCATCACTATCGCTACTGCCATTTTCTTTTAATGTTAGATATTAATGAATAATTTATATTTTCCTGATTATTATTATTGTGCATTATCAGCCGCATCAAATCATCTGCAATGGAGGAAGACTGGGATGATTCGCCATCTCCTGCGATTACTGGAAATCAGGTAGAAAATGTATAGTTGAATTGACATGGGGTTCATATGATTAAAAAATAGACATTGATTATAACCAAAGAAGTCTTCTAAACGTATAATTTCAAGCATTATTTTTTCAGCAGGGTTTTGTCGATTATGGCACTGGATACGGACGTGGGCGAGGCATAATCAACAGCAGCGTAGAATCCAACTCTACCACTGTGCCTTACGGCAATAATCATGAAGATAATAATGGTTTCGGAGACACTACCAACAACAATTTCCATGGCTCTAATTCATTCGGATCCAGAGGTTCTAGAGGAAACCGTGGAGGTAGAGGAGGAAGGGGAGGAACGGCTCGGCAAGACTTTAATCGCCAGAGAGAAGATAATCAATTTACGAACGATGACGATCAGTCCGGTGAGGATTTAGATATGTTCACACGTGCTTCACGCATATGGAAATTTGTTAAAGATTGATATCGCAGTTCCTATTTTGTGCTACCCATATCTTGATGCATACTGTGTATTTAATTTCCTTTTGCTTCCAGGAGTATCTACTTTTACTTTAGTCTTAAATGTTCATTGCTGTTTTACTATGATAGGTCTAATATTTTGGTGATGCTAAAATTGTCATTCATCTTGCTTATATCTCATTGAATTGTATGTGAAATGTTATGCATTGAATGATGGCGATGATTCTGTGATTACTTGTTCCAGTGATATTCTGACAGAGTGAGGGAAGCAAGGCTCTCATTATCTGTTCATTTACTCTTCCTAGCTGTTTGAAAAATTTTTTAAAAGAGTATCTTAACAGTATTCCCATTTCAGTGCTCAATATTATATTTAAGTATATTTCTATAGTTAATTTTGTTGTAAATTTACTTTTAGATTTTCCTGAGCGAAAACGTTAGTCATTACTTAGCTTTATTCTTGTGTGATTGATCATGTCCTCAAATTTCTGTAGTTTCCCCTCAAATATTTCTATTTAAGTCATAGGAACTTTGTCAGTTGCTACTGAATTAAAATTTTCTGTGGGTTTGTACTCTAATTTTACATAGGATCTCAGGAAATTTAGAGTTGGGTTTCCATTGACTTGGGGTCCAATTACTTAGTTATTCACGAATCATTCTTCTTTGTAATTTTTCAATTAAGAAAGTTCAAGTTATGGTGGAGTGAACAAATGAAAGATTTTACTGGTAGAAGGTAAAATAAAACCAACTGTAAAAAGACTCATTCTGCCATCAAGCAGCTTTTACCAGAAAAGATTTAATTCTCACAAGCCATTTCATGGCTTAAGGCAGGATTTCCCCAATGTTTTTCAGTTTGCGACGCACTTGTAACTTTAATTTTTCACAGTGTCCCAATTATGGTAATTTTATTAGAACCAAGTTTCAGAGCCTTGTGGCGTATAGTTTGAGAACCCCTGGATTAAGGAATCTTTTTCTAGTTATTGATATACAGCCATTTCTTTGAATTTAATCAGTTTATGTTGCAATCTTGAACCAACGTTAAACTGATCAGAAAATCTTAGTGGAATCCCTATTGATTTGATTCTTTCCTATTTTATTCATGGTTTCCAGAGGGCGGTGGAGATAGTTTCCGTGGCAGTGGACGAGGCCGTGGTAGAGGAAGAGGTGGTGGCGGCGGCGGAGGCGGTGATTTCGGAAGTCCTTCTGAAGGTATTTGGCTAATTAGTATCTGAATTGCGTGTGTAATATTCATGGGAAAATTATTTAAGATAATACATAAGAAGTGCTTTTAAAAGATGTACTTACATTCGATTAGTAAGAAAGAATTTGCATTGAAGCTTCCTGAATTTTTATTGGCACTTGAAATCCTTTCCCAAGCATAGCAGCACGTTTTTGGTGTAAGATTCACTGGCCATGGGCGAGTGTTACTGTTTAACTCGCGAAGAAATTTCTGCTCATGATGCAAATTTAGAATGCTCCTTTCCATCCAACCCAGGGTGTGTTTTGAAGTTAACAAGTTGTAAGGAATACCATCTGGAAATCCATAACTCTGTTTTTGTTGCGTTATAACCAACTTTGTTTTGATTAATTTCATATTTTCTAGATACTGAAGTTAAATGCAGTGTTTGTTAAACATAATGTTAATAAGTGTTTATTAGTTAGGAAGATATTTAAGGTTCAAGCTAGATTACTTTGTTCTTATTGGCTGTTGAATTATAAAGTCCGTCTTCATTTTAATCAGCTCTGTTAAATAATTTTTTATTGCTCAGTTTATCAAGTTAGGATTTCTTCCCCGAGGATTCCTGTAAATTCACTCATGATAACCACTCGTTGTGTGTCACTTTTGTTTTCTCTATAATAGTTTTCGGATGACATTGGTATTTTGATAAGTCTGTTAAGGAGGGAATGAAAGGCTGCAAGTTTCTGTTTGTAATGATGGTTAGAAGAAGCAGATATTAAGAGGCCAATGTGAGAAGGTTTTCTTTGTATGGCAAATTGGATTTGATTGTCAGAGATCTGTATGTTAAGGTCTAAAAAGATGATAGAGTGATCTATTGTAAAGACAGACTATGTAGAATAGGTAGAGGGATGTTTATTGCTGTAAAGCTTTCATCCTTTTCTATTCATCCTCAACTATTGCTTCTTCAGTGCCCCCATAGGGGTGCCTTCCCCTTCTTAGTTTCTCTCCTCTCCTCCCCTCTTTCTTCCCTTTTGTCCTTAAATAGTGATTCAACTTTGTCATATACCTGATGAGGACTTGATCACCAAAATTGTTTTTTCGTCGATTTATCGTATGGAATTGTACAGGTTTAAAAAATATTAGATATGCAATTTGTTGCAATGAATTATTTTGTATGACAGGAATTAAATATCATCAGATAAGATAAATTTTATTTATAAACTACAAAAATGAACTTCACTTGCATGTCTAATGGGAGCACTTTGTGTCTTTGTCTTAGATGAACAAGACAAATAAAAAGTATGCCTTTGATATGCGTGGAGTTGGAATGCTAATAATCTGCAAAGTTTATACCTTTCATCTTGTTTGTTTTTAGGAAACATACTCATACACACTTTCATATGTCATATCATAATAAAATGTTTTTAAATTTCAGGAGGGGAAGAGGAAAGACCCCGAGAAAATTATATCCCTCCTGAGCCATCGAATGATGAAAATGAAATATTTGGTGGGGGAATATCCTCGGGAATCAATTTTGCCAAGTATGATTCCATTAAAATAAAGGTAAGTAAAACTATGCATGAATTTAATATATGAATTTAAATTTCTCAAATTTTTCTCTAATAATTTAATTTCCACATTCCTAGGTAACTGGTGAAAATCCACCAAGAGGAATTGAATCTTTCGAAGAAGCAGGACTTAGACCACTTTTACTTCAAAATGTTAAGAGATGTAATTACAAGAAGCCAACACCAGTGCAAAAAAATGCCATACCCATAGTTATGGCAGGACGAGATCTCATGGCCTGTGCTCAAACAGGATCTGGAAAGACTGTGAGTGTTTAATGCAAAACAAAATATATGATTAATATTAATTGCTTTTATAAAACATTCATTTTTGCCATGAGGAATTCTGTCATGGAATATATTTAATTACAGTAAAAGTCCATTATAATGAGAGCTGACAAAAATTGGAAAAGCACTCCTTATAAAGCATACTCGTTATAGGTTGTTTCTAATAATAAATGCAAGTCCTCTTGAATCAAAGGGCAGTGAGTGCTGCCGAATGGAACTGTAGGGTTTTAGTACTTGTACACTCCTGGCCAAAATTAACGCAGCACCTCCCTAGCGATCCTTACGGCCGGTGCTGCGTTAATTTTTGCCAGGACTGTACATCAAAAATATTTCCTTGATTTATAAACCATAGCCAACGTGCACAGACTTAGGTCTATTGATTGACTGATGGAAGAGCGATGCCCATAAAGTGGAAAAGGTACCCCCTAATTCATAATGGGTACCAACAATTTGGTGTGGGTGATAAGCTTGGGACTTCAAACTGATACGATATATATTGATATCACCAAAGCTTTTGATAAGGTAGACCATGGGCTTTTGATAAAAAACTTGGAGCCTTTGAGGTTGGTGGTGGATTAATAAAGGTTGCTCCAATCTTTCTTAAATGATAGTTTTCAAAGGGTTGCAGTAAATGGTGCCCTCTCTCCTTGTGTCAGTGTGACCTCGGGGGTACCTCAAGGGTCCATTTTAGGTCCATTACTCTTCAATTGTTCTATTAACGACTTGCCTCGGAGCTTCCAAAGTGATTGCCTTCGCTATGCAGATGATCTTAAAATATCAAATAGAATATCTTCCCTTGATGATTGCCGAGTTTAGCAGAACCATCTGGACACTTTCCTTCGCTTGTGTCAGAAATGGAGTCTTTATCCCAATCCATCCAAATTTCCTTCACATTAAAGAAAATGTTTCACAAGTAACGTGTATCATCTTATACTGATCTAGGTGTTACTTTTGACACAAAACTAAGTTTTAAACTAATGTCAGAACTGTATTTTCCAAGGCTTTTACGTTTTTTGAAGCATAATACTATAGATAAATTTTCAATAAAAACCATATTTAAAACTTACTGTACCCTTGTTTGGCCTACATTAGAATTTAATAGTGTGATTTCGAATCCACACCATACCACTCTAACTGAAGCAGTTGAAAAGATTCAAGTGTGATTCCTGAAATGGATTAATTTTAAAATTTCTGGTATGAAACATTGTAACAGACTTTGTTGACTCTGGTAAACTTGTTTCACTTGTGAGCCTCAATGTACCACTGAGATGCTCTAGGCGTACCATGCTGTTTAGGTACTCCTTTGGGCGAGTGGATGTACGCCAATATGAACCAATGGCCAGAATAATGAGGTCTTAAGTAAAACCCCTGATATTGATATATTTTATGATTCACTTCAATCTTTAAAGCAGAAAGTTTACTCATTTTTTTAAATCTTTAATTAATTTTAAATTTCTTGTGATGTATTTATTTTTATGTATGTATATGCCACTTAGTTTTTTTGCCATTTTTATTTTTAAATCGATTGTGTGGTCTCTTAAACGTCTAAAGAGCATAATTTTGTGTGTTTCACAATTTTGCCCCTCGGCCCTCTGTAATGAAGTATTGAGTGCTGCCACAGCCTCAGAATGAGACATTTTGACCGAGTTTACAGGATTGTTGTTGACATCATCTGCTGTTACAGTCCTGATAATTTTGTCATCTATTAAAACTTCATTTTTAGTCAAACTGTTGTCAGCCTCAGCAGCTCACAGAAGGGATTCAGGATTAGAAATTAGGTTCGGGTTTTGTAATTGGTTGAGGAGTGGTGCAAGTTGAATTTCTTCAGTTTGCACATTTTCTTCAACTTCAGATTCAATAAAATTGGGAAGCAAAGTTTTCCACAACTTGTTGATCAATTATTTAGTCACAGATGCCCAACAGTTAGCAAAACGGAACATGACATCTTTTATAGTTACCTTTTTCATTTCATTTTCCACATTTTAATTGTGCACAGGATCTTGAGAAGTAAGTTGTGTTAGAGGGTAAAAATATTGTGGAAATTTCACTGTCGTCATTGCAGAGTTATTCTACAGAAGGATGGCCAGGACAATTATCCAACAACAATAAAGCTTGTGGTAAATTGACGGATTTCATATGTTATCTAACTGCTGGAACAAATTTTATTTTAAACTAATCCAAGAACAATTCTCATGTGAGCCAAGCATTTTTTCCCCCACGCTAACATACAGGGAGCGGGAATGACTTTTGAAGGCTTGTGGTTTTTTGGCTGTTCCGACAACATAGGAAATTCAGGAAATGTTGTAATAACTGGATTTGTAATTTTAATTATTCAGTTTGGTTAGCAATTACTACTTTTTGGTCAGTAACTGGATCTAATTTTTCTGTTTTCCAGTAGTCTTTGTATCAATTAATAATAATTGATACAGGAGAAAAATATTAACTAATTTTAACAATATTACACTTACAAGGGGAGACTCTTAACTTTTGACCAGGGAATTTGATGAAAATTTTTGTGTTGATGCTAGAAGTAGAGTAAAGAAACTGTATTGGCATTCTTCTAAATAGGCTTCAGTTTTGTTGCAATAATGAATTGAAAATCTATAATCTGAGTGTAGGCAACCCTGAATTACACACACGTGCTAGCCAAATCTGTTGATAATAACCTGCTGCTTGCGAGTAATTCTCTAATATTATTTTTACTTTCTTTTATTATATTTTTTTCTTGTTACTCACTGATAGACTTAAGAGCAATATTTCCATTCTTGCACTTGATATCCGATCAAATAATCTTATTTCAACCAAATGAACTATGATTGACGAAGACCCTCACTTAGGTATGATGAATGAAGGTTCGTAACAGCTTTCTGGAATCCTCTGGTATTGGTGGTTATAACTACATTGGCTATCCTCATAAATTGATAGTAGTCCCGTGAAATATCATTCACAAGCGAGTTTTTTCATTTAAGGTTCGTGATGCAAAAGAAACCTGCGTTTGACTGATTCAAGATTTAATGATTAAAAGTGGCGCATTACTTCCGTAATTCAATTACTACACCAATCACTAGATACTTTCTATTTGTTGACTGGATAATAAGCAATCAGCTCTGACTACAAGTACGCCAGAAACTCCTTGGTTAATGGGAAACTTTCCAGAGCTTCCATCTTACTTGACATGACCTCTTGAAGGAACTCAAACTTACCATTTATCCAAAAAAGTATGGATTTAATCTCCCTATCTACTGTATGAGAGTCTCCCACGGTGTGGTTTTTACCCTCACTGAGAAAGCAGGGGAAACCTCTTACAAATACAATGAAATTATATGATTGTAAATTCTTTGTCAATAGCATGTATGTTTTCTACCATAGCCTAATTTTTCTTTAATTATGAAAAATATTTTAAAATGAGAAGAAAGGCAGAAATGTCTCAGTTTGCAACTTAACCATGCAAAATATAGGTCGTGGTAATTTATTCTAATCTAATATATTTCATTGAATAGCCTCTTTTTGTACTTTGTGTTTTTTTGAGCTTTTTCTTAATTTCAATTATTATATTATTTATATTATTCTTAATTATTTGCCCTGTTTTTTCTTCTACTGAAATGCTAATAATTTTGGAATGATTCTTCCAGGCTGCCTTTTTATTGCCAATAATCCACAACATACTAGAGAATCCCAGTACGGCAGATGAAGAAGATACCGATGAAGGGTATGGCCGAAGTGTCAAGCCATTAGCTGTGGTAGTTGTTCCAACGAGAGAACTTGCTGTTCAAATATTCAATGAAGCTAGAAAGTTTGCTCATTCTTCCGTTGTGCGCTGTGTAGTTGTTTACGGAGGGACATCAACAATTCACCAAAGCAACCAAGTCAGGGTAAGTCAGAGTTCTTTCAAAAATTGTGTATTGTTGGGTCATTTGAAAGTTCTGTGGTTTTAATATAAAACACCTAGTAAAAAACTGGGAGAAGTACATTTATTTTTTTCAGGATAAAATAAAACATTTTGATCTAAATTTTCCTAAGTTAATAATAAATAATTAATGTGATTAAGTAATGATTCTAATAAACTGAAACTAGAAGGAAAATGGTGGGATGTATCCTGTGGGTATATCTATTATATAAGAGTAAAATGTTGCTTGCATTCTGCAAGCATTTTGATATCACAAATTTCAAGTCAACATATCAAGAGGGTCAACAAAAGTAGAAAGTGTATTGAAAATATTCATAAAATTCGCTGCAATATCTCCGTCTGGCACCGAACCCCAGTCTTCCTGGTGATAATTACTATGCAGAACAACAAAGGAATTTCATCTCTAACTATTTGTGAAAACTCAAGCAGAAATATTGGCTGCAACTGCCTCAAACGACGTCCTACTTTTCCCATATATTCCTTACGTGAGAATTTTGCATTTGCTCTGGCATCAAACCAAGAAACGGGGAAAGTGGGGATCAAAATTCTAACCATGTTCCACAAGTGCCACCGACTTGAAATTTTTACGACGTATTGGCCATAATGTGCAACCTCTAGAAAAAGCTGACTTTGAACCTCATTATCATTGGTTCGATTCCAGAAGGCCCCAAAGTCGCGATTTTTTCCATAAGGATAAATGGTGGGGATTTTCAAAATAATTTTTTGAGGCATTTCCTGGCAAGGTAGAGAGTTGAAATTCGAGTTATCGCTGGAAACCATGCGTATCCGATGAAAAACCATTAACACATCATCGAAGATTATCCTTGGCTCGACGCTAGGTCAGGGCAAATATTCTCCCATTTAATTTACATTGAGATTTTTAAGATTTTCTTAAAATCACTTCCCGATAAGATGAAAACTTGAAACTCTGTATGTAGATAGAGATTGTAAATATCTTTTATGTACGTAGTTGACCGTTCAGCTGTTAGTCCTTGGTTTGATTCCAGAGAGCCATTTACATTCCGCATTGCATTTCTTATGGAGATAATGGAAACAAATTTTAGGTACTTCCAGGCATGATATCGACTTCAAACTGTATGAAATAAGATCTAGTCCTAACAAGTCATTCTGTGCATTCACAGCTGCCAATATGTCCTGGGTTCGACACCAGGCATCTCTTCAATCAGTAACAGATCCAATTTTTAAGAATTATTTTGAACCCCTTCCCAATAATATTAAAACTTGAAATTCAGCATTTAGATAGAGATTATAGATACATTTCAAAAACATGTTTTAGATTTCCAAGATCATCCTTGGTTCGAATCCAGAGGGCCATTTATATTCATGAAAAGTAGAACGTCGTTTGAGGCATTGCAGCCAATATTTCTGCTTGAATTTTCACTCAGTTAGAGATGGTAATCTTCTGTTGTGCTGCATAGTAAGTTCACCAGGAAGACCCACGTTTGATGCCAGACGATTAAATTGCAGCGAATTTTAAGAATATTTTCAATCTTTTTTTTTCTTTTGAGGACCGCCCCAATATGATGCCGATATGAAATTTGTGTTGTCGATGTGCTTGCAGTATGCAAGCTACATTTTACTCTTAAGGAATATATGTGAAAATTAGGACATTGTTTGAGGCAGTTGAAGCCAATATTTCTGCTTGAGTTTTCACACATAGTTAGAGATGGTGATCTTCTGTTGTGCTGCATAGTAAGTATCACCAGGAAGACCCAGGTTCGATGCCAGACGTAAAACATATCTCCCATTTAAAACATATTGATTGAATTTTCATAATTTTTTTGGAAGTCTTAACCTTGAAGACAGATAGTTGACACTTTGCATGTGTATGTATATTTATTTTATGCTATAAGCCATTTGCTTGCAGTATGCAAGTAGCATTTTACTCATAATTTATATTTTTCTGTATTGAATTCCTTCTACTTAACTGTAAATATAAAAAATATTCCAAATTTTTAGCGCTTGGTGTCTGTGATACATGCTAAAAACAACTGTCTCAGTAAATGTTAGACTAAGCTCCTGTATAATAATGATGCCATGGATGTTCCTTTGAATGGCAAAGCTGCCATCAGAATTGGATTGTTACTAAATACATGCTGATGTGTATATATTTTTGCCTCTTTTAATTTCCTATAAGTAAATGTTAACTTGCATTATCATCTCAACAAGTAACTTGTAGTCACAGTGGAAAATCAAAACAACTATCCATAATTACCTATAGATAGTGATTCCACTCTGTTCACTGAGAAAGAATAATACTGAACCAGTCTTAACAAAGAAAGAAATCAGACCTTGAGACTTAAGCTTAATAGACATTCATTTGGCAACTCATATTTTGCATGTTCTTCTGTTACTAAAAAAAATTTCAAAATTATAATTGCAGAAAGGTTGCCATGTCTTGGTTGCCACTCCTGGAAGATTGCTGGATATGGTTACAAGAGGTAAAATATCATTTGGAGGAGTTAGATTTGTGGTTTTAGATGAGGCTGACAGAATGTTAGACATGGGTTTTAAGCCTGAAATAGAGAAGATGATGAATGATCCTGCCATGACTCCAACGGTAAGTCTTCTGATTAATACCTTTCAACCTTACTCATGGCACTTCATGAAATTATTCTGCCTTTCAATTAAGAATCTCATGTCTCGTCCCTCCCAATAATAATACCAATCAGGAATGTTCATCTGTGCTCATCTGATGTATAATAAGCTTATAAGTGCCAAATTTTGGATCCTGAGTGTTTAGTTTTTTAAGCTCAATTTATTAATTGGCAATATGATAAATGCATCGTTCATTTCGTAAACTTAGAGGTTTGCAAAAAATGGGGGAGACTTAAATTTGTGGGCCTTACGTTAGGTATCTAAAATCCATCATCAAAGTTATGGTTAAGTTTTACACGTTGTTAATGTCCTTGTGAGCAATCATCAAGCCAGGACTGCTAAAGCATCTATCAAAGAAAATAGGATTCACATTATTTATTTCCCTTGAATGACTCCCAAAATGTGGGTGCATCTGGGGAGTGACAGGTTTGTGGAAAATGGATTTGCATGAAACGTTCAAGGCATGTGGACATGTCTGACCATTCAACTCAATGTGCACTTGTTTACGAAAAATTGGCGGCTGAAAAATGGAGTTAGGCAACCACACTATACGTGTGCATTAGAGATCAGTAGAAGCGTAGTTTTGACCTGTATGTATGAGCCTTCCTCAGGATGGGCTTGCAAGGTCGGGTTGCAGGATGAGTCACCTCGATGAAAGCGAGTTTTTCCGATTCATTCAATTTTGACTGACCCCTTTCGTCAGCAGCACCTATGCTTGGATTTGAAAGTGAAGATTCGGGTATGTCATATGAAAATGTTTATAGGGATTATATATTATTACTATTTATTATTGAAATCACTTTCTCAAATAATTAAGTTACTGTATTAGATCCTTCATTGTAATTCAGTCATGAGAAGCATGACTATCATGTTCGTAGATCATGATTTATGAAAATACAGCCTTTAGGGCTGGGACACATGGACCACATTTTGCAGTTGGTCTCGACCACGAAAAAGAGGTTGAGTTGCAGTTGGGACTGACCACAGGTGGACCACAAGTTGTGGTTCGCCTGTGGTTGGACCAGACTTCATATGTCTGGTTGTTATTGGAAGTCGAAGTGTGGCTCGTGTGTTGGGGTGAAAGGCTGTGGTCGGTGGCCGGGACCGACCACAGCTGCCGGCTTGTGGTCGGAAATATGCTCGTGTGCGTGGATCTCAGCATTTCCTATGTTTTTCTTATGGTGACGGAATACCGACCACAGTTCAGCATCATTTTGCAGTTGAAACCGACTGCGAAATGTGGTCCGTGTGTTCAAGCCCTTAGAGATTTAATTTCTCTGATTTAATTTCTTCTCTGAGAATGGCCCAAGATCCCACTTCTGACACCAAAATGCCCAAAATTAAGGTTGGAAGGGTTAACCAGAGAACAGAAAAATAAAATTGCATTGGGGGAATTGGCACCAGCTCTTTCTTCCTTAACCTTACATTTCCGACTGCCCCTTTCTCACACCTCCATGCGTCGTCTTCCTCGATGCTGCCCATTCATATTCTGCAACATTAATGCTTCCTCACTTCCTGTTTTCACCTTTCAACAGAATCTCGGCTCTCCTCATGAGAACACCAGATTCTGCAGTTGCGGGGAAACAAAGAGTGCGTACAGAAGTCCACACCCTTACATCATTGACCAAAAATTAATTTTAAATTAAAATTTCAACATTCATCTCGATTTCTCTCACGACAAGTTCTTCGTAACATGAAAAATAAAATATTTTTATGAGATACTTAAGTTGGGCTGCACAATGAACTTTTTCTGTGGTCGCGTTCTACTTAAACAATTTTTTGTTAAGGTTTGGTTTCCCTTTATATACATAAGATGTAGTTTTTATGCATTTTTTGATAGATAGGAAATACCAGACATTCTATTTCAATATACCTAGAAATATAAGTTACAATGAAGTCTACAAAGCCGCACCAACTCAATATTCAATCTCATATACTCTAAATGAAAAATATCTTCAACTGAGACAATATAAATATATATTCTAAGATCACATTAGGATAAGCAGGACCACGTTTAAAGTTACATCTTCTTACAGGTAGAAGGGGACAAATGAATCAAGCATTAACCATAAATGACAGAAATAAATTACATTTCACTCAAATAACTAACGATGAATATTCTGTACGGAAAGTAAATGTAGTATGGAGCTGATTCGTATCTCAATCTTAAAATGTGTAACATAAACAGGAACCACAAAAGCAATCAAAATCCCAAATTGGAAACAAAGATTCAACACCAATAACAGAAGGATAGTAAATGAATATGGATTCGAAGCACTTACAAGCAACAAATAAATCAATTTCTGCATTCTGCATTTAACAAAATGAAATTGCTTTAACTTTTTGGTCTGTTATACGATGTTGGAGGTTCGCTACAAGTTTACAACTTGCCGTTCTACTCCTTAAAGATTCTAAACACCGAATCTGGGAAATATTTACGTTCTTCGCTAACTCCATCTCCGTAAATCGCTAAATGTACATCATTGCAAATAGATTAGATTTAATACTTAATTCAGAAGAGTATATTCAAAAAATCCTCCACTTACCAGGATATTTATATGCAATAGTTGAATTGATCAATAGAAATCCATTTTCAGTAAACCACTGCTACAAAACTCTACAAAACTTTCATTTTACGGAAAAGACAGTAAACAATTACGTTGATGTAAATAAAACTTGGTTGCTACAGACTCGTCAACAAAATTCGAATTTAAAAAAATTTTCGTATATTTGTCCGAAAAGGTTGTTCACAGGATTTTGTTTGTAATTGCTAATGTTTAAATATCATATATAATAATAATGATATTTCATAGATAATAATGTTTAAATCTCCTACTCGTATAGTCTGTATCTTGTTTACAGCATTAATCTTATCTGGGCATTAATTTTCCATGTCTTCTTATGGATTTAATCTTGAGCTCGGAATCAACAATCGCTTTTATCGTCAAGGGGAATGGGTTGTTTACTACATGGAAATTTAGACAATTTTCGTATATTTTATCAAAGCTCTCGCAATTTCGAATCGCAATCAATATTCCACGACCAAAATAAGAATCTTTATTCTATTTCCCTTCTTTTGATATTAGTTTAGACTTTCTACGACTGTTCTTTCTAGTTTAGTTTTGCAAAAGAAATTGACCCCACAACGAAAAAAATGAACTTTACGTGTATTTCTTATGAAAAAACTGTTTTACTCGTCTGGGTTCGAACCGTGGACTTAAGGAAAATTTAAAGTACCACTTGATCACCCCCGGGAAGACATTTAATGATGTTAAAAGTAAGAACATCGTGCGACGTCTAGTTTTTGAGATTATCTGGAATATACATACATACACACATACAGCCATTTTTATAGATATAATAGATCTAAATTCTGTCACAACATCTCAGATTCACTTTAGGCGATTAAACTCTTTAAAAAAATCATCCTTTTACTATTTTTCTCACCTCTTTTAATTCCAAAACTTCAGTATCATCCTAGAACGAATTTATATGAATACAAATCCAGAAACAACTAGACGCTAATTCAAATTCAAACAAGTTGCTTCGGATAAATTAAGGAATAATACCACCCTCAGGAAAGTTAATGAGTAGAAAGTGATAAATAATATTAAAATGAAGAAAAAATACTTTTCAGAGCAAACAGAACAAATTTTTTTATGAACTCGATGTTGTCTGCTATGTATAGACTGCAAAGAATGCAAACAATAAATAAATTCAATGCTACACTAAGGAAATACAGAAAATACAGTTAACAATATAGTTAGAATGTAAAAACTAACAAATTTACGACTAATAATACACATAATCGGTTCATTGCTCAACTGCTCACTGAAAACCGGAGGATGAAATTCCATCATGGCGTGAAAATCATCCCCTAGTTAAATTTTAAACAAGGGGTCCCGCTTCACTAGCAATAGCTATTTTATTTATTTAAATTGTATGCCAATAGAGCCTTAGCAGCGCCAAGTCAAATATCTATGAATATGGAATTTGGACTTAGCAACCCTTAGCCTACAGCTAACGTGAGACTAAACAATCTATGAATACGGCCGGTAACATTCAAAAGGCTATATTTGTTTGGACTAGAAAATGTTGAGTTTATGTTGACCCAAACACTAAATATTATCCTCTGGTGTTTCCTTATGTATATCTAATTACCTTCTATTTACTATGATATTCTTTCTTTTTAGGGGGAGAGACAAACTCTCATGTTCTCAGCAACATTTCCTGTTGAGATTCAGAAGTTAGCTGGTGAATTCTTAAACAATTACCTTTTCCTGGCTGTCGGCATTGTGGGAGGAGCGTGTGCTGATGTCGAACAGTCATTTTACAGTGTTGGAAAATTTGATAAGAGGAAGAAACTTGTAGAAATTCTCAAACAAGATACGGGTATACATCTTTGCTCAATCATTGCCTTTAATATTACTTGACATTATTAGCTACTCCTTATTTAAGTGCATAGAAATCTTTACATTGTTTTCATTATCAACATTTAATGTTTCTATTTCAGTTTTAGAGAGAACCTTAATTTTTGTTGAGCTGAAGAAACTTGCAGACTTCTTAGCTACTTTTCTGTCTGAGAAAGATTTTCCTACGACTAGTATACACGGTGATAGATATCAGAGTCAGCGTGAAGAAGCTCTAGCTGATTTCAAGAGTGGTCATAGGCCAGTTCTGGTTGCTACTGCAGTTGCCGCACGTGGATTAGGTAATGAGTTTCACCTGAAATTTATTCTCTACTCGCAAGTTATTTGAGTGAGCTTTATAATAGGATATCATTGATGTGCAGAGGATGTTTTCCCCATTGTGGTACACATGTGAAGATGTGCTGTATTTGGGCTCAGAAGGGAATCACATTTTTTTCTATGAATGTTTTTTAAGTGTCATGTGAAGCTGTTTGGTATTTTCTGACAAAACAGTCTTAGAGTTATTTAAATCGTGCTTTTGAAGGAGAAGCTATAGAAAAGAATTTATGGGTTCATTGGAAAGTAGGAAGGTTCATTGGGAGTTTTTCTCTACCATCCCTTGCAAGACATGTTTTGAAGTTTATTTTATATCTTTGGGCTAGTTTTATATTAATCTTGGAAAACTCATGTTATCCTTGGAAACTAAGCAATAGCATGAAAATTTAATTTATCCTTAAATAGTCTCGTTTTATATTCTCCTCATTGCCTCATTCTCAATTTTGAAATGAAATGTTTCAAGATACGGATAGTGATATTAACCAAGGTTTAGAGATGGTCAGCTGTGAATGTTTTTAGTTGGTTAAAAACTTGAAAAGCATCTATAGTTATCTGTAGTATTTTGAATATTCAGCATTTTTGATTTATTTGATTTAAAACATGCCAAAGAGTAGGGGTATAAATCATGCCCTTATCTGAAATAAAATTACTCTTATTACGGAAAAAAATAGTATTTGAAGGATCAATAGCAAATATTGTAAATTTGGTGTGGAAAGATTTTTTTATAGACAGTTCATTGAGTGTAGCTTTTAGTTTACAATGGTCATTTGCAATGTAAGTATAGCCAAATTTAATATTAATTTTTTTCTGAAGTATTTATGTAATTTATTACGGAACAAAGGAAAAAGCATTTTATGAAAGTTGAGATTCACCAGACTCCTGTATGATATCCTATTTTATTTTTCTTAGATATAAAAAATGTGGCCCATGTTGTGAATTTTGACTTGCCCAAGTCGATCGATGAATATGTGCATCGAATAGGAAGAACCGGACGTGTTGGAAACAGTGGAAAGGCTACCAGCTTTTACGATCCTGATGTTGATCAACCTTTGGCCAAAGACCTTGTAAAGATTTTGCAGCAGGTAGGCTACATTCTTTGAAATTACATTGTTGGTTTCTCCCGTAAAAAATTATGCTATGGTAACTCAGCTTTGGTTTAATAGAAGTGATTAATATGCTATCCTTTTTATTGTGATAGGCTGGTCAAGAAATCCCATCATGGTTAGAGGAAGATGGTGCTGGCGCAAGCGGCTTTAGCAATGCTGGAAGCAGATTTGGTGGAAGAGATTTTAGAAGGGTAACTTGAACTTGTGCAGTTGTTTGATAATTCTATTTGATTCAATTTTTGCTTGTTAATGTCTATTCAGGCCTTGGTTGAGTGCAAAACTTAGTAATAGTAGGCGAAGGAGTATAATTCCAGCCACATAACCTTTTTACTATTAATTTCTAGTAGTTGGCAGCTTTCGTCTACCAATTCAAAGTTCATTGTTGCACTCAGAATGGGAAACTAAGTCAATTGTTTCTGTTTTTTGACCTGAAAACTGTGGTTTTATTGGCTCCCTTTTAATCCTCAAATTTTTAACCTGATCTGTGATTAATAATTATAATATCTTATCAGCAATATTTAATAATTTAAATGTACTCCCCTACTAAGTGCAAGACTGCTTCATTGCTTTGGTTAGTGGTTTTTGAAGATCAGTTTCCAGCCAGTCTGCAATTTGACAGTAATGCCGTATCTTGTTAATGGGTACTCTTTGTTATTTGAATGTCTGAAAACTTAAAGTGGCTCTGTAGAATGTGAAATAATGTCGATAAGAGCATCAATATTGCATTTAAGAGTGAAAGTGTGGGTTTTTAATGAACATAGGTTCAAACTGATAATGTTTATTGCAATTGTGGCGTATCTGATTCAACTTTTTTATCAATGGTGTTAAAACCAGGGTATAAGGTACATGCTTGTAAAAACATTTGAACTCTTTGTCAAATCCTCAAGCCAGGTACCCTGTGATTGGACAATGGTAGGCCTCCTATTTCCTCTTGTATATCAGTCAGTAGTGGAAGTAATTCGTAGAAAAATATCTAATTTTCCTCAAAAATAATTGTATCCATTGGCATAAAGATTTGAGGAATGTTTTATTTTAAACATAAATAATTATCATATGGTACAGACAAAATAATTAGGACTTTTAGTCTCTAGTCTTTATTAGAATTTTTTCTGATAGCTCTATCTTTTTGATTTTCAGTTTGATACCCAACCAGGCAACGCAGAACCTGTCACTCAGGAAACTGAGGAGGAGTGGTAATTTTTGGAAAGGATTCATTCGTGTATAAATGTAGCTGTGCGGATAATTGTGTGGTGCATTTGTTCCTCTTTTTTGGAGTTCTATGGCTGTGTAGTCAAACTCATCACAAACATTATTGAAGCCTCTCTCTCCATAAGTTGTATTTTTAAGTGATGATTTATTTTCATTGAGGATGTAATGTGGCTTATTTATGAGTTAAGGGACCCAAATGAGATACTCCTAGTCGTTTGGCATTGGAAAAGATCTTAAACAATCACTTCCCCTATTTTTTCAATTATGTTGATGTTTGAAGCATTTACTCTATTGTTTTGTTGTCCTTGCTGAATATTTAAATTTTTTGCAAGTTATTTTAATTACGTGTATTGAAGACACACAGCTGTAGCATTATCTATTAACCATGCAGTTCTTCAAAGTTTGGTTACTTGGAGTTTATATTAAACTCATTAAGGTTTTCTGTTCATAAATACAGAAATTAGAAGTTTTGTGCATTTTGGAATTGTAATTCAAGACTTTTGATTCAAGACTGAGCATTTGGGATAAGTGTGAGATTGAATGAGATTTTTTGACCTGTAATTGGAACCTTAGGCATAATGATTTTGAATTTGTCATATTTTATACCAATGGAAAGAAAATGGGACATGTTTAGACTTAGGTTGTCGAATGTGACCTTAATCTTTTATTAGTATTTGTTTTTTTGAGCTTATTTTGCTCTTTATATATAGTTTAAATGATTTTCTTTGTTAGATTGAAGTAAAGTGTCTAGTAAAGTTCTATTGGAACATTTTAAATGCAGATTGCTGAAATTCATGTTTATTTTGCATAATTCTTGTTCATAAATATTCTTTTGAGTTTGCTATTTCAAAATTGATGTTCAGGATTATTGATATACTTGCAAACTGCAATACCTTTATGTACCAATATTTCAATTAAAATTTTTATGATTAAACTGTTATTTCTCAATATAAAACCTCTAACATTTGGTATGTTTGTGAGCATTAATGTTCCCTATTCATTTCAATTTATTTTGTTTCTTGGTAACTTAACTCACCCTCAATGTTATTTCACATGTTGTCTTTGCTATTTCTATTGCATTTATCCTCGATCATTTTCTTTAGCTTTGCCTTTCCTATCAGCATTTGCACCACTCATTCTCTTTTTTTCCTGTTGGGCCTTGGTTGAGACTTGGCCTCCCTTCTGCCTCCATCATTGTCTGTTGCAGCTCTACTCCAGAGTCGCTGGGCTAAAAGATCACATCCTGTACTTCCTCTTCCCAGTGTCTCCGAGGCCTTCCTACAGGTCTTTTACCATACATCTATCAAATGATCTTTTTGACAGCCTATTTTCTTCCATTACAGCCATATGTCCTGCCCATTGCAGTCAATTGGAAATGAGGAGCATATTTGTACCATACAAATTATTGGATATAATTCTCCAGGTGTTTTCTTTAATAGGTCCTCATTTCTTTCCTCTTGTCAAGTGTGCTTTTTGTCTTCTGTCATGGTCCAGGCTTTGCATTCATAAGCTACAATGGGTCTTAAATTGTTCTGTATTCTCTCAACTTGTCACTACGGTGGACTCAATAAGATCTAAGCACATGTGAAATTGAAAAATAAGCTTCTTTGGCTTGAGTTATTCTTCTACGGAATTCTCCATCTTCTACGCCCTTGGCATTTCATTTCACCCCTAGGTGTGCAAATTGATTGACTGACTCGATAGGGTCTTCTAAAATCATCTGTGGAACTCTATTGCCTCTTTTCTGTAAGTGTTTTTGTTTTTTGATGAATTATTCTCAAGAGCAATATTCCTAGCATGTAATTTTATTTGTGAATAGGCTTGTTGCAATGCTTCTGCTCTCTGGCTCAGAATATTGATATTGTTTGCATATGCAGCCAATTGTGTTGTTTTATTGGATAATAGGTTTTTCCTTCTGGTTCCTATCAGCCTTATTATGTATTTCAGAGTTTAATAAGGTGGGGCCAACTCCTTGCTTAGACCCTTCGATATTTCAAAGGTTGGTTGTCAGGTTTTGAATACCTACCACTGCTGCTGTGTTGTTCATCGTTACTTTGATTAATCAGATTAGTTTGTATGGTATTTTCAGATCTAGTAATGTTTGATAGCTTTCTTCCTTTGAGCAAGTCGTTTGCCTTTTTGTAGTCTATGAATACATTATAGGCATAGATGTTATATTTCCATGCTTTACCAAGAGTTTCTTTAACTGTGAATTTTTGATCGATCATAGACCTTCCACTCTTAAATCATGCTTGATATTTGACAATGATATTATCTACTGGGGGTTGAAGTACTTGATTAATAATATATGCTTGTATTTTATAGGCTGTGCATAAGAGAGAAATATTCCTCGATAATTTAAATTTATCTACCGTTTTTATGTGAAGGACATAAGATACACTTTCTCCAGTCATTGGGGATTCTATCTTCCTCCCATATACAGTAGAACCCCGTTTTTACAAACCTCAATTTTACAAAATGGCACAGTTTTGCGAATTATTCTGCCGGTCTCGAACTTTGCACATGTAAAATGACCTCAGTTTTACGTAAAACCTCTATATCATGTTTTACGAAGTGAGAAGCTGGTACCTAGGAGTGAATGAACCCCGGTTTACGAAGTATTTGAAATGGTATTGTCGCACTGAGCTCAATATTATTGGGTTGCTGATCGCCGTAAACAGGCGCAGCTCTATTAGAAAGGAAGTACATGATCAAGGACAGACAAAAACAGAAATTGCTCAGAAGTAGGGCATTTCTTTATCTGCATTAGCAACAATCGTCAATTCTAGTGAAAAAAATTAGAGCCACGCAACAGTATCGGTAAAAACAAAGTATGTCTCATTGCACAGTGGGCTGGAATCGAAAAAAGCTGGCCAAAAATAAGAAAGTGGTTTTTTAGAGTGTGGACTTTAAAACTTAGCTTGAATAAATTCTGCATATAACTGCGAATCATTGTTGATTCCTGCGCATTACAATTCTACAGTGTGTCAAAGTTGACCTAATTTCACGAAAAATGCCGGTCATCGATTTTTTGCAAAATTCTTCAACTTGAAGCCAATCCTGAACCAAAATGAGCAAACTCATCGGGTAAAAGATGATGCAGTATTATAAACCTTGTTTTTATGCCTCATAATACTGGGTTTGAATGATCACAGTTCAATTTTTGCAATATTTATACAACAAAACGGCAAACCCTCATTTTAAGGCAAATTTTAACTTTAAGTGAGGAAAATAGTAGTGATGCATGTATCACGATGTACACCGTCTAACTTGTACCTCAATGTTCCTTGATTCTTTCTTAAGAGGAACCTGAAAATCCTGCTACAATTTACGACACCAACAATTAAAGCGACTTTTCGTTGGCGATGCAAGAACAAGCCACGTGGCGTTGCGCCACTTTGAGACGATCTTGGATTTGAGAGGATATGCGGAGAAAAATGCTTCTGAATGGTTGTGTTTCAGAAATACGTTTCATGTTATAGCAAGGTTACAATTTGTCGTGAGATGAAGAAATAATATTTTTGAAGTATTCTCATTTAATCGTTAAAGTGAATGTAAAGAGTGAATTTAGGAGTGAGTTACCTTTTCCCTCAAATCTCTATATACGAGTCATAATTCCTGAAATTTTATTTTTTTAAAAATGAATCCTTGAAGCTATAGATTCTCACTGTCTTCTCCTCCTTCGTCCCGTAATTACTAGATGAGTAATCTCACATCTATCTGCGTCCGCACAACCTTCACATTGGTGGGAGAGCGTGTGCCAGAGAGTGCCCTAAAACCTAAGTAAAACTTTTTGAAGGAGCTTAGTTTATGACACCCAGCTGCTTACGTTTAGGGAAAACGGTTACCATCGGATGTATTTCCATCAGTTTCAGTTCGAAATATTCTTGCAGAGTCAGTTATTTTCTAGCTGTGCTGAAGTTTCATCCTTCGTAGAAACTTCAAAAAAAAACAAACAAAAATTGATGATTACCTTAAAATTTAAAAAGTTTAGAATTTTAGAATAGTTTCTTTCTGTTGCACTAAACATTAAACTGGATGTATAATACAATTTATATTAAATATTACTTTCCTTTCAATCTCATTTAACTTTATGCACTGTGCCACTGAACCTGGATTGGTATTGTAGAGATTTCCTTTGCTTAAAAAAACCTCAAATTTACAAAACCCGAATTTTACAATGCGCAAATTTTTGGGTCCCTTCAACTTCGTAAAATTGAGGTTCCACTGTATTTTTATTCAGAGCACGCATATGCTCCACCTAATTTATACAATTCAGAGGTTTCTTCTATTCCTGGTGCTTTATTTTTTGGGGCCTTATTACATCCCTCAGCTCTTCTAGTATTAGAGATTCTATTTCAGCTCATAGATTAACATTGTGCCCATTTTCTACTTCCTCTTGGATCCCAAGTAGGTTTTGGAAATCTCTCTTCCAAATATATCACTTTAAAGATCACTTTCTATTTGTCTTATGTATCTGTACAGAATAGGTAGATGTAATAGGTAGATAGTCTGATTCAAATATCCATATGCCCCTTTGGATAATTTTCTCTGAAATCTTTTTCCATTTTACTGAGTTCTGCATAATTTATATTATTTAATTTTGATCAAAATTTGCTTCATTTCAACAAAAAATCTCAATTTCTTAGTGAGAAAAAGAATCATTTCGACATTAATCATTCCTTTTAAAAGGAAAAATCCTGTGGTTATTACACAGAAATTTAATATTGAATGAAATTTGCTTCATTTTCAACCAAATATATCAATTTCTTAACTCGAGTGTCAAATATTTTCATTGACAAATATTCCTTATTCTTACTTAACTGAATAAATCAATTAAAATTTGTTTAATTATTAACCCAAAATCTAAATTTCTTAACGAGAAAAAGAATAATTTTAGTCATTAATTATTCCTTTTGAAGCAAAATAGCCTATGATTCTTACCTAGTAATTGATTTCATCTATCAAAATTTGCATCATTTCCATATATCTGGAAAGTTCTCAAAGGAAACTGTATTTCCTTTTAGATGCATATACTATTTCAAATGGTTCCCTGGCTTCAAAGCACGGTCCATTAGGTGATCAGTGCATTGCGTTTTTGTATCATGAACGTGAATGCTCTACACATGCTGGGCAATGGATTTCAACCTTTTCTGGAAATGCCTTAAAGAAGTGTTTGTGTCATACCAGGAAGGACCTAAATTAGGATTCCGTTCTCCCCATTAGAAATGCATTGAGTATTGTAAATGACTCTGGGATCGAACCAAGGACAATCATAGAAATGTTAAAAAGCATGTACACAATATATTTATAATCTATATCCTCATGCTAAGTTTAATGTTTCTATGATAGGGAAGGGTTTCAAAAAATCCTGCGAATTTTAAGAATTGTCGCAATGCATTTTAAATGGAAGTATATTTGCCTTGACCTAGCGTCGAACCAAGGATAATCATCGAAGTTAACTTTCTGGTTTTCCTCTGATGTGTATGGCTTCCAGCGATCCCTCAAATTTCAAATCTATCTTGCTGGGAAGTGCCTCAAACAAATTTTAGAAAATTCCTGCTATGGAGAATGGATTTATGAATTTATGGAGAAAATCGTGACTTTGGGACCTTCTGGCATTGAACCCATGGCACTGAGATTCACCTTTTTTCTGGCAGTTACACGTTATGGCCACCACATCGTAAAAATTTCAAGTCAGTGACACTTGTGGAACATTGTTAGAATTTTTATTGCTTATATATAGGTACGAGGGCGTATTGAAAAGTAAGGTCTCCAACGTAGCCATTTCCGAACGGGAATTGCTTGGCAAAATTTGATTTCAGAGCTGTATTTTGTGGTATCTTATCACAGTGTAGAATGATCCACGAGACCTTGGGACGCTTAGTCACTGCGTAGCAGTCGTTTATGATGGAGCTCCCGCTTAGCTCGCCCCCCAGGTGCGAACTGCGCTCAGTCATTCGATTTTTGAATGCTAAAAAGGTTTCTCCAATAGAAATTTATCGCCAGTTAAAGGAAGTGTACGGTGAGAAGTGCATGGACATAAAAAACGTGCGGAAGTGGTGCTGGGAGTTTTCTTTGGGCCGGGAAAACGTCCACGATGAGCAGCGGTCGGGGCAGCCGAGTTTGCCAGAATCAATGGCGGCTCAAATCGACGAGATGGTGCGCAATAACCGGAGAATAACCCTTCATGAGATAAGGGAAAGTCTTAATGAAGAGTGTGGCTACTTCGTGCAGAATATTGTGTCGGAGGTCCTCGGTTACCACAAGGAGTCTGCCAGGTGGATCCCTAAGCAGCTCACTGATGAACACAAGAGAAAGTGCGTGGAAAGTACCACAGAATTTCTCCGCCGCTATGAGGAAGAGGGCGAAGAATTTATGAATTCGATTGTGACTGGAGACGAAACTTGGGCACATCATTACACCCCAGAGACGAAGGAACAGTAAAAACAATGGCGTCACCCAACCTCACCGAAGCCCAAAAAGTTCCATACAGAGAAGTCAGCGGGAAAGGTTATGGCTACCGTTTTCTGGGACAGGAACGGGGTTTTGTTGGTGGATTTCATGCTGAAAGGGACAACAATAAACTCAGAAAGCTACTGCGAGACTCTGAAGAAACTTCGGCGAGCCATCCAAAACAAAAGATGGGGTAGGCTCACCAAAGGAGTGTGTTTGCATCATGACAATGCGCGTCCACATGTGTCACATCAAACGACCACCCTAATTAATGGATTCGGCTGGGATATCAACGACCACCCTCCTTACAGCCCGGACCTTGCCCCCAGCAACTACCACTTGTTTCCCGCTCTCAGAAAACACCTTGGGGGGCAGAAACTCAAGTCAGATGAGGAAGTGCAAGAAGCAGTTGTCAGTTGGCTTTGTGACACGGCGGGAGAGTGGTACGACGCCGGGATTAAAATGCTGGTTACCAGGATGTAAAAAGTTGTTGATTGTCAAGGCGGCTATGTAGAAAAATAACTAAATGTTCAATCCTTCCAACAATGTATGCAAAGTTGTGAATAAATTGTTTTTCTATGAAAAAAAAAATTGGAGACCTTACTTTTCAATATGCCCTCATACATTCTAAGAAACGTCTATTTATAGTACATATATATAGAATTTTACTCCTATATATACGAATAAAATGTTGCTTGCATATTGCAAGCGTATTGATAACTCATTTGAACTGACTCACTCGCACATTGCCCATCACTATACTGCATGGTTAAAGTAATTCTCATAATGAAGTAGAAAGTGATGTGGAAAATTTCCCACTAATATGTAGTCCTGCCCCTATTTTAATAGAGGCAGCTACCACAAGTAGGGCCTTTGGTCATCTGAGGAGTCACAGAAATAAAACAGTCGGTTTATGGTAGTTAAGTGAGGTATTTTAAAGGTCCATCCCTAGGCGCTGTTTTTGCAGATAAATCACAGTTTTTTTCCCATGACTTGAGCTCGGAGCTGATAAGGGACCTCGACTTATCAACAGATATCAGCATTTATCAAACGAGAGGTGAAGCAAGGCGTGCAGTACGATTTGAAAAGTTATAAACAATTGCAATAAACAACAATTTGATATCTTCGGCGTGTCACTCGTCTTAAGACAAGTACATGCGTCATTTGATCTATGTTCTACTATGAAAATCAAGGTTTTTATTTTTTCTATAGAAATTGCCAGGAGATCCAAAGGCGAGGATTTCATGTATTTGAATGCAGAAGATATTCATATCCCTTTAATATTTTGTTATTCGTATCCATTTTACATACCAACCCATCCCAACCAAACCCTCCTGGCAATGCAGCATTGCCATAACTCACCAGGTAATTCTACAGAAAACATAAAAAACCTTAATTTTCATCGTAGAACGTAGATCAAAAGACCCAAATACTTGTCTTAAGACGAAGGCTATGATGGATAAATCAAATTGTTATATAATTCAATTGTTTATAACTTTTCAAATCGTACTGCACGCCTTTCTTCACCTCTCGTTTGATAAATGCTGATATCTGTTGATAAGTCAAGGTCCCTTATCAGCTACGAGCTCGAGTCATGGGAAAAAAACTGTGATTAATCTGCAAAAACGGCGCCTAGGGATGGACCTTTAAAATACCTCACATAACTACCATTAACCAAACAGTCTCCTTAAATAAAATAAAAAATATTTCATTCTACCTATCTTCCAGCAGAGGTCAGTGCCTTCTGGTTGTGGGGATATTGGGGTGCATGGTGGCAAGAGACGTCTTCGGTGTAATTAGTGTGCACTGAGATCTGGGCAGCGTGATGTCAGGCAGTATAGCACTCTGTCTATACTGTGATTCTCTGAGCGGTTTCAGGCGGGTTTATGTATATATGCCTAGATTTGGGATCTAGCTTCTCTAGGGAGAGAAGCTAGATCCCCCCCATTAATGGAAATATGGAAGATTCTGTGGGGAAAAGGGGTAACAGGGGGTTTCATTTCTTATGGAGGGGTCTTATACATGCATTAATGGAAGATGAAAAAGAAATGGTAGAAAGAAAAAAAATGGCTCCAGAATCTGTGCTGCAATGGGGGAAGTCTAGGGGTTCTATAGGTATGGAACTGCCTGCTGTCTTTCGCCCAGTAGGAGGTGAGAAAAAGGGATAATGCTCAGGGCACTCACATCTGAGTGCCCTGATTTTTTGCTGACATAGAGATCATTCTATACATCTCCTTTAGTTTTTTATGAATGGAAATTTATTATGTTTAGTATGAAATTATTTTGCAGTTCTTTAACAACAGTAGTGTGATCTTGTAAATACAATGATAATATTTGAAAATTATAAAATTGATAATTGATTAATTAAACTTGAATTATACAATTATAAATAAAAAATAATAAGTAAATTAATAAATACAAATAATAAAATAACAATTGAAAAGCTGTAAATATATATACAACTATTAATTATTAGAAGTAATATTTTTTCTCTCCGATTGTAGTCAACAAAATGATTGCCTAAGTAAAATTAATAAGTGGTTTTGTCATGGGAAATTTTTGTTATTAAATATCTATAGATTTACAAATTAGTATTTACATATTAAAAATGAGGATGATTGGAGTAATTAATACTCTAAAAGAGTCTTGAGTTTAAGTCCACTTACAAAGAAAATGCTTCAATTAATTTTAAGCACGTACGTACTGAAGTAATTACAAAAAAAAATAATTGATCACCAATCGTAAGCTTTCACAGCATAGTGGAAGCAGTTCCTAGATGAGTTCCTCTTGATTTGAGAAAATAACTTAAATTTTCATTAAAATTTTTTTTAACCTTATCAATATATTCCATGGTATATATTTCATCACCGAACTCCAGTATAACGTGAAATCATTATTTGTTTCAAATTCACACTGATTGTGAACTGTTTGTGAAGGGGTGTTGATGCGGCTTTAATAGCCTCTCACACCCAAATGCCAACCTCACCTTCACGTGGTGCACCCTGTTCAAACTAAAGAGGAAATAGTGTCCGAATGATCTCTGGAATAAGAGATCCTCCTACCACCAAGTGCCAACGGCCTACGTCAGGACGGATGAGGGCGGTAGGGATGGGGCATTCTAGTGTCCCTGAGGTGGGAAACTACCTCTAGAGGCTGAGGAACTTCTAAAGGAAGTCAACGGCAATAGGATACGTAAGGAAACGGAAAACCAATGCATTAAAGATCCCAGAGATATTCCTTGCAAATTGCCACAATGTTGTTGCCTTTTGTCAAATGTTCCAGAGGTAAAAAGACTTCCCGATCGGATCTCTGTGGGAAGCAACAAGAGAATGGATAACACATGAAAAGAATACAAATAAGTACATGGAATGTTAAAACCTTGTTACAAGCTGCAAAGTTGGAGAACCTAAAAACTGAAATGGACATAATAGGGCTAAGCGAAGTAATTTGGAATGACAGAGTGAAAGGAATAGTGGGGAAGTTACTCTTTTATTCAGGGATCAAAAGAGGAAAAAATGGGGTGGGGATAGTAGTGAGAAATGATATCGAAAAAAGAGTGGAGAAAGTATTATATATAGATGATAGGATAATAGCATTAAGAATAGGGATGATACCAAAGGATCTAGTCATAATTCAGGTATATATACCTACTTCTGCATATGAAGATGAAGAATTTGAAAAGGTGTATGAGAATATAGTAGATGGCGAGAAGTACTGTTACAAGATAATCATGAGAGACTGAAACGCAGTAGTGGGTGAAAGAGAAGAAGGGAAAATGGTGGAAAAATTTGGTTTAGGAAAAAGGAATGAAAGAGGAGATAGATTAGTCGAATTGTGTCAAGAGAAGAAAATGTTTATAACAAATACATGGTTTAAAAATCACAAAAGAAGGAGATACACATGGATAATTCCATGTTTATCTCCATAATTCATCATTCCATAATTAATTCACACAACTCCAGGAGATAGAGCTCGATACCAAATTGACCATATTTTAGTAGAGGAAAGATACAGAAATGCTGTAAAGAAGGTAAGATGTTTACTGGGGGCTGATATTGCAAGTGACCATATGTTTCTAATGTTGGAGATGTAAATAAAGTTGAAGAAAATCGAAAAGGCAAAGAAAGTACAGAAATGGAATCTAGAGAGATAGGCAAATGTAGGTAAAGAAAAAATGGGCAAGATTTTAGCTAAGGCAATTACTGAAGGTAAGAAGGAAAATGAGAAGGTAGAAGAGGCACTCAACTCCACCATTTCATGAAGGAGTTGAGTATTATTAAGCAAATTGCAGTTTCCAATGGTTATTCCGAAAAATTAATTGACTGTTTATTTAATTAATGTCTGTTTACTCCCTCCCCCCTTCTTTCTTCCAATTCCCCCCTCTTCTAACCTTAGAATATATATACTCGTGTTCACCATTTTACAGTACCAGAAGATGACTTTTAAAAGTTGAAACCGGTCGTGTTTGAAATATATTCTGTGGAATTAGTACAAAGTGTTCTTTTATTTTCATTCATAATGGAATTCCACCAAGTAACGGCCAATACCATTCAAAATAGGAATAGACAAACTGCCAATAGAATTCTTTAAGTGTTTAGAGGGTGAGGGTGTAAAGGAAATAGTAGAATTGTGCAATAAGATCTATCATACTGAAATATGGCCAGATGACTTTGTCAAGACAATTATGGTGCCAATCCCAAAAAAAGCAGGCACCAAAAAGTGAGAGGAACACAGAACAATAAGTATCATATCCCATGCTGCAAAAATACTACTGAGGGTTTTGAATCAAAGACTCCTAGGAGTAATGGAAAATAATATAGGAGAGGAACAATTTGGCTTTAGAAGAGGACGGGGCACTAGAGAAGCTATTGGACTATTGCGAATAGTTAAAGAAAGATAACGGGAATTTAGGACAAGGAGTAAGCTCATGTTTCATTGATTTGGAGAAAGCTTTTGACATAGGGTCAAGTGGGATAAGTTAATGGAAATTCTTAAAATTAAGAGAGTAGATTGGAAGGACAGGAGGCTGATCAGAGAATTGTATAGAACCCAGAAAGTGGCAGTGAAAGTTAATGGAAAATTGATTGAGTGGATGGAATTGGGTCGAGGGATAAGGCAGGGCTGTTGTCTTTCACCAACATTATTTAACAGGCTCCCGGATAGTCATGTGGACAGCGCGTTTGCCTTTGGTGAAAGCAGTCCCAGGTTCAGTTCCCGGTGGGAGCCAATGTGCGAAAGCACTTTTTCATTAAGTAAGATACAGAAATTGAAAAAGTTGAATTAGAAGCCAAGGGGCTGGAAATTCAATAACGCCCAAAAATTAAGAGGGCATACAGTTGCTGTTTTTTATTTAACCTCTATATTGAGGATATGATTAGCAACACCCTGGATGAGGAAAAAGGGATAAGTATTGGAAGAGGAGAAATAAAATGCCTCAGATTTGCTGATGATATGGTTATCTTGGCCAACAAAAACCAGGCACTCCAAGGAATGATAAGATGTTTAGAAGAAGAAATGGAAAAATATGGGATGAGAATAAATGCCAGTAAAACAAAAGTTATGAGAGTGAATGACAGAAAAGTTGTTAATGCTGTAACAAATGAGGGAAGAAGAATAGAGCAGGTTAAAAGGTATTATCTATTATATATAGATGCTTCTCCAGATTCATTCATATATATAGATAGGTATATAGATAGGTATATAGATAGGTATATAGATAGGGATATAGATAGGGATATAGATAGATAGGATACAAATTCACAGCCTAAACCACATGCGTGATTGAGTTGAAATTTTTACGGCGTATTGGTAATAATGTGTAACCACCAGAAAAAGTGAGATTTTGATCCTCAGTGTCATGGGTTCGATTCCAGAGGGCCCCAAAGTCCCGATTTTTCCCGTTTAATTGCATTGCGTTGATTTTCGGGAATTTTAAAAAAATACTTCCCGGATAGGCAGAGAATTAAAACTCAAGGAGCCTATATATATGGTCATGATCTATTTAAAACGTAAATGACTTTTATGGGAATAATCCTGGGTTCGATGCTAGGACGATGCAAAAATCTGCCCTTTAAAATACATTGAGGTAGTTTTTCATTATGTTTTGAATGCACTTATCGAAATGATAGGAAGTTATTGCCTATATGGAAGATGTATGGTAAGAATTGGTTTAAGAAAAAAAATTTCTTAAGAACGTACTATTCCTGGGTTCGATGCCAGAGCACATAAACATTTCTCTCATAAGAAATATAAGGGAAAAGTAAGACGTCGTTTGAGGCAGTTGCAGCCAATATTTCTGCTTGAATTTTCACACATAGTTAAAACCGGCGATCTTCTGCTGTGCTGAATAGAAAGTATTACCAAAAAGACCCGGGTTCGATCCCGGGCGGTAAATATATCTGCCATATAAATCACATTGGGATTGTTTTTCATTATTTTTTTCATGCACTTATCGAAATGATAGGGAGCTCTTTCTTCGATGTTCCACAAGTGCCAATGACTTGAAATTTTTACGACGTATTGGCCATAACGTGTAACCTCCAGGAAAAAGGCGACTTTGAACCTCGGTGTCATGGGATCGATTCCAGAAGGCCCCAAAGTCGCGATTTTCTTTATAAGGATACATGGTGGGGATTTTCGAAAATTTTTTTGTCGCACTTCCCGGAAAAGTAGAGAGTTGAAATTCGAGCGATCGCTAGAAGCCGTGCAACTCCAACGTAAATCAGAAAGACATCGCCGAATATGGTCCATGGTTCGATGCTAGGTCGGGGCAAAAATCGGCCATTTAAAATGCATTGCGGCGATTTTGAAGATTTTTTTTGGATCCTTTCCCGATAACATGGATACTTGAAACTCGGCACGTGGATAGATATTAAGAATATATTTCATAATCAAATTTTACATGTTCGCTGATGGTCCTTGGTTCGATCCCAAAGGGCCATTTGCACTTCTGAATGCATTTCTTACGGAGATAACGGAAACAAAATTTAGGTACTTACCGGAATGCTATCGACTTCTAACCTTGCAGGATACAAGAGCAAGTCTTTAAAAATCAAACTGTGCATTGACAGCTTACAATATGTCCTGGGTTCGACACCAGGTATCTCTGCAATCAGAAGTTGATCCGATATTTAGGAATTATTTTGAAACCTTTCCCAATAATATAGAAACTTGAAATTCGGCATATAGATAGAGATCATAAATAACTTTCAGAAACATGTTTTAGATTTCCAAGATCGTACTTGGTTCGAATCCAGAGAGCCATTTACATTCGTGAAAAGTAGAACGTCGTTTGAGGTAATTGCAGCAAATATTTCTGCTTGAATTTTCACACATAGTTAGAGATCTTCTATTGTGGTGCATAGTAATTTCACCAGGAAGACGCAGGTTCGATGCCAGACGAATAAATTGGAGCGAATTATAAATGTATTTTTAACTCTTTTTTTTCTTTTGAGGACCGTCCCGATATAATGCCGATTTAAAATTATTGTTGTCGATCTGCTTGCAGTATGCAAGCTACATTTTACTCGTATATATATATATATATACATATCTGGGGAGCATGCTGACGGAGGATTGGAAGAGCAGTACAGAGATCAAGACAAGAATAGCTATGGTAAAGGACACCTTCTATTAAAAGAGAAATGTGTTGTGCTGTAGTATTAATCTGGAACTGAGGAAGAGATTGGTGAAATGTTATATATGGAGCGTTATGTTATATGAATGCGAAACATGGACTTTGGGAAGAAAAGAGAAGTATAGGATTGATGCTTTTGAAATGTGGGTATGGAGGAAGATGGAGAAAATAAAATGGGAAGATAGGATAAGAAATGATGAAGTCCTAAGAAGAGTTAGGGAGGAAAAAAAAGAGAAGAAGAGGCCCAGGACTGCATTAAGTGGAAACAGTTGTGGTGTATGGGACCTGCCAACAGGCAGAATGCCAGAAGATGATGAGCGAACCGTTTCAAATCTTCCCGCGTTGCTTCTTCTCCGATTCATAAAGACGAACTTTTTTGAAGATAATTTGATGTGATACGTGTAATTTGCTAAGACAAAAATTGCGATATTTTAGTTTTGATCTGCATGTTACTTAACTTATATACCTGCATTGCGATCCTAACTTTTTCAGTTTGCTGGCGTAGGATTTGTTCACTTGTTGCTTGGATTTTACCAGATTTTACGAATTCACTGAAACCAGTGAAAATTTAGAGTTGGTGTTCTGTGGTGAAAATCGTGAAAAAATTACAATCGCATGTGAAATATCGCTCATCTCAACCCTCTCAACCTATTGTTGTTCAGTTGGTTCGGCGATGAGTTCTAAAGATTTGCCAGATATTCTTGATACTTTAGGAGCAATAATGAAAGGTGATCCCTTACCGCAGAATGATTTGACTCGTAAATTTGGAAATGGAAATTTCACGCGAAAGGCGGAAGAGAACCCTGATGATCATAGATCAAAGAAAAAATCAGATGATATTGTTACTCGTGCTGAAGATGGAATGGTTAACGGAAGTTGTTGTGATAACAGATTTACTATTGATGGCAGCGGTGGCAGCAATTCAGGTGTTATACATTTGTTGTTAAAAGTTTTAGCGTTGCTGAGCCAAATTTCTGCTTTTCTACAATTATAGTATTTTCAGATGGTAGGAATTTTCGAGGGAGATTGTTGGCCTTGGAAAAGGATTGGGGTATAGTCGCAGTTGGAGAACGGGCGTATAATTTCCTTTCCAACGACGTTTATTTATTTGGACTCAGAGTTGGACAACTTCCTTTATCTGAAATCTTCCACCCTGGTGAGGAAAAGGATGTATGATGAATATTTATATCATTAAATTGCTGTTCAATTTTTATGCAATTAAACTTAAATCAAGAATAATATATATTAGCTTTGAGCTTAAATCCTATAGTGATAAAACATGAACTCTATAGTGAATGAACATGAACATGAGGAGAAAATGATTAATATTTTCTCTTCTCTCGTAATAGATACCTGCGCGTTGTTAATTTTTATTGACTCCTTCATTATTTTTAATCAGAGTTGTAATTACTCGAGAAGGAGAGATAGGATATAATCCTACACATAGCATTTCCTGTTTTCATGCTGAAGTTTCTGATCTTATAAAGCACAGATCAAATTGTGCTATCGAAAAGAAGTTGAAACAGTAACAACTTACTGCTCCTAGTAGATAAGCAAATGTCCTTTTAATATCGAAGACATTGTATTTTCTCAATTCATTGCTATATTTGAAATGTTGAACTGTTTTTAATATTATTCTGAAACTGTTAATTTATATACCGAACTTGCTAATCTGTGCTATTCTATTTCAAGATCAAATTGTTAGTGTTTGTGTAGAAGAAGAAAAAGTGACATCTTTGATTTTTGGGAGCTCATTGACATCACCCTTGAGAGATGAAGCCATCTCTCTATATTGTGTTAGTGAGTCCATATCAGATAACATCAGGGATTCATTGGTGAGTTTTCAATCCTTGTAGGCTACTTAGATGCCGTAGGGCATCTTAAGCAGCCAACAAGGATTGAAGTAGCTACTAAATACAAAGAGAACTTTTGTCTCCTGTTCAATTTAACTATTGACAATTTTAGTCTAGGTATCCAATTTTTTCAGCTTATATAATTTGCTCTCTTCTGTCATAATTTTCTTACTAAGAGAAACTTGAAGTTAATGAATTATTATTGCCAGAATATTTCACAAATATGTAACATTAGTTAGGACATCAAGGTCTATAATTATTTATCCCAATATTTAGTTCTTTTGTTGTTAAACATGAAAAATGGGATGAGCAGAATGGAAATAATTTGTAGTGTCAGAAGGTTGCCTTAGAAAAGCTCAACTGTTTGAGGGAAGCAGATGATACAACTATAAAAAATATACGGAAAAATGAGTTGCTGAACATCAATTTTCTCATGCACAAACAATGTAATGCTTGCTCCATGGCTGAAGAGTACTAGCAGATTTTGTATGAATTGTTGGAGATCCATGCGGACTTTATGCTTGTTTACATAGACATATCAAAGTAAGACTGCATGTGGAATGAAGGCTTACGCTGTGCGAAGAATACTTGAATGTTTTTTGGGAATGCAGCATTGGTCATTTTGGAAGACAATGTTTCAGCAACGATACTGTTAGCTCCCTCATGTCGGAAGTTATGCCTTCCTCATTTCACCTGATATATATATACTTTGCCTCCTTTCACTTTTTCTTGGCATTAGCTCGCCTGGTCCCTGTTGTCCAAGTGGAAACGGCTCTTACACACAAAGTACCAATCAGGCACATAAAATACTGTCCATTGGGTATGTTCTAACTACAGGTACAAAAGATTCAATCAAAGTTTAGTAAAAGTCTCCTCAACCTTTAACAAAGATATATTGGAGTAGAAGAGGTGGTACATAAATACATAAGACCAAGATTGGCCTTAGACAAATAGTCACCCAGCAAACACGCCACGTGTTTGCCACTTTTTGCCACGTGGCATTTTGGTGGCGAATGTGGTGAATGTGGTAAAAAGGTGGTAAGAACGTGGTCATCACCACATTGGATATTGCCAAAACGTCATATAATCGTGGCCACAACGTATTCATTTCCGTGAGATTATTATTTATAAAATGTTATATAAGAAAGATTTTCTTCCATATCAAATTCATTTACTCATAAAACAAAAAAAGCAGAAGGATAAAACACAGAATCTGTGATTCTATTACGGAAGATGAATAACCCGCAGCATTATCAAATTAAGTAAAAAATAATATAAATATGCATTTATGACATATTAAAGGAAGAAGCAGCATAAAATTATTTATTTTTCCATTGTTATCTCTGTAAGTGAATTTATAATAATGAAAAAATATTCAGCCGACGTTTTACTCGATTATTTAATTAAAATTAATTACAGACGAAGGGTACGTTTTTAAATCCATCGATGGAATCGGAAATCCATCAATCCGTTTTCAAATTCATATGAAAGAATCGTAAAACATATATGTTTTACGAATCGTTAAGAAATCGATCGCAAACGTTATTAAAAAGTTGATTTCCGTGTATATTTCTCATGGTTTATTTTTCTTTACGTTACCAAAATGATAAGGAAAACAATCATTTTTCCTTCATACACGAAAACTGACAAATCTTGCTGGTTTGAGCTTGAGCGGTTCATAGTCTCGTAGCGTGGTAGCAGTGTCGCGAATTATTTTTTGTTGGCAGTAGCTCATTTGAGTAACCGTCATTGTTAGTCTCTGCATCGTTTTGAATTTGTGAAACAATTTCGAATATTGCGATGAATTATGTCGCCCCAAAGGATATTTCAGCACAGTAGCAGTAAATGTATTCCATCTTTTCACTATCCAAGGAAACCAGAGAATTGTTAGTACATTATTTAAGCATTGATTATTTATTGCACGTTTCAAACCACGTACTACCTAGAAATGAGTTCTTAATTGTATTTTACAGGAAAATCCTTGTCACCGTCCAATCAATTTTATGAAAGATGTTGGTTGTTCATCCGGAGCATTAAGTTTTACTATACGACCGATGTAGGGTATTTGTTGGGGGAAATCGTGTACGTAAAGTTATCCATACTGTGTAGATGGTGACAATCTGGAGATTATCTGCAGTTTTAAGCTCAGCAAAGAAACGTAAGTGATGCTTTTTGCCTTCTTTAGTAGATATTAAATATTTAATAACCTAATATTAATGCTTGCTTACAATTGTTGGTAAAATTCTCGATGATTTACCGTGTTATCGAGAATTTTACCTAAGTGTTTATTTACGTTACTCAAACATTTTCATTTCCTTAATTTGAATTAATTTAAGCCTTCTTAAAACTTAATACAACTGTCATTGAAAGTTGTATTTCACTCTCGTTTGTACGTATTGCAGTATCATGGGAAGTTATATAGTAAGAAGCAAATTTTAATATAGTTATTCCTGTTTTATTTAGTGCAAGAAAAAGAGAAATTCCGGAACTTTAGTGTATTCGTTGAAGACTGATAGATTCTTAGACAGAATGATAGAATAATGAAGGGTTAAAGGACAAGATATGGGTTATAAGAAGAATTATCCTGGATTGAAGATAATATTACACGATCTTAGAATCCACTTAAGGCAGTTGTTCCACAAGAGGAAGACCTTATCCACAGCAGCAAAAGTGAATAACAAAAGTGAATGAAGAATTGATTTCATTTTCAATATCACAGATCGTTTTGCTTCTCTTTGCTGTATTAAGATTTCATTCCAATTCAGTTATGTTAAACCTAAATTCATTGTAATATGTAGTTATTCACTAATGTATTTATTCACTAATGTATTTATGTATTAAAACAATGCATAACAATAAAAATTTCATTTACAGCCTATTTTCTGGTGTATTGTTCATCCTTTACCCTTCTTTCAGTCTACTACTAAATCAATGATTACTCGAAGGAACTATTAATTTTCTTTACGATGTGTGCGGAATTTTCATGTGCAAAATATACATCTGAGATGTAACGAAACGGCAGTATTCCTAATCCAAATATTTGAATTTGTCTAAAGCTTTGATATGTTTTATCTTTTGAAATATCTTTCAGGTACTCTTAATTTACCCCTTCAATGACTTCTAAGGAAGGTCAATTTATTACAGAAAAATTTATATTTATTGTTCTCAAAGCCTTTCAATTGGTTAATTTGGAAAATATGCAATGTGTTTTAAGTTAAGTACTTGAGTGCTCATTGGCTGCTTTCAGAGATGTCTTATATAAAGACCTTGAGATGTGATTTAAACTGAGACATTGTCTGAATAAATGCTGCAATGAATCTACTGTACATAGCACCCAGTAATATGGTATGAATGTCCTATATCTTGCTTATCCTTGTCTTAATACTGAATTCAAGTAAAAGACCATTTTTATCCAAACTTTTGATAAAGGTATGAATCTCGGGTAGCATCCTGATATTTTTTCTGAAAGAAAGTATTTCATGCCAATTTATAAAAGTTTATTTTTGTATGGAAAGGAGTGATCAGAAAGTCTTTTTTCATTATAAGGGGTCCAAAATTAGCTGGAATATTTTATAAATTTTAGGATACAATATTATAGAAATGTGGCAAAATGTGGTGATTATGTGGTAGTAAAGTTGCAGTGCCACGTGGTGACCACATTCCTGCAACTCCATCTCGCCATGTGGTGGCCACGTGGTATTACAACGTAACTGCCACCAAACACCACGTGGTAGCCACGTGGTGACCACGTGGATTTGTTTGCTGGGCATTATTTCATAGCAAACTGTGACCTTCTTTTAAACTTATTTTCTCATTTTAGGTTCTTAAAATAATCTTAATATCATAGTCGTGATTATTTTTTAGTGTGCTATATTCTATATAAAAAGGTCACGTATAAAAATCAATCAACAAAGTCATCCCTTTTTGATTAAGTCCTCTGGACCAGGTGTCACAATATAGTATCTCTTAGAGGTAGTGAAGAAATGACAAGGTCAAGGAAAGCATCACTTTTAATCTGAGGAAGCCAACAGTATCATTGGCAAAACTTCGTCTAAGGGAATGACCAATGCTGCATTCTCAAAAACTTGCATTGATTCTTTGTGTAGTGGAAGCCTTCATTCCAGATTTATTTGCCTATATGTTTAGGAAACTTTCAGAGTGATGAGGTTGGAGAACCTGGGAAAGAAAAAGTAATGATTGCTTTTATCATTAGCATTCTTACAGCATTGCCAAGATTCCAATATTCTGCCCTCCTTTGTGGAGATCAACCACTAACTAATGTAGGGTGAGGAAAATTCTTCAGTTGGAAATCAAGCCCTTCTGAGGGAGAGAATGCGCTGTTGGTCATTGACACACTGCTCCGAAGAATTGCTTCCCCTTCATCTTGAGCTTAGTGTTGGCCATGGTTGATTGGAACACACTTCATTGAATCGTTTACAATCCATCCATCTCACAAGTCAGTGAAAGGAGCAAAAAATTCAACTGGCTGAAGAATTTACAAAACCTGAGACTCAAATTGAACACCAAAGAACTGTTATCAATTTGTGTAACAAGACTACAAGTGAAGTCACAAATTCATCCCTAGCCAAAGGATTAAATTTCCTCTTCCCACTGGACAGAATCCTAATGGAGGAAATGATTGTTAGGGTAGAAGCAGTAGTACGTAACCCTCTGAAACAAGCGAAAGGGGATCCGGATTGATGTTTCTTAAATTCTGCAAAAGGGGAAACCACCTGTACCAAATGACTTGAAGGAAATACGAGTGGATCAGGAATTGCTGATGCTACGAGCAGACAAGGGAAACATCATCCACAAAGAGAGTACTACCAGAGAAAAATTATGTTCTCTCAGAAGCAATGTATAAGATAATCAACAAGGATGCTACAGCTGAATTGTAGAGAATGACTAAGTATCTTAAAAAGATAACACCCTCCATACGTGAATATGAAAGGAATAAAGTAACACCCTATTGATCCAGAACTCCATGCATTTATGGATTGCTGAAGATGCACAGGTACGGCGTTCCTCTTACAGCATAAGACAGTATTCATCCAGTAAGTCATCAGGGATAAACCAAATCCAATGTGCAATATTCTCTTGTCTAAACTTTTTGCTTTGGCTGATGTCAACAATATCAGCTACTGATCTGTTCAGATTAAGTGCTCTCATATTGAGCAATTATTACAACAACCCAGCTGCTCAGGAGATGCATGCTAGAATTGCCAGCCTCCAAGAAAAATTGAGTCCATATTGCTTTTGTGGACACAGACATGTGCAGTGTAACAAGTAAAGGAAGCAATAGATTATTTTGAACACTGTCAGATGCTGAGGACCTCAGACTTTGTGGAACATAGTACATAGTAAAAATGTACACCTAAATTAACCCATGACCTAAGCATGTCCCTCCCCAAACTGAAGGAATGGAACCCCAGACTGCAGATAAGGCAGCACTCTACTGATTCACTTTTATCTCTTTACGGAAGAGAAAATCCTTCTACAATGCAAGGAACATAATCTTCTGGTTAGAGCGAGGAATTAAATAAGAGGGCATGGGACATACAGCAATGTATGTGGTAGGTTTAAAATCTAAAACACCCTGGAACTAGTCTTAGAAGATATTCTGAGCTCTATGGTAAATTTTCTGAAAGTCATCAACCTGAAATACTTCATACCGTTGCCACCTGGTAATCATACTAACTTGCAGCGTTTAGGTGAAATAAATAAATAGCCTGTATTAACCTTAACCCAAGTTGCTAAGTAATGTATTTTGTAAAACGGCATTTTATAGTTTGTTTGCATGTACATAATTGTGTATACTTAATTTGGAGTATGGTTACAATAGAAAGCTTCATTTGGTACTTTCAAAATAGTTTTGAAAAATCAAAGTAAAAACTTTTGAATCATTCAGAAAATCAATTCCATTTAAAAGACTGACTCATAATAGAATTTATATTATGTACACTCCTGGCCAAAATTAACGCAGCACCTCCCTAGCGATCCTTACGGCCGGTGCTGCGTTAATTTTGGCCAGGACTGTACCTTTCTCCTCTCTGGAAAAACTGGAATATATTACCAAAATCATTTCTTTTCACTAAACTATCTCTTATCTTAATGTTGGTGTAAATGAATCCAAAATAATTTTTTATTGTTTCAGGAGGAATTAAGCAGACAACAACAATAAGATGGTATTTGAAACCTCAAGATTATACAATAGTAAGTGCTCTGCAATAATCATATGTTAAAAGTTGAATATTTTTTCACAAATAATATTTTTATATTCCCATCTTTGGTCATGGAAATTGAAAATTATTTATAAATATTGTAGATAGTATTTTTATTAATCACATCATTGTATAATTTCTAAGAAATAATAATCTTTACTATGAATGTTTATTTTTCTGTTATTACTATTCCTATATAATTCTACATCATCATTCTCCCAATTGATATAAGTGACAAAGCAAATTGTACCTTTAAAGCTCTTACAAGAGTTTCACAAGGGTCTCACCTTGGGCCGTAGTTATTCAACTGATTTATAAATGATAATCATCTATTTCCCTTACCTTTCTGTATCCTGATCACCCCAGGATTTATAGTATTACTAAATCAACTGATGATTATCATATTCTACAATCTTACCTGGAAAGACTGTTTGGGGCAATCTTTGACACCAGTCAAAGTTTTCTTCTTCACATTGAAAATGTTACTGTGAAGGATGATAAACAATTAGGATTTGAATACCAAGTTGCCAGGGATTTCAATAATATAAATACCTTTAAATGCTGTTCATTAGTTTGCCCTTTATTGAAGTATTACTCAATTGTATCCTTTCTGTAATACTCATAAGCTTACACTTGAAAGAGTACAGCATTGATTGTTTTGACTAATTTCCTACTAAGTTAACATTAATTTCGACTATATCTCTCTCTTTTCAATGCTACTACTATTATTGCCTTTGGAGACTAGAAGAAATCATTCAAATACTTTATTTCTGTACAAGCGGTTCAACAACATGGTAGACTCCTGTCAAGTTACTAACATGCTAAGTTTTTGTGATCCTTAGAAAAACGCCAGAAAAAACATTCCATTTATTGCAAAACGCACCAATCAAAACTGCTGCTATTACTTGCTAATACTCCAAGCTATGAGAAATTGCAATGTGCTATGGAAAGAAACTGATTTGCATAATGTTAGCCTTACAACTTCGAAAATAAAACTGAGACTGCATTGATTTTGTTAGGTGTTGATGCTATAAGTGTCTGAGAAGCCTTGATTAACCATTGTTAATTGAAGAAGAAGATAAGTTAATAAAAGCAATATTTCAGAAGTGGCTCGACAAAGATGAGAGGGGCTGCTCTCCCATGGAACGTTAGGGAGATAGTCTCCTATGTTCACAGCTGTTTTAATCAGCTTTGATTGGTCACCCTCTCCATGCCCTAACAGACGAGGTTTTTCTTCATTCACTTCATCTCTGTGGATATATTTAATGGACCACCAGTACTGTGCATTATATAAATGCCCTTTTATGAGGTCATGCAGGAAAATAACGATTTAATTATTTAAATATTTTCATAAACGACTGCCAAGTCTTAAATCACTTTTAGACATTTTAAAAATATTAGGTTTTTGTAAAGATTAAGGGACGGTGATAACAGTTTGGCTTCTTCAGTATCATTCAGCTCCACATAATATGAATATGTCTTTAAAATAAATGTTAAGTCCTCCAATAAGGAAGAAATGATCACTATTCAACTGTTGAGAACCTTAGTTTTCAAAACTTTTTCCTTAGAGACAATTGTACTTCTAATATCACGCAAGAAACCTTTCAACGTGAGGTATATGTACTTATAAACTACTGTGAATCCAATGGAATGATAACACTTTATATGAGTTTTAAATAAAATTTATTTAGTTTACATTTAAGTCCTCCTTTTGACAGTGCTTATGTATAAAACATTGTTGCCACGGATGAATGCATCTCCATACTTATTTTGCAACTGACCATTTTCATATTCTTCAGTTTGCTCCAAAGCGATGTTCATGTAACCATCCAAGCAGGCAAGGACACCTAAAACAGATTGACAAATTAATAAAAACAGAAATATTCACCATAGAATCCCTATCGAAGCACAATCTTGAGTAACGTCTGCATTGAGTTTTATACAGTCGATTGCCAAAATTACGATATATTTTTCGATGACTTAAAAAATTCCAGTTACCTTTGATAACCCTGAATGCCTTCGATTTAAAAATTTTCTTTGTAAAATTCTAATACATACAAGTTGATTGCGGATTAAATTTCCTCAGGGAAATCCTTATGAAATAAGGCAAAGAAATACACGAACTCCGAGGGCGATGGAGACGTAAAATATTAAAATAACTCAAAATTACTAGGAAAATATCATACTTCCTCAAATCCACAGAAATACTACAAAATGCCATTAATAATCGAGACTGATGACTTCAACTAATCGAGAATAATTTATGGATAAAATATTGAATTGTAGTTGACATACTAATCCTGAAAAAAACTTAAATTACCTCTATAATCTACACCACTGTTGAGCTTGACAACCACTGGTCTTCCGTATATTTGCTGTATGAATTGATTCAAGGAATCTTTTCTATTCACTGCGGACATCTTTGGATCTGAAATGTAGAAAATGATACGGTAAATCTCTCGATGATACCTTTTATTTAGCACATATTAATAGTTCTAAGAGGACGTATCATATCTTTTTAAAGTAGTTAATAACACGAAGTGCAAAAAGCGATTCTTGTGATACATTTGTGAACGGTTTAGGAACTTTAAATTCTAAACGAAAATACACATCTTCGGCAATATTATAGTTTACGTACTTCTACAGTCTCTAATTTACGTAGTAAATTGAGATGCCTCAGCTGCGGTAAACACGAAATATTACGTAGATACGACTCCTTGGACAAGGATATCGAATCTTTTCTCAAAAGAATGATCGAAGGAGACGATGGTTGAAAAAATATAATTGCACGTGTCTGATGTTTTCTGAGGCAAAATATTTCTTCCGAAAGATTCTAATGCATCACAACAAAATATCCTTCACCCGAGTCATTCCTTTAAGCTCCACTAATAATCACATGGCGCTGCTCTTCAAAACGTAATGTACCGGGCACGGGCGTACTGGTGGTACCGGTTTTCTTCCACTGGTAGCGCTTCTGTAACAATTTGAAAGATTTTAAAATCACAGAACATATTTTATTTCTGTATGCTGTGTTTATTATACAGTTTTTGAGAGCAAGAAGTCACACTGACTTATAGAGGAGAACAGTCAAGAGATAGAGTGATGGTTTCAAATTAATAATAGACTTCAATGTCAATGTAAGTATCCAGATATCCTAAGTTTGGTTTTATATCCTTAAAATAAGACCACACAATTCATTATTTGAGTGGTCAAGTTCTATTAATACTTTAGATATTAAACTGTTATTTTATAAATTTCATTATGATATTAAATTTTATAACTTTCACAAATCAATCATGGTTAGAATTAGGGAACAGGTTAATTCACTTTCCATTATTTAAAATGAGGAACACTGAATGATTAAATAATAATAATAATAATAGTTTATTAATCATTAGATGTTATTAAACATAATAGATCTTGTCATAAACATAGGTAATTACAACACTAGTTCATTAAAATTTTGGTAAAAGAATTCAATTATTGAATACAATGGTTTAGAAATTAACCAGTTAACAATTATGTTGTTAAATTTGACATAATTGCACTGCACTGCACCTTCAGGCAGTACATTGAAAAATTTTACACACAAATTAGAATGGGTGTTTTGTGTTTTAGTTAGTCTACAGGTGGGTTTGTCCAATTTCTTTGAGTTTCTTGTATCATACTTATGTATGTACATTGGAACTTGTTTTGAGAGACTTCAGGTTCTCTTTAACATGGCTCAAATTTAGATATACATACAATCTGTAATCAGTCATTATTTTTAAACTGGCAAAGGGATGAGGTTTGCAGTGTTCTTTAGGTGGAGAGTTAGTGATGATACTGATATCTCTCTTTCGTAATATTAATATTACAAAAAAGAGCTATCAGAATCATCGCCAACTCTCCACCTATGTGAATAGCCTCTGGAATTAAAGTAAGATCCAAGACAAAGGTATCACTGTTTATGTGAAAGATATCCACTTTAAGTATATATTCTAATGGCTCTCCATCCCTGATATGTTTTTCCTCTTTAAGAGGTATTGAGAATATTTAACAAGGTTAAACTGGCAAGAGCCTTAAGTGTTTGTCCTTCCTAAGGTTAGAATTCTTAGGTATGAAATACAGTAAAGGCCATTATAACAAGAGCTGAGAAAAATTGGAAAAGTACTCGTTATAAAGCATACTCATTACAGCTGATTTCTAATACTAAATGTCTGTCATCTTGAATCACACCAAGTGCAGCTGAATGGAACTGCAGGATTTATAATTCTTATGCATATCTTTCAGAATGCATAAAAATGTATGTTCGGTTCAAAAATTTTATTTTCAATGTTTCATAAACCATAAGGCTGGACTTGACAGTCCTGCTCAGACTCATGTCTAATGATTGACTGCTGAAAGAGCGATGTCCATTATGTGGAAAAGGAACCCCTAATTCATAATGAAACGCTTTCGAGATATTTTTCATTCACATGATTCAAAAGGAACGACAGCATCACAAGGGAGGGTTCTTTTAATTAAGTTAATTTTATAAAGTTAAGGGTTAGATGTTAGAAAAGACTTAGAAGTCTCAATCTTGCCCTAATAAAAGAGGTTTTATTATTATAAGGGAGGGGGAGAGGTTGCCCTGGAAATCCGAAACAGCGCTGCTTTTATCTCCTAAATTCTCACCCATCCTAAATGAAATGATTCACTGCTTTGTATGAAAACAAATCCCATGGGTGGATGTCAATATAATGGGAATGTAATTAAAAATTCCAGTGCTGACTAGAGTGGCTGTCACCAAAAAAAAAACAAAAGATGAGGGGATAGGATGTACGGAGGGACAAATGGGAGAATGAATACTGGTGATAAGTCTCCAATCAAAACTCTCTGAAGCATTTATTACATGAAGCAAGTGGACGCAAACATTTGGCACCATCTAGTTCTCAGGCAAGGGAGCAGAACTTTACCCTTATCCACATTAGCACTTTCATATCCTCTAAACTACATACTTGATTATATTTGAAAGGTTGTTAGACTGTGGATTTGATGACAATCACGAACGTTCAATTGCGAGTACTTTAGGCTGTCTAAAACACAAAAACTTTTGCTTATTATTTAAGAAACGAAAAATCTTATTTTCTAGAATCAAAAGGTAAGTAAACAGGGAGCTACTTCTGCACAAATATCAGAACGGATCTCATCAGCTTTCTACGGATGGAAACTAACGTGATGTTTCCCTTCTTTAGTGATTCGCAACTCCATAACGGTAAATTAATTGCCAGATAAACTTTAATTCTGCATCTCCGCCCATCTCAATCAGGATTAAATTCATAGTAGCAGAAATAGTAATGTGATAATTTTATATGAATGTCTTTATGGAGATGGGTTTTTTGAGTATTTATGTTCCATAATTTGGTAGGTTTTTCTGCCTAATCCTTGCCAAGGTGCTAGTTGCTTCGTATTTCCTACAATATACACAATATTGGAAAATTATTACTGACTACTGTTTATTTCCAATCAAAAAGCAACAGTTTTCAAGTCTCCTTTTATCGTGCAGTTATTGTTTAACAGTGACAAATTCGTTTAAGGTATAAGTATCAGCAGGTTGAGAAGTTTCTGAATGAAAATATTTATTTATTTATTCAATTCTCACTCACAGCATAACAATGCCAATTTAAAGTGAAATGTAACAAATATACATATACAAAAGTAATTAACATAAACGGTAAAAAAGTAACAGAAAATATAGAGAAAAAAAAAACAAACATAAAGATTTTACAATTTATGGATCTGGTGTGTGGTAAGCTCAGGTTCAAAAATTTCTCTTTAGATATGGAGAAAGGATCAATAGGAGGAGGAATTGAGTTCATCAGAGAAGGAAGACGAAAGAAAAAGGAGCGCTTGATAAGTGAAAGTCTAGGAGTATTATAATGAAGTAAAGATGTCAAACGGGTAGATCTGTAAACAGATAATTTGTTTTTATACTCCTCACATTTTTGTAGTAAGAATCAAGGGTAGTTCAACTTCTGGACCGGAGTTGTGGCATATGTCTCCCGATATCGCCAAGAGGAGGACAATGCCATGGGAAGGGTATGCGACAGCGCATGAGAGCGCCAGTAATTATGGAGGCCCATAGACAGACGCTGAGTAGGTAGAGAACATAAACACTCGTTCGCTGAATAAAATCTTCGTTATATCACAATGTGCACATTCACAGTGTATAAAGTGTGTGGTTCAAATACATATTTATTACCTCCTTAAATCTGTTTTCCAAGAATGTTTATTCTTCAAAACTGCAACAGGATTTTAACAGTTAAAGTTCAGTTGGTATTATTTTGTTTAATTAATGGTATTAACCTACCTAATTTCTCGATCTTCACATTCTTGGTGGTGTAGTTCTCAAGTTCTGCACCTCCTAGTTAAGTTGATTTAAAATAGGTGTTGCCTGTTGATGTGTAAGGGGTTATCATTTGATAAGGCCAGCTATGTTTGAATCTAATCTTTATTTTCATGTTAACTATGCATTAAGGCATTATACAAAAATATAATACTGTAAAACCTGTCTAAGGTGGAATCACAGGGGACCACTTAATATTTCTATCTTATGCAGGGTTTCCTTCTTAAGGTGCGTTCAGATGTAAGCGCAGGGACACGTCAAGCGTCGCGCAGTGGCGCTTTGGGAATACAACTTGTTCACATAGCCGCGTACACGTCTTTGTTTGGCGTTCACTAGATTTTCGGCCTTTGACGATTTCGGTGTTTTTTAGTGTTTTCCTAATGGATAGTAGAGTGTTACGGTGGCGTAATAACGTCATATTAGCATTATTATCCCTAATTATCTCGACGAGGAGTTTGTCATTGACTGTTGCCATGATTTCTCACTGCGCACCACCGCCATGTTCACGTGTTACGCACGGAAAAGTTGGGCTCTCGCCAACTTCGGCGCGCGCAACGACTCGTGGCGAAGCGTACCGGTGGCCTTGGCTTCCTGGCTCCTGATTGGCTGTCGCGACTCAGCGCCTGAGGAACATCTGCATGTGAACGCACCTTAAGACAGGTTAATGCAATATTCAGGTACATATACACAGATTACTTATTACCTAATAGATTTTTAGTAGATTGTGGTCATTTGTGTAGGCCTCAAGGGAAGGAAAGGTAAAGAAAACAGCATTTAATTCTATGCGAAAAATATTGTGTAGGAAGAAGAATTTTATTGTAACTCAATTATTTTCCTTTACCAGTAAAATGTTGCTTGCATATCCACAACACTAATTTCAAGTTGGCATCAAATCGAGATGGTCCTCAAAATAAAAAAAAAAAGGATTGAAAATATTCTTAAAATTCGCTGCAATTTAATCATCCGGCATCGAACCCAGGTCTTCCTGGTCATATTTACTATGCAGCACAACAGAAGATCAGCATCTCTAACTATGCATGAAAACTCAAGCAGAAATATTTGCTGCAACTTCCTCAAATCATACTTTTCTCTTATATTCCTTAAGTGAGAAATTTTAATGTGCTCTGGCATCGAACCCAGGAACAGCATGGTCTTATCTCATTTCTTCTTAAACCGAGTCTTAATACACATCTTCTAGCAAAGCATGAACTTCCTATTATTTTGATAAAGGCATCATTAAAAATAATGAAATCTACCTCAATGCATTTTAAATGGGAGATATATTTACCACCTGGCTTCGAACCCAGGTCTTCCTGGCTATACTTTCTATGCAGCACAACAGAAGATCACCATCTCTAACTATGTGTGAAAATTCAAGTAGAAATATTGGCTGCAGCTGCCTCAAACCACGTCCTACTTTTCACATGTATTTCTCACATATGAGAAATTGTAATGTGCTCTGGTATTGAACCGAGGAACAGCATGGTCTTGCATGGATTATTAATATACATCTTCTTGCAGAGTGAGAACTTCCTATCGTTTCGATAAATGCATCAAAAAATAATGAAAAACTTCCTCAATGTATTTCAAATGGCAGATTTTTGCATTGTCCTAGCATCGAACCCAGGATTTTTTCTATGAATGTCAATTATTTTTTCGATAGATTATAACCATATATTTGCTCCTTGAGTTTTGATTCTCTACCTATCCGGGAAGTATTTTTAAATAATTCCCGAAAATCGAAGCAATGCATTTAAACAGGAAAAATTGGGACTTTGGGGCCCTCTGGAATCAAACCCATGACACTGAGGATCAAAAACGCAATTTTTCTGGTGGTTACACGTTATGGCAAATACTTCGTAAATATTTTATGTCAATGACATTTGTGATTTAGCCTGTGAATTTTTATCCTAACTCGGGAGAAGGAATTACGAGGGTCGTCCAGAAAGTAAAGAACGTTTTTCCATAACTAAGTAAAAACGTAAGATATCAACATGAAATTTTATTCTCGAAATCAGAGAACCTTAATTCACTTTTTAATATAGTTGCCATGCTTATCAAGGCACTTATTGTAACGTGCAACCAGTTTTTCGATGCCGGTGTTATACTCTTCTACCGCCTTAGTTCTTAGCCAGGATGTCACTGCTTCTTTGAGCTCTTCATCGTTTCCAAAATGTTTTCCTCCAAGAAACTCCTTTAGTTTGGGGAAGGGATGAAAATCACTAGGTTCCAGGTCAGGGCTGTAGGGAGGATGTCCAAAAATTTCCCACTTAAGATGTTGAAGCTCTCTCTGTGTTTGTGCTGATGCATGAGGCCGAGCGTTATCGTGAATCAAAAACACTTTCGCCAACAACATGCCGCGTCTTTTGTTTTGATTGGAACGTTTAATCGCTGAAGGGTTTCACAATATGATGCTGAGTTGATTGTTGCTCCTCTCGGCATAAACTGCATATGGATTAAACCCTCCCAAAAAACCGTGGCCATGACTTTTCTCGTGTGCAAATTTGGTTTTTCTTTCATGTGTTTTGAGGGTGAGTTTATGTGATGCCACTCCATACTATGGCGCTTGGTTTCCACTGTTTTCTAAGAAACCCAAGTTTCATCTCCCGACCAAGAAATCTGTCACCGTCATTGTTGTATTGGATCAAAAACTCAAGGGCTGCTCCCATCCGTTTCATCGTGTGAACTTCAGTCAACACCTTAGGTACCCATCGAGCGCACATTTTTTTACAGCCTAGGTGTTGTCAATATTTCACGTAGGAGAGATCTTGAAATTTGAGGGAAATGTTCATGAATGGTGTAAAAAGTGAAACGCCGGTCTTCCTGGATTTTTTCTTCAATTTTTGCCTGCAAATCCTCCGTGATTAGTGATGGCCTCCCACTCAGTTCTTCGTCGCACACACTGGTTCTTCCTTGATTAAACATAATGCACCATTTCCTCACTGAAGATTCATTCATTGCATTGTTTCCATAAACATGCTTTATTTGCCAATAAATTTCGATGGGCCGAACATTTTGTGAGTTCAGAAAACGAATGACACTACGCACTTCACATCTGGCGGGAAATTCTATACACGCTGCATTTTCAAAAGATCACTAAACGAAGACGCGTCTCAAAACAGATACTGAATCTCTTCTAACTGTGAGGAGGAAGATAGTGCTAACTGATGGGCATGCAATTTTGGCCTAAGATAAGCAGCGCCGGGCGTGATACGCAAACGTTCTTTACTTTCTGGACGACCCTCGTATATATAATAGATAAATCCAGAGCCTATGAAATAAATTTAAGGGTTCAAAAGTAAAATAATTCACTTTTTGATTGTGATACAATTATTATCAATACAAACAAAAGTAAAAGTTATTTGAAGGAATTATCTAATTTTAATTGCTTTGTTTTTTTTTCCGGAGATTTCCTTATGCAGTTAAAAGAAAACTCCATGACCTTTTCGTAAAAATCACTATTCCCCTTCATTTTGGCATACTGCGTGAGTCAATTTTCAAAGTTAAGTTGGACGCTCTCACATTCTTCCATTTTTGTAACAAGATGCTGGAGCATCAGTTTCCTGTAATTTATCTTTACATTTTGGATGATTCCATTGTCCAAAGGCTGCAGAACTGATATTCTGCAAGGAGGCAGGAACACCAGTTGAATATTTGAAAGTTGAAATCTTGGGTGGCATGTATCATTGTCTCGAAAAAGGAGACTATTTCTATTTTTCCTTTCCATTAATTTATTCAATTTATTCAAAAATTCTTCAAATATAGGGCTGGTCATCCATGCTTTCTTATTTGATTTCCATTCCACAGGAAGTTTGTTCTTCTCAAATTTTTAAAGCAGCCCAGATTTTCACTTTTTCTGATTACCAACGGTTTTTCTAGTTTTCCATCGGCAAATGCAACCAAAACCAATTATTTATTTTGAATATCGACCTCTGGAACACCTTTCTCCTTTCATTTGCAACATTTAATTTGGTAGGTCTCTGTAAAAAAAAGCTTTTTCATCAACTGTGACAACGTCATTATGAGTAACTATCCAAAGATAACTCTACTGTAGCACTTCAGGTCATTCTATTCCTATCCAGTTGCTTCATCCCCTCATAATTCTTAAAACTATTTGTCCTCAATATTTAATTAATATTAATTAATATTTTACATAATCTAATACTGGTCTTCCTTTATAATTCCTCTCTTTCGCATATCCTTCCTATTCTGTCACCAGTAGCTTTCTCTGAGTCATTGCGTGCCTCTTTCCTCTTGATTGATACATATTTTTAGACTTTCTTTTTCTATTTGAAGAATGTCCTCATTAGTTTCTCGGTCTGTCTAAAGTGGAAAAACAATTGTCTTTTTTTATTCACATGTAGGGCCTATTTTTTTAGTAAGTTTGTAAACTCACTAAATTGTTCACGTGCATTTTAAAAATTCATTTTGATTATTGGATGATTAAAAGGATAAAACATAAAATGATTTAAGGAAATTTTTCTGAAGCCTTTTTTTCAATCATTAGTGTCTCTGGTAATCTATCCGTTAATGTAGTTTCCACTGGTGGAAACAACAATACTTATAATGCTTTTTATTTTTTGAAAATGACACCCGAATAAGAAAACTTCAAGCCAAGAGTGCAGGAGATCATTACTAGACATGGACAAGCATAGTTACCTCACAATTAAAACAGAAGAACAACAATAACTTTATGGTAATTTCTGTGACACTTGCTCCAAAATTACTCCCTTCTTAAATAGTCTATAGCCGTGTCTGAACGTCAAGCATACTTCGCTAGCATGCTTGCTGAAGCATGCTTTGACGTGACGTAGTGATGACGTAGCGCTAAGCATGCTTGGGTTTAGGCCTTAAGGCTTGAAGGTTCGGACGTTCTTACTACAGTGGCGACACCTTAGTGGAGTAAATTGGTACCAAGTTGAAGATATGAAGTCATCTGGAGGGTTATCTGTGGAACTAATAGCGCCGTGTGTGGTTGTGAGCTCGTGATTGCGGAAAACGTGGTGTATGATGTTTGAGGTGCGAGGTAGCAGGTTCGAATTCAGAAGTTTTAGGAGTGTGGTAGTAGGTTTGTTGAAAGAATTAAAAAAAAGAAAATTAATGCGTAATAATAAAAATGTATATTTCTTAGATTCTTTCATAAACTCCATCTGCATCATTAAATTCAAGTGCTCCCTCCCTTGCTGCACCAACTCTGCGATGTGAGTTTTTAAGATGTCCTCCTCACTCTTTCTTCTTTTTCTTGGAGGAGTAAACTTCCTTTCGTCCCTTATTTGTAGCACAATAAATTCCTTCGTAACCTGATTAAACCCTGTAATGAAAAATCTTTGAACATGTACTTACGTTCTTTCCTACGCATTGTGATGTAATATACGTAACATGACACGTGCAAGAACTTAACCTGCACTTCTCAAACGCTATGCTTTCATAACTGAGCCATACCTTAACTCACTATTACAGAGAGTTTCTGTATTACTTACATTTGAACGCTCCAGCTGAATGCGCATGTTTCTCAATCTTCAAGCAAGCATTCAAGTCTACAATGTCGCGAGCTATGTGCTTTGGCTAGATGCTAGATGCTTGGGCTACGTGCTTCGAGGTTCGGACAGACTTCGGCTGACTTCGGAAACAATTGAACGAGCGCATGCACGCGGCTGAAGCATGCTTCGCCCATAAAGCACGCATGTCGGACACGGCTTATGATGAATTTTGGCCTGGCATTCTTGAATTGGTCTTTTTGGAGCCATGCCCTTGTTTGAACGCTGGGGTCTGTGGCCTGGATGATCAACCTTTGCTTTGTCTTGTTTGGGAGACATGGAAAACTTCGTAGACAGCAAGTAACTTACATGCTCCAGTAGTAACACATCCTAGTTGACAGAGAGACTGGTCCATAGCTGGCAATGCTGGAATAACTGGAGTCAGAGGTTCTGGCTTACATTTGGAACTTCTTAAAATTAGTTGATCTATGCGGTATTTCCTCAGCTTGTCCCCTAATTTAACTTGATATGCCAAAGGTACATTGTGGTATAAAACTGTGCCAGTAGCCCACTTAGATTGCTGTGAGCTGTAATCACGAGCCCAAAAAAGTATTTCCCGAATGAAAACTACGGATCCTTTTTTCAGGATTCCCCTGTTTCTCTTGAGCCTTTTCCACCTGGTGCTCTGGTCTAGTGAAGACCAATACTATACTAGTGAAGATACTATATAATACTAGTGAAGATACTATATAATACTAGTGAAGAGCCCAATAGAAGTTGATGCCCAATCAGCAGGTGGTGAATAACCTGTCGTAGCATGTGCAGTATTCTGGTAAGTGAGCAAGAATCAATACAGTCATCGCTTCAGACAATCCAGTCCAATATCCTTCTTGCCTAGAACTTATTTCAGTGTTCTCACAAAATGCTCTGAGGCCTCTCTGTTTAAATGGGGGTGGTATGGTGATGTGTAAACGTGTCACAGTTGAAAACACTTGCAGAAATGGTTGAATTCAGCTAATGTTAACTGTGGTCTGTTGTCCAACACAATTTTTGGGTTCTCCAAAGCATGTAATTAAACTGGGAATGATATCGATGGTTGCCTGACTGGTTGCATTCTTCATTGGAATCACCTCTGGCCATTTGGTCCTGGCATCTACTATAACTAATCGATTGAGGCCTTGCATAGGCCCCGCAAAATCGATATCTAATCCATTCCATGGCTTTGCTGGAAACTCCCATGGATGGACAGGAGCTTGAGCAGCTTCTGATCTCTGCCCTTGGCAATGCAGGCACTTAAGAACAGTGTCATCAATTTCCTGATCCATGTTTGCCACCACACTCTAGTACGAGCCAAGTTCTTAATTTTAGTCATACCTGGGTGTCCCTCATGCAATTCGGTTAGCAGCGCTGACCTAATCTCTTGTGAGATTACCATCCTCGAACCCCAGAAAATATGGCCATTCTCATTCTCAACAGCTAGCTCGCTTCCGTGCTTTTGGAATGGTTCTAACTTTTTCTCAATTACATTGGGCCAGTTGGAATTCATAGCACAAAGAACTTGTGATAAAACTTTGTCATGTCTGGTTCAGATTGCAACCTTTTAGCAGAGAAATCAATAATCTGATCCTCATCGATGTCGAACACATCTTCGTCCATTCTTTGTTGAACTGGCAAGCGTGACAAACCATCATATGCATTTGGCTTGAAATGGAGGTTGTAGGAGAACCACAACAATGTCAAAGCCCAGCGCTTCAACCTTGCAGATGTATGGTTCGGAACATGCTTATCCGCTGCAACCAATGCTAATAGTGGCTTATGGTCTACAAACAGTCAAATGTATGGCCCTACAATTACTGTCGAAACTTGTTGACTCCAAAAATAATCGAATATGCTTCATGCTTGATTTGAGCATAGTTTCGACGAGAGGATGAGTATGTTTGTGAAGCATAAGCTATTGGTTTTTCAGTCTCATCTGAAAAAAATGTGAAACTAGATTGCACCCATCCCATAAGCAGATGCATCTGTGGCTAAATAAAGAATGATCCCGGTTATAATGGCACAGAAATGACAGTTTAGCCATGATATCTTTCAGCTTTGCGAAAGCCCTTCATTGGCTGGCAGACCATTACCACTTGACTTCCTTGACCAGAAGCTCATAAAGTGGTGCACAGATGGTTGCTAAATTTGGGACAAACTTCCCGTAATAATTGATAAAGCCCAAAAATGAACGAAGCTCATTGGAGTTCTTTGGTTCTGGCACAATTTGAATTGCTGTGACCATATCCTTGGTGGTGTGAAGCCCATGTTTGTCAATGACATGCCCCAAATACTTCACAGAGCTTCACCATAAATACACTTGTTCAGCCCCAGTCAAATTCCAAATTTGCAGAAACGTTGAAAAACTGACCGCAGGCGGCTGATAAGCTCTTATCTGGTTCTGGCAGCAACGAGCACGTCGTCCAAAAACAGTACCATGTCAACTGCCTGTTGGAAAATAGCTGGAGCAAATGCAAGGCCTAAAGGAAGATGCTTGTACTGATACAGGCCCTTTTTTGTGATGATGACTAGTCGTTTCCTCTTCCTCCAACTCAATTTGATGGTATACTTTGTCAAGGTTCAGTGAGGCAAAATGTTTAGCCTCTCCGATTGAGGCAAAAATGTCCTCTACTTTAGGCAAAGGATACTGATCCACTATCATTGCCTTGTTAACGGAGGCCTCAAAATCTCTACAAAGTCGAATTGCCCCTGATCCATGTTTTGCCACAACCACAATTGGAGAAGCAAACTCGGATATGTCATTTAGTATCTTTTCTAAAATGCGATGTTTCTCCAAACGATCCAACTCCATTTGAACCTTTTCCTCCAAAGTAGTTGGCATTTTCCTGGCTGGCCAAAACGTTTTGAATGTTTTCTCCTCCAAAAATGACTGGTTTTCCTTGATCCCTTTTATTTTTCCCAAGGATCCTTCAAATTGATTGCTGAACTCGTTTACCAGGGACTTCACCGCTAACTATTTTCTTCCTTAGTTGGTTTCGTCCAGCCCCCTCTTTATATACCTGGGATTCAGCTTTCAGATCCATTTTGTCCATGGATGCCAGTTTGCAACAGCATTTGTGCAACTTGATTTCCATAGTATTGATCCAATTTTGCCTCAGCAGCAGAGCTTGTCATTGAGTACATAAATGGCATATTATAAAATATTTTAGGCCGGTACTTGACATCACAGTGACTGACACCCAAAAGTTTCATTTGGTCCTTGGTTTATAAATGAAACTTCAAATTTCGTCGGCTTCAACTTTGTTTCACCTATCTTTTCCCAGGTTGCCTTGCTCAATATTGTCTATCGACTGCCTGTGTCTAGTTCCAGATGTAACTTGGTTGCATTGATTTTCACATCAATGCAATATGTTGGTGCAGAATTATCTCCAACCATGTTGTAGACTTCCATTGTCTCTACCGCTACCACCTCCCCGTCACTGTCATCCAAAGAGTTGCTGGAATCTTGGTCAATTTCTGCTGCACTTCCTGCTTTTCTACTTTTTACTCAATGTTTCCCCTTTTTGGTATTTGCTAGACTTGCAAATCGAAGTGACCCTTTGCGCCATACTGGAAACATGTAGCCACTTTGAATTGACACTCGGCTTGGTGTCCTCTTCTGTAGTGTTTGCACTGATGGCCTTGGCTGTCCTTCCTTTTCAAGGAGGGACAATTTCGTCTCATCCCACAGCTCTTCTCCTCTCCTTCCCCTTTCTTTAGGGCTGGCGGGTTTCTCTCTGTTACAGGTAAAGTCATAAAAAGGAGCAGAAGCTTTGAGCATATACTCTTGCATACTATGATCGATTTGCAAATCTAAATATGAAAGACCTCAGTGATGTGGAGGTGCTACATTTTTCAGTTGTGAATTATTGCCCTTATTGTAAATTGATGCTTTTAGTAAATTTATTTTTGCATGACTCACAAATGGAGAAAGAAAATGTTATAGCATTAACATGGAAAGTGAAACCACTATCTGAAGTATAGTTTCCAAATTCAATTTTTAATCCTTCAGGTATCGGCAAACGAAACTATTATTTCCAAGGACTCGAACTCTAGCTCGGAATTCACTGAATAACCTTTTTAATTGATATTCTAGGATTAAGCTTCAAAGGTAGATATTATGTACTAAACCGGCCCTGGTTTCTGAGTGGATCAGATTTTTCTGATCAGTGATCAGTGCACCTCCTGATAAATTCATCAGAGCTTAGGAGGACTTCACTGGTGAAAGGAAGCATGTATAATGAATCTGCAGAAGCAGACCTACCGGAGCTCCTGTCTTGGTGCTGCCTTTCATATAAATAGTAGGTTTATACAAAACATAATCAAATCAAATTTTATCTTTCTTTTATGGTAAATATGATCGATGTAGATATATTTTCTGCTTTCCTGAGATTCAATTGAAAGAGGAGCATTCAGTAGGTATATTTTATAACTTACTATCTCCAACAGTTAAACAAAGATATATTTTATCTTCTTTTCGTATACATGATCTCAGTCTCTGGAAACACCACAACCGTGAATGATAGGTTGGTAGTTAACCTTAAACCTCAAAGTTAACCTTTGCGATATTGAATAAGTGGGAGTCTATATCCAAAGTAATGAAACAAAGTAAACTTTAAATTTCTGCAATTTTTTGTTCTAAAAAAAATCATTATCCAGTGTTGATTCCATTTTAAAAATATATTCTCAGTGTAATTTTCATGATAACTTTCATCACTTTTATTGATTAAAGATTATAAATTAACAAATGAATTAATTAATAGAAGACAGAAACCAAAGTAATCAGATATACATTTTTATGTCAATCCATTAACTCTTTGATGAAAACATAAAAATGCTATATTAGGGTGACCTTTTTTTTAACAATTTTCGAAGAAACTTTTTTGAAGAAAATAAGGGAGATTTCTATATTCTTGACCAAAAATAAGGGAGATTTAGAACACAGCTAAATTTCACAAGAAAGAAAATAAACCATGCCATGTTAGTAAAAAAATTTAAAAAAAGTTTATTTTATACTTTAATTGAGAAGACCTAAATATATTTAGTAACAGATTTTGCTTCAGACAATAGTTTGCCATCACATTTTGCAAATTCTAAAAATTCAGTGCAAGAATACGTGAAGTTCATAACGTAGCCTACCAACTTTACCAAATTTTCAAAGTAATTTCTAAACGAGATACTCTATAAAAAACTCAATATAGAATCAATTGTGTCGGCTCTCGAACACTTTAAGGAGTATCGACTGTGTGCCCAAAATTTAAATGATTGAAACTTAATGATTTTACTTGATAAAAAATACAGGAGAAATTCACTTAAAGAGACAGAAAATAATAATAATAATAGTGAGCCAGGAGATCGTGAAAAAATAGGGTAAAATCCAGAAGATCCCGGGAAATACGGGAGAGTTGGTCACCCTTTACTATATATTTCCCACAATATGTGCTAACAAATGATTGGTGGCCCGGTAAGTTTGGTTGTTTGTGAATATAAATGTGGAAAAAAATAAGTATTGTTACTTTTTTTCTATGTTGTTCCACCAAATTAGGATAAATCATGTTGATTTATTCCATGTTTCTTAAGTAGTATGTTTGGATATAATTCACAAACGTTTCCCTTATTATATAGAAAACCTAAAATTCTAGTGATAAATGTAAAGTTAGGGGAGGTAAATGTTTTTTACTATTATAATATGATATTAATTATATTAATTAATCATTAATATTAAAGTGATATTTCCTATGGATTACTCGTAAAAATAGTGGTCAAAACCAATAAGTGGTAGTGTCTCTGAAACACATATCAGTTAAAACATGATGCCACTTTTTCAAATCTTAGGCATATAATTGATGTTCCAAAAATCCAAAAACTATTTATCTGCATCTAAAAAATAGTAATTTGTAACTTTCATCTATCTGATTCATTTTACAATGGGAACCATATTAAGATATGCGATGAAAAGTAAGTCCTCAAAAGTAAAATTATATTATGTTACTGCTAAAAATAAAAAGAATAATAGTTTTAATAGAAGTCCACATCATATCCAAAATTCCGCGGAGTTTGTGAAGAAGCTGAACCAAATGAAAATAGAACTGGATGACATAATGGTGAGCTTCGATGTTGTATCCTTATTTACCAAGGTTCCCATTGAAGACACTGAAAATCCTGGAATCCCACTTCGACAAAGGAATTACCAACCTGCTTCACCTTACACTAACCACAAAGTATTTTGTCTACCAAGGGAGGTATTATGAACAAACGGATGGGGTGGCAATGGGATCACCACTCTTACCTGCAGCAGCCAATCTATTCATGGAGCATTTTGAGGAAGATGCCCTCAGAAACGCACCACACCAGCCAAAATGCTTCTTCTGATATTTGGATGATACTTTCGTGCTCTGGCAGCATGGAGAAAACAACCTGGAAGAGTTCCTCAACCATTTGAATATCAGGCACAGGAACATAAAATTCACCCTGTAGATAGAGAAAAATGGTTGCCTTCTGTTCCTTGATGTCCTGATTAATCGGAAGCCTGATGGTTCTCTCGGTCACAGTGTGTACCAAAAACCAATGCATACCGACCTTGCCTGAACGGTAGCAGCCATCACCACCCAGCCCAGCTGAAATCTGTTTTATCGACACTAGTTCATCGAGCACATGCCATCTCGGATGAAGACAGCATTGGAGACAAACTAAGACATCTGAAAACGACCTTTCTTCAAAATGGTCATCCACTGAGGGAAGTAAACGTGGCCCTTAAAAGGGCCGTTCATGGAACAAGTTAAGAACCAAAACGAGAAGAAGAAACCCACGGCTACGGCCTGCGTTCTCTATGCTGGCCCTGTATCTAGAACAATATCGAGGATACTCAGAAAACACAACATACGGACCATCCATAAGCCGCCAATTAAACTGGGGACTCAACTGATGAAGGTAAAAGACTAGATGGAGCTCAAAACACTTGGAATATACCGCGTACCCTGGGAGTGTGGAACTGTATTTATTGGAGAGACTGGCAGGACAATTGAAACTCGGATCAAAGAACATTCCCGTTATATCCGACTCAAGCAACCCGAGAAATCTACTATCGCGGAGCACTGCTTAGAATCCAGACATGAGATGAAACTTGAAGACAAAAGTCTTATGTAAGGGACAGTGATTTTGGTACCAAATCATCAAAGAGTCCATTCAAATACTACTTGAAAAGAACAACCTAAATAGAGATGGTGGCTTCAACCTCAACAAGACATGGCAACCAATCCTTTGGAAAATCTCCAAGAATCCATGGCCCTCCCAGCCAATCAGGACCTGCCATCCCAATGCCCAATGACAAAAGTAAAAGGGAACCCTGCTTCCCTGTATAAGCCCAGCCATTTCCTTCCCTTGTCACTCCTTGAGAACGACTGCAGAGATGGCAGTCAAAACGTTGGACCAGCTCCACTCTAAGACCTGGTTGAGAACCCGAGAAATGTTACTGCGACTTATCCACAGGGAAAGCACCAGATCTTTCATTAGATCTATTATTCTTCTTATTTTTATGATGATCTTCTACCAAGTGAAGGCCAAAACCATCAACACTATTGCTGAATATTTAATGGATTTTCCTACCCGTAAATATCTAAAAGAGCACAAACAGCCTGTAAGGGCAAACAAATAGTGTTTTAAGAGCAAATTTCCCTGAAAAGATTTTTTAGATTTAGATATGCAAGCCACCAGAGGCAGGGGGTGTAATAATGTAATGTAAGCCTCTCTAATATCTTGGGAAGAAAATGACAAAAAGTAATTATCTGCTTCTATGATTACTTCCCTATTTTGTTTTGTTGATGCTTCTTGGAGATCACATTAGTTCTTTACTGGAAATAAAATTTCATCTGAGGTTAAATCAACTCCATGTGGATCCTAAATCGCACAACAGTATTTGAGAATAGGTCGAATGAGAGAAACATGAGCTATTTCTTTGACTCTGGATGAGGATCCCCTCAACGTTTTCTCAGGATTGGGGAAAAATCAAGATAGAATTCCTCCCACCCAGAGGACCCGATGATCTTCCCTCATTTCCCAAAGGCATAAGCTATTTGATAAGAAATACAATGAAGCAACTTTAAAATACTAATAAAATCATATATATATATCACATTCTTTTCAAGAAAAAAATTTCAAAAAGCAGGTTTTGTAGCATACCTATCATAATTATACTCTCTCTTCTACATTACAAAGGATAACTTTGTTCATTTGGTTTATTATTATTATTTTTAAAATTTATATCTTTACAATTTTCATTAACGATTAAAATACTGAATGAAAACACTGTTATGAAGTTCTTTGCTCAAATTCAAAGGCTTTTTTCTTCTTTAATATCTACTGTTGGACCAATTCATTTCAGATAATTGTAGCATATTGATTTAAAAAGTTGTTTAAGGACTTATCGAGGTATCTTGGAAGACAGGATTACCCGACCCTGAAGGATTACTATGGGGAATTCGGGAACCTTTCAGATTGTGGTTCTATTTGCCATGCTGGTAAAAAAGGGTTCTTCTCCTTTTTTCTATGGTTAATTCTAAACTTGCAATATGTGCAGAAATGTTGAGTCTGAAGCTAACTCAACCCTGAAAATGATACTGCCTAGTGGATTTATTTCATGTTATACTCAAAAATAAATAAAGCTGTTGGTATTCCTTTTGATTAAATTTTAATTAAAAAAACAAATTCACTAACAGAAATGGGAAAGCATAGAAATCAGCCATAAATGTCTATAACAGTCAGTTAATTATCTCCTTAAAATGAAATTCATATCCTTTGTAGTTTGCAAACCATGTTTTTACTAATAAATTTGAACAAGAAGTTTAATTTGCATATAAATAATTTCCAAGATTGAGTATTTCGCCCGAGTTCTTCTTTCAGATAGATTTCAGATAGATTCCATTAAATGATAAAAAAGCATGTCTAGTATAAAAAGCAATATGTATGTAATAATAATAACAGTTCTTATTATAAGAGGCTAAGGAGCATATTTTGAAGATCGAAGATTGGAAACTCGATTGAATATGATGAACGAGTTACAAATTGCTGTTTCCCCGAAGTAGATAAGTAGTGTTTGTAGGAACAGGTTGGCTGAATATTTGTAGCTCAACTTTTCCATGTTGTAAAGGTGTGAGTAAAAACTATTAAGTTGAAGTGCATTTAAGGAAAGAGCATTAATAATTCATTTACCGTATTTGATGGCATATAAGACGCACTGGCATATAAGACACACCCTCATTAAGTTGGCCACTCACAAGGAAAAAAAGTTTTAATAGTCCGTGCGAAATCGCGGTACCACAATAACTTAAAATGTAGTTTCTTTTAGTTGTCACGTTTCGTAAAAGCCAAATATTAACACAATCATTGAATGCAATTATGAAATAGGTAGTATAGACCATCTGGGCTAAAAATAGCATTCAGTATTGAAAGTTAACCTGTGGAGGTTGAACCTTCACATATAAGACGCAGGGAAATTCTTCGAGACATAATTTAGGAAAAAAGGTGCGTCTTATATGCCGTCAAATACGGTATTTAAGATTCCGTGTGGCATTTCCACTTGCCTAAAATTTGAAAAAGTGATGGCAACATGTTTTCACCGATAACTGTTTCCGAGACTCTATGCTAGGGATTACTCTTAAAATCATTAAACTTCCCTAGCTTTACATTTATTTCTGAATTAATGGTTTTCTATAAAATCAGAACTTTTTAAGAATTATAGCATAGCACACTTAAGAAATACGGTACATAATCAACATGGTTTAGCCTAACTTGGTGGAACATTATATACACACAATCCAGTTGCAATTACAGGAAATCCGGTTGTATTGGCAATAGCTCGATATATTGCTGAAGAGGCACTCAAGTTGATGTCAATGTTGCTGGATTCAAATGGATAACCAGTTCCATTGTCAGGAAATTTTCATATAAAAACTATTTATAAAGGTTTTTGAAAAGTAAAGATTACTTAAATGGAACAAACCAATATTATCAAGATAAAAATGCTTTCTCTAGCATAAAATCTGATTTTTGCCTTTATTTTTGCTAATTGTAAATACTTCTGTTTAATTATTAGTAATGATATCTTATCTAGAATTTAATTCATGCTATGTGTTCTTTGTATTTAGAGTGAATGGTTCTCATTCACATTCTCAATGATATTTAAAAAGTAACATTAAGTTTGTGATCCTTATGTGTTACTCATGAGATTTTTAAGATCTCTATTTCTTGTATGAAGTTCTGTTTTTAAAAGTCAATGAGAATAGTAATTTAATTATTAAATAATAATCTCTGATCTCCGTCATTGAATCTGAATGGAATGTAAAGAATGAAAACAGTAATAAAAAAGAAGCTGGCTGTTTCAGAGATCTATTGTTTAACATAAAATTTACATAAATAACATCTAGATTTAGAAAATAAATATTATTAAAAGAATACTGTTTTTCATTATTACACATAATATACTTCATACCACTTAAGCATTCAACCACGTCACTTTTTAATATTGTAGGGAAATACCTTTCATCTCATGCATTCATCATCATATTGCACACAACCTTTCATACTTTCATAAGAGTGACTGAATTGGTAGAATGCATTTTCAAATCAAATGGAGCTGACTGTGACGTTGGCATCAGTATGATATTTGATGCATTACCATGTATCAACAAAAACTACAAACAATATCAGACAACATTATGACACCACAATTATGACAACACTAATAATACATATAACAAGTGCAGCATTACCATTGAAGCAGCAAAGAGAGGGTATTGATTCTCTGAAATGCTAATCTTGATTTTGAACATCTGCTTGAAACACATTTACACTGGTCACACATATTTTTGCAATGCTACATTTCTTTGTTTAATTCTGGAATAAATAATAATAGTTTTTAGTTTTAGATACGAAGCATATCCTAGTGAGGCATGCCATGTTCATCAACTAATAAATCATTACAGATGTACCACAATCTGCATTGGAAGATGTGTAGACAACTTGTCTCTGGTGTGCATAATTGTCCTAAATTTATTGTATGAAGTGCACATGTACCAATCCTTAAACAAATCTGTGGATCGCACTCTGATAGATTTAATGTTTCACAGTTGAATTAAGTTAGGCAGTTTCAGTATTAATTAGGGATCTTTCACGAGAAAAAATAATAAAATATTTAGCATTATGAAATGGAGCACTGGAGTTTTTTCTTTTAACTCGGTAGTGTTCACCATTGATACAATCCTGTTACTGGTGGGCGATCAATGATCCAGATAGGCCTCTAGTTGCACACATGTTCCTCCTTTTGATAGCGACACACATCGCAAACTACATTACAGCACCAAACAAATCGGCAACGGCACTTTTCTGTGACGTCTCGCACCCTTGTCTGGTATCCTCGACCACAGCACAGCAAGCGGCAGCCATCAAGGCCAAGGCTGGTGCGATTGCACATTCTTCCTCTAGTTCCTAAAATGCCAAGGCTGATGAGAAAAGAAAAGAGTTAGCGTTCATTTCAATTGAAGTTTTAGATTCTATCCATTCACATGGCAGCTTTTGAGTTATATTTAATTAGTTTTACTCTTACAATCCTGTAACATTGATATTTATTGACAGCTGAACTGTTGCTCTTGAAGAAAATTAGTTTGTATCTGTTTATCTAAATACATATTTAAGTGTAATGCCATCTAGATTGAAATTAACTTGTAAGGAGATAATTAAACTGAGGAAAGACTTATCTTAGAACCTTTGGTGGTATAAATCTTGTTCATTCCACTCAGCCTCTAACTCTTTATCATTATATCCGCACTATTGAACTAAAAGGTCAATTTTAAGCACAGGCAAAAACTGAAATTTCATGCTGTATAGCTGTGAAAAAGGACCTTGTGATAGGGATGGAGATTAGACTGAAGTTTTTAAGATGTAATTTTGGAAGGAATTAGAGAAATTATAATGGATTGCAAAAGGGAGGAATGAGAAGAATATTTGTGCAATCAAACAAGGAAGAAAACCATATTTCAGTTCTGCAAAAATTTCTGCAAAAAAAGATGTTGAGCAATTGCATTGAGAAAAACGGGAACAATGTAATGGAAGGCAAAGAGGCAGTGGACCAAGAATAAGAACCAAATGATGATGATACATTCTTTGATATTGGTTAATGATTTTTTCATTAGCATTCCATTAATAAAGCTCACTGTTTTTCAGTCAATTTATATTCAGTTCGTAATTAGGATGAATTAAATTTGTTCAAATTATAAAATTTTCTAAAGCTGTGTCCAAAAAATCTAAGTACCTATTGGTAGGTTTTTGGTTATGCTTTTTTATGTATTAAATATTATAATGACGTAACTGCATCAAAAAATATAGAATACTATTTAAAATACCAACTGTGTTTTGAATTTTCTGGTCGGGATAATTTGCTTTAAATTCTCGTTTGCTAGTAGGCAGTACAAATATTATATCTTATAAATATATGAAACAAGTAAAAGAATAAGACTTGGTGATTTCCACAGAAAACACTACCGGTTTCAGCGAATAGCCATCATCAGGTGAAATTACATGAAAGTGCAAAACCTTATACAGGGGTTAACTTGGAAGGGAGGGTAAGGAGAGGGGAAGGGTTAGGAAAGGTAATTTCATTGGTTAGGTTCGTCGCACAGGTGATTTCTATTATTTCCATCGCATTCAACTTCTTCCCTTTAGGCAGCCTGTGAAGAAGAGTCGCGGAAAACGTACTCCGATGTCCATTATTCACCAAGTGGGCTGCGAAGGCTGAGGAAGCAGTGTTGTTCAGGCGGTAGCACTGCAGGTGTTCTTGCTCCCTAATTTTAATGGGGCTACCAAACTGGCCCACATAGGTCATTGGACAGTCCTCACAGGATAATTCATATACCCCCGATAATGAGGAAGAATCCCTTTTGTCTTTAGGATGAGATACTCTTCCCCTCTCCTTACCCCCCCTCCCAAGTTAGCCCCTATATAAGCGGAATGGGACAACTGGCCGCCGGGCCAACTCGCCGCCGGGCTAACTGGTTGCGGGGACAACTGGTCGCTTGGTTAGAGTGGGTTGGGTTGGGTAGGGTTGGGTTCGGTAGGGTTGGGTAGGGTTGGGTTGGGTTGGGTTATATAAAACATCGTGTTTTTAAATAAATATATTTCCCATTCCCGCGGCCAGTTGGCCCGGCGGCGAGTCGGCGGCGGCCAGTTGTCCTTCCCCCGAAACTGATGGAAAAATATGACAATGGATATATCAACAAGACTGAGGAGGTAGTACTAAAAATCGTTCCATCGAGGTGTAAACCAAGGTAAATGGAAGTTCGTTCAGCTTTAACGTTACACTTATGTATCTTACTCACGTTTCATTCCTTTCGCAGTAATCCGGAGATTCTTCTAGAAAAACCAAATCTGTTCTGTTGGGCTGCTTCATATCCCTGCCCAAAGCTCGCAGCTTCTTGATCCGTGGGTAAGTGGTGCTTTGCTGTCTGTCACCTTCCCCAGGGCCTTGGCCGTGACCACCGCGGTAACCAACTCTTTGTTTCCTTCGCTCTCCGCCGAGGCGCTCTCCGTGTTCGCCGCCTCGTCTGTGGTGCACTACGGCGTGTCCTCCTTGCTGCTGGTGCCTCGGGCGACGCTCGACCATACGGACATGCGATGCGCCTTCGAAGCGTGCAGCAAGTGCATCTCCGACGTGCCTGAATAGTGGAAGGCGGCGCCAGCACACTCTCACGGTGCACGAGCCAGACATGCCGTGACACTTGCATACGCGTTGCATTTGGGACCGGATAGACTGCGTGAAATAAGGCCGTGTTGAGCGGGACAATAAAACAGGAAATGAAGAACAATTACGCGCTGTAAGATTTAAAGGATTGCTTTACCTGCAGATTTTTATAGAATTGCATTTGAATCGTTGGAATACAGCACCCAAAACGTTTAATGCACGAGGAGCTGAGAATTATAAAGAATGTCTAATTTTTTACTAAAGTTTTGGTCTTAAGCGTTTTTCACCACATGAAAAATTGAAATTATGAAAATTTAACCTTGAATAACCATCATATGCAGGAAGTAATGTGTTTGATTTGGAAATTTACCTGGAAATTTTACCAATAAGCTTTTGTTTTAACTGAAAATAATTTATGTGAAAAATTATTTTGGTATTTCGTCAGTTGCCGAGTTTTTGTGCACGATTCTGCTTAAGTTTGAAAATCAAGCTAACAAGATATGCAAAGAGTAATTGGAAAGTATTCAGAAACAAAAAAACAACGCCCAGAATAGCCCGCTAGACAACTTTTTTCGTTTTTAAAAGTTTAATAATGGCATAATAGTCAAACGAGGCTTTGATTTTTCTCAGGAAAATATTATTCCCGCATACGACAGCGGTTACAATAATTTTCTGAAACTACTCGTAGCGCAATAGAGATCTTCTCTTTTTTGATCTGATTTACTTTTTCATAAATTACTTTAATGAGAGCAAATGAAATTCTTAGCAGTGTATCAAATTCTCCAAAATTATAGCTGCTTGGTTTTAAAGTAAATTATGCCTCATAAAATATCAATTAAAGAAGCCATAATTAGGGGAGAATAGGGGAGTAGGCTAAGCAGTTTCGTACAGAGTCTGCTAAATTTTGAAATTTTGGAAATAAACAATTTTATGCACTATTTTATTTTTTGTAGTTCAATAGGTGAAATGTGCATTATTAAACAAAATTAAAAAGTTATAATATATTAAATAAATTATACTACAAGACCCTTACACATACTCGTTTTTACCGACCCCTTGGGTAGAAGGATCCCCTAGGCATTTCTTATGGCAAAATTATACTAGTACTTATGATATGAATATATTTACATAAAGAACTTTTAAGTGTAAATAGCCATGGAGATTTTTGATAGAGTACAACTTAACACAAAAAACTGAAGATCGGGATTTCTGGAAGATTAAAAAATATATAATTTTAAAATTTATTTTTACTTTGGAATCACACCGTAGATCCTTTATTCAGTAAATAATGTGTGGTTTTGCCCAGGTTTATTGGCAGTTTTAGTGTAACCGTTAAAAACAATGCTGGGCAGCGCCGGTACGCTACCGCCATTACCCTATGGCTTCCTACCGGGGCTACCCAAAATGCATGGTCTACTAACATTATGCTTATAACCTAGAAAGAACCATATGAAATACTTGATATATACATTAAACTAAAGCGTAATAAGTAAATTATTAAATTATGATCACTAAATAATCAAATTTTAATCAGTTACAATACTTACATTGACGAACAAACTCACAAAATTCATAACAAATTGCATTGAAAACTTTGATCTGCTCTACTAAAGATAATAGTGGCGGTCGCGCAGTTAGTTCTCGTAGTTGACGCAAAGAGTAAGGCACCGACCAAACCAAGCACAAACAAACCCATGTGATGATATACTACTTACCGGGGCATTCTTTCCTACATCTTGGAGAAACTTTTACCATTTAGAGTTAGGTTCTAAACTTTGCTTACACGGGCAAACTATTCAAACCGTAACAAATAGAAATGTAAAATTCGGAAATATCAACTGTAATCAGCCGCAGATTAGATCACAATGTATTCCCTATGAAATTATGAGCTTTAAAGTAAGGAAAAGGACTTGTTGGTAAAATGTGAGTTTGAAAAATTTGTTGATTAAATATGCTCAAAGTATGCATGAAATATAATTTCATAGTTCACAATATTTATTTTGAGATTATAATAACAGAATAAAACAAAAAATTAAAAGGCAAAGCATTAATTGTTACTCACTCTTCTTCCTGCCTCATTGTTATGAAGGTTCATGAGACCTTCAGCTGTTTCTGTGTTCTCTCTCGAATCCACAAAATCCTTGCTAAAGCGTTCTCCGAAGTGAATGTCCTGAAAATTATATTCTTTCATTAGAAAATAATAGAATTTCCAACGTATTTTAATTTAAAATATAATTGTTTTCCATTTTAATTAAACTTATACTGATCTTAAAATTTTGGCGAAAATTCGACGTACCAACAGACATGAGAATGTTTCTATTATCAAAATCAAGATTCAATCAATCAAGATGATTAATGAATCATAGAATCGCATTCATTAGCATTAGAACAAACAAAAAAAACAATGATTGCATTCATTAATTGACTTTGCATTTCAGTAAAGGTATAAATTGTGATAGTTTTATTCATTTTATGGTTTTGAACGTGTAGTATTATTAAGAAATTTTGTCTCAGAGCGAATTTTTCCGAGCCTGGTGGGCCGCAATAATCGCTATGGCGGGCCGCAATTTGCCCATCCCTGCTTTACGTGGATCTAACATGATTTTATATTACGTGAATACAAATATTAAATGTGTGTCAGAAATGAAATTTTCTTATTATTTATGAGTAAAATAAGGAGTCGGGAATTCTCGTGTAAGTACATTATCATGTTATTGTAGCAGCTTTTATGGATATTTAGTACGCTGTCTCACCTCTGAGCATCCTCCCCATTGCCAGTTACGGCGAGCTTTTCTTTGACGGACTTTGTCGTCGCAACTGCATTCATTGAGTTCTCCTCTGGAGCACGCTCTGGTCACGGCGTACGCCACTCCAGCCGATGAAATCGCGTACACATATGCTGTTTCACGACTCTCTGGAACAAATCATTGGGAATGAGCTTTTTCCGCGCTCTAATACGCGGTATTTGTTTCGAATTTTTTCACCTCGTTGTTACGAAGGATTTTATGAAGAATATCAGAGTTAGCTATAATTCGTATTTTATTCAATTAACTTCTTTTTTTGGATGTGCAGGACCTGTACCTGCATCTCTAGTCGACTGAACGGTCTCAATTAAATGATTTTTCGGTTAATGGTAATTATGCGGGGGTTATACCGTTACTTTTTTCAGGTAGAAATTTCGAGGGTCGCCGTCCTAATCCGGACCCTTTAAATTAAATTAAGATTTTTTGTGAATTTGCAAGAAATTACCGGTTCACACACGGCACGGAGCTCAGTCAGATAGGCGGGTGTTTTAAATATCTCAACGGGGGTTGAGTTGGGTTGGGGGGAGGATTTCTAGATTTCTAGATTTTTGCTAGAAATCCCTCCCCCCTAACCCAACCCAACGGCAACTTTGCCATGTGTAAACGGGTAATTTCTTGCAAAATCACGAAAAATCTTAATTTTCTTCGTAGAACGTCGATCAAAAGACGCTTGTATATCTCTTAGGACGAGTGAGACGACGAAGATAATAAATTGTTGCTCATTTGAATTGTTTATAACTTCGTATAATATCGTATTCCACGCGGTGAGTTTTTTTATGGTCCACCCTGCTATGGCGGCCGGGCGCTCCCGAGCTGGGAAGCCGAGGTAAGGGTCCGGATTAGGACGGCGACCCTCGAAATTTCTACCTGAAAAAAGTAACGGTATAACCCCCACATAACTACCATTAACCGATTTTTCCTCTCAACTCATTGTCTCTGAGTTGCGAATATTATTTACGTTGAACGTTTTGTGCAATTGGTTTGTGGGGTAAAAACACCGACATTTTTAATCTAATAATAGTAGCAGTCCTCATTTTCAGTTAAGACTTTCATTCAATTTTCATCGTAATTTCATCCAAATTTACATCGATAGATCCTAAAAATGTAGTTATTCTTAATTAGGGAATGAATTAAGAATGTACTATTTTTCGCAGTTTATTTAACACGAGCGGTTTCAACGATACGTCCTCATCATCAGGCGAGGCTACCAAAATAGGAAGCATATTTGTATAGTCATAAGAGAGGGGTGGAAGGAGGGGGAGGGGGGGGGGAGAAGGCGAGGAGGAGGAAAGGAAGGGATAAAGGTGCTCATTTAGGATTGTGAATTTGCGTGGATTTCGTGAATTGAGTGCCCTTCATTGCTGAATGTAAAATTTTGGGTTGGAAGTCTCCCTAATGATCGGACTCTAAAAGATGTTTCGCAAATTATGAAGCATCTGATTAATTAGAAAAACATTAAAATTACGCCCACTTTGTCCATTATGTACTCCATCATATTCCAAACATTCCTGTTTGTAAACGCATGACATTTTCAATGGATCTATCTTATCCTTAGTATTATTAATTTTTGTAAATTAAGGAGGCTTTGGAGGGCCTTAAAGATATCTTCGGAAACAAATTGACAATTTTTATGGACAGATTGTTAATAAAGCTAATTTTAAATCACTTAGGTTTAGGATTAGCATCCAAGGGGGTTTGGTAAATTCTCTCAATGGCATGTGATCTCACTTTTCTAGCTCAGAGGTTGTTAATTAAACTAATTGGGTTCTATTTTTGCAGCAATATATTTTGTGGTCGAGACGTCACTCAAATAATTTTTTTAGATATGGGGATGGTTAATAATCGGTTAATTAGAGAGTGAAAGCAGACTGCGTTTGAGAAAAATAGTTATTGGAATTGAAAGGGATCAGTAAAAGAAGATTTGCGAAATACATCAGATTGGACTTTTGCTAACAAATAGAAACTTGATGGCCTATAAAATTGAGTGACTGCTCTTTTCCTATCTCTAAGGTGAAATTAATGGCAGGATGGAGTAAATATAATTGAGGAACATATGTAGTTGACATAAGGTGCAATACAGAAAACATCATCTTTACCAGCACTTTACCGTTACTTTACATAATCGGGGAAGAAATAAAAAGGTTCTTCTCAAAGTAAGACATGAACTCTTCAGCTAGCAATGGTGATATGGGTGACCACATGAATAAACCTTGAATTTGTTTGAAATATTCACCGTTGAACAGAAAGAAATTTTGATCCGTACATACTTTCACTGAGGATAGGGTGTCAGTAATTAGATTCTTCATCACCTACACGCCATCCTTAACCTCCCCGCTCTTTTCTTCTTATATATGCCAATATAAATGTGCTTCCTGTTTTGATAGCCTCGCCTGTTGATGAAGATGTATCGTTGAAACAGTTCGTGTTAAATAAACTGTGGAAAACAGCACATTCTTCATTGATTCCCTCGTGATGGAGTTCCCCAAAACAACGCTTTCCTCCGTGGAAATTATTTTATTCTTAATTATTTACTTGTTATCACACCGCTTTTCAAAATACTATGTATAAATATACATACATAGATATATTTTATGAGTTACAATCAGAAAACATCTTCCATACTGCCATAAATTTCAGCTTACCTTTAAGAAGCGAATTCTTTCTTATAACTTTCCTCAATTATGACAGTTGCTCTAATTACGATTTTTTCTCCAATTATGAAAGATTTACGGAACTATTAACCATTTTTATTCCTCCGACATAGCAATAGTATTTTGTCTCTTCATTACTTTTATATCGATAACCTCAATTACGAAATTTCGGATTAAAAAAAAATATCGAATTTTAAAGACATCCACAGAAAATAGAAATTAAATATTCATTCACGGCGTTCAGGGAACTTTTCACTTTGTTCAATTTTTCCTCTGGTTGCCCACCGTCATTTCATTTAAGTATCGAGGAGGTTTCTTCATTGCGGCTGTGGACGATGCCGGGTATAGTCTTTTCGCTAAATAGTGGCGGATGACGTCACGCAAGAGGGGGAAGAAGTGAAGGAGATGGGGAAATTTTGAGGGGTAACTGCGACCAATGCTTCCTGCGCAGTAACCGATTTTGATTTGGAGCAATACTTTTTTGCGCATTCCAACCTCAGCCTCTCATAATTTTTGAGTTGGACTGAGCCCACCTGCGCAGTAGGCTACGGAGCATCCGCCACTATTTGGCGAAAAGTCTTCACTGCTCGTCTTATCTACGAAGTCTTCTAATTTGACTACTTCATGAGATGATTCAGGTCTTGGTGGGACTCGACTCGATACTTTTTCATACCAGTTTTTCTTGGTCTTATTTAGTCCTCGTATTTACCATTTCCTGATTTTAAATCAAATAATTTTCTATAAAAATACACTGTTTCCGCGACCTCCGAGCGGGAAGCATTTATGTAAATTTTTATAATATCGTGTTGGTTAATGTAATCGTTGAGTGGATGTTACATATAAAAGTGGTCATTTTCTGCTCCTCGGAGTGAGCTTTCCGACGAACCATGATTGGAGGAGACACGTACTGATGGCGAGCACCCCTCCAAAGACGGAAGTGGAGTTGACGAAGGTCGAACAGTTCCATCGACTCATCCTAAATTGGTGCTGACACTCTTCTATTCCAAGGCGGGCTCCTGTGCCTATCGTCTGCAAAAAGAACACGTGTTACAGTTACAGGTACGATCATTCGATAAACATAATTTATTTCTCCTAATATTACTTATAGATACTAAATAAGAGGAGGGAAGGTATGAGAGAAAGTTTCTCTCTTGTATGAGAGTCCCTCCTCATGATTATCAAATGTTCTTGGGGGCAAAACGTTGTCGGGAATTATTTCGTAAACAAATACAAGTAATAGATAGATAAGAAAAATTCGTTATTTCCCCATTTAAATAAATATTTTACGACTGGTTTCGGTTAAGTCGCCATCATTAGGTGATGGAGCAGGTGGAGAAAGCAAGAAAGTCTAATTAGATTTTTCTCTACAGTGTACAAACGCTTTTGGGTATTTTTACTTGAAATATCACAACCGAGCGTCAACAAGGTTGAGAAAACACAGATTGATTCATTGCCTATGATTATAAATGTGAAATCATGCACAAGACGCATTTTGTATATAATGCTAATACCAAACGCTATCAGATTTTGTTATTGCCATCAAATCTTGATAAATGGAATACATTTCATTTGTCTTTTGGATAAGGCTAGAGAAAAATATATCTTCCATCTTGTTTTGCAACATGTCATGTTCGTCGCTGTGACAGCGAATGAGAGATGAGTGATTCTAATTTTGATTAAGGACTCTCATTATGTAAATGGTAAGTGTTACTCTTAGTTTCATTATACTTCACTCGCTTGTCCCTCATATCGCATTCTGGCGAAGAAAGCAAGTAAACTACCTCACTCCTCATCTTAGCTTCACTCCCTTCTACAAACTCTTGATAGCTAATTGTAGAGGGGCTGAGGTTCCAACCGCCTTTCGAGATGAAAACTTAACAGATAAGTGATATTCCGTCAGAAGAAATAAAATTAACGCAGAGGAAAAGTCGTGCATCAAGTGGTGAATTCCCATAAAGAGCAGGTAGGTTGGTTGCATTCCCAAATTTATAATGCAACCTAAACTATGAGCAAAAACTCGCAATGGGAACTCGCAGTTGATGAGAACACCTTCTGCGTCATCTTCCGTGATAACGTAAATATCGAGGAGATTACGAGTGGAGTCTGTAAACGTTCAATTTTTAAATTTTACTCCTCGAATCTAGACAAGGGTCTTGCTTCGAGGTCAACCGGGAAGAGGAAAACAAAGAATGAAACTGCGGGCATTTGTTTTCGAGGATCGCTAAGTTTCAGGGAAATAGGATTTGCGGTGTAATTAGTTTAAAAGGGCCGCGAATAAGTGAAAGGGCGCCACTGCGGTGACAAAATGAAGTCGAGGTGATTCGGTGTCCCATTAAACAGCAAAAGGAAAGCTCCAATAACGACGAAAGGGAGTAGAACAGGAAATGCCAACGCTGATATGCAATGACAAATGTCAAACTTAGGAATAATATTCTTCGCGGTAAAATGACTTTAAATCCTAGTCGAGGAAACTCATTTCCCCATCTTTAGTGAAGATGACAGATCTAGGAACAGACGTGCTCTGAAAGAAGTGAATAGAAATAAATTACGAGGAAGGAAATGGTATAACTATCCCAGGTTTTCACCCGGCATAATAAGCTATTTTAATTAGTTGCGGGTTCTTTTTCGCATGAGTGGAGAAAATTGATTCGGGTGTCGGGTTGGCTACAGCCAGGCTAACGTGCGAAAATATTAATTTTAACTTTTGGAAGATGTTTTGACATTCGAATGGAGAAGCATCCCAATTGCAGAAATTGAATTTTATGGACGAGTTAACAATTCATATACTCCAGGAAAATGTCAATGAATGTTATTATCTAAATTATTACTGAAACATGTAGAAAACGGCCAAAATACGCAAGTAGTACAGTTTATTTTTGTTTTTAACTTACCGTTAAATGGAATTCTTGCAGATTATTAATTAGTAAAGTTTATAAATTCATTTTATATTTTTCTTAGCGCGAATGAGGAATTATTTGTTGAATGACGTTCTCATAACTGACCTTATCTAATTCCTTTCCATTTCTCATGAATTCGGACTGCGTTATTTTCTGGTTGGCTAATGACAAAAGAATACTTCCTCCAATAGGTTTATTATTTTACTTTATTTAATAAAAATACGAATTGTCAGTCTATATTTGTCAAAGAAGATGAAGGAACTAATTCATAGCGTCGGAATGTCAGTTTTTTGTATGCATAGTGATGTTAGTTTTGTTTTTCAGTCTTATTGTATAAAATCATCGAGGTACATTTTATTTTCGAAATATATCATTATTTTTCTTCATTATTGATTAGGAATTTTTAATTATGATCTAATTTGCTTAGAAAAAAGGAAAACTTGCTTCATGAATATTTGAATATATGAACTATTTGAACTTTTTGTTTTCGTCTAATACCTGTAAATCTATTACTGATTAAAAAAGATCTGTATATTGATAATATTGGAAAATTTGCAGTAATATAAGTGGATTCAGTTTCTAAACTCGTGCATCATGATTTAATAATAGTATCAAAATATTTAATAAAATAGGATTAGCTATTTATTAGCCTTTTTGACTGTCATAGTACTTATACGAAATGCGTGAACTGCCTTAAAAGTAGTTGCTACATTATGTCATCCTAAAAACAGCGTAGTTTCAAAATAATAAAAATATTTTTTTGCATGGGGTGGCTATACAACATGGGGAATGTAATTGAAAGTTGTGGATAGAAAGTAGTCTTATTTTAGAAACCTCTTATTTCTTTAGAAAGGTGGAGTAAAATTGTTCAAAACAGATATTAAGTTAAGTTGTAGAGTAATATTCACATAGGTATCGAATCAAAAACTGGAGTCAAATTGGCTCTTACCAAACGTTACTGACTGCAATCACTACTTTGATTCCTTCAACGTAATGAGGATAAATCAAGAAAAATGGGAATATCTGATTCAGCACAAGTTATTTTTACGCATAGAGTACAATTTTACTGAAATAATTACAAGAGAATACGCGTATTACCAAATTTTTCAGTGAAAAAATTAGGCTACGGCTCCATTTGATCTTATCCATATATGGATATCCACATGCATTTAGCGGCCGCAATGGCGGAATGGTTAGCACGTTAACGTCCCGGGTTCGAAACCGGATTTTCCCTGTTAGGGAATAGTCGTATGTGTTCGTCTTTTGCTGTGTGTTTGTGAATTATATTAAAACGATTATAATTGGGTGAACCTGTTTCCGTTAAGAAATTATTATCATTATGTCGTTGTTATAAAATTTTATGTGATTAAAAAAAATAACCGATGTTCAATTTCACTTAGAATTAAATTTAGTCAAAGAATCACAGCGAAAGCTCTTTACACTGAATAGTAGATAACTTTACGCAAATCAAGTGTGATGCAATTGTAATTTCTTCATAAATAATGAAAAAGCTGATTTATAATTTTTGTAGTGAGCGTACCAGTTGAGTATCCAGTTAAGGATAGAGAACTATTTCATAAAGGAAAATGAGAGTTGAAAACAGCTGAAACCAGTTAAGGTACGCAGCGGTTAAGCTGAGGAGCAACGCGAGGAAGTCAACACGTCGTTTATGCACCATGGCAGATTGGAAGCCTTATGCGCTATTGAAACAAAATTATGTTGATAGGTATCCTTTAGGAATCAGGTAATGTAAGATAAGAGCTTTTGCTACCCTCCGTGAGGAGCGTTGATGAACTTGCTTCGTTCAATATGCATCGCTTCAAAAGAATACCTCTTGAGAAACAGAAGAAATTGAGATCAATTTTGTCTACAAAATATTGGTCGAATAGCGGGTGCTTTCCTTATTAATTATTAGAAGAACGCTGAGAAAAACAAGCCTCTTCTTACAAAATGGAGTTGTCGATTACAGTCGCCAACGTGGTTATTTAGAGAATGTGATGTGTTTTGGATATTTGGGATTCAAGAGACAGAAGAGCGGAGGTTCTCCTCGGAAAGATGTTTGCTTGGCAAAGAGAGCGAGCGAGGGTTCGACAGAGAGCATATAATCCCACTTTGGGTCATTGGGGAGTAATAATCGAGGCAATTCAATGTAAAATAATCCTGTTCTTAGTTTTTCTTCGTACGGAGGCTGAGAGGGTGCTTCTGAAATGAAGGGACTGATGTGATGATGATCATGATGAATAAAATGTAATATATATAATAATAATGATGACTAATCACCTTTCTGTGATTAGTCCCTCTGCTATCATGCCTTACAGATTTCTGTTTAGTGAACATTTTTCATTTCCGTCAAGTTGCCAAGCTCCTAACTTTTGACTACTCGATCTTTAATAAATACGACCGTTAAAGAGTCAAAAATCAGCAGTGTTTCTATTTCGTGTTATACTTTCTAATTTGCATCATGTAATCTCTAATAAGTTATAGTCGTAACTAATTAAGAAGTGTCAAGTGACCTCTTGTCGAATACCTCCCTGTCTGACCAAAGAATGATTTAGAAGTAATCAGATTACTCCTAAAATTCGTAGGGATTTCAAGAAGAATTAAAGGAAATAGAGCGTTTTAACTAACGAAATTAAGAATTTCCTTACTTCTCTAAGACTGAAATTTCAAACATCAGTTGAATTACGGCGCAATTATTTTGTTGAAAATTGTGATATTGTAGTTTGACTTAGAACACGATTAATAAATCTACCTTTTTTGTTTTTGTCAGAATAAATGATTAATGAGTTTTACGTATAAATAGAAAGTTTTATGCTTTACATTAAAATGAAAATGGCAGAAAAATCATTGTATTCAAAATGATGCTAAATGAAAAAGCCTCCAATCAATAATCCCGTAACTAAAAAACACGGAACATAGGAAAGAATTTGGCTTCTTTCCAGACGACCCTTTTGCAAATTAGATTTAATCCCGGAACGATACGTTCACCTTTAAGTCCGAATATACGTAGATATTTAGAGATTTATTCCAAAATAGTTATATTATATAGCGACGTGAGGGGAGGATTGCTATTAGTTTTTTAATTAATCGATTAAATATTGATATATTTTTTTAAGTATAAAATTGGAAAGCTACTTCCCGAAAGTAATTTGATTTTGTTGAAATTTCTCCAGAAATATTTTATAAGATTTGATTCGCGTCTGGCTGATTCTCGACTCTAATTTATTGTAAGTATTCATTTTTTTGATTGTGGAGGAAAGGTTTCATCTTCATATCAATTAATAAAATACGTCATAGATCTATTTTGGAAATTATTTCTCGATATCAAGGAATTAATCCAACTCCCTTTAACTACTTTATTATAATAAACATCTTGTCGATACTTGAGATTATCGCCTTTTCACTTATTATCATTTTAAATGCCATTTTATTTCGTGATTTGTCTATTCAATGTAGAGTTTTAAATTTTGATTTGATTTACAATCAGTTAAGCCTGACATATTATCTAATAAGTTATGAAATAGTTAAAAAAGTTAGTTAAAAAAATAGAAAAGGTACAGAGAAATGCAGCAAGATTCGTCTTAGGCAGATATGCAAGGCTTGATAGCGTTACTCAGATGTTAAAAGTATTAAGTTGGGAAAGTTAAGAGGAGCGGAGATTCAAGAAAAGGCTAGCTATATTTTTAAAGTATACACAGGAGTTAAATCATTTGAGGAAATATCAAAAAAAGTCACTATGGCAAAATTTCATGGCAGAAAAGACCATAGACATAAAGTTAAATTAATAAAACAGCAAACAAACATTAGTAAATTCTCTTTTCTAAATCGTGCTGTTAAGGATTGGAATGATTTGCCTGCAGGAGTCTTGGAGCCCTTCCCAAAACATCTTAGGGAGTTTGTGAAAAGATTGGGTAAAAATATTAAGGACGAGTGAGATTGACGTTGACTAGTACATGTGCAGTGAATAAATAAATAAATAAATATATATATATATTTTTTTAAATTAAAAATGTAGATGGGATTTATAATAATATATTTAATATATGTATATGTGTTACCACCGGACGACTAGTCCACTTGTAGCATTTTTAAAATAATAATAATAATGATAATTTATCCACAACTTAATTAATAAACAGTTCTCTCAACGTTTGTATTTTATGTCTATTATACTTTTCTTCGATTGAAATTCGTGAGAAAATTTAGAACTTTCAAGATTCTTTCTAAGCTTTGGAGAGAGTTACCATTATCGGCAAAATACTCTAAATACCCCTAAGCACCATACTAAGCAATTGCGTCGTAGCTAAATTTAGAACCGACCAAGATGGCGAAGGGTAAGCTCATATGGCGTTTTCAAAAATGCTCCATGATTATGAGAATTAAATTCCGCAGCTAATTCCTTCGGAACTCATTTGTCTAATGACTGAAATCTTATAAATGATGACGGCGTTATGAGCGGCGGCTTAAGTCACGCCACGACATCCACAGCAACCTTAGGACGTGTTAAGCCGTCTTTAAGTCGACGTGAACTACCTTTTAAGGCGGATACAGCTATTCGCATACCTTTCCCTCACGCATATCCCATAATCCCTCAATTCCCTCGTGACACGTGATGCCGCATGCATCCCTTCTTTATCTTGAATTCTTTCCTCAGGTACTGCTATTCGCGGCCACTTTTGCTCTTCGGTTCTCTCGATTCGTTAGCACTATTTGTCTGCAGACTCGATCGCTAACGATCCGTTTAAAGTTGATGAATGTTTCTTGTTTAAGAAAAGTCTAGCTCGGTTTACTCCGGAAATACTTCCCGGTATTTATCTCTGGAAAATTCATTAGTCAATTATGTAATATGCTCCAGGGAAATTCCTCGTCGCCCAATGATGCAGCGAGTGCAGTTATGTTATAGAAAGCGTACTATTGTGACGCGGTTGCCTCGTAGCGTGAATAAGCTCAGATCAATGACCTTACATCTGACTAAATATAGGGCCATTCGTTCATAAATCCCTCATTTATGGCGAGAGATAATCCCTTCGAACCGTAATAGACGACCGATCGCGTCTGTATATCTATGCTGCCAAATACTCCTCCTAGAATTTTGTTTACGTTTGATGTCTTCATCATAAAACTTTTGAGCAGGATCTTATCTCGTTCGTTTTTATCTATTTCGTCATTTTTCTTCCTTCTCTTCGATTTTTTCCCAACTGTTTACAATCGGTTTTCCTCGAATGCGCCGATTTCTCTCGTAATTCGTAATTGCGCATCGATATCCTCTTTTGTTTTGACGTTCGTAAGTCTCAATTTCCTTCGCAACGGAGCGGTTTGTTTGTCTGCCTCTCCTTCCAATCTTCGCTCCGAGGAAGATGCGAGGGTCGAATCAGAATGAGAAAGATTAAGAGGGGGAAGGGTATTTGGAGAGGGGGGCAATGGTAGGAGGTCGAAAGGTAAGTAAAGGGCTCTTAATAGCGGCTCTATAGCCCGGCGGGAATAAACGATACGTTGGCTTGGGGAGTGGAGCCAACGAAAACAAACGTATCTTGATTCCGAGGGAAGCCTCCCATTCGCCAACTAATTGGCTCAAAAGGCTTCCTTATCTCCCACGCCACACGCTATTTGTACCAGTTGGGAATTTGTTCCGGGTCTGTCGCGAAAGATTTAACAAGATGTTTTTTTCGGAGTCTTTTTTTAAGAACTATTTCGCGATTAGGCCTTTGAAAAATTCTCTCTTCGCCGAAATGAAGATCCGATTTGCTTCGGTGAGAGATTGATCGTCAGGTCGTTGTAATAAACGCAAAGAGATGGCGCGAGATGTAGATTGCGTAAGAAACACGTTATTTAAGGACTTAAGTCGAATAACAGAGCGTGTTTGACTTTGATGTTATTTATTTACGTTATTAAGCAATTAAGTTTATTTGATTTTCACTATCAGCAGCATTACCGTTTTAAAGCAACCTGAAGCAAAGGTTTCAACTTTTAGGTGTTTCAGATCTTTCAGACCTTTGCTTTATTATGATAGTTTGAGACATTTTAATGGAAACGTAGTCTTGATTATGTATTTGTAGTTGTGGAAGAAAGTGATTATTGTTTGCCGTTACGTCGTGTCGTATATTTCAAAATATGTATTTTTATTTTTTTTTCGCTTTCTATAACGCGGAAGTATTTTCAATTGCCATTTCTAGAAGACGTGATTTTTACAAGAAAAGTCGCTCATGAGAAACAAATGCGCCAGGGTTCAGAAGTCTTACGTGTTTTCGACTCAGTTGAAAATGTAAATTGGATCGCTTTCGTACCGTAGTCGGAGAAACTTCACATCCGATTTAGTTGTGTGTTATTCTCCCAGTGTTCTTTGTGTGCATTCCAAATCTTCGGTGGAAGGTAAGGTGCTTAGCCTTACAAAATGATCATTTTGATAATTGATAGGTGTCTGTATTTATTCTCATATTTATGTGTTTTTAGGAAAATTTATCGTTTGATATTAAGACATGCGGCAATCACGAGACATATCCAGACAATTTAAATCGTGAATTAGTTATTATCTGTCGATTTTTAGTATTGTCGCTCTATGTAGTCGAAACCGGTCGAAGTAAATGTTGTTTTGTGGAAATCGCCTAGTATTTTTATTTCTTTCTTACAGTCTGATATGTAAATTTCTTGCTTTATCAGTGAGAATTACATGGATTATATCAACAATTGCTTGAATTACTCCTTGGATAAAAGCATCAGCTGCTAGCTTATTATTCTTTTGTATTGCTCCTCAGAGGAAGTACTCTTTCTGTGACTTTTAGGTGTTTTAAAGATGAAATTTTTTCATATACCTCTGATGACACTCAATGGTTGAATATATGTATGGATATGTAAATTGATAACCGATAAACTTTATATCATATTGATCAGAATCCGCTAGCAATATGTGAGTAAATACAACTCCAATTAACTGATAATTTTGATTCAATGAAATCATCAGTTTACATAAAATATTTCCTGGTAATGAACAATTCTTTCAATTCTCAATTTGTTTCACTATACTTCTAACTAGATTACGACCGAATTTATTTCAGTTGACTTTCCAGTTGATTTCATTCTTATTTAGAGATTGCTTGACGATTCAGCAGTGACGACCACTCTTCGGATGAGTCAAAGTGTCAAGGGAAGGCTGTAGTGAGAGAATACAGTGAATACAATTTGTGTAAACGGTTTATAATAACGAAATACATTTTGATGTTGCATAACGTGCGAAGGAACGAATAGTGCCTTCATTGTTGCGAGCCTTCTCCATCTATTACGTCATATCCGTTAATGTTCCAAAAATATACAGTTATAAAAATATAGAGAAGAATGTGACAAACCCAAAATAAACTTAGGAGAAATTATCAGTATCTTTTTAACGTTTCTCTAAAACGAGTAACACACAAGCATTCCTTGTGATATGTAAACAAAAAGGCTTCTAAAATCTAAGACGTGATAAGATTGGATCGCAGCATTCCATGGAAAGGACCGCTCAAAGAAACAGATTGTCTGACTTGGGAACATTTTGAAGCTTTCTATTTCTATTACTATTAATCGTGCCAGCGGAAGTTAACAATTTCTAAAAAAAACATTTAAAAGAATTGAATAGCTTCGTTTTTAGTTAATTCAACTCCATCCCAATTCAGTACATGATTGTTTATAAATTGAAGCTTTCCCACAATTAAAGTTTTCTATTCATCCTATTCGATAGAATTCTTAAAATTGAAATAATCAACAAATCTTAAGTGAAATGTACGCAAGTTCTGATATTTTTACCGCATTAATTACGAATTCGATGAAAACCCGAATCGGAATATTCTTAGAAAGCTCGCTTATTTTAGAGTACGTCGCTCCAGCATTTAGATGCCTCAATAAAACATATTTCCCGAGATGAAAGTATCGTAATTCATGCATGTATTTTTGGCATCAACCTTCCTCGTTTGAATAAATCGGATTAAAGATTTAATTGGATTAAGTCCAAAAAGAAACAGGTAAAAAATCTGATGTGGCCAGCACATGACTTTCTCCATATATAAGATGTAAATATTTATCTACGACCGTATTTTCGAACTCTATATTCAATCTAAACTTGGAAGATAAGTGATCAATGTATATCATATTATCTTTTAAGTCACAAACATTATAAATAATGTTTTTCGTGACATGTTCGATGAAAAAGGCTTTTCACCCAGAGCGCCCACAAAGTAATTAATCAGCAACTTCTGGTTTATCAGTATTTCATGAATAACTTCTAAACAATCAGTTATACAAATATATGTTTCTTACAAAAGTTATAGTAAGTTACATTTCATAAAACTTTTATAAACAATAGTATATACCTATATATCAGATTAATGGAGATATTTTGCAAAAACGGAAACGAGCCTCGAAAAGTAAAAGCTCAACTTTCGGTTAACCTATTTACTCCAAAAACTAATCAACTCCAACGACACCAACTAAAGTACTATATATAAAATTTGGTGTTGATACGACAAATAGTTTTCATGTTATAGCGCCCACAAACACACACACACACACATACACACACACATACACACAGACATCATTCCGAAAATGGTCAAAACGTGTTCTAGGGACCCCAAAACATGTATTTCCGTTGAAATCTCGAAGTCGATTTTTTTCATGAAAACAATACTTTCTCTATGCTACGTGTATGAAGAAAGTACAAACAAATAAATACTATCATAATAGATGCACCTGGATGGATGAGTGGCATATCAATAACGATTCAGTAGAAATGTTATTTCGCGCAATCTCTATCCGAAAACCATGATATCGTACATTTTCTCGATTGCCCAATCGCAACAATCGATATTCGTCGTTTGTTGAGCTTAATGTATACGATATTTTGGAAAATGCCGAGTCCGGTAAAAACGCCGCTAAATATCGATCGATCGGATGAGATAGCAATATCTCCGTGAAAATTAAGCTTTTCTAATTTAATTCAAATCTCCGTAGAAAGGTAGTCTTTCTCATTTTGTTCCATTTTTAGCGGTGGAACGCTTCGCAGCATTTTCTCCGCCCAATTTTCGTTTAATTTTCCGTTTGTACCCACCGTGAGCACGTTTTCGCTGAGTCCACACAGCTCCCTCTGCCTCTCTCCCAAAAAGGGCAGCCGTCGGCACCTATCTCTGTAGCCGCCCACTCCGCCCCCGACGATGAGGAGGCCCGATCCGATACCCGTCTCCGGGGGCAGCGGCTGCGGCACTCCTGCTGGAAGTAGGCTGGTGTGGGTTGTGGGCATCCCAAGCATCCTGCGGACACATCAAACAAAGGAGCTGCACACCATCTCTATAGACGTAAACAACTGAGAATCTCGTCTCCTCTTTTATGCCGCGATACAAAATTATGTTCGAGAAGGTATGTTAACATCGGGACTTATGTTAAATGTTAGCTGCTTATGCTGAAAATTGATTCGCGAGGGCGTCTTAAAACGCTGGAGAAAGGAATTCAGTTGCCGAGATGTCTTTTGTCGGGGTAAACGTGAAATTCTTTTACGCATTTTTCGAGGAGGCCCTTCAGGTAAATATTTCCTGAGATGTCCGTGAGAGTATAGCTGCCTGAAGTGGAACGAAATTATCAACAAAAGTCATTCATAATGTCTACAAGGCTATTATATTCCTTGTAAATTTCAAATATTCGCTTAATAACTTGTGTCGCCATCTCCCGCCTTAGTTTGTTTTATCGTAGATTTCGCATCTGATTTTCTGATCTCACTCATCGTTTTATTTTAAATTGTGATCTGATTATTAAATTTAGTAATTTTGTTTACGAAGAAAAATCCAAGGAATAAATATAGAAGAAAATGTTTTCCTTATTAATTTTTATCGGTTACGTAATTTATGACGAAAAAATAGTCAGAAAGCCTATCTGATAGATCGTGTTGAACCTTATTATGAATAATTATTAAATATATTTTAAAAATTCCTGTTGTAGATCTTATCGCTTTAATATCGCTTTAGTTGATTAAAAGTGGCGCTCTGATCCAAGAAAAAACTTCTAAAAAATAATTATCGATCCATAACTTCTCAATCCATCGGTGATCTCAATTGTGCGCGATAATTGTACAGAGAATTCTTTTTTGATTATTTTGATTCGAGCAAAGATGTGAAGAGTGAACAGGAAAACAGGAGATGAGAGATGGTGAATGCAAAGTGAGGAACAATTTTTATAGAAATATTTATAGAAATTCGATGTATGAAATCATTTTAGAAATAGAGACTAATGTAACTGGGTTATTTTTTGAATTCAATGCGTGCCATAGTCATATGATGCCATCGAAAATACAGGTTTTCGTATTGTACTATATTTGGAAGAGGATAGTTTTCCTTGAGAAATACATTGAATTAAGCCGCTGTTTTATAATACTACGGAATCAGAAGACAAGATGTGTGTAAATCTCGGTGATGATTTAATCGAAACCAGAAATAATCTTATAGAATGGACAGTGACAATAACTCTCAAGATATCCTGAAGAGGGTACAGAGTTTTGTTACGCGAATGTTAATTTTTTATCAGAGTTTCAATGGAAGTTTTTAGTGTAAGAAAGCCGAGGAAAATTAGCCAAAGTTTGAAGAGAATTGAAAGGAGAAGCGTTCAACAAATATTTCTTGGAAAATCCACTCCAACTGCTCATCTCGAGAGCATACTTGGAATCGGAGCTCGTCGATTGACCCAAGAAGCCGAGGATATCGCCCAATAATCTAATTATGCCATTCAAAGATAAGCGTATCCTCTTCAACGTCCGATCTGCATTTTCCAGGAGAAAAAACGGTGTTCTATGGAATTCTAAGAGAAGTTTCTTTTGAAATTTTCTTTTTGTTATGACTGATATAATAAAGCCTCCATTTGGCGCCCTTTTGCGTGGTTGGCCCTTTTACCAAGCAACTGCTACATATGTCAATACTACCGAATCGTAACATCCTTAATCATGTCCATTTATATGTTTCTTTCTGATAAGACACGGAAAAGATATTTTTTATTGAAATGGAGAGAAAGGCCTTGAGTAAATCGCTTTTTATCGCTGAACTGAATTAAGAGAATGAAGAACCTTAAAATAACCTAAAGTTCATTCTCAAACTATTTCATTTTTGATCGAAACGACTGACCTTAGTAGAAAAATTACTTAATTAATATATTGTGGATTTCTCAACATATATATTCATTTCTAATGTCAAAAATCGTTCTCCTCACTTTACAGCTATATATATCCGTAAAGAACTCACGGAGTACATTCCCTAAATTCCGATTAATGATTGATTAACATACTTAAAATAAAATTTGCAATTTTAGAAATCAATTATGTGGTATATTGCGCATAAAAAATGTTGTGTTCTTAGTTCCGCCAAATTAGCAACCGGAAAGTGCTCCTGATCTCATTTGAAAAAACAAATCATTTTCTCTGTGCTAAGTGGACACACACGCTGCATGTGAGAATTATACGAAATTTTGTGGAAAAGGAAGTATAATGACGCGTGATTAAATTAATCTTTCAGCAGGCTATTAAGATCAGTGGTGCAGATTGGAATGTCGATAGATCTGGCGGAATTTATCATCACAAAGTTAGGATTACGGTAATATTCGAGTGAAATTCACGTTGTTGAATTACCTTCTGTCATTATAAAAATGACCCAATATTCTCTATCGAACGTTAATACTACATTAGAATATTCTAATGAAGGAGAGGACTAAGTTTATGAAAAGTTAACACACACACATACACATACACACATGTAAATTCAATTTTCAGTTTTTGTTGTAATACCTTTGTACCTTAAGTTTTTGTAACATAGATGTGTGCTTATACAAGATAAGTAAATCTGTTTATTGGATAAATACTTATAAGAAAGCAATAATTAATTTAGCATCAATCTCGCAGGTTCGGAATATTAAGCAATATTGAAGTATCGTTTAGAGGTTTTTGAATATGCTCCAGTCGTTATTGCATTAACCTCTCCATAATTATCATCTAAGAACTTCGCTGTTGTATTAATTGTCAATCCCTGCTCTTTAGCCAATCTCGACGATAATTAAACAAACATCGGCGGCTTATATCGCATCGGTCGTCATTTGGGCGAATTGGCACATTACCAGCTCATAAAAGACCTCTTACATAAATATGCCATTGAGAGAGTCTGCCCATTCGAACACTCTCCCAAGAGAGCTAATTATCAGCAAATCCAAACGAGTTGGTTTGGATTACAAGCATGGAAGACTGGCCATGAATACGAGCTGATGACGACGGATTCCTCGCTCATTATAGCGTCACTCGATTATGTAAATGGAGGGGCCCAATTAACGGAGGGAGAGCAAACAATGGCCATTGTGACGGGACCGGATGTTTCGCTTTCCGACCGATTATTAATTAGGAGAACATTGCGATCAAGATGGAAAAATGGAAGATCTTACGGTCGTTCCCTCCGTTTTGATTCGTCGAGGGGGGATGGGGGTCGGAGGGAGGGCTGAATCGGATGCCGAGAGAAACGGACGTCTGTGAATAATCCGCAGACGGCCGAAGGGACGTTAACTGCGTCCAGGAAGGAGCAGGAGGAGCTCCCTCTGAAGTCTCGTACATTTTCCACGCACGTATGCGTACGGCTTGAGTTGCTGTTTACAGAAGAACGTCGATGATGCGAATATTGTTCTCCGTTTGCCGTAAGCGAGGTTACGTCTCTCTTCCGTAAATCTCCCGGTGTCCCAAATATACTAGTCGCTGTCAAATACGAGGTTATTTCGGATTTATTCTAATTACTCTCCGTATCTTTAAAATATGTATACCCTTATTATTTTATGTTCTTACGTAAATGGTTGGCATTTATTTAAATGTCAACATGACTATGTTTATTGATGCATCCCATATATGTACCTATTGATAGTGTATTTATAAAATGTAATCATGTTTCTTAACATCTTTTTAGTTATTACTATCGAAAGGTTTGCGCAGGTTTTTCACACCCCCCTTCTTAGAGGAGAGAGTGTTTTCCTGCTGTTGATACATTTTTTTCCTAAGAATTTCTTAGGTTTTTTACATCCATAATTCTTCTAATATCTTTTTCATACTATCTCTTTAAATTAATTATTTATGTATTGCATGGCGATGGGTTAGATGGCAGAAGAGACTTTTAGTCTCAATCTCGCCCGAATTAAGCCGTTTTATTATTATAATTATTATCTCTTAACCCATTAAATCTTTCTTGAATGTGTTCTTTCATTATCATCGCGATATGAGCGCCAGCAGCATTCTCTTCATTACGCAAAACGATATCGAATATTTGAATACGTATGGAAAGGGGCCCCATCGACCTCTCTCTCGACACCCATTCAGTGCTGTCTTTCTTTAATGGGCCTCAGGGGTCCCCGCTAAAACCAGGACGCCCTATGTTGACCAGGGAAATCCCACGTTTTCTCACGAGAAACTATTGCCATGCTGTATCCCGAGCGATTCTTTCATTTTCTAGTCTCTCATAGAAATAAATTAGCGAGGAGTTAACATTCGCAAGTAAATGAATATAAGTATAAAAATTATACTCGCAGGAATCTACACAATAATCGTGCATCTCTGAGAGTACGCCCGCCACTGTTGCCGACTCTTTATTGAAGTGAAACATCTTTGCGCCCGTTGGACACTTTTGCGATGGGGTGTTGGTCGAGAAAGCGCGTCATGCGTGATAAGTAAAATCTGGAGAGTGCCTTTTCTATGTCTTTTCTCGTATACTTTTTCGTTGCACGGTTCATTTCTTTTGCAAAACTAAATTAGAAAGAATAGTCGTAGGAAGTCGAAACTAGCATCAAAAGAAGGGAAATAGAATAAAGTTTCTTATTTTGGTCATGGAATATCGTTTGCGATTCGAAATTGCGAGAATTTTGATAAAATATACGAAATTTTAGTCTAAATTTCCACGTAGTAAACAACCCATTCCCTTGACGATCAAGGCGATTGTTGATTCCGAACTCATGTGTAATTCCATAAGAAGACATGGCGGATCAATGACCAGTTAAAATTAATTTTGAAAATAAGAGATGTAGATTTATGAAGAAGAAAAAATTGAATGACATTTTTAAATTTGTTGTGATAAACAATATCCTGTGAAGAAACGCACGTTGAAAGGTACGAACATTTTTTCATTGATTTTTTCAATTTTCTTTAAGCGTCTGTGACAACCGAGTTTTGTTTATGGTAACGTAATTGTTAACTGAATATTCAGTGAAGTAAAACGATTTTGAAATTCGTACGTTCATAGAATTTGCATTCTCGCTGTCAATGCCACTGATTTAAAATAATAACGTGGTAAGTTGTGGACATCTCTCATATTATTTTTGAGTTTTGACGGAAACTACCTACGTCCTTATTTCTTATGTTTAATTGGTCTTTGTTTTCTTTTAAGTTTTGAGCGACGAGTGGTCAGGACCGAATAAGTAACATCTCAAAGTTGCCTAAAAAGGTAAAGTGATTTCAGTTATCTTTAGACAGCCAAAAATCTAAGATATTGTAGTAGAATGGGTAATCCCTTACTTCAGGGGTTTTCAAACCACTGCCCGCGGGCCGCATCTGCTGTTTGATAGTTAATGCGGCCTTCGGGCTGAAAAGTTTGGAGCCCTACTTGAAACGCAATATATTATGGATATCATAGACACAAGCATAATAGTTTTTGAAATCATTTCTCAGTTTTTCAATCACTACTGGATAAAGTCTATTCTACTGCACTATAATACTATGCTATTTTGTGTTGAAAATTCTTACTGCAATATATGTAAAAACGTTTATAAAAACTTGTGTAACATAAATGGCCAAAGAAGTTTCACTTCCACCGTCTGGTCCAACGCAGACCCATTTTTTCTACAATTTATGTTTCTGTGAATATTTATAATCGACGCGTTCCGAATCCTTCTCTCGCGGAACACGAATATTGAAGTTCAGATCACGCCGAGCGGAATCGGTTCTAATCGTCGGGGTCTGAAAGTGGGCCCCGCGGGGGTGGGCCCAATCGAATCGCCGGAGAAATTCAATGCCGTGAAGGGGGGAGGGGCGTGCTCCCCCTCGTTTTGATTGGTGATGTGTTGAACAAAGGGCGGTGGGAGGTCCCTCGCCCGATGATGGGCCCACCCCCAGAGGTTGCCTCCCCCTGCATCCTCTGATGCCCGCTCTAATGCCTCTTTTGATGGCTTCCGATCGAGTGTCCACGCAACGACTCGCTTTTCTTAGGATTTTGCTCGTTGTCATATCACTGGCCATTTTGTCTTTTCTTTAATTTAGGGTCATTATTATTTGATCCGGCATTAACCTTACTCAAGGCGAGACTTAAAAAAAATCCTGCACTTAGTTCTGCAGATTTAGAAACAGAGATCTCTGGAGGTGTAGTCAATCTTATAAATCGTTCATAGATTCCTTGAATTAAGGATTAAAGAACGAGTTTGTTAGTTTTTTCAATAGATTTTCAAAATAGGCATGAATGTGGTACGTTAATGCGTTTGATAATTATTTTCTTCGTGGCGTAGGTCCTCTCGTACCAATCCCAAAGAGGAAAAATTGTAAAATTAAAGGAAACTGTGTGGTAAGGGCTTCGGTTTTGAAAATTCTCATCCGATATAGATTATAAATAAAGTCGATCGATATTTCTTTGCCTGGAAATCAGAAGATGGTTAATGGTAGTTATGCGGGGGTTATACCGTTATTTTTTTCAGGTAGAAATTTTGAGGATCACCATCCTAATCCGGACCATTCCCAGCTCGGGAGCGCCCGGCCTTCCCATCAGGGGGAATCGTGATTTTTCAAGAATCAAGATTTTTCGTGATTTTGTAAGAAATTACTCGTTTACGCACGGGTTTACACGGGGGGTCAGATAGGCGGGTGTTTTAAATATCTCAACGGGGGTTGGGTTGGGTTGGGGGTAAGGATTTCTAGCTTTCTAGATTTTTGATAGAAATCCCTCCCCCCTACCCTAACCCAACGGCAACGTTGCCGTTTGTAAACGGGTAATTTCTTGATTTTCCTACTATATAGTTATCAACCCCAGGGTAATTGCAAGGGGTTAATTAATAAATTTTTATAAAAAGATTTACTTAGAAGGTATATGAGAAAGTAACGAAATACCATATTTCACGTTGCAACTCACAATCGAGAGAGAATGATTTTGGAAAAACCGCGTTAAATGAAACATGAAGCCTAAGATTGAATGCTTTATTTTCTTTAGGTGTGGCAAAGTGTGGTCAGAGCGAGCTTCTGGAACGTTTTTATGGCGACCGCAAAGAAACCTTGTTTGAGGAATATTTACCGTCAATACTTGTACAAAATCCACAAGGAAGTACAAGTGTCGATATAATGAAATTCCAAATCACCCAATGATATTCATTGAAACCATATCCCCACATCAGAGAAAATTCTTAACAATCATTCTCATTAATTTATTTTTACCAGGATTTTATGTCATTTAAATGTTAATTGTTCTACAGAGTAAATCCTCGATTGTGTTTTTCCATGTTAATTATTTATTTTACATTCCTGCACGAATAGCCAAACTCTGCGGCATAGTGGTTAGTGTGCCTCTCAACGCCGGGGTCCTGGACTCGGATCGTGGTTAGGGCACGGTTGATTGTGTATTTGAAAATGGTTAATTGTAAGAGTGGTCTCTTAAGACTAAAATTCGCCAATAATGTCGTCATAATTATTATTTGTGCTGTAGATTGAAATTCTTCAGGTGGCAGTTCAGTTAGTACAAGTATAGTCACTAGTGTCAGTGTCACTAAAGTTCATTTTTGTCGCTGCAGGCTTAATTTCTTTTTCAAAATTAAATTGAAAAGAATGGTCATACAAAATTGAGGCAAGAGCCAAAAGAAGGGAAAATAAATGAAAAATCTTATTCTGGTCATGTATTATTGTTTTATAATTAAATTATTTAGATATTACACGAAATGCACGAAGTTTTGTAAAACTTTTGAGGGTGTAAACAACCGGTCCCACTAACGACAAAAGCCATTGTTGAATCCGAGTTCCTGCATTTTAGCCTATTTAAGGTTAAAAAGAAGTCTGTTTGTTGTTTGGTTGATTTCGTTCACGTAGATGTGAATATTCAATCGTTGCGAGTGATTTAAATTATCTGTTTCCGAAACTCAAAGTGTGAGTTACTTTGTATTTGATTGTTGCATTCGATTCCATTAATTTCTTTCGTTAATATCCACTTGATCGTCGTTTTTTTTTTTGCGGGACATAGTACGCGTTTTACAGGTTGAATCGAGAAGAGCAACTCAGTCGTCTCAACAAGGCCATGAACTGTTAGATCTATAGCTAAGACGTATGCAGTTGCAATATCTGAATGATCGCGCTTCATATCCTCAAGTCATAATAATAACCTTAATCATAGTGCGGCAGCCATTATTTTCTATCAAAAACAGCCAGGCCTGTTCTTATAATTTTGGGGCCCCTACGCAACATTATTGTATGGGGCCCTATAGACCCCAGTGCCAGGCTTCAGTGCAATGATTGCACCGTTCCGATGACAGTTGAATAACCACTTCGTTTTAAATTCGTTACATGTGAGGCTAGCGAAATATAACGTTAAAATATCATAATATGGTACGGAAGTTGAACTTATTATGCTTTTAATTTTATTTATTTAATAAAAATTTTAATTATTGAAATTTTCTATGTCATTTTTGTGGCTTGGCGGCGGGGCCCCTAAGTTGACGGGGCCCTGCGCGACCGCGTATGCCCAAAAAAGGGCCCTGAAAACAGCTACAGCAACGAAAGGCAGGTTATTGAATAGAATAATGTGTTTTCTCGGTGAATCTATGTTCACTAGAATGACTTTATTTACATTCCCATTCATTTCATATATCTGACTGAGCTACAGCGAAGCGTGGCCGGGTTAAGCTAGTACTCTATAATAATATCATTCTATTTACAAGTAAGTAATAGAACACCGCAAAACTACAACAAGACATAGTTATTTTTAATATCTATTTTAACATAAAAGCAAGACCTCTTTCAAGTCAGGGGAAATTTCTAAACATTGCAAGACAGTTCTTTATGAACTAATTAATGATCTCCAACTAACTTATTAATGGTCGTGGTGGATGAAGTAGATGTATATTGATCGCGTAGAAACTTCACAGTATTTTTTAAACACCTCGTCATGTCCAAGGCAGGTTGTTATCACTACGAAGTCGTCAAAATGGAGAGTAGCGGCCTGAATAGCTCCTCTTATACTTCAGACACTAATATCTTTCTTCTTGTTCATTTGCTCTTTTTCGAACTCAGCCATCAGTAACCAATTCCGGAAGTGAGGAATGATTCTTTTATTCATCGTTGAAATGAGATCGTGAAAAAGATTTCCGTTGTACTTTCTGTGCCTTTTCAGAAATTTTAAGTTATAATTATTTCATTTACAGGCAATCAATTTATTTACATGTTTTACGTTTTGTAATGGTATTTGAGAAAATGGTTAAACGTATGAGGAACGTACAATTTTTGGAGGATGTTTTATCAAATTCCTACGTATAAGAATTTGAAAGCTTACAATGTATACATTTCAGAACTTTTATCCTCTGAATATTTCAAAATTTCTCAAGAAATTTACGTAATACATATAAAGGTATAAGAACACTTGCCTAAGGAATAAATAAATCGCATCAAAGTTTTATTAATTAATTGTATGACAGTTTATTAAATTACAACTAATTAGAGAATAAATTAGAATTAATTAAGGAATGAACTTTGCGGGGTCAAGAAAAGATTTTTACTCCTCGGTTTGATTTCTTTGAAAGAATCAGTGGTAATTGGGGAATTAGTTCTATTAAATTTTAATCGCCATATTTAATTTTATCGGTTTGGTCATAATTAATCATGGTCGGTCGTCCTTTGATGATTAAATACCTTGAACCGAATTTAATATTCGCGCACAGGCAATTGGGTGTTTTGAGATGACGACGGGAGTATGCAATTGGAATCAGAAGGACGAAATTGTTCATAAAAAGATTATACGAGGGAAAATTAATTTTTAAATAGCATAAAAATTGCGAGACAAATGTACCGCCGAAGGTGATAACGAGATATGGCATATGCAATAATATATAAGGATAAGGAAGATGCAATTGATTGGCAATGAATATCGCCGTTGCGGAGGACGCTCTTTCATTCGAGAAATTTAAATTAAAGAATCCTGTCAAAATTTAAAGAGAGTAATGGATTATTTTATAAAATGTGAATTAGCGTCATCGTAGATTCACATTCAATGTCTATCATTATGTCAGCATGAAGAACAGGAAGTGCATCGTCATCATCTGAAGATGGCAGCACCCACTACGAAAATAACATTTATAAGTTATTGGTTATAAACTTAAAATTATAAATCTTTTAAACTTTGTTATATCCAATACTTAAAAAAAGTCACGACTTTTAATCGAAATGAATCCACTGAAATCTGTTGAGCAGTATTAAATTCTTTCGAAATAAAACGAAGAACAAGTAATTTACTCTGCAAAATTTTACGTATCAACGGCTCTATGAAAGGATACACGGTATCTATTCATCTACGATAGCTGCTCGACCGAAAGTGCTTTCGAATGAAACGAGAACAATCCAAGTGGCAAACATTCATAATTAAGAGTGCCATCAGCATCGTTGGATTCCACTTGGAACCGGTCCAAGTCGAAAACCTCGTTAAAACCTCCCGCAACAGCGAGAAAGAAAAAGACTGACTAAATGTCCATTGTCTCGTTCCGTGACTTAAGTGAATATTAAATCCAAGCAGCACTATAATTAAGATGTTCAGTAACGCTCCTACAATCCCACTGTACGTGCTAATGTGTCCGAATTGAATTATTCTGCGTTCTAGTTAAGCTCCACGAACGAACCTCATAAAAACTCGTCTTTCGGAGAGCCAAACGAATGTTTGCTGCTTTCGGCCGAGCGTCTCTCGAGGAAAGCTCAAATAATCCCGTAAAATGGGAAACAATTTTCCTCAGTCGTTTCTTCTGCTTCACGGAGCATCAACGTCCCCGGCGAGGGTCCACAGGTGGGGGCCCTCCATTACGCATGAGGAGCGATGCACTCTTCGAGGGTCTCACAAAAGCCTCGTTCGAATCTCGAACCGTTCTCACATTCGACACCAATTCATTCAATCCGTAGAATTTTGATTGCCGTTTATTCCCATCGAGCGAAAGCTTCGTAAAACGCTCGTCGCTGTCCGATTAAGTTTTAATTTGGGCTTTTCTAAATTGCGGGAAAAATTTGTGATGAATCATGTTTAGTAATACGCAATATCTATTATATATAGATGCTTCTCCGGATTCTTTCATATATATAGATGGGGTACAAATTCACAGGCCAAACCACAAGCGTCATTGACTTGAAATTTTTACGACGTATTGGCCATAACGTGGAACCGCCAGAAAAATTGAGATTTTGAAACTCAGAGTCATGGGTTCGATTCCAGGGGGCCCAAAATTCCCCATTTTTCCCAATTAAAAGCATTGCTTTGATTTTCGGGAATTTTTAAAAAATATTTCCCGGATAGGTAAAGAATCAAAACTCAAGGTGCCTGTAGATATGGTCATGATCTATTGAAAACATTAATTACTTTTGCAGAAAATGTCCTGGATTCGATGCAAAGATCTGCCGTTTAAAATACATTCAGGTAGTTTTTCATTATTTTTTTGATGCACTTACCGAAATGATAGGAAGTTTTGCTCTGCTAGAGGATGCATGTTGAGAATCGGCTTAAGGAAAAAAATTAGATAAGACCTTACTGATCCTGGGTTCGATGCCAGAGCGCATTAATATTTCTCACATAAAGAATATAAGGGAAAAGTAGGACGTCATTTGAGGCAGTTCCACCCAATATCTCTGCTTGAGTTTGCACGCATAATTAGAGATAGTTATCTTCTGCTGTGCTGCATAGTAAGTATCACCAGGAAGTTCCAGGTTCGATGCCGGAAGGATAAATTGCCGCAAATCCTTTTTTTCATTGTTGTGTTATCAATATGCTTGCATACTGCAAGCATACTGATAACACAAATTTCAAGTCGATATCAAATCGAGAGGGTCAAAAAAAAAAAAAAAAAAATTGGTTAAAAATATTCTTAAAATTCGCTGCATTTTATCCGTCCGGCATCGAACCCGGGTCTTTCTGGTGATATTTACTACGCAGCACCACAGAAGATCACCATCTCTAACTATGTGTGAAAATTCAAGCAGAAATAATGGCTGCAACTGACTCAAATAATTCCTATGCAGCACAATAGATGATCACCATCTGTAACTGTGTCAAAATTCAAGCAGGAATATTTTCTCCAACTCCCTCAAACGACGTCCTACTTTTCCCTTATATTCTTTATGTGAGAAATATTAATGCGCTCTGGCATCGAACCCAGGATCAGTACGGTCTTATCTAATTTTTTTTCTTAAGCCGATTCTCAATATACATCTTCTAGCAGAGTAAAACTTCCTATCATTTCGGTAATTGCATCAAAAAAATAATGAAAAACTACCTGAATGTATTTTAAACGGCAGATCTTTGCATCGTCCTAGCATCGAACCCAGGACATATTTTGTATTAGTCTTTAATGTTTTCTATAGATCATGACCATATCTACAGGCCCCTTGAGTTTTGATTCTCTACCTTTCCGGGAAGTATTTTTAAAAATTCCCGAAAATCAAAGCAATGCTTTAAATGGGTAAAATCGGTACTTAGGGGCCCTCTGGAAACGAACCAATGACACTGAGGATCAAATTCTCAATTTTTCTGGCGGTTCCACGTTATGGCCATTACGTTGTAAAAATTTCAAGTCAATGACGTCGGATAATATATATATATATATATATATATATATATATATATATATATATGTATATATTCAAATAATATGGAAAGAAAATGGAGAGAAATTTTCCCCTAAAACTCTGCAATTGAAAGATGTTTAACGTTCAAGATTGGTGTCTGATTAAATCTCTTCCCTGCAGAGAGGCTTTTAATGTCTTTTAGACTCCAGAATCGGCGTGGCCGGTGAATTGGTCCGGGGGAATTCGTACCCGGGGAATTGATCCCCCGTGCTGATGTTGTACTACTGTTATACAGTCTTATGTTAATCTACTGATTTTTGGTTAATGTTATCAATAAATCAACCGGGGGGGGGTTGGTTTGTGTTGGGTTGGTAGTACAACATCAACGCGGGGGATCAATTCCCCGCGTACGAATTCCCCCCGGATCAATTCACCGGGCGCCCAGAACCGGATATCAAGCATTTCCCGTAAGAAATAATAAGTTCACTTTCAACTCTTGCAGTCTCTATTTCTTCTGCATCATTTAAATACATGGACTCATTGTGCGGAGTCAAGACATTCATCTTATAAAAGAAAGAAAATTTCGTTGCGATTTATTTTCTTATCGCCGATCATAGATTTCGAATCCAAATAAAACCAAATTCTTCAGATAAATATAAATTTCGTCAAAGTTCATCGCTTTCGAATGACGTTGAGTTTTTTCCTTCCAATTTTGATAAAAATACGTTATAGGATAGCGTTGTAAGGAATGAATGGTTATGGATAAATGGCTATTTGATAGAATTTAAACAAGAATTTTTCCTTTATACAGAGGGACTGCATGCAAGCTTCACTCACAAATACAATCTTCACAAGCTTCACAACAAATAAATTTATTATGGCCATTATAATAATAAATAAAATAAAGCTTCACAAATACAAGCTTCACAACAAATAAATTATCCCGAAAATATTAACGAAACGAGCTGCTCTACGCTGGACTATTTCTAAATTCGAGCTTAAAACTACTTTATGTGGATCCCAAATCGTGCAGCAGTATTCAAGATTCTACGAACGGCACGAACTCTAAAAGATATCCCGGAATTTGGTACTGTTGGGGGATTACGTTTTTGGAATGCGTGAAACTCAAAAGCAACGCATTTGTTTATATTCAACTCGAGCTGCCAACATTTACGGCATTCTAATCAGGTGGTTCTGTTATATAGTGCTGTCATTTTCTGACAAAATTTCACAATAAATGAGAGTGTAATTTATAAATAATCTAACCTTACTCTTTAGAGTATCTACTGGGTCATTATTATAGATTACAAAAATCGGCCCTGGAACGCTTTCCTGCGTAACATGATGCTAACTTTATAGGCGTGGCCGGTAAATTGGTCCGGGGGAATTCGTACGCGGGGAATTCGTACGAGGGGGAATCATATGCGGGGATTTGATATCCCGACAAATTGGTACGCAGGGAATTGATCCCCCGTGCTGATGTTGTACTACTGTTATTCAGTCTTATGTTAATCTACATGCCTGGATTATTAGTTCATGTTATAAATAAATTAACCGGGGTGGTTGGGTGGGGTTGGGAGGGGTTGGGTTGGGTTGGGTTGGATTGGGGTTGGGTTGGTAGTACAACATCAGCGCGGGAGATCAATTCCCCGCGTACGAATTCCCCGCGTACGAATTCCCCGCGTATGAATTCCCCGCGTACGAATTCCCCCTGGATCAATTCACCGGGCGCCCTTTATAGGATCTAGGATTATGTCTAACACAACTCGCTGAAATCTGTTTTCAAGAAAAGACCATCCATCCGGTCACTTTTTCATTGATCGTGTAAAAATTTAGCTTTCCTCTTTTCATAGTTCCCTGAGCCAAACGCTTTCTCGACATTTGGAAAAACTTCGCCTGATCTAGCACCCTTATCCGCTTCCTTAGATATGCCATTCACCAAAAGGGCTAACTGGGTCTCTTAAGACCTACCTTTACTGAAGCGGTATAATTTTTCCTTAACCATGACTAATTGCTCCCTATCCAACATAAATGATTAAACTTGCTGGCTTCATTACATTACAAAAGGTCGAAGGTAGCCGCATTGGCCTTTAGTCATCTGTTTTAAACTACGCCCTTTCTTAGGAACCCGAGTGACGTTTGTTCCACGAAATTGGGACAGTTCTCTTATCTAACGATTTTCTATAAAATACCTGAAGCAGGGGAACAAAATCATCAGCTTAACTTTTTACGTCATCAGCGGGAAATACTTTGAATCCTTTTTCCTGTCAATCTGTCGTAATAACTTTCCAATGCCATCAACCGGCATCTCGATGGAACACATCACCGAATCAATACGCGAGTTAAAATTGTCAACTTGTCATCAGCATTTCTGATAGTACCAGTTAACTACGTTAGCTATTTCCGTCGATTTATTTACCGTAATTCTCTCTTCGTTTTTAGTCTTTCCACAGAAGACTGACCTTCACGAAAATTTTCTGTATGCTGGAGAGATTATTAAACTGTTTTAAGCGTATCTTTTATTGATAACTTCCCAATATAATTTGTTCCGGGATCATCTCAGTGACTTTCGATAATCGCGAAATTCATTTAAAACTGATTCTCTAAGATAACACGTTCCGTGCGGTGTCGAATTTATTGGTTGCTATCCTATGGCTGAATACTTTTAATATCTATTACATATAGACGCTTCTCCGGATATACCTATAAGTTATATATAGGGGATCAAAAGTCTAACCATGTTCCACAAGTGCCACCGACTTGAAATTTTTACGACGTTATGGTCATGACGTGTAACTTCCAGGAAAAAGCCGACTTTGAACCTCGGTGTCATGGGTTCGATTCCAGAAGGCCCCAAAGTCGCGATTTTCCCCTTAAGGATACATGGCGGGGATTTTCGAAAATTTTTTTGAGGCACTTCCCGGAAAAGGAAAGATTTGAAATTCAAGGGATCGCTAGATGCCGTGCATATCTAAAGGAAACCATAAAGACATCTACGAATATTATCCTTGGTTCGATGCTAGGTCGGGGCAAAAATCGGCCGTTTAAAATGCATTGTGGCGATTTTTAAGATTTTCTTTGGACCCTTTTCCGATGGCATAGAAACTTGAAATTCGGTATGAGGTTAGAGATAATAAATATATTTCTTAATAAAATTTTATATATTCGGTGATGGTCCTTGGTTCGATCCCAGAGGGACATTTAAATTCCTCAATGCATTTCTTACGGAGATAACGGAAACAAATTTTAGGTACTTCCCGGCATGCTATCGACTTCAAACTTTGCAAGATAGAAGAGCAAGACTTAACAAATCAACCTATGCATTCACAGCTATCAATGTGTCCTGGGTTTGACACCAAGTGTCTCTGCAATCAGAAGTTGATCCGATTTTTAGGAATTATTTTGAAACCTTTCCCAATAATATAGAAACTTGAAATTTGGCATATAGATTGAGATGATTAATAACTTTCAGAAACATATTTAAATTTCCAAGATCGTCCTTGGTTCGAGTCCCGAGAGCCATTTACATTCGTGAACATTAGAGCGTCTTTTCAGGCAGTTGTAGCCAATATTTCTGCTTGAATTTTCACACATAGTTAGAGATGGTGATCTTCTATTGTGTTTCATAGTAGTTTCACCAGTAAGACCCGGGTTCGATGCCAGACGATGAAATTTCAGCGAATTTTATGAAAAAATTAAATCCTTTTTTTTTTCTTATGAGGACCGTCCCGATGTGATGCCGATATGAAATTAGTATTGCCGATCTGCTTGCAGTATGCAAGCAACATTTTACTCGTATATATGTATATCTATTATATATTATATAATAATAATATAGTATGATAATAATATAATATCATAATAATATAATATAATAATAAAATATATAAATAATATTTCAATTATACATATAATGTTAGCTCTATATGGTGCAATAAGTTTAAAAAATTTAATGCTAACATTTATCGGTTTTTCAAAAAAATATTTATGGCGTGGATAGCCACTCTCAGCCACAGGATAGGACACAGGATTGTTTTGATCACAAATCAGAATATTACGATACTCAAAAGTTTATGAACCATTACTTATGAACTGCTCCACATATGATAAAACTGATTGAAATCGCAAACTGAGTTTGCAAACATTAACATTTACACATGCATGTAAATATGTACTCTGCCTTTCGGCATGCGAAAGGGTGACTCTTGTTTAATCGATTACTTCCATGTATCGCAATATTTCTCGAAATTGTAGCATCTTATTCTCTGATTTTTCTCGTAGTATCACAATGCCCTAAGGAAGAAGGCCCTAAGGAAGAAGGCCCTAAGGAAGAAGGCCCTAAGGAAGAAGGCCCTAAAGAAGAAGGCCCTAAGGAAGAAGGCCCTAAGGAAGAAGGCCCTAAGGAAGAAGGCCCTAAGCAAGAAGGCCCTAAGGAAGAAGGCCCTAAGGAAGAAGGCCCTAAGGAAGAAGGCCCTAAGGAAGAAGGCCCTAAGGAAGAAGGCCCTATGGAGAAAGTTTCCAGAGAAACTGTTTTTCTGAAGTTATTAACTAAACTTAAGTCTTTTATTGACTCCTAATTGAAGTAGCTGAGTAACGTTAAATAAAAGTGGACTGGTGATAAAGGAAAGCGTGCATACCACGAGAGGGAAACTCAAGAAGCGCGAGAAGAAAAATAGGAAATTCGAGGTTCAATACCGATGACTATAAAAAGAACAACTGCTGAATTGCGACAGACTTTTTGATGCTGGTGGTCTTCGCTAGTGGGTCATACATTTAATGCGAGGTAGCGTTTCGAGGGAAAAATCTATTGAGCAGGCTCGCGTAATTCGAGAAGGAAAAAAGCGTTCGATATTTTTCCCACTTTGTGTCCCGTCTCAAGTCGTACTTCGTCTCCCTCTGCTGTCATCTCTCTCGCCTTCGTCGAATCCAAAAAGGAATGCTGAGGGACCTTCGGTAGAAATTTATTGCCCTCGGTGCGGCTGTGAGAAAACGGAGATTTTGGGGATTTGGTTGTTCGCTGTGAGTTACTCTTTTATCGAACTTTTTACGAGCGACGCCTTATCTCTCGTTCTTTATTTTTGTTAATCCGATCGATGAACTGGCGTCGAATACATAAACACCTTCAGTTTGTCCGACAAATTCGTCTCGGAGGCATATTTCTGCCTTTTGGGAAAGTAACGCAGAAGAGAAGATTTGAAAGTTCAATAATGACACAAGATTAGCAAAAAAAGGTTCTTTCAAGTTCGACGAATTTCAAATGTTTGTGTTTCCCACATCAGCGATGGTTTTTATTGACCTGCGGTTTGATTGTCTTTATTCCGTGTAGCAGTGAGGGCAGCGAAGGCTCAGAGGGAATTGTGAGGCAATGCTATTGGCGCGAATATCAGAATGAAAGATTTTGATGCGAACGAATCAAAGTAGAAAATAAATGCATATTGTAACTACTCGAAACTTGCTCTTTTTCCAAGGGATTCTCTTTCTCGCTTCGCTGAGCTTTGATCCACAATTGGAAAACTTAATTCAAACCTTTTTTAAAAGAAAGAACTATGAAGCTGCGCTTAAATTGCCATTTGAATAGTTACTATTAGTATAGAATACATTTAAAAGTTATGACAAAGAAGGAAATGCGTGAAGACTTTTGCAGATGTCGCCTTCGGTAGATTTTGATTTTCTTAATTCGATCAAATTATCTATAAATGAAACTCTGGTAAATATTGCGACATTTTGGAACTTATATAGTGATTTGGATCTTCAGAATAAAAATTTCTATACGTTAGTCGACTTTTCGGCTGGTTTCAAATACAGATGCCATCCATGCCATGCCATAAGATGACAAGGAAGCAAACGGTTGAATAATTTCGATCGATAACAACTCCATACGACTTTTATTTCGACGCTTCGCTTTATCAATTAGTGTTAATTAGCGCGATAGACAGTTAATTATATTCAGATTTTTCAGTCTGAGGTGTCGGGACCTATTAGAATGAGTAACACCTGTTTTGATATACCTTTATCATGATAATAAATGAATTTCTTCTTCTGGCATCATTAATCTTCTCTAGTTCCTCATTTAGGCCGTGGATTGTTACACCAAAGTTTAGTTTGTTTTTCATTTCGGCCTCGGTAGTCATCTTCACAACTTTTCATTCTGTCGTTCACTCTTTTGCTAGCAGTGCCAACACCTTTGTTTCTTACGAATCCTCGCTTTAATTTCATCGGTCGTACATGTGATAAATTATCTCACACTACAAAATAGCCCTTATGCGTTCTGAAATTCGGTCATTGACATTCATCAGAACAAGACCTGCAAATTCCATGGGAAACGAGGAGGAAGAGGATATCCCGAAAAGAGGGGTCAGCTCAAAAGGGAGAAAGCAAGAGGACTTGTAGGGCTTTTCCACGAAGATGCTTTTCCATTGGGCTGTGTGTGTAGGAGCTGAAAGATGAGGTTTGCCTTTTTCTTTGTCACAGCATAATAGCTCCGCCGGAATTCTTTACGCCTATCGCTCGTTGGGTTCTTCCCTCAGCAGGGTGGTCTCTCGCATTCCATTCATCGCCGCCGCCTTTGATGGGCTATCAAACGATCGCCAAAGGAACCGATTCTTTCTGGACATACATTTGTCGAGTCCATCGAAACACTTTCCGACAAATTTGCGGTCAACGGGAGGCTTCGTCCAACTCGATCTTCGTCTCTTTCTGGTACCCTCTACATTATTCTTTAGACCAATTTGCTTTAGATCTGGAACTAAATGTGAATTGTTTTTACGATCACTGAGCAACTACTTCGTTTATCATGACTAAGGCCACATTTAGAATTTAATTTTCGATGAATTTATGAGGATATTGTCTTAAATCGACTCCTCTCTATTCGGTGAATCCGTCTCTGAGAGTAAACGAGGTCCTACGAAATGCATCAATTCATTGTCTTCGTTATTTTTCCATGTTCGACGATTTATTCTGATAAACGATTGAGGGATTCTTCTATTTCACTGGAATAATGTGGGGACATCTCATGATGACAGCGTCGTGATTATGTCAATATACTTCTAAACCACGAAGAGAAAGAAAAACTCAAGAGTAAATGAACACCGGTTTTAATCGAGAAATACACTGTCTTCAAATTTTAATCGACTTCTTTTAACTAAGAAATAATTCTTGGTTGAATTTTTAATAAAATTTATTTCCTGTAATGAAATTTTTTGGTTGATACGAAGAAAGAATCTTAGTGCAAATTATAATATGTACATAGGTATCATAGGGCGAATTATATTACATAGGGATCTTTGAAGCTGAAAGATAAAGACAGATTACAGTCCGATAGAAACATTGAATCAAAGTTTCTCTCTTCCTAGCATTATCTCCCATTTACATCAGATTCATTTATTTATTTTTGTTATATATTCAATTAAAGATTTATCAGTGAGTGAAATATAGAATATGTATCTGAACCATCTTTAAACAATGTATTATTACGACCAAATTTTGTTTCCATTAAAATGAGGTTTATTTATATATATGTATATGTGTGTGTATGTGTATGTGGAATGTATATATATATATGTTACACCCCAAACGTGTAATTGCCCAATTCATGAAATATGCGCGCATATTTCACAATTTGTAGCGGAGATTAATCAATTAATTAAATATGTGCGGCGCCGATGGGTTGAGTAGGGTAGGTAGGGTTCCTTTCACCCCAAACGTGTAATTGCCCAATTCATGAAATAGGCAATTACACGTTTGGGGTGTAACATATATATAGTATAGTATATACTGCTATCTTTCAAATTTTTCTTAAAAAATATCTGTCTGAATGAGTTGTTCTATTTTGTCTTTCGAATCTATTTTGACTTTTATCTTAAAAAAATATGTAACGAATAAAATATATAGAATGTGTATATATGTAACGAATAAGATATATAGATATCAAATGTTCTCAACAAAAGATAGAATATGTGATTTGAGTAGAGAAAATCAGGGCATGCCACCGTTCTTGTCGGGCATTCCAAATAAATAAATTGGAAAGAACTGGAAAATTCTAAGATTAGTCATATATACGACTATGGTCCTAGTCCTGAGACTATGAAAAAATCGGCGTTCTTAAAATAGTTGAATATTGAAAGTGAAAACGAGTGATCGAAAGGAAATTTTATGAAAACATTTAAGGACTCTGGTTCTCAACAAATCTGCGGAATTCACCAAAGGTGTTTATTGGACTCACTCCATTCGCCAGAATGAAGAGGGCGTTCTCAATGACCTCTTATTTTAATGCCGTGGGATTCAATCAACCAAGTTTTTATTTATTTATTTATTTATTCAAATCTCACATACAGAATAACAATGCCAATTTAAAGTGAAATATAAAAATATACATATAGTATAGTAATAAACATAAATAGTTAAAAAGTGATATAAAATATAGAGAAAAGAAAACAAACATAAAGGTAAATTTTACAATTATATGGATCTGGGGTGTGGTAAGCTCAGGTTCAAAAATTTCCGTTTAGATATGGAGAAAGGATCAATAGAAGGAGGAATTGAGTTCATCAGAGAAGGAAGACGAAAGAAAAGGGAGTGCTCGACAAGTGAAAGTCTAGGAGTAGTATAGCGAAGTAATGATGTCAAACGGGTAGATCTGATTGGAACACGATAATTGATAAGTGAAGTTAAGGGAGGACAGTCAGAAAGGGAGTTTAGCAGTGAATGTAAAAAGGATAAATCATGTTTTGATCTACTGACAGAGAGAGATTCCAAGGATAGTGAAGATAAGATAGAATTTTTAGAGGCTTGACGGGAAGGAATGAACTCTGGCTTTTACAATTCTGAGAAAGAAGTTAGTAATTCTGTCTAATGAGGGAAGATGAGTTGGAAAGGACATAGACCAGATGGGGGAGCAATAATACAGTAGGAAGGATGAACGAGGAAAAGTATAGGGAAAGGGCCAGAGGAACTTTGATATCGGTGAAACGATAAAGTAGGCCTAGGAGAGACATCGCACGATTTTTTATTTTTGTAACATGTTCAGAATATGTTAATTTATTGTCAGTTATAACACCCAGATTCTTTTGCTGCATAAGTCCTTAGAAAAAGATGGAAAAACACTTTTTTGTGGGGTAAATTTTTTTTATTCCTCAACATAATCTCCTTTCAGCTCTATACATTTTTCTAAACGTTTTTGAAAAATTTTTATGCCGTCCGAAAAATAGGATTTCGGAAGTTCTTCAAAATACTCATTCGTTTGCTTAATGATCTCCTCGTTGGAAGTGAACTGTCGTCCGCTTAGCCATTTTTTCTAATTCGGAAAGAGGGAATAGTCACTTGGGGCCAAATCTGGTGAATAAGGTGGATTTTACAACAATTCCATTTTTAATTCCATAATTTTGGCCATCGAAACAGCACAGGTGTGCACACGTGCACTGCCCTGATGCAAGAGGATTTTTGTCCTCTTCACATGTGGAGGTTTTTCTTTGATTTCATCTCTCAACCGGTTCAATAATGACGCATAATACGTCCCTCTTATCGTTTTTCCTTTTTCCAAGTAATCAATAAAGATGATGCCGTGTGCATTGCAAAAGACCGTGGCCATCACCTTGCCGGCCGATGCCACCGTTTTCGTCTTCTTCGGAGCCCGTTCACCCTTAAAAATCCACTGTTGTGACTGTATCTTTGTTTCTGGAGTGTAGTAATGAATCCAGGTTTCATCCACAGTTATGAATCGACGAAGAAATTTGGCAGGATTGCGACGGAAGAGCGCCAAAATAACCTCAGAGTCGACCACACGATTGCGCTTATTCTACTCTCTGAGTAAACGCGGCACCCATCTTGCAGCAATTTTTTTTACAGACAGTTTTTCATGCAAAATTGAATCGACTGTACCTTGCGATATGCCAGTGGCCTCAACTATTTCGAGCACTTTAATCCATGGATCTCTCAAAATCATATCGTGGATTTTGTCGTTTTGGAAGTAGTCACTTCCTCTGGGCATCCCGAACGATATTCATCTTTTGTGGATGAACGGCTACGTTTAAACTCATTCATCCAATTATAAACAGTTGCAAACACAGGAGCAGATGTGCCATGAACTGCATCCAACTCAGCTTTGATTTCTTTCGGCGTTAAACCTTTCAAATACAAATGTTTAATCACAGCCCGTAACTTATTTTTCTCCATTGTTATAAAAAAACAAAAGTTGTTCACATCAATCCTATTTTTGGACGGCATAAAAATTTTTAAAAAACGTTTGGAAAAATGTATAGAGCTGAAAGGAGATTATGTTGAGAAATAAAAAAAATTACCCCAAAAAAAGTGTTTTTCCATCTTTTTCTAAGGACTTATTGAACGACCCTCGTAAAACGTTTGCAATCATAAGCATATAGTAGAATATTCTCCTCCGAAGGGGGTATTGAGACTAGATCATCAACGAAGAGGTTGAATAGATATGGGCTTAGGGGACTGCCCTGTGGAACCCCAGAGGTGACAGTAACCCTGTTGGATTTAGCGTCTGGAAGTTTGACACATTGCGTTCGATTGGTTAGGAAGCTTGATATCAGCTGTAAGAATTTTCCGTGAATATTAAAACAATGGGCAAGTTTGAATATCAATAACTCGTGATCAAGGGAATCAAACGCTTTGGAGAAATCTAGGAATATAGTATCTAATTGTGCCTTATTTTGTATTGCATTTATGGCGTGATTTTGAAAAACTGCTTAATTTTTTAAACATGAGCGACCAGGAAGGAAGTGCTCAAAAACCGATTTATCATTCTTTCTACGATGCTTCTACTTTTGGCCGTGCTTACGTATTAGATTTTTATGCACATTCATTCCTCTTTTCGAGAAAAGAATCCTCACGCAGCTTTAATCCATGATTTGTTTTAAATATTAAATGTATTTTGAGCAATTATAAATTGACACCCAGAAGTGTTTCGAATCCTCTGAGATTATGTTTCAAAAAATTCTTGTTTTATTAATGTCAGCAATCAGAATGAGCGATGTCAGATCTACCGAAATGAAAATAGTTTAACTAGAATGGGATTACCTATAAACACTCCGTTGCTTTGTAGGACATAGTTAGCTTTTTGGTGATTCGCCATCGAAGAAGAAGTAAAAGTATCCGAATGTGAATCTGTTTAGCTCTTGTCGCAGTCGAAAATCGATTAAGTATCGAATCGGTGCAATCCTTTTGTAGTCTTTCTAAACAGGGATTTTTAGGGAAATGCAGAGAGCAAATTGTGTGTACGTATAAAACGCTTTTGACCACCGCAGGCAGACTCAACAGGTAGGCGATCACTCCGACGTTCGCTCGCTTTCCAATAAAAAACGATTCGTGCTCAATGACGATTTCACCTCAAAAGTCCACCACTTTTTGATTTAAAATCTTCTATTTCCTTTTAATCCGTGGATGGAGTGACAAGCGATTCTTAATTAAAATGATGATAAACGTAATTCTATATTCATGAAGAATATAGAATTAAGTATTAGAATTATATATTCATGAGGAATATAGAATTAAGTATTAGAATTCTATATTCATGAGGAATATAGAATTAAGTATTAGAATTCTATATTCATGAGGAATATTTGAATTAAGTTTACTGAAGTAGAGCAATTTCAATTTAATTTACTATTTACGGTACAAGTGAGCACGGAAATATTCTATTGATATTTGCATACATTTCTTAAATAATGTAATATTCTTAATTTGCCGTGAAAAAACCAGAGCAGGGCCAAAATGATGCCAAGTACATCTTTCGTTGAACGGTTTTGACGAACTTCCTCTAATTAACTGATAGAGGCGCTTTTATCGCACAAGATATTTATGATATTGTGTAAAAAAATGCGGAAATTATATTGTAGCTGAGGAAACTATTAATAATTCGGTTAAAGAGTAATATTGCCGACTGGAGTTTCTGACCAATGAAGAGCTGTTTCGCGGCCAATGGTGTAACATATAACATTTTAGGAAGTTAAAATTTGTGTTATTCCTTGTTCTACATAGGTTTTATTGGTTGATGTAGGTTCGAGGCACTGTAAATCTGAATTGTGTGATTCTGGCACTTTCCATTCTGTCTACAGTAAATATTAGGTGTACCGATTCCATCCACTCTTGGCAAACGACTGGACTAGTCAAGGGCATAGTTTTCACCCTTATGAAAAATCATCAAAAGAAGAGGGTCATATCGTAACTGTCGATGTTTCGCAAAAACCTTGGATGAAAGAGCTCGAGGAATTTTCTTATGCCATGGAAAAATTATGCAATATTAATCGTCTTCCATACAATGCATACGGATTCTAATATCTCATTCTTTAGAGCTCTTGTCATTCTCACTCGCCTTTTCCTCACTCTCTAATGCTCGTGACATTCCTCGCGGATCGAATGGCGAACACGAGTGGTGAACAGATGACTGCCATAATGACGGGAATTAAATCACCTTTGTAAAATTAATGAATGAGCGAAATGAACGTCTATATCTACTCGAGAACTTCCATGGTCTTGCCATCAAATGTACACAGTTATCGGAACGCTCTTTATGGAATGCATTGATACGTTGCCGATATTAACTGGTAGTTAATTAGACATTGCTATTTCAAATATGTATCGAGCAATTTCACGTTGAAAATTTTCCGTCCATAAGCAATGAATTCGAGAAAAAATAAAAATCAGAATGTGAAATTTCCGTTTAAAACACTTTTCCCACTATTTTCGAACTGTTCAATTCATCTTCAGTTAAAAATTTATAAGTTAGCCGAAATTTAATTAACTGTTTACCCGAGATTTAACTCATTAATTGCAACAGAGACTGTGATTTATCGCATCATGATATTTCTTTGTACACGCTATGATTTTTCCACAAAGTAAACGCTCTATCTTTAGACAAAGGACTCATCTATAAGAAATACACATTAAGTTCATTTTTATCGTTGCAGGGTTCATTTCATTTGAAAAGTTAAATAAGAATTAATAGTCGTAGGTATTCGAATCAAGCACCAGAAGAATGGGAAAAAATATCGATTCTTATTTTGGTCGTGGGATATCGCTTACGATTTGAAATTGTTAGAATTTTTATAAAATGTAGGAATTTTTTGTTAAAAATTCTGAGGTTATAAACAAACTGACGGTCTAGGCAATTGTTTAATTCGAGCGGAGGAGTTTATCCATAAGATGGCATTAATTATCAATGCAGTTAAAATTGATGCTGAGAATAAGTGATAGTGTATTCGAAGAAGAAGAAATTTTACGAGATTTAATCATTTGAAGTTAAGAACAATATCCTATGAAGAGTCTTGCCGACAAGTACACAAACATTAAAAACAAATAAATTTTGTTTAAGCGTCTCTAGCTACGAAGTTTTATTTATAACAACGTAATTGTTGACTGACATTTATAAGGTTTTGATAGCAGGTAATGTGTTACTTGGAAATGCTTTATCTCTATCAATACAACTGAATGCGTATTAATAATCTGGTAAGTAAGTTGCGGATGTTTTATAAATCCTCCGAATTAAGTATTAAATCTAATCTATTTGCATCGTTGTATATTTAGAGATTGAAGAAAATGGAGTTAGTGAAGATCGTAAATAATTCTCTTGATTTTGTGTTTATAATCTCTAAGGAATTGAATGGCGAAGTGTTAACTCGTAGAATATCTCTAACATCGTATACATGACCAAAAAGGTAATTTAAAGCAACGAGATTTTCTTACACGCAGAATGAAAATAATGCAGAATTATTGAAATATTGTAGAATGAATATGTTTTTAATATTGTTTAAACGAATGTTGTCTTAATTGCAGAAATTGTCAATTCAAAAGATCTGAGATTGAATCTTGAGATTAGTTGTGCTTTTTAAACTTAATTATGACTTTCATTTCTTGGTTTATTGGTTTGGAAAGAATTATAGCCTGATATTTGCTATCTACCTGCAATTATGAAATATGAGTTACGATCAAGGCTGTCACACTTGTATTTATCAAGTTTAATTTCCCTTTTGAGAATCAACGGGCACTTCTGCTAGTTACATCTGTATTAGTGTTTGTGTATGTTTGTTCCCGGTAATCTCGGGAAATAGATGTTGCATAGTGTTCAAATTTTACTTTAACTCACTATATTATTGAGAATATAACGATAGAACATAGAGGCAACCTGCGGTAAAAGCTTTGGTATGAAATGCTAAGGGCAATAAAAATAATTAAGGCGTCAGAAGATTCCTCCGCTTGCTTTGCTGAGAAATCGAGAAAATACTTCATGTTATAAGGAATTCAGAGAGGTATCTTTGGGGCTTAGTTAAAAGGGAAATTAATAATTTGTAATTGACTCATGGAATCTACTAATCCTCCATTCGGTTTCGACTTCGTGGTAGTCGTCCATTATAAACAATAACGAAAAAATCACTTGCAGCTTTACCACAGTATATAATTCATTCCAAAACCATGGTTTCGACCCTTTAGAAATGAAAGACATTTTATGATATTTTAGAATTTTCAGTTACGAGTACTGAGAAGAATCGCATGGAAAAACATTCGAAAATTTAAAATTTGCCAAATTTGTTTCAATGTCTGTAGCAACCAAGTTTTATTTATAGCAACGTGATTGAATACTGACATTTCGATTAAATAAAATGAATTTGATAGTAGAATGTTAATTGAAATTGATTGTGCATACATAAAAAACGTGGTAATTAAGTTTAGAATATTTTTTATATAATTTTCTCACTTTAATATAAAATCACATCTATTTGCATCGTGCTATATTTAGTGTTTAGCGCAAACGAAGGACTTAATGAAGGACGTTGCCTTTGATTAGACCTTTCAAACATCCAGGAGTTAAGCAGCGTGTTGACGAGTTGCAGTGGATATGTTTGACCGAAAAGATAATGGAATTTTATGTTTTTTTATTTGTAGAAAATGAAAGATATTTCGATAGAATGAGCATTCCTATGCTGTAGCGTGCTAAATTGAGGTCGGTCACCATAATATGCCATACCATGTCATAATATCGTTACTCATAGAGTTTTGTTTTGAATTAATAATTTAGTAAACTTTCAAAAGATTTTACTATTTTATATATAAAAGAGACTACTAGAGATTTGCAGTATGTGTGGCTGTGTTAATCTCAGACATCTTAATTCTGCTGATATTATTCATTTGAGATTTTCTTAGGTGATTTACGATTGATACGCTTTCTTCATGTCACCGGTGCTTGATAGTCGTCTCCGTGTAGACTTTGTGCTTTCCGTTTGTGTTGCTTGATTGTGTTCAGTGTTTATGTTATTCATTTCTGCATTAGTGTACCAGTCGCATTTACGTCTTGTAAAATATTTTCATCAGTGTGTTTTTTGGGTGATTTCCGCTTGACATACATTTACTTTCTTTGTGTATCATCTTTGTTTCCTTTATCCCTTTGTGCCTTTTTGAAAATTTCTCCGAAAATGTGGAGTTGTTTATTCTAATTTAGATGCGATTTTATAATATATTTATGCCTAACTCTTGCTATATCCATTTCTCCTTTATTAGGGCAAAGCAACAAGTAAGTACACTTCTGAAAATCATGCTGAATAATATACACTTTTACTTGATAGGTTGACTAAGCAGCTTCTTTATCACTAATATAAATGTTAAAGTCGCTAATAATTGTAAAGAAAGAAAATTTGGAACACGGCTGTTAAAGAAATAGAGGCTATACATTTCCAATAACCGTCTTTGTCGGCGATCCTCGTCCGTTGTTCGGAGTAGTCCTCACTGCACCTTAATAACACTCAGTGCGCATTCCGAAAACTATGGTTCCTTCTTCAGGGTTATTTAAGCGCGGTGTCTTCTTTTGTTTTCTCCGAACACCGGCAGATGGGAAGATGATCGCCGACAAAGACGGCTATTGGAGATGTTTAACCTCTAATTACAAATATTTACATATTCTTCAAATATTCTTACGGTTAGTTTTATGATGGCCTAAATTCTCCGTATATTGGCAAACGCAAGATGCATGGTTATCCAATCGCTTTGCTGTTGTTTAAAGCCCCGGAATTTCACAAAATTTTTCCGACTTCTCGTAATTTCTCGAAGCCCATGATATTTCCAATCAAAATAAGAATCTTAATTAACTTTTTATTCTTTTGGTATTTGTTGCCATTTCTCACCGCGATCCGCAATAATGTATTTTCGCAAAAGAAAGAAAGACTGCAATTGATTAAAATGCACTCTATATACATTTATTATGAGATGATTTATAGTTATCTAGAGTCGAACCAAGAGTACCTTTGGTAAAAATATCGATGTGCCCATCTTGCGAATCTCTAAATGTCACATTTCCATCTCATTCCATTTCATATGGAAAGTTACTGATATTGGATGAATCAATATATAAATATATACACTAAGATGATTATTATTGTAGATCGGTGTCAATATCATAAAGAGATAAGTAAATCAGGTTGAGGAACAAGTCGAGTGAAGAGCGTATTTAAATTATTAAAAAAAAATCAAAATGTGATGGAGGATTTGGTGAGTTATAATAACAATAAATAACTAATGCATCCAATGAGAGATTTAAGTGACAATTAATTGAAAAGATTTAAAGATATGTGTCAGAGTAAATTAATGTAGACCGAGCACCTTTTGCCAGGTGCACACCAACAACATCAAAAGGGAAAGCATTTTGGAGACATTTTTGATGAATTTTAAATCCAGATGAGCGTGCTGGTCCAATGATTGCGGCACTTAACTCACGTACCACCAAATATTTATCTTCATCCCATCAATGGAGCCTCTGCTTGAGAATGAGTGTCCTTTGTCCTTCAGAATCCTCTCTTATTACCCTCTGTTACTTTCAAATCCAAGGCCTGCATACTATATGAAACTTACATTATGCTTCTGAATGACTCCATTCATAATGATTTATGCTTTCGGTAGAATTTCAAAGAGAGCTTTCTTCCACTTTAAGAAATTTAAGACGGCTTTGTTTGAACATTCAAATGATAGCTATTAGTTTCCCTCAGCACGCTGTTATTTTTCTTCAGTAATAGATAAAATTTCACTCTTTATGGTATTCTACGGACTATTTCAAAGGGAAATAATTACGCATGTGGAAACTTCGAGTTCTTCATGAAACCATTTCATCAAAAGACCGGTGGATGACGAGAGAAAAATATGCAAATTAAAGGACATCCTGATTTAAATATTTTTTGAAATTCACCGCAGAATATTGTGTCGGAAAGAAGTTTGAACATTGGAGTTACTTAGGAACAATTATAGTGATGATCTATAATCTTTGAAATATAAGACAGTGAAGTAAGTTGGGATATTGTTTGAGCTTATCTCGTTGAAAATATCAAATAAAATTTAAATTGAATGCCGAAATTTTATTGGGTACAATAAAAATTCGGCATTCCTTTCTTGCTTTCTCCGACTACTGGGAAGTAAGAGGATGAACGCCGACAAAGACGGCTTATGGAGATTTTAAACCTCTAATTCTTAACAACCATGTTCCAATATTTCTTCCTTTATTGCAACTTGTGATAACGGAATCTTATTTTAGGACGTTTCCGGTAAGATATCGACTTACAATGAATTAAATAAGTTTTATTCCTACCAGCTCGTTGCATGTATTTACATCTTCGAAAAGGTCTTGGGCTCGACACCAGACAGCTCTACCATTTGAAATGCATGTCGTGAATGTCCTATTCTTTATTTATTCATTCAGATTCATTTACCGAGAAGGTGGAAGTCTGTGACCAGGAATGTGAACAGAAATAATTAATGTTTCATATACACAGTTTATAGTTTACCCGATGAGCATTGGTTCGATGCCAGGGCACCATTTGCATTCAACCATTCATTTTAACGGGAGTTTTTGTTTGAGGACCTTCCCGATCTTGAATTTTTAGAAACGGTCAAAAATGTCCAAACTAAATAGCTATATGCGATCTCTTATAAAAAAGTCCTGGGTTCGACACCAGGCCACTTGGTTACGGAATCGATTTTTACATGGGGAAATTTGGGTTCCAATATCCTAAATTTTCAAACCAAATAGAACTCTGCGAAGCACAGTACTTTAAACATATGCTTTTACTAAATGCCTCAACTTTTACGAGAAATTTAAAAAGTAAGACGACAATTTTCTGAGAAAACATCTCAATACTAAATCAATCAACATATTAACAAGGCATAGATAACCTGTGAAGTGATCCAATGTAAATATAATGCAATTACTATGATTTCTTGGGACATTCAAAACGGATTCTGGATTTCCTCCCCTAGTAATTTCCAATTTTCTCTGCCATGAGCTTCTTATTGCACATTACACCTAAGTACTTGATGATATCTCAATTACACCAGTCCTTAGGTCTTCTTCTTGGCCTCTTCACATCTCTTGGTATCCAGTTGAGAACTGTAGATGTCCAACGGTGGTCGTTTCTTCCCGCCACATGGTTGGCCCACCTCCATTTTAGTGATCTTACATGGTCTATCATGTGTGCCACTCCAGTCATCATCCTCGCCCATGTGCTTTGTTTCCAGTCTCTTCTTGTGATCCCGCTTGTTCTCTAGGCTGGGCTGCTGACAGGGTCGTCCTCAGACGTTCAGCTATTTACAACTGGAAGGAGGCTGATGGGGCGGCAATTCGTCTAATCTCATTTGCTTCCTTTCTTGTGCAGAAGAGCAATCTTTGCGTGGCTCCAGTCCATGTGGATTCTCTCTTGTTTTAGACGATTACTGAATAATGGTGCTAGAATATTAGAAATGTAATGTTCCACCAGCTTTCAGATACTCCGCAAACACCCCATCCGCTCCTCCTTCCTTCCCATTCTTCATCTGCTAAATCGCCGCCATTACCTCTTCTGGGAGGATTGAGAGGGAATCTTGGAATTTTGGCCTTTCTCTTGTTTTTCCTCTTCAGTATTTTTCTTCTTGTATAGGTTGCCGAAGTATTCTGCTATAGTCCTATATATTGCAGTTCTGTTGTATGTTGTTGTGCCATATCCTTTCTATAAGGCTAAAATCCGTTTCTTACTTATCGCTTGGCGTTGTCTGTTGGCCTCCCCCTTCTATGCTCTTGTTGTTTTCTATGGGGTCTTACAAATCTTTTCAATTAAGTTCGACACGTCCTCCTTGATAACCACTCAGATATTCTTTTAAAGCTCGGCATATTCGATGTTATCTCTTGGAGTGACTGAATTCCTCAGTTCCTTCCGTCGTTTCATCATTTGCCGAGATCTATTACTGAACTTCTTATCCTTAGGTTTCCTTGGTACGCTTGCTACTTCCTCTGCCGCTTTCTTCACGGCTTCCATAACTTTGGTTCCGAGTTCTTCCTCTTGAAGTGCTGAGAATTTTTTTTAGTTCTAGCTGAGACTCCTCCTTCTTATTTTCAAGCTTATCGTTGCTTATTTCGTGGTTTTTGCAAGAAATCAGCTTCTTCCGTTCAATTTGGGGGTTAAACGTTATTCTGCATCTTATTATTCTGTGGACATTGCCAGTGTTGAAGTTACTAAAATAATTACTGTTAGTTACTGTGTATAGTTTGTTTACTGATATGTAATCCATTTAATTTTGAGACCTTTCCATGTCCACTTCCTTGTTGTATTCTTTTTAAAGTACGTATTTGTTATGTTCATATGTGTGCATATATATATGTGTGTGTGTATGTGTGTGTGTATGTGTGTGTGTATGTGTGTGTATATATACGAGTAATGGTTGCTTGCATTCTGCAAGCATATTGAGGACCATCAGCGAAAAACTGCGTTTGTAAAACGTGCTCATGACTGCCGTTCAAATTTCTATCGTATAATATTAATAATAATGCCGTCTTATTTTTTGGGCGAATTTTAGCCTAGAAAGGCTATTCCTCCAATTAACCCCTTTTCTTAATTTTATTCCTTTTTTTTGCATTTTTTATTTATATCACAAACACACACACACACAACATACACAGACAACCATTCCATAACCGGAAAAATCCGATTTGCCGGGATTCGAACCCGGGACCGCGAGGTTGAAGCGTTGGCGCGCTTCGGGAAATGCTCCATAAAAATATTCGAAATCTCCGGCATAAACTTCATAAGAGAAATTAAAACCATCTGGTGGCGCACCCAGAACCTTTTCACAAGAAGTGAATACATATAATCAACTGGCAGGGATAACACTAATTTAATCCAAAGTTTATAGATGATTCCATACCGGGAAGATCCTCAAACTAATTCTGTATTCCCCTTCATTGAATGGTAAAATGCAAATGGTACCTTGGAGTGATCGTAATGTAAAACGGTAAACTGTGTTTATGAACCATATTCATGACTTCTCTTTACATGCCTGGTCTTAGATATGCACCTTCCCAGTAAATGTATCATAAAAAATTTGAAATTCCTGCCTTACATTTCAAATGGTATAGCTGCCTGGTGTCGAACCGATGACCTTTATGAAGATGTGAATACATATAACGATCTGGTGGGGATAACTTTAATTTAATCCATTCTTTGAAGTCAATATCATTCCGGAAAGGTCCTAGAATGAGATAATCCTCCCTTTAGCGGTGTGTAAATGGCTCTTTGCCATCGAACCAAGGATCATTAGGAAAACAGTGTATGAAATGTATTTACGACTTCTGTTCACTTGCCGGGTTTTACGTTTCTTTGTTATCGGAAACGGATTCGAGAAAATTCTAAAAAACTGGCGCAATATATTTCAATCGGGAGAATAATTATTAATATAGGGCAGTTCTGGGACCTCCGTGATTTTGAATTCCCCATCGGAAAGCTTCTTAAAAGGATTTTCGAAAAACTCTAAAACGGCCATAATTTCGTCTCTGCCATTTATTTATCATACCTTGCATATGTTGGCATCTCAGTAATTGCGTTCTTTTCACAAATTCTAATATTAATTCATAGAGATGGTTTAAAATCCCCGTGAATTTAATCTGTGTTTACTACGAAGAAATTTCACAAAACTTTCGTAAATTATGTCCTGGTTCTCGTCATTTAGATTCGGAAACGATGTTACAAGACCGTAATAAAAAAATCTGACGTGGCCAGCACATGACTTTCTCCATATATAAGATGTAAATATTTATCTACGACAGTATTTTCGAACTCTATATTCAATATACACTTGGAAGATAAGTGATTAATTTATATCATATTATCTTTTACGGACATAATCTATGAAAAAAAGATGAAATTGGCCTTTCGCTCAAAGCGCCCAAAAAGTACATAATCACCAACTTCCGGTTTATCAGTATTTCATGAATAACTCCTAAACAATCAGTTATAAAAAGATATGTTTCATACAAAAGAAATAGTAAATTACATTTTCTAAAACTTATATATAAAAATAGTATAAACCTAAATATCAGATTAATGGAGATATTTTGCAAAAACGGAAACGAGCTTCGAAAAGTAAAGCTCAACTTTCGGTTAACCGATTTACTCCAAAAACTAATCAACTCTGACAGCACCCACCACAGTGCTATATGTGAAGTTGATACGTATTGATACGACTAATAGTTTTTACGTTAGAGCGCCCACAAGCACAGACACACACACACACACACATACACACAAACATCATTCCGAAAATGGTCAAAACGTATTCTAGGGACCCCAAAACATGTATTTCCGTTGAAATCTCGAAGTCGATTTTTTCATGAAAACAATACTTTCTCTATACTACGTACATGGAGAAAGTAAAAAACTTCATTTAATTTACTTTCTTTTAGTACTCCTATCAACTTCGTTGGACCGTTATGTACTATTTAATTATTCAAATGAATTTAAGCTTGCAAACGGTAAAATCGAACTTAACGTGCATTTTTACGGAGAATATTTGCCGTGACCTAGCGTCGAACCAAGGATAATCTTCGAAGATGTCTTTGCAGTCACCGTCAGATAAGCGAAGACTTCGAATCACCACTCTCTAATTTCCCGGAAGTGCCTCAAAAATAATTCCGAAAATCCTCACCATGCATTCTTATGTGAAAAATTTTAAAATTCTATTTAGAATATTCTAGAGTTCTGCTTATCCTGAATATTCGTCGAAACTGTTTAATTCCATTAATTTCACAATAGGAATAAAGACTCATCATCTCACATTTTCTGAGGAACGTACATCATATAGAAAAGTCATTTCAATGAATACTCGTGCTATCTGTAAACAATATAAGAAAGAAAACGGTTAATCCTAGAATGACCGAGAACATCTGTAGCTGTGAGGAAAAGGTATACATAATATATCAATCTCGGGCACTGTTACACCTGTCTGTATCTGTTGGAATTAGGGACACCGAGTTTCTCTCCCATTCTTCTAACTCAGTACGAATTATTTATCAAAGCAATTTATGCTGCACTATGCATAAGCTTTTAAACAATGTAACATATATACAACCTTTTAGAAGTTTAATACTGTCAATTGGTTGAATTAATTTACCTTAAAACGACGCGCTAAAATACAATTTGTGCTCAAGTGCAACCATCGCCACACCTGGGGTGTCATCATAGAGGCATTCACCAACGGTATTTACTGCCGTTTAACCCTTAATAATCCTACGTATAGATGGCCTTCAGTACTTCTAGCTATACACTAGGGTGTCGGAGTTAAGACCGTGTCGGATTACGGTACAAGTACCTTAAATGACACAATGAATTAAGTATTATATTAATAATTAATAATGAATATATCTTTCTAAATACATTAATGAATGTATCCATTTTCTGAGATAATAATCTGGGAAATATTTTCCGATGTCTTATATTTAATGTAATGTAAATTAGAATAATTTCCGAGCCCTTCGTTTCATTGTGAGGGAGCGAATAAAAAACGCAAATGGCGCGCTCAGCTTTCTAAAAGGATCGGAGGAGCGACGTTTTTGTTGGATTCTTGGCAATATATGGCCTTCTGAGAGCAAGGCAAGCAGTAAGGATGCGTAATTTCATTTGCCTTTGCAGGTGTCGGCATTTGTTTGAGCTGTATGCATATTTAACAATTAATTAATTTAATTTTACGTAACTTGGAGCGTTTTTAGTTAATATTTTAAGGTGAAGACCGACGAAGTTCATCTCCGATTTCGGTTTACCTTCCCGTTTGACTTTTTTGGATTTTCTTTTATTTAGTGGTTGTAAAAATGTTTGAAAATTAAAGTTTTCGTGCTCCCATCATTTCACTAATGAGTTGTTTTTAGGTATAAATAATTCCAGCAAGTTTAGGTTAAGGAGTGCAGAACTATTTTCATTGAAGGGCTACTAGTCGGTAGACATTCGGTCGATCGGGCCATAATGTCATGGTGATATGATTGCTGATAATTCCATCGCATGGATCAGGGGTTCCCAACCGGGGGTAGACCCCCCAACCGGTGGTACGCGGGAACGTTTGAGGTGGTACGCATGGGTGAAAAAATTGAAAACATCTATATATATTTATTGATAAAAGGTTGGACAAACCGGAATGCAAGTGCATTAATAAGTTTGCTCAGTAATTTAATTAAAACAAAACTATACGTTGGGCACTTTTCCGAACGTAAATATATTGGACTGTTGGTACCTCAAAGTGCCCAGCGCATAGTTTTGTTTTAATTAAATGACTGAGAAAACTTCATATTTAATTATTAATGCACTTGTATTCCGGTTTGTTCAACCCTTCATCGATAAATATATATAGATGTTTTCAATTTTTCGCCCATGCGTACCACCTCAAACGTTCCCGGTCCGCTATGTAAGGCCCAGTATGGCGTGAAGGCCTATCTTTTGCTCTAAATAGAAACATTATCCTCGCACGAGTAATGAGCTTTCTACTCACGTTTGATTTTATTTGTTATGGAGTGATGAACTGCTAGTATCTCAAGTAGAACGAGTTATAGAGGGATAATTAATACCTATCTAAAATGATTACCGTATTCGTGTGGAGATAAACCCGAGCGAATCATTAAAAATAACCGTTCCAACAATTTTACGCCCCACCGGCGTTGGTGGTGTATGTGGAAAGGCGGGAATTTTCCTAGCGAAAACAAGAGAAACGCGAAGGGGAAATAAAGAGGCGTGAAATTGAGTCGGCGATGAGGAAGAAAAGCGCGGCTGCCATATCTATCCCATGAGCCATTGCGCGGCGAGTGCAGAAATAAGAGCACGGTTTGCTTTCTTTGACACAGTTGCACGCAATTTAATTATTGTCGTTTTCAAACAAAACTTTATTCATCATCGGTTGCGTTGATCACTGCAAATGTCAGACATGAATTCCTTGCATTCCATAGCTCTTGATCTTGGTTACCCGTGCGATTGATTAGTATGTATTATAAAATACACAGAAAACATTCTTAATTTACATTTCCACATGAAGAATGATATGCATCCAGGGTATTTAATTGCATTCATAAAATTTATTTAAAAAGAATAGAGGAAATTATATTTGAGAAGACAACTACGCGGATTTATACGTATTCCTACGTTGAATGTTCACATTCCACTTGAACTAGCATCGGGGCATATTAACTTGAAACAAATCCTCTCAAAGGGTTTGCAATACCTTTGATGGTTCCAATAAAACATATCTTCACTTTAAATCATATGATCAATTCGGTTCTAACTTTGACGAGAACGTTTCCCTGATGACGTCATGTTTGCAATGACAACTTGCTTCTTTCGAGTCGAAGGCCGTTTTAATGGTCAAGGACGAAAATCCCCGGTACACTGGCAAGTAAATCCTTTATAGTCATATGCCTATGAATGTTGTAGTATAACTTCGCTGTTTGGGTGAATTGAAAGATCAAATTTCTCAACATGCTTAAGAAATTTCATTTCCGATGGTCTAGTTGTCTCCGAGTCAAAGATCCTTTCAGCCTAGTTACCGCTGCATCGTTAACTTTTATACGAGGTCATTCCTGTACTATCCGCATATTCATCACTCTCTTGTTTCGTGGAGATTATATTTTCCCTAAGCGGACGCTTCAAACTGATTCTTGGTCTAGTCTGGTCTTTGCTGCGAGCTAATCTTTTTCTGGATCTCTCGGCTTTGATTATCCAGATCATTTAACGAGAGAAATATCAGAAATATTTCCTTTTATCGACTGAGGTCATCAGTGGACATGGGGTTGAGGGGAGTGGCCTAAGCGAACGCCATTGTTGTTTAGAGACCGTTGGAGGGCGGCTTCGACTCGCAACAATAAGGATTTTGAACATTGTTTCGTCTCAATGTAGTTCGCTGAGGGAAATTCGAGAGGGGATTTTTAATGGTAGTTACATTACCACTCTCTCGTGGAAATCTCGAAAAGGGTTTTAGGAGAGGGGAAAACAAATGAGTAAAGTGTAATGGGGTTGCGGCGTCTGTATATTGAGGAAATGGAATGGGAAATCCGGGCTTGGAAGTTGGAGCGTAGATTTCTTTCAGCGAACCCTCTCTCGTCTGCTCATTCACCAGACGCCTTAATTATCCTGTTGAATTTCGCGGTGGATTTGCTGTCAATCGTCGGAGTGCGTCCCTATCGACTTATCGCGATATATTTGTTGATTATTGTATCGAACGACGATCCGAGTTAATAATCACAAATGCCGATTATTTCGAAATGGCCGGAGGAACCTGAATAGTATGTTTTGCTGCCCTTTGCAGAAAGAAAAGTTCCCCTATAAGTGCTTGTCAATGCTATGTAAGTGGCGCAGAATTGTGAAATGGATCATAAACCAACGTGAGAAATTGCTTTTAGTGTTTCGTTATCTTTCTCGAGGATTGAGTTTACCCTAGATTCTTCATCGGGAGACACAGCTTTGTTATAATATAAGGTACATAATGCAGCTATTAAAATGTTATTAATATATTATTATTTATATGCGTTGAAATTGTATTAATTTTCCATCCGTTCTGAAATTCCTCAAAATTAAGATATCTTCGATCAATCATAGTAATGACCTGCCGTTTCTTTACTGCACTGAGAATCGAAAGCCCACCGTTGAAAAGTTTTACGCTATTATTCGGTGGGAATAAAATAGAAAATTAAGGAAAATGAAGTTGCTTCGGAAATTATCGATGTTTAATTTTCTTATATAAACAACTATCCAAAAGGTGAATAAAAAAAAACTGTGAAATTCCACAACTTAAATTTATTGCGAACAGTTTCGCTAGATTTATAGCATCTTCAGGGCTAAAGATGATAGAAACCTAGCGACACCGGTCGCAATGAATAACTCGTGGAGGTTTACAAAGTTTTCTTCTGTTATGGCCATCCGCGACCGGCTTAAAAACATTGATTTTATAACTGTCCGAAATTGGTTTTTCGTTTGATCGAATGGTTTAGCTGCAGATGCTGTTCTCAACTGATGGTCAAAGAAGTGCCTCGCAGATTCACCTCATCATGTTTATGATCGCAGTGAGGCTGCAGAGAAGCAGTCCCAGAATCCTTCGCAAACCGGTCCCAATTTCAATGAAGGCGGGCAGTCTGGGAAAGACCTTCCACTCAATGCGAACTCACAATCAATAGGTTTGAGAGGGTCTGTGAGCATCCTCATATTTTTGGTTCTCAAACTGCGGCGTAGCATGATTCCGCGTCAAAGAAAGCTGCTGAGAGATATCATTTTTTAGTATTTCATCTGAAGTTCAAAAAGCCGAACATCAAAATACCACTGCTTTTATTCCTCATACCTTTTCTGATGGATCTCTACCGCGACAATCAGGAGATGTTATGGCTTTATTGCAGGCACTATTATCGTTATATCGGTTAAAATATTATATTAATGTCACTTAGGATAAAAACTTAATCAACCTCTGGAAAGAACAGTTTTGAAATTATCAAGCTTCGATAGGAGTTACTTTATCTTCATACAAATGTTTGCCCAAAGAGTTATATTTATATTGAAAGCTATATATTTCCGAGGCTTCAACAAGAAATCTATCTTACGTGGCCATTATAATTTTAGCAATTAAAGTAAGGAGGATCACATAGTAGGTTTAAATAGTAGGTAACCAGGTTCATCATAGTTAAATCTCTCGCATCTGATCAACCAATATCGCATTCTAGAATGCATCGGCCTAGTTTAGAAGACTGGGTTCGCATTTCCATAATGCAACAGCCAGTGGAAGACCAGGGGGAAACTTTGGGAGGTTGGTCGAAAGAATACATTTTTGCAAAATAAAGCAATTTATGGATTCACCGATCAGCCTCTATTAGGGAATATTTATTCACGTGTATCAATTTGTGATTCATCTTAAATGCTCATGTTAAATAAGATTTTTACTTTCTCCCTATACGTGGTGTAGAGAAAGTATTGTATTCGCAAAACAATTCGACCTCTAGACGGAAATAGATGTTTTGGGGCCCATAGAGCTCGTTTTCGCTATTTTCCGAGCATGTCTGTCTGTGGTAAAAAATATTGTGGGCACTCTAACGTAAAAAGTAATTATCCGATCATTTCAAAAATTCATATTTAGTATTCTCCTAACAATGCCAAGAGTTGATTAGTTTTTAGTGAATATCGCTTAACCGGAAGTTGCGGTTTATCCGGAACAAAGTTTGTTTCTTAAATATCTCTGTCAGAATGCAATATAGGTATATACAATTATTAACAGAAGTTGTAGATAATGTACTTTACTACAACTTTTGTATAAAACATTTTTTCGTAACACTGATTGTTTAGGAGTTATTCTTGAATAATGGTTAATCGAAAGTTGTTGTTTATCCAGAAATGGAAGTTTTTCATACATATCTCTGTCAAAATGCAATGTAGGTATATACAATTATGTACCAAAGTTATAGATAATGTACTTTACTAAAACTTTTGTATGAAAGATTTTCCTGTAACACTCATTGTTTTGGAGTTATTTATATATTACCGGCATAGGCTTCTGTTTTTAATAAATATAGCTAAAGTCATGTGCTGGCCACATCAGATTTTTTGAGAAAGGATTGTAAAGCAGTTTATATCCATTCTGTTGGAGTAAAGCATCTAATTAGAGAATATTTGTTGGGAGATCCCTTCCAGAAGAATTATTAAAATTCCCTTTCAAGAATCGTGGATTTCTCGTACGGAGTCTGCTCCATGGAAACATCCAGCGGATAAAATTGAAAAGCCACGCCACTTAATTCGGTCCTCCATCACAACGGGGCGTATGCATGGAAACAAAAAGAAGATACATGTAGAGCGTGTCCTCGGATGGGAACAAAAGGAGTGTACACAGAGGGGATCCTCAATTAGCATTCACTTCCTCTAATGGGCCCTCGGCCCTCCCTCGATTGCGTGGCTAAGTAAACCTCTCGAGGAGGAATAAATACGCGTAATTATTAATAAAGGCGTGCGTCTTTCTTTTCGCGAAATGCACAAGCGGCGCGTGGGAGAATGAAAGGGAAAAGTAGTTCACGGATAAAAATGGAGGAAAAAAGTGAAATTGTGAGTTTGTATAGAGAAGTGCATTTGATGGGAGACGGGGTTTTAGAGGAAAGTCTGGCGCACTCATTACAGCTGAAATATTTAGCGTAACGCAATAAAGCAGACGTCTTTCGATGAAAAAAATGATCGGTGACTAGGAATTCGACGAGAGCACCGAAACGCGAGACTGATGAGGACTTTTGTTTGACGAAATATGTGAGCGATGCGAATGAGGACATAATGCGGCGTTGTGTACAAAACGCGTGCATAAAAATAAATACTAACGAAAGTACTGTTGGAGTCGTAATGAAGGCAACGAACCCACGGAGACTCGAATGCTTTTCTTCGCGAAATTCTCGTTGTTTACTTTTACTGCGATAGAGAACGTGGAATGTTTATTCATTCAGTTTTCACATTCCGCGTGATCGCCTCTTTAAAGCGAAAATACAACAAAATTGGTAATTAAAATAATTATTACATTGACGAAATACAAAACAAGGCTAGAAATTAGAATTATTTAGGCAAGGTGTTTTACTTTGAATGAGACAATCCCAACCGAATAAATGTCCATTTGGTTAATGAGAACAGAAAACACAGTTACTTACCTATTTATTTGACGATGAGATATTATCCGTAAAATTCGTACCAGACGAATTTGGGATAAAATAATTATCGTGATGAGTAAATGGAAAGGTTATCATCTCTTTAGCATTGATTCAGCAGTAATTTCCCCATGCTTTCTTACAGGATAAAGGAATACGCTCGGAATCAAGAATAACACTTGGTAACCGCCAAGCATAATAAGTCATGTTGTAAGTATCTTTTTCTCACTGTAAATAAGATAATGAACTATGGGCTTAAATTCCTCGTGTAATGGGATAACGTACGAGAGCTCAGAATCATCTTGGTCGTCAGGGGAATTGGTTGTTGGCTACGACGAAATTTTACATAATTTTTGTTAATTTTGCCTTAGTTCTCGTAATTTATATTCAAATGATATATATATATATATATACACACACACACACACACACACACACACACACACACACACAAACATATATATAGTCATACACACATAACGCACCACGTTTTAAATCATAGGTATTCGACCTAAGGAGCACAATAGGAGAGTTCCTGCGGTCATTTGAAGGGAAAGCAATGCGGTACGGTAGAGGAAGGAGATGGTGTCATCTCCCATTGGCGTCGCAAGCCCAGTGGAGCAAACGATGTCGAAGACAAAGGCGCGGAGATAGGTGTTGCGCTGGTTGTTGGACCACTCCTCTCCCACCCACGACGGGACATTCCTGCCCAATGTACACTTTATCTCCGGTCCACCGATGTCTTAAATTGGACTACACACGGTTATTTACTACATTAGAATGCAGAGAGGAAACTAAAATGGGATACAAACTAAAAACTATCTTTTTAAGCTGATGATACTCGACAAAAGGTCGGATAAGGAAATAGATTTAAAGATGTGTGAAAGCACTGACTTAGGCCGAAAGATTTACAAACAGGGCGCGTACGTCATAGTAAAATATCTCGGTTAGCCTTGCCGTGATTTGATGAATCGCGGTGATAATTGTGAGTCAATTCACCAAATTAAGGCTTTTATCAGTACCACTAATTTCAGGTATGTTGGTGAATTTTTGGCAGTAGAGGAAATTGCAATAACGTGGATTAAATATGGATCTGGAATTGAAATCAGCATTGATCTGAAATGCAAGATATTATAAAGTACGATAGTTCAAATAATACTCTATTGAAAGTATTTCGCTCTAATGAAACCATATTAATAAAAGCTGTGTCGTAAAAAGAGGTTTGAATTGCATAGTATTGAAAATGGAGATTTGAAAGCTCCATCGTGGACAATAGCGGTCACATTTAGGGAAGAAAATAGAGTGAAAATTTCACCGAAGGCCTTTCTTTGTGAACTTCCATATGTTTCATATGCCAGACACTCGCTGTATCCTCACCACGTGTTCTCCAAACATAAGCCACCGATAAATTAGAGTCACAGCTTGAGTCAAGTCTATTCTATTTACTTTCATTTACATTTTTTATTTATTTACTAGTAAACTCCCCCGTCATGCATTACGGGTCTTAATCTCAATTTTTTGAATATATATGCAATATTTAAACATAGATGAATTAATATATTACTTATCAATACCCTAATTTTTTTAATAAATACTAATCAGGAAGGAATTTTAACCCAAGAATATTAGCGAAATTCCAAAAAAATTACGAATTCCATTCCATTGAACACTATGCAGTTCGTGAGAATCACACAAACGCACTGCTTTAAAATCTCTGCTATAAAATCAAGTTTGCGTTAAAAATCTGTCTCTCAAAAATCTTCCTCTTCCCCGACGCAATATTTCTTCGTCATCTTGATCACCACAAACGAACGTATAAATGTCATTTTGTAAATCGGTTTGATAAAGAAAAACTGCAAAATGGCTGTAATTTTGTTCTTACTATTTAAATATCATAGTTTACATTCGCTGAAATCTCAGTAAATTGCCTCTTCTTCATTAATACATTACGTTATTTCCTACCATAAACTCGGTATAAACATAAAATCCCCGTGTATTTTTGTGGGAAAATGAATGTATCGGATACAACAATCATCCTGGTCGTCAGGGGGACTGGTTGTTTACTACGGCGAAATTTTAAAATATTTTCGTTTATTTTGTCATAGTTCTCGTAATTTCGATACAAAAAGTGTATTTACGACAATGATAAGATTCTTTATTTAATTTATCTTCGTTTCGTACATTTCTTCGACTTCGTAGTATCATTATTTCCAATTTAATTCTGTAAAAGTAACAAAGCCTGCAAGGTACAAAAACGAACTTTACGTGCATTCTTTATTGAAACGTATCATGGAGTCCTGGGTTCGAACCGGAGCCTTCATAGAGATGAGAATAGTTTTCGTGGGGCTTTCAGCTTATTAGAAATACAATGCAGTTCGTCTCATAGCTCTACGACAAATAGTTTCTGAGAATTGTATTTTATTTTCTTCGTTCGTCTCTCCTTGCGTTCAGCTCGCGTTGTGTAATTCTACATTTCCAGCCTTTTCTTATCGTCTTTGATTCGACAGCATTTTTGGCTTGGAAAGTTGACTTCTTTTTACCGATCCTCAAGTAGTATACTCGTACATTCTGTGAATTATTTATCGATTGCCATCGATAGCACGTGTTGACTACGGCGTCGATGTTTTCTTTTCATTTGATGAAATTAAATAAATATATGTCGTTAAATATATTTCAGATATTCTTTGTTTGAAAGAATTGCCTACAAAATTTTGTCATGAGTTAGACAGCGCGAGCCGATTCAAATTTCCAGAAACGCAACTTCACAATTCTTCTGATTCCTATAAATATTAGTCCTAAAAAGAGGTATAAAACTAGGACTGACTTATGTATTTGTTTCTAAGTATCAGAAAACTGCGTTTTAGAAGACAATGTTACTATAGATTCCCAGTGGTAAAGTTTTTAAAATCATTTACGAGGAATAACGACGGAGAGAGGGCACACCGCAACCCGCATAACGGTAGTGCACCCACGGCTGTATTTTTTCAGTCAATCGTCAGTTTTGGCACGGAATCTGTTCTTTCGAATCCAATTGGCTATCCGTATTTGTCATTGCCAACTCCCTATTTATAAAGAACAAACCCCTCAAAATATAATTTGGCTGATCGATGTAATTCGAGAAATCGATTTCGCTGAAGCATTCAAAATCAAAGGAAATGAAAATATGTTTGCCCTTAACCTTCAGATTCCTGTGATGCAAAAATTTGTTGCAACGCAGGACATCGATTTAGAAGACGGACGAGCCTCTCCGTGATATTCGCATTTTGACACTAACGCGGAAATTATACAATACATAATGTTTTTGCAGCTGCTCAGCGAGCATTTGGCCTTTTAAAGAGGTAACCTGCTCTTCGTAAATTTCCGTGTGAAGCATTAGAACATCATTATCATCTGCTTCTTCTGAGAACAGATTTCCCAGTTAGTCGTCTTCAAAATGGGTTTTTAATTGTTGACCAGCGGTGGAATTCCGGTCTCTCAAGTTTCACTTTGAGATGTCAACTTTCAAGTGATTCCAGGAAAGAGAAACCGTGCGCAGGAAGGGAATTCGATAAATAAAACTCCAATAAGTTTTAAATTAACTGTGTGCAAATCGAATGCAAGCAAACTCTGAGAAATAACGAAGTGGTATTAGAACTGTTATTCTGCAGCATATAGCATTCTGCTGAACTCGGAGAAGGGAATTTGCTAGCCGTAATATTTACTTAGAATGATTATGGAAATATTTATCTTAAATAATGATGTTAGTCATCCGCTTCAATTGAGGAAAGAAAAGAAAATTTGACTACGCCCGCAGAATATATATTTATAATACATTTTTATTATTTTATAATTATTTATAAAATATATATTCTGTGGACGCAAGGAGATTTTTTTTCTTTCGTCTGATTAAGTTCCACCATATCTCGCCGGAAGTGATTCATTAAATCATCCGCTTTTTCACGGAACGATTCATTACCTGCCTCTTGAGACCCGGTTAACGGGCTTGTCCGCAACAAGAGCGCCTTTATCGATTGGCGTGCGGTGTTCGAACAACTATCCTGGAGTGTTCTTTTTATTTGCATTCAGCAATGAATGACTTTTACCATCAGCTTATCTGATTTTACTTGCGGATGTTCGTTGGTACATTCGTCGAATTTTATAGGGAAAGTATAACACAAACAACGTTCTCCGAGAAACTTTTCTCCAAATTCATCATCGTCTTCCTCTTACTTTCTCAATCCATATCAACAAGTTATTTGGTAACCTTTCCCGATCACATTCGGAAATTATCACTCTTTGGCTGTTTTATCGGAGCATTTTTCATCATAAATTTTCCTTTCGAAATTGAATGTTCTTATTTCAAGCGCTGGAGGGAATAAATTGCCTCATTGGACTTATTTATTTTAATCGCTACAAACTGTTCATTACTTGCACCTAAATCAAATTTGTTTCACTATCATTACTATTTAAATTGCAGGTTTCGTAGACTGTTACTAAATTGTTATCACACGCGACCTGTACGAGAAAATTTTATCTCCTATATATCAGAGTCAACGATGCGAACATTTTCGTCTCCTCGGCCGCTGTTTACGTAAATAAATTCAGGAATTTCAAAAAAAGCTCGCGCGGTTATTTTGCTCCTTGATGTGCGTGTAAAGCCAGTCGTGTGAAAAATGTGCGAAAGGAAGGAAGAAGGGAGGAAAGGAGAAGGAAGAAGGGAGGAGGAAGAAGGGAGGAGGAAGAAGGTAGGAAGTCAGGAGGAAGGCAGGAGACGGAAAAACTGGTCTTCGGACAAATGATATCCCTCGTGTGTTTTGCCGCTGCGAAGCAATGAATCATGGGAAGGCAGCTGTGTCCCGTGTGGGTGGGTCCATGTGGACGAAACACGACGTTTTCGGTGTTAATTCCTGCGAATACAAGAAAGGTTGGCTCGGGCGGATACACGGCAGGGAATTTGATCCACTCGATTCGATTATTCCAAATGGGAATATTACTCCAAATACCTCCCAGATCTCGAATCGGTTGATTTACGCGAATATTCTATCTCTGATTGGGTTAATACTTATTATCGCTTAACACCTGCATGCGTCTTAACAATTCAATCTATTAGTCGTTTCCTTAGGACATTTCTTTTCTTCGCCTTTCTATTCTACCTGCAGTTACATGCTTAGACGACACCTAAAATATGAGTCCTCTGCCTCCGTGTCATATCTTCGATTGAAAGTGCCTGAGAGACTTCATTTAATTTCCTTTTAACCCAATGTCTACGCCACGCCAAAAAATCCTAAATATCGATGATGTTCGAAAGCGGTGAAGCCAAACCCTGCAAATAAAATATTTTGCAACTCCTTATCAACGTCCTTTACTATCATTTCCTTCTTTTCATGTGATCTTCTTTCCCTACTCTAAACTCGTCATTATTCTCCTATCCTCGAAAGAAGTGCCTGGATCGGACGTGCTTTGTATAGTTTAGCAATGATAATTATGAAGCCGAATGCTCCAAAAGGATTCATTATTATAAATCTATAGATTGTCAATATCTACATGGGTTACGCAAACTATCAATTTTTAGAAATTAAATATTAATTCTTCGGTGTAAGAACACAACTAGGCGGAATATCTCCGTACCAATTTAAATGGCGCTCATGAAACAAATGCCTATAAAATATACGTTGAATAAATCAATAGAAAAGACCGTAAATACAAAAAAATAATTAATAAGAAAACCTTTAAAAGCTTCATAGGCCTTTTTAAGGGGTTTCCCATATTTTTATATCACGATTTAATTATAATTCTTCATTTGAATATTCTGAGTTTTATTAGTTATGAAAATTTCAAAGAAGCGTGAAATATTTTTAAAACATCGAGAAATTAAATTAAATTTAAAAATATTCTTTAAAATCCGCAGAGAATAACATAGAAAATCAAATTTTTCTAAAAATGTAGCAACAACCGGTTAAACTATATATGCGTGGAAACTCTGACATTAAACGTTTTGCGGCTGTTAGCGATTTTCGTAAGTGAGATAGTTAAAAGTAAAGTTGAATGATGGAACTATTATCACCCAAACTATAGAGCTAGAAATATTTGACAATCGTTCCAGATATAATATTACCGTAGCGGTGGCTAAGAGAAGGTAAAGTTGAATAGGAAATAATTACATACAAAATATGCAAATTTGAAGTCTGTCGAATGCTGATCATTTTGTATTCCTATCAGCATTTAAGTTAATGTGTGCATTAATGTGAGATTAAACTATAATAACAGAATTTTTGGCGAGCTCTATCTCTTAAAATATAATAATCACGTTGCTTTGTCCGAATTTTTTCACTCTTCGGCAAGATTTTAATCGAGAGGAAAAAATTAGAAGTGTTTCACCGCTCTCATAATAGATTTCTCCTCTTTTTTATCTATGATCAAATCCGATTTCCTCTAAAGTCAGTTATTGAAGAGAATAATAATTATATTGAAATTGGATTCTAAGTAAAATTATCGATGATGCAACAAGAGAAGTGGACTCGGCGAAGAGTCGTCAATAACGACCACGTTTTTAAAACAAAGGAGGGAATTGAAGAATTTCACAAGTCGGAAAATGTACGCTTCTTAACTTTCATTAACATGGAGAGATGTTTTGCGATTTTTCAGTATTTTTGCGAACAAATCTCAGCGAGAGAGAGCAAATGCGTGCGCTAAAAAATGCTACGCGATGCAACATAGTAAGCGTGACGAAAAGATATTATATATTTTTTATTTGCGATCGTAATCTCGATCGACTTTTCTTGTTAGTCTTTCGATAAAGCGATATTCGTTCAAACAACCTCTCCAAGAGTAGTTATGAGTCCAATAATAAAAAAATCCATTCTAATCTATGTGAAACAAATTTGAATCGCGTAGTTAGAAGAATCGGTGGCAAGACGGCGAAGACTCTGTTTTGATTGGGGTCGCAGAAATGGAGGCAAACACACAATCAGCCACGGACGGTCCAAAAACTCTTTGTGTCGTTGAATGGATGCGTGTGTGTACTTAGAGTGAATGACGCATTTATATCTCCCAAAGGGATGAGAGATCTGCATTCAAGTGAAGCGGGGCCGAGATTATGGCTCAAGGTATCTTTGCAACCCTCACCGCGGAATAAGTTTCTCCCTCATTATTCCCCTTATATATTTGCCTTTTAAATGGCAACTTGAAAGAGTGGCTGATTGAAGAGAAGTTTGCGAAACTGCGCGTGGGCTCGTGCCATTGTTTAAAGGAAGAAATTGGATGGACGCTGCAATCTTTGCGGAGATTTAAGGCATGTCGAGGGAGAAATTGAATGGAATGATAAATAACAGTAAACAGATCTCTGTAAAATCCACGACTTAAGTTTAGTCTACCTATCTTAAAGTCTTAACTCTTATTCAGTGCAATTTCTAGAAGATGAAACTTGAGTAAATAAGTTCCTTTTCTACGTAATATGAAGTCATTATTAACCTCCATCGTATAAAATTCATTGCGTTTAATCAAGAAGATTTTCTCATTTTTCGTGCAGGTAAAGGGAGATTAAAAAAAACGCGAGTTTTGTTTTATCGCGATTCATCGTATAATTTTCAATTTGAGCTTAAATACGATTTTGGTCACGGAACGTCTGTGGAAAGGTTTTCATGAGAGACGTCGAGAAGACTGCATTAGTCGCTAGGAAGAGTCTTCGCTTAGCAATCCACGAACATTCAATTGATTACGCGTAATAGATTCTAGAATATAGTACAACAGAAAGTCGGAGTATGTTCATATTCGTAATGGAGAAGGAACGGATAAAGCAGGGCAGAGAAAAAAAGGGAAAGAGGGTTAAGAAATGGGAGTGCGGGTTGGTCGGGATGACGAAGGAAGTAACCCTTGGTGCGCTACTTACGAAATAATGGAACGAGGGGTGGAGGGGAGTTCTTGGGCACTCGAGGAAATACTTGAAAATAACTTCCTCTCCTAATTGGCATACGCTCGTCCGTAAAGAGAAGATTCCCTCATTCGACGTGCGCATGGGAGTTGCCTTTTGTTTCGGCGCTAATGAATAGAGAGGAAAAAAGATGGAGAATAGAGACATTTGCTCGCTCAAATAATTTTTATCTTCTCGAGAGAGACACAAAAGCGCATTCATGGGAATGTGCTTGTTCTGCTCTGCAAGATGGCGGCTTGTCGGGGGCGTATGAAATCCTCGGCGGCGACCAAATACGTAATTGTGGACTGAATGCCGAGAATTATTTCAAACTGAGTCGCGTTTCCTAGGATGGCGGACGGTGGGAATCGATTTCTATTTAAAATGCATCGAAGGATTCAAATGACTCGCTGGGTGTATTTTATATTGCTTTATTTCTACATATAATCTCTAAGAAATATTGGAGTAATTTTCATATCTAGCTGTTTCACCATCGGATGATTCTCAACTTCCTTGCAAAGCGTTTCTGTTGCCTGTGCAATACTTTTGGGATGTTATATCCTGTTAGATTTTGCCTGGTCGACATAAATGGGACTTGCTTTGAAAAGCAGGAATTTTGGAATTGAGAATAACATCAAAGCCAAATGATGATTGCGTATCCGCGATCGGTTGTCGTAAAAATAAGCTCTGTATAAATTGCAAACATTTTCTCTAAATTAGCTCTTTGGCATATTCGTCGACCTTTGACTGCCTCCTAGAATCATAGAACGGGATGAAACGGAATATTTTTCATTACTCCAGAGAAGAGGATTAATCGAATTGGAATCGATTATTTTCAGGAGCGACAAAAGTCCGTTTACTATCCGCCATTTCTTTAAAGTTTTCTGATGATCAGTGAACGTACATTTTTTCCTTTTACAAGTGATTCGTGAGAGATATCGAACTCCTAAAACGATTCTTGCTTACCCTTGTCTTTTATCATTTTGTTAGGCCTACAGCTTCAAAAGCAGTAAAATTTCACGAAGAAGCGGGATGTAAACCTACCGTACAATACTCTCAGGCTTTATTTTACCCCTTTACTTGCTGAGCTTCTCCCTCTCATCACCAGGGAAACAGGTTTGCTTTATTTAATAGCTCTAAGAGCCCTCCACTCTAAATTTGTCTTGTGGTTTGTTGACTGAGCACACAGGAGAAGGAAGAAGGGAGGGTTGAAGATTAGTGCTTTTATGGAAACCCAAATGAGAAAATACTGCATCGATAGGAATATTCAGTAATTGAGAGAGCAACGGCTGCGTTGCCCTCCATTCATTTATTTTAAAAAGTTCAGTTCCTGCCACGCTTTCTATTTTCTATCTTGATCTTTCGCTGCGAGCGGAAACAATCTCTCGAAAGAAGAAAAAACACAAAGAGTAAAACAAGATTAAAATACGTGTGCGTCTTCACAACTTTACGGAAAAGCCCGACAGATGGTTTAGCATTGAGATAAGTGTCATTATCTTTAAAATGTATGGAAAAGTGATTTAGCTGTGCAACCACAATTTAGGGTTGTATCGCAACTACGTTACGCACACTGAAGTGAAATGTCTTCCATAGAAATACAGTACCTTGGTGAAGTATGAAATCGTTACGCCGCTTAGACCGTCTCCCGAGAAATAGTTTCAGTAGACTTCGATAGAAAACATTGTTGTTAATTCCCAGGCAGGAAATCAAAAATGTTGAAAAGGTAAAAAATTCATCGTAACAAACTTTTACTAGACCACTAGTTTAATATCTGAAAAAACACGACCTATGTTTCGTAGTGTCGCTACATCATCAGGTGACAAGCGTAGCGACGCTACGAAACCTAGGTCGTGTTTTTTCAGATATTAAACTAGTGGTCTAGTAAAAGTTTGTTACCATGAATTTTTTACAAATTAAGAAATACCACAATGTTAACCCTGAGATGGTTTCGTTTGTTGAAAAGGTAGTCAGTTTAGTACATTTTCGTGATAATCGTTTGAATAAATAGTGGCAAGATCCATCTTAGCAAATGATTGGAATATTTACTCGAGAATATTAAAGTTACGTAATTAATTTTAAAATAATTCACTCTCCGAAGAATACTGATAATTCGATTAATCAATTCTTTAATTTCCAAACAATCTCATTGGTGTCCTAGAACCAACTGCAGATAATATATCGCTAAAGTCTCGGTTTTGTTTTGAGACAACACAGGGAAAAACCACAAGTATTGTTGGTTCATTGAGTGTTTTCTATGGAAATCATTTCTGTCTGGCACACCTTTACAATCTCTTATTGAATAATATCCTACTTCTGCTTCCTATAGCGAAATGTTAAGTTTATAAAAAAAATAATTTAAATAGTATCAAGTAATCTCGGTAATATAGCGTTGCCACCTGGTAATCATACCAACTTGCCGCGTATAGATGAAATAAATGAACAGATAATAACATGGCGATCAATAAAATAAAGAAGGTAAATTTGAATTCTGAAAATTGAGACAAATGGCATTGCGCTTCATTTTTATAGTTTCACTCCATCTCCCTCGAATCAATCAAATTATCTATCGAATATTCTACGTGAAACTTCTTTTTTTTGGTTCAAAATGCAACGGAAGAATTTATTTGAATGCCTATTCATTTATAAATCAATATTGTGATATTTATAAATTTCCAAGTAAAGTCCTAACGCTCAGCCAATTATTTTTATAATCTTTACTTTTTTGCATCGCTGCGGAGGTTTCCCCTAGCTCAGAGGAATGCATTGAGAGTAAAATGACGTTTCAGCGGCGTAAAGAATTGAGCAGCGAAGTCCGTACGAAGGCAATGATGCATTGCAACCGCTCTTGTTTGATTAATATTGGTCTCCGTCAGAAGCGAAGAGAAGAAATGAGAAAATGTCTCGCCTTAGATTCGTGTTTGAGATACCAAAAGGAACCGGTCTTTTGTCTAGAGGGCGTGCCTGACGCCATCGGCCACTCCTGAGGATTGCTCACTGCCTTCCCAGTTACCTATATGATGGTCTCGTTTTATATCCGAAATTTTAAATTCGTCATTCAAGTAATCGTAATTAATATTAAACCGGTTGATAAGTAAATGATGTGCTTTATGTGAATTTATATTTTGAAATAAACATTTTTGATATCTACAAAGTTATTCAGATATGATTGGTTTGAGATACACGAAACTCTTGTTATTAAAAAAATCATTTCACATAATAATATTTACAAATTAATTTTTCATAACCCTATCTAAGTATGTCTACGGTGGAAAAAAAACATAATAAATTATCGCTTTCATGAATAATATTCGTACAAATAAGGAGTTCCTAGTCAACTTTTATAATCAATTCAAATGAGTATTTCCACACATATTTCTCATCTAAATCACAATTCTTGCTTTACAAACAAATAGCGCCATTTTGAAATCATTTGCTATCTTGCTATGGAATTTGATCGCTGAAAATATTCGAGTGTTGAAAACAGTTCTAATTTAACCGGTAATCGTGCAATTATTTCGGATATTTTTTTAAGAATCAGTTATTACTAATTTACATTCAGCTGAAGGGGTGAATTAATTATTCTTTCTTATGGTGACCAAGAGATACATCCTTAGTAAAAAGGTTAGTGTATATTTGCACATGAAGACGTGCACACAGGAAAAATCCTAAGGAAAAACTGACTTGAATAAAGTCAGGGAGTCAAACCCGGATCTTCCTTTATCTAGGAGGCTGCTACATCCAGCTGAGCTATCCGGTTTTAAAACTGTTTGAGGAAATGCTCTGGCAGGACAGATTAATCGGTTATACCCCGACCTTTTTCAAGTAGGTTTTTCTGTGGAACATACTAATGTTAAAAATGACAACAACCATAGATGATTTCAAAAATATATCTCTATTGTAAAAAAATAGATTGTTTACAATAAGATGTGCATTATTTTGAAGCGCGAACAATACGTAGGTTCATCGGGTGGTTATAACACTATGTTCTGACCTTCTCAACTACATTTTTCGATATTTTTCCACTTTTGTTTTTTTCCAAAGCAGCAAAGGCAATATATTTGTCTTGAACATCCCTCCATTCTCACGGATGAAGGAGAGGTTGAGATGATCCGGATTGTGGACCCTTTTATATATCAATAATCCCTCTTTTCCGATTTTAATAGAGTATCTACATGTTATTACCTAAATGCCGTAATGGTAATTACGGAACGGAATCTGCGATCTTTCTCTGTTCTTGCGAAACAACAGGAAGGCATTTACCAACGCTGTTTCAAGAATAATCTCTGTAGCGACTTTTCTATACCACTTAAATGTCGGCGGAGTGGAATGTGACGACAACTCATCAGGGACGTCTATTGATGATTTACCCGAATTTTAATCTAAAAGGGCTCTCATCAACTCCTGCCCTCTTTTCTTTACTGGTATCATTTCGTCAGAGGTGGATAACAGTAATACTTCCTGTTTGTCTTTCCATTTCATCACGGACAATACATTCTTCCTTCTTCAGTCTTTTATTTATCACTTCTTTTGAGAGCCCCATCTTGTTTCTCAGAGCAATTCCAATGGAATGGATTTTACAATTTTTCGATAAATCGGATAGAGCTCCCAGTTTGTGTTATAACTATCCGTAATAGTTTTCGTTGCGTGGGTTCCGGAGTGCAATTGACGAAGAATGCGCTGTAAAGATCATGTCAAAGGATCGCGACAATACATGTTCGATGGGAAACGAATTCGTCCTGTTTGTTTGATTAGGTTCTAGATTTGTTTTTGTTCGCTAGTTGTTAATTAAAGTGAGTAGATTTCCTGCAATAAAACGGGATGTGATTGAGTTTGGGGCTACGCGAAACTTAGCAAAGGTTTTATTTGCTTCTTTTCCATAAATAGTGTTCTCATTGGAAGTGAAATATTTCAATTCATCGCGTTCCAGATTGGTGTTTTTAAATTTTGGTTCTTTTTGTGTCCCCGCTTCTTCGTTTTCATTCATAGGTGTTGCGAATGATTATAAAATCTGATCATTACAGATACGAATTAAGTTGAAAGCGAGAAGTATAATAACTTTGAAGAAAATTAATAAAACTTTCATCGGGTAATTATTTTGATTCTTCAATATTTTATTTTGAATAGTGGTTTAAAGTAAAGGAAAACTATTGGTAACGTTAGCTAACATTTAAAAGAAAATTTGAAAGCTGTTTGGAAGATGATGATGTTAGTGCCGAAGGCACTCCCCTACCTGGATTTGGAATAGCAAATTTGTCCGTAACGTAACGTAACGTAATTTTCCTCTTCTCCACCTATTTAACTTAAGTTTTATAAGCAGCAAAGATGCATCAACGCAAAAACCTTCACAGTCTTCAGAATTCAATTGTGATGAAGTATGAGTCTAGGAAATTCTAGTAGTTTGAATCATCTAAGATCAGGTTTTTTAAGTGTTATTAGTATTACAATATTTCAGGGACCTTTTGTTTTCCCACACTTAGAATGCTAACAACAAAATTTTCTAAGCGAACACTTTGATGGGTTTATGTCTCACTCTCTTATTCTTAGACAGTGTTTCCTATAATTGTCTTTGCTCAGTGCTAGTAGAGTGACTTAGTTTAAATATACATTACATTACATTTGTAGTTTTCAGAATTCATCATTAAAAGGCGAATATTATTTTTAACCGAAATACTTTGGTAGTTACGTCTGATTTCAATGAAAGCAAATTCAGTATCTATTCCTCACGCGATATTTTGTGCTCTTTGTGGTAAAGAGGTTCTGAAAATGCGTAAGTTAAGGAGAAAGACACAAAGGTTCGAAGAGAGGGGCCACCTCTCAGCGATGGAATGATGTTTTACCATCAAATTTGACAGCGAGAAAATGCCTTTGTCGGACTCCGGTTTGTGCTCGTCGCCTATTTACTCTGCCTTCGCTCAGAATCTCCAACATGACATTTTTTTCTCGCATAAATAAAACTCGTCGGGGGCTGAAGCGACCACTTTCTCCGCCGAAAGGAAATACCTTATTTACTTCTTTTTTACAGTTCGATCTGGGTTCCTTCTCTGACAACGTCCTTAGGGTGCTCGTCATTTTAAGAAAGGGTCGCCGTCTTGGGAGAGTTGCTTAGAATGAATTGGTGTACGTAGGTATCCTACTATTGGCTGCTTACTCGAAGAAGTTGGTTAAGGTTCAAAAGATAAATAAACAATTTATTTATTGTATTTATTGAGCTATCTTATTTAAGTCCTAAATGCAGAAGAACAATTTGAGTTAGTTTAATTTGAAATTGCATAATTTTAGTTAAATCCCGTAAATTTAAGGAACCCATATTAAATGAAGATACTTATATTATTTAAAAGAATATTATTAACGAAAAATCATCTTGAACTGTAATAAATGAAAAATAATGATTTTTATGAAAATTTCGATAATTAAATATTATGAACACAAAAAGAGCGATCATACTGCAGAAGCGTATAAAGTCATTAAAGGCTTAGAATGATATACATTTTCATAATTCCGAAGCAGAAAATACTCCCACCAATAACATTCGTCATAGAAAAAGAGAAGGAAATAAGGGTGACTTTGAAATGTAAGACACATACGCCGAAAATGAATGAATTACAAATCAAATAATTTGCGACAAAGAAGAAAGACGCTTATGTGAAACGAGTGAATTCTGAATAGTTGCATGAAAAGATGGGTCAGAGGAAGGTGACGAAAGTGGTGACTGGATGCATCGGTGGTGTAAGTACCCTGATGCAAGTTGTCTTTAGAGGTGTAGCAGAGGGTGCAAGCAACCGTTACTTTCATAATCTATTGCTCTCGCGAACTTGCGGAAAAAATTACTTTTTAAGCGACTGCTTCAAGCATCGTTTCCTCTGATAAACTGCTTTCCCAGAATTTATTATTATAAGAATCCCATCTTGCATCCTGAAGCATCTCATTTTTTTGAGTATCACCCACATACTACTCTTTATCACAAAGTATTTACCGACATACTACTCTTTATCACAAAGTATTTACCAACATACTACTCTTTGGCACAAAGTATTTACTAACATACTACTCTTTATCACCGTAGCCTCGCCTCTTATTGTGGCACTCATCTCGATGTCACCTGCCGACTATTGCATTTGCATCCGGGAATTAGAAAACGAAAGACGTTTTGTCAAGTATTGCTACCACAAATTAGTGGGCGTTCACTCTTAGAAGATGTATCATACTTACTCCCTGTTACATATGCCGTTGTGATACTATGAGAAAAATCAAGGGAATAGATTCTAGAAAGAATCGCTTCAAGAATTCATTTATCCGCGTACAGAAATGAGCGGAAGTAACGAATTTTGAGTGCGTACAGCCCAAAGGCGACGATGTGGAACTCTTTCTCATAAAGAGACCACGGCTTAACAGAGAAACTAATCGAGAAGTTAAGAAGTCTTTGGAATTTACTTTGCCATAGTCACATACGCTTTTCTCACGCAGCTATTACGCCATCGTAAAGTGGCTAAGGAGAAGCATGGCGTAATTAGTGGTCCTTTAAAAGTCATTGTGGCTGTTGATGAGTGCGTACAAGAAGCCGATGACATGGTCAACGCATCCTCCCATTCACCGCTCGGATTAGTCTGCATGAGTCAACTTCGGAGACTCATTCAACACGGCCGCATTAGAGTACGTCAGCAAGGAATCAGTTCCATGTCTACATCACCTCCTTTGTTATTCCGAAACAAGGGGCCCCCTATTCCCGCGAGCAATCATCTCATCGCGATGCCGCCCCCGGGGAGAGCCCGTGTTTTTCGACGAATTAATTTGTAGATGAGAAGTGTGGTCAAGGGACGCTTGGGAATCGAGCTGGTCCTGCAAAGGGGAGATTACTCGTAAACGACTCCGCGTTAACGAACCGCCAGCGAAACAAAATGAAATGGATCTCGAGAGAATAAATTCGGACGTTGCGTTAGCGTCGGAGTTAAGATTGTATTCGTCGTTGCTTTAATAAACGATGGCCTTCAAATTCCGCGCCTCGTAAATAATTGACGGATTCATTCGAGTGGCTGCCGAAGCCGAGAACGCAATTCCGTATCAACTTTTAGACTTAACACGATCCCAAAGGCAAGCCCTCAATTCTGAAAAGCATAATACAAAAGGTCGGAATTAAGCTGAACGTGATTTATTCCAATCCAATTTTCTCAACCATCATTCATAATCTGACCAAATAAATTTGACAAGTCTCAAAGGGTTCGAAATTTCATTCTTGAGTATGTATACACGTCTCTAAACATCGTTTTATTACCAAATTAATTAAATCAGTATTAATGAGAAGGATAAAAAGTGTGTTTGACCATACACAAGTGCATGAGCTCCCGGATAGCTATGTGGGCAGAACGTTTGACTTCGGTCCAGGCTTCGATTCCTGGAGCGAGCACAAATTACTTAAACTGTCGGAGCTTTTTTACCAATAGTTCTACACAAGCGGTTGTAAGTGGCCGAACGAATCTTCTTATAAGAATCATGTTTTCCCAATCTAAATTCAAATATTTCCTATAGTTTAAATGCTAATTATTGTCCATACACAATCTCCGGAGAAAAGTATTTAATTTCGTTCAATTTATACCGTTATAATGAATTTTAGATCATATTAATCTCAAAAGGAATAAATTAAATAATCTAAATTACACGGAGCGTGTAAGTGAGGAAATCAAAGGTTTATTTCAAAATTTTAACATTTTAGAATTAAACTTTAGTCCGAATAGAAAAACGAAGTTGGCAGAGTTATACGTAAATCACTCACGCAATGAGAATAGATAACGGGCATAAGTAAGCGTAAAGCGATACGACTGTTATATTAAGCGATGATTCAAATTTTTGCCGTCATACGATGCCTCTAAATTCGTTTGCATTCTCTAAATCGCCGAGTTTTTCCTCTCGTTGGAGTCAAAATAGACGTTGCTGCAAAACGAAAAAAATAGCCGGGTCCCTTATGCACCGTTTGTGATAAAGAACCCTTATCTGGAGGTCATTCCCGGTTTGCCGGGACTCATAAATCGTGCAAATCCCCAAGAAAGTGCAACGATCTCTCCTCTCATGGTGGCCGTAGGTCGCGGTAAAACATTTCCCAAAAGAATGGGGAGGTTTAGCAAGGAGAAGTCTTATTTTGAGAAATCCTTAAAAAACCAAATGAGCGCTCTTTATTTACCGTGCCTTAGAAGGCCCTTTTGGTAAACATCGTGGCAAAATTATCTACCATTTAAAAGAGGGAAAAACTTGTAAAAAGTTAGTATCAGATAATCTCAAATGGTTCCAAATTAGGGGTACAAAGGATGTGAGAAAATAACGAGCCTACAATGTCTACTTTTTTCTCCTTCTTAAATGAGAGGTACACAACTTTAGTTAATTTTACAATTGTCCCTGAATATCTATGAAATCAACTGATATGCAAATGGTATTCTATCGGAATCACTTTAATCTAAAGTATCTAATTTGCATTCTAATTGAAGTAATTTGTGGAAATGAATTACATTGTATTATTTTTCACGAAGAGATTAGAGGGAAACGCTTTTCGAATACTGAATTTATAATATTTCGCGGAATAAACACAGTTAAATAATAAAGTTTTCATGATTGCTGTCGATTTTGTCTGAAGTTGACTTCTTCGTCAATTAATTGAAGGAAACTTTATTTATAAAATATGCCTTTCATTCCCAGTATTTGAGAACCACAAATTGAACAATTAAAATTTCCTCCTATGTAATAATTTCCTTTTACCGGTATTTATTTATAATTATTTCTAACTTTCATTGAAAATAGACATATCTGTCATGGATCTTCTCCGTAATTTTCCATTAATTAGTAGTTTTCTCTATACAATCTCATCTAAAATTAATCTGAAAATTATATTAAATTGTGTTTTGATGACGAATCAGCTAATTTCGCCAAACCAAAGGAAAAAATCGAGGAATGCCATATTAGCCACTTCATATTACAAAGTAGAAATCAGCTCCTGATAAAAATGATTTTCACTCTTTAATTAATTCGAAAATGCAATTAAATGAAACATAAGAGAGATAGTCCAGAGGCCTCGAGCGTGAGAATTAAAGCGGACCACATAATCTTATGCGGGGTTAGAATTAAATATGCCAATAAAACTATACGTATATTATTGGTTTCTGGATCAATTATTACGGAATAAAATCGATTGAAGAAGCCGTTACTTGGTGAAACTGCATTATGGAAATAATGGCGGAAATTAATAAGGAAAAGTTACTCAAAATATACCAAGTTAAGCCCTCTCCTGTTAATAATTCTTGATACGATTTAGACTGAGTGTGCATTCAGTAGCCAAATCCCTAATACGAACTTGGTATCGCAAAAACAGTTCAAACGGACTGTGTTTAAGGTTTTCAATAAATTTTATTCATTTAATTTAAATTACATTCATTTAAATACACTCTTCAACATTAAATTATGCAAACAATTGGAATTTTATTTAAATTGTAATTGTTTGCACGCACTTCTTTATTTTTAATTTCTATCAATAAAAATCTTTAGACAGCCTATACTGTGTATATTTTTTGTAAACATGTGTTTGCGGTTTTCAAATTACCTTTGAATAGTTTCAAGGTTTTGTTTTTACATCTGAAGAGTTTGACTGTTCTAGAAAGAGCTGTGAATATAGACGGGTAACGAATACAAAAAATACAAATGTTAAACGCATTTCCGACGAAACGGCCGAGATCGCTGTTCGTACACAATACCTATCAATTAGGGTGGATTTAGAATATTTCAGCCGTTCTTTGAGGTGTTAACGAGGGATTATCAATGCGGAATCGATTTGAAGGGCAATCCTCCTTCGCTTGATAGGCGACGGTGATGCAGTACTAATGCGGAGGCGTGTCTGCGAAAAAATGTGCAAAAGCGCGACGAGGAGTGGAAAAAGGAAGATTGAGGGTTGACACGGCAACTGAAGATTCAAATAGAAAAAAGTCAACTCGAGGAACACCATTCGGAGGTCAATGCACCAGACAGTTTCTTCCTTTAAACTGCCTCATTTTGTGTTAATTAAAAGCCAAAACAAGTAGCAATTCATTAGTAGTGGGGTTGGGATGGGAAGAACCGAACATCCGCTTCCTTCCTCACTTTCTCTCTTCATTGTCCCCACATTCGCTCACTCTGACTCCGATTTGATCCATACTGGCTTCGTGACCCCACTGGCAAACAATTATCCGACAAGTCCCGATTGACATACTTGCATTCGATGCCTTGGATTTCGGAATGACTTCATTTTCCCGCTGTTTGCGATTACTTTCGCTGTTTTTCAGACTCGAACACGGATAAACGGATTCGACGAGCGGAAATATTTCGATAGCCATTCTTAAACCAAAAGTGACCAAAATTTGATAAAAAGGGCAATGGATGATACCACAGTCACTTATTAGAATAGGGTACAACCGGTTTCAACGCTATAACGTCATCACCAACATCCCAAACGAAGAAAGTTCGTCGCTGATTCAGCTAGAGCAAATTCATTTTAATGACCGAAAGCCTCGGATGGCATAAATTTTCTCTTAGAAAAACTTTCAAAAGTCTTAAGCGGTGATTTTGCATTATGAGGCCACATTTCCCTAAATGGAAGCGAGATCCTCGCAGGTGTATGGGACTGACAATTTTATCCACTGAGGGGAAAAAGAAAATTCCGAGAGAATTTCAACCCGCAGATTCCTCATGTCTAACTAATACTCGCAGGAATCAAATTCTTCCATTCATTTCATATCTTTTTCTAATTTACCACCATCTTACTTAGTTTCATTCTGTTTTCCTCCTTTCCTCCCTCATTCTCTATTTAATTTTGAAGAACGATCCCTTTTCTCCACTCTTAAAGAAATTTAAAAATTGTTTATTCTTTCTGATGATTTGGCGTACCCTGAATATCGGTCTACTTGAACGTAAGCAAGGCACAAGTTAGGAGTGGGCGGCGTTCCCCAGCCATCGTCTGGAAGAAGGGCTTCCCGAATTGGAGTAAACAGTGGGGGCTGTGATTCCTCCCCTTGAGGAATCCTCTGAGAAGCAGATAGGAGATGGGTCAAAGTCAATATTGTCCAAAGAGGCTAATCTCTGCAGTCCCTATTCACTCCTGCCAACGACCCTCGTATTTATGGAGATCTGAGTAAGCGATGGCCAACCCTGAGCCTCCACTCGGATCTTCGTGACAATCAGATTTGCCTCGCTATTTTAGTTTTGTTAAAAATATCTCCATTTTCCTTTGGCGAAACTTTCTAACATTTCGCTCGATAGGAAAGTAAAGTGACCAGCGATAGAACTTCGGTGTCACTGCGATTCACGTCTCGAAGCGTCTCTATGGTGATAATGTGGTGGAAATAAGGGGTAAATGGGTTCCCTAGACTAGACTACTTCTACTATACATTCGAAAAATAATTAATCCCTTTAATAATCGTTTACAAGTAGAAATTCAAGGAGGCTATGACAACTTCTGTCAAAACGTTCACCAAGGAGATATTTTACGATTACTCATTCAGTGGTCTTAAAAAGTAAAAGAAATGATAGGAACAGGATTCTTGAAACCCATCAACACGTACTATTACGTCCTGCGTTATTCTCCGCTTCTTACAGAAACATTATTTTCGTATAATGCCATATAATATACATATGTGGTCATTGAGGAAGAGTTCTTCTTCGCATATAAGCGTGTTTTTATTTTTTTTGAGTATATTATATCAATTTAAAAGATATGAACATTTTATCGAATTTTACACCCATGATCATTTTTAAAACTCCCAATACTCTCTACCGATCCAATATAAAATTCCGTCCCTTAGTTGCTCTTTAGATAATTAGTATGGATGCGAACCACATGCTGTTTAGTGTGAAGAAACCAAAATTTAGCAAAAAAATCTGATGTGGCCAACACATGGCTTTCTCCACATTTAATGAAAACAGAAGCCTATTCCGGTAATATATAAATAACTCCAAAACAATGAGTGTTACAGGAAAATGTTTCATACAAAAGTTGTAGTAAAATACATTATTTATACCTTTTGTAAGTAATTATATATACCTACATTGCATTTTGACAGAGATATGTATGAAAAACTTCCATTTCTGGATAAACAACAACTTCCGGTTAACCATTATTCAAGAATAACTCCTAAAAAATCAGGGTTACGAAACAATGTTTCAAACAAAAGTTGTAGTAAAGTACATTATCTGTAACTTTTGTGCGTAATTGTATATACCTATATTGCATTCTGACAGAGATATTTAAGAAACAAACTTTGTTCCGGATAAACCGCAACTTCCGGTTAAGCGATATTCATCAAAAACTAATCAACTCTTGGCATTGTTAGGGAAATACTAAAATGAAATGAATTTTGGAAATGATCGGATAATTACTATTACTGTTGATAGAGCGCCCACAAACGTTTTTACTACAGACAGACAAACACTGATACACAGACAGACATGCTCGGGAAAATAGCAAAAACGAGCTCTATGGGCCCCAAAACATCTGTTTCTTTCCGTCGAAATCTGGGGGTCGAAATTTTTTGCGAATACAATACTTTCTCTATACTACGTATAGGGAGAATGTAAAAATATTTAAGTGGAGCGTAACCTCAGAGATATTTATTCGTGATATGTGACAAAGAATTTGGCCCGAGGGAAATTGAGATAAATTTCGAAATTTTCATTTGCAGTTCATTTAATTCCATGCCGAATTACCGGCAGGAATTTATGTCCGAATCTACGGAAAGAAGGCATTTTACTGAGATTTCAACTTATGCAAACTATGATGCACAGATAGCAGGGACAAAATCACGGCCAGTAGTGTTTTTGAAAAGAATTTAATAACTTCCCAGTAGGATTGAGAATTCAAAATCACAGAAGACGCGCTTTTCTCTATTAATAAATAATCACAGAAATTTCGCTTATTGTGCGTGGGTTCGACTCCAGATGGATGTAAATTCTTCCTTTTGAAATATATTGTGGATATTTCTATGAATTTTTACTTTCTCCATATACGAAGTATAGAGAAAGTATTGTTTTCATGAAAAAAATTGACTTCGAGATTTCAACGGAAATACATGTTTTGGGGTCCCTAAAACACGTTTTGACCATTTTCGGAACGATACCTGTGTGTATGAGTGTGTGTGTGTGTGTGTGTGTGTGTGTGTGTGTGTATGTATGTGTGTGTGTGTTTGTTTAAATTCCTTTGCGATAACGTGGGAACGTAAAACCTGGCATGTGATCAGAGGTGATAAATGCATTTTATATACGCAGTTTATCGTTTCCCCAGTGATCCGTGGTTCGATGCCAGAGCGCCATTTACATTCCTCTATGCATTGCAAATGGGGATATCTTATTTTTAGGACCTTCCCGGTACGATATCGGTTTAAAACTTTAGATGAAATTAGCGTTATCCCTACCAGGTCGAATCGCATTTTGCAAAAAGTCTCTGTGTTCGACATCAGGTTGTTTCAATTTCCCCTCATGAAAAGCGGAGATTTCAAATATTTCTATGAATTATTTCTCGAGGAGATAAAAATTCATAACCCGGAATTTAAACAGCAGTCATGGACATGTTTTATAAACAGTGTTTACCGTTTCCGTGAAGACCCTTAGTTCGACACCAGGTCACAAATTGCATTCTACCATTCAATTAAATGGGAATACGGAATTTCGTTTGAGGACCTTCCCGTTTTATAGACTTCAAAGAGACTTTAGCAAAGTTCATTACTGATAGCAGTTTGTTAGGGCAGATAGAAATATATATCATGAGCAACTTTTACTCGTGTGTGCGTGTGTTTGTATGAAAATGAAAAATAATTCGAATTTACAACAAGAACTAACAGAATTAAAAATATTAGCTCACGCCTAACGAAGATGGTAGCTACGAATTTTTCGAAAGCATATTCTTCAAGTGATCAATTTTTCGAAAGACAAATTCTTAAAAAATAATGCCACACGCAATGCCAATGACTATACAAGGAGGTTCTTAGTTTAAATGATCCACTACAAATCAGGTCCTGTAATTTCAATTTTGAATAAATTAATATTCATTAGAATGGTCTACTTTCGAATAATTATTCACTTGAAGAATTGATCGTTCGAAGAATTAATTTCGGAAGAATTTGTATGCTCCCGAAGATGGCATTAGAAGAGGAAAGTAAAATATTTTTAGACTCTTCATGATTACCAATGGAATTTGTAATGAACTTATTAAAGTAAGAATAAAAAAGTAAACTTAAATTTCATAATTTTTCAAGGGAATGTTAGCATTCCCCTGTGTAAACTCCCCCGTTTACGAGGTAGGTGAAATCACTGAAAAAAACCCAAGTAAATTAAAAAAAAATAAACACAAGTAAATTTAAAAAAATATGATAAATCAAAGCCTATAAGATACCACAATAAATTTGAAATTTCAAATGATGAATAAATATGATAAATGGACAAATAAGAAGAGAAAAGTAATATTTGAACAACTGTGTGAACTGGCCCCGGTCTCCCTTCACACCAATGATGGATTCCTCTCCAAAAAGTCTAGCCAGCACTAATAATTTTATTTGTATATTGTAAATCCGTTATTTATCGAGATTCGATCGAAAAGTCTCTCTTTAACTTCTGCATGTTTTTTAAAACTCATAGTTCTGCATCTTCGTATTTTACGTGAAATGCAATTAGTTTCCAGAAAGCGTTTGAAAGGTCCTGTGCCAATTTCACTTTCGGAGCTCTTCAAAGTCTGCAAATCATTTCAATGTCTACAATAATGTGGTGAAAAGTTTGTACTGACAAAAATTTAGTTTTTTCCCTCTCCCCTTCTCGTGGAAGTATACTTGTATATACTTTCTACTTCTTTTCCGTTTTTATTTGCGTAATTTTACCTTGTCTTTTTCCTGAGAATAAAATAACGATGTAATCTCGCAGACGACACAGTCATTTACAGGGAAATAGTTAGTTCAGAGGATACATTAACCCTTTCGAACGATTTAGATAGAATTATGAACTGGTGCGATGATTGGCAATTAGAGCTTAATGTAGAAAAGTGTTCGGTAGTTAACTACTTCGAAAGTAAATCTATTATAAATGATTATTCTTATAGCCTCCGAGGGGTAAACCTAATGACAGTAGAATCGGTAAAGTATCTTGGAGTAACTCTCACGAATAATCTATCATGGAGTACCCACATCCGAAATATATGTGGAAAAGCACTTAAGAAACTCGGCTTCGTTAAAAGAATAGTCGGTAGGAGCGAAGAAAAAGTTCGCGAGCGATGTTACTTAGCGTTAGTTAGGCCTCACCTTGAGTATGCATGTAGTGTATGGGACCACGCCGAGAAATTTCATATTCGGGATTTAGAAAAAGTACAACGAAAGGCGATACGATTTGTAAAGAATTGCTACGATAAAACAGCGAGTGTCACTCAGATGTTACTGGACGCGGGATGGGAATCATTAGATGATAGAAGAAAAATTCAAAGAATAAATTTATTAAATAAGTTCAGAGAAATTAGGTTTTCAGATGATGTAACCGATATAATGCGACTCCACTGTTATATGTGCCGTTCTGATACTGCCAGAAAGATTAGGGAAATAGATGCTAGAACGAATCGCTTCAAAAATTAATTTTTTTCGCGAAGTATACGCGAAAGCAACCATTTAGGAAAATAGAGGCAAGGTGCTTGCACCCCCTGCCACACGCCGAAAGGCGGCTTGCAGGGTTCTTACATAGACATAGACAAAGATGTAATAACGGATACAATTCACTCTCATATCTATTAAATATAGATGCTTCTCCGGATTCATTCAAGGATATAGATAGATAGATAGATAGGATACTAATTCACAGGCTAAACCACCAGTGTCATTGACTTGAAATTTTTAGGACGTATTGGCCATAACGTGTAACCGCCAGAAAAAATGCGACTTTGAACCTCAGTGTCATGGGTTCGATTCCAGAGGGGCTCAAAGTCCCGATTTTTCCCGTTTAAATGCATTGCTTCGATTTTCGGGATTTTTTATAAAATACTTTCGGGATAGGTAGAGAATCAAAACTCAAGGAACCTATATATATAGTCATGATCTATCGAAAGCATAAATGAGTTTTACGGAGAATATCCTGGGTTCGATGCTAAGTCGAGGCAAAAATCGGCCGTTTAAAATGAATTGTGGCGATTTTTATGATTATTTTTTGGACCCTTTCCCGATGACATTGAAACATGAAATTCGGCATGAAGTTGGAGATTGGAGTCCTTGGTTCGATCCCAGAGGGCCATTTACATTCCTCAATGCATTTCTAATGGAGATAACGGAGACAAATTTTAGGTACTTCCCGGCATGATACCGATTTCAAACTTTGCACAAAATAAGATCAAGTCCTTAAAAATCATACTGTGCATTCAAAGCGTAAAAATGTACCCTGGGTTCCACACCAGGCGTCTCTGAAATCAGTAGTTGATCCGATTTTTAAGAATTATTTTGAACCCTATCCAAATAATATAGAAACTTGAAATTGGGCATATAGATAGAGATCATAGGTACATTTCAAAAAAAATTGTTTTAGATTTCCTATGTCGCCCTTTGTTCGGCTCCAGAGATCCATTTGCATTCCTGAAAAGTAAAACGTCGTTTGAGGCAGTTGTAGCCAATATTTCTGCCTGAATTTTCACACATAGTTAGAGATGGTGATCTTCTGTTGTGCTGCATAGTAAGTTTACCAGGAAGATCCGGGTTCGATGCCAGACGATTAAATTGAAGCGAATTCTAAGAATATTTTCAATCCTTTTTTTTTCTTTTGAGGACCGTCAAGATATAATGCCGAAATTAAATTAGTGTTGTCGATCTGCTTGCAGCATGCAAGCTACATTTTACTCGTATATAATAGATTTCATATCATAGGCCTTGGTTCGATGCCAGACGATTAATTTGCAGCGAATTTTAAGAATATTTTCAATCCCTTTTTTTTTTTCTTTTGAGGGCCGTCCCGATATGATGCCGACATGAAATTAGTGTTGTCGATCTGCTTGCAGTATGCAAGCTACATTTTACTCGTTTTAAATAAAGACATTATTCATCCAAGTATCCATCAAGTGATAGATTCGGAATTCCTGATTAAAACGCATATTCGTAAAATTATGATTACCTTTCGAATTCTTAAAATAAAAATTATTCATCGTGATAATTAATTATTACGATTCTGTAGAATTAAATGCGTAATAAGTATAAATATCAGAGATTCTACATAAATAGTGCTCTAAATGTGTGCCGTAGGTTTGAATCATTTCCTTCGATGCACAACGCATTCGACAGTCTCATATTGCATGCGTCCATCTTGATTTTTACTTGGGCTCATTTCTCTCCAAGAAGAGAGATCCTAGAGAGCGATTTGGCATGTGTACGAAAAGCGGCCATTGTTTGGCCCAACGAAATTGACTCTCGAAACTAATGTCTATTGTCAAGATTAGAGGAAGGAACTTAAAAGTCCCGACATGAGATGACCAGTAAACACGAGCTTTGTGCTATGCTCCCTTTGTTTCGAGGAGTTCTCTGAGAGAAATCTTCCGTCGAGAGATATTATGAAATTAATCTCTTCAATTCAGAATTTTTCCATCGCTGTTATCCGAAACCCTTTCGGTTCATTCGAGCTTGTTCAGTTCCCTGAATGCATCTCATCCGTCAATCCTAAGGCTGCTTAATATTCGGATGGGGGATGCCGTCCTTTGTCAAAAATAATAATCATTTAGCCGAGATGAAAAAGACCGTCCGGAGACAGCGGATATCAGGGAAAACGTCGGCTTTCTGTTAGACCTATTATTTGGGAGGATCATTATGTTTTCATCGTGATAGAGAATTTTGTAAACGCATGCTTTTTAGTCTATTGGGCTATTAGAGCTAGTTTCATCTGCACAAAGTTGATGAAGAATAGGAGAAATTCGGGTCATAACTCTTTTATAAATTCGTTTACTAGAGATTCTACATATTTTGTACTTAAAAAAAGATTCACGAATGCATTTATACGTTAAAACTGCGAGCGAGAATTGGACGGGAGGATTTTATCGGAATAGAATGTATATATAAGCCTATAATCCTTCGATATTACTTATCTGCTTCTAAATGAGAGCGTTAAACCTAAAAAGGCGTGGAATATGTCGGCGAGAGACATACATTTGTGAGCTACTCGTACACATTCGCTGGGATACCTTTGTCGAAAGATAATTCGGAGGAAATAAAACAGGTCCGCAATCGAGGTACAAATTTGAATGTAATAGAAAAGGGATCAAATATTCAATATTCTTCAAACATCATTTCCTTCAGTTTCAGCGGCATATCGTGACTTCATTGTCGTTCCATCCTTCGAATAACAGCTGCTGAAAGTTATGTGACTTGCCTGAAATCTGAATGGAGGCTGATGAAGTCGCGTAGTTATGGAAGTCAAAGAATAAAGGGTTTTGCGTTCATTTACGACCAGTAGTGGGGACGATGTTTTCACCGATTAAAAGTAATCGCTCTCGTTAGAATTATCAGGAAGTAGAAACGAGGACTAATTAGATTTATGACGAAGATCGTCATAAATCTAATTAGTACTGCTTCCAAGGGATCAAGTGCCACCAAAGCCGGACTAATTGACTACAAAACGCTCGATTTTATATCTCCCGTAAATGAGCGTCTGCGTTCAGGGATTATCGGCTGACTTTTCTCTAATCGGTTTAGCAACGTCAAAGGTAAACATAACATGAGGTTTCCTGGTTCAGTAACAAATACTTTTGCCAAAGTAAGGCTTCGGAGAACCTTTCAGAGTTCCGTAAACCAATTTTCCATTTGCCCCATCTCCAGTTTCAGCATTGATTAGGTTCGGAAATCAAAGGACGCTCGGAAGAAAAATAAAACGAGAGAAGATTCTCCGCACACGACTCATTTCTTTCTGCAAACGCAAGAGTAACATTTTCTCCATTTAGTCGTGGACATAGAAATATGCGAGTTTTCCTTTTTAGGCGGGAGACGGCCATCTTTACTACCGTCCATTCTCTCGAAAGATTGACGAGATCTGACAGAGGAACGGAAGCAATGGGGCGAACGGAATGTGGGCTTCGAGGGAAGGAGCAAATTGGAGGCAGCGATAAGGAAGACCTGCTTCGAAGTTGGTCATTGCAGCTGCCTGTTGGAGAATTCATTCTGAGCCGTTCATTATCGGGAAATATTTGCGCTTTTGCCGATCGATGTATCTTACTTACGAACTTGTTTAGAAAGCTTAAACATTTACCCTCGGCCAATGTTTTCCGTGTATAATCGCCTAAATGAGCATCGTGAGAAATATGGCGTTCGCCAGGTTTTTTTTATTAAAATGCAAGTAATTCTAAAAAATGACTGTCAAGTCCGTAAAATTAAATTATGAAGTTTCGTGCACCGCTCAAAAATTATGAAAAAGGGTATTCTATTAATATATTTCATTAAATGGGGTCCTTAAGAGGGGTGGGTTTGATCACTCAATTCAAGCAGAACGATTCCGCATATTCGAGGAAACTAAGACTCTTTTGGGAGCAAATTTACAGAGTCTAAGGGAATATAATTTTAATCAATGAATTTAAAAATGTATGTTCATCCATTTTTTCTAGTGAATCAGGGAATGGATTAAATAGCTAACTTGATGTGTCCATCTGAATCGAAGCGGATCTACAAGAGGGGGAAGAAGGCCTCGGAGACAGGATCGGATATAATCGCGAATCAGGAAATGGATTGAAGAAAGTGTTTATATGAAGGACACGAGATGTGAGGATTTTTGCGATCCATTTTCTATTATTGGCACTTTCATCACTATCGAGACGACTCTAAGATCATTAAAAATCTACGGAGGCGGCCACGATGTTGGAAATTCATAATATAAAGATTATGATAAAGTACACATCATCTTTATAATCAAGGATCATTTAACGTAAAAATAAATCAGGGAAGATTAATTACACAAATGAAAAATTATTCCACGGCATTAGCATATTTTTCAAAGAAAAGATGAAGTTAATAATGGCACTAATTATATAATTCAGCGTTCATCTCGTCTCTTTGGCTCTTTTTTTTCTTAGCTTTTGCTTATTTTTGTTTAGCTTTCAAAGAAAAATCTCTGCTGCGAAATTATAGCTCATAAATTGATTCAGCTTCCAATAATAACAAAAATGCAAATTGTAATCTTATAAGGAAGGAACAATTTGAGTTAATTTTGTAACGGGTATCGAACGAGGACATCAACTAGATCTGAGATGAATATTTACGGATGACTATGATTGTCTGAAGGTAAAGAGGACTTATGCTTTATATACTTTAACTGACGAAATTAAGAAAATAGAAAATCGACGGTTAATACGTCGAGTAGTCGACATACTGAACCCCGAGGCACACCTAGAAGCAGTAAATATATAACAGATGACATTTTAAAGTTAAAAAAATGAAGAAGTTCAAAAGTCGATAATACTGCAATGTCTCCCGGAAACATAGTTCAGATATAGGTCTCGATTAATTCTTATTTCCACAAATACAATTGCTAAAGAAATCAAACTCCACTTCAACTCATCTCGAGAAGGCACGATCGTGAGTAAGGATCGGGACGAGATCAGCATCTTTAGCGACTGAAGTGAACGGGTTTTCAATCAAACGGAGCCATTTATGAAAGTGATGGGCCCGGATGAAAGACCAAATAAATGAATGGCAAATGCGTGCGAGTGAGCGGCCATTTTGAGGGACTCTTTTAGTTAGAGGAGAAAAGAGGAAAGTGGGAAATATGAAAGGAACGTGGAAAAGAGGATTCTTGTTCTTAAAACTCAAACTAGGGTATTACCTGAATTTCAAGTTTTCAGTTGAGTTTCTCTGACGTCATTAAATCTCTGGTCAATCACAACTTAAAATGATTGAAAATTGTCTGGATGTGCTCGTTGAGCGATGCGAAAAAACATCGAAACTTCTCCATCATTTTATTAACACAAACAACATCTCCCGAATGAATTACCTAATTGAGCAAAATCAAATCCTCCATAAGTCGCTGCTAATAGTTCTACTTGGATTTTAGCGGACTGTCCTCGAATTAAATTATATATACTGCCCAAGAAGGCCTTGGGAAATATTTTGTGGAAATCAGGTTAATGTATAATTTAATTCCTGTGAAAAATATAAATGGGTGATCGGATTCTGAAGAATTGATTTTCAGTTTAGTACATCTTGCGTGCATGATGTTTTCAGACTTCAATTAGGCATTGCGAAGTACTTTTTGAATTAAATGAACTGAGAAATAAATTACGCATCTTTATCAACGTGGAACACTTCTTTGTTTTTCGAACATACAAGTTTGCAGATTTTATTCGCCGATATGATTTTACAGAGATTTTTCGAAGCGTACCACACACTAATTAATTTTGTTGTGTTTCAAAAATGTTTAATTCTTTGAAAATCCGTTGACGAGTCGATATTTTTGAAAGTGACTTCGACGGTCGACTGAAAGGAAAGTGTAACCGATGTTTAATACTTAGCTAAACAAGTCGATTCCACATGATACTTCTCTTAGCTAATCATTACATCAAGGAGATTTGATTAGGACGCGTTAAAATCCGACGCTTTACGATTATTCACTATTTAATGGCCTAAATTGTCAATATCTTGTATTATTTGCAGCGTATTAGGCATGTGCTTGGCACAGTAGCCATGGAAATACAAGTACTTAATTTAAATATACGTTCTCGAAAATCATCGAACACTTTTAAAATCCTCTAATATATCCAATGATACCTCGCAATACATACTCCGAACCATTCACATTTTGCTGTTTCCTCAATTCTTATTTATCACACTTCGTAAGTCAATTACATCTTTTATTCGAAGGACCTGCTTTTGTTTCTAACACACCCAGGCATTTTGCGATACATAGACCTTGCATTCTTCTGATTCCTGGGTTCTGTAGGATTCCACTTGTTACTATTGCCTCTGTTAGTTTCAGTTATTCTCTGCTTAATAAATCCTTAACATCGGAAATGTCCTCAAAATCAAATCAACTACACGAGGAAGAATTTCGTTGAATGACATTTACGTGTTTTCTCGAAAATTCAAACCTTACATTTTCTCACCCTTGATAATTCTTCTATTTCTGGGATGGAATAGGATGGAATATCCTCAAGATATTTCTGGGATGGAAAAAAATTACGACTTGCATTCCAGTCTTCAAGAAGACCTACTCGTCTGTAATGGCTGAAAGAATTATTTTAGGTAATGTTCCGGTTTTTAGTGATTTCTTCGCAAATAGTGATTTGTAATTTATTACCAATCTTCCCCGTTAGCGGTTAGAAAATATTCGGAGCCAAATATTGCCGACAGTGGAATCACCCATAAAAGATCGCGAGGGATATGGGCATCAAATTTAGAAATCAAAGTTAAAAATGTGTGATTGAATGTTTAGCGTGACACATATATCTGTACAGCACGCGGACATTGCAATCGGCTCTCCGCCGTCCATTCACTTAGCCCATCGATTGCCCCGCTCCCCTATTTCGCCGAATCGCCCGCCCTCCGCTGCACTCGAAAGGGACACGTGATGCGTGCACCTCCCTCTCGTCCGTGTGGGCGGAACTACGGACGACGCCATCATGCCACCGCTCATCAACCCCCCTGCCATCCGAGGCCTTCGTGCGATTTTAGGGCCTTAATTGATTACTCTGAGCGTGATAATCTTCGGTCATGGCATCGCATTTTGAATTCGGGAGGTTCTCGATGCATCTCCTCGGTTGGCCTCATTAAATTACGCGCAGGTAAAAGATGTTGGATGACATAAGGGGTTAACTCGAGTGCTCGTGAACATACCGGAAGGTAGACCACTGGTGTGTGTGCGATGCACGCAGATCCCGCTTTACCGGCAGATAAGAGCTATTCTCTCGACCCAAGTTCCTTTCTAGCTTCTATACTTGGTAAAAATGAAGACGCTTTGAAATCGCCCACGAGGCGGATGTTTACTATTTCTGATGCACTGCAACCGGTCCATCTTGCGTCTCATTTTATGGGCTAAACATTTTGAATGGCCTGTATTGCCTCGAATCCTAAAGTAGGTTAACTTGGAAAAATATTTTAAATTTTGCTAATTTTGTTAACATAAAAATTAAATGTGTAAATCTTTATGTATACGCACTAAGCTTTGCTGTAAACTCTCTAAAAAGCAGTACTTGCGGTTCTGCTGCACTATCTGCGTGAGAAAGGACATCCATTTTTCTATTTCGAAGGAGAATCTGGGACGAAGAATAAATGGGGATACATTTTCTATAAATGCATGATGATGATCGTCTTCTCGCCAATCCGTATGTCATCGGCGGCTGCGTCTTCGCTTCTCCAGCTGATGATTGCGAAGAAATGGAAAAAACATCTCTTCAATGATCATCGGTCGTGTTCCCTCCCTTCTGCCTGTAAGGCCTCGGAATTTGACTCAGAAGTATACTTTTATTGCGAGGAATTTTTTAGACAATTCGACTAGACGATTGGCTAAAAAACCCTTGTATCTGTGAATTCCTATTTCCTAGGAGAGTCAGTTTTTCAAGTGAAGAATGCGCGGCTATATTCCTAACTAATGGGAAGTACGGTAAATACGTCTCATGTTAAATTAATAAGTATTATTTTTAAATATAATATTAATTTTATCAGCGAATTAAGTCGCGTACAAGTTTTTATCTCGGTTCTATGAATTATTTATGAAGAACGAATGGAGTGGATGAAAACAAGTAACACACAATCCAAGTGCCATTTTCGCCCGGAATTTACGAAACAATTCGAGAAATGGTTAACATATCCTTTCGTTTCGTGACTTTTTGTCGCGTTCGCATATTTCAACCATCGCCACAAATTAAACAATTTAAAACTCGAGGACTACAACTCAAAAGGATGCATTGATGTAAATTCTCCCAATAGCCATGAATAAAGAACTATAGCTAAATCAGAAGAGAGCATTCTTTAACTTTTTTGATTTGAGAAGAATGCTACTCAAGTACCCATTTTATATCCTAATAAATGTATTCTTTAGCTAATTACAAACAGGTTTTGTGGCAAAAAACCTGCAGTTTTTCAGGTAAGAGATAAGAAATAGATTTTCGCAGAGTGCAGACAATGCGCTAGTTTCTAAGGCAGGTCTGCAAAATTGCTACCATTGACGTACAGCGTACAAATAGTTTTGGAAAATGAAAAATTTTTAACTAAGATTGGAAATTACTGAATATTTAAGTGAGGAAAGCAAACTTAAAACCCAGGATCTTGTTGAGATATTCTAAGAATATTGAAATTAAATATCAAATTACAAAACGTCGTTACTTAAAAATTTAATACATTTATTATTCTTTCGATTTTTCGCGATTAAAAAAATTAGAATTAAGCTGTAAACTGTAACTGTCTTTTACTTCATTATTAATCATATTAATGAATTAATGTTCAAACCTGTACTGTCTTAAACGACTTCTCTATATATTCTATGTCAATGTCGCTCCCGTTTTTCTTTAGTTCCCTACGACTGGCACTAGGAGGAGAATAGGGGAGCTACTGATTAAGACAGTTACGGCATCAACGGCTTAATAGAGGAAAACTAAATTAGGGCTTTTCCCTTCTGAAAGCTGTTGAAATCCATCAAATTAGGACTCAAAATGGGGGAAAATGTGGTGACGGTAAAGGATGCGCGGTTCGTCTTTCTCCGAAGGAAAGGTTCCACGTATCAACGCCATGAAAAGAGTTTGCGCAGATTTTAAGTTATGAAAAGTATGCGTAATATCGATTAATCTCAGTCTACAACTTCGAATATATCTCTCAACGTCTAAACGAGGCTTCCAGCTGGGAAGACATTCTACTGGCAATCGGATTTGCGGATCCTATTGTATCGCATTTTAAAAACATCTCTCAGATAGACGAGGGCGAGGAAACATTCCAAATTCTTCACGCTTAACCGTGAAAACATAGGCTTGTCGCAAAATTCAACTTTAGGGAACATTCATTGAAAATTTTACTGAAGTAAAATGTAGGTTGCGATATAGGAACAATCCAGATGACGGAAAAATAGTGCTTTCAATTCTTTATCAATATGCAAAATTCCCTTTATTGCTTTAATACTGTTGAAAAAAGATTCTAGGAAATGCAAGTCAGGCGTATTGAGTGTAATTAAAGAAATTGGCTGCCAAAACTGGCTGTCTAATGCAAAAACAAAAAGAAAATGTTTAAACTGATTCTTAAGAGCTCTAGTTTTAATTTATACAATAATTCATTCTTTGCAACAATAATTCCTCTTCTCATTTCTTACCCACTCAAAGAAAAATAAATATATAAAACTATCTAATACATAATTTTGATGCATAATATATGTGCATTGTATGTCTTTTCAATACATCCAATAACTTATTATTAATACAATCAAATCGTATGTACACATTCTGCTGTTGAGTCACGGTATAAGAAAATAAGTTAGTTGAGATTAATATTTGTAGCTTTTGTAATTAATCGATATTTTATTTTTAATGTTTTTATGATTTTAATATTACGCAAATTATCGATTTCATTGCTTTGATATTACGAAAAATTTCGAATTCCTTAAATTTAACGTTTACTCCTCCACCCTAATAGGGTGGAAGAGAAATAGAATTCTCTTGAGAAAGTTAACCAATAAAATGTTGCTTAAGTTATCTCTTTTAGTAAATCGTGTTTGAACCACGGTCATACCAAAAAAGTGTTCTTTATTCGAGGTGGCTTTGCTTCCGTGGACCTTCCAATAGATAAGCTCGGATTTCATGTCATTCATTACGTCCCACAGCAATTCTCGGCGCCATTTTCCCTCGATGCTCTAAACGTAGCCCCGAAACAACTCGGTGGAGATGCAAATGGACGCTATTAAGTCTAGAGAGGAAAGTATTGCCCGGGGCAAACACCTCCAATAACTCCCAGGACCATTTTCGAATGCTTTTGGAATTTTATTCCTTGATCCCTGAATATGATACGAGTGATTTGAATAAAATATGACGAAGAGTAAATTTGGAGCAAAGGTCACTGATAGACGATATAGAAAATTCCATTGTGTATTCATGTGTATATGTGTATGTATGTATATGTGTGTGTATGTAAGTGTAAGTATTGATGTCGTCATTTTCCAATCTGCATATATATATATATGAGTTGTAACGAAAGGCGTACGCTATCTCTTACTGGAGAAGGAGAACATGCTGTAAAATACTTGAAAGGGAATATAGCACAACTTTATATTATTATTATTATTTCATCTACTACAAGTAGGCCTGGTGGCAGTTTTTCTACATATTCATATACAGTTCATCTAAATACATACATATACATATGACATATAAATTGATATTTCTGGATTTTTAAGGGTTCGTGACAGGCCCTCTCGGCTACCGTATGTAGTCATATATGTAATATGAATTTACAATAAGTACTAAATATGTTGGTTATTGTTACGTTATATAGGGTGGGCCATCTGCCGGTTTCTTTTTAAATTACGTCGATAAAAAAATTAATAAAATATAATATAGTTTATATTTAATTTATAATATTTATATACTATTTTATTATTTATATTATAAATTCATACATAAATTATTAAATTATTATCGAGTATAATAAATAAACATATAGAAAATTTTAAATAGCCCACCCCAGCTTGAATTTGGTAACTCACAAATAGATAATTTATATAAACAATCCTATTTTGTCTTCAATTTGATACAAATGATTAAATTTATAACAGTATTATTTAAATTCTGTTTTACAATTGAATTGGCAACAGGCGATTACTTCCGCCCTGTTAATCATAACCTTGATTTTTTCAATACCAGAAAAGGTCTTAAATAAATGATAGAACGGGTGACGGATTTATGGAAAACGTCGTAAAAAGAGGGTGTCATTCCTTTATAATGATCAACTTAATTGCTAGGAAAAACAATCGTTCGATTAAAAAAAATATCCTGGAAAAATGGCTCAGCTGAATCAAATTTCTGCTTATCCTATCCAATGTTTTATTAATATCTCTGCTTCGGTTAGTACCACTAAAGCTTCTGCGATAATAATCTCTCATTTTAGTGTGTTTAGGAAAGAGTTGCAAGAAATTTGACTCGAATGAGTGTGAAAATATGGATAAAAGTATTTACAATGAATATTTTCTTTGAGTCGTAGCCTAATTATTTTCTACAAGATCACTCACTTTATACAAGAAGAACTTTCTGCTGTTGTTACCGGTGTTTTCGTAATGAACATCCATGCTTATTTCCGTTCCGATTGTAAATAGTCCTCGCGTCCCTATACAAATAAGCTGGTGCTCCTTTTTGTATGTGCTTTGCGTCTCTCATGAAGTATTCAAAAGGGCGTTCTCTCTTCTGAAAAACTTCTGTAAAAAGAGTCATTGAAGGTGTTGCAAGATTGAGGAAAGATGGCCACACTGTTTCTTGGCCTCTTCGCGCCTTCAATCCTAATGAAAGAAACGTATGCGTTGTGTACGAACGGATGAATCTATATGATGAAATCTCGGCTCTTTCATCTCGATAGCAAATCCTGAATAAGCGAAATCCCTCGAAACCTTAAAAGCGGAATTAAAACGTCGCTAATTTTGAAAATTAAAATTAACTCCTTATATTCGAGCATTTTCTCTTTTATAATTTTAACCTTTTTTAATGTTATTATACATTTTATCGTTGATATTAGTTTAATAAGCATCGCATTCTTTTAATTTCTCGAAAAATATCACTGGATAAAAACTGCGGATTTTGAAAATAAAATTTAATTTAAAGGAATAGAGAAATTTCCTTATCCCAAACTCCAAGCAGTTGGGGGAGAATTAATTTTCACCACTGCTTTGAGCCCAGATTTAAAAGAACCATAAGTTAACATTGTAAACAAAATTTTGACCTTGTTCATATCAAAATTTTAAGCGACATCTACTTCTCGTATGGCTCTAATTTGTACGAATCGGTTTCCTTTTATGGGAAGTGAAGTTGAGAAGTTTTAATTTCTGAAATTCAATGAAGTTAGTCGATGTTCAAATTCTACGGCGTCTAAGTGAGGAAATTTCTAGGAAAGGGTTATCAAAATTATTTTACAATTAACATTCAAAAGCATATTTTCCGATGATGATAAATAGGGGTATTGGTAATCAGTGGGAATGCGATTTTCTATGGAAATTCAAATCGCGGAAAATGTATAAACAATGTCAAAAACTAGCATACTCTTTTAGCTGTTGTGAAGAAAGAAATATTGGAACACGGCTGTTAATGAATTAGAGGTTTAAATCTCCAAAAGCCGTCTTTGTCGGCGTTCCTCCTCTTACTTCCCGGTAGTCGGATAAAGCAAGAAAGAAATGCCGCACTGAATCATTTAGAATACTTTAGAAAATGTGCCACCAAAGGAGTCGTCAGCTGATTTGGAATTCGCTATCCTATGGAAAGTGAAAAAAAATATGTTGTCCGAAAAACAGCATTAGCTCACAAATTCTGTTTTTGAATTCAATGGCATTGGTAAATTTTACAGTGGTAAAACTGTTTAGTATCTAAAACGTACTTAACAGTCTTTGAGAATAGTGTTGAATTTCCCATCAAACGCAAAACGTCATTGTTTTAGATTAGTTTGGACTATTCTGCTTGCTTTCTTAATCAACGCAGCTCTTTTGTTACGTCCGTTCGTTTGAAGTGAAAGTCGGCCGAAGGGTCATCTGGAAGAGAAGCGGACCCCCTTTACCTGTGATTATCTGAGCCTAATGACTGTTTTTTGTGCCTCGTATTTTAGGCTCTGCATTTAAATTTCTCCCTTGAGGAGGGAGAGGGAAGAGCTGGGAATATTTTTAATAGATTTTTGAGGAAAATTACCATTAAAACAGCTGCGCTAGAAAATGATCAATCCTATACAAAACGAATTGATTGGGCCTCAAATTACCATTGAGGTGCAGCAAATATCTCCCACATGGCTGGTTCTCAATCGTTGAGAATGTTGCCCTTTTGAAACGCATTATCTAATTGTTAGAATTCCTGGGAACCTCCATATTACTCTTCATGGCTCATAAGCTACGGGAGAAATTACCTTTACAGAAGCGTAATGAATAACTTGTAAAATAATCATTTGAGATCTATCATGTGGTTTCAATATGTTAATCGAATCAGTACTAAGATCTGCAATGAGTTCGGCCTCTCTAATTGCTGCATTTCACGGTTAGTTGTAAGATAGGACTCCCTAGCCCCTAATCCGCTCAATATAAACATTTGTATATGTATAGGCATATAATGTTCATCATTATTCTCCAAATTCTACATCATTGTACTATAACTAGTATATCCGATGATTGAACAGCTCTTCATTATGCTTGTAAAAAGGATTCTTGGGTTTCCAACCAGGTTCATTCCGGTGAAATTGCTGTGGCAGACGACAAAATCGAGATTCCCAAGATATGTAAATATTAATTCGGAAAGAAGATCTCCAAACTTTTCTTGAAATCAGTTTTCAAAGAACAGTCAGTCAATTACCATCTGAACCGTCTACTCAGATGGTTTTTGTGTCAGAAATACCTTTTTCCTGCGAATGAATACTGCACTTGCAAAGCGTTTTTGTCTCTTTTAAGGACTACGGTTGAAATTAATCCTAAATATCGGAGTTTTCAAAAGAAATAATTTATGAGCACTATTTGGTGTCAGTTGTAGCACGCGTATGAGATGATTGGAAAGAGGGGATACTACGAAATAGCGAAACATAACAATTAAGATGTTAAATCGGTGTGACCGAAACTAAAAGATGAGAAATGAACGGATTAAAGGAGGAATGTGGGGAGGCTAAGGAATAGTCTTTTACGGAAAGTGAAAACGATAGAAAGAACGGCATCAAAAAGGCAGAGACAGAGAGTAAGATATAAAGCAAGGACGTGAATTAAAGAGGAGTAAGTTGGTCCCTAATAAGAAGCAGACGAAGACATAAATGACAGAAAAGAATAAATAGTGTTTGAGACGAATAACTTTCCGATCCCAGGAAATGTACTTAAGAGAGCCATTCCCCGACGAAGAGATTAATTGAATTTAAAAAGCGGCAGAGAGAAGCGCAGCGCCAGACGGCCGAAAAATAAGAAAAATATCCGGAGTGTCGATTGATGGTCGGATACACAAGCGTGGGCGGTGCAGGTGGCGTCGAAAAGAAGTTTGTTTTCGCTGAGATTAGAAAGGACGCCGACTGGGATGCCGTCACTCACTGCACACTTTATCGCCGGATGCTAAATTTGAAGGATGATTCCGTCATCGAAGTTTTAAAAACCACGGTTGCTAAGTATCAAAGAATCTCATGAAGAAAAATAGTCAATCTGGAGAAAGAATAATTTATGCGTATTTCGTAAACATTTGTTTTCACTTCAAACGGAAGCGTATACGATTCGCTGTCTCACTTAGAAGAGACCGATCAAAAATCTTTCGGTAGAAACAAATAAATTATTTGGGCAATGCTTTCATTTTTAATCTGCCGAAGAGAATTATTCGCTCTTAATGAGAAGTTTCTCATAGTTCTTATTAATAATGTGCAATAGTTTTGATCGTTGTGAAGACTTAAATTATATTTTCAGCATTTTTATTTGAAAGCTGCTTGAGAAGAAATTCTTGAATTATTTTTTCACCACCTATTTATATCGCCAAATTTCTACGTGTTTTACAAGACTTAAACAGGAAATTCTTTTGCAAATAAATTTATAATTTGTATATTCGAAGACGATGGAAGAAACACTCCTAATTTTCTCATTTATCTGAAAACCACAGTTTCCAATGCGTTATCTAATTGTATATACTATACCATTTGCTGATTAAACTCCATTTGGCATTTTCTCGTAAGCTCGATCTATAAATGAATGGAATACGTAATGCGATCAGCGAAGAATATTCAATGAACGGCAATTTCTAAGTCGATCCAAATGTGACTTTCAAAGCAGTACCTTCAATGACCGGTGGGTGCCTAATAAAATCCACGGAGGAAGGCGTAGTTTTGTGGAACTCCATCTTCGAATTTGTAGAACTTTTGTCTAGGTTAACAATACCCATCGTGCTCACACGATAGTTCATAAAATTATTAGAGGATTGTGAGAGATATTCCCTTGGTTGATGACAAAAGCTAATAACTCATGAAGAATTGAAATTGAACTCCAACGCGTTTACAGGGTCCTTTTATTTGTAAGTTTCGATAAGAGTATGTTGTTTTGCAGCATCCACTTTTTGCGATTGTGAAAACGAGTGGAGAATATTATACAGCGTACCTTACAGTGCTATAAAACAAAACGTTTTGTGATTCAATGAAAAGTATCTTGCTTGACATCGTAAAAAACGTTCAGAACGGGAGACCATCCGACGTCTTAAATGCGCTACCAAAATGTTTCGGTCGACGATGCATACCGACAAGTCGCATCTGTGAAACAATGTCGCACATTCACGAGCTGGAAACTAAATAAAGTTGGCCCCTGATTAATGCAAAGAAGAGGCCAATATTTTTTAGAAGTAACTACTTTATTGTAAATAACGTTTCTTCACTATCAGCTAATTGATGCTTCGATAAGGCAAATGACAAACGAATCACTTATAATTTTCCGTGCATTTCGGACGGACTTAACAAGTGCGCCTCATTGTAACGTTCTTCATTTGTCTCTTCTGTCCACAAACTCTAATTTCTCTCCGTCGCTAAACGAAGGCGACTCAAGCGATCTCCATTCGTTTTTACTTCCGTTCTGTTAGGTTTCGGTTTGGAATTCTCAAGAGATTGTATGGAAATATATGAGGGGTCCCCTTCGCTACAAAAACTCCGACGATCACGATTCGGCGATAAATGATTGCGCAGTGAAATCCGGTGGTAATCATCGTCTCCGAAGCATTTGTCACTCTGAATAAAGATCGAGTCGAGTGATAGGGAATCCCTCGACAGCCTCTCCATTCTCTTAGGCAACCCACAGTTATTTCTCGGATCCATGAGTCTCATCGGCAATTAAGTAGAGAAACCGCTCTCAACAGATGTGCTTCTAAGGTATGAAAGAATGTCCCTCTGCTGAGGAAACAAATTGAAAACTAAGTATTCTGTCCTCCTCCTGAATTCAATAACTCGAAGTATGCTTGTTTAATACGACGGCGATCGAATTTTCCGACAAACTATAGGAAGTTAGAGAAGCGTATATCAAATGAATATTTAACGGAGGTCGCCTAAGTAAGAGTAAATTGGTTTTGAGAGAAAAATAAATAATGATAATTGACCGTTAATTTTCCTCTAAAATTCAGAATGATTTATTCGAGAAAGTTATTGTAAGGCAATGAGCAGATTGATTTACCAAATATTTCATATAAAAGCTAATGAATGATTTACAGAATCCGTCAGTTTATTACTCATTGTATACGGTTCGTAATTGTTCCTCCAAGTTAACGCAAAATAAATTAATTTTGTATTATATCTAAACGTAAATTTTATTAATCGGCACATTTTCACATAACATCAATGAATAATGAAATTGCATTTAATTTGCCTAAATTTCATGGTTTTGATCTTCTAACTGAAGCAAGAGGTGAGAGATGTATCGAAGCAGCGGTATTGAATTTCATTTATATATTTAAATAGCGTAATCAGGATAAGACTCTTTCTTCCCCGATTCTCTATCTTTATTTTAGACTATGGTCATATAGACTCACAACTCTTTTGACATCACTACCGACATTTATACATAGCAGAGACCAATCATAAATTAGCCTCGTATATTATTCCTTTAAAAAGGCGACGACATAAAACGAGAAAAGCTTATAATTTTCCGCTATTTCGTCCTTACCTCGGATTCACTCTTTCTCAAAGAAAAACAGGTTTTGATTTCCACACAGAATCAAGTAACGGAGACCACCGTCGAGTTCTGGCAAGTTTACAACTTGCTCGAGAATATAAAAGCTTGGCTTTTCAAACGACCTTTCGATGACCCTCTATTTCACCCTTTTTATTAAATCACCGGAAGAATTAACGGAAATCGACTTAATCGTTGGCCTATAATTAGCAGCATTCAATCATCATAACGTGATTAAGATATATCGTTTTCAGCTTACGCCACTATTTCCTTTTTATATTTTAAACCAGTCGCGAAGTGAGCGGAACTTGTAATTACTTCGTTCTTCTAAATGGAATAAGGATTTTCACATAACTTTTAATTCTCATACTGTGCAGAGATAATTAGCGTTTAAAATAATCCTCAGCAGTATTATTTCGTCAAAGGATTTTACACTTGGAAGACATAGAATAAATAAATGTAAAGTATAGAGTACTCTTACTCGTTTTAAAGGAAAATGAATTCCACAAATTGAGGCCGATGGAGTTAAGAATTCGATGCAGATGTTTTCAAATTTTATTTCGGCTTACGAATTAAAAGTCACCTAATTCGGCTTGTTTTGGCGCAACAGCCAGATAACTCGGGACGTCGCGTTTGGGAAGCCGTTTATTTTCCTTTATCTCCGCTTTCTCCGTTTTTATAGCTGCTTAATGCAAGTGGCGCACATTAGCCCTTAATGCCATCCCATTTACCCTTTATCTAAGCACTCATTAAATAGAAGAACAAATTCATGATCCCTCCAGCCGCATCAACCGATGAGCGTTAGAATGCGGGTCCCCAGTTTTAAGCCACAGCGTAGTTCGTTCGCTTCCGCTCAATATTATTTCCTCAATAAAATATTACGCTATTTTTTCTCAGAATCTCAGATAAGAAGTAAATTAATAATCGTCTCGAGTCGGTAGAGTAAAATAAAAGAAACTTGAAATCCTGTAAGAAAGAAGTTCGTTTTCAAAATATTCATCTAAAACAATTTATCTTCGGCAGTCAATTTTCACCATGCCTTAAAAAAAATAAGCCTACGATGAACAAAACATGGGTTTTAGTAACTTTAATTTTCTGTTAAAATGCGAGTATCGTTTAGATTATTCGATATCCGAGCTTGGAATAAAGGAAAAAATATTCGCTATCCCAAACATTCGTTCGTAGTATCACTCGGTTACCGTGCTATGATAGTAATACGTATGGTTCTTGGTTTTATTTACGTATATAAGACTCGAATACTCACGATTTTTTCAAATTACGCTATTTTCAGATTACAGTGGATATTTTGACACCAGGGATGATAAAACCTTTTCGACGAAAGTGACTTATTTTGGTGAAATGAATGTATTTTTTCCAAAACTTGCCACCAAAGCGTGAGATGCCGACGTCCATTTTATTACCTCAATGATTTGATTGAAATATTGCCGAAGAAAACTCGATATTAATGGATGGAATATAATTATTATTTGCTTTTAAGTTTAATTTTTAAAGTGAAAATAGAAAAAGCACATTCCGAGTGATATACCTCTTCTGAATGCCAAATTGATTCCTCATTCCTCAAGGGAAAAGACGGGCGAAAATCTGCTGGTTGCAGAAAATTAAAAAAATAAAACATAATGTCGAAAAAAAATAAAAATGCGAGCAAAATGTTATATAGGAAATCACGTCATCATCATTTAACATTCCAGGGATTGTTCGTTTCCAATAGCTTCTTTCTCTCTTAATGTTCAAACTTCACAATGATCATTACTTATATCCCTCACTTTCTCCCAGCATTAAGTCAGGAGTGGATTACCAGTGTTTCATCTCCACCTCTTTTCATCTGAGTTTTCGAAAGACTTTGTTTGTTTATCGTAGGATATCTCATTTAATCACTCGGTGTGTCCCTTTTCCCCATTTCTCTCTCTCATGTTTTTTCTATTGCTAGTGATACCCAAATTGCTGAATTCTTCGACCCGGTGTACGTTCCTTGTTTAATACGGTACTTTCTTTATTCCTTCGTTTACGGACTATCACTTCTGTATCATTCTTATTTATTTTGAGTTTGCACTACCAAATACTCTTTTCTAAGGAAGAATAGTTCTTATAAAAATCTTATTCTTTTCGGCAAATTTCTATCTAGCTATATCGTATAAATAAAACGATATAAACGCTAAGATAGTTTGCGCTAATATAGAATTCCGAAAATTCGAATAAATGGAATCGTGCCAATTTCAATGTTTTCATAAATAGGATACGAATGCATATTTGGGATGTGAGAGGTTCAGCGAACGAAATGCCACTCCGGGAGAACGAAACGAGAATTAATAGCTCAATTCGTTCCATAAAAATTTCACTTATATTTTTTCCAGGGTAAAGAGAAGCAAAACAGCGATTCGAGGAGTGGCAGATGAGGCATTTGCATCGCTGCAACAGCGTCTGCCTCTCGAGCGAAGGTTTTCGAAAAATGCGTCACCGAATGAGACGTAAATATTACATTTGACGGACCCATTCAAGCATGGGAAGGAAACGGGGACACAGAATGCAAACACTCCTGAGGAATTGTTCGAAATGAAAGCAGACTGCAACTCGGTGGATGTAAGTCATCTTAGGGGAGAAACAATTCCTCGGCGATGCAACAGTAACCACCTCACCCTCCCACAATTGCACCCTCCCACAAATGCGCCTCGCCCTCCCACAAATGCACCTCGCCCTCCCACAAATGCACCTCACCCTCCCACAAATGCATCCCGACGACGACGGTGGTGTCTTTTTCCCGGGGGAAAAGAGGGAAAAATGACGGCGATGAGAAAGATGCGAATTTTTTAATGAAAAAAATACGTGGGGTCGCTCCGTCACAATGCTATCCTCCCCCAGAGAAGATGCATAGGCTTAGGGGTCTCATTAATCCGTGGGCGTCATTATTCCGATGCGATGCCAGCGACGCGGGTGGCTGAGGGGAAAATCACGGAGATGAAGATCACGAGCCGCCCTTGGTTTCATTATCTCCCGAAGGTCTGCTCCTGAGAAGAGCGATCCCGGGATTACGAACTAATGCAATTTTCCGTAAATGCCGTAAGTATTTCTTAAAACTATTCTTTCGAAGAGAGTAAAGATTCCAGAGTCGCAGTTGAAAGCGGATGTTGGAGAGCGATGGTTAAATAATTAAGGAAACTTACGAAAATGTGAAGGCGTTCCGAACGTACGATCATTTTCCGATTCCTTCAGTCGACATATTTGAACTCGAAAATCTCAGTAACCCTTCAGAATGAATGAAATAGGAAATTTTAATGAGTGCGAGTATTCGAAATATACATCACATATTAATACGATGTCGTTAAGAAACGTAATGCTTCTGAATCTCTCTTTCCATCGGATTCTGGTTTTACTGGCATAATTAATTATCCGACGACTGAGAAGATTAAAACGTTTTTTAAGTCCTTTGCCGACGAAAGCATAAATTTTATAATAAGGCAATTTATAATTTACGAATGTTCGATGACCACGATTTCACCGAAACGAGTTTGCTTTATTACGCATATTCGAAATTGTAGGGACGGCTAAGATAGACGGTTTGATCCTAACATTCACAGAAAATGGTTCCTGGCTCTGTTGCAACGGAAGTTCCGTCGTAGAAAACAAAATATTTTAACAGTGCGTAAAAATTATTTCTTTCCAGTAAAATCAGATATTGATGACAGATGCGATATAGACTATTAAATCCTTCAAAGATGAAAAATGTTTGGAGAAAGTACTTTTTGTTAATATTTTCCAAAAATACATTTTTTGAAGTTTGTTATATCATATCATAACAACGGAATAGTTAGTACCATGAACTCGTAATTCTTATCTTTTGTTTTCTAAAGCATTTCGTTAATATTTACGAAGATCTGTTCTCTTAAATGTGAACATTTGCTTATTTGCAAGAGTACATGGCTCGCATTTTCCTCTTATTTCACATTCTTATCTAAACCTACTAATCTAGGCAATTTTCTCCGCGGTTGTTACCTATCTGTTAGCATAAAATCTTTGCTATCTAACATTATTCCAGCACGTAAATTAGCTGAACGGACTGCACAGAATATGAACTAAATATATTCGATTCGAAGAAACTCCAGGCTTGCTGCCAAAAACATTTTTCCAAAAACTTGGCGGCTGTCCCTCCGAAATCGGATATTTCTCCTTTCATTTTGTTAACTGACATGTAAGTATGCTCTAACCGCTCAGAACACAAATTATCCTCCTAGTCAGACCGTTTGGCAATTGATCGGTTGACAGCCAGTAGAATTGGGAGCATAAACTTTTCTTATCATTAGAGATTTTCACTATCCAAGCGATGTTAGCACATCGAGATCAAACGCCAGAGCAGTTAGACATCGGACCGCCGGTTAACAATTTACCGAAAGCGTAGAATAACATGATTTCAAACGTAGATGTCCAATAAAATATAAAATTGGATATCTTTAGGTGATTTTCCCAACTCCAGTCTAAAATATTAGCAGAAAAGTTTCGATTCGTGAATTTGATAATTGATGACTCATCGTTACCTATCGATGTAATTAAAAGTAGCGTGCGGAAAAAGCTAATGGAGGAAAAGGAGAAGGTGGATTTAAAATATAATGAATATTCGAAAGATCAGTGCGAAGTGCTCTTAAGCTTAAAGCGTTAGTGCACGGAATCCTGCAAAGCGAGTGTGAAAACGGAAACCTTAATAGCACAGGGGAGAGTCTCATACAGTCTGCTGCTTCTCCACAGATACTGTCCACCTGGTGTGAAATACATTTCTTGAACAAATGCGAACACCTCCTGCATTCTTCAAAGTAAATACAGCGAGATCAATTGCTCGCAAAATATCTTGCAAGCGCAATTCTTAGGTTTCTTTAGAAAACGCCGAACAAATGAAATTTGCATGTGCACATTTATTACATCTCATAAATGACGTATTGATATTATAGATTCTGTATTCGATGAGTGGCAAAATCACCACTGAAACATCACTTTAACCGCAATAAGGGAGAATCGCGATAAAAAGGGAATAAGAAGACCATTTCAATTGAAGATTCGCTTAAGGATCAGCATTTTTCAAATTCCAAGGTGCTGTGGTCAGCAGAGTAATAGAAATAGCAAATTGAATAAATAAAGTGCCACTAGATTAGTATAATGGAGTGCAAATGATTTTTCCTTCATTGCAGTCGTTAATTAATAATTATGGTGACAATGTATACATGTCAATATACGGAAATATATACCCTCCAATGAATTGTATTTTAGCTCATCTCGTCGGTATATATCAACCACAAACAATTTCAAAATCTTTCACAAGTTTCAACCATCAACGCCAAAAATCGACATATACTCAAAAATCTTCAATTCCTTGTTATCTTGAGTGAGTAAACAATTCCAGATTCAGGTTCATGCGATGCAATAATAATTATACTGTGCAGTGATAACGATGTAAGTATTACTTGTAGAATTGGTGAAAATGCATTATATAAAACTTCGATTTTTGAGATTCGGAGTCTTTGTGTAGAAATACTCCAAATAAAGGTACCGGTTTTTCGTCAGTCCTAATTCTTTTGCGTTCTAAGAGAGGTTTCCACTTAAATCCTAATTAAATGTAATTATGTAACGGGACAACGCGTATCTTGAAAATCGTTCACAGTTTTATCTCTCGGGTTATTTACCGAAAACCCTCCATTTGCATAATGAGTCTCTGATAGATTTAAAAACTGAGGTGAAATGGGTGACCCGATAATCGTTTTGGAATATTTTTATAAATTGTGGAGCACAAAACCATTTTGGCTGCTTTAAGTCGATGAGTTGGAGACCGTTTGCGTGTCTCTCTCGAATGGCAATTGAAAATTTGCATTCCCTCTTATAATCCAAATCCACTTTCTTCACTGAAAACCTACACGAGTTGTTACAATATGCGCGGAAATGTTCTTTAATTTTCCGAGAACAACTTGGGAAAGACTGTTATTACGCAGTTTTCGATAATGGATTTTACCATCGTCCACCGTCTCTACTCTCACTTTTTATTTTGAGAATTCTCATTTTACCGCTTGGACTCAATTGCTCGGAATTCTCAGAATGGAACTTATTTTATACACCTCCGTCATTCTGTTATTGAATTATCTTTTTCGGGAGAGCAAAAAGGAGCGACGATAGAGAATCATTTCGCTCTTTCATATTTCTGATAACCACTACTTCTCTATCAATCCTTAGGATCAATATTACGAATAATGATTTGAGTTCTCGGTGGAATAGTCAACTAAGTAATATTGTTATTAAGAAATGAGTACTTATAGAAATATTTAACATTCATTTTCATTAGTCGTTAATTTTCAGCTAATATTATTTAGATAGTGATTGAGTTAACTCATCTTGGAATTCAAACTTTATTTTACCCAAAATGACTGTCCCCGACGCGGAGTTAAACTTATCACTAAAGTGGAAGGCGGCGAAGGAGACTTCTTCAACAATGTCTGCTGAGTGAAAACCAGTGGTACTCAGTGAAACTTAGTAATGAGAAATATTAGCCCTTTATACCTTGTAAGTAACATCGAGAGTTTTCCTTTGCGTATCTAATTCATCCTTAATATTAGTAAATGCTAAAATATAATGATTTGGAAATACTCGCGATTTGACTTCAGTTGTGTGAATGTTAGATCATAAACACCTACAAAAATACAAGGAAATTCATTAGGAGCAACGTGTTAGGGTAAGAAAATATCTCATCAGATCTAATCCGAATTTAAGGGTAAGGGCAGCTGGTGTAAGGGAGTAACTATGGGAATCAATGTTATGTCTAAAACTTGAAAGGAAAAATCTATCAGAGACACGCAAGAATTGTCTTTTCCACGTTAAGTACTTAATCAAATTCTCCTATCCGTGCCACTAATGTTACATGTAATTAATTTAAGGCGTTGCAATGAAATGATCTCAAACAATATGAGGAAAAATCTACTCGTAAAATAAAATATTAGGCGAAGAAAATGCTATGAATCCGCCATCAAGTTGTAGTACAAAATAAATATGACGTATAATTTAAAATCGAATTATAAAATCGTATCGCAATGAGTAATATCGCAGTCCATTATGCGTTATTTAGCAAGGAGACTCGAGGCTCCAAATTTCTTAAAAAAAACGCGCTATCGAAACTTATCTAAAAACAGAATTGGCTGGAGGCCACGGTGCTCTGCAAACACAGAAAGTGAACTTATTTTAGTGGCTTCTGTAAAAATATCGCGTTAATACATATGTTAGGAGCACTACGTTGGAGCGTAATCGCTTCGATCAGTTTAGCCGTGGCTCCGTCGGCATTCTTTCCCAACAGCGGAAATTTGTCGAGATTACGATCAAAAATGCCGCGTGAATGCGATACTATTCCTAGTTCCTTCTGGGTGGTCCAATTAGGGAGAGGGCGCCTTTTGGGTGACCAATGAAAGATATTTCAACCACGAGTGGAAATGCGCTGTTTGTGATGAAGGTGCTCTACTGATTCCTAGAAATAACCGTTCTAGACGATACCTCATCCTCTAAATTGATAAATTAATTTTAAGTAAAATATTTATGCGTTTCCTCTAAAGTTAACCTTAATCATCCATTGATTTAAGACTTTGGCTCGTCCTTTCGGATAATCTTCTCTGTAAATTTACGAACAGATATTTTCTAGTGATTGCGGTGATATGCTTCAGTCGAAGTGGAACCAATTAGAAGCGTAAATATCTCAGTCTGCTTTCAAAACTTCTCACAGAAACATCCCTTTCCGTTACTCAAAATAATTCTTTCATTAGTTGCGCGGAAACACTCGCTTATTAATCCATTTAACGTTTCTTTATTGTGAAATACGGAGATATCTGCACGGCTGTCCCTAGTTAGTCATTAATAAAGTAAAAATTGCCTATTTTTTAATTATGTAATGAATAGATACTCGCCCAGGCAAACATATGATACCACTGCACAGAATAGATATGTGTTCAGTCATTTCAGGTAATATTGGAAAGATCTTCCATGCCCCGTTATAAGAAATTCATCATTCCTTATTATTATATTCACTAATGTAATTAGATACGAGGTTTCTGCGAGATAAGTTAGTTTCCTTCATCAAGTTTTATTTTCTCTGTTTTTCCCTTATCCTCTTTTTTCCCACGCCGTATGCCATGTACTTTGTGTATTCTCCGGTGTATTGAGCACTCTTTTTTTCTGAGAATTTCTGTCGCTGAAAAGGGCGATGCGCCTTCATGGGTGATGCTAACATGCAGCAGCAGTTAACAACGAATAATTTTGTTTCTTCTTACCTATGTGTTTTCATTTTTTCTTTCCTTCGCCTCCTTCTTGTGTGGCTGTTTTATCGCATCGTGGGCGTTTCTCCGCAAACTTTCAGTTGAAGAGTTGTTTTTCCACAACCAAATTCTTTCTATATGTAATTGTACGCAGATCCAGTTTGCATACAAATGTTTGCTCTAGTTAAATTATTAGTTTGCGTTGATTAGAATCTACGAGTTTTATATACTTCATATCCGTCGCTTGTTTTATATCGATTTATTCTTTTTTCTAGGTGTAAGTCAATTAAAGACAATTATTTAGCTTTGATTTTTGTATGTTTCCTTGTAATAATTCTATAGGTCAGGTGGGAGAAGGCCACTCTAACCGGGAGTGTAATGACAATAATGAATATCCCTGTGAAAGATATGTAACCAGACCGAAATTTCTTTGCCTACGTGATTTTTTTAATACTACGGAACTTTATGGGGTACTTAAATTAATCAGCGACAAGTGAAAGTCAAATAATTCCAAGAAATTAATTAACGAGCTGTTTCAAAGCATTTTGGGTTCCGTAATGGCATAATTTTTACTTTTACGTAGACCAAAAAAAAGGAAATTTTTGAAATGTTTTCTGTTGCTCATAGTTTTAGGACAATAGCAACGGACTGAGACTAATTCAGGAAGAAGCGAAACGTGCGATTCGCAATTTCGGAGAAATCCTCTCGAGGAGAAGCTTTTTCGGGAATCGGGTTAAGTCTCTTCAGAAATATCCAGCTTTTGAAAAGCGTCCGAAAGGAATTGAGAAGAAAAAGAGCGGGACGAAAATGATTCGGAGAAACTGCGGGAAAGATGAGGAAAAAACTAGATTCCACATCCTCAGGTGGTCAGGGTAGAATGGCTTCCGGACGCCATCCAAAGAAGCGGAGATTTGTAAGGAAGGGAAAAGGGGTTTCGTAAACAATAATCGGGGGGTGTGGCGAAGAAAAAAGGCTCTCCGGATAAATAGGGTGCACCGTCGGGCGGCCGATATTGTGGCCCAGAAATATACATGAGATGAAAGAAAAAATCATAAGAAAAAATTGACAGCCGGAGAGCGGGTAATCGAAGGCTGGGTTGAGTGCTGTGGAGGGCCGAGAGATGATTTATTGGAGTGTAATCGCTGTATTGTTCGGAATTTTACAAAGGCTCTCGTTTAGTGTCGTATGAAGAGTCGTTATCAAAGACGTACTGAGCGGAAGGTAATTTTCTGGACACTTGAGCCTTACTCGTATATTTCTCGCTGCGATTCTTTAACATAAAATCGTCTGAAAAGTTGCGAAACAAACTAAATCGGACGGTGCCGTTTATGTGCACATTTTTGTTTTTCGCTGAATTTGGACCATGACAAAATATGTCTGATCGAAAGATACAATATGGACCATAAATGTACAGAATTACTTTCACGCACCTTGAACCATTATTCGCAAGAATTAAAGTATTAAACGTAATCACAACATCCCGTAATTGCGGAAACTTCGAAACATGCGACCAGTCCTTTAGGAAAGGTATTACATATGAAATTCACAGTCTCTGGTGATGTCTTGTGGAAATACGTTTTGATGGAGAAGAACAATTTGCACTTTTTCCACAGTATTTTATTAAAAACAATAAAGGAAACAAATCCCTGTACCGACTTGATGATGGAGATCAATCTCTGAAACTAGTCGTGTTTTACTTCCTTTTATTGTTTTTAATAAAATAATGTGGAAAAAGTACAAATTGTTCTTCTTCATCAAGGTATTACATGTTGAAATAATATATAGCCACACACACTTAGAGACTCACTCTACATAATTTCCTCACTTTCATTCAGACAGCAATTTACTCGCCTGAATCACTGGATACAGGATATATACTGGATTACTTCGTATATGTTTCAATAGAAGAAGATTTTCATTCTCTCACCGGTGAGTTTCTGCTTCAGTTTTATCGACCACATTTCACTTTTTCCGCTGTAATGACTTTGTAGCGTTGATTCCTTACTACTTTGTCGGACGCCTCACAATATATATCGATCTCCATTACTTCCGAATTACGTTGTGAATTCGCTGAGGGAAATATTAGAGGCCGCCACAGAAACGTAGATTCAATTCCCAGACAAATGAAAGAGAAGAATTTTCGAGTTCGAAAATCAAAAAAGACTTTTCGGACTCGACTGACGTCATTGTATTACAGTTCATTCTATCAACTCCGGCGCGCAGGTGTTTCTCGACAGTGTTTTAATGACTTTTTTACTGATTAATTTCGATCATCTTATCCCTGTACCGATAGATGTTTTATAGGATTTGGTACCCCTTAGAAAATCGAATTAGAAACGGTTTCGTTAGCCGCTGTCCCACCAATTCCCCGGATGCCGAAATGTGATGTGGAGTCGTGGGAAACGAGCGGTGGGTGAAGACAAGGCTTTAAAAATGAAATGGAGGCTGAGAAACTTATATTACCGCGAGAAAGGGTTCTTCGGAGAGGATTTTCGTTGTAAATCAAGCGACGAATTCCCATAAAGATTGGGAAGAAGGGTTATTGGTCGGTATATGCTTTCGCGGCAATTTCCTTTCCTAATACCCTAGATTCGAGCTTTTATAGCGTCATCTCGGCTACTTAGTCCCTTAACAGGATCCCGTCGAGCCGTAGATGAGCTGAATTCGGTCGGTCCATGAACGAGTGCGTTTTATTTAGCTGCCTCGATTGTTTCCCTTCTCACCTGTCCGAATGAGGCCCTTAAAAGGCCCCTTTGTCTAATGTTTTACGACGGTTCGCATGGTTTATGTCTCGTAGTGAGACCGCTCCCTCCCTTATATTTCCTGCTGACGTTATTTGCCCCTTTTCACTCGAAACGGATTCGCGAAAAGAGACCTTTGCAATCGCAGCCGTAAAATAACGTTCGTTTCGATTTGAACGGCGGAACGAATTGTCCAAAATCGAATAAAAGAAAGAAGTCGGATACTTTCGCTGCGTCGATTCCTCAACGGTCATGAACTTGGGTAACGAAAGACATCTGGAATGTTCACGAGCCATGGAACTAAACCATGTTAAGGTACGTGCATTAAAGAATGTTTCTGTTCTTCGAAATTTTTAAGTGGATCGGTATTTTGAAATAATTACTTTTATTCGGAAAAACTTGTTGCAAAAAGAGTTATCGTAAACTCGTGTTCCACTTTTCCCCTTTTTGTACACATGAAAATAATCTCAAACATATAACATTTGTTGAAGAATTTCTCGGAGGAAATGAAGAATGACAGTGTTGCCTTTTTTGCTCTGCATTAGAAAAAAATCTCCCTTAAAACAATCCTTATTTTCCTCTTTATTCCTCTCGTCTAAAATTTGAAAACAGATTTGACTTAAACCGCTCGACTAATAAAATAGAAGAGAATAAAGCGGTGGCAAATACTGAATAAGCAGTTAAAATGATGAAAGTAAGACTGTTATCGATGTGTTTTCCTCAGTTTCGCATTTCAGTTAGAAACATTTAACTTGTTCTCTAATTTTGATGGTAATTATATATTAACTCCGAAGGAAAGGTAAAATTTTCTGTGTTAGCTGTGTTCACAGGAAGGGCAGTGTGACCACTTATTTCCTCAGGAATGAACAGGATAAGAAGCCGTGTTTCCAAGACGTGTCAACTCGAACTTCACTATAACGTGTACTTGTGGCTTTATTTAGCGTTAATATTAATACTGAACGCTCTGCGAAGGGCGGACACTTTTCTAAGGAAAATCCCATTACGCAAGCGAGTAAGTTTTTACATCGCTCTTACTGTTTCAGTTTGGCCATCAAATTTCCATTTTCTTTTCCCGTTGTTTTGTGTTCTGTTTAGTTTTTATTGTTCACGGTACATAATTAAGTCCCACTACACGGAAGATTTTGGAGACAATTGAAAAATCAGCAACTTCGAAAAGTGACGTACAAACTTCATATTTCGGTGAAATAACTATTTTCGCAGAGTGTGTTCCGACTCAGCATCTCCCTCCGTGCTATAATGGAAAACCATTCTAGGAAAGCATTGACTACCCATTTCATCTCGTCCCATCTCTTTCCTCCCTTCGCTCCTCTTTCTTATGGCCTGGCCATTTCCAAAAAGGGACGCGTCCCCTCTTATCTGCCTCTCTCTTTTACTTCCAAATTTACTTTTTCTCTTCGCTCTAACACGACGTGTTATTTCATCGGCCGTATGTTTTATAATCAATACTGCTTTGGTGTGTTAACTCCCCTGGGTGATGTTTGAATAATGTTACCAATCGTGGAAGTTTCTTATTTGTGATACGTCACAGGATATTATGTAGACTGTGTTATGTAAAACTGCTGCTCTATTGCACGTATTTCACAAAAAATTGCATATTTGCAGCTTTTTAGAGAGGAAAATAGTAATGTTCTCATAGCTTCATCTCCATCTCGGTTATTCCATCATTTCGATCGTATAGCTGCAACAGGACGTATTATCTAATTGAACGAGGCTTAAGAATGTGGCAACTTCAGAAGTCATTTGCATAGATCGAGAAAATCTTGCTAGGGCATTTGAAACGTCTGATTTTTCTTCGCCTTAAAACAAGAAATTTGTATAAATAATACTTATCTTCCGTTACTTGTACGGAGCTTTCATTTTGCTGCTTCTATATCTTAACAGAAGCGAGGGGATTTTGAAAAGAGTGAATTTTGCTGAATTCACCGAGAGTACAATGTGCGTAAGAGAAATCTGGTGCTTCTCAAAGACATGTGCATATTATGAATGCAAATGAGTATCGAGGATTGTATTTTTGGGGAAAAGTTCCGAGGATTATGAAAGATTCATTATCCTATCAGCGGATTTTCTCTAGTAATAATTTTTTCCAGCGTCTAGATAAGACGTATATACCAAAATGAGAGGAAACTCGCCCAGAAAAATGATTATAACCGAAAGTGTTTGATATGATAACATCCATTCAAATTAAGTGCACGTTTAAGTTGATAGTTAAAATCATTTTTCTGCAGAGCTCATTGATCTTCTTAGCATCCATTCTTTACAGATGCTCAATGGACCGCGAAGTAATCAGAAAAGGGTATTTCTGATATACTTTTTGTTTACGTCGACCGAATGGACGTTGGACGAATATCATTTTGGCCGGATGAACGAGTCGTTGTTCCGATGCAACTTCTCTCCGTCGAGCCAATTAACTCGAATGGCCGTTGTTTTATTCTGGAGGGCACATTAACGAGAGGAAGAGAATTTCGACCATGAAATTATAGTTTTGTGGAGCCGTGAAACATTTGCTACCGTTTTATATCTGAGGCAGTCATTCACGACATCATTCACGTCCAACAAGTGATTTTTTTCTGAAAATGAGCGCATGGCGAATGAATCTATAACACGAACTCCTTTTACAAATTTCGAAATAATTACAAGAATTGTCTCCATTTTCGATTGCTGGTTAGAAACGCTTTTTTGGGAATGTGAGGATTTTGAATTTGAGACCGGATTTCGGCAAATAAATGTGATTTTGGAAAGAATTGTCTTCGTTTGGTCCTTCATTTAGAGGTAATTTAAATCCATTGAATTGTGTTCATTTGACTTCGCAATGCTTTGGAATAATTAAAACAGATGAGCATCTTGTTTATCCAAAAATATATCAGGAACGAAATGAATTTTAAGGTGAGATCATTTTAACATTTAGAGTTAGGTTTGCGTAGTTCAAATCATATTTGCTGAATCACTATTTTGCTAATGGAAAAACATATTTTCTTTATATTTCTCGCAAATCATATTTCGGTGAAATTATTGTCTTTGTTCGAAAAAACACGAGTAACAACGAAAAATTGCGTATGATAGCAATCTACGACGGGTCAACGAGATACTCTCACATTCGAATTTCTATTATTCCTAGATGTTGGGCGGATATGAAAACATTTTGCCCCTTACCATTCCATAATTAGTTGTTCATCGGCGGATGGAGAGCCAATTAATGTCCTTCAAACGGCGACATCCGACTGAGTGCTCATTAGAGGTCGTTTTCCTCAGGTGATCGATGACTCTTGAATTGCTATCCTCATCGACACCCCAACGGTACCTTTTCTAATCCTCTTTGCTTTCTTTTTAAACCTGAATGGAAAATCAACTGAAATGCCACCCTTGATTAATGATATGTGTTGCTTGTGCTCAAGATCACGGACTATTTGATCTTGCTATGATGAGTCTCGTGCCCAAAAGAATGTCAATTCATTCTAACTTATGCTTTTGGTTATAAAAGAGAACGTTGCAAATCGAGAGTGAGGAAAAATCGTAGTCGCATCAAAAAAGGAAATTCCACTCCGAAACTATGGTTGTTCACTTAGGATGCATTATACTTAGAACAAATAATTGTTACCTCGAGTTTGGAATCATCACCGACCAAATAGATGTGTATTTAATACTAAATTGATTTTGGAAGATTCAGGCGGAAGGTACCGCATATTTTTCTATCTGCCGAAAATATAAAAGTCAGGAAGTTATTGTATAAAGCAAGATTTTTATATTTCGCAATGCAGAGATATCATTGTTTCGTTTTCGTTCGAATGCCGCTTATATCACTTTATCTATGGAGAGTGCTGTGGTGATATATCGATGCCATCTAATGGATGGAACCAAAAAGAACTGCCATCAGAGTTAATATTTGTGTTTAATTTTCGGGTCTATTTTATAAAACACAATTATTAAAAAACATCTTGATATTTGTTGGAACACAGGAACGCCAGTTCCTTATTTATTTCAACTTCCCTACTTATTACTCTCGAAATTTCAACTTGTAAATGTCCGCCTTATCTAAATCAGTCCAAATCATATCTTTAGGATTATAAACCTCGAGAGAACCGTGGTATAAATTTTGTCAAATTATGAGCATTTGCGGAATAGTATTTTAAAATATCCTCACCTTTTGATCAGTTGCTTCGCAAATAGTCACCAAAATCCTGCTAAATATCAAAACCGTCCAATTTATGTCCACCATTTATTAGTATTTATATTCGCTATATTTATATGCGCTATTCATGCCTCTTTGCGGTAATGAATAAGGAATAAACATAGAGACTTTACTAAAGATTTTCTATTTGACTTTCGGTTACCGAGGATTCCTTATCATTACTCGCTTTGTACCATTGCTTCAAGCAGTCCTCGAGAGACATATGAGTTTTAGAAATTTCTCGTATTTGTAAGCTGTACTAGGTGGTCTATTAATCGTTTATCACGAGGGCCTTTAAAGAATCATGTTCGATTGTACTAAATATCGAACAGAAATCCTCGACCGATCCCAAAAGGCACGGACTTTAGTTAGCAATAGAATGCAACAGACGTGTCCCATTGCCTCGTAAAAGCAATAGGAAAATCCTCCCTCGCGTAAGCAGGCGTTTTCGGAGAAATTACACGTAGGGGGGTAGGGGTGGGCGGGCGCAAGGAGGGGGACTTTATTTACTGCTCTCACACTCCCAATCTGCAACACCTCCCCACTCCATCAAATCCCCAGTCGGGATATTGCTGAAGAAAATGAGACGCATGGGGGAGAAGAAATGTCCACGCAGCAAAGGGCGGAAGGAACTCCTTTTTTATGCTCTGCAAGTGATGGAGCATTTGTGGCCGAGGATTGTTCGGAGGTGCTCCGTTCGCCGATTGCTTTTATTAATATTTTGTATTCGTTCGAGAAAGTTCGGAATGGAAGACAATGCGATCCAGACGATGAAAGAAAGGTATGCAAATTTCGGATTTTTATGAGCAATTGGTCGAAAGGAGAGCGTAAGTGATGCGGTTGGAGTAACTAGCAATTGCATTCGATCGCGTAAGACAAAGAAGTGTTTGCTTTATTCTGGCCATTTGTCGTTAAACTCTTCAAAAGATGCAAATTCAAAGATTCGATGGAAGTAACTTCTCTTTAGCAGTTTCCTATATGAGTTTGAATTCTAAAGTTCCCCCAGATTCACGTTGCAGTAAAATTTCGTTTGTTTTTTTTTATGTATAAGCATGGTCTTTGAGACAGTGTTTACTGGTTTCTTCCGGATTAAATTAAAAAATAAAGTAGGGTTAAATACTTTGAAATTTTCGATTCCATTTTTTCTAGGAAAGTGGATCCCGTTGGAGATAGTATCAGTTGTAAGAGGGCCAACTCTGAGATATTTTGGCTTCCAAACCACCGGTAAAATATTCTCGCAAGATTATCTGATGCAATTATTTTAATTACGCGATGAAATCATAAGCTAAAATTTATGAATAACTGCGGAAATCGGATATGGACAAAAATAATCAAAATTTACGTTTATTTCCAAGAGTTTAACAGTAAATTGTATATTTCCAAAACTAATTCTTATAAATTTTATATTAACCATTAAATTGATAGTTTATGAACTTACTTGGCAATCACGATATTTATAATTGATCATGTATTCCCAGATACACAGTATACCACCCTGGTGTTTTTGAAATTAGGAAACATAAAAATCTGCTTCCACCAACTTCCTAAGGAAAACTTCTGTTCTTAATTTGGCCCCATTTCGGCTGATAAGCATTAAAACAAGCAATACAAAGCTTAAAAAGCGATTCTAAACACTTTGTTGAGTTTTAAACAGGTAAAAATACGATATAACATATCATACAACGATATATTTGGCGTATGCGATTGAATGCAAAGAAACTGTAGAAGGCTGAAGATTTGTCCAAAAATGCTCCTATTTTGGTCTGAATTAGTCTGAAAATAGTTCTACCTCAGCTAATTTCTACAATTTAGAGCCTCAATATTTATGGTTTAAACAAGAATAAGAAGGCTGGTAATCTGGAAATACGAAAGATCATCATTTTACATCGCCGTTAATTTCGTGCTTTTACTTTATTTCGAACAAAACTTAATACTAAAAAAAGGTTCAGGTGAAGATGATGATATTCATCGAAACCCTGGGTCGTCTGTAATAATTTCTTCTGTGGTATTAGTATAAATAAATCTATTCCTTGTCAATTTGCTTCTTTTGTCATGGAATACCACCAAGTTAAGCCTCATTTAGTCGAATTTAAAACTTAATACTCTTTAATACTCAGTATTCCGGTTTAATTACAATTGATCCCACTGTTATTGTATTTAAATAAACCGGACGATTTATTTTGGTACACGCCTCGAGTAAATCTTAATTTGTTGTCCGTGTGAATAAGGAGCAAACAACATTTCACATTGATCATAATTTGGAACAATAATAACTTTATCCTTGTAAGGTAGACTTAGCTTCCTTTCTACACTTCAATCGGAGGAAACTAAGGAATGAATTCCGTCGATTCTGATTGAAATACAAACGATATGGGTAAATTTAGCTCTTATGCTGAAAGACTCAGAGTTTCAAATTTTAATGTTAGTATTCCATAGAAGGAAAAACGAAAATAGTCTGAGAGGAACTAGAACCTTTTACTTCCCCAGAGGAATCCGGTTCGATTCCCAATCAATCTTTAGAATGTCCGTTTTGGGATTCTTCCCTTTTCCTAGGTGCACGCCACAAAGTCATCCTTTATCTCGATAATATTCCAGTTCAAAAGTTAATCAAACCTTATGGAAACAGATTAGTTGAAGGTGATACTTGGCGGTATTTGCACATCAAAAATACATTCTTATATTTATTCATTTACTTTGAGAGGTAAGTTGATCGAAATAACGAGCTTATAGAAATGCAAGTTTTTACGAAAAAAGAAAATTAATGAGTTTCGCGAATCTAAAAGTAATCAATCATGAAATAGCCTACACAATGGAAAAGCATATCCAAAGAAACTGCTTTTCAAGTTGTAACAGCATACGGTATACAAGTCTAATCAATTACCCGGACGATTCCTAACCATTTCATTTGTAATGCACGAACAATACCCTTCAATTGAATTATCCGGTTATTTCATCGTTAACACTTCATAAAATACATTTAGCGGATTAATAAACAAATATTTATTTTTAAGCGACGAAAGTTTCCGTACTATTAACGAAAATTGGAAGGAGTAAACCGAATAACGAAGTTTCACTTTTAATAGCAAATGTAGGAAAGAAAGAGGTACCCTTAAAACACAAAATTAGGATCGAGAGGAATTAAATCCGAAATGGAAGCATCGGCTGAAACGAAGACAAGAGGCGAAAGAGACAATAATACGATTTCGCCGATCTTAGCAAACAGCTTTTAAGTAAAAATTGCGATCTCGTGCGCTCTTACGAGATAGGTTCAGATAGGAAGAAGCTCTTCTTTAGCAATTAATTATACTCCGAATGAAAATGAAGATCCGTCGTTCGCAACACGTGGTCGAACGGAAAGAGTCCGACGCTACTCACCACCAGTTGGCGGCCACGGCATCCACGAGCAGCGCCAACACGAGGATGAGCGCGGGCGCTCGGCTTGCCATCTCCTCGGATCTTCGAAAGGAGACGAGTTTCACCCAAAGAGCGGCGTGTTCAGCCTCGGCGGCGAGCGGTGGTCGGGTCGCGTCTTCTCCGGCGGAGAAAGCACGCGTCGGTGGGCGAAGGGGCACTCATGGCACTCGAATCACGCGGAAAGCAAAGACGCACGACCACGCACGCCAAGAGACTCGCGCGCGCGCGCAGCCAACCCTTCCTCACCCCCTCCCTCCTGCGAAAGAGAAAATGAAACGATGAGAGGGAGAACAACAAGTGACCGATGGAATTAGCGGAGGAAAGCGATGATCGGATGCGATCGGCCGCACCTGAACGCCTGCGATGGACACCTCGCACTATAACCGGCTAGTTGTACGTGGGATTATGGGAAGAAGGGGCTTCGCCGAAAACTTAAGGCCGCGTGGAGGGGCGGCAGACCTAACCCATCCCCCGACTCGCCACCGTCTGCGAGGGTGCGTGAACTCGCAGAGACTGTGTTCTTCTCCCGGACTCCTTCCTTCGGAAACTGCAGAGGTTTCACTGGTGTGACTAAGAGGCACCACTTCGCGTGGTGGCGATTGCATTGCGTGGAGGTGAAAATGGGACCGATATCTGGAGGAAGTTCGTGCCGATGGGAGGGTTAGGAGGGGAGGCACCTTTAAAAAGTGGATTTGTGAGGGCTTTGCGAGGGGATGGGGAAAACTACCTCGAAGTAACCTTCTCTCCTTTGCCCCTCTTCTTTCTGGTCCCTCGGCTGACCCTCCGGCGCCCTCTTGCACGCGGTCGCAAACTAAATGTAAGTCACACCTGCGGTCGCCCTCGCTGCGTTTATCGCCGTATTTTGCCACCGATATTGTTGCTCTGTGCTCCTCTGGAGCCATGGCGTCGATGACGAGGAAACGACGTCGGCTGTTGTTAATCGTCGACTCTTCTTATTCAGCAATTTCGTCGCCAATCATCACTTGGTAACGCAATAATTGCCGCGACAAATATTATCCGTGATTCATCTTGACTGGCCCATTTACCATTAATATCCCGTGAGCTTCTCCATAAAAACCAGTTATGTAATAAACATTTACGAATAGCTGTTTATGACAAAAAAAGTTCCCTTTTCAATTGTTTTAGTAGGAGGATGTTTCTCATTTCTTGCTGATATAATTAAAATTCGTTTATCGCTATATCGTGAAGAAGTTGCATCAACTCTCCGTGACTTACTCTGGTCCAAACTTGGGTTTGAAATACATGAAATTGCGCCAAAATATTTAATTCGGTTTAAATTTAGATGTGTGCATCAATCTTCTTGCCCAAAATACTCGGATTTTGTAGTGAATTTTGTGACTTAGATTCGGTTTTGTATGGTATTCTTCTGCAGCTGCTTCCATTCTCAACTCTTGTTCATTCACGGTTTGTTTATTATCTTGACAATAGTTCACTTTGGTGAGAAGTGGAATGTCTCCTCTCGGTGTTATCTTTACGAATGATGCCAACCTGCGTCATATCGTAGAAATTTGCCATAAACAAATCTTGGTCAGTTGTCGGGAAATAATTTAAATGTATGAATGAGCTGTTATAAACGGAAGGCATTCGAAGGTAGACAATAAACAAGACAGCAGAGACATGTAAAATAATACACATAGCTTCGGTACAGTCGTAAAGAACGTTAAGAGATTGTATAGGATGCTTTCTACTGGTTCATAGTGATGGGGTTAGAAGGACTTTGTTTAACTGAGGTTTTCATATGGGTATGGAACCAAATCGTACATCCTCTCAGCTCACTCACAGCTAATCAATATAAAAAAATCAATTATATAGTTATAAATTATTCTACAAGAATTCGTTGTAGATCATTAACTGACATTTCAAGGATTGATTAAGTCAAATCGTACTTAAAAGAGGCGAGAAAACTTCATCGTTCTTCACTTCACAAATACTTCTTAAATTATAAATAAAATGGATATTCTCGTACAAATTCGGTAAACTTATAGTAAACTTAATGTTGCAACACAAAGAAACCGTTACACTGCAAGTTCTTTTTCCTGCTTATGGAACTATTAGTACTACGGGATACGTACCTGCGATCCTTAAGCGGAGAATAATACTCGTTAAGTAGATCTTCTAGGTCTTCCGTCCACGCGACCCCGGATCGATATGTCCGATGACAGCTATGCTTATGATACTGCCTTTTTCATCTCGACCATAGTGTGGTCTTCTGTCCAGGGTGTCTCCGCGGTTATCGGAGCAGCTCGACGCGCCAACGTATGCTTCACACGAAACTGAAGGGGAAATTTCATTGTTGCACCACCAAGCGACGAAGAGAACAAAATATAAAAACGAAAGCTAAGGAAAAGCATTTACGGTGAAATTTTTCCCAGAATCGATTGAACCTTTCTCTACCCATTACATGAATACTTAATGTTGAGAAAATTTGTGGAACTTCAGCGAGTCTCTTCTGTAATACGATTCCTTATCACCAAGTCACGCCTTCCAATATCAATTTCTTCGTTACTGAAATACAGATGAATGCAAATCGCAAGGAAAATGAAACTGCAACTAAAGAATTACTAACGTGACATGTTTTCTAGCTCGGCAAGTGGATATTGCTCCTGTAGAAGACATAATTAAAAACGAAACAAAAACAACAACAGCGTTTATGTTCATTTTACGCAAAATGTTTGTTAATTGAATATCAAAATGCGTCTTTGTCCGGCATTTCCTTCTAACCTCATTTGGCGCGCAGGAAGCGGTGATGTAATGAAAGGCGGGGTTTGATTGGCTATCCCTTTTAGCCACGCTGCAGGCCCTCAGACATCATAATGCACCCTTGCAACTCTCAACAGATCCCCTTAAACTGCCTCACTCCACCCTCAACACACTAAATTTAACTGCTTTCCCTTCCTTGACGTCCCCATGTAAGTGGGATCAAAACCTGGTGCAAGCGAATGGCCAAGTAAAAGAGAAAGGCCTTTACATTTAATATTGACGACCACCAGAACACTCCCAAATCGTTCGCTTAATCCTCGCATCTCCAATAGTCCTTAATCGAAAGATGCGGCCGTCACATGGAGGAAATATTACTTTGGCCAATGAAAATGCGTCCCCACATTTCCAGTAAAACTCGGCATCATTGCCCCGAGAAAGCTCTGGTCGTTAAAAGCAACTAAGAGTAGGCTTTGTCTATCGAAAGAGCGCTTTTGAAAGACCCGATAGAGTAGCTGCCGCTTCAGGAGGGAGTGGTTCTACCAAATATTCTTATGAAATACGATTACAAATAAGAAGATAGTAAAAAAATATGAATGAGAGAACTAGTAAGAAGATTTAATTAAAACCATAGGTGAAAAATTAAAAATAATATACCTTTGGCTAAAGCAATAATCAAATAATTTAAAAGGTGCTACTTTAGTATTTAATTTGAAATCATTTTTTACTAATCGAGATGTTCCAAGGAAGAACAGACTCATAAAAAGTCCGATGGGAATCGAACCCGTGTTTGCAGATTGCCGGTCGAGTGCTCTGTCCGTTGAGCTATCTCTTAGCCCAAAGTATTTAGGGAATAGAAAGTAATACCAGAATGAATGACATATTGATTTTATATAGTTATTTATGCTGAGCTTTAAAGATCTACTTCAGGGATTAAATGGCAGGCATTCCTATCGAATACTGTCGGAGGAAACGAAATTACCCTAAGGGCAGTCTGAACGCGTCTCTACCCCTCCACCTTAGGTACCGTCCTGTTTATATTTAAATGACTTATAATCTCCTTATTGCGCCCCCTGAGATTCCCCAGCTTCATGGACTCAGTGCCCTCGTATTATTTGCTGCTGGATCGCCCCCAGATTCTCCGCCACTCCACTGTTGGGCTATTAGTCGAAGTTTTATGCAAAACAGCATCGGAATAGCTGATTAAGGATTAAGTTTTCAAATTTATTTATCTCGAGGTAATGAATGATACCGAGGAAAATGAATCAGAGTGCTTTCACTTGTTGAAAATGTCTCCTCCGACGACTTCTGACGAATCTAACACGAAGCATTCGAAGGTTTTCTTCGTTACGAATTTAAGAGGCATCCGCAAGTTAAGAACTACTTTTAGGAGCCTCTTGTGGAAGGATGCCTTTCTGTCATTCATTCCCACAATTTTATCTCGTAAGAAAATCCCGAGCGATATTTGTAAAGCCCGTCTCGATTGGCCCGGAGGTCTTTAAAAAGGAGGGTCCCTCAAATGTGAATGGCGTTAAAGGAAGGAATTTTACGTCTGCGATAAGATGGAGCGGTGTTAAATGCTATTGGAAGGATGGAATCGTGGGAGAAAAGCGTAAAATGTTTAATTGGGTGATATAAAGGCTTCGTAAGGGCTTTTGCGATGGGACCATCTGCCGCCTCCAAAAGCTCTCTCAGAGACTTGTTATGAGTTTCTTTTCTTTCTTTACCCAAAAATGCATTATATATATATATATATATATATATATATATATATATATATATATCTATTATATATAGATGCTTCTCCGGATTCATTCATGTATCCATATATATATATATATATACGAGTAAAATGTTGCTTGCATACTGCAAGCACATCGATAACACTAATTTTAAGTCGGCATCATATCGGGAAGGCCGTCAAAAGAAAAAAAAAATGGATTGAAAATGTTCTGATTATTCGCTGCAATTTATTCGTCCGGCATCGAACCCGGGTTTTCCAGGTGATACTTACTATGCAGCACAATAGAAAATCACCATCTCTAACTATCTGTGAAAATTAAAGCAGAAATATTATCTGCAACTGCCTCAAACGACGTCCTACTTTTCCCTTATATTTCTTATGAGAGAAATGTTAATGTGCTCTGGCATCGAACCCAGGAATAGTACGGTCTTCTGAAAACCGTTTTCTTAAACCAGTTTTAACCATATATCTTCTAGCCAAGCACGAACTTCCTATTATTTCGATAAGTGCATCAAAAAAATAATGAAATACTAACCCTATGTAATTTAAACGGGAGACATATTTACCGCCCGACATCGAACCCAGGTCTTTCTGGTTAAACTTCCTATGCAACATAATAGAAGATATTACTCTTTAACTATGTGCAAAAATTCAAGCAGAAATATTGGCTGCAACTGCCTCAATCGAAGTCTTACTTTTCCCTTATATTCCTTATGAGAGAAATGTTAATGTGCTCTGGCATCGAACCCAGGAATAGTACGGTCTTATGAAAATTTTTTTCTTAAACCAATTCTTACCTTACACTTTCCGGCTAAGCACGAACTTCCTATTATTTCGAGAATTGCATCAAAAAAATAATGAAAAACAGCTCCCATGTATTTTAAAGGGCAGATCTTTGCATCGTCCTAGCATCGAACCCAGGATATTTTTTGTGAAAGTCATTGATGTTTTCAAAAGTCCAAGACCATAAATAAAGGCTCCTTGAGTTTTATTTCTCTACCTATCCAGGAAGTATTTTTTTAAAAATCCGGAAAATCACGGCAATGCATTTAAACGGGAAAAATAGGGACTTTGGGGCCCTCTGGAATCGAACCTATGACACTGAGGATCAAAGTCGCTTTTTTCCAGAGGGTTTCACGTTATGGCCAATACGTCATAAAAATTTCAAGGCAATGACGCTTGTAGTTTAGCCTGTGAATTTGTATCCTATCTATATAGCTATATAGCTATATATATGAATGAATCCGGAGAAGCATCTATCTATTATACGAGTAAAATGTAGCTTGCATACTGCAAGCAGATCGGCAATACTATTTCATATCGGCATCATATCGGGACGGTCCTCAATAGAAAAAAAAAGCATTGAAATTTTTCTTAAAATTCGCTGATTTTTCATCGTCTGGCATCGAACCCGGGTCTTTTCTGTGAACTTACTATGCAGCACAACAGAAGATCACCATCTCAAACTATGTGTGAAAATTCAAGCAGAAATATTGGCTACATATGCCTCAAAAGACCTTCTAATTTTCACGAATGTAAATGGCTCTCGGGACTCGAACCAAGGACGATCTTGGAAATCTAAAAGGTGTTTCTGAGAATTATTTATGATTTCTATCTATATGCCGAATTTCAAGTTTCTACATTATTGTGAAAGGTTTCAAAATAATTCCAAAAACCGGATCAACTTCTGATTTCAGAGACACCTGGTGTCGAACCCAGGACATATTGTAAGCTGTAAATGCACAGTTTGATTTGTGAAGACCTTCTCTTGTATCATGCAAAGTTTCAAGTCGATAGCATGCCGAAAATTACCTAACATTTGTTTCCGTTATCTCCGTAAGAAATGCATTGAGGAATTTAAATGGACCTCTGGGATCGAACCAAGGACCATCAGCGAATATGTAAAATTTGATTATGAAATATATTTATAATATCCTACCCCATGCCGAATTTTGAGTTTCCATGTTATCGGGAAGAAGTCCAAAAAAAATCTTAAAAATCGTCACAATGCATTTTAAACGGCCGATATTTGCCCCGTCCTAGCATCGAAAAATGGACCATATTCAACGATGTCTTTATGATTAACGTTGGATATGCCCGGCTTCTAGCGATCCCTCGAGTTTCAACTCTCTCCTTTTCCGGGAAGTGCCCCAAAAAAATTTTCGAAAATCCCCGCCATGTATTCTTATTGGGAAAATCGCGACTTTGGGGCCTTCTGGAATCAAACCCATGACACCGAGGTTCAAAGTCGGCTTTTTCCTGGAGGTTACACGTTTTGGCCATTATGTCGTAAAAATTTCAGGTCAATGACGATTGTGGTTTAGCCTGTGAATTTGTATCCTCGCTATATATATATATGGATACATGAATGAATCCGGAGAAGCATCTATATATAATAGATATAGATGCTTCTCCGGATTCATTCATATATCATATATATATATATATATATTATTATATAATAGATATAGATGCTTCTCCGGATTCATTCATATATCATATATATATATATATATATATATATATATATATAGAGAGGATACAAAGTCACAGGCCAAACCACTAGCGTCAATGGCTTGAAATTTTTACGACATATTGGCCATAACGTATAACCTCCAGAAAAATTGCGATTTTGAACCTCAGTGTCATGGGTTCGATTCCAGAGGGCCCCAAAGTCCCAATTTTTCCCGTTTAAATGCATTGCTTAGATTTTCGGGAATTTTTAAAAAATACTTCCCGTATAGGTAGAGAATCGAAACTCTAGGAGCCTTTATATATGGTCATGATCTATCGAAAACATAAATGAGTTTTACGGAAAATATCCTGGGTTCGATGCTAGGTCGAGGCAAAAATCGGCCGTTTAAAATGTATTGTGGCGATTTTTAAGATTTTTTTTGGACCCCTTCCCGATGGCATGGAAACTTGAAATTCGGCATGGAGTTGGAGATTATAAATATATTTCATAATCAAATTTTACATATTCGCTGATGGTCCTTGGTTCGATCCCAGGGCGCCATTTACATTTCTCAATGCATTTCTTATGGAGATAACGGAAACAAATTTTAGGTTCTTCCCGGCATGCTATCGACTTAAAACTTAGCGTGATAGAAGAACCAGTCTTAACAAATCAAACTATGCATTCATAGCTATCAATGTGTCCTGGGTTCGACACCAGGTGTCTCTGCAATCAGAAGTTAATCCGATTTTTAGGAATTATTTTGAAACCTTTCCCAATAATATAGAAACTTGAAATGTGGCATAGGGATTAAGATCATTAATAACTTTCAGAAACATTTTTTAAATTTCCACGATCATCCTTGGTTCGAGTCCCGAGAGCCATTTACATTCGTGAACATTAGAGCGTCTTTTGAGGCAGCTGCGCCCAATATTTTTGCTTTAATTTTCACACATAATTAGAGATGGAGAAATTCTATTGTGCTGCATAGTGTGTATCACCAAAAAGACCCGGGTTCGATGCCGGACGAATAACTTGCAGCGAATTTAAAGAATATTTTCAATCCCCTTTTTTTTCTTTTGAGGACCGTCCCGATATGATGCCGAGATGAAATTAGTGTTGTCGATCTGCTTGCAGTATGCAAGCTACATTTTACTCGTATATAATAGATATATAGAGAGGATACAAACTCACAGCCTAAACCACAAGAGTGATTGAGCTGAAATTTTTACGGCGTATTGGCCATAACGTGTAACCACCAGAAAAATTGCGATTTTGATCCTCAGTGTCATGGGTTCGATTCCAGGGGGATCCAAAGTCCCGATTTTTCCCGTTTAAATGCATTGCCGTGATTTTCGGTAATTTTTAAAAAATACTTCCCGGATAGGTAGAGAATCAATACTCATGGAGCCTACATATATGGTAATGATCTATCGAAAACATAAATGAGTTTCACGGAAAATATCCTGGGTTCGATGCTAGGTCGAGGCAAAAATCGGCCGTTTAAAATGCATTGTGGCGATTTTTAAGATTTTTTTTGGACCCTTTCCCGATGGCAAGGAAGCTTGAAATTCGGCATGAGGTTGGAGATCATACATATATTCCATAATCAAATTTTACATATTCGCTGATGGTCCTTGGTTCGATCCCAGAGGTCCATTTACATTCCTCCATGCATTTCTTATGGAGATAACAGCAAAACGTTTTAGGTACTTCCCGGCATGATATCGACTTCAAAATTTGTATGAAATAAGATGAAGTCCTAATAAGTCATACTGTGCATTCGCAGCTACCAATATTTCCTGGGTTCGACACCAGGCGGCTCTACAATCAGTAAATTATCCGATTTTTAAGAATTAATTTAAACCCCTTCACAATAATATTAAAACTTGAAATTCGGCATTTATATAGAACTTATAGATAAATTTTGAAAACACATTTTATTTTTCCTAGATCGTCCATGGTTCGAATCCAGAGAACTATTAACATTCGTGAAAAGTAGGTTTTCGTTTGAGGCAGTTGCAGCCAATATTTCTGCTTGAATTTTCACACGTATTTAGAGAAGATGATCTTCTGATGTGCTGCATAGAAATTTCACCAAAAAGACCCGGATTCGATGCCAGACGATTAAATTGAAGCGAATTTTAAGAATATTTTCATTCCTTTTTTTCCTTTCCGGGACCGTCCCGATATAATACCGTTATGAAATTAGTGTTGTCGATCTGCTTGCAGTATGCAAGCTACATTTTACTCGTATATATATATATATATATATATATATATATATATAAAAAATAGATATGGTGTTCTGGCCTAACTTTGTTTGTTTGTTTGTTTAAAAACAACAAAACTTGTTTTTGTTTGTAATTTGAATCTAATCACGTTGAATATGTTGGATATTCGTCCCATATCTTAATTATCTTGTGATGATTTTCGTAATTTCGATCTTATTTGAATAAAGTAGTCATAATTGCCTTTGATGAATCAGTAAGTGTTAAACCTTTCACTTCAAAAAATTCAAAATAAAGGTATAAAGATATCTGAATAGATGGCTTAGAGCGTATCCCCCCCTGTCTGATTATCCTAGTACTGCCTAGTAATTAACTCAGTAAGGAGTAATTGCGAAATTTGGTAGCTCTGGAAAAAGCTATAATAATCTTTTAGAGACATACTATGTTTACGGAAACAACTGTACATGTGGCAACGACAAAAAAATGTATATATATTTGTATATATGCCACATCCACCGGAAAGTAGTCTTGTAACGTGATGATAATAATTATAGTAGTAGTAGTATTGTTAAAAGTGCTTCAACAGCTTAGGTCATTTCGCACATTGGCTCCCACCGGGATTCGAAGATAATAATTATATCCTCACTGCTTGGAATGAGTTGAAAATCATCACCAGTTTACAAAAAAATTGATTTAGAATCAGTTAGGATCCATTGGAAACTATAATTAATGGTCGGAGATGTTCACGGAAATGCATCCCTGCCTCGGAGGTGCAGAGGTTTCTCGGTTTAAAATCTTCGTTAGGCCGTGGTTGTATGTGACGTGAAAATATTAATTGCAAGACTTCACTCCAATACCTTCGCCCGATCTTCATTGCGATTACATTTATGTGCATCCTCCACACTGCCTTTACCCCAGCAAACAACGATATCGAGAATATGAAACGTTTAACTAAATTATGTTCTCCGACCTTTTCTTCGATGACGCACGAGTGTTCCTGTGCATGGCATCATTATAGCATATTCTTGGAAGATCATAGACACATAGTATATTACCTTTTTTCTTGGCACGCAAGCGTAATATTTTTCCGAAATAATCGGAATATGGTTATTTGATTTCAAGTTGTCCCAATTTATAAATATCTACCGAATCACGGCGCAGAGGGAATCCAAGCAAATGATAAGCTATTCGAATCGGGGTTAAGGATCGCAAGGTGATTATGAGGAAACCGTTTCCGGATGTCCAAACTTGTTGTCAGCAGCTGATTTTTATAAATCTCTCGTAGGTATTCCATTTACTCTCTTGGCACTACTGGCGATACCAAATAGTGGAATTCTTTCACCCAATGAAGAATTAATCCATACTCTTTCCACATTCATGTTTTCTCTATAACCCTTTAACATGGATTTTACGGTCTCTGCCTAGAATATTCCTCCCTTATTCTTAATCTTATGTTATTATTATTTTTTTTGTATTATTTGAGATAAAATTCTCACTGCATGGTGCTTCAATTTTACATCGAACAAGGTCATGTAGCATTTCTTTCTATATAAAGCCCTCATTCTTCTCTAGCCTTTCTTTAATTTCAGCTTATCTCATTTATAATTCTTTTGTAGCATACGTTATTCATCTCTACTTTCGTTATGAGGATTTAATATGTTAAATATTTCTTGGAGCAAAATGTGGCACGTTTCAATTTTCATCTATTGTTCCCTCGCCATTGCTTTTTCATTCATTTTGTCCTCTTTCATCTTTCGTCCTTCAGTTTTTCTGTTTCAATATTGTTTCTATCGACTTCTTAAGTTAATTAAACTTGAGTTGGAACTTCATCAGGATTGAATGACGATCATTGTCGAACATAATTTCTTCTCATTCTCATTTTCTTCTCATCTTTTATTACTTTTGAAATGTGTTTGCGATGAAATCGTTAACATCCATATATGGAGTGTCCTTTTGCGTTTGTACAAACGGAATTTCAATGAACAAGCAAAGAGGGAAAATTTGGTGAATAGAAAGAAAGATTTTCACTAATGGGAAGACAATAACGAAAAGAAAAGTATAATTACAGTGTATCAACAGTGTCTCTAACACTGACCATCTGCAATGTATTATGGTCAGTGTTAGGAACTTTGGAGAAGTGAAGCGATTGGCTGGGAACAGGACGGTCTGCAATAAATCAATTTCTAATTAATCATACATGATATTGATTCGCTATTTAACTTTTCCTTCTCATTTTTCAGTTTTTTAAATTTTTCGTGAAAATACGTATTATATGAATTGTTTATTTTCTATCGTGAGCTGATTTTCCCACAATTTTTATTCTTGCCCTTGTGGTCTTTTGGAGTCAATTTTGGGATTGCTAACACCTTTTGATGTTAGGAGAAATCAGATGAAATTGAGCGAAATTAAATTATACTTTTGAACCAAATGTTATTTCTTATTTCTTTTATGATAATGACGAGAAATACTTAAAAACGGGACTGTTCTGGCGAGGCCTGTACAATTGGTAATGCGAATTTTATTCTTGCTTAATATTCGCCAAATGTTTTCATTCAATCAAACAAGACGATCAAAGTAAAGCAGCCTTTTCTGTGATGGGAGTGCATTCGATGATGAAGGGATTCGTGTTTAAATGGGCATAGAGGAGAAGAAGAGGGGATGCAGACAACCCGAGGAGGACCAAGGATGGATGTGCCATCGCTGGGAGCATTCGGTAAAAAGGTAACCTCAATGAAATGCACTTTGTAGAACTCCCTTCTATTTTTAAATGAGTAACCAAATGATCAAAGATACGAGAAAAATAAAAAATGTATTTATTTGTGACAGCTTCTCTCGGGAACGCAGCGTTGGTGGTCGATCTGGCGACGACGCACAGTGGGACAAAATCCGAAAAAGCTGGCCAAAAGTAGTAAATGTTATTCGAATTTGCTGAAAATTTCATCTAACAAGTAAGAGTAACTTTGACCTCCTAAACTCAATTTTGGTATGAAATTTACTATAGGTGTAATAGATATGGAAAAAATCTCTACGAAAATAGTAAAAACACCGAAAAAACTTGAAAATCTGCAGTAATAATTAATGCTATTTTTTCTAAAACTAAATAGAGAGGTTAAAACTTACCTAAATTCAATGATCAATCGATAGTCTATTAAAATGGCGAGATGTCGCGACGATTCGCCAGCGATGCTACTGGTTTCTTCAGGTTGAACCCAGAAATCTTTGTCACACTGCTCAGAAGAACTGCTTCGACTTCATCTTGAGCTACGTGATGGCCACGGCTGACTGGAATGCCTTGGACAGAATTTCTTACAATGTATCTATTTTGTGCTTCGACTCAGTGAGAAAGAGCAAGAAATTTGAGAGGCTGAGGAGTCGACAGAAACCCGAAATAAAAACAGAACATCATAGTACCGTTGTTAACTTATCCAATAGAACTATCAGTGAATCTGCAAATTCAATTCTGGCCGAAGGATTGAACTTCGCAATCGCAACGGACAGAATCCTTAAAGAGGAAATGATTGTGAGCGTAGAAGCGGCATTTCGATGTGTCTGCATCGCTGGCGAAACGTCGTCGCCGACCACCAACGCTGTGTTCCCGAAAGAAGCCGTCATGGACAGCGAAAGCCTTCATGCTGAATGTATTTATTTATTCGTCACAATGTTGTAACGGTCACTCTAAATGGAAAGATGCACTTACAACATTCGATTCCCTTAACAGCAGTCGTTACGAGTCGGTATTTTTGTTACCCTGAAACGATCTATTAAATCGATGTTAAAAATACTCAAATTAGCAAACATTTTACAGAAATGATAAAAAAACACTTAGTAATTTCCACAATAAAAATATAATTTTATTAATAATAATAAGTTCTTGATAATAATTTTACTGTGGAAATTACTAAGTGTTTTTTATCATTTCTAAACGTCGTTCCACGAAGTACGGCCAGCGAAATTAGATTTTATTTTTATATTTTAAAGCTTGAAAATTGGAAATCCAATTTTTCACTTTTTAACCACGAGGCTAAGCTCAGCTCCATTTAGTGAAATTGAGTATTATTTAATAAAAAAATTTTAACAATGAAGAATATTTGAGTAGTAAGTCCTAGTTAGTAGTTGTTCCTAATTATACAATGAATAAGTTAAGTTAACCGATGCTGCAGCCCGCGAAAAAAATGATTGCGATTTATTAAAATTAGTCTCTGGCGTTAAAATAATCTTATCAGAAGTCAAAATTTCTGACAAATCTTAAATCATTCTTACTTTTCCACATTTAAACGTGTAAAATCATATTTCCTATGTTCATTTGCCGCATATGGAAAAGCTACTCGTCCACCTTCGAAATGACACATGAATGAAGTCCACTAAATACAGTCCGTTTCAATCAAAATTCATAATAAATATGCCATGCGTTTTAACGCCGAGGTGAGGCCTTTTCCGGAACATTTGATCGCAAGTTCTATAATTTCATCAAAGTGTTCGCGATCTCGGTTTGGAAGCGATACTACACGATAAGTATGAAATGATTCATGAAATTCCTTTCTTATTGTTTATCTTGTAAGTTTCACGTTGATTCATAATCATAACGTAACTTTCTAAAATAAAAAAAATGTGATATCTATTCGAATGACCGATTATTATGCAAACTAAAGAATATGACAAAGCGTGAAATCGAACCCGGCTCTATTAGTTGTAAAAATCGAAATCAATGTATGTACTTCTCCAATCACCGTTCAACAGTTACTTAAGGTATTTATTATAACATATGCATGAAAATTGATGATCATATATACTCACACACATGCACGTTATTTCTAACACTCTATTTTAATAGAAACTAATTTGATAGTAACAATTGCGAAAGATTCAGCGGTACGGAGTAATGAACGACTCCGAAAAAGGCAGTGACACCTGCGTTTTATTGCTTGTGGCGGAAGCACCGATTCCAAAACATTGGAGGGACGAAGAAAAAATCATGGAAGGGGAAATGGGTGCGAGCAAAAGGACTCCTTTATTTGATTCTGAGAAGGCCGGTGTGAAGCATGGGGGGGAGGGAAGGCTGAAAGAAACTTTTACCCAAAAAATGAAAAAAGAATGCATTTGGAGAAAGGAACGGGAAGAAAAGCTTAGAAAGCGGATGAGGAGAGAGAAGACCCTTAAGACCCGATTGAAAGTGATCCGAAACTGTTAGCATTGTTTGAATCGGATGACGGGTCTTCGTTGTTCTTCATCCCCATGGCCTTCGAAAATATATTTATTTCGATCTCGGGTGATCCAGGTCAAATTTTAGACTCGTCTCTAAGCTTCTTTCGTCAGTTATTAGCAGGGTTAATGGTAGTTATTAGCAGGGTTAATGGTAGTTATTAGCAGGGTTAATGGTTGTTATTAGCAGGGTTAATTCCTCCCCCCTGACCCAACCCAACGGGGGGAGGAATTTCTATCAAAAATCTAGAAATCTAGAAATCCTCCCCCCAACCCAACCCCCGTTGATATATTTAAAACACCCGCCTATCTGACTGAGCAACGTTGCCGCGTCTAAACGGGTAATTTCTTGCAAGATCACGATACATCTTAATTTTCATCGTAGAACGTCGATCAAAAGACGCTTGTATATCTCTTAAGACGAGTGAGACGACGAAGATAATAAATTGTTGCTCATTTGAATTGTTTATAACTTTTTAAATCGTATTCCACGCGGTCAGTTTTTTTTATGGTCCCCCTGCTGTGGCGGCCGGGCGCTCCCGAGCTGGGAAGCGGAGCTAAGGGTCCGGATTAGGACGGCGACCCTCGAAATTTCTACCTGAAAAAAAGTAACGGTATAACCCCCGCATAACTACCATTAACCATTAGCAGTAATAGTATAAGTACTCTCTCATTATCTATAATAATATTTTACCATAGAGAATAGCAACTGGCTTTGTATCCGGAAGCGTAAACATGCAATATAGTGGAGAATTTCCTATATTGTCCGGCGACATTTCCGTAAAATGCTTTAAAAGGCTTCTCTTCTAGCGAGATTTGTCGTGTGCAACTGCAACTAGGCCTTAATTCCAGTTGTAATCCTCGTGCGTTCGAAAACGGTCTGTTTTTGAGGGACTTACTTTTTTGCCGTTTTAAACCAATTTTTCCTGCACGGACCTAAGGGAATGACGATAATAGGGTAAGTGGAAACAAACTGAATTACCTATCAGATGAATATATATAAATATAAGTTTTCATATAGATGTGATTTTGTAACTCTTACGGTGAATTTGGAAGGAAGCGACGAAAAAAATGGCGGAGTTGCCTATATTGTACCGTTTGCAGTTCACTTTATTGTACCGAATCAATATAGGAAACCGTAGTGCTTGTATATAATACTTTAGTTTTTTAAATAAATAACCACATTTTTAGTTGATGTGATACATTTTAATATGTTTTTTTACCGTTAATAATTAATTAATTAGTTAATTTGCATTACAGTATGCGCCCCGAAGGAAAATATGGAAAGTGTAGCGTAGATGAACCAAATTTAGCTGTGGCAGCATGTTTAAATGGAGATTACGGTTAAAATGAATGTGCCAGTATTTATAACGTCCCAAAGAAAAAGGCATTCTGAAAATAAGAACAAAAATCTGATGTGGCCAAAACATGACATTCCTCCATATTTATTGAAAAGAGAAGCCTATGCCGGTAATATATAAATAACTCCAAAACAATAAGTGTTACAGGAACATGTTTCATACAAAAGTTGTAGTAAAATAAATACATTATCTATAACTATGGTACATAATTTGATATACCTTTATTGCATTCTGACAGAGATATGTATGAAAAACTTCCATTTCTGGATAAACAACAACTTCCGGTTAACCATTATAAAGTGCATTATCTATAACTTTTGTGCGTACCTAATTGTATATACCTATATTGCATTCTGACAAAGATATCAAAGAAGCAAAATTTCGTTTCGGATAAACTGCAACTTCCGGTTAAGCGATATTCATCAAAAACTAATCAACTCTTGGCATTGTTAGGAAAATACTAAATATGAAGTTTGGAAATGATCGGATAATCACTTTTGAAGATAGAGCGCCCACAAACCTTTTTACCACAGACACACAGACAGACATGTTCGGGAAAATAGCGAAAACGAGCTCTATGGGCCCCAAAACATCTATTTCCCCTCGAAATCTGGAGGTCGATTTTTTTTTGCGAATACAATACTTTCTCTATGCTACGTATAGGGAGAAAGTAAAAATGCAAATGTGGAAATACAAATTTTTGGTCTTAGTAAAGTGTTTCCGGATGACATTGAAGCGGAATTAAAGCAACACATCCTAAAATATGAAGAGAGAATGTTTGGCTTAACGTTATCTGATGTTCGGAAACTTCAATTTGACGTTGCAGAAAGGAACGGAATAACTTTAACGTCAAAAAAGACATGGGAAACAAAAAATAGTTATATGCTTTGATGAAGAGGCATCCTTAATTGTCATACAGACAGCCAGTAGCCACAACCGAAGTATTCGATAAACAAAAGCTCTACAAGTACAGTAAAATATGTCAATTACATTGATCTGAACTGTAATAAATTAATTTCGGCTTCGGCCGCAAAATTAATAAGAGTAGATGCGTGGTCCAATTTAGGAAACCACTGGTGAAAATTAGAAGACCAATTTCCTATTTACCTATGTTGCCTTTTTCACGCACCGCATAATGCGCGGCCTTGCACCTCTGATTACACTCGAAGCAAAGTTCACATTTTAATATTCCTCTATTAAGATTCATGTCATTCGAACACCAAAGGAAAAGCAAATTAAGATGGAAATAAATAGAATGGGCTGTATTATGGTAAAAAGAGCGTAGCCATTTTTAAATAACCTTCTTTTTTATATTCGCAGGAGGGTAAAATTTCTGGCAATCACCGCGGTGTGTTTTTATGGGAAAAATCTGGTCTTAGACAACAATTCTGAGGCTCCCTAAAATATCACCAATATTTCGCTGTACGATCTCTTGTGTAGTTTTTCGCAATTATTATCTCCTTCCTCTACGTCTTTTGAAGAGTCGGGCCAATTATATAGGCGAATTTAATTCGCATGAAGAAAATCTCGCATTCCTCTAGGTCTGAATTTTTCCCGTTAAAATACAATGTCTTATAATAAGAATATCCTTCCAGACTTATATGCTTCAGAAGGTTCTGAACGATAATTGAATCAGATATATTCGAAAGAAATTTTCTGTTAACACTGCTATTCTTTCTTCAGACGATACTGTTATAAAGCGAACGGAAATTCTTTTCTGAAACACATATTTGCACAATTCTTCCATTATTATACTCGTTTCATCTAAAAATTCCGCGCCGAAATGTTTTTGTTGACCCGAGATGCAGTTCCCAAAATACGTGTTTTATTTTAAAGAGCTTTTATTTAATCTCTGTAGTGCGTGTCTGCTATGACGTCAGCACGGCTTCGAATTATGAGCTGAATCAATTATCTAAATAGGTGTACGTCTCTGATTCATTCTTGAATACGCTTATTTGACACGCGATGCACTAACTTGATGGAAATTCGATTCCCGAATTGTCATCATGCTCTTCAGAGCTCTGCTTTCAGCAAACAGATTTCTTCTCCAGTCTCTTTTCGAAGCGCAGTGACCAACAAACTTATCTTTGCAACAATTTTGGCATGGGCTTATGTTAAAATCTGAAATTTGAAGGTTTCGCTTTCAAATGACTCTATTCTTATCACATAGATATGATGATGATGATATCACTATGATGAGGCAACTATCGAGAATCATTAAAGATCATGATTTAATAAATGATATCAATCACTGTAAGTATTAAATGAAACAATGACTAATAACGATTATCAGTGTATTTATATTTTCATCTTTCATCAGGTTTCACATTTTGAATTTAAAATGCGTTTCCCGAACCACTTGATTGAGATTCAAGAAGAGTTCGTGAGTTTGCGGAAATTCCAGGGCGATGCATTCGAATGATAATCCTGTGCATCACAATGCTAAATTCCTTCTGGCTTTCAGAGAGTCCATTGAAGAGCTTCATAGTCCTCTCGTCTGACTATGAAGTCCCTCAAGGAAGCGTTCTCTCTCCGTTTATGTTTGAAAGCGTGCCGTGTCTCGATGGAGACCGAAAGTAATCGGGTCTTGATGTTTCCCAGTCCTTTTTCGACATGCTTTTTCCCTTTCGCCCTTAAAAAATAAACCTCTTTTACTGCCCACCGCGTGTGAACAAACCTCTGGGTTATTCCCATGAGCAGCCTTGTTTACTCACCTGCCCACGAGGTGTCTCTCCTCTCTCGTTTTATAACCTTTGGGGAAAAATCCCGCTGACAGTGAAATAAACGAAATTCCTCATTTTTTTGGTCTCTTCCATGAATACCGTCACCGGAATTCTCAACAACTCATACAAGTTGACTTTTCAGTTTTATTGCACTAAGGAAAATGCAGCCGATGATGAATGTTTGGATTGAAGAATTCGAATTCTTGTAAAATCTCGTATAGTGATCGATATTTTGAAGTCCAATAGTTTGTGTATAAACAAAGGGGTTATCGCCGAAGAAACCATCTTCAAGATGTATCCAACAAAGTGCAATAGGTGATAGAATTGCATTCATAAAGTTGTTGACGACCTTGCTAAAGCTCAAGTCCAACAATTAATGTTTCATAAAATTGAGTTTTAGTCACTAAAAATGATCTTATACGCAAATCTTGAGTTTCATACAGAAGAAAGCCTCAAATTCCAGTAGCTCATTTATCAGACCTTCCCACTCATTGATGGGTGCAATTATTATTGGAACAGGAGATTTTTAGTTCTTTAATTGATATTTTAAAGTTCATTCAAAGCCTAAATAAAAACTAATAATGTCCACATCCCTATAAATTTCATATTTTTTTGAATTTCGTATAAGATAATCGTTTATTTATTTCAGTGCAATATTTCTGGGATGATTAGAATTAAAATGAAACAAACATTTTCTTAAATGGAGTACAAGAAACAAAAAATAACATGATAAATAATAACATACTACAAATGCATCCGTATGGCGTGTGTCCTAGGGTGGATCGAACAAACTTTTATTTTTTAATCCGTCAACGGCTAGTGCTTAAAGTTTGTGGTTGGTGGTCCTTATAACATATAAAAGATTTCAACTCGATCGGATTATGTCCTGATGCTGCGAATTTTAGTCAAAAAGTAAAAATTTTGTGAAAAATGTCAAAGTTTTGTATTTTTTTCTGATGGTTTCTCAATGTTTTCGAAGTAATTTAATGGCAAAGAAGTACACATTGCTTAAGTATATAAGTAACATAAGTAACATTGCTTGGTTGTTGCTTAACATTAACGATCTAGTGCGTTCGTTTCAAGGAAAATGGTTTCTCAGTTCGCCAAAATTCGACAAAATACGCAAAATATACATAAATTTTACGGATGTTGGTTAGACAGTAGGGTGGGTCGTTTTGTCTTCTTTTCTGGTATAAATTTTATACCCGGCAATAGTGGCACACCCAAATTACTGATGTAATTTTCTTTCCAAATCAAATAATATCTTTTGTGAGAAATTTTACTTCGAAGTTTCGAAATATTGAGAAACAATTTTCCTTGATTCAAACGTACTAAATCTTTAATATTAAGCAACAACCAAGCTATATACGTATTTCTTTGCCATTAAATCACTTCGGAAACAGTGAGAAACCATCAGGAAAAAATGCAAAAATTTGGCATTTTTCACAAAGATTTAAATTTTTTACTAAAATTCGTCCCCCAGGAAAAAGGCGACTTTGAATCTGTGTCATGGGTTCAATGCCAGAAGGCCCCAAAATTGCGATTTTTCTATTTTAAATGTATTGGTTTGATTTTCGGTAATTTCTAAAAAATACTTCCCAGGTAGGTAGAGAATTTAAACTCAAGGAGCCTACAGAAATGGTCATGATCTATCGAAAAGATTAATGGCTTTTACAGAAAATGTCCTGGGATCGATGTTAGGACGATGCAAAAATCTCTCATATAAAATAAATTGGGGTAGTTTTTCATTATTTTTTATGCACTTATCGAAATGATAGGAAGTTCTTGCCTAGGTAGAGGATGTATATTAAGACTCGGCTTAAGAAAAAAATTTAGATTAGAGAATGCTGTTCCTGGGTTCGATGCCAGAGCACATTACATTTTCTCACATAAGGTATATCAGGGAAAAGTAGAATTTCGTTTGTAGCAGTTGCAACCAATATTTCTGCTTGAATTTTCACACATAGTTAGAGATGGTGATCTTCTGTTGTGCTGCATAGTAAGTATGACCAGAAAGACCCGGGTTTGAGGCCGGACGGTAAATATACTCCCATTTAAATCATATTGTTTGAATTTTCGTAATTCTTTCTGAGTCTCTACCTTGAAGACAGATAGTTGGCACTTTGCATGTGTATGTAAATTTATGTTATGCTTTAAACCATTCGCTTGCAGTATGCAAGCAGCATTTTACTTATATGTTACGTGGACCACCAACAACAAAATTTAAGCATTAGCCGTTGACGGATTTCGAAAAAAAAGTGTTTTTTGATCCACCTGAGCGTGTGTCCATGCGTCATGTGAGAATTACGTTAACTGATTTGTTGCCGCAATTCTTCATAAAACTCGTTTTCACCGTACCTTTTCTGATTAAAGGAAAATTCCACAGGAAATTTAAAATGTTGTTATTTGGTAGTTAAAAAGCCTTTTCTGTGGCATATTTTATCGAAGGAATGGCAATAATAATAATAATAATAATAATAATAATAATAATGCCGTCTTTATTTTTTTTTCGTGGGCGAATTTTAGCCTTTGAAGGCTACTCTACCAATTGACCCCCTTTATATTTTATATATTTTTTTTGCATTTTCCTTTATTTAGAAACACAAGACACATACACACACACAGACAACCATTCCCTAACCGGAAAAATCCGATTAGCCGGGATTCGAACCCGGGACCGTGAGGTTGGAGCGTTAACGAGCTAGCACGCTAGCGTGCAATAATGAGTTAATAAACTTTTTGAGCGACACCATTAACAAAGCGTTTTACTGGGAAACTTCTCCCCAATGATAATTAAAAGGAATTTTTTTCCTATAAACATTGTCCAGAACCAAAATTATGGCGAATATTGTGGAAACAAAATTTGAAACCAGAAACCTTTGAATAGAGAGACATTCAAGGCTGACTAGTAACTCGTAACAGTTACTAAAACCGCTCATTTCATCAGTAATTAAATCATTTCTGGAAGATAATGATCTCGATGTCGGATTTATATCTGCAGAAGGAAAGAAAATTGGCCAATTTTTCTGAGAAACTGAATGTTTCTGAAATATTCTTGAATTTTTATGTTAAGTGTAAAGATTTACAAATTGCGAAATATGTACCTCCGTTATACCCCTGAATACATTTCATATTTTCCCTTTTTATAGCATTATTCTGTCAAAGTAAAAGCTACCGATGAATTTAATATTTCCCAAAAATATGGAGCCAAATCGTTTCCGCACGTTCCCGTTTGTATGTATGCACAACAGTTACTTTGATCATAACGATAAGTGGAGTGGTGATGTACGGCGGGGACTAACGCTAAGAAAGCCCTATCAGGAACCCTGGAAAATATCCCGTGTTAAGTACAAGTCACGTAGATGCTGTTTAAAGGGTATTTCAAATTCATGTGTAACTTATAACTATTTCACAGCACTGTTTAATTTTTTATATTAATATATGTATCTATAAATTCTATATTTATATTTTGTATATGTTTTTTAATATTTATGAATGTTTATTTTTTATGTTGTTGGTTATCAATGTCGTCTATGACCAGTTATTCTGTATTTATGCGTATATTTGAAGCTTTTATGAATTCTTATAATCTTTGCTGAATATACCTGAAGGTGCTATGTATAGGTATAGTTTGTAGGTTAGATAAATAGATTGAAGGTAGATTCACATTTAAATCCAGGCTGAATTGTAAATTATTGTAGTTGTAATGTTTTATTGTTTATTTGAATACATATTTCTTACAAATATTGTTTGAATTGATTATTTGTAAGTAAATTAACGTCGCCTACTGTCCTTGCGACTAACTGCGCCGGAATAAAATTCGGTTTTCCGGACAAACCGTTGGTTTTCTAATCTCTAAAGGGGATTATTATTTACTGCCGCTTTGAGAACTATCTTCTTGCCAAATTTCAACTAGATCTGAGGTCCAGCTACCGTGTCCTCCCCTTGTTAGTACCCCCGAACTACTAGCATCGTTGGGATGGCGGCTGGTAAAACTATTACGTTTTCTGTTCATCTTTGGGTTTTTTCGTGGCGGTTCGTTTCATATTTTTAAATTAAAAAGATTGGGTTCCGACAAAACCAACGAAAGAATATTAGAGTTTGGTGAATGAAGAAGAATGGGTTTGTGAAAGACTGTGTAAGAGCTTAAAAGGCGAGGAAAGTTGCGTGCGTTTCAGTCAGAAAGAAAATCATCCGCGCTATTCGATTGTGGAAAGATGGAAACAAAGGTCGAACAGCAATTTGGAAATGTACGGTATACGGGTGCAATGCAGAAGTGGGTGAAATGCAGAAGTGGGTGCAATGCAGAAGTAGGTGCAAGGAAGGAGATTATTCCCATGGAAGGGGAAAGATACGTAAGAAGAAACAATAATTCCTATCATTGAATGCTTTGAGCTTAGCAAATTAGGTTTTGAACACCCGGAACAGCCGGAAATTTATCCATTCTAGAACGGAAGCTAACACACAAAAGGACGCACACAAAACCGCTCTGAAGTGCTAGTAAGAAAATTGGAGTTTAGATAAAATATAATAAATTTTTCTGCGATCATAACCTCTAAAATTGACGTTTACGGTGGCTAAATATTTCGAATTACATTCGTATGATATCGAGAATGCATACAATATAGGGGAGAGCGGGGCTAGTTGATACAGTTTTAGGTTGTTCATTTTTTATAATTTTTAGAAACAATTTACTTCACCAATCTTATGACTAAATATAAGCTTGAAGCCTCCTTAATACATAGATGATTATTTTCTGGGCTATCATTTAACTACCTACTACACAATCGTCTTTTTTCAATGATATCCACAGTTTATCAACCTAACCCCGCCTGGGGCATGTTGATACATCATTAAATTAGTTGCGCGATGGAAGTGAAGGAGAAAAAATCTGCCGTAGCCGGGGATCGAACCCGGGTCTCCCAATTGCCGGTCGGTTGCTCTAACCGACCTTACAATAAACATGTGTAACATGTAAACTTCATTCATCTTATTCATTAAATTAGTTGCTAAAAACAAACTAAAACACAAAATTTAACAATAAAACGTGTTATATTTAATTGATTCAATATTAAGATGAATAAAAATGTTTAAAATTAAGATTAATTCAATATAAAAAATATTTACTTGAAAAATAGTAAAATTTCTTTACTTTTGCATACGATATTTTTCCTTTCAAAGCCACCGTTCAAAGCCAAATGTTTTATTTTGTATGCACGGACCATGACTGGTCTATAAAGTAATAAAACGAAAAGTGTTACAAATACTACATATAAGATACATTGTATCAACTTGCCCCTTTCGTTCTGTATCAACTTGCCCCTTTAGCCACCATTGCAAATAAATCGATTTTTAGGTCTAACAGAAGGTCCAATAGCAAAAAATTAATACTTAATTTTTAAGTGCAAAGTGTTTCAACATAACTAACAAATCGTCTTGTTTTTAATCCCAAAGTAGTTGTTACAAGAGATATTCAAACGGCGATGAAAAATATTACTTTTCACATTCAAAAACACTTAAGTGAACACAGCGACGTTCCTCGAAGCAGCACGGCACTCAAACTACACGAGTGCATTCCGTAGGGTCTAGGAAGGTGTCTGTAAATATTCAGAGGTGCTGCGACCAGAGATTATTTAAAAAATTGCAGTGTATCAACTTGCCCCTGTATCAACTAGCCCCGCTCTCCCCTACACGCTAAAATGGAATATTTCAAAATTACACGTCTTACTTCTTCTTTTAAAAACATCGTTCATTCAACATGGATTCAAACCTATCAATAATTCATTTACAGTTGTATTTTAGAAATATTTAGAGTAGTAATGAAGTGCGTTACTCCGGAGTGAACGCCGCTGTGAGATGCCACAAATTGAGGAAAAGAAAGATGGGACGTTTTAAATCTCTCAGTAATGCCATGAATGCGAATGAAATAGGATTCCTCTGAAGATCGCTTTAGCGGCGATTACAGTGGAATTCCGATGAAAAATAGTTTGCTTGGAAGAAAATGAAACGATGACATTCGATTAGCAACTGTACGAATCTGAGAGTCATTGAATGATTAATTTGTATTCCAAATTCTATTCAATCAAAAATTCAAATTCCGCTCGCAGAAACTCGCACGTTTGCACCAAAATATTTTTCCTCCGCTGTATGTTATGTTAGACATGCCTTTCTTCAGAGATGAATGAAAAATTAATACCTTAATTGTGTTTAAATGGACAGTTAATACCTTAATTGTGATGTAATCAATGATTGCGAAAATAATTGCGTTGGTTGCTAATCGGATAATGGGTATTTCAGTTTACTTTCGGAAAATGTTATATTAAGTTTCAATTTTCTGAATAATTGTTCTGAAAAGACAAGAAATATTATAATAGTGGTTAGTTAGTTAGTTAGTTTGACCCTTTATTGGCGAGGTTAGGCCCAAGTGGGCCTATCTTCCACCTAACCTCGTATGTCGTCAGAATATGAATAATTATAAATTAAATTAAAACAAAAAGACAGTGTAGAGTGTGGGGAAAAATCTTTGCAACTGAAGGTTGCCAAAGAAAAAACCCACGTTGCGGGAAAACACCCACAGAGAAGGAAAGGGAGAAAAAACCCGCGAAAACACACTAAAAAATAACAAAGAAGTATAGACAATAATAAAATTACATACAGCATTTACATAAATCAATAAATTTACAGAAAAATAAAAATATTATTAATCACAAGAGAAAAATATAACATTTACTAAAGTGAGAAAGAAAATTGAGAAATAAACCACAGATATAATGAAATTTCCTACTAATTAATATTCGTGAAAGAAAACAATTAATAAATAAAAAAGGTGCAGCGGCGTCCGTCGACTTTTAAAAATTTATCTTAGCAGAAAGAGGGTGAGATGAACCTGGAAATGAAGAAAGAAAGAAGCGTAACTGTTCATAAGAAGCCAAGTTTCAAGCTAATTGAAAACACACTATCATTATTATTATTTTAACCACTAATTGATTTCAGAGAGAGTTTTTAGTTATATTAAATAGTTATATTAAAAATAGTTATATTAAAAATAGTTATATTAAAAATAGTTATATTAAAATTAGTTATATTAAAAATAATAATGTAAAGAATAAAATCGGATTTATCATTCTGTCAATGGAAACGTAATTAACAATTGGTTATTTTGAAATAGAAGCCAGATTTGGAGTCGATCACTAGGTACTTAGCCATAAAAAACCTGAGTTCGTTTCCCACTCGTGCCGATATTTTTCTCACCTTGGCGCACGCTTTATCGTTCAGTTGCTGCTTTCAGGTTGAATATTCATCGAAAACTTAGTGGAAAAATATTTTCAAGTTATCTTGACTTTGGCTTTATCTTTTCATCAAATAAGTAGTCTTCTATTATGCATTACCACACTAAAATAGAAAATGAAATAATCGTACTAACGGAAGTATTTTGTTATTTCCTACTCTTTTTTAATGGCTACCTTTACCGGAGAACATCGAGAAATTGAATCTATTGGATATGTTTATCATATTAATATCATATTCACTGTTATAAAAATTAATTTCCATCGAATATCAAATAAATGAGATACGGAGAATCTTGAGGTGTTGAGACTCGCCCTGGTCCAAAAAGCGATAAACTGATTAGACATATTTAGGAGCAAAATATTTCGCTTTACTCTCTTCATCGTCCATCTCATTCAGGACATGGAAGATGTAATTGGTGTAAAATGTTTCCATTGAAAAATCGATTACATTTCACATATTTGTAATGTGAATGACTTCTAGACCCATTATGACTTGAAGAAAGAAGCTCGGCAAAGAATCAGACGAATAAAGATAATGAGAAAACGATACAGTCAGGTGTCACGTTCTGGTACTTAATAATACTAAAAAACTCCATGATGTGAGTATTTTACTAAACCACAGGAGATTACATTACATCACGACCATGGTTTCGCAGCCTCGAAAATGCAATAGAATGGGTAACCGTTTTATGTAAAACATGCATAGCCAGGGCCGGATTAACCCTCAACGGGGCCCTAGGCAACCATCAATTTGGGGGCCCTTTTTTCACGTCCGTTCCCTTCTTTTTTCGATTAAAATAAAAACTTATAGCTTTCATAAAAATTTTCAGTTGTGATTATATTTTCATTTAAATCTTTGGAATTTTATGTTTGTGAAAAATTTTTTTTCATTTTTCGGCCTATTCTGCCTAATGATTAATCCGGCCCTGTGCATAGCTGAGCCCCTACAAGAAGGACCCATTCTATGGCGGGCGCCCACGAAGACCCCCGAACGACGATAGCTCATCTAGCAAGTGAGAGTCTTAGAAAAAAGAGTAAGAGACTCTACAGCTTTAAGGATTCATTTAAAAATAATTGCGATTTTAGAAATTGTGGCTCTATCAAGAGATATGAGGGAAACGGCAAGTCATTGCTAAATTCTCTTATCCACTAAAGATTAAGTGAGAACATTTTAAAAATATTCTTATTTCTTCATCTTAAGTTAAAATGCAAATTTGCGTCAGCATGTTATCTCCGAAACACAACCATTCAGAGGCGCGTTGCTCCGCATGTCCTCTCAAAACCGAGATGGTCTCAGGGGGGCGCTCCGCCGCGCGGATATGGATCTTGCATCGAAAAGTCGCTTTATTTATCGGCGTCGCAAATTGTCGCAGGATTTTATTTCAGATTCCGCTTTAAAAAGCTACAAAGTTTTATACTTATGGTGTAAGTAAGCTCATGTACATCATGGTACGTCACTGCTATTTTTCTCACTTAGAGAAATTTGCTCTAAAATAAGGGTTCGCCATTTTGTTGAATAAATAATTCTAATATTCAACTTTGATAATTCAAAACCAAGTGTTATTAAGCATGAAGATTAAGTTTATAATACTGCATCGGTTTTTACCCAATGATTTTGCTCATTGTGGTTCAGGATTGGCTTGAAGTTGAAGAATTTTGCGAAAAATTGTAGACCGACATAATTCGTAAAATTTGGTCAACTTTAACCCCATTTAGAATTGTAATTCACAGAAAATCAACGCAAGTGAATTTGAAATTATATGTAGAATTTATTCAAGAATAACCATGCGAATGTTTTAAGTCCGCACTCATAAAAACCACTTTCTTATTTTTGGCCAACTAATTTTGATTCTAGCCCACTGTGTGCCGCCCAATAATGCTATACAGAATATTTAAATAATATTTGGTCTATAAAAGGCGAATGTAGATCGGATGCAGTGCATTTGGAGACGGAGAATCGGGTGTTAGCAATATTTTAATATGTGATTTGTGTGATAGAGGCCGGAATATAAAGCGGGATTGAGCTTGAGCTTGTTAAACGGATTTTACTTTATCTTTATAATTGCTTGTTACTTCGGATATATTTATACTAAAAGGAGATAAAAACTAAGAGCCTTCACCTAAAGTGTCGTTGTTACAGCGTATTTTTTTCATATAGAATTGTAATTTGAGAACCAAAAAAGGATGCATTGATCTTACAATTAGCTAGGTTGATCCGATTCCAGAGGGTCCCAAAATACTGATTTTCCAAAATGATATATATTTAGAAGTTTCTGGAAACTTTTTGCGGCGGTTTCCCATAAAGATTGTAAATTTAAAAATTAATAAATCGTTCTTTGAGATGCTTCTGTATACTGCAAAGAGATCTTCCAAAATTATTCTGGGTTCGACGCTAGGCTGGTGGTAAGTTCTTCCTTAAGAAATGCATTGTAGCGAATTTCAATATGTTTTTATGAACAATTCTCGAAAGACAGATTGCTAGAACCAAACTTGTGAGTAGGTATATTGCCTTGTTTTTATTTTTGACATTGAAAACTCCCAAGTCGATCAAGGATTCGATGCCCTCCTTCCCATGAAATACGTCGGATTTTTCGGAACTTACCGATATGATGACGACCAATGGAGAAATATGTGAACCGAGGGGCACCGAGTTTCATTGACTACATTTGAAGGTTTTTATTGGAACTTATGGGAGTCAATATCTCATTGGTTTTAAGGTCACTTGAGGCCCTCAGAGAGGAAAAAGAATTTGTTTGAGTGATTCTGTGATTTTTGGTAAGCTCGATTCGCTTTGAATGTTTTCTTAGGCCCCCCCAATACCCTTTTCGGATATCGAAAATTGCAAATAACCCGAATTAGGAGCCCTGAAGAATGACGTCTGAAGTCATAAAAGTCCTGTTCTGTTGTCGCCCTACGGATGGAATACTTGAAGTTTGAGTGGTGAACAATTTTGGGGGATTAGTGGAAATTTATAACTAAGAGAGGAAAATATATAAATATGGGCAACCTCTTTTGTTTTTGACTTAATGGTACTTTATTTTAGATAAAATCTACATTTTTGACATTCCTCAACAACTATAACAAGTTAACTAAATTATGGGAGGCATAACGATGATTAATATCATTTTTATTTAGTCGAAAATAAAGATTCGCAAAAAGCTTGTGAAATCGAACAAAAACATTGCGTTGTAATTGTGGGCCCCCAAATAAAGTCACAAAATATAGTTTTCAATGTTTTAAAACGTACAATATGGTTCAAAGAGCAAGTTTTCCTCTAAATGTTGGGGGAAAAGAGATATGCCTAACGAAGAAACTGCATTTGAAGTACTCGGGGGACTACTTTGGTGTTTCCGCAGCCTCATCAATTGGCATAGCTAGAGCCTGATGTGCTTGCATATCAGGACAAATCGAAAGAGAGGCAGACGATGTCGATGTTCTAGAGAAAGTAAGCAGAGGAGCGTGTGATTCCAAAAGATTATATTTATTATGGAGCAAGTTTTTTCTGTGGCCAACTCAGTAGCTTTAAGGCAGCGTTGTTGAAGATGTTCATTGGGTATAACCCAGTTACTTTGAACCCTTTTTCTTGACATCCCAGCCGTTTCGGGACGAAGGTACCAAAAACCTTTAAAACATCGTAGAGTGTGAGGTGACGCCCATTCTGATAATCTCACTGCTTCGCTGTAGTTCGTTTTCAAAGACTCCATAAACGCCTTGTCCAAGAGCTACAATTTGTGGGTGGAATGAGGATGAAGTAAGAGTCATATGGTTCTTTTTTGCCAAATGAATCACATCCGGGTTACGAACGTGGCTAAAATTACCACCCAAAATGAGTAGAACAGAGAAAAGATGGTGTAATTATGGGCTCCTAATTTAAAACAATCCCACCTAAGCAAGATGACCAGGAAGGATCTGAAAATAATCTGGGAAAACTATGTATCCCGTACTGCCACACTTTCCCCTACTTCTAACTGGAACTCCATTTCATGAGCAATTTACTTTACATGTTGACCAATTCATATTTTAAATCTTCTAATCATTTTTTTCACAGAATCTAAACCTTATTAAGAGTATTACGCTTTTAAATTAAAATAACTAATAGCTTTAACTACCTGTTGGTCTGACCTTACATGTCATACTCATTAAATACTATAATTATAATTATCGTATTAAATGTGTATGACATCCGATAATTATCGGACCCATAAGGGAAGGTGTAACATAAAATGACAAAGGTTAATATCCCGAAGGCCATGTTTACAGAAAAAGATCATAAATAATATCTCCTGCATCTTTTACGCTACTATTATAATTATTGCACCTATGGATACAGTAAAGATTGCGTTTCTTGTAAAAATAAAAATCTATACTTTCACTGCGTTCTGTAGATATTCAGCTTCGAAAATTACATTTTTCACTACTTTTTACGCTGTTTTTGCGTATTTTTTCGAACTGCCGCTAGAGCGATACTTAACAATTTCTCTACTTACACATGTCAATTTTCCTATTCCTTCAAGCCTTCTAGCTTACGGGTGCACGGAGTGAAACTGGGGTGCTGGGGCGGGACGAAACCCGACATAGTCCAATATTTGCGTTATTTCGATAAAAGGACTATTAGTGGCTTCATTAAATTAAGAAATCCAACATTTATCAATAATTCCCAACCTCTGTTTAAATGCTATTGTTACTTGATATTGTTCACTGTGAATACGCCCGTGACACATATACGCCCGGTGATGATGGGTTGGGTTTTATTTCGTTACATTGAAGAAAGTTTGCTTTTTTATCGTTATACTGATGAAAATTGGCATTTATCCGATAAACGTTCCATCGAGGACTTATCCATGAAATAAACAACACTATTGCCCTATTTCGGACACCAGCACAATCCCACCCTAACACCCATTACACTTTTCGATTGTTATGGCATCTGGTGACGAGAAGCGATAATTACATGCAAATCCAATATGGCGAACACAGATTTCGGTTGTTGTCGCATGTAAAACACTGCCATTTTCACAGTTTCCCTTATTTTACAAAAATATTCGCATCCTTCAATTGGGTAAATTGGGCATATTCTAGTGGGAGAAAAAAAACTTTTCCGTAAACCAGGTCTCCGGGATATTTACGTGACAAAGAGTTACAGAGGAGCAGTTTTGTATTGCCCGCTGTGCCAGCTTAAACGTATCGTTATTCAATTGTCTTACAGGCACCAGCCACCCGCCAAAACACCCCCTTTCAAGCATGTGAGTCGAACTGCAACTTCTATCACTGCGATGATTGCTACTCGAAGGTAAGGTATTATTTTTATAATTGGCTTATCTGAAGTATATAATATTCCTTTGACAGTAAGTAAGGGATTTTCCAAATGCTTACTTTTAAATCTTGGGTAGATAAGCGAATATGAGAAATTGCCTGAACTTTGTGGTGCAAACAATGAAGTGTGTCATGATCTTTGGAAGCTATAAAATGTAGTTTACCGTAGTCGTTGAAGAACATATGGGTTGAAAATTATAGCCATTGTAGTCGAGGTTATTGTTTTTAATAATATTTATTATGAACACTCTCGACTATGTATGAAAATACGTTTTTATTAGCACAGAACGAATAAAATTCTTTGAAAAATTGCAAATAACAGGTGCGTAAATATTGCGTGCGTCTCTTGGTGGAAAAATGGCTGCCCATTCTCTCGTCAATCAATGTTTATCCATTGCCACAACTCCAACACAACAACAGTGAATAAATAGCGCGGCAGGTTTTGTGGCGATACGCGGATTATCGCCATACCATCATTTGCACCGTGTTAATATAAAACTAATGGAATTTAAAAAAAATTTTTGTGAACTTTGTACTTGAATCAAGCAAGCGCGGGCAACGTGATATGGAATCAGTCATGATCATGATCATGATGTAGTGATGATGGTGTTTACCCTTTAGTTTGAAATATATCATAAAATATTGTTCCTTTTTTATGTTTCCGTTATTTAAAATTCACAGACGAAAAACGCAACCTTTTATCCATTTTACGTTTTATGTATTTTTGTTATTGCTATAAAAGCACAAATATTCTGTACAGTATTGATGAAATAAATTATTATTATTGAAATTTCATCAAAAGTTAAGTTGAAATCGACCAATGCAAACCTCCAATCTTACTTTTATCTGTTCAAATCTGGTAGTTACACACAGCTGTTTTTTAAATTTCATAAAATTATGAATGATTATTTTCATGAGATCATTTTGGTTTGTGTAAGTCCAATATTTCGCCTATGGGAGCGTTGGGGGCAGATTAACTATAACAAAATTCACTAGATGGTGCTGATGACGCTCTGCTGGCGACATCGCTTTCCGCTCCTTTCAAATTACGCTTCTTTTTAATTATTTATATTTCAATAGAAATCGATGCCAAATCGTGCATTACGTATTATTTACAATAAATACGAAATATTTTTTACGAAAGAGGAATTTTCGTAATTAAATACACACGTCTTGAATCAAATCTTACAGATAATAATACGTTCCCTCAAGATTGTATTGATTCAGCAGGTTTCTGAAATAATGGTAAATAGTAAAGAAAATACAGACGATTATACTGGAATAACCAAAAATTTATTGAAAAGCGTAATTTTAATACGTAAATATAGTTAATTATAATTACAAATAACATTTTTAAGCCTTCTTAAAGTTAAATATTCCAGAATTAAATTGGAGCACAGCAAATATAAGTAAAAGTATTAATAAAATTAAACATAAAAACAATACCTAATATAATACAAAAATTTACCTACATTTCTTTTCACCATGACATTAGAGGACTTAACTTCTACAATAAATATCTCTTCTCACTGTATTCAACAGTCAATCTCCACAACAAATAATTAACACTTATCCATAAATTGCATTAAATATTAAGAAAAAACACCACACAGGCACAGAGATTAAAAAAGTCCATAGCTAATGTTCTAAACTCAACTACAAATCCACAAATTGGATTGAAAACTGTCATAGGATCTATTTAAAATAGTGAAGAAAAATGGAAGTACATTCATGAGGTTCATTGTGAAGCAGTGAATGAATAAACCTGAGAGGACAGCACATTTAACCAAATGTATGTAAACAGGGATAACTACAGATAATTATGAAAATTAAACTTAAGAAGAATTCACCATTTGCTGATAAAAGGAGGGAAATTACCAGTAATTCACATTTCATAACAAGAATAACTAACACCATTCCTTTCAGCCTAAGAAATTGGCACATGTATTGGAAGGAGGCCCTCCTAAATTGAAATACCAAATATGACAATTTAAAGTTACAACTGTCCATAATCTGAATAATCCTTATAGAGAAAAAGAACTTGTTTGTAACATTAATTCACACTATCAATGCAAGTATAATTTGTTAGGATGAAAGAATGTAACAAAACATTCCAAACTAATGCTTTGTATTGATTGTTTATTTGGTGTATCCCAAGACATATGAAAATGATAATGCAAATGGTTCTAACAAAATATATAAATCTTTTCCCACGTAAGACACTGCCTCCAAAAGGCACCTAAAACGTGCCTTGATCTTCTAGCTTAAAGGCGCCTTTTAGGCACTTTTTAGGCACCTTGAAAAGGCATTTTTTAGGCACCTTGAAAATGCGCCTTTTAGGCACTTTTTAGGCACCTAGGAAATAAAAAGCAATTTTTATCCAATTTACAAATTAAATTTATTCAAGCAGATTTCTTCGGACAATGATTTCTCAGCCATTTCCCAATGACATTGATAGTTCCTTTCTTGATTGATGTTGAGGTCGAATCTTTAAAATATCTGCGGGATGCACCTAGGAGATAAAAAATGAAATTGACAAATAAGAATGTGGTATATTTATTTCATATTAAACATGAAAATTAAATAGTAAATATGAAAATTAAATAACTAGACCAAATAGTAAATAGAAAGATTCACCTTAATGACCTTTAAAGTGTCTGTAGATTTAAATCCTCTTTTTTTTCACTGCCTTGCCTTCACAGACAACCCAACAATAAAGATCTTCCGTATTATGTGCCGACACATAGCTGTCACATCCAACTCAGCTAAATAATGTACCTGCATTGTAAATACATCCCAACATTATACATTAATAAACAGGAATTAAACATGAATTAAACGCTACATCGGTTTTGTTGATGGGGAGATAATCGAATTTGAGTTTCAAATGTGAATACCGGCCCAGATTGTATTTTCATTATAATGGTTAGTTGTCATGGATAGTCCTTACAACTTCAAAAACATTACTTAAAGATAAATTATGTCTATTCAATAAAAAGTCACCTATATATTGATACTATACGAGACTATTTTGAAATGCTTGTTATCAATAATTTTTCACAAAGAAGAAATGTAATAGCCAACGGTGCGTCAGTGAGAAATAATAACCTGCAATGGCATAAAACTAATGTAATGTAACTCAAACTTCATGCAATATTTCACAATACCAGTAAGTGATAAACACAACTTCAACTTACTTTTTGAGGAGACTCCATTTCGAGATCGTTGACCAAATCAATGCCCAGTCCAACAATAGGGAATAGCAGAACCGCAGGACCAAAAACTCTGGACAAACTCGCTTGGCAATTCGATGCTTAATTCAGCGACTTTCAAACTTCTCAATCATTTTAAACACAGAAACAACCAACAACTACAACAATATGTGACTACCAACGTGAATTTTGGGGAAGTCAAAAGAGATACATGTAACACTCGCAGTATATTTTATCATAGAAATATTAATAAACATTTACATAAAAAATACATTGTATAGAAAATTATATTACCTTTCTCGAAATAATCTCATAAAATGATGACTTAAAACTATGAGTTAACTAATGTGCCTGTTAAAGGCAACATTTAGGCACCTTTAAGGCACCTTGAAAAGGCAGAAGGCACTAGTGCCTGGAAAAAGTGCCTAAAAGGCGCCTTTTAGGCGCTTTTTGGAGGCAGTGTCTTATGTGGGTTAGGTAGCTGCAACGTTGATTGCAAATCAAGGCCCAAATTCTCCTTAATAAAATACACTAATTGTAGACATTAAAGCTGAAGTACAAGCATGATTGAACTCACTAAAGGAAAAACTTTGCTATGAACTTAATAATTTATTATTCATGACAATTCATAGAATAATATTCACTGCATAAATCCTTGAATCAGGAAACCTTCGACCCTATACTAAACAACAGCAACATAGAAGTGGGCTTACAGAATAGTAGATTAACAGTCATAGCTAATACTAATAAGTATGACTATTAATCCAGCAGTAATAGAAAATTTTAATTTTTCAACTTATCGATTTGCTAGGTTAATTTTGTGTCAAGTAATGTTAGAATGGCAAAGAAATGATAAACAAGGAAATGCAACTGAATAGTACAAAAGTCAACATAATTAAGATAAATTATAAAATGTTAAATTCCAATTAACACAAACTATAATGGCATAACAATGTATTTATTGAAACTATTAAACATAATGTCCATTATTACATCTTTCCGATAAGAACTTGACACTGGGCAACAAAACTAAACTGCAACTCGCAGAAATAATAACCAACTTGGTATAATCCTTGTGTGATATGTAACCAATTGAATGTTGACTCTGAACTACATTTCTCAGCAAAGCAAAGTAAATCAGAAAACTCTGTATTCATTCACCACACACTATAAAAAACAGTTTACTGACCTTCCCTTGGTCTCTGGTTCCTTTAAGCTTGACTGTGAAAGTGACTCATAAAGCTACAAAAAATGCTACAGTAATAATGACTAAGTAAAACTAATAATAACTATTGGTTAATTATTCTGTTTGGAAGCCTGTTAGGACCTCATCTCCTCTGAAAAAACATACTATAGCACCTCCCACACTGCAGGCCAGGCCGGACTAGTGTCTATTCAAGCTGCTAGCCGACACCAACTTTACATTACACAGTATGATGATGTTGGACTTTGTAACGTATATATCGTCATAAGTGAAGCAAAATAAGTTTACATAGATGAGAAGTGAAGTAGTTTGCCTTTGCTTTTCTCAACGAGCCAGAATACCATAATCGGAATGTATGCGTTATCTCCAATCGTGACTTAATAACTATGTTGTTGTTGATGTTGTCAATATAAATGTTATTAAAAATACCATTGTTAGAGCTGCCATTTCACGAGTTAAAAAATATATCAATAGTCTATCGAAACGCTAGATACTAGCGCCATAGGCCCCGTAGGTGAATTTCTTTACAAATATTCTTTCCCATAACACGTGACTGTGATGCACTGGGTTGATCGTGATTAAATTTCTTATACAGTCATGGCAACGATCGTCATCTATTAGTGTCAGGACCCATTTTCATTAAGTCTATTGCGTGTTATTTCTGCGGCTTAGATGTGAAAGACTTAAGATTCCTGACATATTTCATCGCTCATGACTCAGATGGGATGGTAGGTAATAAATTCAATGTGTATCTAATTACTTGGCCATATATTAATGAAATGTATGCAGATCCATGAACTTCAGATTTTGCAAAGTTTGAATCGATAGTGAAATTAAGCACTATGCTTCCTAGAATTCTTCAAATAACTTTTCATTCATGGGCAGATTGTTATGTCTGACAAGTCGTTGGACACCATTGAGCCATAAGATATAAAGCATATGTAGCTGTCTTTCTACCACCTTTCTGGGAATTCATGTATCTAAAAATTCAATTTTAGAGTGTGCACAACGATGTCGTCATGAAGAAAGTTTCCACTGGAATTTAAATGTTTTGTAAGTTGTCCTCAGTTGTTTCTCATGGTACTCTTAAACTTATTAATTATGCAAAAATACATTCTTAATCAACCTATGTTATAACTTTCTGGGAAAATACAAAGTATGCAAGTAAAGCTCTTCAAACGAAAGTCATCAAATGCATCTCTTGTGAATCTCATCATAGTGGAGACTGGGGCAGATTAACATAGTTTTTCAAATATTATTTTCCTCTTTTTAATTGTTGCAGTGTTATACCTGTATTTCATACTCATTTATTACTTGAACTTAAACTTTATTGCAGTATCTTATATAAGCCATAAATTTTCATATTCTTTAATTTAATTGAATGTTTTTTTCATTGATGTCGCCTTTATAATCACAGCAAGTTTGCACAGAGTGTAGGGGAATCTTAAAATTCCTGTTAAAAATATGAAATCTAAGTTTACTTTAATAAGATTATTTCAAATTCTTATATTAATTAGCAAGAGTCTTAAATTATAACAAAAAGCTGCATAAACCTTTTTAAATGATTGTTCCTTCCTAAACTATTCTATTGCCATTTTTGGGAGCATACAAATTCTTCAAACCATCAATTCATCAAATAATTAATTCTTCGAAAGTTGATGATTCAAATGAATCTGAAGTTATCCAACTCTATTTTAAAGAAACTGATTTGGAGTTGAATTCTATACAGTTGAACTACAAACCTCCTTGATGGTTGGGTCTGGGTATTGCATGTGACATTTTTACCATGGCATTAGTTCTGAAGAATTTATAACATATAACTGCCATCTTCATCACGTTTAGAGCAATATATTTACTTCTATTATTCTTATATTATATAATTTCAGTCCATATTTTCATCTGAACATGCTCACATATATGAATATATATATATATATAACCATTAAAAATGTCAATTGATATATAGAGGGTGATACATGCAGCTCAGGCAGATTTACAAAGCGTGTCAACCTGTCTCATGATCCTCATTGGCCAGTTGCCATCTTACAACTCAGCCTCTGAAACTTTATTCAAGAGGAAAGCAGTTGCCTTAATAGCTTAAAATACTTGTAAATAAGCAATCTAGTTGAATTAAGCATAATGATTTATGATGATATTATGGTACAGATATTATTAACACCATTATATGGGTATGAAGATTTACTTATAAGAGGAAAAAATAGAAATAGTTGTGTGTCTCAGTGGTAACAACTACAACTGACTCCAAGTTGGTGTGAATGATGCTTCTATTGACATGGCAACTGGCACTTTCCAATCAAAGATATGTGAGCTATTGTGTAAACCTGAGCTGGTCTTACTTATTGAAAGCCCTCCTTCCTCTCCCTACAAATTGTTACTTTAAAGCCTTTTTGACTAGTAGTAACAGATGACATCACATCAGAGGGTAACTTTTATGCGATAACTGTTGGCCTTATGTTTCTTACACTGTAACTAATTTTGGTTTGGAGGATACTTTCTTTGCACACGATGCCCATCTCAAGAACTCCTATTTTTTGAGTTGGACTAGGCACACCTTCATGGTAGGCTATGGATTATCAGCTACTATTTAGCAAAAAGACTGTACCTGCAATATGTATCCTAAACTGTGGACTAAGTGCAAAAAAATATCCTCAGTCTTTAACTAAAAGTTGTTCTTTTCAACATTGCAACACCTGCAACATCCTTAACTCTCTTTAAAACATATTTGATAAACTTCTTACAGAATTCTTCTCATATGAGGTTCATGAATTTTTCTGATGATATAGATCTTAGTTATATTTACTATCTTTTTAAACTCATCAATACTCTTGAGCCTTATATTCTGCTATATTTTGAGATTTCACCTTGGATTGTGTCTATCTTGTTGTTTTTTTTAACTTTTTTATTTAAATTGTATTATTTGTTCCTGGTTATTTAAGTTGACCTGTTCCATGTCATGCAATTTGTGGCCTTACAGAGTCAATAAAATATTATTATTATCATCTCTTCCAATTGTGGTCTTCCTCTTTTCAGTGCATACTTTTCTCTTTTGTCGTAACTTTTCATGCATTGTCTTTCTTTCAGGAATGGATGCAAAGAACAGTAGAGGATCACTGATCTCTAATGTTCAGGAGTGGCTCTATTCCAGATTAAAGATAGTTCCGGATTTTAGATAACATTTTCACAGGTACATTACAACCAGAAAAAATTTCCATGTATAATATACACAAGGGGAAAAAGCTAACATTGATGTTTTGCACATAAAACGTCTCTTCACTCTAATCTATAGCCCAGATTGCAGTCATTATGCAGTGGTAGTGCTGTTTACAACTATGACTTAAATTTGGTATTCAATTGTTTCGGTGCTGTGAGTTTGAAAAATTCTTCATAAATGATTCTTTTGTGTGGAACTCTAGATAAAGAATCCTCTACTGTGTGTGTGTGTGTGTGTATAGATATATGTATATCTAAAAAACACCGAAAACTTAGAATTTAACGAAATGTTATATTGTTTTGCTCTATTCTGCTAGCGATTCGTAATTTTCTCATGAAATGATCGAAGAAAGCTGCGATAACTGAGAATTTAGCGAAATTTTAATTTTCTTTGCTTTATTTTGCTAGCGATTCGTCACTGTCTCATGAAATGATCGAAAAAAGCACCGCAAAGTGAGATTTTTGCGAAATTTTAATTTTTTTTCAGATTCCGCAAGCGATTCCTCATTTCCTCTCGAAAGGATCAAAAAAAGCACCGACGATTGAGAATTTAGAGAAATTTTAAAATTTTTTTGCTCTATTCTGCTACCAATTCGTCCTTTCCTCATGAAATGATCGAATAAAGCACCGTAAATTGAGAATTAAGCGAAATTTTCAATTTTTTTGCTATTTTCTGCTAGCGATTCATAATTTTCTCATGAAATGATCGAGTAAAGCACCTCAAATTGAGAATTCAGCGAAATTTAATTTTTTTTGCTCTATTCTGCTTGCGATTGGTCTTATTCTTATGAAAAGATCGAAAAAGGCACCACAAATTGAGAAAGTAGCAAAATTCTAATTTTTTTGCTGTCTTGCTAGCGTTTCGTCATTTTCTCATGAAATGATCGAAGAAAGCACCGATAACTGAGAATTTAGCGAAATTAAATTTATTTTTGCTCTATTCTGCTAGCAATTGGTCTTTTTCTCATGAAAAGGTCGAAAAACCACCGCAAATTGAGAATTTTGTAAATTTCAATTTTTTATCTCTATTCTGCTAGAGAGTTTTCATTATCTCATGAAATGATCGAAAAAACCACCGCAAATTGAGAATTTTGTAAATTTCAATTTCTTTTCTCTATTCTGCTAGAGAGTTTTCATTATCTCATGAAATGATCGAAAAAATCACCGTAAATTGAGAATTTATGGAAATTTAAATTTTTTTGCTCTATTTATCTAGCGATTCGTAATTTTCTCGTGAAATGATCGAATAAAGCACCGCAAATTGAGAGTTTATGGAAATTTTAAAATTTTTGCTCTATGCTGCTAGCGATTCGTCATTTTCTAGTGAAATGATCGAAAAAATCACCGCAAATTGAGAATTTAAGGAAATTTAAATTTCTTTTGCTCTATTTTTTTGCTGCAGGAGGCAAACACCTCAGACATGCCCCTGCAGACGCTCCCGCCGTTCGAGCTCCACTTCTGCCCACCCAAAATCCGGCACCGGCATCGGCATAAGGAGGAACCTGAGAGCATATGTGGGAACATCGAAGGTCGTGTTCGCGGGGCGCGCGCTCGCGGTCACCCTGGAAAATGCCGCAGAGCACGGGAGGAGCGTCCACCATCCTCCTCCTCTCCGTGTACGGGCCTCCCGATCAAAGGCTGGCCCTCTCCCTCACCGACGCCCCTTGGGTCCAGCTGACGTGTTTCAGACAAGCCAACGGACGTCACGACGCCTTCGTCGTCATGGGGGGCGATATAACGTCACCCTTTCCCCCGTCACAGACCGGTCTTCGGGCAGGGGGGGCACCCGGCGTACGCCGCCGAACTGCGATCGCTCGTGCGGGATTTCGACCTGGTCGACTCCTGGGCCGAGCTGAGGCCCGGAGTGCCCGGCTACACCCACACCTCCGGAAGATCGTGAGCCAGGCTGGACCGCTTCTATGTTTTTGCGGACAGGATCCACGCCGCGACGACGATCAAGACTCTACCCTCCTTCATAGACCACAGGGCCCTCTCCTTGAATATACCCCACAGATTCAAGCGGTCTAGGCGTCCCTATTGGCGTTTCGACAACACTGCTCGAGGAAGAGGCGTACGTCAGGTACGCGAGAGAGCTCGTCCAAGCCCTCTGTCAGGACCGACGCGACCCCGAGTTGGATCCGCTCTCGGGTTGGGAACTCGTCAAGTATATATAATGTATACGAAAATCAAAAGTGAATCTTACTTGTTAACAATAATCTTAAGTGTAAACAAAATCTTAAGTGTAAACATAAATACTGAGTGTAAACTAAATCTTAAGTATCAACAAAAATTTCAAATTTAAACAAAAATCATTTTCTTCAGTGTAAACAAAATCTTAAATGTAAAGTAAAATCTTAAGTGTAAACAAATATCCTTAGTGTAAACAAAAATCCCTAGTGTAAAGAAAATCTTAAGTGTAAACAAAAATCCTAAGTGTAAACAGAAATCCTAAGTTATTAGAAGTATAAATATCTGGAATATAAACATCTGGAATTTTACGCAAAATGAAGATAAAAAAACTAAAAAATTTCGAAAAAATTCCATTTTTGCTTATTTTCGGAGTATAGCCAATTAAAATTTCAATTTTGATAAAAAAATGGAATGATCAAGGATAGTTCATCAAAACAAGTCCAAATAAGACAAGATTTTGACGAAGTTTAGGAAATATACAGCCAAAAAACTGAAAAAAATTCAAATAAAAGGCCTTTCTTTATGTTTTTGCAAAATTGCCAATAAAAGTGGAGTTCCGTTCAATTAGAGAAGTAATGTTGCTTTGATCATCAAATCTAGACCAAATTGGACGAGAACTTTTGGAAGTTTTCCATAATACAGTCAAAAAACAGAAAATATTCCAATCTTTCACTGACTTTCCGAAAAATAAGCAATGCAAGTTTACTTTTTGTTCAATATATAAAAAGAACTCCCTAAATCTTTAACACGAGTCAAACTAGTCTGGAATATCTCTAATTTTAGGCAAAATACAGCCAAAAAACTGAAAAATTTCGAAATATGCATAAACCGGGGTTTTCCGTAAATTGCGTAAAAAAGTGGACTTTTTCTTCAAAATATGAAAATAACTTGCTTAGATCTTTATAAACAGTCGAAATAAGACAAGCTTTTGTCGAATGTTAGGCAAAATAAAGATAAAATGTTAGGCAAAATAAAGATATTTGGGCCTGAAATACTCCCCGCCACTACCTTTTTCGCCTAGAGATGTGACTGATGTTGCAGTAGACTGTGAAGCAGCTCTCTCCCGCGAACATTCCATGATTAAACACCAATGTGCAAGTGTGATTTATAATTGGAGATCAAATCAACCTCCACCAGATCCTTCAGCCCTCTCTAACGCTCACACCATCAAAGAACTGAAGAGGAAAATTACGGAGGAGGACCTAATTATCTCTAAGGCGGATAAAGGTAATTGCCTAGTTATTTTGGACAAGAATGATTACCTGAACAAGTGCCATAACTTCATCCTTAAGAATAACATTTCCTTGATTACAAGTGATCCTACCAAGAAACTTCAAAAGCAAGTGAAATCTATCATTTCTAATTCAGTGATTATTCAAGGGTTCAACAAATTGCACCTCATTCTAACCAATCCTCTTCCCCCAAGACTATACGGTCTCCCCAAAACTCATAAAGACCATATTCCTATACTCCCAGTGGTATCCAGCATCTCTTCACCTTGCCATAAACTAGCCGCAAAATTAAATAATTTAATCTCTGGTCTAACATCTTTCACCCCAAAATATAGTGTTAGAAACTCAGTAGACTTTACTCTGAAATTGAAAGACTTGACTCTTCCCAATAGTGCAAAGCTTGTGTCTTTTGATGTAGAGAATCTGTTCACCAGTATTCCGGTGGATGATGCAGTGAAGACGCTTCCCGAAATTTTAAAACGTAATAATTTGGACGATTTGGTGTCAGAAGATCTTGTTTCTCTAGTGAAGGTATGTCTCAGCCAAAACTATTTCCTATTTGATGGGTGTTTTTACGAACAAAAAGACGGTTTGGCGATGGGGTCGCCTCTATCCCCATTACTGGCAAACATCTTCATGGACTCCTTAGAAGAAAAGCTGTTTAAATACAACTCGGTTTTACTTAGTAATATTATCTGTTGGTTTCGCTATGTTGATGATATTTTTTGTGTATGGAATGGCACCCATAGACAACTTGCTGCTTTCCTGGCAATTTTGAACTCCCTCCACCCAAAAATTTCCTTCTCCCATGAGACCGAACGTAATAATACCTTAAACTTCCTTGACCTAACTCTAACTCTTAAAAATAATAAGATTGAATTTAGCATCTATCGTAAACCCACTTACACAAATAGTGTCATTCCTGCCCTTTCTAACCATCATTACTCTCATAAATTAGCCTCTTTCCATAGCCTTATCGATTGATTGCTTCAGATACCCCTTTCCCCCATTAACTATTCCCGGGAACTAAGTACTATTAAAGCTATAGCCAGTGCCAATGGATATCCTATCTGTTTAATTAACAAATTGCTTTCACGGAAAGAGAAGAACCTCATTACCAGACGAATTTTTCCCCTTGCCTCTGTAACTGATATTGAAACCCCTCGACGTGTAGCCCTATCATTTAAAGGCTCCACCATATCTTATAATCTGCGAAACCTTTTTAAAAAATATAACGTGATTCCAGGATATAAAAATAATAACACGCTAATGAAATTACTAGCTAATTCGAAAGATAAATTCAAAGCTTTAGACAGACCGGGAGTATATAAATTAAATTGTAAGGATTGTGTTGGTATTTACATTGGGATGACAACCCGCAATTTTAATGTCAGAACACAAGAGCACCATAGAGCTTTCCTCCATGAATCTCCCTCCTCCCACTTTGCTAAACACCTTTTCGAAAACATTCATTCAAGTGATTTTTCCCCAGAAATCCTTCACTTTCAAAGTAAAAGTCCTCGACTTAATGCCCTAGAACAGCTTGAAATTAAACGTCACCTCTCCTACCCCCATTTTTCCCTTATTAACGAATATCTTTTTCATTCTCCCTCCCCCATCTTGGATTCCGCCCTCTCCCCCATCCTTTAGTCTTCTGTAAATTTCCCCTCCCACTCCCCTTCCTAATTCCTGATTGGTTGTCTCTGTACTCGTATGTATGTCTATTTCCAACTTCTACATTGTATTTTATCTGTCATCACTCAAATTACAATGTATGCTTCGGCAGTTTGATGATTCAGTTGTGTGTGAACCTGACGATGGTAATGTACCGAAACCGGTGGTTCCTAAATAAAAACCTTGTGGAAAAGTAAAAATCTAATTTCAATTATGTCTTTCCACAACATCTCGGCCGAATCGATTGATTATATAAAAAACCAAACAATTTTTGAAAAAAATGCAATTTTTTCAAATTTTTCGAATAATTACCCATGAAATTTGAATCTTTGTTCAAACTATGGAATGATCATGCTTAGATCATCAAAACGAGTATAAATTTGACTAGGACGAGATCTTCCCATATTTTTCAACCAAAATTCTACATTTATAATCATTATTCAGAGGACTTAGCGAAAAAAAAGATTTTTTCGAACTATTTCAGTTTTTTGGCAGTATTTTTACTAAACTTCAACAAAACCTAGTCAAATTTGGACTCGTTTTGAAGATCTAAGCTGGATCTTTCCATAGTTTGAACAAATATTGCACTTTAAAAGGCAATTTTTTGAAAAATGTTTCGAGAAAATGGAATTTTTTCGAAATATTTCAGTTTTTTGGCTGCATTTTAAATACATATGACATAGTAGAATAAAAAATTCAAATCATATAACAAAATAAAATGCAAGTCTATAAAAATATTTTTTTTAATGCAACAAAATGAAGAAGAATACCTAATATAATACATCCTTATACAGAGTACTACTCTGTTAAATATGATACAAAAAAAATGAATACTAATATAATACAGACTTATACAAAATTAAAATACTATCACATACAAGTGTTGAAATACAAACATAATCATATAAAAGAAAAAGGGCAAATCCAATTTATACAACTACAAATTAAAGGGTGTTTCTGTTGGTGCAATTCTGTCCAAAGAGTAATAGTTTAGTAATGTGCTTCTTAAATGATGGTGGAAATGTCGAATTCCTAAGATTAGGAGATAGTGCGTTCCAGTGTCTACAGGCGGTAACATGAAAAGATTGGTTATATTTATTAGATCTATGAATCGGTATTTGCATTAATTGAGATCCTCTTGTTTCGCGTTGGTGAACTGTGTTCATACTATTGAATGCTGTGGACAGATACTGAGGTTCATTGTGAAAGTTGATGGAAAAGAAAAGTTGAAGAAGATGAAGCTTTTGACGGTTATTTAACTTGAGGAAGGATAGCTGTTTATAAAAAGGCGAAATATGCTCAAATTTTCTCAGATCACAGATAAAACGAACGCATGCATTTTGTCTTTTGTAATTTAGCTGCAAGTTCATCAGACAGATCTTGATACACGGCATCACAATAATCGAAAAGGGGAAATAGAAGAGATGTGACCAGATATTTTTTAAGGGATTGTGGAATAATATTTTTGAGCCGCATGAGAGAGAAGAGGGATCGGTTGACCTTGGAGCATGTATTAGTGACATGATCACCCCATGTTAGAGATTCATTGATCACTAGGCAAAGATTATTTACAGATTTACAAAATAGTACATGCTCATCTCCAATCATGACAGGAGGAAGATGGTTGCGGTTGACAGTCGAAAGAAGCTTTGGGGATCCTATTATGATGGCTTGGCATTTAGATGGATTTATTGATATTTGATTATTGAGACTCCAGTTTTTAAGAGCATCTAAATCAGAGTTAATGTGATTTAAAGCATTATTGAGTGTTGCTACGTGAGAATGTAGGTAGAGTTGAAGATCATCAGCATAAAGGTGGTATTTACAATGGGAAAGAACTGAGGATATATCGTTAACATAAATGGAAAATAATAAGGGTCCTAATGTGGATCTTTGTGGTACACCACCTCGAACTGGAATCCGTTCGGAACAGGAATGGCTTCCAGTTCGATTATTCGATTCGATATTATTATAAGTTCTTTTTGATTCCGATCCTGCAGATACGACGAGAACGATTGAATGGATAGAAGTGAAAATTGCAGCAATCTAAGTTTACTTAATAATATATCGTGATTAACTGAGAAGCTTTGGAGAAATCAAGGAGTGTCATAACAGTTACTTTTCTGTTATCAATAGAGAGACGGATGTCGGCAGTGGTCTTGATTAGTGCAGTGGTCGTATTGTGTAATCTACGGAAGCCAGATTGAAGCGGATCCAAAAGTTGGTTTGTAGTAAGATAAGAGGTAACTTGTTCATGTATTAATTTTTAGAATGCCTTGGCTAGCTTCGGTTAAATACTTATTGGTCTATACTGAGTAGTGGTATTATTCGGAGTCTTTTTAGGAAGAGGGCGTACAAGAGCAAGTTTCCACTGTGATGGGAATATTGCTTGGTGAATAGACCAATTATAGATATTTGTAATGATGGGTATTACAAATGGGATTAATTTGAGAATAAAAGAAATGGGAATGCCATCGGCCCCTTGTGATTGAGATTTTATTCTTCGAAGAGAGCGAAGGACATCCATTTGTGATATCAACGAGAACTCAAAATTGGGACGCGAAGGATTAGTTAAAGATGCTGCACGGTCATTGATATTTTTTATATACGAGTTCTTGATGGTGTCACTTACTATTGAGACTGGCTTGACGAACTCGCTGTTAAGATCTTCAAGAGAGATATCAGTAGGAAGGCATGCTGCGTTCCTTTTGCCTATGCCGAAATTCTTGAGATTATTCCATAGACTGGAATATCCTAAACCATTGTTAGCAATTTGATGAATGTAATTTATCTTTGAATTTCGTATGAGCTGTTTGGTTCTATTTCTTAAGAATTTATAGCGATTAAAATGCTCAGTATTTTAGGATCGTTTGAAATTTCTAAAATCAGCATCACGTTTAGTCATAGATATCCTAATTTCAGAGTAAATCCAATGAGATTTAAGTTTAGACACTCGAATTGTTTTCGATGGACAGTGCATGTCGAGTAGATAATGTATGAATTTGTTAAGCGTGTCAAATTTCTCATTAATAAGGAATCTTTTTGAAATGTATTAGTTTTATATCTTTATTTTTCCTAACATTTGACAAAATCTTGTGAAATTTCCACTGGTTATGAAGATCTAAGCTATTTCTTTTCATATTTCAGAGAAAAAGTCCACTTTTATAAGCAATATACGGAAAAATATAGGAAAACCGGGATTTTTCGAAATTTTGCAGTTTCTAGACTGTATTTTGCCTAAAACTCGAAACATTTCAGTCCTATTTGCCCTCGATTAGAAGATATAACCGAGTTCCTTTCATATTCCAGTATTGCTTGGACCCGTTTTGAAGATATGAGCGAGTTCTAATAATATTTCGAACAAAAAATCCACCTTTAAATAGTAATTTCTGGAAAAATCAGCAAAAAATTGGCATTTTTTCGAAATTTTTCAGTTTTTTCGGGCTTATTTTGCCTAAAATTCGAAAAAAACTAGTTATAATTTGCTTCGTTTTGAAGATCTATGGCAGATCATTCCATATTTTAAACAAAGATTCCATTTTAAATATCAATATATCAACGAGTCCACTTTTATAAGCAATTTACAGAAAAATCAAAGAAAACCGGGAATTTTTTAGAGTTTCATTTTTTTCTTTAATTTGCCTGAAATTCGAGAACATTAGGTTTAGTTTGAACATGTTTGAAGATATATTTCGAACAAAAAGTTCACTTTCATTACTAATTTCCGGAAAAATCAGCGAAAAATCGGCTTATTTTCGAACTTTTTCAGTTTATTTGATTTAAGAATTGAGCAGAATTCGAGTAATCCTAATCAAAATTGGACTCGTTTTGAAGATCTAAGCCTGATGTATCCATGTCTTACACAAAAACACACTTTTATTTGCTATTTTCGGATAAATCTACGAAAAATGCAAGCAATACTGGAATATGAAAGGAATTTCGTTATATCTTCTAAACGAGTCCAAATAGGAGTTGAATTTTAAATTTTTTTTTTCAATTTTTGGCAAAATAAAGTCTTAAGACAGCAAAATTTCGAAAAAACCCGGTTTACCTATATTCTTCCATAAATTGCTAATAAAAGTGGAATTTTTCTCCAAAATATGATAAGAAATAGCTTAGATCTTCATTAACAGTTAAAATTTTAAAGGTTTTTGTCAAATATTAGGCAAAATAAGGATAAAAATCTCTTCGAAAAAATGCCATGTTTCGGTGATTTTTGGAAAAATTGCTAATTAATGTGGAGTTTCCTTTAAAAATGAGGTTGAATATCGCAAGGATCATCAAAACTAGTCCATATTCGGCTAGGATATATGGAAGTTTTGCAAAAATACAGCCAAAAAAGGATAATTTCAAAAAATGCCCGGTCTCATTGCTTTTTCCGTAAATTGCTTAGAAAACTCGACTTTTTCTGCTAAACATGAAAATTACTTGCTTAGATTTTAAAAGTCTATCCAATTTAGACAAGATTTTATCCAGTGTTAGGTAAAATACAGATGAAAAATTGAAAACATACGAAAAAATCCCTTTTTTATTTGATAATTCTTCGGAATATTGATATAAAAAGCGGAATTTTTGTTCAAATTAGGGAAGGAGCATCGTTAAAAATGAGGAATAATATTGATTAGATCATCAAAACGAGTAAATTTTGACTAGAAAATGGGGATGGTTAAGATAAACACATCCAAAAAACGGAAACATTTCGAAAAAAATAACATATGAAAGTAAACTTTTTGTTCAAAATATGGCAAGTAATAAGAAAAAATTCCATTTTTTGCTAATTTATCGGAAAATGGCCAACAAAAGTTGAATTTTGGTTAAAATTTTATAAAGATCTCGCTTTGGTCTTCAAAGTATTTCAAATACTATTAGTTTTTTAAACTGAAAATTTTCGAAAAATTGCCCTGCGTTCTTCGATTTTTCTGTAAATTGCAAATAAAAGTGGACGTTCACTTCTATTAATGAAAAGAATTTTCTTATAATATATATTAGATAATCATTCCAAATTGAACAAGATTTTGTCGAATGTTAGGTAAAATTGAAAAAAAAAAAATCCTGAAAAATTTCGAAAAAAATCAATTTTTTCCTAATTTTTCGGAAAATTGTTAACCAAATAGGAATTTTGGTTTCAATTATAGAAAGATCACGCTTCGATGTTCAACGTATTTCAAATACGATTACGTTTTCTCGAATTTTAGGCAAAATACTGCCAAAAATTTCGAAAAAATGCCAGGTTTTTTAGGATTTTCCGTAAATTGCTTATAAAGGTGGACGTTAACTTCTAAGTATGAAAAGAATCTGCACAACAATTACAAATTAGACAAGGTTTTTTTCGAATATTTGGCAAAACAAATAAAAAATCAGAAAAAATTCGAAAAAAATCCATATTTTGCTAATTGTTTGAATATGTTGAACAAAATTGGAATTTTGGTTCAAATTAAGGAACGATCTTGCTTTGATTCTCAAAATGATATCAAATACGATTAGTTTTTCTCAAATTTTAGGCAAAATACAGCCAAAAACTGAAAAATTTCAAAAACATTCCACTTTTTGCTAAGTTTTCAGAAAATAACGAACAATAGTTGAATATTTGTTGAAATTAAAAAAAATGTCGCTTTGATCTTCATAGAATTACAAAGTAGTAGTAGTAGTAGTATTTTAAAACTGCTTCGACAGCTTAGGTAATTTCACACATTGGCTCCCACCGGGAATCGAACCCGGGGCCGCTTTCACCGAAGGAAAACGCGCTGTCCACATGACTATCCGGGAGACCTAGAATTACAAATACGATTAGTCAAATTTTAGGCAAACTTCAGCCAGAAAACAGAAACATTTCGGAAAAATCATTCTTTTCGCCGATTTTTACGTGAATATCAAAGAAATGTGGCATTTTTGCTCACACATCTTCACACGAGTCCAAATAAGACTAGGATTTCTCGAAATTTATGCATAATATAGCCAAATAACTGAAACTTTGAAAAATTCAGAAAATACAGAAAAAAAGTGGAATATTTGTTAAAATTAAAGAAAGATCTCGCTTTGATCATCAAAAAGATTTCAAATACGATTAGTCGAATTTTAAGCAAAATTCAGCCAGAAAACTGAATCATCTCGAAAAAATCATTCGTTTCGCCGATTTTTCCGTGAATATCAAAGAAATGTGGCATTTTTGCTCACATATGGAAAGATCTCGCCGAGATATTCAGCACGAGAACACAAATAAGACTAGGATTTCTCGAAATTTATGCACAAAATAACCATATCACTGAAACTTCGAGAAATTGTACAGTTTTCGCCGATTTTTCCGTAAATTGCTTATAAAAGTTGATGGATTTCAAAAACGATTAGAATTTCTCGAATTTTTGGCAAAAACTTAAATATTACGAATAAATTACATTTTCTCGAAACATTTTTCGGAAAATTGCCAATGGAAGTGGAATATTTGTACAACCTATAGAAAGATCCCGCTTAGATCTTAAAAACGAGACCAAATTCGAAAAGGTTTTGTCACTGTTTAGGAAAAAATACTGCCATAAAAAAGAAAAAATTCGAAATTAAAAAAATGAGCTGATTTGGGTTTTTATATTTTTCCGCAATTTGCCAATAAAAGTTGACTTTTTCTACGTGATATGAAGAAATCTCAATTATACCTCAAAAATCAATCCAAATTCGTTTTCGTTGTTTTTTTCGATAATATACTGTCAAAATGACAATAATTAAGGCAAAAAAGAGGAAAAAAATTGAAATTTCGCTAAAATTATCCGTTTTCGTTGCTTTTTTCGATCATATCTCGATAAAATGACGAAGATTAATTCAACATAGCGTAAAAAACTGAAATTTCCCTAAAATTATCCGTTTTCGTTCCTTTTTTGGATCTTATCTAGTTAAACGACAAAATTTAAGGCAAAATAGATGAAAAAATTGAAATTTCACTAAAAGTATCCGTTTTCGTTCCTTTTTTGGATCTTATCTAGTTGAACGACGAAATTTAAGGCAAAATAGAGAAAAAATTGAAATTTCGGTAAAGTTATCCGTTTTCGTTGCTTCTTTAAATCTTATATGAATAAAATGACGAAAATTAAGGCAAAATAGAATAAAAAATTGAAATTTCGCTAAAATTATTTCAATGAAATCTCCCGTTTTCGTTCTAATTTACGATCATATCTCGCTAAAATTACGAAATATTTGGCAAAATAGAAAAATTAAATTGAAATTTTGCTAAAATTTTCCGTTTTCATTGCTTTTTTTGGTCGTATCTCGATATAATGACGAAAATTAAGGAAAATAGGGGAAAAGCATTGAAATTTAGTTAAACATTTTCGTTTTCGTTGCTTTTATCGATAATATCTCGATAAAATGACGAAGATTAATTCAACTTAGAGTAAAAAAACCGAAATTTCCCTAACATTATCCGGTTTCGTTGCTTTTTTCGATAATTTCTCGATTATACTACGAAAATTAAGGCAATATAGAGGAAAAAAATTGAAATTTCAGTAAAATTATCCGTTTTCGTTGCTTTTTTCGATCATATCTCGATAAAATGAGAAAAATGAGGCAAAATAGAGGAAAAATATAAAAATTTCGAAAATATCTGGATGAATTGACGAAAAAAGGCAAAATAGAGCATTAAAATTAATATTTCGCTAAAATTGTCCCTTTTCGTTGATTTTTATATAATATCACGATTATATTACGAGAATTATGGCAAAATAGAGGAAAAAAATTAAAATTTCAATGAAATGATCCGTTTTCGTTGCTTTTACCGATAATATCTCGATTATATTACAAAAATTTAGGCAAAATAGAGAAAAAATTGAAATTTCTGTGAAATTATCCGTTTTCGTTGCTTCTTTAAATCGTATATGGATAAAATGACGAAAATTAAGGCAAAATAGAATAAAAAATCGAAATTTCGTTAATATTATCCGTTGTCGTTCATTTTTTCGATCTTATCTAGATAAAACGTCGAAATTTAATCCAAAATAGATGAAAAAATTGAAATTTCACTAAAACTATCCGTTTTCGTTATTTTTTTCAATCATATATAATCAAATTGACTATAATTATGGGAAAATAGAGGAAAAAATTTACACTTTTTACTAAAGTAATCCGTTTTCGGTCCTTTTTTCGATCATATCTCGATTAAATGACAATAATTAAGGCAATTTAGAAGAGAAAATTAAAATTTCACTAAAATTATCCGTTTTCGTTGCTTTTTTCGATCATATCTCGATAAAAGGAGAAAAATGAGGCAAAGTAGAGGAAAAATATAAAAATTTCGAAAATATCAGGATGAATTGACGAAAAAAGGCAAAATAGAGCATAAAAATTAATATTTCGCTAAAATTGTCCCTTTTCGTCGATTTTTATATAATATCACGATTATATTACGAAAATTATGGCAAAATAGAGGAAAAAAATTAAAATTTCAATGAAATGATCCGTTTTCGTTGCTTTTTTCGATAATATCTCGATTATATTACAAAAACTAAGGCAAAATAGAGAAAAAAATTGAAATTTCTGTAAAATTATCCGTTTTCGTTGCTTCTTTAAATCTTTTATGGATAAAATGACGAAAATTAAGGCAAAATAGAATAAAAAAATCGAAATTTCGTTAAAATTATCCGTTTTCGTTCATTTTTTCGATCTTATCTAGATAAAACGTCGAAATTTAATCCAAAATAGAGGATAAAAATTGAAATTTCAATAAAATTATTCGTTTTCATTGCTTTTTTCGATTGTATATTCTATGATGACTATAATTATGGCAAAATAGAGGAAACAAAATTGAAATTTCGAAAAAATAATCCGTTCTCGTTTCTTTTTTCGATCATAACTCGATAAAATGAGAAAATGAAGAAAAAAAGCAGAAAAAATGGAAAGTTCGCTAAAATGATCCGTTTTCGTTGCTTTTTTCTATAATAATTCAATTATGTAGTGAAAATAAGCTAAAATGGAAGAAAAAATTAAAATTTCGGTGAAATTATACGTTTTCGCTGCCTTTTTCAATCATATCAGGATAAATTGACTTCAAATAAGGCAAAATAAGGTAAAAAAATTGAAATTTCGCTACAATTACCGGTTTGTGTTGCTTTATTCGATCATATGCCGATAAAAGTACGAAAATTAATTTAACATAATAAAAAATTGAAATCGAAATTTTCCTAAAATTTTCCGTTTTTGTTTCATTTTGATCATATCTCGATAAATAGGCGAAAATAAAGGCAAAATAGAGAAAAAGGTTGAAATATCGCTAAAATCATTCATTTTCGTTGCTATTTTCGATCATATCTCAATAAAATGACGAAAATAAAGCATTAATATAGGAAAAAAATTACAATTGCGATAAAGTTATCCGTTTTCGTCGCTTTCATCGATCATATCTCGATACAATGACAATAATTTAGTTAATATAGAGGGTAAAAATTAAAATTTCGCTAAAATTATCCATTTCGTTGCTTTTTTCGATAATACTCCTATTATGTTTCGAAAATCATGGAAAATTATGGAAAAAGCATTGAAATTTAGTTAAACTTTTCCGTTTTCGTTGCTTTTATCGATCATATCTCGATAAAATGACGAAGATTAATTCAACATAGCGTAAAAAACTGAAATTTCCCTAAAATTATCCGTTTTCGTTCCTTTTTTGGATCTTATCTAGTTAAACGACGAAATTTAAGGCAAGATAGATGAAAAAATTGAAAATTAAAAAGCATCAGTTTTCGTTATTTTTTCAATCATATATTCTCAATATGATTATAATTATGGCAAAATAGAGGAAACAAATTAAACTTTTTGCTAAAATAATCCGTTTTCGGTCCTTTCTTTGATCATATCTCGATTAAATGACAATAATTAAGGCAATTTAGAAGAAAAAATTAAAATTTCGCTAAAATTATCCGTTTTCGTTGCTTTTTTCGATCACATCTCGATAAAATGAGAAAAATGAGGCAAAATAGAGGAAGAATATAAAAATTTCGAAAATATCTGGATGAATTGACGAAAAAAGGCAAAATAGTGCATTAAAATTAAAATTTCGCTAAAATTGTCCGTTTTCGTTGATTTTTATATAATATTACGATTATATTACGAAAATTATGGCAAAATAGAGGAAAAAAATTAAAATTTCAATGAAATGATCCGTTTTCGTTGCTTTTTTCGATAATACCTTGATCATATTACAAAAATTAAGGAAAATAGAGAAAAAATTGAAATTTCGGTGAAATTATCCGTTTTCGTTGCTTCTTTAAATCTTATATGGATAAAATGACGAAAATTAAGGCAAAATAGAATAAAAAAATTAAATTTTCCCTAAAATTATTTCAATGATATTTCCCGTTTTCGTACTTATTTACGATCATATCTCGCTAAAATGACGAAATATTAGGCAAAATAGACAAAATAAAATTGAAATTTTTCTAAAATTATTCGTTATCATTGCTTTTTTCGGTCGTACCTCGATAAAATGACGAAAATTAAGGAAAATAGGGGAAAAGCATTGAAATTTAGTTAAACATTTCCGTTTTCGTTGCTTTTATCGATAACATCTTGATAAAATGACGAAGATTAATTCAACATAGAGTGAAAAAACCGATATTTCCCTAACATTATCCGGTTTCGTTGCTTTTTTCGATAATTTCTCGATTATACTACGAAAATTAAGGCAATATAGAAAAAAAAAATTGAAATCTCGGTAAAACTATCCGTTTTCGTTCATTTTTTGGATCATATCTCGATAAAATGACGAATATTTTGATAATATAGAGGAAAATAATTAAAATATTGGTGAAATTATCCGTTTTCGTTGCTTTTCTCAATCTTACCTGGATAAATTGACGAAAATTAAGGCAAACCAGAGTAAAAGAAATTGAAATTTCGCTAAAATTATCCGTTTTCGTTCTTATTTACGATCATATCTCACTAAAATGACGAATTATTAGGCAAATTAGAAAAAATAAATTGAAATTTTGCTTAAATTTTCCGTTTTCGTTTTTTTTTTCGATCGTATCTCGATAAAATGACGAAAATAAAGGAAAATAGGGGAAAAGCATTGAAATTTAGTTAAACATTTCCGTTTTCGTTGCTTTTATCGATAATTCCTCGATTATATTACGAAAATAAGGCAATATAGAGGAAAAAAATAAAAATTTTGTTGAAATTATCCGTTTTCGTTGCTTTTCCCAATCTTATCTTGACAAATTGACGAAAATTAATGCAAAGTAGAGTAAAAAAATCGAAATATCGTTAAAATTATCCGTTTTCGTTCATTTTTTCGATCTTATCTAGATAAAACGTCGAAATTTAATCCAAAATAGAGGATAAAAATTGAAATTTCAATAAAATTTTCCGTTTTCATTGCTTTTTTCGATTGTATATTCTATGATGACTGTAATTATGGCAAAATAGAGGAAAAAAAATTGAAATTTCGCTAAAATTATCCGTTTTCGTTTCTTTTTTCGATCATATCTTGATAAAATGAGAAAATGAAGAAAAAAAGCAGAAAAAATGGATTGTTCGCTAAAATAATCCGTTTTCGCTGCTTTTTTCGATAATACTTCGATTATGTAGCGAAAATAAGGTAAAATGGAGGACAAAAATTAAAATTTCGGTGAAATTATACGTTTTCGCTGCCTTTTTCAATCATATCAGGATAAATTGACGAATAGTAAGGCAAAATAAGGTAAAAAATAGAAATTTCGCTAAAATTACCGATTTGTGTTGCTTTATTCCATCATATGCCGATAAAAGTACGAAAATTAAGGAAAAATTGAAAAAATTAATTGAAATTTTGTAAAACTTTCAGTTTTCGTTGCTTTTTTCAATTGTATCTCGATAAAATGACGAAAAAGAATGCAAAATAGGGAAAAGGAATTAAAATGTAGTTAAAATTTTCCGTTGCTGTTGCTTTTTTCGATAATATCTCGAAAAAATGACGAAAATAAATTTAACATAATATAAAATTGAAATCGAAATTTTCGAAAAATTTTCCGTTTTTGTTTCATTTTTGATCATATCTCGATAAATAGACGAAAATAAAGGCAAAATAGAGATAAAGGTTGAAATATCGCTAAAATCATTCATTTTCGTTGCTTTTTTCGATCATATCTCAATAAAATGACGAAAATTAAGCATAAATAGAGGAAAAAAATTACAATTACGATAAAGTTATCCGTTTTCGTAGCTTTCATCGATCATATCTCGATAGAATGGCAATAATTTAGTTAATATAGAGGGTAAAAATTAAAATTTTGCTAAAATTGTCCGTTTTCCTTGATGTTTATATAATATCACGATTATATTACGAAAATTATGGCAAAATAGAGGAAAAAAATTAAAATTTCAATGAAATGATCCGTTTTCGTTGCTTTTTTCGATAATATCTCGATTATATTACAAAAATTAAGGAAAATAGAGAAAAAATTGAAATTTCGGTGAAATTATCCGTTTTCGTTTCTTCTTTAAATCTTATATGGATAAAATGACGAAAATTAAGGCAAAATAGAATAAAAAAATTGAAATTTCACTAAAATTATTTCAATGAAATTTCCCGTTATCGTTCTTATTTACGATCATATCTCGCTAAAATGACGAAATATTAGGCAAAATAGAAAAAATAAATTGATATTTTGCTAAAATTTTCCGTTATCATTGCTTTTTTCGGTCGTATGTCGATAAAATGACGAAGATTAATTCAACATAGAGTAAAAAAACCGAAATTTCCCTAACATTATCCGTTTTCGTTGCTTTTTTCGATAATTTCTCGATTATATTACGAAAATAAGGCAATATAGAGGAAAAAAATAAAAATTTTGGTGAAATTATCCGTTTTCGTTCATTATTTCGATCTTATCTGGATAAATTGACGAAAATTAAGGCAAAATAGAGTAAAAGAATTTGAAATTTCGCTAAAACTATCTGTTTTCGTTCTTATTTACGATCATATTTCGCTAAAATTACGAAATATTAGGCAAAATAGAAAAAATAAATTGAAATTTTGCTTAAATTTTCCGTTTTCGTAGCTTTTTTCGATCGTATCTCGATAGAATGACAAAAATTAAGGTGAATAGGGGAAAAGCATTGAAATTTAGTTAAACTTTTCCGTTTTCGTTGCTTCTATCGATAATATCTCGATAAAATGAGGAAGATTAATTCAACATAGAGTAAAAAAACCGAAATTTCCCTAACATTATCCGTTTTCGTTGCTTTTTTCGATAATTTCTCGATTATATTACGAAAATAAGGCAATAAAGAGGAAAAAAATAAAAATTTCGGTGAAATTATCCGTTTTCGTTGCTTTTTTGGAACATATGTCGATAAAATGACGAAAAATTAGATAATATAGAGGAAACTAATTAAATTCTTGGTGAAATTATCCGTTTTCGTTGCTTTTCTCAATCTTATCTGGATAAATTGACGAAAATTAAGGCAAAATAGAGTAAAAGAAATTGAAATTTCGCTAAAACTATCCATTTTCGTTCTTATTTACAATCATATCTCGCTAAAATGACGAAATATTAGGCAAAATAGAAAAAATAAATTGAAATTTTGCTTAAATTTTCCGTTTTCGTTGCTTTTTTCGATCGTATCTCGATAAAATGACGAAAATTAAGGAAAATAGGGGAAAAGCATTAAAATTTAGTTAAGCATTTTCGTTTTCGTTGCTTTTATCGATAATATCTCGTTAAAATGACGAAGATTAATTCAATATAGTGTAAAAAAACCGAAATTTCCCTAACATTATCCGGTTTCGTTGCTTTTTTGAAAAATTTTGGTGAAATTATCCGTTTTCGTTGCTTTTCCCAATCTTATCTGGATAAATTGACGAAAATTAATGCAAAATAGAGTAAAAAAATCGAAATTTCGTTAAAATTATCCGTTTTCGTTCATTTTTTCGATCTTATCTAGATAAAACGTCGAAATTTAATCCAAAATAGAGGTTAAAAATTGAAATTTCAATAAAATTTTCTGTTTTCCTTGCTTTTTTCGATTGTATATTCTATGATGACTATAATTATGGCAAAATAGAGGAAAAAAAATTGAAATTTCGCTAAAATTATCCGTTTTCGTTTCTTTTTTCGATATTATCTCGATAAAATGAGAAAATGAAGAAAAAAAGAGAAGAAAAAATGGAAAGTTCGCTAAAATAATACGTTTTCGTTGCTTTTTTCGATAATAATTCAATTATGTAGCGAAAATAAGGTTAAATGGAGGAAGAAAATTAAAAATTTCGGTGAAATTATACGTTTTCTCTGCCTTTTTCAATCATATCAGGATAAATTGACGAAAAGTTTGGCAAAATAAGGTAAAAAAATAGAAATTTCGCTAAAATTATCTGTTTTCGTTCCTTTTTTGGATCTTATCTAGTTAAACGACGAAATTTATGGCAAAATAGATGAAAGAATTGAAATTTCACTAAAAGTATCAGTTTTCGTTATTTTTTTAAATCATATATTGTCAAAATGATTATAATTATGGCAAAATAGAGGAAAAAAATTAAACTTTTTGCTTAAATAATCCGTTTTCGGTCCTTTCTTTGATCATATCTCGATTAAATGACGAAAATTAAGGCAATTTAGAAGAAAAAATTAAAATTTCGCTAAAATTATCCGTTTTTGTTGCTTTTTTCGATCATATCTTGATAAAATGAGAAAAATGAGGCAAAATAGAGGAAAAATATGAAAATTTCGTAAATATCTGGATGAATTGACGAAGAAAGGCAAAATAGAGCATTAAAATTAAAATTTCGCTAAAATTTTCCGTTTTCGTTGATTTTTATAGAATATCACGATTATATTACGAAAATTATGGCAAAATAGAGGAAAAAAATTAAAATTTCAATAAAATGATCCGTTTTCGTTGCTTTTTTCGATAATATCTCGATTATATTACAAAAATTAAGGAAAATAGAGAAGAAATTGAAATTTCGGTGAAATTTTCCGTTTTAGTTGCTTCTTTAAATCTTATATGGATAAAATGACGAAAAATAAGGCAAAATTGAGTAAAAAAACTTAAATTTCACTAAAATTATTTCAATGAAATTTCCCGTTTTCGTTCTTATTTACGATCATATCTCGCTAAAATTACGAAATATTAGGCAAAATAGAAAAAATAAATTGAAATTTTTGTTTAAATTTTCCGTTTTCGTAGCTTTTTTCGATCGTATCTCGATAGAATGACAAAAATTAAGGACAATAGGGGAAAAGCATTGAAATTTAGTTAAACTTTTCCGTTTTCTTTGCTTCTATCGATAATATCTCGATAAAATGAGGAAGATTAATTCAACATAGAGTAAAATAAATTGAAATTTCGCTAACACTATCCGTTTTCGTTTTTATTTACGATCATATCTCGCTAAAATGACGAAATATTAGGCTAAATAGAAAAAATAAAAGTCTACTTTTCATAATTGTCTTGCCTCAATTGTCCTTCCTGTAATCTACCTCATCAGGTCGATCTCGGGTCATCGACCTTGGGTCATTGACCTCGGGCCATAGACCGAGAGTCATCCCGGAACTACCTACCGGATTAGTCGTCCCGGAACCGACCACCAGAAGTCGAAATCCCGATGTCGATCTCCCGGAGTCGAACTCCTGGAGTAGACCTCCCGGAGTTTACCTGCCGGATTCGACCTCCCCAAGTTAACCTCTCGGAGACGACATCCAGGATTCAACCTACCGGAGTCGAAGTCCTGGACTCGATTCCCCGAATCCGACCACCCCGTGTTGACCTACCGGTGTCTACTTCCAATAATGGTCCTGCCTGAATTGACCTCCCGTAATCGATCTCCCGGAATCGACACCACCTACTCGATCTTGGGTATCGACCTCAGGGTCATTGACCTCAGGGTCATCTACCTCGGGTCATCGACCTTGGGTCATCGACCTCAGGGTCATTGACCTCGGGGTCATCGACCTCTGGTCATATACCCCGGACAATCGACCTCGGGTCATCGACAGCGGGTCATCAACCTCGAGTCATCGAACAAGGTCATCACGATAAAATAACGATAATGAGTTCGAAATTAAAAAAAAATTGTTTCGCTAAAATTATCCGTTTTCGTTTTTTTTTTCGATCATATCTCGATAAAATCGCGAAAATTAAGGAAAAATATGGGAAAAAGATAAAAAAAGAAAATTTTGGTGAAATTAATCGTTTTCATTGCTTATTTTCTAACATATCACGAATAAATGATAAAAAGTATAAAAATAGTGCAAGTAAATTGAAATTTCGTTGAAATTAACCGCTTTCGTTGTTTTTTTTTATTATAATACAATGTATGGACAAACATTAAGGAAAAATATAGAAGGAAATTGAAATTTTGCTAAAATTATCCGTTTTCGTTCTTTTTTCCATCATATCTCGAAAAAATTACCAAAATTAAGTAATAAAAGAGAAAAAAAAGTTGAAATTTCGGTGAAATAATCCGTTTTCGTACCTTTTTTCGATCATAAAACGATAAATAGGCGTAAATATAGGCAAAATATAGAAAATATTAAAATTCTGCTAAAAATATATCTTTTCGTGGCTTATATCGATCAAATCTCAATAATATGAATGCAAAGTAAAGGAAAAAAACTGAGATCTTACTAAAAATAACCGTTTTCGTTGCTTTTTTCGATCATATCTCGAAAAAAATAGACAAAAATTCAGGTAAAATAGAGGAAAAAATTTAAATTTCGCTAAAATTAAACGTTTTCTTTGCTTTGTTTGATCAATTCTCGATAAAATGAAGAAATTAAGTAAAAATAGAGGAAAAAATTGAAATTTCGCTAAAATTATTTGTTTTCGTAGCTTTTTTCGATTATGTCTCGATAAAATGACGAAAATTAAGGCAAAATAGAGGAAAGAAATTGGAAGTTCGCGTAATTTAACTATTTTTCGTGGAGTTTTTCGATCATATCTTGAAAAAATGACGTAAATAAAGGAAAAATAGAGGAAAAAAATGAAAATCTCGCTAAAATTATCCGTTTTTCGTGGGTATTTTCGATCATATCACGATAAAATGACGAAAATTATGGCAAAATAGGGGAAAGAAATTGAAATTTCGCTTAAATTATCCGTTTATCGTAAATTTTTCCGATCATATATCGATAAAATGAAGAAAATCAAGGAAAAATAGTAAAAAAATGGAAATTTCGATAAAATTATCCGTTTTTGTGAATATATTTAATCATATCTCCACAAAATGATTAAAATTTGGAAAAAATAGAAAAAAGAGATTCAATTAAGGAAAAATGGTGGAAAATATTGTAATTTTACTAAAATCTCCGTTTTTTGTGGATTTTTTAGATCATATCTCGATAAAATGACGACGATTAAGGCAAAATAGAGGAAAGAAATTGAAATTTTGCAGAAATTGATAGTTTTTCGTGGATTTGTTTGGTCATATCTCGATAAAATGACGAAAATTAAGGCAAAATAGAGGAAAAAAATGAAATTTCTTTAAAATTATCTATTTTCTTGCTTTTTTTAATCAAATTTTGATAAAATGACGAAATTTGAACCATAATAGAAAAAAAAATTGAAATTTCGCGTAAATTAACTGTTTTTCGTGGATTTTTTCGATCACATTTTCACACAATTACGTAAATAAAGGAAAAATAGTGGAAAAAAATTGAAATTTCGCTAAAATTATCTGTTATCGTTCCAATTTTCGATCATATCTCAATCAGATGACGAAAATTAAGGCAAAATAGAGGAAAGAAATTGAAAGTTCGCGTAATTTAACTATTTTTCGTGCAGTTTTTCGATCATATCTTGACAAAATGACGTAAATAAAGGAAAAATAGAGGAAAAAAATGAAAATTTCGCTAAAATTATCTGTTTTTCGTGGATATTTTCGATCATATCACGATAAAATGACGAAAATTAATGTAAAATAGGGGGAAGAAATTGAAATTTCGCTTAAATTATCCGTTTATCGTAAATTTTTTCGATCATATATCGATAAAATGAAGAAAATCAAGGAAAAATAGTAAAAAAATGGAAATTTCGATAAACTTTTCCGTTTTTCGTGAATATTCTTAATCATATCCCGACAAAAGGATAAAATTTTGGGAAAAATATAAAAAAGAGATTCAATTAAAGAAAAATGGTGGAAAAAATTGTAATTTTAACAAAATTATCCGTTTTTAGTGGATTTTTTCGATAATTACTAGATAAATTGACGAAAATTATGGCAAAATAGAGGAATGAAATTGAAATTTCACGTAAAACAACTGTTTTTCGTGGTTTTTTTCGATCATATCACGATAAAGTGCCAAAAATGAAGGCAAAATAGAGGAAAGAAATTGAAATTTCGCTAAATTTATCTGTTTATCGTGGATTTTTTCGATCATATCACGATAAAATGACGAAAATTAAGGCAAAATAGAGGAAAAAAATTCAAATTTCTTTAAAATTATCGGTTTTCTTTGCTTTTTTCGATCATATATCGATAAAATGACGAAAATTAAGGAAAAATAGTAAAAAAATTTAAATTTCGATAAAATAATCCGTATTTCGTGGATTTTTTCGATAATTACTAGATAAATTGACGAAAATTATGGCAAAATAGAGGAAAGAAATTGAAATTTCGCCTAAATCAACTGTTTTTCGTGTTTTTTTTCGATCATATCACGATAAAGTGCCAAAAATGAAGGCAAAATAGAGGAAAGAAATTGAAATTTCGCTTAAATTATCCGTTTATCGTAAATTTTTTCGATCATATATCGATAAAATGACGAAAATTAAGGAAAAATAGTAAAAAAATAAAAATTTCGCTAAAATTATCCGCTTACATTATTATTATCTAAAAATAGAGGGAAAAAAAATGATATTTCGCTGAAATAGTTCGTTTTTGTTCTTTTTTTCGAACATATCTTGATAAAATTACAAAAATCAATGCAAAATAAATTGAAAGAATTTGAAATTTGGCAAAAATGTATCTGTTCTCGTTTCTTTTTTCGAACTTATCGCGATAAAATGATGAAAATTAAGACAAATTAGTGGATAAGATTTGAAATTTCGCTAAAACTATCCGTTTTCGTTGCTTTTTTTGATAATATCTCGATGAAATGACAAAAATTACGGCGAAGTAGAGGAAAAAAATTGAAATTTCGAGTAAATTAACTGTTTTTCGTGGATTTTTTCGAAAATATCATGACAAAATGACGTAAATAAAGGAAAACTAGTGGAAAAAATGGAAATTTCGCTAAAATTATCCGTTTTTCGTGGATTTTTTCGATCATATCACGATAAAATGACGAAAATTAAGGCAAAATAGAGGAAAGAAATAGAAATTTCGAGTAAATTTACTGTTTTTCGTGGATTTTTTCGATAATATCTCGACAAAATGACGTAAATAAAGGAAAAATAGTGGAAAAAAATGAAAATTTCGCTAAAATTATCTGTTTTTCGTGGATTTTTTCGATCATATCACGATAAAATGATGAAAATTAAGGCAAAAGAGAGGAAATAAATATAAATTTCTCTAAAATTCTCCGTTTTCGTTGCTTTTTTCTATCATATCTTGATAAAATGACGAAATTTAATGCACAATAGAAAAAAAATAGATAATTTCGGTGAAATTATCCGTTTTTGTTGCTTTCTGCGATCATTTCTCGAAAAAAAGACGAAAATTGAGGAATTAAATTGAAATTTTGGTGAAATTATCATCTTCAATCCTTTTTTCAATCATATTTCGATAAAATGACTAAAATTAAGGAATAATAGTGGGAAAAATATCATATTTCGCTAAAAATTATCCGTTTATTAAATATGGAGTCGGCCTCCATTAGTCGATTGCCGGAATCAAACTCATGGAGTCGAACTACAATTGCCGACCTGCCAAATTGGACCGCCCAAAGTTGAACTACCGGAGTCTACTTTTCATAATTGTCTTGCCTCAATTGTCCTTCCTGTAATCTACCTCATCAGGTCGATCTCGGGTCATCGACCTTGGGTCATTGACCTCGGGCCATAGACCGAGAGTCATCCCGGAACTACCCACCGGATTAGTCGTCCCGGAGCCGACCACCAGAAGTCGAAATCCCGATGCGGATCTCCTGGAGTCGAACTCCTGGAGTAGACCTCCCGGAGTTTACCTCCCGGATTCGACCTCCCCAAGTTAACCTCTCGGAGACGACTTCCAGGATTCAACCTACCGGAGTGGAAGTCCTGGACTCGATTCCCCGAATCCGACCACCCCGAGTTGACCCACCGGTGTCTACTTCCAATAATGGTCCTGCCTGAATTGACCTCCCGTAATCGATCTCCCGGAATCGACACCACCTTGTCGATCTTGGTTCATCGATCTCGGGTCATTGACCTCCGGTTATCAACCTTGGGTCATCGACCTCCAGGAATCATCCTCGGGTCATCGACCTCGGGTCATCTTCCTCGGGTCATCGAACTCTGGGTCATTGACCTCACGGTCATCTACCTCGGGTCATCGACCTTGGGTCATCGACCTCAGGGTCATTGACTTCATGGTCATCGACCTCAGGGTCATTGACCTCAGGGTCATCTACCTCGGGTCATCGACCTTGGGTCATTGACCTCAGGGTCATTGACCTCAGAGTCATCGACCTCAGGGTCATTGACCTCAATGTCATCCACAGCGGTCATCAACCTCGAGTCATCGACCAAGGTCATCACGATAAAATAACGAAAATGAGTGAGAAATTAAAAAAAAAATTGAGATTTCGCTAAAATTATCCGTTTTCGTTGTTTTTTTCGATCATATCTCGATAAAATCGCGAAAATTACGGAAAAATATGGGAAAAAGATAGAAAATTTTGGTAAAATTAATCGTTTTCATTGCTAATTTTCTATCATATCACGATTAATGATAAAAATTATGAAAAATAGTGCAAGAAAATTGAAATTTCGGTTAAATTAACCGTTTTAGTTGCTTTTTTTTGATTATGATACGATATATGGACGAAAGTTAAGGAATAATATATAAAGAAATTGAAATTTTGCTAAAATTATCCGTTTTCGTTCTTTTTTCCATCATATCTCGAAGAAATGACAAAAATTAAGTAATAAAAGAGGAAAAAAGTTGAAATTTCGGTGAAATAATCCTTTTTCGTTCCTTTTTTCGGTCATAAAACGATAGATAGACGTAAATTAAGGCAAAATAAAGAAAAAATTAAAATTTTGCTTAAAATATATCTTTTCGTGGCTTATATCGATCATATCTCGATAATATGAATGCAAAGTAAAGGACAAAAACTGAGATTTAACTATATATAACCGTTTTCATTGCTTTTTTCGATCATACCTCGAAAAAAAAGACACAAATTTAGGTAAAATAGAGGAAAAAATTTAAATTTCGCTAATATTTAACGTTTTCTTTTCCTTTTTTCGATCAATTCTCGCTAAAATGAAGAAATTAAGTAAAAATAGAGGAAAAAAATTGAAATGTCGCTAAAATTATCTGTTTTCGTTGCTTTTTTCGATCATGTATCGATAAAATGACGAAAATTAAGGCAAAATAAGGGAATGAAATTAAACATTCTGATAGAATTCATCCGTTTTCGTTGCTGACGGAATTTTGGTAAATTAGAGGAAAAAAAATTAAAATTTCGCTTAAATTATCCGATTTCGATGCCATTTTCATCATATCTTGAAAAAATAAAGAAATTAAGGGCAAAATAGAGGAAAAAAATTGCAATTTCGGTGAAATCATCCGTTTTCATTGCTTTATTCGATCATATCTTGAAAAAAGAAGGAAATTAAACGAATAATATGTGAAAAAATTAAAAATATCGATAGATTTCATCCGTTTTCGTTGCCTTTTTCGATCAGATCTTGATGAAATGACAAAAATTAATTCAAAATAGATTGAAAGAATTTAAAATTTGGCTAAAATGAGTCTGTTCTCGATGCTTTTTTCGAACATATTGAATTAAAATGACGAAATTTAAGATAAATTAGAGGATAAGATTTGAAATTTCTTTAAAATTATCGGTTTTCTTTGCTTTTTTCGAGCATATATCGATAAAATGACGAAAATTAAGGAAAAATAGTAAAAAATTTAAATTTCGATAAAATAAACCGTATTTCGTGAATTTTTTCGATAATTACTAGATAAATTGACGAAAATTATGGCAAAATAGAGGAATGAAATTGAAATTTCGCGTAAAATAACTGTTTTTCGAGGTTTTTTTCGATCATATCACGATAAAGTGCCAAAAATGAAGTCAAAATAGGGGAAAGAAATTGAAATTTCGCTTAAATTTTACGTTTATCGTAAATTTTTTCGAACATATGACGACATAAAATGACGAAAAATACGGCGAAGTAGAGGAAAAAAATTGAAATTTCGAGTAAATTAACTGTTTTTCGTGGATATTTTGGATAATATCTTGACAAAATGACGTAAATAAAGAAAAAAAAGTGGAAAAAATGGAAATTTCGCTAAAATTATCCGTTTTTCGTGGATTTTTTCGATCATATCACGATAAAATGACGAAAATTAAGGCAAAATAGGGGAAAGAAATTGAAATTTTCCTTAAATTATCCGTTTATCGTAAATTTTTTCGATCATATATCGATTAAATGAAGAAAATCAAGGAAAAATAGTAAAAAAATGGAAATTTCGATAAACTTTTCCGTTTTTCGTGAATATTTTTAATCATATCTCGACAAAAGGATAAAAGTTTGGGAAAAATAGGCAAAAAGAGATTCAATTAAAGAAAAATGGTGGAAAAAATTGTAATTTTACTAAAATTATCCGTTTTTAGTGGATTTTTTCGATCATATCTCGATAAAATGACGAAAATTAAGGCAAAATAGAGGAAAGAAATTGAAATTTCGAGTAAATTAATTGTTTTTTATGGATTTTTTCGGTTATATCTCGATAAAATGACGAAAATTAAGGCAAAATGGAGGAAAAAAATTGAAATTTCTTTAAAATTATCGGTTTTCTTTGCTTTTTTCGACCATATATAGATAAAATGACGAAAATTAAGGAAAAATAGTAAAAAAATTTAAATTTCGATAAAATAATCCGTTTTTCGTGGATTTTTTCGATAATTACTAGATAAATTGAAGAAAATTATGGCAAAATAGAGGAAAGAAATTGAAATTTCGCTAAATTTATCTGTTTATCGTGGATTTTTTCGATCATATCACGATAAAATGACGAAAATTAAGGCAAAATAGAGGAAATTAATATAAATTTCTCTAAAATTATCCGTTTTCGTTGCTTTTTTCTATCATATCTCGATAAAATGACGAAAATTAATGCACAATAGAAAAAAATAGATAACTTCGGTGAAATTATCCGTTTTTGTTGCTTTCTGCGATCATTTCTCGAAAAAAAGACGAAAATTGAGGCAAAATAGAGGAAAGAAATAGAAATTTCAAGTAAATTAACTGTTTTTCGTGGATTTTTTCGATAATATCTCGACAAAATGACGTAAATAAAGGAAAAATAGTGGAAAAAATGGAAATTTCGCTAAAATTATCCGTTTTTCGTGGATTTTTTCGATCATATCACGATAAAATGACGAAAATTAAGGCAAAATAGGGGAAAGAAATTGAAATTTCGCTTATATTATCCGTTTATCGTAATTTTTTTCGATTATATATTGATAAAATGAAGAAAATCAAGGAAAAATAGTAAAAAAATGGAAATTTCGATAAACTTTTCCGTTTTTCGTGAATATTTTAAATCATATCTCGACAAAAGGATAAAATTTTGGGGAAAATAGAAAAAAGAGATTGAATTAATGAAAAATGGTGGAAAAAATTGTAATTTTACTAAAATTATCCGTATTTAGTGGATTTTTTCGATCATATCTCGATAAAATGACGAAAATTAAGGCAAAATAGAGGAAAGAAATTGAAATTTCGCGTAAATTAATTTTTTTATGGATATTTTCGGTTATATCTCGATAAAATGACGAAAATTAAGGCAAAATAGAGGAAAAAAATTGAAATTTCTTTAAAATTATCGGTTTTCTTTGCTTTTTTCGACCATATATAGATAAAATGACGAAAATTAAGGAAAAATAGTAAAAAAATTTAAATTTCGATAAAATAATCCGTTTTTCGTGGATTTTTTCGATAATTACTAGATAAATTGAAGAAAATTATGGCAAAAAAGAGGAAAGAAATTGAAATTTCGCGTAAATCAACTGTTTTTCGTGGGGTTTTTTTATCATATCTCGACAAAAAAACGAAAATAAAGGAAAAATAGTGGAAAAAAATGGAAATTTCGCTAAATTTATCTGTTTTTCGTGGATTTTTTCGATCACATCTCGATAAAATGACGAAAATTAAGGCAAAATAGAGGAAATTAATATAAATTTCTCTAAAATTATCCGTTTTCGTTGCTTTTTTCTATCATATCTCGATAAAATGACGAAAATTAATGCACAATAGAAAAAAATTGATAACTTCGGTGAAATTATTCGTTTTTGTTGCTTTCTGCGATCATTTCTCGAAAAAAAGACGAAAATTGAGGCAAAATAGAGGAAAGAAATAGAAATTTCGCTAAAATTATCCGTTTTTCGTGGAGTTTTTCGATCATATCACGATAAAATGACGAAAATTAAGGCAAAATAGGGGAAAGAAATTGAAATTTCGCTTATATTATCCGTTTATCGTAATTTTTTTCGATTATGTATTGATAAAATGAAGAAAATCAAGGAAAAATAGTAAAAAAATGGAAATTTCGATAAACTTTTCTGTTTTTCGTGAATATTTTAAATCATATCTCGACAAAAGGATAAAATTTTGGGGAAAATAGAAAAAAGAGATTGAATTAATGAAAAATGGTGGAAAAAATTGTAATTTTACTAAAATTATCCGTATTTAGTGGATTTTTTCGATCATATCTCGATAAAATGACGAAAATTAAGGCAAAATAGAGGAAAGAAATTGAAATTTCGCGTAAATTAATTTTTTTTTTGGATTTTTTCGGTTATATCTCGATAAAATGACGAAAATTAAGGCAAAATAGAGGAAAAAAATCGAAATTTCTTTAAAATTATCGGTTTTCTTTGCTTTTTTCGATCATATATCGATAAAATGACGAAAATTAAGGAAAAATAGTAAAAAAATTTAAATTTCGATAAAATAATCCGTTTTTCGTGGATTTTTTCGATAATTACTAGATAAATTGACGAAAATTATGGCAAAATAGAGGAAAAAAAATGAAATTTCACGTAAATTAATTGTTTCTCATGGATTTTTTAGGTCATATCTCGATAAAATGACGAAAATTAAGGAAAAATAGTATTATAAAATAAAAATTTCGCTAAAATTATCCGCTTATATTAATATTATCTAAAAATAGAGGGAAAAAAATGATATTTCGCTGAAATAGTTCGTTTTTGTTCCTTTTTTATAACATATCTTGATAAAATTACAAGAATCAATGCAAAATAAATTGAAATAATTTGAAATTTGGCAAAAATGTATCTGTTCTCGTTTCTTTTTTCGAACATATCGCGTTAAAATGACGAAAATTAAGCCAAATTAGTGGATAAGATTTGAAATTTCGCTAAAACTATCCAATTTCGTTGAATTTTTAGATAATATCTCGATGAAATCACAAAAATTAAGGCGAAGTAGAGGAAAAAAATTGAAATTTCGAGTAAATTAACTGTTTTTCGTGGATTTTTTCGATAATATCTTGACAAAATGACGTAAATTAAGGAAAAAAAGTGAAAAAAATGGAAATTTCGCTAAAATTATCCGTTTTTCGTGGATTTTTTCGATCATATCACGTTAAAATGACGAAAATTAAGGAAAAATAGGGGAAAGAAATTGAAATTTCGCTTAAATTATCCGTTTATCGTAAATTTTTTCGATCATATATCGATAAAATGAAGAAAATCAAGGAAAAATATTAAATAAATGGAAATTTCGATAAACTTTTCCGTTTTTTGTGAATATTTTTAATCATATCTCGACAAAAGGATAAAATTTTGGGAAAAATAGAAAAAAGAGATTCAATTAAAGAAAAATGGTGGAAAATTGTAATTTTAATAAAATTATCCGTTTTTAGTGGATTTTTTCGATCATATCTCGATAAAATGACGAAAATTAAGGCAAAATAGAGGAAAGAAATTGAAATTTCGCGTAAATTAATTGTTTCTCATGGATTTTTTCGGTCATATATCGATAAAATGACGAAAATTAAGGAAAAATATTAAAAAAATAACAATTTCGCTAAAATTATCCGCTTATATTATTATTATCTAAAAATAGAGGGAAAAAATGATATTTCGCTGAAATAGTTCGTTTTTGTTCCTTTTGTCGAACATATCTTGATAAAATTACAAGAATCAATGCAAAATAAATTGAAAGAATTTGAAATTTGGCAAAAATGTATCTGTTCTCGTTTCTTTTTTCGAACATATCGCGATAAAATGACGAAAATTAAGACAAATTAGTGGATAAGATTTGAAATTTCGCTAAAACTAACCGTTTTCGTTGCTTTTTTTGATAATATCTCGATGAAATGACAAAAATTACGGCGAAGTAGAGGAAAAAAATTGAAATTTCGAGTAAATTAACTGTTTATCGTGGATTTTTTCGATAATATCTTGACAAAATGACGTAAATAAAGGAAAAATAGTGGAAAAAATTGAAATTTCGCTTAAATTATACGTTTATCGTAAATTTTTTCGATCATATATTGATAAAATTATGAAAATTAAGGAAAAATAGTAAAAAAATGGAAATTTCGATAAACTTTTCCGTTTTTTGTGAATATTTTTATTCATATCTCGACAAAAGGATAAAATTTTGGGAAAATAGAATAAAGAGATTCAATTAAAGAAAAATGGTGGAAAAAATTGTAATTTTACTAAAATTATCCGCTTATAGTGGATTTTTTCGATCATATCTCGATAAAGTGACGAAAATAAGGCCAAATAGAGGAAATAAATATAAATTTCTTTAAAATTCTCCGTTTTCGTGCTTTTTTCTATCATATTTCGATAAAGTAACGAAATTTAATGCACAATAGAAAAAAAATAGATAATTTCGGTGAAATTATCCGTTTTTGTTGCTTTCTGCGATCATTTCTCGAAAAAAAGACGAAAATTGAGGAAAAAAATTGAAATTTTGGTGAAATTATCATCTTCAATCCTTTTTTCAATGATATTTCGATAAAATGACTAAAATTAAGGAAAAATAGTGGGAAAAATTTCATATTTCGCTAAAAATTATCCGTTTATTATATATGGAGTCGGCCTCCATTAGTCGATTGGCGGAATCAAACTCATGGAGTCGAACTACAATTTCCGACCTGGCAAATTGAACCGCCCAAAGTTGAACTACCGGAGTCGACTTTTCATAACTGTCTTGTCTCAATTGTCCTCCCTGTAATCTACCTCATCAGGTCGATCTCGGGTCATCGACCTTGGGTCATCGACCTCGGGTCATACCCCGAGAGTCTTCCCGGAACTACCTACCGGATTAGTCGTCCCGGAGCCGACCACCAGAAGTCGAAATCCCGATGTCGATCTCCGGAGTCGAACTCCTGGAGTAGACCTCCCGGAGTTTACCTCCCGGATTCGACCTCCGGAAGTTAACCTCTCGGAGATGACTTCCAGGATTCAACCTACCGGAGTCGAAGTCCAGGGGGCTGATTGGGGTTGCCCTACGGCTAGCCGCATCGGCATGCCGAATGGGAAAATACGTCACGTCCGTCGAAAGTGAGATCGGGGTACTTTTAAGCGCTTCTTCGGCATGTCGAAGTCGTCGTAGCTGACGGCATCTACGGCCCGAAGTGGCCGAATGCTTCTTAGGTGCCGTTTCGTCCCAAGTTGTGAGTCGGAGCATCCACGTACAAAGATTTGCGTGTCCTAAGTGTGTGATTACGCTGCATAGGTGATATAATTATGTATTTTTATTAATTTTAAATGTTGCAGAATTGTCTTGTGAAGTCATAAGCTTCAAATTGTTTGTTTATTAATAAAATTCAGAAAGCGGGTTATAGGCTTCGCGGAGCGGAGATCTCCCTTTCTTAACTTGGGTCATTGTTAAATTTTACGCTGAATGGATATGATTATTATATTCTGTTTTCATCTGAATATTCACGGGAATCAGTATTTGTTCCAAATGTTTATGTAGATCATGATTTATGGTGCGTTGTGATCAATTCATCGCACATCATTTCAAATCGGCGATTTTATTGGCAATTTTAGCAACTTTCATTTACATTAATATGTATTTATTGTAATTATTATAGTTCGTTAATATGTTATTGTTTATTTCAATCGATGTTTGTCAAAAATATCGATGTAGAATACTTTTTTGATGAAATTTGTCTTAAAATATCTTGCGTCTCGTCATCCTTTCGTACAAATTAGCAAATTTGTAGCTGCTAATATGAACATAAACATGTAAGTGTTACTATTATTACATTCCGTCATCATCTAAATATTCATTAGAATCTATATTTGCTCTAAATTTTGCTGTGGAATATGATTAATGATGCGATTTCTGTTTAATTTACCCAACGTCCTGTCAACTCGACGTAAACATTGCCAATATTTAGTAACTTTTACGTACATCAACACATAGTTATTGTAATCATTTTAGTTCTTTACTATCTACATGTTGATTACAACAGATTTTTGTTCCAAATGTGGATGTCTAGTATTTTTTTGGCGAAATTTGTCTTCATAACATTCTACGTCTCGTCACTCTGTCATACATATTTGCAAATTTCTGATTCTAACATGTAACTATCACTGTTGTTATATGCTGTAATCACATGCACATTCATTGGAATCAATAGTTGTTCTAAATTTTGCTGTATAATATGATTTATGATGCGATTTCTTGTTCAATTTACCCAACGTCCTGTCAACTCGACGTAAACATTGCCAATTTTCAGCTACTTTTATGTAGATTTACTTGCCTTATTATTATTGTTACCACTATGTTATTGTTATTATTACAGTCCTTTCCTAACTAAATTTCAATGGTAGTATAATTTAACCAACTGTGTTCGAGGCTGTTAGTAATTGTTGGAATTAAAATGTTAGTGTAAGTTTTGGCTAGAATCGTCCTGCGTTGAATTTCTACAGTCAAGGTGATTTTTAAACGAACTTTAATTTTATGTAATTAGTGAAGGTGAATGTAGCGCAGAAGTATCTCAATGGTGTTTATAACAGTAGTTTCTTTGATGGACTGCCATATTTGCAGCATTCAATGAGATATTTGTTTAGCATAATAAGGTGAACTCTGAAAAGGTTTGCTGTACTTATCAATATAAAATCTGTTTGAATGCTTTAATTACCATTGTGTTAAATGTCTCAGAAACGCTCAATCATTAATGGCAGTTCCATGAATCTCATATCATACATTCTGTGAGTAGTGATTCAGGACAAAACATTATCATTTAAGCTATGGATGATGTGGAGGCTCTCCTTTATTTGTGGAGACGAAGGCAGATGGAGAGGAGACGATTGGCTCTGATCAATCGTAGAAGATTGAGACATTTGAGAGATACATCAGACCCCTTTGCTCTCAGCGATGAGATTTTCAAGGGGGTGTACAGACTGTCGAAGAACCTTGTTAGGTCACTCGTAGAGGAGGTACGCCCACATATGATAGAAGGGAGGAGAAGCCATGCCATTCCTATAGAAATCAAGGTAAGTTCAAGATTTCTATGAAAATATTACTAGTCTTCAGTATTAAGTATTCGGATGGTAAGAAATGCAAGGCATTCAAGGTCCTATGTGCTCTTCACTTTTACGGCCATGGGAGCTATCAGAGGAGTACAGGTTGCGACAGAAACCTGGGGCTCAGCCAGGCAAGTGTGTCAACTGTAATCGAGGAAGTTACTGCTGCCCTCAACTCTGATGAACTCCTGGCAGAATGGGTCCAATTTCCACTCACATTAGAGGAAAGGAATAGGTTAATTAAGAAGTAAGTAAACAATTTAGAATAAATACAATATTTATTGAAACACTTGCAATGAAACACAACTTTAAATATACTCAAACAAGATCAAAACTATGCAAAATTAAAAAAAACATCTCTTGTAAAAAAAAACATATCTTATCAAAATAAAACATCTCTTATCCAAAACTAAACAAAATAATATAAACACAACTTTTTACAATAAATTGCAGAGCTTTCACTCCTTCTCCTTGGACTTGATGTATCTGGAAAGAAAGATAACACATGTATTAAAAATTAATAATCAATTTCTCTCCACTCAGAAACTACCAGTTTTCCCATATTCCTGGTGTGCTAGGTTATGTCGATGGCACACATGTGGCTATCAAAGCTCCCAAAGATGAGGAAGAGAAATTCCTAAATAGGAAATCATTCTATTCCTTAAATGTCATGATAGTAAGTAGAAAAGTATTACTTAGTAATAGTGTTACATGCATGCAAGTAAAATATAGGACCAACAATACATATCTTAAAATAACCATTGAGCAATGAAATTGACAGTAAATTTTCATGAAAAAATCTTTCTAGGTCTGCGATTCAGACATGTACATATTGAACAGCTTAGCCAAACATCCTGGGGGTAGTCATGACTCCTACATTTGGAATGAGTCTGACGTGAAGGCAGAGATGATTAGTGTGTGGGCTAGTGGTGAAAGGTGCTGGTTACTAGGTAGTTACAGAGCTATAAACCATGTAAAGTGCTACAGATTTTGTGGTTTGTATGAACTGATATTCATGCATCATTGATCTTTTTGGCTTTCTAGGAGATTCAGGGTATCCCCATCAGCCATGGCTGCAAACCCCGATTTTGCATGCACCGGATGGATCCCCAGAAGCCAGGTACACAGAATTGCATGTGCGTGCAAGAAGTGTAGTGGAGAGAGCCATCGGGCTTCTTAAAGCGAGATTCCGCTGCCTCCTGAGGCACCGTGTTCTGGAGTACACGCCCATTAAGGCTGGGTGTATTGTTAATGCGTGCGCAGTTCTCCACAACATGTGCCTCAGAGGAGGTTTGGGAGAAGAAGACCTCCAGCCAGAGCCTGTTGAAGGAGATGCGCCACCTGAGCAATTGCAAATGGAGGAGTTGCCACAGCAAGCCATCCTAGAGCAAGCTAGGATAGTTAGGCAGCGGATTATTGACCGCTTGCCCAGATAAATAGTGCTATGTCATGAGCAGGTGCATCTTCCAGACTGATAATAAGTTTATAAAGATCCTCATCAATGCAGCAATGTAAGTTTCTTAATATTAGGTAATTTACATATTGTTCATTTTTTTAAAACATCATGTCTTCTGTGTTTCAATGCTTTTTGTTTCCTTCATGTTCTGTGTTTCGTTCATTTTAAGTGATGGGGACATCCCTTCTCAGGACTACTACCTTGGCGTGGCTTGTGCGTTCCTATGAGCTAAAGAGCTACACTGATAGGGTCATTCTTATCGGAAAAGTGAATAGGGGCCAGACAAAAGGTCTATGCAGTATTTGTTTCTCAGAGAAGTGGCTGTTATGAATGCTGATGTGATGACCAATTACTCCTAAAATGTTGTGCCTTGATGATGTTATTGATGCCAGCATGAACCAAACAATTGGTGCATTGTAAAATTCTTATTAAAGTTGATGTTTGTTGTAATTGATTCTATGGAACATGGATTGTGATTTTAATTCTAAATGGTGCAATAAAATATTATTAAAGAGAAAATATGTTTTCTCTGTCTACTATTCTCTTAAAATTGGATGTCATACTATTAACATTAACAACTTACGCTTCTCCAACCCGGAGTAGCATTTCTGCTACTCTATGAAAATCACAAGAAATTGTGTGCACATCTTTTGAGATGTCCTCAGCTGCTGATGCCACTTTCTTCATCGATAGAGATATCCCCGTCAGTGCAGCCGAAGACTCCTCCGCAGCCATTGCTTTCTTCATGGCTGCTTCTGCAATACTCCCATCACTGAATGGGTTTTCAATATCTGGTGAACATGAACATTATTTCATTAAAATCCAAATGTGTGGATGCACTTCATATTTGTGATAACTTGCTTGCAACCATGTTCCAAAATAATATCTATGTTAGTACATTGTCAATTTAGTTGGAAGGTAGTCTAACAAATTGACATTAAAATTAAGTCAGTGACATTACATACAACTGCAACCACACAGCAGAAACACTTACCGACAGTCTCCCTTCGCCTTTTTCTTCTCTGCCGAGGGCCTTCCTTCCCTTTGGAGAGTGGAGGAGGTAGAGGAGAGGATGTAGAAGGGCAAGGAGAAGGAAGAGGAGGAGTATGGGAGAAGGAAGTGGAAGGGATTTGGGAGGAACAACTAGGAAGGGATGAAGGCAGAGGAAAAGGGATGGGAGAGGGAATTGGTAGGGGAGAGTAGGAGGCTTCTGAAGGAAGGCGGTCATCTTCTTCCAGGGCGCACTCCACACTAACATTCTTCTTTCTGGACTGGAAAAATAAAATTAGCATTTTAAACTAACATTACACATCACAGAGGACAACAGGAAATTTTCTACTTAACTATCTTCAGCTTTGTAACAAATATTTTCAACTGGCCTAGCATATGTGAAGGATTTACCTTATGCTAATATCTTACTGTTCATTACCTTGTTTCATGTGAGATAGAGTCATTCCATATCCCCTCAACTAAGGTAGAAACTCATCATCACATACTTTCATATAATTTCTCTTATACCTAGTTTCAATGTGACTCAAGAAAAATTGCAAATATTTCAATTCAAATGCAACTATTTTCTGAGGAATGAGCTCCAGTTAAATTCATATGTAACTTGTTAAAACCATAGAAAATTATGTAAACATTTTAAACAGTTGTGACTTAATTTTTATTTCCATGAAAGAAACTGAATTTTCTTTATTTACACACTATCCTCCCACTTGGAGTGGATGGAAATCTAATCATGTAAAGCAGTTGTCTATACTAACTCAATAACCATCTAGTAATATTATATCCATGGACACACACATATTGAACAACAAGTGGTAGCCAGGCATCTCTGCATGATTTTCTTTAAGGAATTATTAATTTGTAGATCAAGTGAATACTTATCATTTTCTCTCTGCACCTCAAGTCAAATTTTTAAGGCAGTGTTGGAAATTTTCTGTACATGGAGATCGTAGTACTATTCAAATTTGTTTAAAAATTCTTTTTCACTGAGCAAAATGCACTTCTGGGCTTCTTTTAGGAGGACAGTGATGCAGTGACCTATCTATTTGTTGTTAATGTTCAGGAGTATAGTACAGTTTCTTCCATGAACATTTCTGGCTCATAAGTGATACTAAGAATGACTTTCCTGCATAGTAAATTCCCAAATAGTCTTAGGTATTAGTCATCAATCAAAAACTGTGGATTACCAAAAGTTATTTACTCATTCAAAATGGAATTAAAGCTTATAATTGTATTACAAAATAGTCTTGAAATACCATGCTCACTGTCATTCCTTCATTCTATTCATTCCATCGCAAACTATGATTCAACATATGGATATCTGCAAGGTATTCATTGATCCTTAATTCTTACATAGATATCCTTATTTCTGGTTAATATGATTAATACATGGTCAAACTTTTATACCTAAGTATAGGTTCATCCGTAAATGTTAAATTGAACAGACATAATCCATAGTATTGCAATGAAATAATGCAGGATAGCAATTAATTCAGTAAGTGATAATTACATTACAAACTAAGAATGTCCTGATAAAAAAAAAACCAAGATATTGGTTGACATGACAAGTAATGACCCAGCTGTTCAAGATTAAGACACAAATGTACCTCTCAAAAATATTCACATACCACTAAAGGGTCCTTCACTGCCACCAGCCCCATTTGCACTGTGGGGCCCATCAGCTGCAGTAACCTCTCTTCCAAATTGGTCAGGGGATAGGGCGGTGGTCCCCCCCCAGTCCCAGCAGCATGCTTTCGGACCTTCTGTCCCTTCCTCTTCACATCAGATTTCCAGTCGGACCATGACTAGGGACAAACATTAGATGTATTCCACATTGTGAGAAAGATGGGTATTCATGACTAGTCAAGAACACACAAATATATTATTATATATTCTGATGGTTACCTTTATCCACTTCTCAGTATCCTTATGGGCCCCTAGAGCACAGGAATTGAGGCTGCAGGACAAATCCGCCCACAGCCTCTGCCTCAATATTGAGCCTTGGGGCCCATGAAATTTTGTTTGGAGCAATTCCGGGTGCTCCTCCATGAACTGGATCATCATCAGCCTCTGCTCAGGGGACACCCTAACATGGGACCCCTTGAGGACATCACTGTAATCTTAAGGTAAACTACTATGAGTCGCTTGTACAACATTTTACATCAATCTTATCAAAGGCAAATATTAAAAAAAGAACTTAGGCTACTATATGAACCTTCACGACATTCATACTTGTAGAGATAATGTAAACAAAGGGATTACCAAAACAAAACTTGGCTTAAGACACCTTTCATACATTGAAGTGGCTATTTGAGCAGAATTTCAATACGTATACTCGAAAAATATTCTTTTAAATCACACTTTAAAGTAAGGCAAGTTAAAACAATGGAAATTATTTTTCATGGAGGCTCTGTGTATTATCATTTACGTCGTTAGGCGAAATTAGAGATTTTTTACATGACAGGCTTACTGTTAGAATGCTGCACTGTGCACACACAAATTATGTTATGACACTCAAGATGTTTACAACAATAAAGAAAGCGATCATACGAACGATTGCTTCGTGTCAGCAATTGCATCATTACAAAAATTAGCATTTTGCCGGTACAGTAACAACAATCTGCTTATACGCACTAACGAATGAATAAATGATCAAATAATAAATAACAATCATCCGAATTTCACTGCCAAGTTTATGAATTAGTGTTCACTGATGTAAACATAGTACGTTGATAACCCACTCGCCGAAATTATATTTCGAACAGTTTAATGTACAGCTTCCTTCGAACTGTTATTGTACACAAATGTTTCAATGAACGAAGTGAATGTAATAAACTGAATATTACCTACCGTCATTATAATTTAACGTAATAGAAGCTTACCTACACTTTCGCCCTCGCACATTTTGCCCGGCAGTTTTTCAATGATGGAGGCGGAGGCTGGAAGACAATTTTCATTGGCTGAACGCAGCTAGAGATGGCTAGAACCGGCAACGTTGTAGAATCCGGATCCGGCACTGCTGGGAGGGATTTCCCCGTTCGCGTGACAGCGTAACTACGCTGCGGCGTCCCGTTCATCGGACCGCCCGATACGATGGCGTCGAAGTTGGATTAAAAGAACCCCGATCAGCCCCCTGGACTCGATTCCCCGAATCCGACCACCCCGAGTTGACCTACCGGTGTCTACTTCCAATAATGGTCCTGCCTGAATTGACCTCCCGTAATCGATCTCCCGGAATCGACACCACCTACTCGATCTTGGTTCATCGATCTCGGGTCATTGACCTACGGTTATCACCCTTGGGTCATCGACCTCCAGGAATCATCCTCGGGTCATCGACCTCGGGTCATCTACCTCGGGTCATCGACCTTGGGTCATCGACCTCAGGGTCATTGACCTCAGGGTCATTGACCTCGGGTTATCGACCTTGGGTCATAAAACTCAGGGTCATTGACCTCAGGGTCATCGACCTCTGGTCATATACCCCGGACAATCGACCTCGGGTCATCGAGAGCGGGTCATCAACCTCGAGTCATCGACCAAGGTCATCACGATAAAATAACGATAATGAGTGCGAATTTAAAAAAAAAAATTGAGATTTCGCTAAAAATATCCGTTTTCGTTTTTTTTTTTCGATCATATCTCGATAAAATTGCGAAAATTAAGGAAAAATTTGGGAAAAAGATAGAAAATTTTGGTGAAATTAATCGTTTTCATTAGGTTTAGGTAAAATAGAGGAAAACATTTAAATTTCGCTAAAATTAACTGTTTTCGTAGCTTTTTTCGATCATATATCGATAAAATGACGAAAATCAAGGAAAAATAGTAAAAAAATGGAAATTTCAATATAATTTTCCGTTTTCGTGAATATATTTAATCATATCTCGACAAAATGATAAAATTTTGGGAAAAATAGAAAAAAGAGATTCAATTAAAGAAAAATGGTGGAAAAAATTTTAATTTTAATAAAATTATCCGTTTTTAGTGGATTTTTTCGATCATATCTCGATAAAATGAAGAAAATCAAGGAAAAATAGTAAAAAAATGGAAATTTCGATAAACTTTTCCGTTTTTTGTGAATAATTTTAATCATATCTCGACAAAAGGATAAAATTTTGGGAAAAATATAAAAAAGAGATTCAATTAAAGAAAAATGGTGGAAAAAATTGTAATTTTAACAAAATTATCCGTTTTTAGTGGATTTTTTCGATAATTACTAGATAAATTGACGAAAATTATGGCAAAATAGAGGAATGAAATTGAAATTTCACGTAAAACAACTGTTTTTCGTGGTTTTTTTCGATCATATCACGATAAAGTGCCAAAAATGAAGGCAAAATAGGGGAAAGAAATTGAAATTTCGCTTAAATTTTACGTTTATCGTAAATTTTTTCGAACATATATCGATAAAATGACGAAAATTACGGCGAAGTAGAGGAAAAAAATTGAAATTTCGAGTAAATTAACTGTTTTTCGTGAATATTTTGGATAATATCTTGACAAAATGACGGAAATAAAGGAAAAATAGTGGAAAAAATGGAAATTTCGCTAAAATTATCCGTTTTTCGTGGATTTTTTCTATAATATCACGATAAAATGACGAAAATTAAGGCGAAATAGGGGATATGAAATTGAAATTTCGCTTAAATTATCCGTTTATCGTAAATTTTTTCGATCATATATTGATAAAATGAAGAAAATCAAGGAAAAATAGTAAAAAAATGGAAATTTCGATAAACTTTTCCGTTTTTCGTGAATATTTTTAATCATATCTCGACAAAAGGATAAAATTTTGGGAAAAATAGAAAAAAGAGATTCAATTAAAAAAAAATGGTGGAAAAAATTGTAATTTTACTAATATTATCCGTTTTTAGTGAATTTTTTCGATCATATCTCGATAAAATGACGAAAATTAAGGAAAAATAGTAAAAAAATTTAAATTTCGATAAAATAATCCGTTTTTCGTGGATTTTTTCGATAATTACTAGATAAATTGAAGAAAATTATGGCAAAATAGAGGAAAGAAATTGAAATTTCGCGTTAATCAACTGTTTTTCGTGGGGTTTTTTTATCATATCTCGACAAAAAAACGAAAATAAAGGAAAAATAGTGGAAAAAAATGGAAATTTCGCTAAATTTATCTGTTTTTCGTGGATTTTTTCGATCATATCACGATAAAATGACGAAAATTAAGGCAAAATAGAGGAAATTAATATAAATTTCTCTAAAATTATCCGTTTTCGTTGCTTTTTTCTATCATATCTCGATAAAATGACGAAAATTAATGCACAATAGAAAAAAATAGATAATTTCGGTGAAATTATCCGTTTTTGTTGCTTTCTGCGATCATTTCTCGAAAAAAAGACGAAAATTAAGGCAAAATAGAGGAAAGAAATAGAAATTTCAAGTAAATTAACTGTTTTTCGTGGATTTTTTCGATAATATCTCGACAAAATGACGTAAATAAAGGAAAAATAGTGGAAAAAATGGAAATTTCGCTAAAATTATCCGTTTTTCGTGGATTTTTTCGATCATATCACGATAAAATGACGAAAATTAAGGCAAAATAGGGGAAATAAATTGAAATTTCGCTTATATTATCCGTTTATCGTAATTTTTTGCGATTATATATTGATAAAATGAAGAAAATCAAGGAAAAATAGTAAAAAAATGGAAATTTCGATAAACTTTTCCGTTTTTCGTGAATATTTTAAATCATGTCTCGACAAAAGGATAAAATTTTGGGGAAAATAGAAAAAAGAGATTGAATTAATGAAAAATGGTGGAAAAAATTATAATTTTACTAAAATTATCCGTATTTAGTGGATTTTTTCGATCATATCTCGATAAAATGACGAAAATTAAGGCAAAATAGAGGAAAGAAATTGAAATTTCGCGTAAATTAATTTTTTTTATGGATTTTTTCGGTTATATCTCGATAAAATGACGAAAATTAAGGCAAAATAGAGGAAAAAAATTGAAATTTCTTTAAAATTATCGGTTTTCTTTGCTTTTTTCGATCATATATCGATAAAATGACGAAAATTAAGGAACAATAGTAAAAAAATTTAAATTTCGATAAAATAATCCGTTTTTCGTGGACTTTTTCGATAATTACTAGATAAATTGACGAAAATTATGGCAAAATAGAGGAAAAAAAATGAAATTTCACGTAAATTAATTGTTTCTCATGGATTTTTTAGGTCATATCTCGATAAAATGACGAAAATTAAGGAAAAATAGGATTATAAAATAAAAATTTCGCTAAAATTATCCGCTTATATTAATATTATCTAAAAATAGAGGGAAAAAAATGATATTTCGCTGAAATAGTTCGTTTTTGTTCCTTTTTTATAACATATCTTGATAAAATTACAAGAATCAATGCAAAATAAATTGAAATAATTTGAAATTTGGCAAAAATGTATCTGTTCTCGTTTCTTTTTTCGAACATATCGCGTTAAAATGACGAAAATTAAGCCAAATTAGTGGATAAGATTTGAAATTTCGCTAAAACTATCCAATTTCGTTGAATTTTTAGATAATATCTCGATGAAATCACAAAAATTAAGGCGAAGTAGAGGAAAAAAATTGAAATTTCGAGTAAATTAACTGTTTTTCGTGGATTTTTTCGATAATATCTTGACAAAATGACGTAAATTAAGGAAAAAAAGTGAAAAAAATGGAAATTTCGCTAAAATTATCCGTTTTTCGTGGATTTTTTCGATCATATCACGTTAAAATGACGAAAATTAAGGAAAAATAGGGGAAAGAAATTGAAATTTCGCTTAAATTATCCGTTTATCGTAAATTTTTTCGATCATATATCGATAAAATGAAGAAAATCAAGGAAAAATATTAAATAAATGGAAATTTCGATAAACTTTTCCGTTTTTTGTGAATATTTTTAATCATATCTCGACAAAAGGATAAAATTTTGGGAAAAATAGAAAAAAGAGATTCAATTAAAGAAAAATGGTGGAAAATTGTAATTTTAATAAAATTATCCGTTTTTAGTGGATTTTTTCGATCATATCTCGATAAAATGACGAAAATTAAGGCAAAATAGAGGAAAGAAATTGAAATTTCGCGTAAATTAATTGTTTCTCATGGATTTTTTCGGTCATATATCGATAAAATGACGAAAATTAAGGAAAAATATTAAAAAAATAACAATTTCGCTAAAATTATCCGCTTATATTATTATTATCTAAAAATAGAGGGAAAAAATGATATTTCGCTGAAATAGTTCGTTTTTGTTCCTTTTGTCGAACATATCTTGATAAAATTACAAGAATCAATGCAAAATAAATTGAAAGAATTTGAAATTTGGCAAAAATGTATCTGTTCTCGTTTCTTTTTTCGAACATATCGCGATAAAATGACGAAAATTAAGACAAATTAGTGGATAAGATTTGAAATTTCGCTAAAACTAACCGTTTTCGTTGCTTTTTTTGATAATATCTCGATGAAATGACAAAAATTACGGCGAAGTAGAGGAAAAAAATTGAAATTTCGAGTAAATTAACTGTTTATCGTGGATTTTTTCGATAATATCTTGACAAAATGACGTAAATAAAGGAAAAATAGTGGAAAAAATTGAAATTTCGCTTAAATTATACGTTTATCGTAAATTTTTTCGATCATATATTGATAAAATTATGAAAATTAAGGAAAAATAGTAAAAAAATGGAAATTTCGATAAACTTTTCCGTTTTTTGTGAATATTTTTATTCATATCTCGACAAAAGGATAAAATTTTGGGAAAATAGAATAAAGAGATTCAATTAAAGAAAAATGGTGGAAAAAATTGTAATTTTACTAAAATTATCCGCTTATAGTGGATTTTTTCGATCATATCTCGATAAAGTGACGAAAATAAGGCCAAATAGAGGAAATAAATATAAATTTCTTTAAAATTCTCCGTTTTCGTGCTTTTTTCTATCATATTTCGATAAAGTAACGAAATTTAATGCACAATAGAAAAAAAATAGATAATTTCGGTGAAATTATCCGTTTTTGTTGCTTTCTGCGATCATTTCTCGAAAAAAAGACGAAAATTGAGGAAAAAAATTGAAATTTTGGTGAAATTATCATCTTCAATCCTTTTTTCAATGATATTTCGATAAAATGACTAAAATTAAGGAAAAATAGTGGGAAAAATTTCATATTTCGCTAAAAATTATCCGTTTATTATATATGGAGTCGGCCTCCATTAGTCGATTGGCGGAATCAAACTCATGGAGTCGAACTACAATTTCCGACCTGGCAAATTGAACCGCCCAAAGTTGAACTACCGGAGTCGACTTTTCATAACTGTCTTGTCTCAATTGTCCTCCCTGTAATCTACCTCATCAGGTCGATCTCGGGTCATCGACCTTGGGTCATCGACCTCGGGTCATACCCCGAGAGTCTTCCCGGAACTACCTACCGGATTAGTCGTCCCGGAGCCGACCACCAGAAGTCGAAATCCCGATGTCGATCTCCGGAGTCGAACTCCTGGAGTAGACCTCCCGGAGTTTACCTCCCGGATTCGACCTCCGGAAGTTAACCTCTCGGAGATGACTTCCAGGATTCAACCTACCGGAGTCGAAGTCCAGGGGGCTGATTGGGGTTGCCCTACGGCTAGCCGCATCGGCATGCCGAATGGGAAAATACGTCACGTCCGTCGAAAGTGAGATCGGGGTACTTTTAAGCGCTTCTTCGGCATGTCGAAGTCGTCGTAGCTGACGGCATCTACGGCCCGAAGTGGCCGAATGCTTCTTAGGTGCCGTTTCGTCCCAAGTTGTGAGTCGGAGCATCCACGTACAAAGATTTGCGTGTCCTAAGTGTGTGATTACGCTGCATAGGTGATATAATTATGTATTTTTATTAATTTTAAATGTTGCAGAATTGTCTTGTGAAGTCATAAGCTTCAAATTGTTTGTTTATTAATAAAATTCAGAAAGCGGGTTATAGGCTTCGCGGAGCGGAGATCTCCCTTTCTTAACTTGGGTCATTGTTAAATTTTACGCTGAATGGATATGATTATTATATTCTGTTTTCATCTGAATATTCACGGGAATCAGTATTTGTTCCAAATGTTTATGTAGATCATGATTTATGGTGCGTTGTGATCAATTCATCGCACATCATTTCAAATCGGCGATTTTATTGGCAATTTTAGCAACTTTCATTTACATTAATATGTATTTATTGTAATTATTATAGTTCGTTAATATGTTATTGTTTATTTCAATCGATGTTTGTCAAAAATATCGATGTAGAATACTTTTTTGATGAAATTTGTCTTAAAATATCTTGCGTCTCGTCATCCTTTCGTACAAATTAGCAAATTTGTAGCTGCTAATATGAACATAAACATGTAAGTGTTACTATTATTACATTCCGTCATCATCTAAATATTCATTAGAATCTATATTTGCTCTAAATTTTGCTGTGGAATATGATTAATGATGCGATTTCTGTTTAATTTACCCAACGTCCTGTCAACTCGACGTAAACATTGCCAATATTTAGTAACTTTTACGTACATCAACACATAGTTATTGTAATCATTTTAGTTCTTTACTATCTACATGTTGATTACAACAGATTTTTGTTCCAAATGTGGATGTCTAGTATTTTTTTGGCGAAATTTGTCTTCATAACATTCTACGTCTCGTCACTCTGTCATACATATTTGCAAATTTCTGATTCTAACATGTAACTATCACTGTTGTTATATGCTGTAATCACATGCACATTCATTGGAATCAATAGTTGTTCTAAATTTTGCTGTATAATATGATTTATGATGCGATTTCTTGTTCAATTTACCCAACGTCCTGTCAACTCGACGTAAACATTGCCAATTTTCAGCTACTTTTATGTAGATTTACTTGCCTTATTATTATTGTTACCACTATGTTATTGTTATTATTACAGTCCTTTCCTAACTAAATTTCAATGGTAGTATAATTTAACCAACTGTGTTCGAGGCTGTTAGTAATTGTTGGAATTAAAATGTTAGTGTAAGTTTTGGCTAGAATCGTCCTGCGTTGAATTTCTACAGTCAAGGTGATTTTTAAACGAACTTTAATTTTATGTAATTAGTGAAGGTGAATGTAGCGCAGAAGTATCTCAATGGTGTTTATAACAGTAGTTTCTTTGATGGACTGCCATATTTGCAGCATTCAATGAGATATTTGTTTAGCATAATAAGGTGAACTCTGAAAAGGTTTGCTGTACTTATCAATATAAAATCTGTTTGAATGCTTTAATTACCATTGTGTTAAATGTCTCAGAAACGCTCAATCATTAATGGCAGTTCCATGAATCTCATATCATACATTCTGTGAGTAGTGATTCAGGACAAAACATTATCATTTAAGCTATGGATGATGTGGAGGCTCTCCTTTATTTGTGGAGACGAAGGCAGATGGAGAGGAGACGATTGGCTCTGATCAATCGTAGAAGATTGAGACATTTGAGAGATACATCAGACCCCTTTGCTCTCAGCGATGAGATTTTCAAGGGGGTGTACAGACTGTCGAAGAACCTTGTTAGGTCACTCGTAGAGGAGGTACGCCCACATATGATAGAAGGGAGGAGAAGCCATGCCATTCCTATAGAAATCAAGGTAAGTTCAAGATTTCTATGAAAATATTACTAGTCTTCAGTATTAAGTATTCGGATGGTAAGAAATGCAAGGCATTCAAGGTCCTATGTGCTCTTCACTTTTACGGCCATGGGAGCTATCAGAGGAGTACAGGTTGCGACAGAAACCTGGGGCTCAGCCAGGCAAGTGTGTCAACTGTAATCGAGGAAGTTACTGCTGCCCTCAACTCTGATGAACTCCTGGCAGAATGGGTCCAATTTCCACTCACATTAGAGGAAAGGAATAGGTTAATTAAGAAGTAAGTAAACAATTTAGAATAAATACAATATTTATTGAAACACTTGCAATGAAACACAACTTTAAATATACTCAAACAAGATCAAAACTATGCAAAATTAAAAAAAACATCTCTTGTAAAAAAAAACATATCTTATCAAAATAAAACATCTCTTATCCAAAACTAAACAAAATAATATAAACACAACTTTTTACAATAAATTGCAGAGCTTTCACTCCTTCTCCTTGGACTTGATGTATCTGGAAAGAAAGATAACACATGTATTAAAAATTAATAATCAATTTCTCTCCACTCAGAAACTACCAGTTTTCCCATATTCCTGGTGTGCTAGGTTATGTCGATGGCACACATGTGGCTATCAAAGCTCCCAAAGATGAGGAAGAGAAATTCCTAAATAGGAAATCATTCTATTCCTTAAATGTCATGATAGTAAGTAGAAAAGTATTACTTAGTAATAGTGTTACATGCATGCAAGTAAAATATAGGACCAACAATACATATCTTAAAATAACCATTGAGCAATGAAATTGACAGTAAATTTTCATGAAAAAATCTTTCTAGGTCTGCGATTCAGACATGTACATATTGAACAGCTTAGCCAAACATCCTGGGGGTAGTCATGACTCCTACATTTGGAATGAGTCTGACGTGAAGGCAGAGATGATTAGTGTGTGGGCTAGTGGTGAAAGGTGCTGGTTACTAGGTAGTTACAGAGCTATAAACCATGTAAAGTGCTACAGATTTTGTGGTTTGTATGAACTGATATTCATGCATCATTGATCTTTTTGGCTTTCTAGGAGATTCAGGGTATCCCCATCAGCCATGGCTGCAAACCCCGATTTTGCATGCACCGGATGGATCCCCAGAAGCCAGGTACACAGAATTGCATGTGCGTGCAAGAAGTGTAGTGGAGAGAGCCATCGGGCTTCTTAAAGCGAGATTCCGCTGCCTCCTGAGGCACCGTGTTCTGGAGTACACGCCCATTAAGGCTGGGTGTATTGTTAATGCGTGCGCAGTTCTCCACAACATGTGCCTCAGAGGAGGTTTGGGAGAAGAAGACCTCCAGCCAGAGCCTGTTGAAGGAGATGCGCCACCTGAGCAATTGCAAATGGAGGAGTTGCCACAGCAAGCCATCCTAGAGCAAGCTAGGATAGTTAGGCAGCGGATTATTGACCGCTTGCCCAGATAAATAGTGCTATGTCATGAGCAGGTGCATCTTCCAGACTGATAATAAGTTTATAAAGATCCTCATCAATGCAGCAATGTAAGTTTCTTAATATTAGGTAATTTACATATTGTTCATTTTTTTAAAACATCATGTCTTCTGTGTTTCAATGCTTTTTGTTTCCTTCATGTTCTGTGTTTCGTTCATTTTAAGTGATGGGGACATCCCTTCTCAGGACTACTACCTTGGCGTGGCTTGTGCGTTCCTATGAGCTAAAGAGCTACACTGATAGGGTCATTCTTATCGGAAAAGTGAATAGGGGCCAGACAAAAGGTCTATGCAGTATTTGTTTCTCAGAGAAGTGGCTGTTATGAATGCTGATGTGATGACCAATTACTCCTAAAATGTTGTGCCTTGATGATGTTATTGATGCCAGCATGAACCAAACAATTGGTGCATTGTAAAATTCTTATTAAAGTTGATGTTTGTTGTAATTGATTCTATGGAACATGGATTGTGATTTTAATTCTAAATGGTGCAATAAAATATTATTAAAGAGAAAATATGTTTTCTCTGTCTACTATTCTCTTAAAATTGGATGTCATACTATTAACATTAACAACTTACGCTTCTCCAACCCGGAGTAGCATTTCTGCTACTCTATGAAAATCACAAGAAATTGTGTGCACATCTTTTGAGATGTCCTCAGCTGCTGATGCCACTTTCTTCATCGATAGAGATATCCCCGTCAGTGCAGCCGAAGACTCCTCCGCAGCCATTGCTTTCTTCATGGCTGCTTCTGCAATACTCCCATCACTGAATGGGTTTTCAATATCTGGTGAACATGAACATTATTTCATTAAAATCCAAATGTGTGGATGCACTTCATATTTGTGATAACTTGCTTGCAACCATGTTCCAAAATAATATCTATGTTAGTACATTGTCAATTTAGTTGGAAGGTAGTCTAACAAATTGACATTAAAATTAAGTCAGTGACATTACATACAACTGCAACCACACAGCAGAAACACTTACCGACAGTCTCCCTTCGCCTTTTTCTTCTCTGCCGAGGGCCTTCCTTCCCTTTGGAGAGTGGAGGAGGTAGAGGAGAGGATGTAGAAGGGCAAGGAGAAGGAAGAGGAGGAGTATGGGAGAAGGAAGTGGAAGGGATTTGGGAGGAACAACTAGGAAGGGATGAAGGCAGAGGAAAAGGGATGGGAGAGGGAATTGGTAGGGGAGAGTAGGAGGCTTCTGAAGGAAGGCGGTCATCTTCTTCCAGGGCGCACTCCACACTAACATTCTTCTTTCTGGACTGGAAAAATAAAATTAGCATTTTAAACTAACATTACACATCACAGAGGACAACAGGAAATTTTCTACTTAACTATCTTCAGCTTTGTAACAAATATTTTCAACTGGCCTAGCATATGTGAAGGATTTACCTTATGCTAATATCTTACTGTTCATTACCTTGTTTCATGTGAGATAGAGTCATTCCATATCCCCTCAACTAAGGTAGAAACTCATCATCACATACTTTCATATAATTTCTCTTATACCTAGTTTCAATGTGACTCAAGAAAAATTGCAAATATTTCAATTCAAATGCAACTATTTTCTGAGGAATGAGCTCCAGTTAAATTCATATGTAACTTGTTAAAACCATAGAAAATTATGTAAACATTTTAAACAGTTGTGACTTAATTTTTATTTCCATGAAAGAAACTGAATTTTCTTTATTTACACACTATCCTCCCACTTGGAGTGGATGGAAATCTAATCATGTAAAGCAGTTGTCTATACTAACTCAATAACCATCTAGTAATATTATATCCATGGACACACACATATTGAACAACAAGTGGTAGCCAGGCATCTCTGCATGATTTTCTTTAAGGAATTATTAATTTGTAGATCAAGTGAATACTTATCATTTTCTCTCTGCACCTCAAGTCAAATTTTTAAGGCAGTGTTGGAAATTTTCTGTACATGGAGATCGTAGTACTATTCAAATTTGTTTAAAAATTCTTTTTCACTGAGCAAAATGCACTTCTGGGCTTCTTTTAGGAGGACAGTGATGCAGTGACCTATCTATTTGTTGTTAATGTTCAGGAGTATAGTACAGTTTCTTCCATGAACATTTCTGGCTCATAAGTGATACTAAGAATGACTTTCCTGCATAGTAAATTCCCAAATAGTCTTAGGTATTAGTCATCAATCAAAAACTGTGGATTACCAAAAGTTATTTACTCATTCAAAATGGAATTAAAGCTTATAATTGTATTACAAAATAGTCTTGAAATACCATGCTCACTGTCATTCCTTCATTCTATTCATTCCATCGCAAACTATGATTCAACATATGGATATCTGCAAGGTATTCATTGATCCTTAATTCTTACATAGATATCCTTATTTCTGGTTAATATGATTAATACATGGTCAAACTTTTATACCTAAGTATAGGTTCATCCGTAAATGTTAAATTGAACAGACATAATCCATAGTATTGCAATGAAATAATGCAGGATAGCAATTAATTCAGTAAGTGATAATTACATTACAAACTAAGAATGTCCTGATAAAAAAAAAACCAAGATATTGGTTGACATGACAAGTAATGACCCAGCTGTTCAAGATTAAGACACAAATGTACCTCTCAAAAATATTCACATACCACTAAAGGGTCCTTCACTGCCACCAGCCCCATTTGCACTGTGGGGCCCATCAGCTGCAGTAACCTCTCTTCCAAATTGGTCAGGGGATAGGGCGGTGGTCCCCCCCCAGTCCCAGCAGCATGCTTTCGGACCTTCTGTCCCTTCCTCTTCACATCAGATTTCCAGTCGGACCATGACTAGGGACAAACATTAGATGTATTCCACATTGTGAGAAAGATGGGTATTCATGACTAGTCAAGAACACACAAATATATTATTATATATTCTGATGGTTACCTTTATCCACTTCTCAGTATCCTTATGGGCCCCTAGAGCACAGGAATTGAGGCTGCAGGACAAATCCGCCCACAGCCTCTGCCTCAATATTGAGCCTTGGGGCCCATGAAATTTTGTTTGGAGCAATTCCGGGTGCTCCTCCATGAACTGGATCATCATCAGCCTCTGCTCAGGGGACACCCTAACATGGGACCCCTTGAGGACATCACTGTAATCTTAAGGTAAACTACTATGAGTCGCTTGTACAACATTTTACATCAATCTTATCAAAGGCAAATATTAAAAAAAGAACTTAGGCTACTATATGAACCTTCACGACATTCATACTTGTAGAGATAATGTAAACAAAGGGATTACCAAAACAAAACTTGGCTTAAGACACCTTTCATACATTGAAGTGGCTATTTGAGCAGAATTTCAATACGTATACTCGAAAAATATTCTTTTAAATCACACTTTAAAGTAAGGCAAGTTAAAACAATGGAAATTATTTTTCATGGAGGCTCTGTGTATTATCATTTACGTCGTTAGGCGAAATTAGAGATTTTTTACATGACAGGCTTACTGTTAGAATGCTGCACTGTGCACACACAAATTATGTTATGACACTCAAGATGAATAACTTTGAATTTACCACTAAAAAGTGTCAAGATGTTTACAACAATAAAGAAAGCGATCATACGAACGATTGCTTCGTGTCAGCAATTGCATCATTACAAAAATTAGCATTTTGCCGGTACAGTAACAACAATCTGCTTATACGCACTAACGAATGAATAAATGATCAAATAATAAATAACAATCATCCGAATTTCACTGCCAAGTTTATGAATTAGTGTTCACTGATGTAAACATAGTACGTTGATAACCCACTCGCCGAAATTATATTTCGAACAGTTTAATGTACAGCTTCCTTCGAACTGTTATTGTACACAAATGTTTCAATGAACGAAGTGAATGTAATAAACTGAATATTACCTACCGTCATTATAATTTAACGTAATAGAAGCTTACCTACACTTTCGCCCTCGCACATTTTGCCCGGCAGTTTTTCAATGATGGAGGCGGAGGCTGGAAGACAATTTTCATTGGCTGAACGCAGCTAGAGATGGCTAGAACCGGCAACGTTGTAGAATCCGGATCCGGCACTGCTGGGAGGGATTTCCCCGTTCGCGTGACAGCGTAACTACGCTGCGGCGTCCCGTTCATCGGACCGCCCGATACGATGGCGTCGAAGTTGGATTAAAAGAACCCCGATCAGCCCCCTGGACTCGATTCCCCGAATCCGACCACCCCGAGTTGACCTACCGGTGTCTACTTCCAATAATGGTCCTGCCTGAATTGACCTCCCGTAATCGATCTCCCGGAATCGACACCACCTACTCGATCTTGGTTCATCGATCTCGGGTCATTGACCTACGGTTATCACCCTTGGGTCATCGACCTCCAGGAATCATCCTCGGGTCATCGACCTCGGGTCATCTACCTCGGGTCATCGACCTTGGGTCATCGACCTCAGGGTCATTGACCTCAGGGTCATTGACCTCGGGTTATCGACCTTGGGTCATAAAACTCAGGGTCATTGACCTCAGGGTCATCGACCTCTGGTCATATACCCCGGACAATCGACCTCGGGTCATCGAGAGCGGGTCATCAACCTCGAGTCATCGACCAAGGTCATCACGATAAAATAACGATAATGAGTGCGAATTTAAAAAAAAAAATTGAGATTTCGCTAAAAATATCCGTTTTCGTTTTTTTTTTTCGATCATATCTCGATAAAATTGCGAAAATTAAGGAAAAATTTGGGAAAAAGATAGAAAATTTTGGTGAAATTAATCGTTTTCATTAGGTTTAGGTAAAATAGAGGAAAACATTTAAATTTCGCTAAAATTAACTGTTTTCGTAGCTTTTTTCGATCATATATCGATAAAATGACGAAAATCAAGGAAAAATAGTAAAAAAATGGAAATTTCAATATAATTTTCCGTTTTCGTGAATATATTTAATCATATCTCGACAAAATGATAAAATTTTGGGAAAAATAGAAAAAAGAGATTCAATTAAAGAAAAATGGTGGAAAAAATTTTAATTTTAATAAAATTATCCGTTTTTAGTGGATTTTTTCGATCATATCTCGATAAAATGAAGAAAATCAAGGAAAAATAGTAAAAAAATGGAAATTTCGATAAACTTTTCCGTTTTTTGTGAATAATTTTAATCATATCTCGACAAAAGGATAAAATTTTGGGAAAAATATAAAAAAGAGATTCAATTAAAGAAAAATGGTGGAAAAAATTGTAATTTTAACAAAATTATCCGTTTTTAGTGGATTTTTTCGATAATTACTAGATAAATTGACGAAAATTATGGCAAAATAGAGGAATGAAATTGAAATTTCACGTAAAACAACTGTTTTTCGTGGTTTTTTTCGATCATATCACGATAAAGTGCCAAAAATGAAGGCAAAATAGGGGAAAGAAATTGAAATTTCGCTTAAATTTTACGTTTATCGTAAATTTTTTCGAACATATATCGATAAAATGACGAAAATTACGGCGAAGTAGAGGAAAAAAATTGAAATTTCGAGTAAATTAACTGTTTTTCGTGAATATTTTGGATAATATCTTGACAAAATGACGGAAATAAAGGAAAAATAGTGGAAAAAATGGAAATTTCGCTAAAATTATCCGTTTTTCGTGGATTTTTTCTATCATATCTCGATAAAATGACGAAAATTAATGCACAATAGAAAAAAATAGATAACTTCGGTGAAATTATCCGTTTTTGTTGCTTTCTGCGATCATTTCTCGAAAAAAAGACGAAAATTGAGGCAAAATAGAGGAAAGAAATAGAAATTTCAAGTAAATTAACTGTTTTTCGTGGATTTTTTCGATAATATCTCGACAAAATGACGTAAATAAAGGAAAAATAGTGGAAAAAATGGAAATTTCGCTAAAATTATCCGTTTTTCGTGGATTTTTTCGATCATATCACGATAAAATGACGAAAATTAAGGCAAAATAGGGGAAAGAAATTGAAATTTCGCTTATATTATCCGTTTATCGTAATTTTTTTCGATTATATATTGATAAAATGAAGAAAATCAAGGAAAAATAGTAAAAAAATGGAAATTTCGATAAACTTTTCCGTTTTTCGTGAATATTTTAAATCATATCTCGACAAAAGGATAAAATTTTGGGGAAAATAGAAAAAAGAGATTGAATTAATGAAAAATGGTGGAAAAAATTGTAATTTTACTAAAATTATCCGTATTTAGTGGATTTTTTCGATCATATCTCGATAAAATGACGAAAATTAAGGCAAAATAGAGGAAAGAAATTGAAATTTCGCGTAAATTAATTTTTTTATGGATATTTTCGGTTATATCTCGATAAAATGACGAAAATTAAGGCAAAATAGAGGAAAAAAATTGAAATTTCTTTAAAATTATCGGTTTTCTTTGCTTTTTTCGACCATATATAGATAAAATGACGAAAATTAAGGAAAAATAGTAAAAAAATTTAAATTTCGATAAAATAATCCGTTTTTCGTGGATTTTTTCGATAATTACTAGATAAATTGAAGAAAATTATGGCAAAATAGAGGAAAGAAATTGAAATTTCGCGTAAATCAACTGTTTTTCGTGGGGTTTTTTTATCATATCTCGACAAAAAAAACGAAAATAAAGGAAAAATAGTGGAAAAAAATGGAAATTTCGCTAAATTTATCTGTTTTTCGTGGATTTTTTCGATCACATCTCGATAAAATGACGAAAATTAAGGCAAAATAGAGGAAATTAATATAAATTTCTCTAAAATTATCCGTTTTCGTTGCTTTTTTCTATCATATCTCGATAAAATGACGAAAATTAATGCACAATAGAAAAAAATTGATAACTTCGGTGAAATTATTCGTTTTTGTTGCTTTCTGCGATCATTTCTCGAAAAAAAGACGAAAATTGAGGCAAAATAGAGGAAAGAAATAGAAATTTCGCTAAAATTATCCGTTTTTCGTGGAGTTTTTCGATCATATCACGATAAAATGACGAAAATTAAGGCAAAATAGGGGAAAGAAATTGAAATTTCGCTTATATTATCCGTTTATCGTAATTTTTTTCGATTATGTATTGATAAAATGAAGAAAATCAAGGAAAAATAGTAAAAAAATGGAAATTTCGATAAACTTTTCTGTTTTTCGTGAATATTTTAAATCATATCTCGACAAAAGGATAAAATTTTGGGGAAAATAGAAAAAAGAGATTGAATTAATGAAAAATGGTGGAAAAAATTGTAATTTTACTAAAATTATCCGTATTTAGTGGATTTTTTCGATCATATCTCGATAAAATGACGAAAATTAAGGCAAAATAGAGGAAAGAAATTGAAATTTCGCGTAAATTAATTTTTTTTATGGATTTTTTCGGTTATATCTCGATAAAATGACGAAAATTAAGGCAAAATAGAGGAAAAAAATCGAAATTTCTTTAAAATTATCGGTTTTCTTTGCTTTTTTCGATCATATATCGATAAAATGACGAAAATTAAGGAAAAATAGTAAAAAAATTTAAATTTCGATAAAATAATCCGTTTTTCGTGGATTTTTTCGATAATTACTAGATAAATTGACGAAAATTATGGCAAAATAGAGGAAAAAAAATGAAATTTCACGTAAATTAATTGTTTCTCATGGATTTTTTCGGTCATATCTCGATAAAATGACGAAAATTAAGGAAAAATAGGATTATAAAATAAAAATTTCGCTAAAATTATCCGCTTATATTAATATTATCTAAAAATAGAGGGAAAAAAATGATATTTCGCTGAAATAGTTCGTTTTTGTTCCTTTTTTATAACATATCTTGATAAAATTACAAGAATCAATGCAAAATAAATTGAAATAATTTGAAATTTGGCAAAAATGTATCTGTTCTCGTTTCTTTTTTCGAACATATCGCGTTAAAATGACGAAAATTAAGCCAAATTAGTGGATAAGATTTGAAATTTCGCTAAAACTATCCAATTTCGTTGAATTTTTAGATAATATCTCGATGAAATCACAAAAATTAAGGCGAAGTAGAGGAAAAAAATTGAAATTTCGAGTAAATTAACTGTTTTTCGTGGATTTTTTCGATAATATCTTGACAAAATGACGTAAATTAAGGAAAAAAAGTGAAAAAAATGGAAATTTCGCTAAAATTATCCGTTTTTCGTGGATTTTTTCGATCATATCACGTTAAAATGACGAAAATTAAGGAAAAATAGGGGAAAGAAATTGAAATTTCGCTTAAATTATCCGTTTATCGTAAATTTTTTCGATCATATATCGATAAAATGAAGAAAATCAAGGAAAAATATTAAATAAATGGAAATTTCGATAAACTTTTCCGTTTTTTGTGAATATTTTTAATCATATCTCGACAAAAGGATAAAATTTTGGGAAAAATAGAAAAAAGAGATTCAATTAAAGAAAAATGGTGGAAAATTGTAATTTTAATAAAATTATCCGTTTTTAGTGGATTTTTTCGATCATATCTCGATAAAATGACGAAAATTAAGGCAAAATAGAGGAAAGAAATTGAAATTTCGCGTAAATTAATTGTTTCTCATGGATTTTTTCGGTCATATATCGATAAAATGACGAAAATTAAGGAAAAATATTAAAAAAATAACAATTTCGCTAAAATTATCCGCTTATATTATTATTATCTAAAAATAGAGGGAAAAAATGATATTTCGCTGAAATAGTTCGTTTTTGTTCCTTTTGTCGAACATATCTTGATAAAATTACAAGAATCAATGCAAAATAAATTGAAAGAATTTGAAATTTGGCAAAAATGTATCTGTTCTCGTTTCTTTTTTCGAACATATCGCGATAAAATGACGAAAATTAAGACAAATTAGTGGATAAGATTTGAAATTTCGCTAAAACTAACCGTTTTCGTTGCTTTTTTTGATAATATCTCGATGAAATGACAAAAATTACGGCGAAGTAGAGGAAAAAAATTGAAATTTCGAGTAAATTAACTGTTTATCGTGGATTTTTTCGATAATATCTTGACAAAATGACGTAAATAAAGGAAAAATAGTGGAAAAAATTGAAATTTCGCTTAAATTATACGTTTATCGTAAATTTTTTCGATCATATATTGATAAAATTATGAAAATTAAGGAAAAATAGTAAAAAAATGGAAATTTCGATAAACTTTTCCGTTTTTTGTGAATATTTTTATTCATATCTCGACAAAAGGATAAAATTTTGGGAAAATAGAATAAAGAGATTCAATTAAAGAAAAATGGTGGAAAAAATTGTAATTTTACTAAAATTATCCGCTTATAGTGGATTTTTTCGATCATATCTCGATAAAGTGACGAAAATAAGGCCAAATAGAGGAAATAAATATAAATTTCTTTAAAATTCTCCGTTTTCGTGCTTTTTTCTATCATATTTCGATAAAGTAACGAAATTTAATGCACAATAGAAAAAAAATAGATAATTTCGGTGAAATTATCCGTTTTTGTTGCTTTCTGCGATCATTTCTCGAAAAAAAGACGAAAATTGAGGAAAAAAATTGAAATTTTGGTGAAATTATCATCTTCAATCCTTTTTTCAATGATATTTCGATAAAATGACTAAAATTAAGGAAAAATAGTGGGAAAAATTTCATATTTCGCTAAAAATTATCCGTTTATTATATATGGAGTCGGCCTCCATTAGTCGATTGGCGGAATCAAACTCATGGAGTCGAACTACAATTTCCGACCTGGCAAATTGAACCGCCCAAAGTTGAACTACCGGAGTCGACTTTTCATAACTGTCTTGTCTCAATTGTCCTCCCTGTAATCTACCTCATCAGGTCGATCTCGGGTCATCGACCTTGGGTCATCGACCTCGGGTCATACCCCGAGAGTCTTCCCGGAACTACCTACCGGATTAGTCGTCCCGGAGCCGACCACCAGAAGTCGAAATCCCGATGTCGATCTCCGGAGTCGAACTCCTGGAGTAGACCTCCCGGAGTTTACCTCCCGGATTCGACCTCCGGAAGTTAACCTCTCGGAGATGACTTCCAGGATTCAACCTACCGGAGTCGAAGTCCAGGGGGCTGATTGGGGTTGCCCTACGGCTAGCCGCATCGGCATGCCGAATGGGAAAATACGTCACGTCCGTCGAAAGTGAGATCGGGGTACTTTTAAGCGCTTCTTCGGCATGTCGAAGTCGTCGTAGCTGACGGCATCTACGGCCCGAAGTGGCCGAATGCTTCTTAGGTGCCGTTTCGTCCCAAGTTGTGAGTCGGAGCATCCACGTACAAAGATTTGCGTGTCCTAAGTGTGTGATTACGCTGCATAGGTGATATAATTATGTATTTTTATTAATTTTAAATGTTGCAGAATTGTCTTGTGAAGTCATAAGCTTCAAATTGTTTGTTTATTAATAAAATTCAGAAAGCGGGTTATAGGCTTCGCGGAGCGGAGATCTCCCTTTCTTAACTTGGGTCATTGTTAAATTTTACGCTGAATGGATATGATTATTATATTCTGTTTTCATCTGAATATTCACGGGAATCAGTATTTGTTCCAAATGTTTATGTAGATCATGATTTATGGTGCGTTGTGATCAATTCATCGCACATCATTTCAAATCGGCGATTTTATTGGCAATTTTAGCAACTTTCATTTACATTAATATGTATTTATTGTAATTATTATAGTTCGTTAATATGTTATTGTTTATTTCAATCGATGTTTGTCAAAAATATCGATGTAGAATACTTTTTTGATGAAATTTGTCTTAAAATATCTTGCGTCTCGTCATCCTTTCGTACAAATTAGCAAATTTGTAGCTGCTAATATGAACATAAACATGTAAGTGTTACTATTATTACATTCCGTCATCATCTAAATATTCATTAGAATCTATATTTGCTCTAAATTTTGCTGTGGAATATGATTAATGATGCGATTTCTGTTTAATTTACCCAACGTCCTGTCAACTCGACGTAAACATTGCCAATATTTAGTAACTTTTACGTACATCAACACATAGTTATTGTAATCATTTTAGTTCTTTACTATCTACATGTTGATTACAACAGATTTTTGTTCCAAATGTGGATGTCTAGTATTTTTTTGGCGAAATTTGTCTTCATAACATTCTACGTCTCGTCACTCTGTCATACATATTTGCAAATTTCTGATTCTAACATGTAACTATCACTGTTGTTATATGCTGTAATCACATGCACATTCATTGGAATCAATAGTTGTTCTAAATTTTGCTGTATAATATGATTTATGATGCGATTTCTTGTTCAATTTACCCAACGTCCTGTCAACTCGACGTAAACATTGCCAATTTTCAGCTACTTTTATGTAGATTTACTTGCCTTATTATTATTGTTACCACTATGTTATTGTTATTATTACAGTCCTTTCCTAACTAAATTTCAATGGTAGTATAATTTAACCAACTGTGTTCGAGGCTGTTAGTAATTGTTGGAATTAAAATGTTAGTGTAAGTTTTGGCTAGAATCGTCCTGCGTTGAATTTCTACAGTCAAGGTGATTTTTAAACGAACTTTAATTTTATGTAATTAGTGAAGGTGAATGTAGCGCAGAAGTATCTCAATGGTGTTTATAACAGTAGTTTCTTTGATGGACTGCCATATTTGCAGCATTCAATGAGATATTTGTTTAGCATAATAAGGTGAACTCTGAAAAGGTTTGCTGTACTTATCAATATAAAATCTGTTTGAATGCTTTAATTACCATTGTGTTAAATGTCTCAGAAACGCTCAATCATTAATGGCAGTTCCATGAATCTCATATCATACATTCTGTGAGTAGTGATTCAGGACAAAACATTATCATTTAAGCTATGGATGATGTGGAGGCTCTCCTTTATTTGTGGAGACGAAGGCAGATGGAGAGGAGACGATTGGCTCTGATCAATCGTAGAAGATTGAGACATTTGAGAGATACATCAGACCCCTTTGCTCTCAGCGATGAGATTTTCAAGGGGGTGTACAGACTGTCGAAGAACCTTGTTAGGTCACTCGTAGAGGAGGTACGCCCACATATGATAGAAGGGAGGAGAAGCCATGCCATTCCTATAGAAATCAAGGTAAGTTCAAGATTTCTATGAAAATATTACTAGTCTTCAGTATTAAGTATTCGGATGGTAAGAAATGCAAGGCATTCAAGGTCCTATGTGCTCTTCACTTTTACGGCCATGGGAGCTATCAGAGGAGTACAGGTTGCGACAGAAACCTGGGGCTCAGCCAGGCAAGTGTGTCAACTGTAATCGAGGAAGTTACTGCTGCCCTCAACTCTGATGAACTCCTGGCAGAATGGGTCCAATTTCCACTCACATTAGAGGAAAGGAATAGGTTAATTAAGAAGTAAGTAAACAATTTAGAATAAATACAATATTTATTGAAACACTTGCAATGAAACACAACTTTAAATATACTCAAACAAGATCAAAACTATGCAAAATTAAAAAAAACATCTCTTGTAAAAAAAAACATATCTTATCAAAATAAAACATCTCTTATCCAAAACTAAACAAAATAATATAAACACAACTTTTTACAATAAATTGCAGAGCTTTCACTCCTTCTCCTTGGACTTGATGTATCTGGAAAGAAAGATAACACATGTATTAAAAATTAATAATCAATTTCTCTCCACTCAGAAACTACCAGTTTTCCCATATTCCTGGTGTGCTAGGTTATGTCGATGGCACACATGTGGCTATCAAAGCTCCCAAAGATGAGGAAGAGAAATTCCTAAATAGGAAATCATTCTATTCCTTAAATGTCATGATAGTAAGTAGAAAAGTATTACTTAGTAATAGTGTTACATGCATGCAAGTAAAATATAGGACCAACAATACATATCTTAAAATAACCATTGAGCAATGAAATTGACAGTAAATTTTCATGAAAAAATCTTTCTAGGTCTGCGATTCAGACATGTACATATTGAACAGCTTAGCCAAACATCCTGGGGGTAGTCATGACTCCTACATTTGGAATGAGTCTGACGTGAAGGCAGAGATGATTAGTGTGTGGGCTAGTGGTGAAAGGTGCTGGTTACTAGGTAGTTACAGAGCTATAAACCATGTAAAGTGCTACAGATTTTGTGGTTTGTATGAACTGATATTCATGCATCATTGATCTTTTTGGCTTTCTAGGAGATTCAGGGTATCCCCATCAGCCATGGCTGCAAACCCCGATTTTGCATGCACCGGATGGATCCCCAGAAGCCAGGTACACAGAATTGCATGTGCGTGCAAGAAGTGTAGTGGAGAGAGCCATCGGGCTTCTTAAAGCGAGATTCCGCTGCCTCCTGAGGCACCGTGTTCTGGAGTACACGCCCATTAAGGCTGGGTGTATTGTTAATGCGTGCGCAGTTCTCCACAACATGTGCCTCAGAGGAGGTTTGGGAGAAGAAGACCTCCAGCCAGAGCCTGTTGAAGGAGATGCGCCACCTGAGCAATTGCAAATGGAGGAGTTGCCACAGCAAGCCATCCTAGAGCAAGCTAGGATAGTTAGGCAGCGGATTATTGACCGCTTGCCCAGATAAATAGTGCTATGTCATGAGCAGGTGCATCTTCCAGACTGATAATAAGTTTATAAAGATCCTCATCAATGCAGCAATGTAAGTTTCTTAATATTAGGTAATTTACATATTGTTCATTTTTTTAAAACATCATGTCTTCTGTGTTTCAATGCTTTTTGTTTCCTTCATGTTCTGTGTTTCGTTCATTTTAAGTGATGGGGACATCCCTTCTCAGGACTACTACCTTGGCGTGGCTTGTGCGTTCCTATGAGCTAAAGAGCTACACTGATAGGGTCATTCTTATCGGAAAAGTGAATAGGGGCCAGACAAAAGGTCTATGCAGTATTTGTTTCTCAGAGAAGTGGCTGTTATGAATGCTGATGTGATGACCAATTACTCCTAAAATGTTGTGCCTTGATGATGTTATTGATGCCAGCATGAACCAAACAATTGGTGCATTGTAAAATTCTTATTAAAGTTGATGTTTGTTGTAATTGATTCTATGGAACATGGATTGTGATTTTAATTCTAAATGGTGCAATAAAATATTATTAAAGAGAAAATATGTTTTCTCTGTCTACTATTCTCTTAAAATTGGATGTCATACTATTAACATTAACAACTTACGCTTCTCCAACCCGGAGTAGCATTTCTGCTACTCTATGAAAATCACAAGAAATTGTGTGCACATCTTTTGAGATGTCCTCAGCTGCTGATGCCACTTTCTTCATCGATAGAGATATCCCCGTCAGTGCAGCCGAAGACTCCTCCGCAGCCATTGCTTTCTTCATGGCTGCTTCTGCAATACTCCCATCACTGAATGGGTTTTCAATATCTGGTGAACATGAACATTATTTCATTAAAATCCAAATGTGTGGATGCACTTCATATTTGTGATAACTTGCTTGCAACCATGTTCCAAAATAATATCTATGTTAGTACATTGTCAATTTAGTTGGAAGGTAGTCTAACAAATTGACATTAAAATTAAGTCAGTGACATTACATACAACTGCAACCACACAGCAGAAACACTTACCGACAGTCTCCCTTCGCCTTTTTCTTCTCTGCCGAGGGCCTTCCTTCCCTTTGGAGAGTGGAGGAGGTAGAGGAGAGGATGTAGAAGGGCAAGGAGAAGGAAGAGGAGGAGTATGGGAGAAGGAAGTGGAAGGGATTTGGGAGGAACAACTAGGAAGGGATGAAGGCAGAGGAAAAGGGATGGGAGAGGGAATTGGTAGGGGAGAGTAGGAGGCTTCTGAAGGAAGGCGGTCATCTTCTTCCAGGGCGCACTCCACACTAACATTCTTCTTTCTGGACTGGAAAAATAAAATTAGCATTTTAAACTAACATTACACATCACAGAGGACAACAGGAAATTTTCTACTTAACTATCTTCAGCTTTGTAACAAATATTTTCAACTGGCCTAGCATATGTGAAGGATTTACCTTATGCTAATATCTTACTGTTCATTACCTTGTTTCATGTGAGATAGAGTCATTCCATATCCCCTCAACTAAGGTAGAAACTCATCATCACATACTTTCATATAATTTCTCTTATACCTAGTTTCAATGTGACTCAAGAAAAATTGCAAATATTTCAATTCAAATGCAACTATTTTCTGAGGAATGAGCTCCAGTTAAATTCATATGTAACTTGTTAAAACCATAGAAAATTATGTAAACATTTTAAACAGTTGTGACTTAATTTTTATTTCCATGAAAGAAACTGAATTTTCTTTATTTACACACTATCCTCCCACTTGGAGTGGATGGAAATCTAATCATGTAAAGCAGTTGTCTATACTAACTCAATAACCATCTAGTAATATTATATCCATGGACACACACATATTGAACAACAAGTGGTAGCCAGGCATCTCTGCATGATTTTCTTTAAGGAATTATTAATTTGTAGATCAAGTGAATACTTATCATTTTCTCTCTGCACCTCAAGTCAAATTTTTAAGGCAGTGTTGGAAATTTTCTGTACATGGAGATCGTAGTACTATTCAAATTTGTTTAAAAATTCTTTTTCACTGAGCAAAATGCACTTCTGGGCTTCTTTTAGGAGGACAGTGATGCAGTGACCTATCTATTTGTTGTTAATGTTCAGGAGTATAGTACAGTTTCTTCCATGAACATTTCTGGCTCATAAGTGATACTAAGAATGACTTTCCTGCATAGTAAATTCCCAAATAGTCTTAGGTATTAGTCATCAATCAAAAACTGTGGATTACCAAAAGTTATTTACTCATTCAAAATGGAATTAAAGCTTATAATTGTATTACAAAATAGTCTTGAAATACCATGCTCACTGTCATTCCTTCATTCTATTCATTCCATCGCAAACTATGATTCAACATATGGATATCTGCAAGGTATTCATTGATCCTTAATTCTTACATAGATATCCTTATTTCTGGTTAATATGATTAATACATGGTCAAACTTTTATACCTAAGTATAGGTTCATCCGTAAATGTTAAATTGAACAGACATAATCCATAGTATTGCAATGAAATAATGCAGGATAGCAATTAATTCAGTAAGTGATAATTACATTACAAACTAAGAATGTCCTGATAAAAAAAAAACCAAGATATTGGTTGACATGACAAGTAATGACCCAGCTGTTCAAGATTAAGACACAAATGTACCTCTCAAAAATATTCACATACCACTAAAGGGTCCTTCACTGCCACCAGCCCCATTTGCACTGTGGGGCCCATCAGCTGCAGTAACCTCTCTTCCAAATTGGTCAGGGGATAGGGCGGTGGTCCCCCCCCAGTCCCAGCAGCATGCTTTCGGACCTTCTGTCCCTTCCTCTTCACATCAGATTTCCAGTCGGACCATGACTAGGGACAAACATTAGATGTATTCCACATTGTGAGAAAGATGGGTATTCATGACTAGTCAAGAACACACAAATATATTATTATATATTCTGATGGTTACCTTTATCCACTTCTCAGTATCCTTATGGGCCCCTAGAGCACAGGAATTGAGGCTGCAGGACAAATCCGCCCACAGCCTCTGCCTCAATATTGAGCCTTGGGGCCCATGAAATTTTGTTTGGAGCAATTCCGGGTGCTCCTCCATGAACTGGATCATCATCAGCCTCTGCTCAGGGGACACCCTAACATGGGACCCCTTGAGGACATCACTGTAATCTTAAGGTAAACTACTATGAGTCGCTTGTACAACATTTTACATCAATCTTATCAAAGGCAAATATTAAAAAAAGAACTTAGGCTACTATATGAACCTTCACGACATTCATACTTGTAGAGATAATGTAAACAAAGGGATTACCAAAACAAAACTTGGCTTAAGACACCTTTCATACATTGAAGTGGCTATTTGAGCAGAATTTCAATACGTATACTCGAAAAATATTCTTTTAAATCACACTTTAAAGTAAGGCAAGTTAAAACAATGGAAATTATTTTTCATGGAGGCTCTGTGTATTATCATTTACGTCGTTAGGCGAAATTAGAGATTTTTTACATGACAGGCTTACTGTTAGAATGCTGCACTGTGCACACACAAATTATGTTATGACACTCAAGATGAATAACTTTGAATTTACCACTAAAAAGTGTCAAGATGTTTACAACAATAAAGAAAGCGATCATACGAACGATTGCTTCGTGTCAGCAATTGCATCATTACAAAAATTAGCATTTTGCCGGTACAGTAACAACAATCTGCTTATACGCACTAACGAATGAATAAATGATCAAATAATAAATAACAATCATCCGAATTTCACTGCCAAGTTTATGAATTAGTGTTCACTGATGTAAACATAGTACGTTGATAACCCACTCGCCGAAATTATATTTCGAACAGTTTAATGTACAGCTTCCTTCGAACTGTTATTGTACACAAATGTTTCAATGAACGAAGTGAATGTAATAAACTGAATATTACCTACCGTCATTATAATTTAACGTAATAGAAGCTTACCTACACTTTCGCCCTCGCACATTTTGCCCGGCAGTTTTTCAATGATGGAGGCGGAGGCTGGAAGACAATTTTCATTGGCTGAACGCAGCTAGAGATGGCTAGAACCGGCAACGTTGTAGAATCCGGATCCGGCACTGCTGGGAGGGATTTCCCCGTTCGCGTGACAGCGTAACTACGCTGCGGCGTCCCGTTCATCGGACCGCCCGATACGATGGCGTCGAAGTTGGATTAAAAGAACCCCGATCAGCCCCCTGGACTCGATTCCCCGAATCCGACCACCCCGAGTTGACCTACCGGTGTCTACTTCCAATAATGGTCCTGCCTGAATTGACCTCCCGTAATCGATCTCCCGGAATCGACACCACCTACTCGATCTTGGTTCATCGATCTCGGGTCATTGACCTACGGTTATCACCCTTGGGTCATCGACCTCCAGGAATCATCCTCGGGTCATCGACCTCGGGTCATCTACCTCGGGTCATCGACCTTGGGTCATCGACCTCAGGGTCATTGACCTCAGGGTCATTGACCTCGGGTTATCGACCTTGGGTCATAAAACTCAGGGTCATTGACCTCAGGGTCATCGACCTCTGGTCATATACCCCGGACAATCGACCTCGGGTCATCGAGAGCGGGTCATCAACCTCGAGTCATCGACCAAGGTCATCACGATAAAATAACGATAATGAGTGCGAATTTAAAAAAAAAAATTGAGATTTCGCTAAAAATATCCGTTTTCGTTTTTTTTTTTCGATCATATCTCGATAAAATTGCGAAAATTAAGGAAAAATTTGGGAAAAAGATAGAAAATTTTGGTGAAATTAATCGTTTTCATTAGGTTTAGGTAAAATAGAGGAAAACATTTAAATTTCGCTAAAATTAACTGTTTTCGTAGCTTTTTTCGATCATATATCGATAAAATGACGAAAATCAAGGAAAAATAGTAAAAAAATGGAAATTTCAATATAATTTTCCGTTTTCGTGAATATATTTAATCATATCTCGACAAAATGATAAAATTTTGGGAAAAATAGAAAAAAGAGATTCAATTAAAGAAAAATGGTGGAAAAAATTTTAATTTTAATAAAATTATCCGTTTTTAGTGGATTTTTTCGATCATATCTCGATAAAATGAAGAAAATCAAGGAAAAATAGTAAAAAAATGGAAATTTCGATAAACTTTTCCGTTTTTTGTGAATAATTTTAATCATATCTCGACAAAAGGATAAAATTTTGGGAAAAATATAAAAAAGAGATTCAATTAAAGAAAAATGGTGGAAAAAATTGTAATTTTAACAAAATTATCCGTTTTTAGTGGATTTTTTCGATAATTACTAGATAAATTGACGAAAATTATGGCAAAATAGAGGAATGAAATTGAAATTTCACGTAAAACAACTGTTTTTCGTGGTTTTTTTCGATCATATCACGATAAAGTGCCAAAAATGAAGGCAAAATAGAGGAAAGAAATTGAAATTTCGCTAAATTTATCTGTTTATCGTGGATTTTTTCGATCATATCACGATAAAATGACGAAAATTAAGGCAAAATAGAGGAAATTAATATAAATTTCTCTAAAATTATCCGTTTTCGTTGCTTTTTTCTATCATATCTCGATAAAATGACGAAAATTAATGCACAATAGAAAAAAATAGATAACTTCGGTGAAATTATCCGTTTTTGTTGCTTTCTGCGATCATTTCTCGAAAAAAAGACGAAAATTGAGGCAAAATAGAGGAAAGAAATAGAAATTTCAAGTAAATTAACTGTTTTTCGTGGATTTTTTCGATAATATCTCGACAAAATGACGTAAATAAAGGAAAAATAGTGGAAAAAATGGAAATTTCGCTAAAATTATCCGTTTTTCGTGGATTTTTTCGATCATATCACGATAAAATGACGAAAATTAAGGCAAAATAGGGGAAAGAAATTGAAATTTCGCTTATATTATCCGTTTATCGTAATTTTTTTCGATTATATATTGATAAAATGAAGAAAATCAAGGAAAAATAGTAAAAAAATGGAAATTTCGATAAACTTTTCCGTTTTTCGTGAATATTTTAAATCATATCTCGACAAAAGGATAAAATTTTGGGGAAAATAGAAAAAAGAGATTGAATTAATGAAAAATGGTGGAAAAAATTGTAATTTTACTAAAATTATCCGTATTTAGTGGATTTTTTCGATCATATCTCGATAAAATGACGAAAATTAAGGCAAAATAGAGGAAAGAAATTGAAATTTCGCGTAAATTAATTTTTTTATGGATATTTTCGGTTATATCTCGATAAAATGACGAAAATTAAGGCAAAATAGAGGAAAAAAATTGAAATTTCTTTAAAATTATCGGTTTTCTTTGCTTTTTTCGACCATATATAGATAAAATGACGAAAATTAAGGAAAAATAGTAAAAAAATTTAAATTTCGATAAAATAATCCGTTTTTCGTGGATTTTTTCGATAATTACTAGATAAATTGAAGAAAATTATGGCAAAATAGAGGAAAGAAATTGAAATTTCGCGTAAATCAACTGTTTTTCGTGGGGTTTTTTTATCATATCTCGACAAAAAAACGAAAATAAAGGAAAAATAGTGGAAAAAAATGGAAATTTCGCTAAATTTATCTGTTTTTCGTGGATTTTTTCGATCACATCTCGATAAAATGACGAAAATTAAGGCAAAATAGAGGAAATTAATATAAATTTCTCTAAAATTATCCGTTTTCGTTGCTTTTTTCTATCATATCTCGATAAAATGACGAAAATTAATGCACAATAGAAAAAAATTGATAACTTCGGTGAAATTATTCGTTTTTGTTGCTTTCTGCGATCATTTCTCGAAAAAAAGACGAAAATTGAGGCAAAATAGAGGAAAGAAATAGAAATTTCGCTAAAATTATCCGTTTTTCGTGGAGTTTTTCGATCATATCACGATAAAATGACGAAAATTAAGGCAAAATAGGGGAAAGAAATTGAAATTTCGCTTATATTATCCGTTTATCGTAATTTTTTTCGATTATGTATTGATAAAATGAAGAAAATCAAGGAAAAATAGTAAAAAAATGGAAATTTCGATAAACTTTTCTGTTTTTCGTGAATAATTTAAATCATATCTCGACAAAAGGATAAAATTTTGGGGAAAATAGAAAAAAGAGATTGAATTAATGAAAAATGGTGGAAAAAATTGTAATTTTACTAAAATTATCCGTATTTAGTGGATTTTTTCGATCATATCTCGATAAAATGACGAAAATTAAGGCAAAATAGAGGAAAGAAATTGAAATTTCGCGTAAATTAATTTTTTTTATGGATTTTTTCGGTTATATCTCGATAAAATGACGAAAATTAAGGCAAAATAGAGGAAAAAAATCGAAATTTCTTTAAAATTATCGGTTTTCTTTGCTTTTTTCGATCATATATCGATAAAATGACGAAAATTAAGGAAAAATAGTAAAAAAATTTAAATTTCGATAAAATAATCCGTTTTTCGTGGATTTTTTCGATAATTACTAGATAAATTGACGAAAATTATGGCAAAATAGAGGAAAAAAAATGAAATTTCACGTAAATTAATTGTTTCTCATGGATTTTTTAGGTCATATCTCGATAAAATGACGAAAATTAAGGAAAAATAGTATTATAAAATAAAAATTTCGCTAAAATTATCCGCTTATATTAATATTATCTAAAAATAGAGGGAAAAAAATGATATTTCGCTGAAATAGTTCGTTTTTGTTCCTTTTTTATAACATATCTTGATAAAATTACAAGAATCAATGCAAAATAAATTGAAATAATTTGAAATTTGGCAAAAATGTATCTGTTCTCGTTTCTTTTTTCGAACATATCGCGTTAAAATGACGAAAATTAAGCCAAATTAGTGTATAAGATTTGAAATTTCGCTAAAACTATCCAATTTCGTTGAATTTTTAGATAATATCTCGATGAAATCACAAAAATTAAGGCGAAGTAGAGGAAAAAAATTGAAATTTCGAGTAAATTAACTGTTTTTCGTGGATTTTTTCGATAATATCTTGACAAAATGACGTAAATTAAGGAAAAAAAGTGAAAAAAATGGAAATTTCGCTAAAATTATCCGTTTTTCGTGGATTTTTTCGATCATATCACGTTAAAATGACGAAAATTAAGGAAAAATAGGGGAAAGAAATTGAAATTTCGCTTAAATTATCCGTTTATCGTAAATTTTTTCGATCATATATCGATAAAATGAAGAAAATCAAGGAAAAATATTAAATAAATGGAAATTTCGATAAACTTTTCCGTTTTTTGTGAATATTTTTAATCATATCTCGACAAAAGGATAAAATTTTGGGAAAAATAGAAAAAAGAGATTCAATTAAAGAAAAATGGTGGAAAATTGTAATTTTAATAAAATTATCCGTTTTTAGTGGATTTTTTCGATCATATCTCGATAAAATGACGAAAATTAAGGCAAAATAGAGGAAAGAAATTGAAATTTCGCGTAAATTAATTGTTTCTCATGGATTTTTTCGGTCATATATCGATAAAATGACGAAAATTAAGGAAAAATATTAAAAAAATAACAATTTCGCTAAAATTATCCGCTTATATTATTATTATCTAAAAATAGAGGGAAAAAATGATATTTCGCTGAAATAGTTCGTTTTTGTTCCTTTTGTCGAACATATCTTGATAAAATTACAAGAATCAATGCAAAATAAATTGAAAGAATTTGAAATTTGGCAAAAATGTATCTGTTCTCGTTTCTTTTTTCGAACATATCGCGATAAAATGACGAAAATTAAGACAAATTAGTGGATAAGATTTGAAATTTCGCTAAAACTAACCGTTTTCGTTGCTTTTTTTGATAATATCTCGATGAAATGACAAAAATTACGGCGAAGTAGAGGAAAAAAATTGAAATTTCGAGTAAATTAACTGTTTATCGTGGATTTTTTCGATAATATCTTGACAAAATGACGTAAATAAAGGAAAAATAGTGGAAAAAATTGAAATTTCGCTTAAATTATACGTTTATCGTAAATTTTTTCGATCATATATTGATAAAATTATGAAAATTAAGGAAAAATAGTAAAAAAATGGAAATTTCGATAAACTTTTCCGTTTTTTGTGAATATTTTTATTCATATCTCGACAAAAGGATAAAATTTTGGGAAAATAGAATAAAGAGATTCAATTAAAGAAAAATGGTGGAAAAAATTGTAATTTTACTAAAATTATCCGCTTATAGTGGATTTTTTCGATCATATCTCGATAAAGTGACGAAAATAAGGCCAAATAGAGGAAATAAATATAAATTTCTTTAAAATTCTCCGTTTTCGTGCTTTTTTCTATCATATTTCGATAAAGTAACGAAATTTAATGCACAATAGAAAAAAAATAGATAATTTCGGTGAAATTATCCGTTTTTGTTGCTTTCTGCGATCATTTCTCGAAAAAAAGACGAAAATTGAGGAAAAAAATTGAAATTTTGGTGAAATTATCATCTTCAATCCTTTTTTCAATGATATTTCGATAAAATGACTAAAATTAAGGAAAAATAGTGGGAAAAATTTCATATTTCGCTAAAAATTATCCGTTTATTATATATGGAGTCGGCCTCCATTAGTCGATTGGCGGAATCAAACTCATGGAGTCGAACTACAATTTCCGACCTGGCAAATTGAACCGCCCAAAGTTGAACTACCGGAGTCGACTTTTCATAACTGTCTTGTCTCAATTGTCCTCCCTGTAATCTACCTCATCAGGTCGATCTCGGGTCATCGACCTTGGGTCATCGACCTCGGGTCATACCCCGAGAGTCTTCCCGGAACTACCTACCGGATTAGTCGTCCCGGAGCCGACCACCAGAAGTCGAAATCCCGATGTCGATCTCCGGAGTCGAACTCCTGGAGTAGACCTCCCGGAGTTTACCTCCCGGATTCGACCTCCGGAAGTTAACCTCTCGGAGATGACTTCCAGGATTCAACCTACCGGAGTCGAAGTCCAGGGGGCTGATTGGGGTTGCCCTACGGCTAGCCGCATCGGCATGCCGAATGGGAAAATACGTCACGTCCGTCGAAAGTGAGATCGGGGTACTTTTAAGCGCTTCTTCGGCATGTCGAAGTCGTCGTAGCTGACGGCATCTACGGCCCGAAGTGGCCGAATGCTTCTTAGGTGCCGTTTCGTCCCAAGTTGTGAGTCGGAGCATCCACGTACAAAGATTTGCGTGTCCTAAGTGTGTGATTACGCTGCATAGGTGATATAATTATGTATTTTTATTAATTTTAAATGTTGCAGAATTGTCTTGTGAAGTCATAAGCTTCAAATTGTTTGTTTATTAATAAAATTCAGAAAGCGGGTTATAGGCTTCGCGGAGCGGAGATCTCCCTTTCTTAACTTGGGTCATTGTTAAATTTTACGCTGAATGGATATGATTATTATATTCTGTTTTCATCTGAATATTCACGGGAATCAGTATTTGTTCCAAATGTTTATGTAGATCATGATTTATGGTGCGTTGTGATCAATTCATCGCACATCATTTCAAATCGGCGATTTTATTGGCAATTTTAGCAACTTTCATTTACATTAATATGTATTTATTGTAATTATTATAGTTCGTTAATATGTTATTGTTTATTTCAATCGATGTTTGTCAAAAATATCGATGTAGAATACTTTTTTGATGAAATTTGTCTTAAAATATCTTGCGTCTCGTCATCCTTTCGTACAAATTAGCAAATTTGTAGCTGCTAATATGAACATAAACATGTAAGTGTTACTATTATTACATTCCGTCATCATCTAAATATTCATTAGAATCTATATTTGCTCTAAATTTTGCTGTGGAATATGATTAATGATGCGATTTCTGTTTAATTTACCCAACGTCCTGTCAACTCGACGTAAACATTGCCAATATTTAGTAACTTTTACGTACATCAACACATAGTTATTGTAATCATTTTAGTTCTTTACTATCTACATGTTGATTACAACAGATTTTTGTTCCAAATGTGGATGTCTAGTATTTTTTTGGCGAAATTTGTCTTCATAACATTCTACGTCTCGTCACTCTGTCATACATATTTGCAAATTTCTGATTCTAACATGTAACTATCACTGTTGTTATATGCTGTAATCACATGCACATTCATTGGAATCAATAGTTGTTCTAAATTTTGCTGTATAATATGATTTATGATGCGATTTCTTGTTCAATTTACCCAACGTCCTGTCAACTCGACGTAAACATTGCCAATTTTCAGCTACTTTTATGTAGATTTACTTGCCTTATTATTATTGTTACCACTATGTTATTGTTATTATTACAGTCCTTTCCTAACTAAATTTCAATGGTAGTATAATTTAACCAACTGTGTTCGAGGCTGTTAGTAATTGTTGGAATTAAAATGTTAGTGTAAGTTTTGGCTAGAATCGTCCTGCGTTGAATTTCTACAGTCAAGGTGATTTTTAAACGAACTTTAATTTTATGTAATTAGTGAAGGTGAATGTAGCGCAGAAGTATCTCAATGGTGTTTATAACAGTAGTTTCTTTGATGGACTGCCATATTTGCAGCATTCAATGAGATATTTGTTTAGCATAATAAGGTGAACTCTGAAAAGGTTTGCTGTACTTATCAATATAAAATCTGTTTGAATGCTTTAATTACCATTGTGTTAAATGTCTCAGAAACGCTCAATCATTAATGGCAGTTCCATGAATCTCATATCATACATTCTGTGAGTAGTGATTCAGGACAAAACATTATCATTTAAGCTATGGATGATGTGGAGGCTCTCCTTTATTTGTGGAGACGAAGGCAGATGGAGAGGAGACGATTGGCTCTGATCAATCGTAGAAGATTGAGACATTTGAGAGATACATCAGACCCCTTTGCTCTCAGCGATGAGATTTTCAAGGGGGTGTACAGACTGTCGAAGAACCTTGTTAGGTCACTCGTAGAGGAGGTACGCCCACATATGATAGAAGGGAGGAGAAGCCATGCCATTCCTATAGAAATCAAGGTAAGTTCAAGATTTCTATGAAAATATTACTAGTCTTCAGTATTAAGTATTCGGATGGTAAGAAATGCAAGGCATTCAAGGTCCTATGTGCTCTTCACTTTTACGGCCATGGGAGCTATCAGAGGAGTACAGGTTGCGACAGAAACCTGGGGCTCAGCCAGGCAAGTGTGTCAACTGTAATCGAGGAAGTTACTGCTGCCCTCAACTCTGATGAACTCCTGGCAGAATGGGTCCAATTTCCACTCACATTAGAGGAAAGGAATAGGTTAATTAAGAAGTAAGTAAACAATTTAGAATAAATACAATATTTATTGAAACACTTGCAATGAAACACAACTTTAAATATACTCAAACAAGATCAAAACTATGCAAAATTAAAAAAAACATCTCTTGTAAAAAAAAACATATCTTATCAAAATAAAACATCTCTTATCCAAAACTAAACAAAATAATATAAACACAACTTTTTACAATAAATTGCAGAGCTTTCACTCCTTCTCCTTGGACTTGATGTATCTGGAAAGAAAGATAACACATGTATTAAAAATTAATAATCAATTTCTCTCCACTCAGAAACTACCAGTTTTCCCATATTCCTGGTGTGCTAGGTTATGTCGATGGCACACATGTGGCTATCAAAGCTCCCAAAGATGAGGAAGAGAAATTCCTAAATAGGAAATCATTCTATTCCTTAAATGTCATGATAGTAAGTAGAAAAGTATTACTTAGTAATAGTGTTACATGCATGCAAGTAAAATATAGGACCAACAATACATATCTTAAAATAACCATTGAGCAATGAAATTGACAGTAAATTTTCATGAAAAAATCTTTCTAGGTCTGCGATTCAGACATGTACATATTGAACAGCTTAGCCAAACATCCTGGGGGTAGTCATGACTCCTACATTTGGAATGAGTCTGACGTGAAGGCAGAGATGATTAGTGTGTGGGCTAGTGGTGAAAGGTGCTGGTTACTAGGTAGTTACAGAGCTATAAACCATGTAAAGTGCTACAGATTTTGTGGTTTGTATGAACTGATATTCATGCATCATTGATCTTTTTGGCTTTCTAGGAGATTCAGGGTATCCCCATCAGCCATGGCTGCAAACCCCGATTTTGCATGCACCGGATGGATCCCCAGAAGCCAGGTACACAGAATTGCATGTGCGTGCAAGAAGTGTAGTGGAGAGAGCCATCGGGCTTCTTAAAGCGAGATTCCGCTGCCTCCTGAGGCACCGTGTTCTGGAGTACACGCCCATTAAGGCTGGGTGTATTGTTAATGCGTGCGCAGTTCTCCACAACATGTGCCTCAGAGGAGGTTTGGGAGAAGAAGACCTCCAGCCAGAGCCTGTTGAAGGAGATGCGCCACCTGAGCAATTGCAAATGGAGGAGTTGCCACAGCAAGCCATCCTAGAGCAAGCTAGGATAGTTAGGCAGCGGATTATTGACCGCTTGCCCAGATAAATAGTGCTATGTCATGAGCAGGTGCATCTTCCAGACTGATAATAAGTTTATAAAGATCCTCATCAATGCAGCAATGTAAGTTTCTTAATATTAGGTAATTTACATATTGTTCATTTTTTTAAAACATCATGTCTTCTGTGTTTCAATGCTTTTTGTTTCCTTCATGTTCTGTGTTTCGTTCATTTTAAGTGATGGGGACATCCCTTCTCAGGACTACTACCTTGGCGTGGCTTGTGCGTTCCTATGAGCTAAAGAGCTACACTGATAGGGTCATTCTTATCGGAAAAGTGAATAGGGGCCAGACAAAAGGTCTATGCAGTATTTGTTTCTCAGAGAAGTGGCTGTTATGAATGCTGATGTGATGACCAATTACTCCTAAAATGTTGTGCCTTGATGATGTTATTGATGCCAGCATGAACCAAACAATTGGTGCATTGTAAAATTCTTATTAAAGTTGATGTTTGTTGTAATTGATTCTATGGAACATGGATTGTGATTTTAATTCTAAATGGTGCAATAAAATATTATTAAAGAGAAAATATGTTTTCTCTGTCTACTATTCTCTTAAAATTGGATGTCATACTATTAACATTAACAACTTACGCTTCTCCAACCCGGAGTAGCATTTCTGCTACTCTATGAAAATCACAAGAAATTGTGTGCACATCTTTTGAGATGTCCTCAGCTGCTGATGCCACTTTCTTCATCGATAGAGATATCCCCGTCAGTGCAGCCGAAGACTCCTCCGCAGCCATTGCTTTCTTCATGGCTGCTTCTGCAATACTCCCATCACTGAATGGGTTTTCAATATCTGGTGAACATGAACATTATTTCATTAAAATCCAAATGTGTGGATGCACTTCATATTTGTGATAACTTGCTTGCAACCATGTTCCAAAATAATATCTATGTTAGTACATTGTCAATTTAGTTGGAAGGTAGTCTAACAAATTGACATTAAAATTAAGTCAGTGACATTACATACAACTGCAACCACACAGCAGAAACACTTACCGACAGTCTCCCTTCGCCTTTTTCTTCTCTGCCGAGGGCCTTCCTTCCCTTTGGAGAGTGGAGGAGGTAGAGGAGAGGATGTAGAAGGGCAAGGAGAAGGAAGAGGAGGAGTATGGGAGAAGGAAGTGGAAGGGATTTGGGAGGAACAACTAGGAAGGGATGAAGGCAGAGGAAAAGGGATGGGAGAGGGAATTGGTAGGGGAGAGTAGGAGGCTTCTGAAGGAAGGCGGTCATCTTCTTCCAGGGCGCACTCCACACTAACATTCTTCTTTCTGGACTGGAAAAATAAAATTAGCATTTTAAACTAACATTACACATCACAGAGGACAACAGGAAATTTTCTACTTAACTATCTTCAGCTTTGTAACAAATATTTTCAACTGGCCTAGCATATGTGAAGGATTTACCTTATGCTAATATCTTACTGTTCATTACCTTGTTTCATGTGAGATAGAGTCATTCCATATCCCCTCAACTAAGGTAGAAACTCATCATCACATACTTTCATATAATTTCTCTTATACCTAGTTTCAATGTGACTCAAGAAAAATTGCAAATATTTCAATTCAAATGCAACTATTTTCTGAGGAATGAGCTCCAGTTAAATTCATATGTAACTTGTTAAAACCATAGAAAATTATGTAAACATTTTAAACAGTTGTGACTTAATTTTTATTTCCATGAAAGAAACTGAATTTTCTTTATTTACACACTATCCTCCCACTTGGAGTGGATGGAAATCTAATCATGTAAAGCAGTTGTCTATACTAACTCAATAACCATCTAGTAATATTATATCCATGGACACACACATATTGAACAACAAGTGGTAGCCAGGCATCTCTGCATGATTTTCTTTAAGGAATTATTAATTTGTAGATCAAGTGAATACTTATCATTTTCTCTCTGCACCTCAAGTCAAATTTTTAAGGCAGTGTTGGAAATTTTCTGTACATGGAGATCGTAGTACTATTCAAATTTGTTTAAAAATTCTTTTTCACTGAGCAAAATGCACTTCTGGGCTTCTTTTAGGAGGACAGTGATGCAGTGACCTATCTATTTGTTGTTAATGTTCAGGAGTATAGTACAGTTTCTTCCATGAACATTTCTGGCTCATAAGTGATACTAAGAATGACTTTCCTGCATAGTAAATTCCCAAATAGTCTTAGGTATTAGTCATCAATCAAAAACTGTGGATTACCAAAAGTTATTTACTCATTCAAAATGGAATTAAAGCTTATAATTGTATTACAAAATAGTCTTGAAATACCATGCTCACTGTCATTCCTTCATTCTATTCATTCCATCGCAAACTATGATTCAACATATGGATATCTGCAAGGTATTCATTGATCCTTAATTCTTACATAGATATCCTTATTTCTGGTTAATATGATTAATACATGGTCAAACTTTTATACCTAAGTATAGGTTCATCCGTAAATGTTAAATTGAACAGACATAATCCATAGTATTGCAATGAAATAATGCAGGATAGCAATTAATTCAGTAAGTGATAATTACATTACAAACTAAGAATGTCCTGATAAAAAAAAAACCAAGATATTGGTTGACATGACAAGTAATGACCCAGCTGTTCAAGATTAAGACACAAATGTACCTCTCAAAAATATTCACATACCACTAAAGGGTCCTTCACTGCCACCAGCCCCATTTGCACTGTGGGGCCCATCAGCTGCAGTAACCTCTCTTCCAAATTGGTCAGGGGATAGGGCGGTGGTCCCCCCCCAGTCCCAGCAGCATGCTTTCGGACCTTCTGTCCCTTCCTCTTCACATCAGATTTCCAGTCGGACCATGACTAGGGACAAACATTAGATGTATTCCACATTGTGAGAAAGATGGGTATTCATGACTAGTCAAGAACACACAAATATATTATTATATATTCTGATGGTTACCTTTATCCACTTCTCAGTATCCTTATGGGCCCCTAGAGCACAGGAATTGAGGCTGCAGGACAAATCCGCCCACAGCCTCTGCCTCAATATTGAGCCTTGGGGCCCATGAAATTTTGTTTGGAGCAATTCCGGGTGCTCCTCCATGAACTGGATCATCATCAGCCTCTGCTCAGGGGACACCCTAACATGGGACCCCTTGAGGACATCACTGTAATCTTAAGGTAAACTACTATGAGTCGCTTGTACAACATTTTACATCAATCTTATCAAAGGCAAATATTAAAAAAAGAACTTAGGCTACTATATGAACCTTCACGACATTCATACTTGTAGAGATAATGTAAACAAAGGGATTACCAAAACAAAACTTGGCTTAAGACACCTTTCATACATTGAAGTGGCTATTTGAGCAGAATTTCAATACGTATACTCGAAAAATATTCTTTTAAATCACACTTTAAAGTAAGGCAAGTTAAAACAATGGAAATTATTTTTCATGGAGGCTCTGTGTATTATCATTTACGTCGTTAGGCGAAATTAGAGATTTTTTACATGACAGGCTTACTGTTAGAATGCTGCACTGTGCACACACAAATTATGTTATGACACTCAAGATGAATAACTTTGAATTTACCACTAAAAAGTGTCAAGATGTTTACAACAATAAAGAAAGCGATCATACGAACGATTGCTTCGTGTCAGCAATTGCATCATTACAAAAATTAGCATTTTGCCGGTACAGTAACAACAATCTGCTTATACGCACTAACGAATGAATAAATGATCAAATAATAAATAACAATCATCCGAATTTCACTGCCAAGTTTATGAATTAGTGTTCACTGATGTAAACATAGTACGTTGATAACCCACTCGCCGAAATTATATTTCGAACAGTTTAATGTACAGCTTCCTTCGAACTGTTATTGTACACAAATGTTTCAATGAACGAAGTGAATGTAATAAACTGAATATTACCTACCGTCATTATAATTTAACGTAATAGAAGCTTACCTACACTTTCGCCCTCGCACATTTTGCCCGGCAGTTTTTCAATGATGGAGGCGGAGGCTGGAAGACAATTTTCATTGGCTGAACGCAGCTAGAGATGGCTAGAACCGGCAACGTTGTAGAATCCGGATCCGGCACTGCTGGGAGGGATTTCCCCGTTCGCGTGACAGCGTAACTACGCTGCGGCGTCCCGTTCATCGGACCGCCCGATACGATGGCGTCGAAGTTGGATTAAAAGAACCCCGATCAGCCCCCTGGACTCGATTCCCCGAATCCGACCACCCCGAGTTGACCTACCGGTGTCTACTTCCAATAATGGTCCTGCCTGAATTGACCTCCCGTAATCGATCTCCCGGAATCGACACCACCTACTCGATCTTGGTTCATCGATCTCGGGTCATTGACCTACGGTTATCACCCTTGGGTCATCGACCTCCAGGAATCATCCTCGGGTCATCGACCTCGGGTCATCTACCTCGGGTCATCGACCTTGGGTCATCGACCTCAGGGTCATTGACCTCAGGGTCATTGACCTCGGGTTATCGACCTTGGGTCATAAAACTCAGGGTCATTGACCTCAGGGTCATCGACCTCTGGTCATATACCCCGGACAATCGACCTCGGGTCATCGAGAGCGGGTCATCAACCTCGAGTCATCGACCAAGGTCATCACGATAAAATAACGATAATGAGTGCGAATTTAAAAAAAAAAATTGAGATTTCGCTAAAAATATCCGTTTTCGTTTTTTTTTTTCGATCATATCTCGATAAAATTGCGAAAATTAAGGAAAAATTTGGGAAAAAGATAGAAAATTTTGGTGAAATTAATCGTTTTCATTAGGTTTAGGTAAAATAGAGGAAAACATTTAAATTTCGCTAAAATTAACTGTTTTCGTAGCTTTTTTCGATCATATATCGATAAAATGACGAAAATCAAGGAAAAATAGTAAAAAAATGGAAATTTCAATATAATTTTCCGTTTTCGTGAATATATTTAATCATATCTCGACAAAATGATAAAATTTTGGGAAAAATAGAAAAAAGAGATTCAATTAAAGAAAAATGGTGGAAAAAATTTTAATTTTAATAAAATTATCCGTTTTTAGTGGATTTTTTCGATCATATCTCGATAAAATGAAGAAAATCAAGGAAAAATAGTAAAAAAATGGAAATTTCGATAAACTTTTCCGTTTTTTGTGAATAATTTTAATCATATCTCGACAAAAGGATAAAATTTTGGGAAAAATATAAAAAAGAGATTCAATTAAAGAAAAATGGTGGAAAAAATTGTAATTTTAACAAAATTATCCGTTTTTAGTGGATTTTTTCGATAATTACTAGATAAATTGACGAAAATTATGGCAAAATAGAGGAATGAAATTGAAATTTCACGTAAAACAACTGTTTTTCGTGGTTTTTTTCGATCATATCACGATAAAGTGCCAAAAATGAAGGCAAAATAGGGGAAAGAAATTGAAATTTCGCTTAAATTTTACGTTTATCGTAAATTTTTTCGAACATATATCGATAAAATGACGAAAATTACGGCGAAGTAGAGGAAAAAAATTGAAATTTCGAGTAAATTAACTGTTTTTCGTGAATATTTTGGATAATATCTTGACAAAATGACGGAAATAAAGGAAAAATAGTGGAAAAAATGGAAATTTCGCTAAAATTATCCGTTTTTCGTGGATTTTTTCTATCATATCACGATAAAATGACGAAAATTAAGGCGAAATAGGGGATATGAAATTGAAATTTCGCTTAAATTATCCGTTTATCGTAAATTTTTTCGATCATATATTGATAAAATGAAGAAAATCAAGGAAAAATAGTAAAAAAATGGAAATTTCGATAAACTTTTCCGTTTTTCGTGAATATTTTTAATCATATCTCGACAAAAGGATAAAATTTTGGGAAAAATAGAAAAAAGAGATTCAATTAAAAAAAAATGGTGGAAAAAATTGTAATTTTACTAATATTATCCGTTTTTAGTGAATTTTTTCGATCATATCTCGATAAAATGACGAAAATTAAGGAAAAATAGTAAAAAAATTTAAATTTCGATAAAATAATCCGTTTTTCGTGGATTTTTTCGATAATTACTAGATAAATTGAAGAAAATTATGGCAAAATAGAGGAAAGAAATTGAAATTTCGCGTTAATCAACTGTTTTTCGTGGGGTTTTTTTATCATATCTCGACAAAAAAACGAAAATAAAGGAAAAATAGTGGAAAAAAATGGAAATTTCGCTAAATTTATCTGTTTTTCGTGGATTTTTTCGATCATATCACGATAAAATGACGAAAATTAAGGCAAAATAGAGGAAATTAATATAAATTTCTCTAAAATTATCCGTTTTCGTTGCTTTTTTCTATCATATCTCGATAAAATGACGAAAATTAATGCACAATAGAAAAAAATAGATAATTTCGGTGAAATTATCCGTTTTTGTTGCTTTCTGCGATCATTTCTCGAAAAAAAGACGAAAATTAAGGCAAAATAGAGGAAAGAAATAGAAATTTCAAGTAAATTAACTGTTTTTCGTGGATTTTTTCGATAATATCTCGACAAAATGACGTAAATAAAGGAAAAATAGTGGAAAAAATGGAAATTTCGCTAAAATTATCCGTTTTTCGTGGATTTTTTCGATCATATCACGATAAAATGACGAAAATTAAGGCAAAATAGGGGAAATAAATTGAAATTTCGCTTATATTATCCGTTTATCGTAATTTTTTGCGATTATATATTGATAAAATGAAGAAAATCAAGGAAAAATAGTAAAAAAATGGAAATTTCGATAAACTTTTCCGTTTTTCGTGAATATTTTAAATCATGTCTCGACAAAAGGATAAAATTTTGGGGAAAATAGAAAAAAGAGATTGAATTAATGAAAAATGGTGGAAAAAATTATAATTTTACTAAAATTATCCGTATTTAGTGGATTTTTTCGATCATATCTCGATAAAATGACGAAAATTAAGGCAAAATAGAGGAAAGAAATTGAAATTTCGCGTAAATTAATTTTTTTTATGGATTTTTTCGGTTATATCTCGATAAAATGACGAAAATTAAGGCAAAATAGAGGAAAAAAATTGAAATTTCTTTAAAATTATCGGTTTTCTTTGCTTTTTTCGATCATATATCGATAAAATGACGAAAATTAAGGAACAATAGTAAAAAAATTTAAATTTCGATAAAATAATCCGTTTTTCGTGGATTTTTTCGATAATTACTAGATAAATTGACGAAAATTATGGCAAAATAGAGGAAAAAAAATGAAATTTCGCGTAAATTAATTGTTTCTCATGGATTTTTTCGGTCATATCTCGATAAAATGACGAAAATTAAAGAAAAATAGTATTATAAAATAAAAATTTCGCTAAAATTATCCGCTTATATTAATATTATCTAAAAATAGAGGGAAAAAAATGATATTTCGCTGAAATAGTTCGTTTTTGTTCCTTTTTTCGAACATATCTTGATAAAATTACAAGAATCAATGCAAAATAAATTGAAATAATTTGAAATTTGGCAAAAATGTATCTGTTCTCGTTTCTTTTTTCGAACATATCGCGTTAAAATGACGAAAATTAAGACAAATTAGTGGATAAGATTTGAAATTTCGCTAAAACTATCCAATTTCGTTGCATTTTTAGATAATATCTCGATGAAATCACAAAAATTACTGCGAAGTAGAGGAAAAAAATTGAAATTTCGAGTAAATTAACTGTTTTTCGTGGATTTTTTCGATAATATCTTGACAAAATGACGTAAATAAAGGTAAAAAAGTGAAAAAAATGGAAATTTCGCTAAAATTATCCGTTTTTCGTGGATTTTTTCGATCATATCACGTTAAAATGACGAAAATTAAGGAAAAATAGGGGAAAGAAATTGAAATTTCGCTTAAATTATCCGTTTATCGTAAATTTTTTCGATCATATATCGATAAAATGAAGAAAATCAAGGAAAAATATTAAAAAAATGGAAATTTCGATAAACTTTTCCGTTTTTTGTGAATATTTTTAATCATATCTCGACAAAAGGATAAAATTTTGGGAAAAATAGAAAAAAGAGATTCAATTAAAGAAAAATGGTGGAAAATTGTAATTTTAATAAAATTATCCGTTTTTAGTGGATTTTTTCGATCATATCTCGATAAAATGACGAAAATTAAGGCAAAATAGAGGAAAGAAATTGAAATTTCGCGTAAATTAATTGTTTCTCATGGATTTTTTCGGTCATATATCGATAAAATGACGAAAATTAAGGAGAAATATTAAAAAAATAACAATTTCCCTAAAATTATCCGCTTATATTATTATTATCTAAAAATAGAGGGAAAAAATGATATTTCGCTGAAATAGTTCGTTTTTGTTCATTTTGTCGAACATATCTTGATAAAATTACAAGAATCAATGCAAAATAAATTGAAAGAATTTGAAATTTGGCAAAAATGTATCTGTTCTCGTTTCTTTTTTCGAACATATCGCGATAAAATGACAAAAATTAAGACAAATTAGTGGATAAGATTTGAAATTTCGCTAAAACTATCCGTTTTCGTTGCTTTTTTTGATAATATCTCGATGAAATGACAAAAATTACGGCAAAGTAGAGGAAAAAAATTGAAATTTCGAGTAAAATAACTGTTTATCGTGGATTTTTTCGATCATATATTGATAAAATGATGAAAATTAAGGAAAAATAGTAAAAAAATGGAAATTTCGATAAACTTTTCCGTTTTTTGTGAATATTTTTATTCATATCTCGACAAAAGGATAAAATTTTGGGAAAAATAGAATAAAGAGATTCAATTAAAGAAAAATGGTGGAAAAAATTGAAATTTTACTAAAATTATCCGTTTATAGTGGATTTTTTTGATCATATTTCGATAAAATGACGAAAATAAGGCCAAATAGAGGAAATAAATATAAATTTCTTTAAAATTCTCCGTTTTCGTGCTTTTTTCTATCATATTTCGATAAAGTGACGAAATTTAATGCACAATAGAAAAAAAATAGATAATTTCGGTGAAATTATCCGTTTTTGTTGCTTTCTGCGATCATTTCTCGAAAAAAAGACGAAAATTGAGGAAAAAAATTGAAATTTTGGTGAAATTATCATCTTCAATCCTTTTTTCAATGATATTTCGATAAAATGACTAAAATTAAGGAAAAATAGTGGGAAAAATTCCATATTTCGCTAAAAATTATCCGTTTATTATATATGGAGTCGGCCTCCATTAGTCGATTGCCGGAATCAAACTCATGGAGTCGAACTACAATTTCCGACCTGCCAAATTTGAACGCCCAAAGTTGAACTACCAGAGTCGACTTTTCATAATTGTCTTGTCTCAATTGTCCTCCCTGTAATCTACCTCATCAGGTCGATCTCGGGTCATCGACCTCGGGTCATACCCCGAGAGTCTTCCCGGAACTACCTACCGGATTAGTCGTCCCGGAGCCGACCACCAGAAGTCGAAATCCCGATGTCGATCTCCGGAGTCGAACTCCTGGAGTAGACCTCCCGGAGTTTACCTCCCGGATTCGACCTCCCAAAGTTAACCTCTCGGAGATGACTTCCAGGATTCAACCTACCGGAGTCGAAGTCCTGGACTCGATTCCCCGAATCCGACCACCCCGAGTTGACCCACCGGTGTCTACTTCCAATAATGGTCCTGCCTGAATTGACCTCCCGTAATCGATCTCCCGGAATCGACACCACCTACTCGATCTTGGTTCATCGATCTCGGGTCATTGACCTCCGGTTATCACCCTTGGGTCATCGACCTCCAGGAATCATCCTCGGGTCATCGACCTCGGGTCATCGACCTTGGGTCATCGACCTCAGGGTCATTGACCTCAGGGTCATTGACCTCGGGTTATCGACCTTGGGTCATAAAACTCAGGGTCATTGACCTCAGGGTCATCGACCTCTGGTCATATACCCCGGACAATCGACCTCGGGTCATCGAGAGCGGGTCATCAACCTCGAGTCATCGACCAAGGTCATCACGATAAAATAACGATAATGAGTGCGAATTTAAAAAAAAAAATTGAGATTTCGCTAAAACTATCCGTTTTCGTTTTTTTTTTTCGATCATATCTCGATAAAATCGCGAAAATTAAGGAAAAATTTGGGAAAAAGATAGAAAATTTTGGTGAAATTAATCGTTTTCATTAGGTTTAGGTAAAATAGAGGAAAAAATTTAAATTTCGCTAAAATTATCTGTTTTCGTAGCTTTTTTCGATCATATATCGATAAAATGACGAAAATCAAGGAAAAATAGTAAAAAAATGGAAATTTCAATATAATTTTCCGTTTTCGTGAATATATTTAATCATATCTCGACAAAATGATAAAATTTTGGGAAAAATAGAAAAAAGAGATTCGATTAAAGAAAAATGGTGGAAAAAATTGTAATTTTAATAAAATTATCCGTTTTTAGTGGATTTTTTCGATCATATCTCGATAAAATGAAGAAAATCAAGGAAAAATAGTAAAAAAATGGAAATTTCCATAAACTTTTCCAATTTTTGTGAATAATTTTAATCATATCTCGACAAAAGGATAAAATTTTGGGAAAAATATAAAAAAGAGATTCAATTAAAGAAAAATGGTGGAAAAAATTGTAATTTTAACAAAATTATCCGTTTTTAGTGGATTTTTTCGATCATATCTCGATAAAATGACGAAAATTAAGGAAAAATAGTAAAAAATTTAAATTTCGATAAAATAATCCGTATTTCGTGGATTTTTTCGATAATTACTAGATAAAATGACGAAAATTATGGCAAAATAGAGGAATGAAATTGAAATTTCACGTAAAACAACTGTGTTTCGTGGTTTTTTTCGATCATATCACGATAAAGTGCCAAAAATGAAGGCAAAATAGGGGAAAGAAATTGAAATTTCGCTTAAATTTTACGTTTATCGTAAATTTTTTCGAACATATATCGATAAAATGACGAAAATTACGGCGAAGTAGAGGAAAAAAATTGAAATTTCGAGTAAATTAACTGTTTTTCGTGGATATTTTGGATAATATCTTGACAAAATGACGGAAATAAAGGAAAAATAGTGGAAAAAATGGAAATTTCGCTAAAATTATCCGTTTTTCGTGGATTTTTTCTATCATATCACGATAAAATGACGAAAATTAAGGCGAAATAGGGGATAGAAATTGAAATTTCGCTTAAATTATCCGTTTATCGTAAATTTTTTCGATCATATATTGATAAAATGAAGAAAATCAAGGAAAAATAGTAAAAAAATGGAAATTTCGATAAACTTTTCCGTTTTTCGTGAATATTTTTAATCATATCTCGACAAAAGGATAAAATTTTGGGAAAAATAGAAAAAAGAGATTCAAAAAAAAAAATGGTGGAAAAAATTGTAATTTTACTAATATTATCCGTTTTTAGTGAATTTTTTCGATCATATCTCGATAAAATGACGAAAATTAAGGAAAAATAGTAAAAAAATTTAAATTTCGATAAAATAATCCGTTTTTCGTGGATTTTTTCGATAATTACTAGATAAATTGACGAAAATTATGGCAAAATAGAGGTAAGAAATTAAAATTTGCGTAAATCAACTGTTTTTCGTGGGGTTTCTTATCACATCTCGACAAAAAAACGTAAGTAAAGGAAAAATAGTGGAAAAAAATGGAAATTTCGCTAAATTTATCTGTTTTTCGTGGATTTTTTCGATCATATCACGATAAAATGACGAAAATTAAGGCAAAATTGAGGAAAGAAATTGAAATTTCGCGTAAATTAACTATTTTTCGTGGAGTTTTTCGATCATATCTTGACAAAATGACGTAAATAAAGGAAAAATAGAGGGAAAAAATGAAAATTTTGCTAAAATTATCTGTTTTTCATGGATATTTTCGATCATATCACTATAAAATGACGAAAATTAAAACAAAATAGGGGAAAGAAATTGAAATTTCGCTTAAATTATCCGTTTATCGTAAATTTTTTCGATCATATATCGATAAAATGAAGAAAATCTAGGAAAAATATTAAAAAAATGGAAATTTCGATAAACTTTTCCGTTTTTCGTGAATATTCTTAATCATATCTGGACAAAAGGATAAAATTTTGGGAAAAATAGAAAAAAGAGATTCAATTAAAGAAAAATGGTGGAAAAAATTGTAATTTTACTAAAATTATCCGTTTTTAGTGGATTTTTCTGATCATATCTCGATAAAATGACGAAAATTAAGGCAAAATAGAGGAAAAAAATTGAAATTTCGCGTAAATTAATTGTTTCTCATGGATTTTTTCGGTTATATCTCGATAAAATGACGAAAATTAAGGAAAAATAGAAAAGAAATTTAAATTTCGATAAAATAATCCGTTTTTCGTGGATTTTTTCGATAATTACTAGATAAATTGACGAAAATTAAGGCATAATAGAGGTAAGAAATTGAAATTTCGCGTAAATCAACTGTTTTTCATGGATTTCTTCGATCATATCTTGACAAAATGACGTAAATAAAGGAAAAATAGAGGGAAAAAAATGAAAATTTCGCTAAACTTATCCGTTTTTCATGGAAATTTTCGATCATATCACGATAAAGTGCCAAAAATGAAGGCAAAATAGGGGGAAGAAATTGAAATTTCGCTTAAATTATCCGTTTATCGTAAATTTTTTCGATCATATATTGATTAAATGAAGCAAATTAAGGAAAAATAGTAAAAAAATTAAAATTTCGCTAAAATTATCCGCTTATATTATTATTTTCTAAATATAGAGGGAAAAAATTATATTTCGCTGAAATAGTTCGTTTTTGTTCCTTTTTTCGAACATATCTTGATAAAATTACTAGAATCAATGCAAAATAAATTGAAAGAATTTGAAATTTGGCAAAAATGTATCTGTTCTCGTTTCTTTTTTCGAACTTATCGCGATAAAATGACGAAAATTAAGACAAATTAGTGGATAAGATTTGAAATTTCGCTAAAACTATCCGTTTCCGTTGCATTTTACTTTCTCCAAATACGAAGTATAGAGAAAGTATTGTTTTCATGAAAAAAGTCGACTTCGAGATTTCAACGGAAATATACGTTTTGGGGTCCCTAGAACACGTTTTGACCATTTTCTGAATGATGTCTGTGTGTATGTGTGTGTGTGTGTGTGTGTGTGTGTGTGTGTGTGTGTGTGTGTGTGTGTGAGTGTGTGTGTGTGTATGTGTGTGTGTGATAATGGGCGTTCTAACTCGAAAACTAAAAGTCGTATCAATACCAAACTTCATATATAGTACTGTTGTGTGTGCTGTCAGAGGTGATTAGTTTTTGGAGTAAATCCGTTAACCGGAAGTCGAGCTTTATTCATTAAAGCTCATTTCCGGTTTTCAAAATATCTCCATAAATATGATATATACGTCTATTGTATTACTTAGAAAAGTTTTAGATCGTATAATTTACTATAACTTTTGTATTTAACATATTTTTGTATCACCGGTTCATTAGGAGTTATTCGTGAAATACTGATAAACCGGAAGAAGATGATTATGTACTTTGTGGGCGCTCTAACATGAAAACTATTTGTCGGATCAACACCAAATTTCATACATAGTACTTTTATTACAGTCGTTAGAGTTGATTAGTTTTTGGAGTAAATCGGCTGACCGGAAGTCGAGCTTCATTCTTCAAAGCTCATTTCCGGTTTTCAAAATATCTCCATTACTATGATATTTAGGTATATACTATTATTTTTAAATGTTGTAGAAAATTTATTTTACTATAACTTTTGTATGAAACTTATTTTTGCATCACTGATTGTTTAGGAGTTATCCATGAAATACTGATAAACCGGAAGTTGCTGATTATGTACGTTGTGTAAAGCTCATTTCTGGTTTTCAAAATATATCCATAATATGATATATTGGTATATTGTATTCATTATAAAAGTTTTAGATAATATAATTTACTATAACTTTTGTATTTAACATATTTTTGTATAACCGGTTGATTAGGAGTTATTCGTGAAATACTGATAAACCGGAAGAAGATGATTATGTACTTTGTGGGCGCTCTAACATGAAAACTGTTTGTCGGATCAACACCAAATTTCATATATAGTATTTTGGTTTGTGTCGTTAGAGTTGATTAGTTTTTGGAGTGAATCGGTTAACCGGAAGTTGAGCTTAATTCTTCAAAGCTCATTTCCGGTTTTCAAAATATCTCCATAAATATGGTATTTAGGTATATACTATTATTTGTAAAAGTTTTAGAAAATGTAATGTACTATAACTTTTGGTTGAAACATATTTTTGTATCACTGATTGTGTAGGAGTTATTCATGAAATACTGATAAACCGGAAGTTGCTGATTATGTACTTTGTGGGCGCTCTGGGCTCTATGAGCGAAAGGCCAATTTCATCGTTTTTCATCGATCATGTCCCGTAAAAATTATTTATCATGTTTTTGGCATCAAAGATAATATATAATATTAATAACTCAAATTCCAAGTTTAGATGGAATATAGAGTTCGAAATTATTGCGGTAGATAAATATTTACATCTTATATATATGGAGAAAGTCATGTGCTGGCCACATCAGATTTTTTTGATAATATCTCGATGAAATGACAAAAATTACGGCGAAGTAGAGGACAAAAATGGAAATTTCGAGTAAATTAACTGTTTTTCGTGGATTTTTTCGATAATATCTTGACAAAATGACGTAAATAAAGGAAAAATAGTTGAAAAAATGGAAATTTCGCTAAAATTATCCGTTTTTCGTGGATTTTTTCGATCATATCACGATAAAATGACGAAAATTAAGGAAAAATAGAGGAAAAAAATTGAAATTTCGCGTAAATTAACTGTTTTTCATGGATTGCTTCGATCACATCTTGACAAAAATACGTTAATAAAGGAAAAATAGTGGAAAAAAATGAAAATTTCGCTAAAATTAACTGTTTTTCGTGGATTTTTTCGATAATATCTCGACAAAATGACGTAAATAAAGGAAAAATAGGGGAAAAAATGGAAATTTCGCTAAAATTATCCGTTTTTCGTGCATTTTTTCGATCATATCACGATAAAATGACGTAAATTAAGGCAAAATAGGGGAATGAAATTGAAATTTCGCTTAAATTATCCGTTTATCGTAATTTTTTTCGATCATATATTGATAAAATGAAGAAAATCAAGGAAAAATAGTAAAAAAATGGAAATTTCGATAAACTTTTCCGTTATTCGTTGCTTTTTTCTATCATATCTCGATAAAATGACGAAATTTAATGCACAATAGAAAAAAAATAGATAATTTCGGTGAAATTATCCGTTTTTGTTGCTTTCTGCGATCATTTCTCGAAAAAAAGACGAAAATTGAGGAATTAAATTGAAATTTTGGTGAAATTATCATCTTCAATCTTTTTTTCAATCATATTTCGATAAAATGACTAAAATTAAGGAATTATAGTGGGAAAAATTTCTTATTTCGCTAAAAATTATCCGTTTATTATATATGGAGTCGGCCTCCATTAGTCGATTGGCGGAATCAAACTCATGGAGTCGAACTACAATTTCCGACCTGCCAAATTGGACCGCCCAAAGTTGAACTACCGGAGTCTACTTTTCATAATTGTCTTGCCTCAATTGTCATTCCTGTAATCTACCTCATCAGGTCGATCTCGGGTCATCGACCTTGGGTCATTGACCTCGGGCCATAGACCGAGAGTTATCCCGGAACTACCTACCGGATTAGTCGTCCCGGAGCCGACCACCAGAAGTCGAAATCCCGATGCGGATCTCCTGGAGTCGAACTCCTGGAGTAGACCTCCCGGAGTTTACCTCCCGGATTCGACCTCCCGAAGTTAACCTCTCGGAGACGACTTCCAGGATTCAACCTACCCGAGTCGAAGTCCTGGACTCGATTCCCCGAATCCGACCACCCCGAGTTGACCCACCGGTGTCTACTTCCAATAATGGTCCTGCCTGAATTGACCTCCCGTAATCGATCTCCCGGAATCGACACCACCTACTCGATCTTGGTTCATCGATCTCGGGTCATTGACCTCCGGTTATCACCCTTGGGTCATCGACCTCCAGGAATCATCCTCGGGTCATCGACCTCGGGTCATCTTCCTCGGGTCATCGAACTCTGGGTCATTGACCTCACGGTCATCTACCTCGGGTCATCGACCTTTGGTCATCGACCTCAGGGTCATTGACCTCATGGTCATCGACCTCAGGGTCATTGACCTCAGGGTCATCTACCTCGGGTCATCGACCTTGGGTCATCGACCTCAGGGTCATTGACCTCAGAGTCATCGACCTCAGGGTCATTGACCTCAATGTCATCCACAGCGGTCATCAACCTCGAGTCATCGACCAAGGTCATCACGATAAAATAACGAAAATGAGTGAGAAATTTAAAAAAAATTGAGATTTCGCTAAAATTATCCGTTTTCGTTGTTTTTTTCGATCATATCTCGATAAAATCGCGAAAATTAAGGAAAAATATGGGAAAAAGATAGAAAATTTTGGTAAAATTAATCGTTTTCATTGCTAATTTTCTATCATATCACGATTAATGATAAAAATTATGAAAAATAGTGCAAGAAAATTGAAATTTCGGTTAAATTAACCGTTTTAGTTGCTTTTTTTTATTATAATACGATATATGGACGAAAGTTAAGGAATAATATATAAAGAAATTGAAATTTTGCTAAAATTATCCGTTTTCGTTCTTTTTTCCATCATATCTCGAAGAAATGACAAAAATTAAGTAATAAAAGAGGAAAAAAAGTTGAAATTTTGGTGAAATAATCCTTTTTCGTTCCTTTTTTCGGTCATAAAACGATAGATAGACGTAAATTAAGGCAAAATAAAGAAAAAATTAAAATTTTGCTTAAAATATATCTTTTCGTGGCTTATATCGATCATATCTCGATAATATGAATGCAAAGTAAAGGACAAAAACTGAGATTTAACTATAAATAACCGTTTTCATTGCTTTTTTCGATCATATCTTGAAAAAAGAAGGAAATTAAACGAATAATTTGTGAAAAAATTAAAAATATCGATAGATTTCATCCGTTTTCGTTGCCTTTTTCGATCAGATCTTGATAAAATAACAAAAATTAATTCAAAATAGATTGAAAGAATTTGAAATTTGGCTAAAATGTGTCTGTTCTCGATGCTTTTTTCGAACATATTGAATTAAAATGACGAAATTTAAGATAAATTAGAGGATAAGATTTGAAATTTCGCTAAAACTATCCGTTTTCGTTGCTTTTTTTGATAATATCTCGATGAAATGACAAAACTTTACGGCATAGTAGAGAAAAAAAATTGAAATTTCTTTAAAATTATCGGTTTTCTTTGCTTTTTTCGATCAAATTTCGATAAAATGACGAAAATTAAGGAAAAATAGAGGAAAGAAATTGAAATTTCTTTAAAATTATCGGTTTTCTTTGCTTTTTTCGAGCATATATCGATAAAATGACGAAAATTAAGAAAAAATAGTAAAAAATTTAAATTTCGATAAAATAAACCGTATTTCGTGAATTTTTTCGATAATTACTAGATAAATTGACGAAAATTATGGCAAAATAGAGGAATGAAATTGAAATTTCGCGTAAATTAATTGTTTCTCATGGATTTTTTCGGTCATATCTCGATAAAATGACGAAAATTAAGGCAAAATAGAGGAAAATAATTGAAATTTCTTTAAAATTATCGGTTTTCTTTGCTTTTTTCGATCATATATCGATAAAATGACGAAAATTAAGGAAAAATAGTAAAAAAATTTAAATTTCGATAAAATAATCCGTTTTTCGTGGATTTTTTCGATAATTACTAGATAAATTGACGAAAATTATGGCAAAATAGAGGAAAAAAAATGAAATTTCGCGTAAATTAATTGTTTCTCATGGATTTTTTCGGTCATATCTCGATAAAATGACGAAAATTAAGGAAAAATAGGATTATAAAATAAAAATTTCGCTAAAATTATCCGCTTATATTAATATTATCTAAAAATAGAGGGAAAAAAAATGATATTTCGCTGAAATAGTTCGTTTTTGTTCCTTTTTTCGAACATATCTTGATAAAATTACAAGAATCAATGCAAAATAAATTGAAATAATTTGAAATTTGGCAAAAATGTATCTGTTCTCGTTTCTTTTTTCGAACATATCGCGTTAAAATGACGAAAATTAAGACAAATTAGTGGATAAGATTTGAAATTTCGCTAAAACTATCCAATTTCGTTGCTTTTTTAGATAATATCTCGATGAAATCACAAAAATTACGGCGAAGTAGAGGAAAAAAATTGAAATTTCGAGTAAATTAACTGTTTTTCGTGGATTTTTTCGATAATATCTTGACAAAATGACGTAAATAAAGGAAACAAAGTGAAAAAAATGGAAATTTCGCTAAAATTATCCGTTTTTCGTGGATTTTTTCGATCATATCACGTTAAAATGACGAAAATTAAGGAAAAATAGGGGAAAGAAATATAAATTTCTCTAAAATTCTCCGTTTTCGTTGCTTTTTTGTATCATATCTTGATAAAATGACGAAATTTAATGCACAATAGAAAAAAATAGATAATTTCGGTGAAATTATCCGTTTTTGTTGCTTTCTGCGATCATTTCTCGAAAAAAAGACGAAAATTGAGGAATTAAATTGAAATTTTGGTGAAATTATCATCTTCAATCCATTTTTCAATCATATTTCGATAAAATGACTAAAATTAAGGAATAATAGTGGGAAAAATTTCATATTTCGCTAAAAATTATCCGTTTATTATATATGGAGTCGGCCTCCATTAGTCGATTGCCGGAATCAAACTCATGGAGTCGAACTACAATTTCCGACCTGCCAAATTGGACCGCCCAAAGTTGAACTACCGGAGTCTACTTTTCATAATTGTCTTGCCTCAATTGTCCTTCCTGTAATCTACCTCATCAGGTCGATCTCGGGTCATCGACCTTGGGTCATTGACCTCGGGCCATAGACCGAGAGTCATCCCGGAACTACCTACCGGATTAGTCGTCCCGGAGACGACCACCAGAAGTCGAAATCCCGATGCGGATCTCCTGGAGTCGAACTCCTGGAGTAGACCTCCCCGGAGTTTACCTCCCGGATTCGACCTCCCGAAGTTAACCTCTCGGAGACGACTTCCAGGATTCAACCTACCGGAATCGAAGTCCTGGACTCGATTCCCCGAATCCGACCACCCCGAGTTGACCCACCGGTGTCTACTTCCAATAATGGTCCTGCCTGAATTGACCTCCCGTAATCGATCTCCCGGAATCGACACCACCTACTCGATCTTGGTTCATCGATCTCGGGTCATTGACCTCCGGTTATCACCCTTGGGTCATCGACCTCCAGGAATCATCCTCGGGTCATCGACCTCGGGTCATCTTCCTCGGGTCATCGAACTCTGGGTCATTGACCTCACGGTCATCTACCTCGGGTCATCGACCTTGGGTCATCGACCTTGGGTCATCGACCTCAGGGTCATTGACCTCATGGTCATCGACCTCAGGGTCATTGACCTCAGGGTCATCTACCTCGGGTCATCGACCTTGGGTCATCGACCTTGGGTCATCGACCTCAGGGTCATTGACCTCAGAGTCATCGACCTCAGGGTCATTGACCTCAATGTCATCCACAGCGGTCATCAACCTCGAGTCATCGACCAAGGTCATCACGATAAAATAACGAAAATGAGTGAGAAATTAAAAAAAAAATTGAGATATCGCTAAAATTATCCGTTTTCGTTGTTTTTTTCGATCATATCTCGATAAAATCGCGAAAATTAAGGAAAAATATGGGAAAAAGATAGAAAATTTTGGTAAAATTAATCGTTTTCATTGCTAATTTTCTATCATATCACGATTAATGATAAAAATTATGAAAAATAGTGCAAGAAAATTGAAATTTCGGTTAAATTAACCGTTTTAGTTGCTTTTTTTATTATAATACGATATATGGACGAAAGTTAAGGAATAATATATAAAGAAATTGAAATTTTGCTAAAATTATCCGTTTTCGTTCTTTTTTCCATCATATCTCGAAGAAATGACAAAAATTAAGTAATAAAAGAGGAAAAAAAGTTGAAACTTTGGTGAAATAATCCTTTTTCGTTCCTTTTTTCGGTCATAAAACGATCGATAGACGTAAATTAAGGCAAAATAAAGAAAAAATTAAAATTTTGCTTAAAATATATCTTTTCGTGGCTTATATCGATCATATCTCGATAATATGAATGCAAAGTAAAGGACAAAAACTGAGATTTAACTATATTTTATATTTATATATTTATATTTTTTCGATAATATCTTGACAAAATGACGTAAATAAAGGAAAAAAAGTAAAAAAAATGGAAATTTCGCGAAAATTATCCGTTTTTCGTGGATTTTTTCGATCATATCACGTTAAAATGACGAAAATTAAGGAAAAATAGGGGAAAGAAATTGAAATTTCGCTTAAATTATCCGTTTATCGTAAATTTTTTCGATCATATATCGATAAAATGAAGAAAATCAAGGAAAATATTAAAAAAATGGAAATTTCGATAAACTTTTCCGTTTTTTGTGAATATTTTTAATCATATCTCGACAAAAGGATAAAATTTTGGGAAAAATAGAAAAAAGAGATTTAATTAAAGAAAAATGGTGGAAAATTGTAATTTTAATAAAATTATCCGTTTTTAGTGGATTTTTTCGATCATATCTCGATAAAATGACGAAAATTAAGGCAAAATAGAGGAAAGAAATTGAAATTTCGCGTAAATTAATTGTTTCTCATGGATTTTTTCGGTCATATATCGATAAAATGACGAAAATTAAGGAAAAATAGTAAAAAAATTTAAATTTCGATAAAATAATCCGTTTTTCGTGGATTTTTTCGATAATTACTAGATAAATTGACGAAAATTATGGCAAAATAGAGGACAAGAAATGAAATTTCGCGTAAATTAATTGTTTCTCATGGATTTTTTCGGTCATATCTCGATAAAATGACGAAAATTAAGGAAAAATAGTATTATAAAATAAAAATTTCGCTAAAATTATCCGCTTATATTAATATTATCTAAAATAGAGGGAAAAAATGATATTTCGCTGAAATAGTTCGTTTTTGTTCCTTTTTTCGAACATATCTTGATAAAATTACAAGAATCAATGCAAAATAAATTGAAATAATTTGAAATTTGGCAAAAATGTATCTGTTCTCGTTTCTTTTTTCGAACATGTCGCGTTAAAATGACGAAAATTAAGACAAATTAGTGGATAAGATTTGAAATTTCGCTAAAACTATCCAATTTTGTTGCTTTTTTAGATAATATCTCGATGAAATCACAAAAATTACGGCGAAGTAGAGGAAAAAAATTGAAATTTCGAGTAAATTAACTGTTTTTCGTGGATTTTTTCGATAATATCTTGACAAAATGACGTAAATAAAGGAAAAAAAGTGAAAAAAATTGAAATTTCGCTAAAATTATCCGTTTTTCGTGGATTTTTTCGATCATATCACGTTAAAATGACGAAAATTAAGGAAAAATAGGGGAAAGAAATTGAAATTTCGCTTAAATTATCCGTTTATCGTAAATTTTTTCGATCATATATCGATAAAATGAAGAAAATCAAGGAAAAATATTAAAAAAATGGAAATTTCGATAAACTTTTCCGTTTTTTGTGAATATTTTTAATCATATCTCGACAAAAGGATAAAATTTTGGGAAAAATAGAAAAAAGAGATTTAATTAAAGAAAAATGGTGGAAAATTGTAATTTTAATAAAATTATCCGTTTTTAGTGGATTTTTTCGATCATATCTCGATAAAATGACGAAAATTAAGGCAAAATAGAGGAAAGAAATTGAAATTTCGCGTAAATTAATTGTTTCTCATGGATTTTTTCGGTCATATATCGATAAAATTACGAAAATTAAGGAAAAATATTAAAAAAATAACAATTTCGCTAAAATTATCCGCTTATATTATTATTATCTAAAAATAGAGGGAAAAATTGATATTTCGCTGAAATAGTTCGTTTTTGTTCCTTTTGTCGAACATATCTTGATAAAATTACAAGAATCAATGCAAAATAAATTGAAGGAATTTGAAATTTGGCAAAAATGTATCTGTTCTCGTTTCTTTTTTCGAACATATGGCGATAAAATGACGAAAATTAACACAAATTAGTGGATAAAATTTGAAATTTCGCTAAAACTATCTGTTTTCGTTGCTTTTTTTGATAATATCTCGATGAAATGACAAAAATTATGGCGAAGTAGAGGAAAAAAATTGAAATTTCGAGTAAATTAATTGTTTTTTATGGATTTTTTCGGTTATATCTCGATAAAATGACGAAAATTAAGGCAAAATGGAGGAAAAAATTGAAATTTCTTTAAAATTATCGGTTTTCTTTGCTTTTTTCGACCATATATAGATAAAATGACGAAAATTAAGGAAAAATAGTAAAAAAATTTAAATTTCGATAAAATAATCCGTTTTTCGTGGATTTTTTCGATAATTACTAGATAAATTGAAGAAAATTATGGCAAAATAGAGGAAAGAAATTGAAATTTCGCGTAAATCAACTGTTTTTCGTGGGGTTTTTTTATCATATCTCGACAAAAAAACGAAAATAAAGGAAAAATAGTGGATAAAAATGGAAATTTCGCTAAATTTATCTGTTTTTCGTGGATTTTTTCGATCATATCACGATAAAATGACGAAAATTAAGGCAAAATAGAGGAAATTAATATAAATGTCTCTAAAATTATCCGTTTTCGTTGCTTTTTTCTATCATATCTCGATAAAATGACGAAAATTAATGCACAATAGAAAAAAATAGATAATTTCGGTGAAATTATCCGTATTTGTTGCTTTCTGCGATCATTTCTCGAAAAAAAGACGAAAATTGAGGCAAAATAGAGGAAAGAAATAGAAATTTCAAGTAAATTAACTGTTTTTCGTGGATTTTTTCGATAATATCTCGACAAAATGACGTAAATAAAGGAAAAATAGTGGAAAAAATGGAAATTTCGCTAAAATTATCCGTTTTTCGTGGATTTTTTCGATCATATCACGATAAAATGACGAAAATTAAGGCAAAATAGGGGAAAGAAATTGAAATTTCGCTTATATTATCCGTTTATCGTAATTTTTTTCGATTATATATTGATAAAATGAAGAAAATCAAGGAAAAATAGTAAAAAAATGGAAATTTCGATAAACTTTTCCGTTTTTCGTGAATATTTTAAATCATATCTCGACAAAAGGATAAAATTTTGGGGAAAATAGAAAAAAGAGATTGAATTAATGAAAAATGGTGGAAAAAAATGTAATTTTACTAAAATTATCCGTATTTACTGGATTTTTTCGATCATATCTCGATAAAATGACGAAAATTAAGGCAAAATAGAGGAAAGAAATTGAAATAACGCGTAAATTAATTTTTTTTATGGATTTTTTCGGTTATATCTCGATAAAATGACGAAAATTAAGGCAAAATAGAGGAAAAAAATTGAAATTTCTTTAAAATTATCGGTTTTCTTTGCTTTTTTCGATCATATATCGATAAAATGACGAAAATTAAGGAAAAATAGTAAAAAAATTTAAATTTCGATAAAATAATCCGTTTTTCGTGGATTTTTTCGATAATTACTAGATAAATTGACGAAAATTATGGCAAAATAGAGGAAAAAAAATGAAATTTCGCGTAAATTAATTGTTTCTCATGGATTTTTTCGGTCATATCTCGATAAAATGACGAAAATTAAAGAAAAATAGTATTATAAAATAAAAATTTCGCTAAAATTATCCGCTTATATTAATATTATCTAAAAATAGAGGGAAAAAATGATATTTCGCTGAAATAGTTCGTTTTTGTTCCTTTTTTCGAACATATCTTGATAAAATTACAAGAATCAATGCAAAATAAATTGAAATAATTTGAAATTTGGCAAAAATGTATCTGTTCTCGTTTCTTTTTTCGAACATATCGCGTTAAAATGACGAAAATTAAGACAAATTAGTGGATAAGATTTGAAATTTCGCTAAAACTATCCAATTCCGTTGCTTTTTTAGATAATATCTCGATGAAATCACAAAAATTACGGCTAAGTAGAGGAAAAAAATTGAAATTTCGAGTAAATTAACTGTTTTTCGTGGATTTTTTCGATAATATCTTGACAAAATGACGTAAATAAAGGAAAAAAAGTGAAAAAAATGGAAATTTCGCTAAAATTATCCGTTTTTCGTGGATTTTTTCGATCATATCACGTTAAAATGACGAAAATTAAGGAAAAATAGGGGAAAGAAATTGAAATTTCGCTTAAATTATCCGTTTATCGTAAATTTTTTCGATCATATATCGATAAAATGAAGAAAATCAAGGAAAAATAGTAACAAAATGGAAAATTCGATAAACGTTTCCGTTTTTTGTGAATATTTTTAATCATATCTCGACAAAAGGATAAAATTTTGGGAAAAATAGAAAAAAGAGATTCAATTAAAGAAAAATGGTGGAAAATTGTAATTTTAATAAAATTATCCGTTTTTAGTGGATTTTTTCGATCATATCTCGATAAAATGACGAAAATTAAGGCAAAATAGAGGAAAGAAATTGAAATTTCGCGTAAATTAATTGTTTCTCATGGATTTTTTCGGTCATATATCGATAAAATGACGAAAATTAAGGAAAAATATTAAAAAAATAACAATTTCGCTAAAATTATCCGCTTATATTATTATTATCTAAAAATAGAGGGAAAAAATGATATTTCGCTGAAATAGTTCGTTTTTGTTCCTTTTCTCGAACATATCTTGATAAAATTACAAGAATCAATGCAAAATAAATTGAAAGAATTTGAAATTTGGCAAAAATGTATCTGTTCTCGTTTCTTTTTTCGAACATATCGCGATAAAATGACGAAAATTAAGACAAATTAGTGGATAAGATTTGAAATTTCGCTAAAACTATCCGTTTTCGTTGCTTTTTTTGATAATATCTCGATGAAATGACAAAAATTACGGCGAAGTAGAGGAAAAAATTTGAAATCTCGAGTAAATTAACTGTTTATCGTGGATTTTTTCGATAATATCTTGACAAAATGACGTAAATAAAGGAAAAATAGTGGAAAAAATTGAAATTTCGCTTAAATTATACGTTTATCGTAAATTTTTTCGATCACATATTGATAAAATGATAAAAATTAAGGAAAAATAGTAAAAAAAATGGAAATTTCGATAAACTTTTCCGTTTTTTGTGAATATTTTTATTCATATCTCGACAAAAGGATAAACTTTTGGGAAAAATAGAAAAAAGAGATTCAATTAAAGAAGAATGGTGGAAAAAATTGTAATTTTACTAAAATTATCCGTTTATAGTGGATTTTTTCGATCATATCTCGATAAAATGACGAAAATAAGGCCAAATAGAGGAAATAAATATAAATTTCTTTAAAATTCTCCGTTTTCGTACTTTTTTCTATCATATTTCGATAAAGTGACGAAATTTAATGCACAATAGAAAAAAAATAGATAATTTCGGTGAAATTATCCGTTTTTGTTGCTTTCTGCGATCATTTCTCGAAAAATGACGAAAATTGAGGAAAAAATTGAAATTTTGGTGAAATTATCATCTTCAATCCTTTTTTCAATCATATTTCGATAAAATGACTAAAATTAAGGAAAAATAGTGGGAAAAATTTCATATTTCGCTAAAAATTATCCGTTTATTATATATGGAGTCGGCCTCCATTAGTCGATAGCCGGAATCAAACTCATGGAGTCGAACTACAATTTCCGACCTGCCAAATGGGAACGCCCAAAGTTGAACTACCGGAGTCGACTTTTCATAACTGTCTTGTCTCAATTGTCCTCCCTGTAATCTACCTCATCAGGTCGATCTCGGGTCATCGACCTTGGGTCATCGACCTCGGGTCATACCCCGAGAGTCTTCCCGGAACTACCTACCGGATTAGTCGTCCCGGAGCCGACCACCAGAAGTCGAAATCCCGATGTCGATCTCCCGGAGTCGAACTCCTGGAGTAGACCTCCCGGAGTTTACCTCCCGGATTCGACCTCCCGAAGTTAACCTCTCGGAGATGACTTCCAGGATTCAACCTACCGGAGTCGAAGTCCTGGACTCGATTCCCCGAATCCGACCACCCCGAGTTGACCTACCGGTGTCTACTTCCAATAATGGTCCTGCCTGAATTGACCTCCCGTAATCGATCTCCCGGAATCGACACCACCTACTCGATCTTGGTTCATCGATCTCGGGTCATTGACCTCCGGTTATCACCCTTTGGTCATCGACCTCCAGGAATCATCCTCGGGTCATCGACCTCGGGTCATCTACCTCGGGTCATCGACCTTGGGTCATCGACCTCAGGGTCATTGACCTCAGGGTCATCGACCTTGGGTCATCGACCTTGGGTCATCGACCTCAGGGTCATTGACCTCATGGTCATCGACCTCAGGGTCATTGACCTCAGGGTCATCTACCTCGGGTCATCGACCTTGGGTCATCGACCTTGGGTCATCGACCTCAGGGTCATTGACCTCAGAGTTATCGACCTTGGGTCATCGACCTCTGGTCATATACCCCGGACAATCGACCTCGGGTCATCGAGAGCGGGTCATCAACCTCGAGTCATCGACCAAGGTCATCACTATAAAATAACGATAATGAGTGCGAATTTAAAAAAAAATTGAGATTTCGCTAAAACTATCCGTTTTCGTTTTTTTTTTCGATCATATCTCGATAAAATCGCGAAAATTAAGGAAAAATTTGGGAAAAAGATAGAAAATTTTGGTGAAATTAATCGTTTTCATTAGGTTTAGGTAAAATAGAGGAAAAAATTTAAATTTCGCTAAAATTATCTGTTTTCGTAGCTTTTTTCGATCATATATCGATAAAATGACGAAAATCAAGGAAAAATAGTAAAAAAATGGAAATTTCAATATAATTTTCCGTTTTCGTGAATATATTTAATCATATCTCGACAAAATGATAAAATTTTGGGAAAAATAGAAAAAAGAGATTCAATTAAAGAAAAATGGTGGAAAAAATTGTAATTTTAATAAAATTATCCGTTTTTAGTGGATTTTTTCGATCATATCTCGATAAAATGAAGAAAATCAAGGAAAAATAGTAAAAAAATGGAAATTTCGATAAACTTTTCCGTTTTTTGTGAATAATTTTAATCATATCTCGACAAAGGATAAAATTTTGGGAAAAATATAAAAAAGAGATTCAATTAAAGAAAAATGGTGGAAAAAATTGTAATTTTAACAAAATTATCCGTTTTTAGTGGATTTTTTCGATAATTACTAGATAAATTGACGAAAATTATGGCAAAATAGAGGAATGAAATTGAAATTTCACGTAAAACAACTGTTTTTCGTGGTTTTTTTCGATCATATCACGATAAAGTGCCAAAAATGAAGGCAAAATAGGGGAAGGAAATTGAAATTTCGCTTAAATTTTACGTTTATCGTAAATTTTTTCGAACATATATCGATAAAATGACGAAAATTATGGCAAAATAGAGGAAATAAATTGAAATTTCGCGTAAATCAACTGTTTTTCGTGGGGTTTCTTATCACATCTCGACAAAAAAACGAAAGTAAAGGAAAAATAGTGGAAAAAAATGGAAATTTCGCTAAATTTATCTGTTTTTCGTTGATTTTTTCGATCATATCACGATAAAATGACGAAAATTAAGGCAAAATTGAGGAAAGAAATTGAAATTTCGCGTAAATTAACTATTTTTCGTGGAGTTTTTCGATCATATCTTGACAAAATGACGTAAATAAAGGAAAAATAGAGGGAAAAAATGAAAATTTTGCTAAAATTATCTGTTTTTCATGGATATTTTCGATCATATCACGATAAAATGACGAAAATTAAAACAAAATAGGGGAAAGAATTTGAAATTTCGCTTAAATTATCCGTTTATCGTAAATTTTTTCGATCATATATCGATAAAATGAAGAAAATCAAGGAAAAATATTAAAAAAATGGAAATTTCGAAAAACTTTTCCGTTTTTCGTGAATATTCTTAATCATATCTCGACAAAAGGATAAAATTTTGGGAAAAATAGAAAAAAGAGATTCAATTAAAGAAAAATGGTGGAAAAAATTGTAATTTTACTAAAATTATCCGTTTTTAGTGGATTTTTCTGATCATATCTCGATAAAATGACGAAAATTAAGGCAAAATAGAGGAAAGAAATTGAAATTTCGCGTAAATTAATTGTTTCTCATGGATTTTTTCGGTTGTATCTCGATAAAATGACGAAAATTAAGGAAAAATAGAAAAAAATTTTAAATCTCGATAAAATAATCCGTTTTTCGTGGATTTTTTCGATAATTACTAGATAAATTGACGAAAATTAAGGCATAATACAGGAAAGAAATTGAAATTTCGCGTAAATCAACTGTTTTTCATGGATTTCTTCGATCATATCTTGACAAAATGACGTAAATAAAGGAAAAATAGTGGAAAAAAATGGAAATTTCGCTAAATTTATCTGTTTTTCGTGGATTTTTTCGATCATATCACGAAAAAATGACGAAAATTAAGGCAAAATAAAGGAAAAAATTGAAATTTCTTTAAAATTATCGGTTTTTCTTTGCTTTTTTCGATCATATATCGATAAAATGACGAAAATTAAGGAAAAATAGTAAAAGAATTTAAATTTCGATAAAATAATCCGTTTTTCGTGGATTTTTTTCGATAATATCTCGACAAAATGACGTAAATAAAGGAAAAATAGTGGAAAAAAATCGATATTTCGCTAAATTTATCTGTTTTTCGTGGATTTTTTCGATCATATCCCGATAAAATGACGAAAATTAAGGCAGAATAGAGGAAATAAATATAAATTTCTCTAAAATTCTCCGTTTTCGTTGCTTTCTGCGATCATTTCTCGAAAAAAAGACGAAAATTGAGGCAAAATAGAGGAAAGAAATAGAAATTTTAAGTAAATTAACTGTTTTTCGTGGATTTTTTCGATAATATCTCGACAAAATGACGTAAATAAAGGAAAAATAGTGGAAAAATGGAAATTTCGCTAAAATTATCCGTTTTTCTTGGATTTTTTCGATCATATCACGATAAAATGACGAAAATTAAGGCAAAATAGGGGAAAGAAATTGAAATTTCGCTTAAATTATCCGTTTATCATAAATTTTTTCGATCGAAAATTGTAATTTTACTAAAATTATCCGTTTTTAGTGGATTTTTTCGATCATATCTCGATAAAATGACGAAAATTAAGGCAAAATAGAGGAAAAAAATTGAAATTTCTTTAAAATTATCGGTTTTCTTTGCTTTTTTCGATCATATATCGATAAAATGACGAAAATTAAGGAAAAATAGTAAAAAAATTTAAATTTCGATAAAATAATCAGTATTTCGTGGATTTTTTCGATACTTACTAGATAAATTGACGAAAATTATGGCAAAATAGAGGAAATAAATTGAAATTTCGCGTAAATCAACTGTTTTTCGAGGGGTTTTTTATCAAATCTCGACAAAAAAACGTAAATAAAGGAAAAATAGTGGAAAAAAATGGAAATTTCGCTAAATTTATCTGTTTTTCGTGGATTTTTTCGATCATATCACGATAAAATGACGAAAATTAAGTCAAAATAGAGAAAATAAATATAAATTTCTCTAAAATTCTCCGTTTTCGTTGCTTTCTGCGATCATTTCTCGAAAAAAAGACGAAAATTGAGGCAAAATAGAGGAAAGAAATAGAAATTTTAAGTAAATTAACTGTTTTTCGTGGATTTTTTCGATAATATCTCGACAAAATGACGTAAATAAAGGAAAAATAGTGGAAAAATGGAAATTTCGCTAAAATTATCCGTTTTTCGTGGATTTTTTCAATCATATCACGATAAAATGACGAAAATTAAGGCAAAATAGGGGAAAGAAATTGAAATTTCGCTTAAATTATCCGTTTATCGTAATTTTTTTCGATCATATATTGATAAAATGAAGAAAATCAAGGAAAAATAGTAACAAAATGGAAAATTCGATAAACTTTTCCGTTTTTCGTGAATATTTTAAATCATATCTTGACCAAAGAATAAAATTTTGGGGAAAATAGAAAAAAGAGATTCAATTAAAGAAAAATGGTGGAAAAAATTGTAATTTTACTAAAATTATCCGTTTTTACTGGATTTTTTCGATCATATCTCGATAAAATGACGAAAATTAAGGCAAAATAGAGGAAAAAAATTGAAATTTCGCGTAAATTAACTGTTTTTCGTGGATTGCTTCGATCACATCTTGACAAAAATACGTTAATAAAGGAAAAATAGTGGAAAAAAATGAAAATTTCGCTAAAATTAACTGTTTTTCGTGGATTTTTTCGATAATATCTCGACAAAATGACGTAAATAAAGGAAAAATAGTGGAAAAAATGGAAATTTCGCTAAAATTATCCGTTTTTCGTGGATTTTTTCGATCATATCACGATAAAATGACAAAAATTAAGGCAAAATAGGGGAATGAAATTGAAATTTCGCGTAAATTAATTGTTTCTCATGGATTTTTTAGGTCATATCTCGATAAAATGACGAAAATTAAGGAAAAATAGTATTATAAAATAAAAATTTCGCTAAAATTATCCGCTTATATTATTATTATCTAAAAATAGAGGGAAAAAAATGATATTTCGCTGAAATAGTTCGTTTTTGTTCCTTTTTTCGAACATATCTTGATAAAATTACAAGAATCAATGCAAAATAAATTGAAAGAATTTGAAATTTGGCAAAAATGTATCTGTTCTCGTTTTTTTTCGAACATATCGCGATAAAATGACGAAAATTAAGACAAATTAGTGGATAAGATTTGAAATTTCGCTAAAACAATCCGTTTTCGTTGCTTTTTTTGATAATATCTCGATGAAATGACAAAAATTACGGCGAAGTAGAGGAAAAAATTGAAATTTCGAGTAAATTCACTGTTTATCGTGGATTTTTTCGATAATATCTTGACAAAATGACGTAAATAAAGGAAAAATAGTGGAAAAAATTGAAATTTCGCTTAAATTATCCGTTTATCGTAAATTTTTTCGATCATATATTGATAAAATGATGAAAATTAAGGAAAAATAGTAAAAAAATGGAAATTTCGATAAACTTTTCCGTTTTTTGTGAATATTTTTATTCATATCTCGACAAAAGGATAAAATTTTGGGAAAAATAGAAAATAGAGATTCAATTAAAGAAAAATGGTGGAAATAATTGTAATTTTACTAAAATTATCCGTTTATAGTGGATTTTTTCGATCATATCTCGATAAAATGACGAAAATTAAGGCAAAATAGAGGAAACAAATTGAAATTTCGCGTAAATTAATTGTTTTTTATGGATTTTTTCGGTTATATCTCAATAAAATGACGAAAATTAAGGCAAAATAAAGGAAAAAATTGAAATTTCTTTAAAATTATCGGTTTTTCTTTGCTTTTTTCGATCATATATCGATAAAATGACGAAAATTAAGGAAAAATAGTAAAAGAATTTAAATTTCGATAAAATAATCCGTTTTTCGTGGATTTTTTTCGATAATATCTCGACAAAATGACGTAAATAAAGGAAAAATAGTGGAAAAAAATCGATATTTCGCTAAATTTATCTGTTTTTCGTGGATTTTTTCGATCATATCCCGATAAAATGACGAAAATTAAGGCAGAATAGAGGAAATAAATATAAATTTCTCTAAAATTCTCCGTTTTCGTTGCTTTCTGCGATCATTTCTGGAAAAAAAGACGAAAATTGAGGCAAAATAGAGGAAAGAAATAGAAATTTTAAGTAAATTAACTGTTTTTCGTGGATTTTTTCGATAATATCTCGACAAAATGACGTAAATAAAGGAAAAATAGTGGAAAAATGGAAATTTCGCTAAAATTATCCGTTTTTCTTGGATTTTTTCGATCATATCACGATAAAATGACGAAAATTAAGGCAAAATAGGGGAAAGAAATTGAAATTTCGCTTAAATTATCCGTTTATCGTAATTTTTTTCGATCATATATTGATAAAATGAAGAAAATCAAGGAAAAATAGTAACAAAATGGAAAATTCGATAAACTTTTCCGTTTTTCGTGAATATTTTAAATCATATCTTGACCAAAGAATAAAATTTTGGGGAAAATAGAAAAAAGAGATTCAATTAAAGAAAAATGGTGGAAAAAATTGTAATTTTACTAAAATTATCCGTTTTTACTGGATTTTTTCGATCATATCTCGATAAAATGACGAAAATTAAGGCAAAATAGAGGAAAAAAATTGAAATTTCGCGTAAATTAACTGTTTTTCGTGGATTGCTTCGATCACATCTTGACAAAAATACGTTAATAAAGGAAAAATAGTGGAAAAAAATGAAAATTTCGCTAAAATTAACTGTTTTTCGTGGATTTTTTCGATAATATCTCGACAAAATGACGTAAATAAAGGAAAAATAGTGGAAAAAATGGAAATTTCGCTAAAATTATCCGTTTTTCGTGGATTTTTTCGATCATATCACGATAAAATGACGAAAATTAAGGCAAAATAGGGGAATGAAATTGAAATTTCGCGTAAATTAATTGTTTCTCATGGATTTTTTAGGTCATATCTCGATAAAATGACGAAAATTAAGGAAAAATAGTATTATAAAATAAAAATTTCGCTAAAATTATCCGCTTATATTATTATTATCTAAAATTAGAGGGAAAAAATGATATTTCGCTGAAATAGTTCGTTTTTGTTCCTTTTTTCGAACATATCTTGATAAAATTACAAGAATCAATGCAAAATAAATTGAAAGAATTTGAAATTTGGCAAAAATGTATCTGTGCTCGTTTCTTTTTTCGAACATATCGCGTTAAAATGACGAAAATTAAGACAAATTAGTGGATAAGATTTGAAATTTCGCTAAAACTATCCAATTTCGTTGCTTTTTTAGATAATATCTCGATGAAATCACAAAAATTACGGGCGAGGTAGAGGAAAAAAATTGAACTTTCGAGTAAATTAACTGTTTTTCGTGGATTTTTTCGATAATATCTTGACAAAATGACGTAAATAAAGGAAAAAAAGTGAAAAAAAATGGAAATTTCGCTAAAATTATTCGTTTTTCGTGGAATTTTTCGATCATATCACGTTAAAATGACGAAAATTAAGGAAAAATAGGGGAAAGAAATAGAAATTTCGCTTAAATTATCCGTTTATCTTAAATTTTTTCGATCATATATCGATAAAATGAAGAAAATCAAGGAAAAATATTAAAAAATGGAAATTTCGATAAACTTTTCCGTTTTTTGTGAATATTTTTAATCATATCTCGACAAAAGGATAAAATTTTGGGGAAAATAGAAAAAAGAGATTTAATTAAAGAAAAATGGTGGAAAATTGTAATTTTAATAAAATTATCCGTTTTTAGTGGATTTTTTCGATCATATCTCGATAAAATGACGAAAATTAAGGCAAAATAGAGGAAAGAAATTGAAATTTCGCGTAAATTAATTGTTTCTCATGGATTTTTTCGGTCATATATCGATAAAATGACGAAAATTAAAAAAAAATATTAAAAAAATAACAATTTCGCTAAAATTATCCGCTTATATTATTATTATCTAAAAATAGAGGGAAAAAATGATATTTCGCTGAAATAGTTCGTTTTTGTTCTTGATAAAATTACAAGAATCAATGCAAAATAAATTGAAAGAATTTGAAATTTGGCAAAAATGTATCTGTTCTCGTTTTTTTTCGAACATATCGCGATAAAATGACGAAAATTAAGACAAATTAGTGGATAAGATTTGAAATTTCGCTAAAACAATCCGTTTTCGTTGCTTTTTTTGATAATATCTCGATGAAATGACAAAAATTACGGCGAAGTAGAGGAAAAAATTGAAATTTCGAGTAAATTAACTGTTTATCGTGGATTTTTTCGATAATATCTTGACAAAATGACGTAAATAAAGGAAAAATAGTGGAAAATATTGAAATTTCGCTTAAATTATCTGTTTATCGTAAATTTTTTCGATCATATATTGATAAAATGATGAAAATTAAGGAAAAATAGTAAAAAAATGGAAATTTCGATAAACTTTTCCGTTTTTTGTGAATATTTTTATTCATATCTCGACAAAAGGATAAAATTTTGGGAAAAATAGAAAAAAGAGATTCAATTAAAGAAAAATGGTGGAAATAATTGTAATTTTACTAAAATTATCCGTTTATAGTGGATTTTTTCGATCATATCTCGATAAAATGACGAAAATTAAGGCAAAATAGAGGAAACAAATTGAAATTTCGCGTAAATTAATTGTTTTTTATGGATTTTTTCGGTTATATCTCAATAAAATGACGAAAATTAAGGCAAAATAAAGGAAAAAATTGAAATTTCTTTAAAATTATCGGTTTTTCTTTGCTTTTTTCGATCATATATCGATAAAATGACGAAAATTAAGGAAAAATAGTAAAAGAATTTAAATTTCGATAAAATAATCCGTTTTTCGTGGATTTTTTCGATAATATCTCGACAAAATGACGTAAATAAAGGAAAAATAGTGGAAAAAAATCGATATTTCGCTAAATTTATCTGTTTTTCGTGGATTTTTTCGATCATATCCCGATAAAATGACGAAAATTAAGGCAAAATAGAGGAAATAAATATAAATTTCTTTAAAATTCTCCGTTTTCGTGCTTTTTTCTATCATATTTCGATAAAGTGACGAAATTTAATGCACAATAGAAAAAAATAGATAATTTCGGTGAAATTATCCGTTTTTGTTGCTGTCTGCGATCATTTCTCGAAAAAAAGACGAAAATTGAGGAAATAAATTGAAATTTTGGTGAAATTATCATCTTCAATCCTTTTTTCAATCATATTTCGATAAAATGACTAAAATTAAGGAAAAATAGTGGGAAAAATTTCATATTTTGAAAAAAATTATCCGTTTATTATATATGGAGTCGGCCTCCATTAGTCGATTGCCGGAATCAAACTCATGGAGTCGAACTACAATTTCCGACCTGCCAAATTGGAACGCCCAAAGTTGAACTACCGGAGTCGACTTTTCATAACTGTCTTGCCTCAATTGTCCTCCCTGTAATCTACCTCATCAGGTCGATCTCGGGTCATCGACCTTGGGTCATAGACCTCGGGTCATACCCCGAGAGTCTTCCCGGAACTACCTACCGGATTAGTCGTCCCGGAGCCGACCACCAGAAGTCGAAATCCCGATGTCGATCTCCCGGAGTCGAACTCCTGGAGTAGACCTCCCGGAGTTTACCTCCCGGATTCGACCTCCCGAAGTTAACCTCTCGGAGATGACTTCCAGGATTCAACCTACCGGAGTCGAAGTCCTGTACTCGATTCCCCGAATCCGAACACCCCGAGTTGACCTACCGGTGTCTACTTCCAATAATGGTCCTGCCTGAATTGACCTCCCGTAATCGATCTCCCGGAATCGACACCACCTAGTTAATCTTGGTTCATCGATCTCGGGTTATTGACATCCGGTTATCAACCTTGGGTCATCGACCTCCAGGAATCATCCTCGGGTCATCGACCTCGGGTCATCTACCTCGGGTCATCGACCTTGGGTCATTGACCTCAGGGTCATTGACCGCAGGGTCATCGACCTCGGGTTATCGACCTTGGGTCATCGACCTCAGGGTCATTGACCTCAGGGTCATCGACCTCTGGTCATATACCCCGGACAATCGACCTCGGGTCATCGACAGCGGGTCATCAACCTCGAGTCATCGACCAAGGTCATCACGATAAAATAACGATAATGAGTGCGAATTTAAAAAAAAAATTGAGATTTCGCTTAAACTATCCGTTTTCGTTTTTTTTTTCGATCATATCTCGATAAAATCGCGAAAATTAAGGAAAAATATGGGAAAAAGATAGAAAATTTTGGTGAAATTAATTGTTTCATTGCTTATTTTCTAACATATCACGAATAAATGAAAAAAATTATGATAAATAGTGCAAGAAAATTGAAATTTCGGTGAAGTTAACCGTTTTCGTTGCTTTTTTTTATTATAATACGATGTATGGACAAAAATTAAGGAAAAATATAGAATGAAATTGAAATTTTACTAAAAATAACCGTTTTCGTTGCTTTTTTCGATCATATCTCGAAAAAATAGACAAAAATTTAGGTAAAATAGAGGAAAAAATTTAAATTTCGCTAAAATTATCTGTTTTCGTAGCTTTTTTCGATCATATATCGATAAAATGACGAAAATCAAGGAAAAATAGTAAAAAAATGGAAATTTCGATATAATTTTCCGTTTTCGTGAATATATTTAATCATATCTCGACAAAATGATAAAATTTTGGGAAAAATAGAAAAAAGAGATTCAATTAAAGAAAAATGGTGGAAAAAATTGTAATTTTAATAAAATTATCCGTTTTTAGTGGAATTTTTCGATCATATCTCGATAAAATGAAGAAAATCAAGGAAAAATAGTAAAAAAATGGAAATTACGATAAACTTTTCCGTTTTTTGTGAATATTTTTAATCATATCTCGACAAAAGGATAAAATTTTGGGAAAAATAGAAAAAAGAGATTCAATTAAAGAAAAATGTTAGAAAAAATTGTAATTTTAATAAAATTATCCGTTTTTAGTGGATTTTTTCGATCATATCTCGATAAAATGACGAAAATTAAGGCAATATAGAGGAAAAAAATTGAAATTTCGCTAAAGTTATCTGTTTTCGTTCCTTTTTTTCGATCATATCTCGATAAAATGACGAAAATTAAATCAAAATAAGGTAATGAAATTAAACATTCTGATAGAATTCATCTGTTTTCGTTGCTGACGGAATTTTGTTAAATAAGAGGAAAAACAAATTAAAATTTCACTTAAAATATCCGTTTTCGATGCTATTTTCATCATATCTTGAAAAAATGAAGAAATTAAGGGCAATATAAAGGAAAAAAATTGCAATTTCGGTGAAATTATCTGCTTTCGTTCCTTTTTTCGATCATATCGCGATAAAATGACGAAAATTAAGACAAATTAGTGGATAAGATTTGAAATTTCGCTAAAACTATCCGTTTTCGTTGCTTTTTTTGATAATATCTCGATGAAATGACAATAATTACGGCAATGTAGACGAAAAAAATTGAAATTTCGAGAAAATTAACTGTTTTTTGTGGATTTTATCGATTATATCTCGACAAAATGACGTTGATAAAGGAAAAATAGTGGATAAAAATGGAAATTTCGCAAAAATTATCTGTTTTTCTTGGATTTTTTCGATCATATCACGATAAAATGACTAAAATCAAGGCAAAATAGAGGCAATAAATATAAATTTATCTAAAATTATCCGTTTTCGTTGCTTTTTTCTATCATATCTCGATAAAATGACGAAATTTAATGCACAATAGAAGAAACATAGATAATTTCGGTGAAATTATCCGTTTTTGTTGCTTTCTTCGATCAGTTCTCGAAAAAAAGACGACAATTGAGGAAATAAATTGAAATTTCGGTGAAATTATCATCTTCAATCCTTTTTTTAATCATATTTCGATAAAATGACGAAAATTAAGGCAAAATAGAGGGAAAAATTTGATATTTCGCTAAAAATTATCCGTATATTATATATGGAGTCGGCCTCCGTAAGACGATTGCCGGAATCAAACTCATGGAGTCGAACTACAATTGTCGACCTGCCAAATTCGACCGCCCAAAGTTGAACCACCGGAGTCGACTTTTCATAACTGTCTTGCCTCAATTGTCCTCCCTGTAATCTACATCATCGAGTCGATCTCGGGTCATCGACCTTGGGTCATCGACCTCGGGTCATAGACCAAGAGTCATCCCGGAACTACCTACCGGATTAGTCGTCCCGGAGCCGACCACCAGAAGTCGAAATCCCGATGTCGATCTCCCGGAGTCGAACTCCTGGAGTAGACCTCCCGGAGTTTACCTCCTGGACTCGACCTCCCGAAGTTAACTTTCGGAGACGACTTCCAGGATTCAACCTACCGGAGTTGAAGTCCTGGAGTCGATTCCTCGAATCCGACCATCCCGAGTTGACCCACCGGTGTCTACTTCCAATAATGGTCCTGCCTGAATTGACCTCCCGTTCTCGATCTCCCGGAATCGACACCACCTAGTTAATCTTGGTTCATCGATCTCGGGTTATTGACATCCGGTTATCAACCTTGGGTCATCGACCTCCAGGAATCATCCTCGGGTCATCGACCTCGGGTCATCTACCTCGGATCATCGACCTTGGGTATCGAACTCAGGGTCATTGACCTCAGGGTCATCTACCTCGGGTCATCGACCTTGGGTCATCGAACTCAGGGTCATTGACCTCAGGGTCATGGACATCTGGTCATATACCCAGGGCAATCAACCTCGAGTCATCGACCAAGGTCATCACGATAAAATAACGAAAATCTGTGCGAAATTAAAAATTGAAATTTAGCTTAAATTATCCGTTATTCGTAAATTTTTTCGATCATATATCGATAAAATGACAAAAATTAAGGAAAATAGTAAAAAAATGGAAATTTCGATAAAATTATCTGTTTTCGTTCCTTTTTTCATTCATATCTCGATAAAATGACGAAAATTAAGGCAAAATAAGGGAATGAAATTAAACATTCTGATAGAATTCATCTCTTTTCGATGCTGACGGAATTTTGGTAAATTAGAGGAAAAAAATTAAAATTTCGCTTAAATTATCCGTTTTCGATGCCTTTTTCATCATATCTTGAAAAAAATGAAGAAATTAAGGGCAAAATATAGGAAAAAAATTGCAATTTCGGAGAAATTATTTGTTTTCATTGCTATTTTCGATCATATCTCGAAAGGAGAAGGAAATTAAAGGCAAAATAAGGGAAAAAATTTAAAATATCGATTGAATTCATCCGTTTTCGTTGCTTTTTTCGATCAGATCTCGATAAATCAGCGAAAATAAGTAAAAATAGAGGAAAAATGGATATTTCGGTAAAATAGTTAGTTTTTGTTCCTTTTTTCGATCATATCTTGATAATATGACAAAAATTAATTCAAAATAGATTGAAAGAATTTGAAATTTGGCTAAAATGTGTCTGATCCCGATGCTTTTTTCGAACATATCGAAATAAAATGACGAAATTTAAGACAAATTAGAGGATAAGATTTGAAATTTCGCTAAAACTATCCGTTTTCGTTGCTTTTTTAGATAATATCTCGATGAAATGACAAAAATTACGGCAAAGTAGAGGAAAAAAATTGAAATTTCTTTAAAATTATCGGTTTTCTTTGCTTTTTTCGATCAAATTTCGATAAAATGACGAAATTTAAACCAAAAAAGAGGAAAAAAAATTGAAATTTCGCGTAAATTAATTGTTTCTCATGGATTTTTTCGGTCATATCTCGATAAAATGACGAAAATTAAGCTAAAATAGAGGAAAAAAATTGAAATTTCTTTAAAATTATCGGTTTTCCTTGCTTTTTTCGATCATATATCGATAAAATGACGAAAATTAAGGAAAAATAGTAAAAAAATTCAAATTTCGATAAAATAATCCGTTTTTCGTGGATTTTTTCGATAATTACTAGATAAATTGACGAAAATTAAGGCATAATAGAGGAAAGAAATTGAAATTTCAAGTAAATCAACAGTTTTTCGTGGATTTTTTCGATCATATCTCGATAAAAAAACGTAAATAAAGGAAAAATAGTGGAAAAAAATGAAAATTTCGCTAAACTTATCGGTTTTTCGTGGAAATTTTCGATCATATCACGATAAAGTGCCAAAAATGAAGGCAAAATAGGGGAAAGAAATTGAAATTTTGCTTAAATTATCCGTTTATCGTAAATTTTTTCGATCATATATCGATAAAATGACGAAAATTAAGGAAAAATAGTAAAAAAATAAAAATTTCGCTAAAATTATCCGCTTATATTATTATTATCTAAAAATAGAGGGGAAAAATTATATTTCGCTGAAATAGTTCGTTTTTGTTCCTTTTTTCGAACATATCTTGATAAAATTACAAGAATCAATGCAAAATAAATTGAAAGAATTTGAAATTAGGCAAAAATGTTTCTGTTCTCGTTTCTTTTTTCGAACTTATCGCGATAAAATGACGAGAATTAAGACAAATTAGTGGATAAGATTTGAAATTTCGCTAAAACTATCCGTTTTCGTTTCTTTTTGTGATAATATCTCGATGAAATGACAAAAATTACGGCAAAGTAGAGGAAAAAAATTGAAATTTCGAGTAAATTAACTGTTTTTCGTGGATTTTTTCGATAATATCTTGACAAAATGACGTAAATAAAGGAAAAATAGTGGAAAAAATGGAAATTTCGCTAAAATTATCCGTTTTTCGTTTTTATTTACGATCATATCTCGCTAAAATGACGAAATATTAGGCTAAATAGAAAAAATAAATTCAAATTTTGCTTAAATTTTAGTTTTCATTTTTTTTTCGATCGTATCTCGATAAAATGACGAAAATAAAGGAAAATAGGGGAAAAGCATTGAAATTTAGTTAAACTTTTCCGTTTTCGTTGCTTTTATCGATAATATCTCGATAAAATGACCAACATTAATTCAACATAGAGTAAAAAAACCGAAATTTCCCTAACATTATCCGTTTTCGTTGCCTTTTTCAATAATTTCTCGATTATATTACGAAAATAAGGCAATATAGAGGAAAAAAATAAAAATTTTCGTAAAATTATCCGTTTTCGTTGCTTTTCCCAATCTTATCTTTATAAATTGACGAAAATTAATGCAAAATAGAGAAAAAAAATCGAAATTTCGTTACAATTATCCGTTTTCATTGCTTTTTTCGATTGTAGAGTCTATGATGACTATAATAATGGCATAATAGAGGAAAAAAAATTGAAATTTCGCTAAAATTATCCGTTTTCGTTTCTTTTTTCGATCACATCTCGATAAAATGAGAAAATGAAGAAAAAAAGCAGAAAAAATGGAAAGTTCGCTAAAATAATCCGTTTTCGTTTCTTTTTTCGATAATAATTCGATTATGTAGCGAAAATAAGGTAACATGGAGGAAAAAAATTAAAATTTCGGTGAAATTATACGTTTTCGCTGCCTTTTTCAATCATATCAGGATAAATTGACGAAAAGTAAGGCAAAATAAGGTAAAAAAATAGAAATTTCGCAAAAATGACCGGTTTGTGTTGCTTTATTCGATCATATGCCGATAAAAGTACGAAAATTAAGGAAAAATTGAAAAATTAATTGAAATTTTGTAAAACTTTCCGTTTTCGTTGCTTTTTCGATCGTATCTCGATAAAATGACGAAAAAGAATGCAAAATAGGGAAATGCAATGAAATTAAGTTAAACTTTTCCGTTTCTGTTGCTTTTTTCGATAATATCTCGAAAAAATGACGAAAATAAATTTAACATAATATAAAATTGAAATCGAAATTATCCTAAAATTTTCCGTTTTTGTTTCATTTTTGATCATATCTCGATAAATAGGCGAAAATAAAGGCAAAATAGAGAAAAAGGTTGAAATATCGCTAAAATCATTCATTTTCGTTGCTTTTTTCGATCATATCACAATAAAATGACGAAAATTAAGCATAAATAGAGGAAAAATATTACAATTACGATAAAGTTATCCGTATTCGTCGCTTTCCACGATCATATCTCGATACAATGACAATAATTTAGTTAATATAGAGGGTAAAAATTAAAATTTCGCTAAAATTATCCGTTTTCGTTGCTTTTTTCGATAATATCTAGATTATGTTTCGAAAATCAAGGAAAATTAGGGAAAAAGCATTGAAATTTAGTTAAACTTTTCCGTTTTCGTTGCTTTTATCAATCATATCTCGATAAAATGACGAAGATTAATTCAACATAGCGTAAAAAACTGAAATTTCCCTAAAATTATCCGTTTTCGTTCCTTTTTTGGATCTTATCTAGTTAAACGACGAAATTTAAGGCAAAATAGATGAAACAATTGAAATTTCACTAAAAGTATCAATTTTCGTTATTTTTTTAAATCATATATTGTCAAAATGATTATAATTATGGCAAAATAGAGGAAAAAAATTAAACTTTTTGCTAAAATAATCCGTTTTCGGTCCTTTCTTTGATCATATCTCGATTAAATGACAAAAATTAAGGCAATTTAGAAGAAAAAATTAAAATTTCGCTAAAATTATCCGTTTTCGGTGCTTTTTTCGATGATATCTCGATAAAATGAGAAAAATGAGGCAAAATAGAGGAAGAATATTAAAATTTCGAAAATATCTGGATGATTTGACGAAAAAAGGCAAAATAGAGCTTTAAAATTAAAATTTCGCTTAAATTGTCCGTTTTCGTTGATTTATAATATCATTATTATATTACGAAAATTATGGCAAAATAGAGGAAAAAAATTAAAATTTCAATGAAATGATCCGTTTTCGTTGCTTTTTTCGATAATATCTCGATTATATTACAAAAATTAAGGAAAATAGAGAAAAAATTGAAATTTCTGTGAAATTATCCGTTTTCGTTGCTTCTTTAAATCTTATATGGATAAAATGACGAAAATTAAGGCAAAATAGAATAAAAAAATTGAAATTTCACTAAAATTATTTCAATGAAATTTCCTGTTTTCGTTCTTATTTTCGATCATATCTCGCAAAAATGACGAAATATTAGGCAAAATAGAAAAAATAATTTGAAATTTTGCATAAATTTTCCGTTATCATTGCTTTTTTCGGTCGTATCTCGATAAAATGACGAAAATTAAGGAAAATAGTGGAAAAGCATTGAAATTTAGTAAAACGTTTCCGTAAATAGTGCATTAAAATTGAAATTTCGCTAAAATTGTCCGTTTTCGTTGATTTTTATATAATATCACGATTATATTACGAAAATTATGGCAAAATAGAGGAAAAAAATTATAATTTCAATGAAATGATCCGTTTTCGTTGCTTTTTTCGATAATATCTCGATTATATTACAATAATTAAGGAAAATAGAGAAAAAATTCTTTAAATCTTATATGGATAAAATGACGAAAAAATTAAGGCAAAATAGAATAAAAAAATTGAAATTTCACTAAAATTATTTCAATGAAATTTCCCGTTTTCGTTCTTATTTGTGATCATATCTCGCTAAAATGACGAAATATTAAGCAAATTAGAAGAAATAAATTGAAATTTTGCTTAAATTTTCCGTTTTCGTTGCTTTTTTCGATCGTATCTCGATAAAAAGACGAAAATTAAGAGAAAATAGGGGAAAAGCATTGAAATTTAGTTAAACTTTTCCGTTTTCGTTGCTTTTATCGATACGATTTATCGTTAATATCTCGATAAAATGACGAAGATTAATTCAGCATAGAGTAAAAAAACCGAAATTTCCCTAACATTATCCGTTTTCGTTGCTTTGTTCGATAATTTCTCGATTATACTACGAAAATTAATGCAATATAGAGGAAAAAAATAAAAATTTTGGTGAGATTATCCGTTTTCGTTTCTTTTCCCAATCTTATCTGGATAAATCGACGAAAATTATTGCAAAATAGAGTTAAAAAATCGAAATTTTGTTAAAATTATCCGTTTTCGTTCATTTTTTCGATCTTATCTTGATAAATTGACGAAAATTAAGGCAAAATAGAGTAAAAGAAATTGAAATTTCGCTAAAACTATCCGTTTTCGTTCTTATTTACGATCATATTTCGCTAAAATTACGAAATATTAGGCAAAAAAAAAAATGAATGGAAATTTTTCTTAAATTTTCCGTTTTCGTTTTTTTTTCGATCGTATCTCGATACAATGACAAAAATTAAGGAAAATAGGGGAAAAGCATCGAAATTTAGTTAAACTTTTCCGTTTTCGGTGCTTCTATCGATAATATCTCGATAAAATGAGGAAGATTAATTCAACATAGAGTAAAAAAACCGAAATTTCCTTGACATTATCCGTTTTCGTTGCTTTTCCCAATCTTATCTTGATAAATTGACGAAAATTAATGCAAAATAGAGTAAAAAAATCGAAATTTCGTTAAAATTATCCGTTTTCGTTCATTTTTTCGAGCTTATCTAGATAAAACGTCGAGATTTAATCCAAAATAGAGGATAAAAATTGAAATTTCAATAAAATTTTCCGTCTTCATTGCATTTTTCGATTGTATATACTATGATGACTATAATTATGGCAAAAAAGAGGAAAAAAAATTGAAATTTCGCTAAAATTATCCGTTTTCGTTGATTTATAATATCATTATTATATTACGAAAATTATGGCAAAATAGAGGAAAAAAATTATAATTTCAATGAAATGATCCGTTTTCGTTTTTCTTTTTCGTTTTGCTTTTTTCGATAATAATTCGATTATGTAGCGAAAATAAGGTAAAATGGAGGAAAAATTAAAATTTCGGTGAAATTATGCGTTTTCGCTGCCTTTTTCAATCATATCAGGATAAATTGACGAAAAGTAAGGCAAAATAAGGTAAAAAAATAGAAATTTCGCAAAAATGACCGGTTTGTGTTGCTTTATTCGATCATATGCCGATAAAAGTACGAAAATTAAGGAAAAATTGAAAAAATTAATTGAAAATTTGTAAAACTTTCCGTTTTCGTTGCTTTTTTCGATCGTATCTCGATAAAATGACGAAAAAGAATGCAAAATAGGGAAAAGCAATGAAATTTAGTTAAACTTTTCCGTTTCTGTTGCTTTTTTCGATAATATCTCGAAAAAATGACGAAAATAAATTTAACATAATATAAAATTGAAATCGAAATTATCCTAAAATTTTCCGTTTTTGTTTCATTTTTGATCATATCTCGATAAATAGGCGAAAATAAAGGTAAAATAGAGAAAAAGGTTGAAATATCGCTAAAATCATTCATTTTCGTTGCTTTTTTCGATCATATCACAATAAAATGACGAAAATTAATCATAAATAGAGGAAAAAAATTACAATTACGATAAAGTTATCCGTTTTCGTCGCTTTCATCGATCATATCTCGATACAATGACGATAATTTAGTTAATATAGAGGGTAAAAATTAAAATTTCGCTAAAATTATCCGTTTTCGTTGCTTTTTTCGATAATATCTCGATTATGTTTCGAAAATCAAGGAAAATTTGGGAAAAAGCATTGAAATTTAGTTAAACTTTTCAGTTTTCGTTGCATTTATCGATCATATCTCGATAAAATGACGACGATTAATTCAACATAGCGTAAAAAACTGAAATTTCCCTAAAATTATCCGTTTTCGTTCCTTTTTTGGATCTTATCTAGTTAAACGACGAAATTTAAGGCAAAATAGATGAAAGTATTGAAATTTCACTAAAAGTATCAGTTTTCGTTATTTTTTTAAATCATATATTGTCAAAATGATTATAATTATGGCAAAATAGAGGAAAAAAATTAAACTTTTTGCTAAAATAATCCGTTTTCGGTCCTTTCTTTGATCATATCTCGATTAAATGACAAAAATTAAGGCAATTTAGAAGAAAAAATTAAAATTTCGCTAAAATTATCCGTTTTCGGTGCTTTTTTCGATGATATCTCGATAAAATGAGAAAAATGAGGCAAAATAGAGGAAAAATATTAAAATTTCGAAAATATCTGGATGAATTGACGAAAAAAGGCAAAATAGAGCATTAAAATTAAAATTTCGCTAAAATTGTCCGTTTTCGTTGATTTATAATATCATTATTATATTACGAAAATTATGGCAAAATAGAGGAAAAAAATTATAATTTCAATGAAATGATCCGTTTTCGTTCCTTTTTTCGATAATATCTCGATTATATTACAAAAATTAAGGCAAAATAGAGAAAAAATTGAAATTTCGGTGAATTTATCCGTTTTCGTTGCTTCTTTCAATCTTATATGGATAAAATGATGAAAATTAAGGCAAAATAGAATAAAAAAAATTGAAATTTCACTAAAAGTATCCGGTTTCGTTGCTGTTTTCGATAATTTCTCGATTATACTACGAAAATTAAGGCAATATAGAGGAAAAAAATTGAAATTTTGGTAAAATTATCCGTTTTCGTTGCTTTTTTCGATCGTATCTCGAAAAATGACGAAAAAGAATGCAATATAAGGAAAAAGCAATGAAATTTAGTTAAACTTTTCCGTTTCTGTTGCTTTTTCGACAATATCTCGAAAAAATGACGAAAATTAATTTAACATAATATAAAATTGAAATCGAAATTTCCCTAAAATTTTCCGTTTTTGTTTCATTTTTGATCATATCTCGATAAATAGGCGAAAATAAAGGCAAAATAGAGAAAAAGGTTGAAATGTCGCTAAAATCATTCATTTTCGTTGCTTTTTTTGATCATATCTCAATAAAATGTCGAAAATTAAGCATAAATAGAGGAAAATATTACAATTGCGATAAAGTTATCCGTTTTCGTCGCTTTCATCGATCATATCTCGATACAATGACAATAATTTAGTTAATATAGAGGGTAAAAATTAAAATTTCGCTAAAATTATCCGTTTTCGTTGCTTTTTTCGATAATATCTCGATTATGTTTCGAAAATCAAGGAAAATTAGGGAAAAGCATTGAAATTTAGTTAAAATTTTCCGTTTTCGTTGCTTTTATCGATCATATCTCGATAAAATGACGAAGATTAATTCAAATTAGCGTAAAAACTGAAATTTCCCTAAAATTATCCGTTTTCGTTCCTTTTTTGGATCTTAACTAGTTAAACGACGAAATTTAAGGCAAAATAGATGAAAAAATTGAAATTTCACTAAAAGTATCCGTTTTCGTTATTTTTTTCAATCGTATATTGTCAAAATGACTAGAATTATGGCAAAATAGAGGAAAAAAATTAAAATTTTGCTAAAATAATCCGTTTTCGGTCCTTTCTTGGATCATATCTCGATGAAATGAGAAAAATGAGGCAAAATAGAGGAAAAATATTAAAATTTCGAAAATATCTGGATGAATTGACGAAAAAATGCAAAATAAAGCATTAAAATTAAATTTTCGCTAATATTGTCCGTTTTCGTTGATTTTTATATAATATATCGATTATATTACAAAAATTAAGGCAAAATAGAGGAAAAAATTAAAATTTCAATGAAATGATCCGTTTTCGTTGCTTTTTTCGATAATTTCTCGATTATATTACAAAAATTAAGGCAAGATAAAGAAAAAATTGAAATTTCGGTGAAATATTCCGTTTTCGTTGCTTCTTTAAATCTTATATGGATAAAATGACGAAAATTAAGGCAAAATAGAATAAAAAAATCGAAATTTCGTTAAAATTATCCGTTTTCGTTCATTTTTTCGATCTTATCTGGATAAAATCACCAAGATTAAGGCAAAATAGCATAAAAAAATTGAAGTTTCGCTAAAATTATTTCAATGAAATTTCCCGTTTTCGTTCTTATTTACGATCATATCTCGCTAAAATAACGAAATATTAGGCAAAATAGAAAGAATAAATTGAAATTTTGCTAAAATTTTCCGTTTTCATTGCTTTTTTCGGTCGTATCTCGATAAAATGACGAAAATTAAGGAAAATAGGGGAAAAGCAGTGAAATTTAGTTAAACATTTCCGTTTTCGTTGCTTTTAACGATAATATCTCGATAAAATGACAAAGATTAATTCAACATAGAGTAAAAAAACCGTAATTTCCCTAACATTGTCCGGTTTCGTTGCTTTTTTCGATAATTTCTCGATTATACTACGAAAATTAATGCAATATAGGGGAAAAAAAAGAAATTTCGGTAAAATTATCCGTTTTAGTTGCTTTTTTGGATCATATCTCGATAAAATGTCGAAAATTTAGATAATATAGAGGAAACTAATTAAAATCTTCGTGAAATTATCCGTTTTCGTTGCTTTTCTCAATCTTATCTGGATAAAATCACAAAAATTAAGGCAAAATAGAATAAAAAAATTGAAATTTCGCTAAAATTATTTCAATGAAATTTCCCGTTTTCATTCTTATTTACGATCATATCTCGATAAAATGACGAAAATTTGGATAATATCGAGGAAACTAATTACAATCTTGGTGAAATTATCCGTTTTCGTTGCTTTTCTCAATCTTATCTGGTTAAATTGACGAAAATTAAGGCAAAATAGAGTAAAGGAAATTGAAATTTCGCTAAAATTATCCGTTTTCGTTGCTTTTTTCGATAATATCTCGATTATGTTTCGAAAATCAAGGAAAATTAGGGAAAAAGCATTGAAATTTAGTTAAACTTTTCCGTTTTCGTTGCTTTTATCGATCATATCTCGATAAAATGACGAAGATTAATTCAACATAGCGTAGGAACTGAAATTTCCCTTAAATTATCCGTGTTCGTTTCTTTCCTTTATCATATCTCGATTAAATGACAGTAATTATAAGGCTAAAAAATGACGTAATATTAGGCAAAATAGATGAAAAAATTGAAATTTCACTAAAAGTATCAGTTTTCGTTATTTTTTTCAATCATATATTGTCAAAATGACTATAATTATGGCAAAATAGAGGAAAAAAATTAATTTTTTTTCTAAAATAATCCGTTTTCGGTCCTTTCTTCGATCATATCTCGATTAAATGAGAAAAATGAGGCAAAATAGAGGAAAAATATTAAAATTTCAATGAAATGATCCGTTTTCGTTGCTTTTTTGGATCATATCTCGATTATATTACGAAAATTAAGGCAAAATAGAGAAAAAATTGAAATTTCGGTGAAATTATCCGTTTTCGTTGCTTCTTTAAATCTTATATGGATAAAATGACGAAAATTAAGGCAAAATAGAATAAAAAAATTGAAATTTCGCTAAAATTATAAAATGAAATTTCCAGTTTCCGTTCTTATTTACGATCATATCTCGCTAAAATGACGAAATATTAGGCAAAATAGATGAAAAAATTGAAATTTCACTAAAAGTATCAGTTTTCGTAATTTTTTTCAATCATATATTGTCAAAATGACTATAATTATGGCAAAATAGAGGAAAAAAATTAATTTTTTTTCTAAAATAATCCGTTTTCAGTCCTTTCTTCGATCATATCTCGATTAAATGAGAAAATTAAGGCAAAATAGAAATAAAAAATTGAAATTTCACTAAAACTATCCGGTTTCGTTGCTGTTTTCGATTATTTCTCGATTATACTACGAAAATTAAGGCAATATAGAGAAAAAAAAATGAAATTTCGGTAAAATTATCCGTTTTCGTTGCTTTTTTGGATCATATCTCGATAAAATGACGAAAATTTAGATAATATAGAGGAAACTAATTAATATCTTGGTGAAATTATCCGTTTTCGTTGCTTTTCTCAATCCTATCTGGATAAAATCACAAAAATTAAGGCAAAATAGAATAAAAAAATTGAAATTTCGCTAAAATTATTTCAATGAAATTTCCCGTTTTCGTTCTTATTTACGATCATATCTCGCTAAAATGACGAAATATTAGGCAAAATAAAAAAAATTAAATTGAAATTTTGCTAACATTTTCCATTTTCATTGCTTTTTTCGGTCGTATCTCGATAAAATGACGAAAATTAAGGAAAATAGGGGAAAAGCATTGAAATTTAGTTAAACATTTCCGTTTTAGTTGCTTTTAACGATAATATCTCGATAAAATGACGAAGATTAATTCAACATAGAGTAAAAAAATCGAACTTTCCCTACATTATCCGGTTTCGTTGCTTTTTTCGATAATTTCTCGATTATACTACGAAAATTAAGGCAATATAGAGGAACAAAATTGAAATTTCGGTAAAATTATCCGTTTTCGTTGCTTTTTTGGATCATATCTCGATAAAATGACGAAAATGTAGATAATATAGAGGAAACTAATTAAAATCTTGGTGAAATTATCCGTTTTCGTTGCTTTTCTCAATCTTATCTGGTTAAATTGACGAAAATTAAGGCAAAATAGAGTAAAGGAAATTGAAATTTCGCTAAAATTATCCGTTTTCGTTGCTTTTTTCGATAATATCTCGATTATGTATCGAAAATCAAGGAAAATTAGGGAAAAAGCATTGAAATTTAGTAAAACTTTTCCGTTTTCGTTGCTTTTATCGATCATATCTCGATAAAATGACGAAGATTAATTCAACATAGCATAAAAACTGAAATTTCCCTAAAATTATCCGTGTTCGTTTCTTTCCTCTATCATATCTCGATTAAATGACTATAATTAAGGCCATTTAGAAGAAAAAATTAAAATTTCGCTAAAATTATCCGTTTTCGTTGCTTTTTTCGATCATATCTCGATTAAATGAGAAAAATGAGGCAAAATAGAGGAAAAATATTAAAATTTCGAAAATATATGGATGAATTGACGAAAAAAGGCAAAATAGAGCATTAAAATTAAAATTTTGCTAAAATTGTCCGTTTTCGTTGATTTTTATATAATATCACGATTATATTACGAAAATTAATGCAAAACAGAGGAAAAAATTAAAATTTCAATGAAATGATCCGTTTTCGTTGCTTTTTTCGATAATATCTCGATTATATTACAAAAATTAAGGCAAAATAGAGAAAAAATTGAAATTTCGGTGAAATTATCCGTTTTCGTTGCTTCTTTAAATCTTATACAGATAAAATGACGAAAATTAAGGCAAAATAGAATAAAAAAATTGAAATTTCGCTAAAATTTTCCGATTTCATTGCTTTTTTCGGTCGTATCTCGATAAAATGACGAAAATTAAGGAAAATAGGGGAAAAGCATTGAAATTTAGTTAAACATTTCCGTTTTCGTTGCTTTTAACGATAATATCTCGATAAAATTACGAAGATTAATTCAACATAGAGTAAAATAATCGAAATTTCCCTAACATTATCCGGTTTCGTTGCTTTTTTCGATAATTTCTCGATTATATTACGAAAATTAAGGCAATATATAGGAAAAAAATTGAAATTTCGGTAAAATTATCCGTTTTCGTTGCTTTTTTGGATCATATCTCGATAAAATGACGAAAATTTAGATAATATAGAGGAAACTATTTAAAATCTTGGTGAAATTATCCGTTTTCGTTGCTTTTCTCTATCTTATCTGGTTAAATTGACGAAAATTAAGGCAAAATAGAGTAAAAGAAATTGAAATTTCGCTAAAACTATCCGTTTTCGTTCTTATTTACGATCAGATCTCGCTAAAATGACGTAAAATTAGGCAAAATAGAAACAATAAATTGAAATTTTGCTTAAATTTTCCGTTTTTGTTGCTCTTTTTGATCGTATCTCGATAAAACGACGAAAAATAAGGAAAATATGGGAAAAGCATTGAAATTTAGTTAAACATCTCCGTTTTCGTTGCTTTTATCGATAATATCTAGATAAAACGTCGAAATTTAATCCAAAATAGAGGATAAAAAATTAAATTTCAATAATATTTTCCGTTTTCATTGCGTTTTTCGATTGTATATTCTATGATGACTATTATTATGGCAAAATATGGGAAAAAAATTGAAATTTCCCTAAAATTATCCGTTTTCGTTTCTTTTTTCGATCACATCTCGATAAAATGAGAAAATGAAGAAAAAAAGCAGAAAAAAATGGAAAGTTCGCTAAATTGATCCGTTTTCGTTGCTTTTATCGATAAGAATTCGATTATGTAGCGAAAATAAGGTAAAATGGAGGAAAAAAATAAAAATTTCGGTAAAATTATACGTATTCGCTGCCTTTTTCAATCATATCAGGATAATTTGACCAAAAATAAGGCAAAATAAGGTAAAAAAATTGAAATTTCGCTAAAATTACCTGTTTTTGTTGCTTTATTCGATCATATCTCGATAAAATGACGAAGATTAATTCAACATAGCGTAAAAAACTGAAATTTCCCTAAAATTATCCGTTTCCGTTCCTTTTCTTGATCATATCTAGTTAAACGACGAAATTTAGGGCAAAATAGATTGAAAAATGGAAATTTCACTAAAAGTATCCGTTTTCGTTATTTTTTCAAATATATATTGTCAAAATGACTATAATTATGGCAAAATAGAGCATTAAAATTAAAATTTCGCTAAAATTGCCTTTTTTCGTTGATTTTTATATAATATAACGATTATATTACGAAAATTATGGCAAAATAGAGGAGGAAAATTAAAATTTCAATGAAATGTTCCGTTTTCGTTGCTTTTTTCGATAATATCTCGATTATATTACAAAAATTAAAGCAAAATAGCATAAAAAAATTGAAAATTTAACTAAAATTCTTTCAATGAAATTTCCCGTTTTCGTTCTTATTTACGGTCATATCTCGCTAAAATGACGAAATATTAGGCAAAATAGAAAAAATAAATTGAAATTTTGCTAAAATTTTCCGTTTTCATTGCTTTTTTCGGTCGTATCTCGATTAAATGACAATAATTAAGGCAATTTACAAGATAAAATTAATATTTCGCTAACATTATCCGATTTCGTTGCTTTTTTCGATCATATCTCGATAAAATGAGAAAAATGAGGCAAAATAGAGCAAAAATATTAAAATTTCGAAAATATCTGGATAAATTGACGAAAAAAGGCAAAATAGAGCATTAAAATTAAAATTTCGCTAAAATTGTCCGTTCTCGTTGATTTTATTCGATTATATTACAAAAATTAAGGCAAAATAGAGAAAAAATTGAAATTTCGGTGAAATTATCCGTTTCCGTTGCTTCTTTAAATCTTATACAGATAAAATGACGAAAATTAAGGCAAAATAGAATAAAAAAATTGAAATTTCGCTAAAATTATTTCAATGAAATTTCCCGTTTTCATTCTTATTTACGATCATATCTCGATAAAATGACGAAAATTTAGATAATATAGAGGAAACTAATTACAATCTTGGTGAAATTATCCGTTTTCGTTGCTTTTCTCAATCTTATCTGGTTTAATTGACGAAAATTAAGGCAAAATAGAGTAAAAGAAATTGAAATTTCGCTAAAACTATCCGTTTTCGTTCTTATTTACGATCATATCTCGCTAAAATGACGAAATATTAGGCAAAATAGATGAAAAAATTGAAATTTCACTAAAAGTAACAGTTTTCGTTATTTTTTTCAATCATATATTGTCAAAATGACTATAATTATGGCAAAATAGAGGAAAAAAATTAAACTTTTTTCTAAAATAATCCGTTTTCGGTCCTTTCTTCGATCATATCTCGATTAAATGAGAAAAATGAGGCAAAATAGAGGAAAAAAATTAAAATTTCAATGAAATGATCCGTTTTCGTTGCTTTTTTCGATAATATCTCGATCATATTACAAAAATTAAGGCAAAATAGAGAAAAAATTGAAATTTCGGTGAAATTATCCGTTTTCGTTGCTTCTTTAAATCTTATATGGATAAAATGACGAAAATTAAGGCAAAATAGAAATAAAAAATTGAAATTTCACTAAAATTATCCGGTTTCGTTGCTGCTTTCGATTATTTCTCGATTATACTACGAAAATTAAGGCAATATAGAGGAAAAAAATTGAAAGTTCGGTAAAATTATCCGTTTTCGTTGCTTTTTTGGATCATATATCGATAAAATGACGAAAAGTTAGATAATATAGAGGAAACTAATTAAAATCTTGGTGAAATTATCCGTTTTCGTTGCTTTTCTCAATCCTATCTGGATAAAATCACAAAAAATAAGGCAAAATAGAATAAAATATTGAAATTTCGCTAAAATTATTTCAATGAAATTTCCCGTTTTCGTTCTTATTTACGATCATATCTCGCTAAAATGACGTAATATTAGGCAAAATAGAAAAAATAAATTGAAATTTTGCTAAAATTTTCCATTTTCATTGCTTTTTTCGGTCGTATCTCGATAAAATGACGAAAATTAAGGAAAATAGGGGAAAAGTATTGAAATTTAGTTAAACATTTCCGTTTTCGTTGCTTTTAACGATAATATCTCGATAAAATGACAAAAGGTAATTCAACATAGAGTAAAAAAATCGAAATTTCCCTAACATTATCCGGTTTCGTTGCTTTTTTCGATAATTTCTCGATTATACTACGAAAATTAAGGCAATATAGAGGAAAAAAATTAAATTTCGGTAAAATTATCCGTTTTCGTTGCTGTTTTGGATCATATCTCGATAAAATGACGAAAATTTAGATAATATAGAGGAAACTAATTAAAATCTTCGTGAAATTATCCGTTTTCGTTGATTTTCTCAATCTTATCTGGATAAAATCACAAAAATTAAGGCAAAATAGAATAAAAAAATTGAAATTTTGCTAAAATTATTTCAATGAAATTTCCCGTTTTCATTCTTATTTACGATCATATCTCGATAAAATGACCATAATTTAGATAATATAGAGGAAACTAATTACAATCTTGGTGAAATTATCCGTTTTCGTTGCTATTCTCAATCTTATCTGGTTAAATTGACGAAAATTAAGGCAAAATAGAGTAAAAGAAATTGAAATTTCGCTAAAACTATCCGTTTTCGTTCTTATTTACGATCATATCTCGCTAAAATGACGAAACATTAGGCAAAATAGAAAAAATAAATTGAAATTCTGCTTAAATTTTCCGTTTTTGTTGCTCTTTTTGATCGTATCTCGATAAAATGACGAAAGATAAGGAAAAAATTGGAAAAGCATTGAAATTTAGTTAAACATTTCCGTTTTCGTTGCTTTTATCGTTAATATCTAGATAAAACGTCGAAATTTAATCCAAAATAGAGGATAAAAAATTAAATTTCAATAATATTTTCCGTTTTCATTGCGTTTTTCGATTGTATATTCTATGATGACTATTATTATGGCAAAATATGGGAAAAAAATTGAAATTTCCCTAAAATTATCCTTTTCGTTTCTTTTTTCGATCACATCTCGATAAAATGAGAAAATGAAGAAAAAAAGCAGAAAAAATGGAAAGTTCGCTAAATTGATCCGTTTTCGTTGCTTTTATCGATAATAATTCGATTATGTAGCGAAAATAAGGTAAAATGGAGGAAAAAAATAAAAATTTCGGTGAAATTATACGTATTCGCTGCCTTTTTCAATCATATCAGGTAAATTGACGAAATATAAGCCAAAATATGGTAAAAAAATTGAAATTTCGCTAAAATTACCGGTTTTTGTTGCTTTAATCGATCATATCTCGATAAAATGACGAAGATTAATTCAACATAGCGTAAAAAACTGAAATTTCCCTAAAATTATCCGATTTCGTTTCTTTTCTGGATCTTATCTAGTTAAACGACGAAATTTAAGGCAAAATAGATTGAAAAATGGAAATTTCACTAAAAGTATCCGTTTTCGTTATTTTTTCAATCATATATTGTCAAAATGACCATAATTATGGAAAAATAGAGGAAAAAAATTAAAATTTTGCTAAAATAATCCGTTTTCGGTCCTTTCTTCGATCATATCTCGATTAAATGACAATAATTAAGGCAATTTAGAAGAAAATATTAAAATTTCGCTAAAATTATCCGTTTTCGTTGCTTTTTTCGATCATATCTCGATAATATGAGAAAAATGAATCAAAATAGAGGAAAAATATTAAAATTTCGAAAATATCTGGATGAATTGACGATAAAAGGCGAAATAGAGCATTAAAATTAAAATTTCGCTAAAATTGTCCGGTTTCGTTGATTTTTATATAATATCGCGATTATGTTACGAAATAATGGCAAGATAGAGGAAAAAAATTAAAATTTCAATGAAATGATCCGTTTTCGTTGCTTTTTTCGATAATATCTCGATTATATTACAAAAATTAAGGCACAATACAGAAAAAATTGAAATTTCGGTGAAATTATCCGTTTCCGTTGCTTCTTTAAATCTTATATGGATAAAATGACGAAAATTAAGGCAAAATAGAATTAAAGAAATGAAATTTCGCCAAAATTATTTCAATGAAATTTCCCGTTTTCGTTCTTATTTACGATCATATCTCGCTAAAATGACGAAATATTAGGCAAAATAGAAAAAATAAATTGAAATTCTGCTAAAATTTTCCGTTTTCATTGCTTTCTTCGGTCGTATCTCGATAAAATGACAAAAAATAAGGAAAATATGATGAAAGCATTGAAATTTAGTTAAACATTTCCGTTTTCGTTGCCCCTTATCGATAATATCTCGATAAAATGACGAAGATTAATTTAACATAGAGTAAAAAAACCGAAATTTCCATAACAATATCCGTTTTCGTTGCTTTTTTCGATAATATCTCGATTATGTTACGAAAATCAAGCAAAATTAGGGAAAAAGCATTGAAATTTAGTTAAACTTTCCGTTTTCGTTGCTTTTATCGATCATATCTCGATAAAATGACGAAGATTAATTCAACATAGCGTAAAAAACTGTAATTTCCCTAACATTATCCGTTTTTGTTGCTTTTTTCGATAATTTCTCGATTATATTACGAAAATAAGGCTATATAGAGGAAAAAAATAAAAATTTTGGTGAAATTATCCGTTTTCGTTGCTTTTCCCAATCTTATCTGGATAAATTGACGAATATTAATGCAAAATAGAGTAAAAAAATTGAAATTTCGTTATAATTATCCGTTTTAGTTCATTTTTTCAATCTTATCTAGATAAAACGTCGAAATTTAATCCAAAATAGAGGATAAAATTCTAAATTTCAATACAATTTTCCGTTTTCATTGCTCTTTTCGGTTGCATATTCTATGATGACTATATTTATGGCAAAATAGAGGAAAAAAAATTGAAATTTCGCTAAAATTATCCGTTTTCGTTTCTTTTTTCGATCACATCTCGGTAAAATGAGAAAATGAAGAAAAAAAGCAGAAAAATTGAATGTTCGCTAAAATGATCCGTTTTCGTTGCTTTTTTCGATAATAATTCGATTATGTAGCGAAAATAAGGTAAAATGGAAGAAAAAAATTAAAATTTCGGTGAAATGATACGTTTTCGCTGCCTTTTTCAATCATATCAGGATAGATTGACGAAAAATAAGGCAAAATAAGGTAAAAAAATTGAAATTTCGCTAAAATTACCGGTTTGTGTTGATTTATTCGATCAATTGCCGATAAAAGTACGAAAATTTAGGAAAAATTGAAAAAAATAATTGAAATTTTGGAACACTTTCCGTTTTCGTTGCTTTTTTCGATCATATCTCGATAAAATGACGAAAAAGAATGCAAAATAGGGAAAAAGCAATGAAATTTTGTTGAACTTTTCCGTTTCTGTTGCTTTTTTCGACAATATCTCGAAAAAATGGCGAAAATTAATTTAACATAATATAAAATTGAAATCGAAATTTCCCTAAAATTTTCCGTTTTTGTTTCATTTTTGATCATATCTCGATAAATAGGCGAAAATAAGGGCAAAATAGAGAAAAAGGTTGAAATATCGCTAAAATCATTCATTTTCGTTGCTTTTTTCGATCATATCTCAATAAAATGACGAAAACTAAGCATAATTAGAGGAAAAAATTACAATTGCGATAAAGTTATCCGTTTTCGTCGCTTTCTTCGATCATATCTCGATACAATGACAATAATTTAGTTAATATAGAGGGTAATAAATAAAATTTCGCTAAAATTATCCGTTTTCGTTGCTTTTTTCGATAATATCTCGATTATGTTTCGAAAATCAAGGAAAATTAGGGAAAAAGCATTGAAATTTAGTTAAACTTTTCCGTTTTCGTTGCTTTTATCGATCATATCTCGATAAAATGACGAAGATTAATTCAACATAGCGTAAAAACTGAAATTTCCCTAAAATTATCCGTGTTCGTTCCTTTCCTCGATCATATCTCGATTAAATGACAATAATTACGGCAATTTAGAAGAAAAAATTAAAATTTCGCTAAAATTATCCGTTTTCGTTGCTTTTTTCGATCATATCTCGATAAAATGAGAAAAATGTGGCAAAATATAGGAAAAATATTAAAATTTCGAAAATATATGGATGAATTGACGAAAAAAGGCAAAATAGAGCATTAAAATTAAAATTTCGCTAAAATTGTCCGTTTTCGTTGATTTTTATATAATATTACGATTATATTACGAAAATTATGGCAAAACAGAAGAAAAAATTAAAATTTCAATGAAATGATCCGTTTTCGTTGCTTTTTTCGATAATATCTCGATTATATTACAAAAACTAAGGCAAAATAGAGAAAAAATTGAAATTTCGGTGAAATTATCCGTTTTCGTTGCTTCTTTAAACCTTATCTGGATAAAATGACGAAAATTAAGGCAAAATAGAATAAAAAAATTGAAATTTCGCTAAAATTATTTCAATGAAATTTCCAGTTTCCGTTCTTATTTACGATCATATCTCGCTAAAATGACGAAATATTAGGCAAAATAGATGAAAAAATTGAAATTTCACTAAAAGTATCAGTTTTCGTTATTTTTTTCAGTCATATATTGTCAAAATGACTATAATTATGGCAAAATAGAGGAAAAAAATTAAACTTTTTTCTAAAATAATCCGTTTTCTGTCCTTTCTTCGATCATATCTCGATTAAATGAGAAAAATGAGGCAAAATAGAGGAAAAATATTAAAATTTCGAAAATATATGGATGTATTGACGAAAAAAGGCAAAATAGAGCATTAAAATTAAAATTTCGCTAAAATTGTCCGTTTTCGTTGATTTTTATATAATATCACGATTATATTACGAAAATTATGGCAAAACAGAAGAAAAAATTAAAATTTCAATGAAATGATCCGTTTTCGTTGCTTTTTTCGATAATATCTCGATTATATTACAAAAATTAAGGCAAAATAGAGAAAAAATTGAAATTTCGGTGAAATTATCCGTTTTCGTTGCTTCTTTAAATCTTATCTGGATAAAATGACGAAAATTAAGGCAAAATAGAATAAAAAAATTGAAATTTCGCTAAAATTATTTCAATGAAATTTCCAGTTTCCGTTCTTATTTACGATCATATCTCGCTAAAATGACGAAATATTAGGCAAAATAGATGAAAAAATTGAAATTTCACTAAAAGTATCAGTTTTCGTTATTTTTTTCAATCATATATTGTCAAAATGACTATAATTATGGCAAAATAGAGGAAAAGAAATAGAAATTTCCTTAAAACTATCCGTTTTCGTTCTTATTTACGATCATATCTCGCTAAAATGACAAATTTTAGGCAAAATAGAAAAAATAAATTGAAATTTTGCTTAAATTTTCCGTTTTCGTTGCTCGTTTTGATCGTATCTCGATAAAATGACGAAAAATAAGGAAAATATGGGAAAAACATTGAAATTTAGTTAAACATTTCCGTTTTCGTTGCTTTTATTGATAATATCTCGATCAAATGAAGAAGATTAATTCAACATAGAGTAAAAAAACCGAAATTTCCCTAACCATATCCGTTTTTGTTGCTTTTTTCGATCGTATCTCGATAAAATGACAATAATTTAGTTAATATAGCGGGTAAAAATTAAAATTTCGCTAAAATTATCCGTTTTCGTTGCTTCTTTAAATCTTATCTGGATAAAATGACGAAAATTAAGGCAAAATAGAATAAAAAAATTGAAATTTCGCTAAAATTATTTCAATGAAATTTCCAGTTTCCGTTCTTATTTACGATCATATCTCGCTAAAATGACGAAATATTAGGCAAAATAGATGAAAAAATTGAAATTTCACTAAAAGTATCAGTTTTCGTTATTTTTTTCAATCATATATTGTCAAAATGACTATAATTATGGCAAAATAGAGGAAAAGAAATTGAAATTTCCTTAAAACTATCCGTTTTCGTTCTTATTTACGATCATATCTCGCTAAAATGACAAATTTTAGGCAAAATAGAAAAAATAAATTGAAATTTTGCTTAAATTTTCCGTTTTCGTTGCTCGTTTTGATCGTATCTCGATAAAATGACGAAAAATAAGGAAAATATGGGAAAAACATTGAAATTTAGTTAAACATTTCCGTTTTCGTTGCTTTTATTGATAATATCTCGATCAAATGAAGAAGATTAATTCAACATAGAGTAAAAAAACCGAAATTTCCCTAACCATATCCGTTTTCGTTGCTTTTTTCGATCGTATCTCGATAAAATGACAATAATTTAGTTAATATAGCGGGTAAAAATTAAAATTTCGCTAAAATTATCCGTTTTCGTTGTTTTTATCGATAATATCTCGATTATGTTACGAAAATCAAGCAAAATTAGGGAAAAGCATTGAAATTTAGTTAAACTTTTCCGTTTTCGTTGCTTTTATCGATCATATCTTGATAAAATGACGAAGATTAATTCAAGATAGCGTAAAAAACTTTAATTTCCCTAACATTATCCGTTTTCGTTGCTTTTTTCGATAATTTCTCGATTATATTACGAAAATAAGGCTATATAGAGGAAAAAAATAAAAATTTTGGTGAAATTATCCGTTTTCGTTGCTTTTCCCAATCTTATCTCGATAAATTGACGAAAATTTATGCAAAACAGAGTAAAAAAATCGAAATTTCGTTAAAATTATCCGTATTCGTTCATTTTTTCGATCTTATCTAGATTAAACATCGAAATTTTATCCAAAATAGAGGATATAAATTGAAATTCCGCTAAAATTATCCGTTTTCGTTTATTTTTTCGATATTAATTCGATTATGTAACGAAAATAAGGTAAAATGGAGGAGAAAAATTAAAATTTCGGGGAAATTATACGTGTTCGCTGCCTTTTTCAATCATATCAGTATAAATTGACGAAAAATAAGGCAAAATAAGGTAAAAAAATTGAAATTTCGCTAAAATTACCTGTTTTTGTTGCTTTATTCGATCATATCTAGATAAAATGAGAAAATGAAGGAAAAAAGCAGAAAAAAATGGAAGGTTCGCTAAAATGATCCGTTCTCGTTGCTTTTTTCGATAATAATTCGATTATGTAGTGAAAATAAGGTAAAATAGAGGAAAAAATTAAAATTTCGGTAAACTTATACGTTTCAATGCCTTTTTCAATCATATCAGGATAAATTGACGAAAAATAAGGCAAAATAAGGTACAAAAATTGAAATTTCGCTAAAATTACCTGTTTTTGTTGCTTTATTCGATCATATGCCGATAAAAGTACGAAAATTTAGGAAAAATTGAAAATATAAATTGAAATTTTGTAAAACTTTCCGTTTTCGTTGCTTTTTTCGATCGTATCTCGATAAAATGACGAAAAAGAATGCTAAATAGGGAAAAAGCAATGAAATTTAGTTAAACTTTTCCGATTCTGTTGCTTTTTTCGATAATATCTCGAAAAAATGACGAAAATTAATTTAACATAATATAAAATCGAAATTTTCCTAAAATTTTCCGTTTTTGTTTCATTTTTGATCATATCTCGATAAATAGGCAAAAATAAAGGCAAAATAGAGAAAAAGGTAGAAATATCGCTAAAATCATTCATTCTCATTGCTTTTTTTGATCATATATTGTCAGAACGACCATAATTAAGGCAAAATAGAGAAAAAAATTACAATTTGGCTAAAATTATCTGTTTCGTATCTTTCCTCGATCATATCTCGATGTTAGGCGAAAATAGGGGCAAAAAAGAGGAAAAAAATTGAATTTTCGCTAAAATTATTCGTTTTCGTTGCTTTTTTCGATAATATCTCAATAAAATGACGAAAATTAAGCATAAATAGAGCAAAAAAATTACGATTGCGATAAAGTTAAACTTTTTCGTCGCTTTCTTCAATCATATCTCGATACAATGACAATAATTTAGTTAATATAGAGGGTAAAAATTAAAATTTCGCTAAAATTATCCGTTTTCGTTGCTTTTTTCGATAATATCTCGATTATGTTTCGAAAATCAAGGAAAATTTGGGAAAAAGCATTGAAATTTAGTTGAACTTTTCCGTTTTCGTTGCTTTTATCGATCATATCTCGATAAAATGACGAAGATTAATTCAACATAGAGTAAAAAACCGAAATTTCCCTAACATTATCCGTTTTCGTTGCTTTTTTCGATAATATCTCGATTATGTTTCGAAAATCAAGGAAAATTTGGGAAAAAGCATTGAAATTTAGTTGAACTTTTCGTTTTCGTTGCTTTTATCGATCATATCTCGATAAAATGAAGAAGATTAATTCAACATAGCGTAAAAAATTGAAATTTCCCTAAAATTATCCGTTTTCGTTCCTTTTTTGGATCTTATCTAGTTAAACGACGAAATTTTAGGCAAACTAGATGAAAAAATTGAAATTTCACTAAATGTATCCGTTTTCGTTTTTTTTTCAATCATATATTGTCAAAATGACTATAATTATGGAAAAATAGAGGAAAAAAATTAATATTTTGCTAAAATAATCCGTTTTCGGTCCTTTCTTCGATCATATCTCGATTAAATGACAATAATTAAGGCAATTTAGAAGAAAAAATTAAAAGTTCGCTAAAATTATCCGTTTTCGTTGAATTTTTCGATCATATCTCGATAAAATGAGAAAATGAGGCAAATAGAGGAAGAATATTAAAATTTCGAAAATATATGGATGAATTGACGAAAAAAGGCAAAATAGCAGCATTAAAATTAAAACTTCGCTAAAATCGTCCGTTTTCGTTGATTTTTATATAATATCACGATTATATTACGAAAATTATGGCAAAATAGAGGAAAAAAATTAAAATTTCAATGAAATGATCCGTTTTCGTTGCTTTTTTCGATAATATCTCGATTATATTACAAAAATTATGGCAAAGTAGAATAAAAAAATTGAAATTTCGCTAAAATTATTTCAATGAAATTTCCCGTTTTCGTTCTTATTTACGATCATATCATATAATGACGAAAATTAAGGAAAATTGGGGAAAAGCATTGAAATTTAGTTAAACATTTCCGTTTTCGTTGCTTTTATCGATAATATCTCGATAAAATGACGAAGATTAATTCAACATAGAGTAAAAAAACCGAAATTTCCCTATCATTATCCGGTTTCGTTGCTTTTTTCGATAATTTCTCGATTATACTACGAAAATTAAGGCAATATAGAGGAAAAAATTGAAATTTCGGTAAAATTATCCGTTTTCGTTGCTTTTTAGGATCATATCTCGATAAAAGGACGAAAATTTAAATAATATAGAGGACACTAATTAAAATCTTGTTGAAATTATCCGTTTTCGTTGCTTTTCTCAATCTTATCTGGATAAATTGACGAAAATTAAGGCAAAATAGAGTATAAGAAATCGAAATTTCGCTAAAACTATCCGTTTTCGTCCTTATTTACGATCATATCTCGCTAAAATGACGAAATATTAGGCAAAATAGGAAAAATTAATTGAAATTTTGCTTAAATTTTCCGTTTTCGTTGCTTTTTTCGATCGTATCTCGATAAAATGACGAAAATTAAGGAAAATAGGGGAAAAGCATTGAAATTTAGTTAAACTTTTCCGTTTTCGTTGCTTTTATCGATAATATCTCGATAAAATGACGAAGATTAATTCAACATAGAGTAAAAAACCTAAATTTCCCTAACATTATCCGTTTTCGTTGCTTTTTTCGATAATTTCTCGATTATATTACGAAAATAAGGCAATAAAGAGGAAAAAATAAACATTTTGGTGAAATTATCCGTTTTCGTTGCTTTTCCCAATCTTATCTTGATAAATTGACGAAAATTAATGCAAAATAAAGTAAAAAAATCGAAATTGCGTTAAAATCATCTGTTTTCGTTCATTTTTTCGATCTTATCTAGATAAAACGTCGAAATTTAATCCAAAATAGAGGATAAAAATTGAAATTTCAATAAAATGTTCCGTTTTCATTGCTTTCTTCGACTGTATATTCTATGATGACTATAATTTTGGCAAAATAGAGGAAAAACAAAATTGAAATTTAGTTAAACATTTCCGTTTTCGTTGCTTTTATCGATAATATCTCGATAAAATGACGAAGATTAATTCAACATAGAGTAAAAAAACCGAAATTTCCCTAACATTATCCGGTTTCGTTGCTTTTTTCGATAATTTCTCGATTATACTACGAAAATTAAGGCAATATAGAGGAAAAAATTGAAATTTCGGTAAAATTATCCGTTTTCGTTGCTTTTTTGGATCATATCTCGATAAAATGACGAAAATTTAAATAATATAGAGGACACTAATTAAAATTTTGTTGAAATTATCCGTTTTTGTTCCTTTTTTCGATCTTATCTAGATATAGTGACGAAATTTAAAGCAAAATAGAGGAAAAAATTGAAAATTCGGTGATATTATCATTTTTAGTTGCATACGTTTCGTTACATAGGGTAAAAAAATTGAAATTTATCTCAAATTATCCGTTTTTGTTATTATTTTCGATCTGATCTAGATATAATGACGAAATTTAAAGCAAAATAGAGGAAAAAATTACAATTGCGATAAAGTTATCCGTTTTCGTTGCATTCTTCGATTATATCTCGATTAAATGACAATAATTAAGGCAATTTAGAGAATAAAAATAAAAATTTCGCTAAAATTATGCGTTTTCGTTGCTTACATCGATAATATCGATTATATTGCGAAAATGTAGGTAAAATAAAGTTAAAAAATTAAAATTTCGGTGAAATTATGCGTTTTAGTTTCTTTTTTTAATCATATCTGGATGAATTGACGAAAATTGAGGCAAAAAAAGAAAAATTGGAATTTCGCTAAAATTATGCGTTTTCGTTCTTTTTTAAGATCATATCTCGATTTTATTACGAAAATAAAGGAAAAATAGAGGAAAAAAATCAAAATTTCGCTAAAATTATGCGTTTTTGTTATTTTTTTACGATCATATCTCGATGAAATGACGAAAATTAATTCAACATAGAGTAAAACAATTTAAATTTATCTTAAAATACCAGTTTTCGTTCCTTTTTTCGATCTTATCTAGATATAATGAAAAAATTTAAAGCAAGATAGAGGAAAAAAATTACAATTGCGATAAAGTTGGCCGTTTTCGCTGCTTTCTTCGATCATATCTCGATTAAATGACAATAATTAAGGCAATATGGAGGAAAGGATTTAAAACTTCGCTAAAATTATCCGTTTTCGTTTCTTTTTCCGATTATATCTCGATAAAATGAGAAAATTAAGCCAAAGTAGGACGAAGAAATTGAGAGTTCGCTAAACTTATCCATTTTTGTTTCTTTATTTCGGTAATGTCTCAATTATATTACGAAAATTAAGGAAAAAGAGAGGAAAAAATTGAAAATTCGGTGATATTATCATATTTGTTGCATTTTTCATTCATATCTGGATAAATTGATGAAAATTAATTCAACATTGAGTAAAAAAATTGAAATTTATCTCAAATTATCCGTTTTTGTTCTTTTTTTCGATCTGATCTAGATATAATGCTGAAATTTAAAGCAAAATAGAGGAAAAAATTACAATTGCGATAAAGTTAACCGTTTTCGTTGCTTTCTTCGATCCTATCTCGATTAGATGACGATAATTAAGGCAATATGGAGGAAAGGCCTTAAAACTTCGCTAAAATTATCCGTTTTCGTTTCTTTATCCGATTATATCTCGATAAAAAGAGAAAAATAAGCCAAAGTAGGACGAAAAAACTGAATGTTCGCTAAACTTATCCATTTTTGTTGCTTTATTTCGGTAATATCTCGATTATATTACGAAAATTAAGGAAAAAGAGAGGAAAATATTAAAATTTCGCTGAAATTATCCGTTATCGTTGCTTTTATCAATCTTATATTGTACAAACGACAATAATTAAGGCAATGTTGAGAAAAAAAAATTAAAATTGCACTAAAATTATCCGTTTTCGTTGCTTACATCGGTAATAACTCGATAAAATACGAATATTAATTCAACATAGAGTAAAAAAATTGAAATTTATCTTAAATTATCCGTTTTTGTTCCTTTTTTCTATCTTATCTAGATATAATGACGAAATTTAAAGCAAAATAGAGATAAAATTACAAATGCAATAAAGTTATCCGTTTTCGTTGCTTTCTTCGATCATATCTCGATTAAATGACAATAATTAAGGCAATTTAGAGAATAAAAATTAAAATTTCGCTAAAATTATGCGTTTTCGTTGCTTACATTGATAATATCTCAATTATATTGCGAAAATGTAGGTAAAATAAAGTTAAAAAATTAAAATTTCGGTGAAATTATGCGTTTTCGTTTCTTTTTTACTTTCTCCATATACGAAGTATAGACAAAGTATTGTTTTCATGAAAAAAATCGACTTCGAGATTTCAACGGAAATACATGTTTTTGGGTCCCTAGAACACGTTTTGACCATTTTCGGAATGATGTCTGTGTGTATGTGTGTGTGTGTGTGTGTGTGTGTGTGTTTGTGTGTATGTGTGTGTGTGATAGTGGGCGCTCTAACATGAAAACTATTAGTCGTATCAATACCAAGTTGGTTGGTTGGTTGGTTAATTTTTGGAGTAAATCGATCAACCGGAAGTCGAGCTTCATTCATCAAAGCTCATTTCCGGTTTTCAAAATATCTCCGTAAATATGATATATAGATATATTGTATATGATATAAAAGTTTTAAATAAAGATATTTACTATAACTTTTGCATTTAACATATTTTTGTATAACCGGTTGATTAGGAGTTATTCGTGAAATACTGATAAACCGGAAGTAGCTGATTATGTACTTTGTGGGCGCTCTTACATGAAAACTATTTGTCGGATCAACCCTAAATTTCATATATAGTATTTTGGTTTGTGTTTTTAGAGTTGATTAGTTTTTGGGGTAAATCGGTAACCCGAAAGTCGAGCTTTATTCATCAAAGCTCATTTCCGGTATTCAAAATATCTCCATAAATATTATATTTACGTATAAACTATTAATTATAAAAGTTTTAGAAAAGAATTTACTATAAATTTTGTATGAAACATATTTTTGTATCACTGATTGTATAGGAGTTATTTGTGAAATACTGATAAACCGGAAGTTGCTGATTATGTACGTTGTGGGCGCTCTGGGTGCTGGGGCGAAAGGCCATTTCATCGTTTTTCATCGAACATGTCCAGAAAAACATTATTTATAGTGTTTGTGACGTAAAAGATAATATTATATAAATTAAACACTCCTCTTCCAAGTTTAGATTGAATATAGAGTTCGAAATTACTGTCATATATAAATATTTACATCTTATATATGGAGAAAGTCATGTGCTGGCCACATCAGATTTTTTAATCATATCTGGATGAATTGACGAAAATTGAGGCAAAAAAAGAAAAATTGGAATTTCGCTAAAATTATGCGTTTTCGTTCTTTTTTAAGATCATATCTCGATTTTGTTACAAATGTTAAGGCAAAATAGAGGAAAAAGACTGAAATAACGGTGAAATTATCCGATTTCGTTGCTTCATTCAATCACATCTCGATAAATTGACAAAAATTAAGGGAAAATAGAGTAAAATGATTGAAATATCGCTAAAATTATACGTTTTCGTTTTTTTTTACGATCATATCTCGATTTTATTACGAAAATTAAGGCAAAATAGAGGAAAAAAATCGAAATTTCAATGAAATTATCCCTTTTCGTTGCTTTCTTCGATCATATTTCGATAAATAGGCGAAAATTAAGGCAATATAGAGAAAAAAAAATGAAATTTCACTAAAATTATCCGTTTTCGTTGCTTACATCGTTTATATCTCAATTATATTGCGAGAATTAAGGTAAAATAGTGGAAAAAAATTAAAATTTCGGTGAAAATATTCGATTTCGTTACTTTTTTCAATCATATCTGGATAAATTGACGAAAATTAAGGCAGAATAGAGTAAAAGAATTGAAATTTTGCTTAAATTATGCGTTTTCGATCTTTTTTATGATCATGTCTAGATTATATTACGAAAATTAAGTCAAAATAGAGGAAAAAAGCGAAATTTCGGTAAAATGATCCGTTTTCGTTGCTTTCTCGATCATATCTCGATAAATGACGAAAATTAATTCAACATAGAGTAAAAAAATTGAAATTTATCCTAAATTATCCGTTTTCGTTGCTATTTTCTATCACATGTTTTCAAATGACAATAATTAAGACTAATTAATGAATAAATTACAATTGCGCTAAAATTATCCGTTTTCGTCGCTTTTATCAATCTTATATTGTACAAACGACAATGATTAAGGCAATGTAGAGAAAAAAAATTACAATTGCACTAAAATTATCCGTTTTCGTTGCTTACATCGATAATATCTCGATTATATTGCGAAAATTTAGGTAAAATAAAGTTAAAAAATTAAAATTTCGGTGAAATTATGCGTTTTCGTTTCTTTTTTTAATCATATCTGGATGAATTAACGAAAATTAAGGCAAAAAAAGAAAAATTGGAATTTCGCTAAAATTATACGTTTTCGTTCTTTTTCACGATCATACCTCGATTTTATTACAAATATTAAGGCAAAATAGAGGAAAAAGACTGAAATAACGGTGAAATTATTCGATTTCGTTACTTTTTTCAATCATATCTGGATAAATTGACGAAAATTAAGGCAGAATAGAGTATAAGAATTGAAATTTTGCTTAAATTATCCGTTTTCGTTTCTATTTTCTATTACATGTTTTCAAAACGACAATAATTAAGGCTATTTAATGAAAAAATTACAATTGCGCTAAAATTATCCGTTTTCGTTGCTTTTATCAATCTTATATTGTACAAACGACAATGATTAAGGCAATGTAGAGAAAAAAATTACAATTGCACTAAAGTTATCCGTTTTCGTTACTTACATCGATAATATCTCGATTATATTGCGAAAATTTAGGTAAAATAATGTAAAAAAATTAAAATTTCGGTGAAATTATGCGTTTTCGTATTTTTTCAGTCATTTGGATGAATTGACGAAAATTAAGGCAAAATAAAAAAAATTGGAATTTCGCTAAAATTATACGTTTTCGTTCTTTTTCACGATCATATCTGTATTTTATTAAAAAATGTTATGGAAAAATAGAGGAAGAAGACTGAAATAACGGTGAAATTATCCGATTTCGTTGCTTCATTCAATCACATCTCGATAAATTGACAAAAATTAAGGGAAAATAGAGTAATATAATTGAATTATCGCTAAAATTATACGTTTTCGTTCTTTTTACGATCATATCTCAATTTTATTACGAAAATTAAGGCAAAATAGAGGAAAAAAACCGAAATTTCAATGAAATTATCCGTTTTCGTTGCTTTCTTCGATCATATCTGTATATATATATATACGCAAATTAAGGCAAAATTGAGTAAAAAAATTGAAATTTCGCTAAAGGTTACGTTTTCGTTATTCTTCACGATCATATCTCAATTTTATTACAAACATTTAAGCAAAATAGAGGAAAAAAATCGAAATATCGGTAAAAATTATCCGTTTTCGTTGCTTTTTTCGATCATATCTCAATTTTATTACAAACATTTAAGCAAAATAGAGGAAAAAAATCGAAATATCGGTAAAATTATTCGATTTCGTTGCTTCATTCAATCACATCTCGATAAATTGACAAAAATTAAGGGAAAATAGAGAAAAATAATTGAAATATCGCTAATATTATACGTTTTCGTTGCTTTATTCAAGCATATCTCGATAAAATTACGAAAATTAATTCAACATAGAGTAAAAAAATTGAATTTTATCTAAAATAAACCGTTTTCGTTCCTTTTCTTTATGATCTTATATCGTCACAATGACTATAATGAAGGCAAAATTGAACAAAAAAAATACAATTGCGCTAAATTATCCGTTTTTGTTGCTTTCTTCGATAAAATCTCGATTAAATTGCGAAAATTAAGGTAAAATAGAGGAAAAAAATACAATTGCGATAATGTTATACGTTTTCGAAGCTTTCTTCGATCATATCTTATATGATCATATCGATAACCATTTTTGTTGCTTTTTTTCGGTAATATCTCGATTTTATTACGAAAATTAAGGAAAAAGAGAGGAGAAGAAATTAAAATTTCGGTGAAATTATGCGTTTTCGTTTCTTTTTTCAATCATATCTAGATAAATAGACGGAAATTAAGGTGAAATATAGTAAAAATAATTAATTTCGGTAAAATTATCCGTTCGTTCTTCCATCATATCTCGATAAATAGGCGAAAATAAGGCAATATAAGGGAATAAAATTGAAATTTAGGTAAATTGTCCGTTTTCGTTGCTTTTTTCAATCATATCTTGATAAATTAACGGAAATTAGTGCAAAATAGAGTAAAATAATCGAAATTTCGCTAAAACTATGCGTTTTCGTAATTTTTTACGATCATATCTTGATGAAATTATGAAAATTAATTCAACATAGAGTAAAAAAATTGAAATTTATCTTAAATAATCAATTTTCGTTTCCTTATCCGATTATATCTCGATAAAATGAGAAAAATAAGCCAAAGTAGGACGAAAAAATTGAAAGTTCGCTAAACTTATCCAATTTTTGTTGCTTTATTTCGGTAATATCTCGATTATATTACGAAAATTAAGGAAAAAGAGAGGAAAAAATTAAAATTTCGCTGAAATTATCCGTTTTCGTTGCTTTTATCAATCTTATATTGTACAAACGACAATAATTAAGGCAATTTAGAGAAAAAAAAATTACAATTGCACTAAAATAATCCGTTTTCGTTCCTTACATCGATAATATCTCGATTATATTGCGAACATTAAGGTAAAATTAAGGAAAAGTATTAAAATTTCGGTTAAATTATGCGTTTTCGTTTCTTTTTTCAATCATATCTGGTTGTATTGACGAAATTAAGGCAGAATATAGTATAAGAATTGAAATTTCGCTTAAATTATGCGTTTTCGTTGCTTACATCGATAATATCTCGATTATATTGCGAAAATTAAGGTAAAATAAAGTAAAAAAATTGAAATTTCGGTGAAATTATGCGTTTTCGTTTCTTTTTTCAATCATATCTCGTTTATATTACGAAAATTAAGGCACAATAGAGGAAAAAAATCAAAATTTAAATGAAATTATCCGTTTTCGTTGCTTTCTTCGATCATATCTCGATAAATAGGTGACAATTAAGGCAATATAGAGAAAAAAATTGAAATTTCGCTAAAATTATCCGTTTTCGTTGCTTACATCGATAATATCTCAATTATATTGCGAAAATTAAGGTAAAATAGTGGAAAAAAATTTTAATTTCTGTGAAATTATGCGTTTTCGTAGCTTTTTTCCATCATATCTGGATAAATATACGTAAATTCAGGCAAAACAGAGGAAAAAATTGAAATAACGGTGAAATTCTCCGATTTCGTTCTTTTTTCAATCATATCTGGATAAATTGACAAAAATTAAGGTAAAATAGAGTAAAAAAATTGAAGGTTCGATAAAATTATTCATTTTCGATGCTTTTCTCGATAATATCTCGAATATATTACGAAAATTAAGGCAAAATAGAGGAAAAAATCGTAATTTCAATGAAATTATCCGTTTTCGTTGCTTCCTTTGATCACATCTCGATAATATAGCGAAAGTTAAGGTAAAATAGAGGAAAATGATTAAAATTCCGTCAAATTATGCGTTTTCGTTGCTTTTTCCGATCATATCTCGATGAAATGACGAAAATTTGTTCAACATAGAGTAAAAAAATTGAAATTTATCTTAAAGTATCCGTTTTTGTTACTTTTTTCGATCTTATCTAGATATAATGACGAAATTTAAAGCAAAATAGAGGAAAAAATTACAAATGCGATAAAATTATCCGTTTTCGTTTCTTTATCCGATTATATCTCGATAAAAGGAGAAAAATAAGCCAAAGTAGGACGAAAAAATTGAAAGTTCGCTAAACTTATCCATTTTTGTTGCTTTATTTTGGTAATATCTCGATTATATTACGAAAATTAAGGAAAAAGAGAGAAGAAATTAAAATTTCGGTGAAATTATGCGTTTTCGTTTCTTTTTTCAATCATATCTGGATAAATAGACGAAAATTAATGTGAAATAGAGTAAAAAAAATAATTTCGGTAAAATTATCCGAATGGGCGAAAATAAAGGCAATATAGAGGAATAAATTAAAATTTCTGATTCGTTTGCTTTTTTCAATCATATCTGGATAAATTAACGAAAATTAATGCAAAATAGATTTTAAAAATTGAAATTACGCTAAAATTATTCGTTTCCGTTTCTTTTTTCGATAGAATCTCGATTATAAAACAAAATTAAGGAATAATAGAGGGAAAAAATCAGAATTTCGGTAAAATTATCCGTTTTCGTTACTTTATTCGAGCATATCTCGATAAAATGACGAAAATTAATTCAACATAGAGTAAAAATTTAATTTTATCTAAAATAAACCGTTTTCGTTCCTTTTTTTGATCTTATATCGTCACAATGACTATAATGAAGGCAAAATAGAACAAAAAAAAATTGCGCTAAATTATCCGCTTTCGTTGCCTTCTTCGATAAAATCTCGATTAAATTGCGAAAATTAAGGTAAAATAGAGGAAAAAAATACAATTGAAATAATGTTATACGTTTTCGAAGCTTTCTTCGATCATATCTTGATTAAATCAAAATAATTTAGCCAATATAGAGGAAAAAATTGAAAATTTCGCTAAAATTATAAATTTTCGTTTCTTTAATCGATAATATATTGTCAAAACGTCAATAAATAAGTAAAAAAGATAAAAATAATTACAATTACGCTTAAATTATACATTTCCGTTGTTTACTTCGATAATATCTCGATTTTATTGTAAAGATTCAGGTAAAATAGAGTAAAAAAATTGAAATTTCGCTAAAATTATTCGTTTTCGTTGATTTTTTCGATAATATCTCGATTATATTACGAAAATAAAGTCAAAATAGAGGAAAAAAATCGAAATTTCGCTAAACTTATGCGTTTTCGTTATTTTTTACGATCATATCTCGATGAAATGACGTAAATTAGTTCAACAAAGAGTAAAAAAATTGAAATTTATCTTAAATTATCCGTTTTTGTTCCTTTTTTCGATCTTATCTAGATATAATGACGAAATTTAAAGCAAAATAGAGGAAAAAATTACAAATGCGATAAAATTAACCGTTTTCGTTTCATTATCCGATTATATCTCGATAAAAGGAGAAAAATTAGCCAAAGTAGGACGAAAAAATAGAAAGTTCGCTAAACTTATCCATTTTTGTTGCTTTATTTTGGTACTATCTCGATTATATTACGAAAATTAAGGAAAAAGAGAGAAGAAACTAAAATTTCGGTGAAATTATGCGATTTCGTTTCTTTTCTTAATCATATCTTGATAAATACACAAAAAAAAAATTAAGGTGAAATAGTGTTAAAAAAATTATTTCGGTAAAATTATCCGAATAGGCGAAAATAAAGGCAATATAGAGTAATAAATTAAAATTTCTGATTTGTTTGCTTTTTTCAATTATATCTGGATAAATTAACGAAAATTAGGGCAAAATAGATTTAAAAAATTGAAATTTCCCTAAAATTATTCGTTTTCGTTTCTTTTTTCGATAGAATCTCGTCTATAAAACAAAATTAAGGGATAATAGAGGAAAAAAATCAAAATTTCGGTAAAATTATCCGTTTTCGTTACTTTATTCGAGCATATCTCGATAAAATGACGAAAATTAATTCAACATAGAGTAAAAATTTGATTTTATCTAAAATAAACCGTTTTTGGTCCTTTTTTTGATCTTATATTGTCACAATGACTATAATGAAGGCAAAATAGAACAAAAAAAATACATATGCGCTAAATTATCCGTTTTCGTTGCTTTCTTCGATAATATCTCGATTAAATTGCGAAAATTAAGGTAAAATAGAGGAAAAAATACAATTGCGATAATTACATACGTTTTCGAAGCTTTCTTCGATCATATCTTGATTAAATCACAATAATTTAGCCAATATAGAGGAAAAAATTGAAAATTTCGCTAAAATTATACATTTTCGTTTCTTTAATCGATTATATATTGTCAAAACGTCAATAAATAAGTCAAAAAAGATAAAAAAATTACAATTACGCTTAAATTATCCATTTCCGTTGCTTACTTTGATATTATCTCGATTTTATTGCAAAAATTCAGGCAAAATAGAGTAAAAAAATTGAAATTTCGATAAAATTATTCGTTTTCGTTGATATTTTCGATAATAATTGGATTATATAACGAAAAGTAAGGCAAAGTAGAGAAAAAAAATTGGAATTTCAATAAAATTATCCGTTTTGGTTGCTTTCTTCGATCATATCTCGATAAATAGGCGAAAATTAAGGCAATATAGAAAAAAAAATGAAATTTCGGTAAAGTTATCCGTTTTCGTTGCTTTTTTCGATTATATCTCGATAAAATAACGAATATTAATTCAACATAGAGTGAAAAAATTGAAATTTATCTTAAATTATCCCTTTTTGTTCCTTTTTCCGATCTTATCTAGATATAATGACGAAATTTTAAGCAAAATAGTGGAAAAATTACAAATGGGATAAAGTTATCCGATTTCGTTGATTTATTCGATCATATTTTGATTAGATGACAATATTTAAGGCAATATGGTGGAAAGGATTTAAAACATCGCTAAAATTATCCGTTTCCGTTTCTTTATCCGATTATATCTCGAAAAACTGAGAAAAATAACGTTGCTTTTTTTGGTAATATCTCGATTATATTACGAAAATTAATGTAAAATAGAGGAAAAAAATTAAAATTTCGATGAAATCATCTGTTTTCGTAGCTTTTTTCAATTATATCTGGATAAATAGACGGAAATTAAGGTGAAATATAGTAAAAATAATTAATTTCGGTAAAATTATCCGTTCGTTCTTCCATCATATCTCGATAAATAGGCGAAAATAAGGCAATATAAGGGAATAAAATTGAAATTTAGGTAAATTGTCCGTTTTCGTTGCTTTTTTCAATCATATCTTGATAAATTAACGGAAATTAGTGCAAAATAGAGTAAAATAATCGAAATTTCGCTAAAACTATGCGTTTTCGTAATTTTTTACGATCATATCTTGATGAAATTATGAAAATTAATTCAACATAGAGTAAAAAAATTGAAATTTATCTTAAATAATCAATTTTCGTTTCCTTATCCGATTATATCTCGATAAAATGAGAAAAATAAGCCAAAGTAGGACGAAAAAATTGAAAGTTCGCTAAACTTATCCAATTTTTGTTGCTTTATTTCGGTAATATCTCGATTATATTACGAAAATTAAGGAAAAAGAGAGGAAAAAATTAAAATTTCGCTGAAATTATCCGTTTTCGTTGCTTTTATCAATCTTATATTGTACAAACGACAATAATTAAGGCAATTTAGAGAAAAAAAAATTACAATTGCACTAAAATAATCCGTTTTCGTTCCTTACATCGATAATATCTCGATTATATTGCGAACATTAAGGTAAAATTAAGGAAAAGTATTAAAATTTCGGTTAAATTATGCGTTTTCGTTTCTTTTTTCAATCATATCTGGTTGTATTGACGAAAATTAAGGCAGAATATAGTATAAGAATTGAAATTTCGCTTAAATTATGCGTTTTCGTTGCTTACATCGATAATATCTCGATTATATTGCGAAAATTAAGGTAAAATAAAGTAAAAAAATTGAAATTTCGGTGAAATTATGCGTTTTCGTTTCTTTTTCCAATCATATCTCGTTTATATTACGAAAATTAAGGCACAATAGAGGAAAAAAATCAAAATTTAAATGAAATTATCCGTTTTCGTTGCTTTCTTCGATCATATCTCGATAAATAGGTGACAATTAAGGCAATATAGAGAAAAAAATTGAAATTTCGCTAAAATTATCCGTTTTCGTTGCTTACATCGATAATATCTCAATTATATTGCGAAAATTAAGGTAAAATAGTGGAAAAAAATTTTAATTTCTGTGAAATTATGCGTTTTCGTAGCTTTTTTCCATCATATCTGGATAAATATACGTAAATTCAGGCAAAACAGAGGAAAAAATTGAAATAACGGTGAAATTCTCCGATTTCGTTCTTTTTTCAATCATATCTGGATAAATTGACAAAAATTAAGGTAAAATAGAGTAAAAAAATTGAAGGTTCGATAAAATTATTCATTTTCGATGCTTTTCTCGATAATATCTCGAATATATTACGAAAATTAAGGCAAAATAGAGGAAAAAATCGTAATTTCAATGAAATTATCCGTTTTCGTTGCTTCCTTTGATCACATCTCGATAATATAGCGAAAGTTAAGGTAAAATAGAGGAAAATGATTAAAATTCCGTCAAATTATGCGTTTTCGTTGCTTTTTACGATCATATCTCGATGAAATGACGAAAATTAGTTCAACATAGAGTAAAAAAATTGAAATTTATCTTAAAGTATCCGTTTTTGTTACTTTTTTCGATCTTATCTAGATATAATGACGAAATTTAAAGCAAAATAGAGGAAAAAATTACAAATGCGATAAAATTATCCGTTTTCGTTTCTTTATCCGATTATATCTCGATAAAAGGAGAAAAATAAGCCAAAGTAGGACGAAAAAATTGAAAGTTCGCTAAACTTATCCATTTTTGTTGCTTTATTTTGGTAATATCTCGATTATATTACGAAAATTAAGGAAAAAGAGAGAAGAAATTAAAATTTCGGTGAAATTATGCGTTTTCGTTTCTTTTTTCAATCATATCTGGATAAATAGACGAAAATTAAGGTGAAATAGAGTAAAAAAAATAATTTCGGTAAAATTATCCGAATGGGCGAAAATAAAGGCAATATAGAGGAATAAATTAAAATTTCTGATTCGTTTGCTTTTTTCAATCATATCTGGATAAATTAACGAAAATTAATGCAAAATAGATTTTAAAAATTGAAATTACGCTAAAATTATTCGTTTCCGTTTCTTTTTTCGATAGAATCTCGATTATAAAACAAAATTAAGGAATAATAGAGGGAAAAAATCAGAATTTCGGTAAAATTATCCGTTTTCGTTACTTTATTCGAGCATATCTCGATAAAATGACGAAAATTAATTCAACATAGAGTAAAAATTTAATTTTATCTAAAATAAACCGTTTTCGTTCCTTTTTTTGATCTTATATCGTCACAATGACTATAATGAAGGCAAAATAGAACAAAAAAAAAATTGCGCTAAATTATCCGCTTTCGTTGCCTTCTTCGATAAAATCTCGATTAAATTGCGAAAATTAAGGTAAAATAGAGGAAAAAATACAATTGCGATAATTACATACGTTTTCGAAGCTTTCTTCGATCATATCTTGATTAAATCACAATAATTTAGCCAATATAGAGGAAAAAATTGAAAATTTCGCTAAAATTATACATTTTCGTTTCTTTAATCGATTATATATTGTCAAAACGTCAATAAATAAGTCAAAAAAGATAAAAAAATTACAATTACGCTTAAATTATCCATTTCCGTTGCTTACTTTGATATTATCTCGATTTTATTGCAAAAATTCAGGCAAAATAGAGTAAAAAAATTGAAATTTCGATAAAATTATTCGTTTTCGTTGATATTTTCGATAATAATTGGATTATATAACGAAAAGTAAGGCAAAGTAGAGAAAAAAATTGGAATTTCAATAAAATTATCCGTTTTGGTTGCTTTCTTCGATCATATCTCGATAAATAGGCGAAAATTAAGGCAATATAGAAAAAAAAATGAAATTTCGGTAAAGTTATCCGTTTTCGTTGCTTTTTTCGATTATATCTCGATAAAATAACGAATATTAATTCAACATAGAGTGAAAAAATTGAAATTTATCTTAAATTATCCCTTTTTGTTCCTTTTTCCGATCTTATCTAGATATAATGACGAAATTTAAAGCAAAATAGTGGAAAAATTACAAATGGGATAAAGTTATCCGATTTCGTTGATTTATTCGATCATATTTTGATTAGATGACAATATTTAAGGCAATATGGTGGAAAGGATTTAAAACATCGCTAAAATTATCCGTTTCCGTTTCTTTATCCGATTATATCTCGAAAAACTGAGAAAAATAACGTTGCTTTTTTTGGTAATATCTCGATTATATTACGAAAATTAATGTAAAATAGAGGAAAAAAATTAAAATTTCGATGAAATCATCTGTTTTCGTAGCTTTTTTCAATTATATCTGGATAAATAGACGGAAATTAAGGTGAAATATAGTAAAAATAATTAATTTCGGTAAAATTATCCGTTCGTTCTTCCATCATATCTCGATAAATAGGCGAAAATAAGGCAATATAAGGGAATAAAATTGAAATTTAGGTAAATTGTCCGTTTTCGTTGCTTTTTTCAATCATATCTTGATAAATTAACGGAAATTAGTGCAAAATAGAGTAAAATAATCGAAATTTCGCTAAAACTATGCGTTTTCGTAATTTTTTACGATCATATCTTGATGAAATTATGAAAATTAATTCAACATAGAGTAAAAAAATTGAAATTTATCTTAAATAATCAATTTTCGTTTCCTTATCCGATTATATCTCGATAAAATGAGAAAAATAAGCCAAAGTAGGACGAAAAAATTGAAAGTTCGCTAAACTTATCCAATTTTTGTTGCTTTATTTCGGTAATATCTCGATTATATTACGAAAATTAAGGAAAAAGAGAGGAAAAAATTAAAATTTCGCTGAAATTATCCGTTTTCGTTGCTTTTATCAATCTTATATTGTACAAACGACAATAATTAAGGCAATTTAGAGAAAAAAAAATTACAATTGCACTAAAATAATCCGTTTTCGTTCCTTACATCGATAATATCTCGATTATATTGCGAACATTAAGGTAAAATTAAGGAAAAGTATTAAAATTTCGGTTAAATTATGCGTTTTCGTTTCTTTTTTCAATCATATCTGGTTGTATTGACGAAAATTAAGGCAGAATATAGTATAAGAATTGAAATTTCGCTTAAATTATGCGTTTTCGTTGCTTACATCGATAATATCTCGATTATATTGCGAAAATTAAGGTAAAATAAAGTAAAAAAATTAAAATTTCGATGAAATCATCTGTTTTCGTAGCTTTATTCAATTATATCTGGATAAATAGACGAAAATTAAGGTGAAATAGAGTAAAAAAAATAATTTCGGTAAAATTATCCGTTTTCGTTGGATTCGTCGATCATATCTCGATAAATAGGCGGAAATAAAGGCAATATCGAGGAATACAATTAAAATTTTGGTTAAATTAACGGATTCGTTTGCTTTTTTCAATCATAGGTGGATAAATTAATGAAAATTAATGCAGAAGAGAGTAAAAAAATTAAATATCGCTAAAATTATTCGTTTTCGTTGCTTTCTTCGATGATCTATCTCGATTTTATTGCAAAAATTCAGGCAAAATAGAGGAAATAGATTGAAATAACGGTAAAATTATCCGATTTCGTTCTTTTTGCAATCATATCTGGATACATTGACGAAAATTAAGGAAAAATAGAGTAAAAAAATTGAAGGTTCGCTAAAATTATTCGTTTTCGTTGCTTTTCTCGAATATATTACGAAAATTAAGGCAAAATAGAGGAGAAACATCGTAATTTCAATGAAATTATCCGTTTTCGTTGCTTTCTTTGATCATATCTCGATTATATTGCGAAAATTTAGGTAAAATAGAGGAAAAAGATTAAAATTTCGGTGAAATTGTGCGTTTTCGTTGCTTTTTTAATCATATCTGGATAAATTGACGAAAATTTAGGCAGAATAGAGTAAAAGATATGAAATGTTTCTAAAATTCTGCGTTTTCGTTATTTTTTACGATCATGTCTCGATTATATTACAAAAATAAAGGCAAAATAGAGGAAAAAATTGAAATTTCGCTAAAACTATGCGTTTTCGTTGCTTACATCGATAATATCTCGATTATATTGCGAAAATTCAGGTAAAATTAAGGAAAAAAATTAAAATTTCGGTGAAATTATGCGTTTTCGTTTCTTTTTTCAATCATATCTGGATAAATAGACGAAAATTTATTCCTCATATAGTAAAAAAATTGAAATTTATCTTAAATTGTCCGTTTTTGTTCCTTTTTTCGATCTTATTACGAAATTTAAGGAAAAAGAGAGGAAAAAATTAAAATTTCTCTGAAATTATCTGTTTTCGTAGCTTTTTTCAATCATATCTGGATAAATAGACGGAAATTAGTGTGAAATAGAGTAAAAATAATTAATTTCGGTAAAATTATCCGTTCGTTGCATTCTTACATCATATCTCGATAAATAGGCGAAAATATAGGCAATATAAGGGAATAAAATTGAAATTTAGGTAAATTATCCGTTTTCGTTGCTTTTTTCAATCATATCAGGATAAATTAACGAAAATTAATGCAAAATACAGTAAAATAAATGAAATCTCGCTAAAATTATTCGTTTTCGTTTCTTTTTTACGATCATATCTCGATGAAATGACGAAAATTAATTCAACATAGAGTAAAAAAATTGAAATTTATCTTAAATTATCCGTTTTCGTTCCTTTTTTCGATCTTATCTAGATATAATGACGAAATTTAAAGCAAAATAGAGGAAAAAATTAAAATTTCTGTAAAATTATCCGTTTTCGTTACTTTTTTCGATTATATCTCGATAAAATGAGAAAAATAAGGCAAAATAGGAGGAAAAAATTGAAAGTTTGCTGAAATTATCCGTTTTCGTTGCTTTTTTATATAATATCTCGATTATATTACGATAATTAAGGCAAAAAAGAGGAAAAAATTAATATTTCGGTGAAATTATCCATTTTTGGTGCATTTTTCAGTCATATCTGGAAAAATTGGCGAAAATTAAGAAAAAATAGAATAAATAAATTGAAATTTCGGTGGAATTATGCGTTTTCGTTTCTTTTTTCAATCATATCTGGATGAATTGACGAAAATTAAGGCAAAAAAAAATTGGAATTTCGCTAAAATTATACGTTTTCGTTCTTTTTTACGATCATATCTCGAATTTATTAGAGATGTTAAGGAAAAATAGAGGAGAAAGATTGAAATTTCGGTGAAAATATCCGATTTCGTTGCTTTTTATAATCATATCTCGATAAATTGACAAAAATTAAGGGAAAATAGAGTAAAATGATTGAAATATCGCTAAAATTATACGTTTTCGTTTTTTTTACGATCATATCTCGATTTTATTACGAAAATTAATTCAACATCGAGTAAAAAAATTGAAATTTATCTGAAATTATCCGTTTTCGTTACTTTTTTCGATCTTATATAGTCACAATGACTATAATTAAGGCAAAATAGAAGAAAAAAATACAATTGCGCTGAAATTATCCATTTTCGTTGCTTTCTTCGATAATATCTCGATTATATCACGAAAATAAGGCAAAATAGAGGAAAAAAATAGAAATTTCGGTAAAATTATCCGTTTTCGTTGCTTTTTTCAATCATATCTGGATAAAGTCACAAAAATTAAGGTAGAATAGAGTTAATAATCTTGCCTCATGGATGGTACTGCCGCCCTCTAACCTCATGGATGGTACTGCAGCCCTCTAGCCTCATATTGGCACCGCTTCCCTCTTGCCTCATGGATTGTACTGCCTCCCTCTTGTCGCATGGATGGTACTGCCGCCCTCTTGCCTCATGGATGGTAATGCCTCCCTTTTGCCTCATAGATTGTACTTCCACCCTCTTGTCTCATGGTCGGTACTGCCGCCCGCTGGTTTCATGGATGGTACTGCCGTCTTCTTGTCTCATGGATGTTACTGCCGTCCTCTGTTTTCATGGATGGTACTACCGCCCTCTTGCCTCATGGATGGTACTGCCGCCGTCTTGCCTCATGGATGGTACCGCCGGACTAAAGCCTCATGGATGGTACTGCCGCCGTCTTATCTCATGAATGGTACTGCCATCCTCCTTTCTCATGGATGGTACTGCCCCGCTCTTGCCTCATGGTTGGTACTGCCACCCATTTGTCTCATGGATGATACTGCCGCCCGATTGCCTCCTGGATGGTACTACCGCCCTCTTGCCTCATGGATGGTACTGCCGCCGTCTTATCTCATGAATGGTACTGCCATCCTCCTTTCTCATGGATGGTACTGCCCCGCTCTTGCCTCATGGTTGGTACTGCCACCCATTTGTCTCATGGATGATACTGCCGCCCGATTGCCTCCTGGATGGTACTGCTGTCCTTTGTCTCATGGACGGTACTGCCGCCGGCTTGCCTCATGTATGGTATTGCCACCCTTGTGCCACATTGATAGTACTGCCGCCCTCTTGCATCCTTGATGGTACTGCCGCCCTCTTGCCTCATGGATGGTACTCTTGTCTTCTTGCCTCATGGATGGTATTGATGCCCTCTTTTCTCATGGATGGTACTGCCGCCCTCTTGCCTCATTCTTGGTACTGCCACCATTTTGTCTCATGGATGATACTGCCGCCCGATTGCCTCCTGGATGGTACTGCTGTCCTTTGTCTCATGGATGGTACTGCCGCCCGCTTTCCTTATGTATGGTACTGCCACCCTTGTGCCACATGGATGGTACTGCCTCCCTCTTGCCTCATTGATGGTACTGCCGCCCTCTTGCCTCATGGATGGTACTCTTGTCCTCATGCCTCATGGATGGTACTGCTGCCCTCCTGCCTCATGGATGTTACTGCCGCCCTCTTGCCTCATGGATCGTACTGCCGTCCTCTTGCCTCATGGATCGTACTGCCGTCCTCTTGCCTCATGGATGGTTCTGCCGCACTTTTGCCTGATAGATTGTACTGCCACCCTTTTCCTTCATGGATGGTACTGCAGCCTTTTTGGCTCATGAATGGTACTGCCGCCCTCTTACCTAATTGATGGTACTTTAGCCTTTTTGGGTCGAGGATGGTACTGCCGTCCTTTTGCCTCATGGATGGTACTACAGCCCACTTGCCTCATGGATAGTACTATGCCCATTTCGCTCATAAAATGTACTGCTGCATTTGAGGCTAATGGATGGTACTGCCGTCCTTTTACCTCATGGATGGTACTGCCGCCCTTTTATCTCATGGATGGTACTGCCTTCCTTTTACCCCATGGATAGTACTGCCACCCTTTTGCCTCATGGATGGTATTTCCGTCCTTTTGCCTCTTGGTTGGTACTACCACCTTCTTGTCTCTTGGATGGTACTAACGCCCTCCTGTCTCATGGATGGTACTGCCTCCTCTTGTCTTACGGATGGTACTGCCGTCCTCTTGCCTCATGGATGGTACTGCTGCCTTTTTGCCTCATGGATGGTACTGCTGCCCTCTTGCCTCATGGATGGTACTGCCGATCTCTTGTCTCATGGATGGTGCTGCCGCCCTCTTGCCTGATGGATGGTAGTTCCGCCCTCTTGTTTCGTGTATGGTACTGCTGCCTTTTTGCCTCATGGATGGTACTGCCGTCCTATTTCCTCATGGATGGTATTCGGCCCTCTAGCTTCATGTATAGTACTGCCGCCCTTTTGTCTCATGGATGTTACTGCCGTCCTCTTGCTTCATGGATGGTACTGCCCACCTTCTGTCTCATGGATGGTACTGCTGCCTTTTGTCTCATGGATGTTGTTGCCGTGCTCTTGCCTCATGGATGGTACTGCCGCCCTCTTGCATCATGGTTGGTACTGCTGCCCTCTTGTCTCATGGATGGTACTGCTTCCCTTTAGCCTCAGGGATGGTACTTCTGCCCTTTTGTCTCATGGATGGTACTGCCGCCTATTTGCCTCATGGATGGTACTGCCTTATTAAAGGTAACTGATATCCCTCCCTAATTTTCCCTTGCTTTATTTATTAAGCCATCCTCCTCATTTCCTTTGGTTGGAAGTGAGTATTTCAAAAATGTGCATTTATTTTACACAGGCAATACAATTAGAAAGATTTGTTTAAACCTTTCGCATCATTCACTGTGATTTAAAGTTGAATTTGAAAAATGTTTCATCTTTTCAAATTTATGTTATGTCAAAGAGTACATTGTTAGTTCAAAATGTATCTAATGTCTCAATTGGAAAAAAAATATTAAAGATTTCTTTATCTTATTTTTGATCCAATTTTTATTCAGCCAAATTTTTTCATGAATTCTTATAACACTAATTGTATAACATGATATTATTATTTAAGATGTTGAAACATATTTTTAAACATTTCAGCAATGATATGTAATGAATTAATTCAGTTGCCTGTAGCCTATATGTCTTGGGACCAGGTAAGTTGGAGCTTGTATCTATTCTAAATACTTGTGTTTCAAGTAAAGGTGGATGCTAAGCATTAATTGAATGATGAAATTTCTTTTAGTTCCTGTGTGTCATTTTCAGCACCATGTGATATTATATGCTGCCATTCCCTTGTCAATTCAATTGTAAAATATGGAATAAGTTATAATAAAAATTATGAAATGTAATATTGGTTTTATTTTCTATGTCCTTTGCAGTAGACTCGGGTACATGTTATATTCATCTTATTCTTATTCAGTTTTATTGAAATTTCAGTCAAATCAGTGGTACCTAATTACATTAATTCATTTTTTAATGTTAGTAGAATATTCTTGCATGAGAAATTCCTCTTAGGTTTTTAAGTGGGTTATAGAGGCAAATAACTTTAATGTTGTGTCCTTTCATCTCTGCAGCCATCTTCAAGGAATTCATTTTCAATTAATCTTTTAATTTGATAGAAAATTTAGTCAACACTCTCTCTACTTAAAATATAAATAAAATTTGTTACATAATATTTTTGTAATACTTTGTACTTACATTTCCATATCTAAGAAAATATTGATGAGTTAATGCCAAGAATCAAGACTCAACTTTAAAGTTACTTTGAGAAACAGTGAAGCTAAATATATAAAAATTAAATTAAATAGCTTCAATTTTCATTAAATTTAAATGAGTAGAAGTTTCTGTGGAAATAGCCAACAATATTGGTCAATGGTAGAGTGAATATTTGCGAAACAAAATTGCTTTTCCCTTCAGCTCATGCAGACCTGCAACCTTATTGTTAGATAATATTTAAGGGAGTTAGTGGCAATAATAAATATTTTTCCTAAAAGCAGAAAGACAAAGACTAGTTTAATTATTGTCTCAAAAATAGATAATTACTGAAGGAAGGAGAAAGGGTTAAAACTGGGAGGTTGGTTATCACTATTGATCTTAACAAGAAACATGATTCAAGATTAATTCATTCCTCTATGAAAAAGTTCATGGGGAAATATGTTTGTAATTAAGGTGGTTATTAACGCAACATCCATCAATTTTGAGTGGTGTCTGAAAATGAAGCTGATTCAAGGAAAGATACTGCAGGAAACATTTAGAATTCTGGAGAGCATATCTAAGGGATGTGCTTTCTTAGGGATGGGAAAAGGGTTGGAGGAATTTCAATTACCAAGAAACCACTGGTTGTTGAAGATCAATGCTATCTGTTTTTCACTTTATAACTTTCTTCCATGAATAAATGAAGGACCAGAGGATGTTGATTCAGATTGTATCCCTTTCAGAATTTAGCTGTATTATTCCTGTTTCACAACCAGTGTGTCACAGAAAAAAATTAACTTTAACAAAGTAACGGACAATGTTCTATTTATTGATTCATTCAACACATACAGCAAAACAATGACAATATAAGAAGTAGAAGCATAGAAATGTAGCAACATAATCAGCAAAACAGTAACAAATAGTAGTGATGAAAAAATAAACATATAAAGCAAACAAAACAATTACAGGTATGTGGAATATGTTAAACCTAATTTTAAAAATGCCCCTTTATTTATGGGATAAAGATCAACTGAAGGAGGAATTAAGTTCAGCAAAGAAGGGAGAGGAAAGAAAAGGGAGCAATTAGTAAGTGAAAGTCTAGGAGTAGTACAATAAAGTAAAGATGTCAAACAAGTAGATCTGTTTGCAATAAGATAATTGAGCAGTGAAGCTAATGGAGAACTGTCAGAAAGAGAGTTTAGTATTAAATATAAGAAGGGAAATTCATGTTTTGTTTGAGTGACAGAAAGAGATTCCAGGGATGATATAGAATTTTTTAAGGATAGGGGAAGGAAGGGACTCTTGCTTGTACAATTCTGAGAAAGAAGTTCTTAATTCCGTCTATTGTGGAAATATGAGTTACAGAGGACAAAGACCAGATAGGGAAGTAGTAAGATAGAGTAGGAAGGATAAAAGAGGAAAAGTATAAGGAAAGAGTCATTGATGCCCATAAATCAATAAAGGAAGGACATAAAAATAATTAGCTGATACATACAAATTCCACATAAAGAGAAAAAATTTATTAAAACCAATTATACTTAAATGATCTGATATTCTGCTCATTGGCTGTAGCTGCTCGATGTAAGATACTGATGGAAACTTCACATGCTATGGATTTTTTTGCATAACATACAAAATATCTTTTTAATGGGAAACTTTTGTGTTGAAATAGACAAATGCTGCAGGTGCTGCAAGCAGTAAAACAAAGCCCATCTTCAACAAACAGAGATTAAAATATGCATACTGATATTATTAAAAGTAATTTCCCAAAATATTAAATATGAAGAATGTTTCAAACTATAAATGTTTAAGTCATGAATACCAGCTCTTAATTTTAGAAATTGTACTTTTTTTAAAGGAAAAAGTACTTATGTTCTGACTCATTCATTCAGTACGAAAGTACTGATATTCTGGATCAATTTCATTTTTAGTATCACTTAAGCAGTCCATAATGCTTACAACACATATATTTATTTAAGGAATATTTGGAAAGACTTCTAATTCATTTATTATATTAAAATTTCTTGCTGTAAATATAGTGTTGAAAGTTAATCTTCAACAAAGACTTCTTGATGAATTATAAGATGGGGCAGCATTATAAATATACAAATATAAGGATGTTTGCAGAGGTTGTTGAGAATATATAATTTCTTAATGGGTGTACATTAGAATGGCATTTGATTTTGTGTCTGGTAGGCATTCCAGAGCAATTCAATAACTTCAGAGGCAAACTTTTAATAAATCATCTAGGAGTATTTCTGGCTCACATAAGGTTCTGTCATGAACTTGTTTTACATGCAGTAAAAACATTGCATAGTATCAATTTTTGGAATTGACATTAAGTGGGACAGTTATTTTTTTGAGATGATCTGACTGATAAAATTAGTGGGAAAATTTTGAGTGTATGTGCAACATTGTACTCATAGTCTTTTAATACTCAATTTTGATAACACATCATCATAAAAACCCTCAAAGTTTTAACAAAATTTTTATCTTTGTGTTCTCCTTCAGATATTTAATTAAACCAGCCTATGTAATAATGTTTTACTTCATGTTTTGACTCTTTGTTGGATATTAGATATTTTAAGTATCTCAGCCTTTGATCAAACATCTAATTAAACAGAAGACAATTTTACAATTGAAACACAAAAAATTATCCTCAGCTCCCAGTTTATATTGAATTGATATAATTTCCTAAATGCTCAAATTACTCTGCATCCGATGTTTTCAAGAAGAAAAATTTTTCTATGTATACTGCACAATCAAATAAGTAAATTTTCATACCTCCTTACATGGAAAACATCAGTGTACATCCTTGGCACTAGGAAGCACAGTCTGAATTAGTCATGATGTCCGCTCCATTACATAAGTATATTTCATGTATTTCCTCAAGCATATGCTGTGAGCATCTAACTACAACATTTGTTTTAATTCACTGTAATCATGGGAAACTATATTCAATTTTAATTTTTGATAGTGTTTAAAAACTTATCTGGGTGTTGATAATTTGGCTTTTTTGTATGCCTTCAAATATTTTATATTATAAATTTATTAAACTTAAAATAAATATCATCTGAACTAGTAAAACAAGCCATTATGACTATTCAACTACATTTAATGGAAAATTTCCATCCTCAAATCAGGTAATGATATATCATTCTATATAATGACATATCATTATAATGACCTATGTTTTTTTATCTTTTGACTCATGTAAAAATCAAACTTCGTACTTAATAGAACACTCTAAAATAAAACATAAATTAATAACAGTCATATACCTCAAGAATTACTGTAACTCATAATTTATAACTTTCATAATAACAGATTTAACAATCAAGTTATGAATTCTTTCTGAAAGACTTATAGCATAAATTTTTAATAGAAGAAGTAAATGGCAAAATGAAAATCAGCTTCATCATTGTATGGTCTGAAACATTATAGTTAATATCAGCTGACAACTGTCAATGTATGTGCAATGCATACCTAATTGTCAATATTTTATGCAAAACTTTCAAGCCTATGCCTCGTTTGACTAAAAAGTTAAACATATTTATCATTAAAGAATATTCTTTGCTGATGTAAGTTAAAGCATCTTGTTAACATACCATTTAATAGCTGACCAATCATCTGTACAAATGCTATTGCCTGAAGAGAATTTTGTTCATAAAGGCTAACAATTAATTCCTAGATAGTATTTGATGTGATGAATATTGGCTATCAGAGTATATGAGATGGAATTTAAGACGGCAATATTTAAATATTTGAAAGTAACTGCCTCTCTTAACCCCTGCAACTAGCTTATCAGTCTTTGACCACATTCATAGACTTTTGTAAGGCTACTGAAACCTCGTAAAATTAATGTGATGTCAAGAAAGTATTATTCCATGTTTCAATGTTGTTGTAACAAGGTATTTTAAGGAATGACCTTCAAATGTTCATAAATGTAAAACTCTTTTTACTACTTTAAATGTTTGCAGTTTGTGCAATAAAAGTATGTACAGGTTCCAATGAAATAATCCTCTGGTGTTTTGATATTTGTGTGTTCCAATAAATTTAGAAGAGGACTTACTATTTTCATGTATTCATTTGAAATGATCCCATCATCATTTTCATCACAAATTGACTTTAACCATAATGGTAATCCTAAAAAATCTGATGTGGCCACCACATGACTTTCTCCATATATATAAGATGTAAATATTAATCTACCGCAGTAATTTCGAACTCTATATTCCATCTAAACTTGGAATATGAGTGATTAATATATATATATTATTATCTTTGACCCCAAAAACATGAATAATGATGTTTTACGGGACATGATCGATGAAAAACGATGAAATTGGCATTTCGCCCATAGAGCCCAGAGCGCCCACAAAGTACATAATCAGAAACTTCCGGTTTATCAGCATTTCATGAATAACTCCTACACAATCAGTGATACAAAAATATGTTTCAACCAAAAGTTATAGTAAATATTATTTTCTAAAACTTTTTATTTTAATACTATATACCTAAATATCATATTTATGGAGATATTTTGAAAACCGGAAATGAGCTTTGAAGAATACAGCTCGACTTCCGGTAAACTGATTAACTCCAAAAACTAATCAACCTTTAAGAAACTAAATAAAGTACTATATATGAAATTTGGTGTTGATATAATGCATCGTTTATAAGTTAGAGCGCCCACAAAGTACATAACGGCTACTTCCGGTTTATCGGTATTTCACGAATAACTCCTAATCAACCGGTGATACAAAAATATGTTAAATACAAAAGTTATAGTAAATAACATTATCTAAAACTTTTATAAGTAATACAATGCACGTATATATCATATTTATGGAGATATTTTGAAAACCGGAAATGAGCTATAATGAATGAAGCTCGACTTCCGGTCAACCGATTTACTCCAAAAACTAATCAACTCTGACAGCACACACCACAGTACTATATACGAAGTTTGGTATTAATACGACCAATAGTTTTCACGATAGAGCGCCCACTAACACACACACACATACAGACACACACACACACACACACACACACACACACACACATACACACAGACATCATTCCGAAAATAGTCAAAACGTGTTCTAGGGACCCCAAAACATGTATTTCCGTTGAAATCTCAAAGTCGAATTTTTTCATGAAAACAATACTTTCTCTATACTTCGTATATGGAGAAATTAAAAAGACAAACTGTAGTAAAAAACAACTTTGTAGTTATACCAACTATTCACAATAAGACAACTAAATTACTCAGGACAAATTCCATAGCAATATAATAATATTTAGCTATCTTAAATTCAAATTCCTGTATTTTATATTTATTTCGAATTTTCTTTTATTCTTTTATCCCATATGGGTCTTCTTCCGAATACGCAAGCTATTAACTGATCGCAGTCAATGACGCTCATAAAGACGAATTAAGGAAAAATAACATTCACATAAAGTATTAAAATTTAATTCTTTATTTATTTTTCATCACTAATTTTACATGTAATTTACGTGCATTCTAAACAAAAATACACTTAAAAAATACAAAGTTTCAGAGTCTGGAATGGATTAATTGTATTTACATTAATTTCAACGGGAGAAATTGTCTCAGTTTACGACAAATTCGGTTCACGACCAGGGTCCAGGAACAGATTAAGTTCGTTAACGGAGGTTCCACTGTATATGCATAGACACTGGAGATCGGCTACGGTTAACCGTTCTTACCCGTCTTCTGGGCGCCTCATGGGCTGGGCCATGAGGAGCTCCAAGAGCGGGTACGTGATGACGTAGCGACGGGGGATATGGAGGGGTAAATGGTGGACGAGTCTGTTGGAGAGGACTTGAGTCACTGAGTACTCGGTTCTTTCGACTGGTAAAAATGAATCGCTGTGACGTAAAATGAAACAAGACTTACCCGTCCTGAGTCGGCTCATTCGCCGTTCCGTGGGATACGCCAGAGTTATTCCCTTCTTCTTCTTACAGAAGCATTGATTTCGTACATTGTTGTATAATATGCATATATGCTCATTGAGAAAGAGTTGTTCTTAGCATATAAGCGTTTTCTGTATTATTTTGTAATGTATATTATATATTACATCAACTTAAAGTTTAGGAACATGTTTCGCGAATTTTTCACCCGTGATCATTTTTAAAACTGTTACCACTCTCTACCAATCCAATATTAAATTGTGGTTTTTTCCTTAGTTGCTCTTTATATCATTAGCAAGAGTAAAAATTACCTGTTATTGAGTTTAGTGCAACCAAAACGTTACAAATTAATGTTTAAGCAGAACGTGACCTCAGAAAACTTTCGTCGTGTAGCCCAATTTTCGTGTCGCCTAAAAAAAAATAATTTCTCATGTGAAAAAACATTTGTCGCAAGAAAAATTGTGATAAATGTTTAAATTCTCATTTACAGTTGGTTTTGTGTTGATACCTTGAATGGGACTTAAGTTATTGCTTCTTATTTACGTGGGCAGAATTCGCGATGTCGAAGCAGCGGCTGCGAATAACCTCCGTCTGAAAACAAGAAGTCATCGAGGAAAGTTGTAGTTTGTAAGCGTTAGGTAATTTTGCTAATTTCTCAAGTTGATACAATTTTTATTAATGTGATTACTTTATCCTTAAATTTCAAATTTCAGTATAGAATTTTGATGAGTTGTTTTTGACCATACTTTTTTTCTTGGTGAGCAGGTAGAAAGACGCTGTTTTGATTATAAATTATTGATACTTTTCAAACATTTTCGTGAGATAGAATATATAATTTCATTTTAGATCTTCAGATTTTATTTTCTTTATAAAACAAATCTTTTGAGCTGCAGAACAAGAAGAAACATAGACCGAGTTATGATGACACTTCTCAATGTTTAGGATGAGATAGCAGAACATCTTTTACTCCCCTAACTGGGGAATTTTTTTCTGTATTATCTCATTCATTTGAGAGTTTTTCTACATGCAATTGGTGATGGGAATTAGAGAGAAGAGACGTTCCCAATAATCGTAAATGAAAAAGACCATCTTTGTGTAAACATTTACGAAAAGGAAAAGAACAAATAAACAATAGAAAATTACACGACACAATTTTCTTTGAATTTTTTCTTAGAAATGGCGAAAATATAGATCTCATACGAAAAAAAATTAAATTCATAATCTGTGTTATAGTCATAATAGTCCGTTCAGCAAAAACTAGAAAAACTGAAAAAGATAACTAAGATTTATGATGAAACCTCATCAGGCATCTTGGGACGGAATTTAAAAAAACATCAGGGCTTGAGGTGTAATTAATTACAATGATAAAATTGAATTAACCATCACTAATTAGCGAATAAACATTTTCGACGGATAACAACTTTCTTAAGCTCCGTTTTTTTGTCGGAACAAGATTTATGCACCGCAGCAGCTTCGTCAAGATATAGTCTCGAAACCAACGGTAAATGAAAATTTCGAAGTTTTTTCAGTTCTTCTTCTAGATCTTCTTTGGTGATGGAAAAATAATTCCACAAATTTCCCGAATCTAAGCCAACTGGCTCGAAAAGTACTGAGCATTCCTGTAACTAGCGCCAGGAGTGAGAGAAAATTCAGTAAGGCAGGAATTGTTGTAATGGAACGGAGATCACGCCTACAGCCTCAGACTGTGAATGATTTACTACTCGTAAATAATAATGCTTGGAAAGTTTAACATCTCTTATATAGTAAACATATAAAGTTTCACACGTAAAAGGATTTTTTACTGTCCTGAATCAATAATACATACATTTGACGTTTACAATTATCGAAAGTAACATATTGTAGACGAACAGAAATGAGAAGGCATTGATGAGGTTCCAGCCTCAAATTGTTTTGAAAATAATTGAAAAGGGAAGAGAGTGCTTGACCTATATTCAGTTCTTTTTCTCACTGTAATACCAATAACATAAAAAAATGAAGAAAAATAGTTAGTACTCCTTAATAGAGGCCTTAAAGACGTTCAATCCGTCGTTTTAACCTGCCGCGACGACTTTATTTTCGTAAATCATGATTTGAAAACATGTTAATTATGCTTCTCATGACTGAATGGAGGATCAATGATGTGACTAAATGATTAGAGAAACCGATTTTAATAATAAACAGCAAAAAAAAACTAATCCTTATAAACATCATTTCCTATTCGAGAGATACCCGAATCTTCACTTTTAAATTCCGCGCGTAAGTACTGCTGACGGAACGGGTCAGAGTGAGTCAAAATTGAATGAATCGGTTTTACTCGCTTTTGCCGAGGCGACTCATCCTCCAACCCGTCCTTAAAAAACCCGTTTTGTGGATTTCAGGGCGACGCGGGTCAAAACTACGCTTCTGCCGATCCCTAATAGACACACAGGTGATGTACTTATGTTTTCAATCAATATCTTTCCAGATTACAGAGCTTATCATACCATACTTTATATATTTAATTTCAATATACTTACTTTTATTATCTAAGAAAAATGATTTTGCTGATGCAGGAATCCACAACTCAAATAATTTATTTTATCTGACCACAAAAATATCTCTGTCGTGTCTTTGTTAACTCAAATCTTTTTTTCAAAGATATTTGAATGCATAATATTTGCTTATGCACAATTATACATATTGTCTCTTTTAAGGTTTACATTTTTAGCAACTAGATATTTTTAGCTTCATCTTTGAATGTTGCAACATAATTCATTTTTCCATTTCTTTCATTTTTTGCATGGCAGAATCATTATTAGAGGCCTTTTGCAATATATCTTGAGTGGATTTATTTGAAGAATTGTTTCAAGCTCCTCTTCTTGTAGAGAGACCAACATTTCAGAAACTACTGGAATGTCTACTATGCCAGTTACTCCTAATTACTTTCTCCCCAGTGTATATAAATAAGAAACATTAGTCTTTCTATGAGAGACGAAGATTGTTTAATAAAATATTGATTTCGGTTGGGAGAAACGAAAATCAGTCGTTGGTTAAAAATCATGGTGTCACTTTAAAAAATTCGGCAGGTAGTGAAGAGGCCCTCACAGGAGGTTATAATGATTTTAAAACAAATTTCTCGTATAAGATATGGCGCTTCTCTTCTTTTAACTTTCCTATGCGGAGTTATTATATTCGAGGATTGAAATCTATACTATTTCTATCAAGGCTAACAACATAAAATTAGATGTAGAAGCCCTCTGATTCTTGTCATGCATCGATGAGGAAAGCAGTCGTAGCTCCTAGTCTAATTCTCAACTCTAGAGAAAATATCAGGCGATTCCGATGCATCCACAAACGCCATGTACTGCCAAAAATTAATCCCCAGATTAGACTTGTAGTAGCATTGATATCTTCTCTGATGTATGCCCTTGCCTTAAATCAATTTTTGTAATCCGAAAGTTCAAGAAAAATTCGCGACGCCATTTCATCCGAAATTTCTCATTAAAATTCGGTGGAGTTTTCGAATTTTTTCCAGTTAAAATGAATGTATCATGCAATCATTACTCCTTGTTATACTATAAGTGCTTGCCTAGCTATCCTAGCCTAGATGGTTTTGGTGTGTGGGTCTATAATTAAACTTGGATTATACGATTCGACTTCTGAAATGAAAGGAAATGTCACTCGCTTACGTGATCACCGATCGGAAATGTTACGAGAAAGAAGCAATGTTCCGGGAGTCAAATTGTCTAATGTGAAAGTTTTCTGAAGCATTAACGATATCATGCTGTCAAAAGGAGTATTCGAGAGAGGGTGTCGAAATGTCGCTGGAGGTATCAAAGTTTTATATGCAGCCAGCGTTTCGATGGTGCGTTGAAAATCCGATTAAATCTTTATCACAAATGTCGAAACAGTGAGAAATATAAAAGGGAGAAGAAAATAAATGAGTGAACGATCAATATCCATTCCAACAAATTTGCGAAGAGGTTTCACTAAGCAAACCTTCCTCCCACCTTTTTCTCCCCTACCCCTCTCTCCCCTCCCTTCCAACTAGTACATAAACTGAAAATTCGCCGCTCTGTGCACTTTCCATTTATCAGCCATCACGAAAGGCTCGATCACAGAATATTCCCGACCGTTGAAGTCCCCGAAGACTACAGCTCTACGAATAGCAATTTATTGACTGGAAATTTCTCGAGAGGATCTCCAAGAGACTGCTGTCATCTTCCTTTATTAGACATCGCAACCCTGAGATAGCTAAAGGAGAACTTCCACCAAAAGCTCGGTGGCAGTTCGTCTGGCTGAAGCTATTGGGGCAGCATATCTGGCAGCTAGGCTCAGTAAGGGGCAGTTGACTGAGAAGGCAGTTTTCTCAACCGAGTGAAGGCGATTGCCGTCCAAGAAAAGAATCTCATCTGCAGACTACCACATATGGTGTAACTACTTAGAATGAGAGTAGTTCGTCGTACAGTCGCCGCAGTTCTTCCCTGCCGTCCGCCACTAATTGTTCGATAGACAGTTTAACCTATTCAATTTTACTGCGCAATTTAAGATAGGCAGTTTCTCGAATTCAATTTTTTGAGTTTCCTAAATTTCAGCAGTGCCAATGAATGAAGTGTTTCACCAGAATTCCTCTGCAGAGAAGACAACCGAGCGACGTTGAGAAGTCTTCGAAGAATTGCAGCCTTGACGGAGCGTTCGAAGCAGGCCCAGCCTACCGACGAAGATCGAGAAGTGTAGTGTTGTGTGTATTGTGTGCAATGGTCATTCTAGTGATTTAGTGAAAGTGAATGCAAGAGGAGGTTCTGTTCGCCGATGGAAAGCTGAGTTCTACCGCCACAGGAGGAGACCCACAGCTCAAGGTAAGGATTCTCCGTCTTTCAGCTGAGGTGGTAGGTTTCTTTAGACACGGGCCCATCCAACGGGCTTAGAGAACAGGTCTGCAATAATGTTTGGGGGGAGTGGGAAAATTAACTAATTAGGAGCTACATACACAGTTACAGACCGGCTTTTTAGCCATTAGAGTATTAAACTAAATTAGTCTTCTAAAAGTCTCTCTTCTATCTTTTCCGTGGCTGTGGTTTTCATGCCACAGCTACACTATGGTTTTATAGGGCTTGCCAATTGCAATTGATGACGTGATCTCCCCGAAATATCTGGTACCAATTGCACTTGGCTGGCGAAACCCCTCCATTTCAAAAAGGGAAACGATCCAAGCACGATACGCCTTTGCGTGGTTTGGAAACTCGTGCAAATCACTTCTTTAATTAAAATAAGAATATACAATAATTAAATAGATTTTGCTTAAGTGTTTTAACTTTTAAACATTCAAATATGTTCTTAAATGTTTCAAAAGTGGCAGTGGTTTCTCTGCCTAAGCGATCGGTTCATCCGCATAAATTTCCTTGTAAACTTGAGATTTGAATATCTAGCAATGTTGAATAATTTGGATTTTTATTTGTGTTATTTGGATTTTTCAGTTTTGTGACAGTGAGGCAGTTCCATGCAGTGTTTCCGGGGATTAGAGCAAAGGCAAATCCTCTCGGAGATTCAATGCAATGCCGCTATCTCCCAACTGTTCTTAAAGATAAACTGCATGACTCCCCTTGGAGAGAGCATTGGCGTTTTGTGGAGTCTCGCCAGGAAAAGTGAGTGAGCAATAAAGGCCATAGAACTTTAAATTTAACTAATCACATTATTTTTTGTTGTACATTCAATAGTAATACTTTTGATTGTCTTCATATCGGATATTTTCAACGATTTTCTTTTTTTCTGGAATGCTCGGCTTTTATTGCATATATATATCTTAAACAAATTTTCGGAATTCAACAATTCATTTTCGGTTATCCGACCTGGTGGTCGTGAATCAATAACTTTTAGTTTTCAACTTTTTAATTTCAAATTTTCACTATGCAACCTACTTCGGAAATTGCTTGTCATGCTAACACTAGCAGAAAGCAGATGCATGCATAAACAATTTTATGTAACAGTGCAATCTGAAATTGATTGAGAAATATATATTCTAGAGTTGCTTAAAGATTGCACTGTATCAGCATGCCCCATGAGAAACGAGATTCATATTTTGTGCGTAGCTGTAGTTGCGTGTAATGCGTTCCATAACTGTTAAGTGGCTGAACCGGTAAGCCTTACGCTAGATCGCTTTAACGCAGAGTTTGATTTGAGCCGACAAAAAGTAATACTCGGCATATTGCTACCAATTCAAACTAAATTTCTGATCTTCTAAGAAGTTATTAATCATCCATAAACATTGCAATGCAGAGAGCGAAAATTTAATAAAAAGTTAAGTTTTGGTACCCGCGATGAATTTTTAAATTGTTATTGTTCTCTACACTTTCAATTAAAATTCAAATTTTTTTCTTCATTTGCACGTGAATAAATATAAGAATGACTTAAAATAAATCAAAACTTGGTAAATATTAAGTGGAGAGTAACCTCAAAATTTGGTAGAATAGCCAGAATAGCTGACTTTGCCGCCAAAACTTTCTCTTCACACACGATGAAAAACGTATCGCAAGTGAAGTTTAGATAATGTTTAAATTGTCGATTACCATTGATTTTTGGGAGTATATCTTGAATGGAACTTGGGTTTTTGCTTTTCAAATCCAAGCGTAATTTGTCATGACGAATAAGCTTCAGCCATGGAAGAAGCTGTAGCTGCGATTCCACAGTTTTTCTGACATCTTGCCGATATTTGTATTAGAATGGCTTTATGTTGGGGCCTTGGCTACTTCTGCCTTTATAAGCATAATATATAGCCCACTAAATTTTACTGATAGCCCCTTCGATTCAATGAATGGAAGGGGTCGTACAAGCCTCTGCTGAATGAAGTGAGAAGGGCAGTCCTCATTTCCAATTCTGGGAAAGGGCTGCAGATGTAGTCTCAGAGTGGAGGATAATTAAGGAAATGAGAGACGGAGGAGTGAAGTTTCTCTCAATGCCCACCTTCACAACAAGGCTGGCTGCATAATTTGCACACCTTTCCCCTGCTGTGTAAGAATTTGCTGAGTGGACCAGGTGCTGTGACAGACGGCATCTCAGCAGGGTGTTTCAATCAAGATACTCTGGAAAACTTATTTAGCGCTGAGAGGAAACTGTGGGTCTAAAACCTGACCAACAATGATGCAGTTCACCAGCAGCCTGAAGACTTTCATTGTCAATGGTTTGGATTTTCCTCCAATGTCAGTGGCCAAAACTGTGAAGTCGATGACAATAAGCTTCTGGATACCCTGCGAGGCTGATTAAACTTGGAAGTAATAGCCACTGACATTGGAGAATCAAGAGACTGTGATGGATGCTCTGGGTTCGTTGTAAGTAAGGACGTTGAGGGAGCAGTAGTGGCATCTGAGGGCCTTCTCTCATTTCTCTGCAGCTATGTGCTAAGGACCATCATAAGAAAATGATGCTGCTGTAGCTGTAGAGAAGGGCTGCTGGATGGAACCCAAAATCCTACGGCTGTAATGTATTTTCAGGGATGAGATGGGGACAGGAGAAATCCCTGAAAAAACCTCCTGGAAGCCATCTATGCGAGTGACTGAGAGAGTACTGAATGATTCACCTCAAAGAAAAGGAATCTCAGTTATATATTAAGTGCATAGTGGAGAGGGAAATTTCTTTCAAATGGCTGAGTTCCTACTGCAAGGATCACTGGAAAGAGATGGCCAGTAAGATTGCAGAGGCTGTGATCCAGCAAACCATTCTCTGGTGGAGTAGGAAATTAAATAAGAAGTAATGATTCGAGTTCAAGGTAAGCATGAATCTTTTGATACTACAAATGCTATTTGAATTAAGCAATATTACTAATGAAATGACTCTTTTGATACTACAAATAATATTTGACTTAAGTAACACTACTAATGAAATATTTATATTCACAGGTGGTTCCACTGTATTTCTATGGACACCATTCCAAAATGCTGTTGAGAAGTAAATGGCATGGGATGAGCTTCAAAGTAAGCACGACTGTTGCTACTGCAAATAATACTGTATTCATGTAATCTTTTTAATGAGATAAACCATATACTCAAGAGTGTGCAGTACATTTTGAATGTTTTAATGATAAATTTCTCTTGATAGGTGATTCTGGTATGTGCAGTGTGCTTTTGTGGACAGAAAATATATTTTTGTAGAGTACATGTTCTTCAATCTATTGTATATAGTGCATTGTAAATACTTTTATATGCATTTGTATTTCACAATGTATATGTTTTTAGTGCAAATATGAAATGCTGGACTGACTTTTACTACTGACTGGACTAATTTTTTTGGTGAAATATTCTGTTTAATTTGATGGAGAAAGGGATTCATTTTCTGGAGTGATTCCAAAAGAAATACCATTTTCTTATTTTCTTTATAATTTTTGTAGAAATTGTTTGTTTTTGCTGAAATAAATCAAATATAAATCTACTTATGTATTTTGTTCTTGTAATTCTCCCTTTTTCGGAAAAATCTGCTCATAAGTGTAATAGGTATCCAATGGGAAGTAGTAATAAGAATAGATACAGTTTATAATCCCGCCTAAAGCTATACTGTAGGTAGGAGCTTCGTCACCATACAATGCATGGGAGATGGCACGGCATGCGCCTAGTCGCGCAAGAAATTAGAGCATGTTCGAATTACTTTCGCGAAGTCGCGAAATTTTGGCGAAAGTTACAGTTTTACACGAGGCAATTTTGCTTTCGTTTGCGCTTTGGATTGCCCCTGCTCCGAAAATTGCATCGTGTAAAACGGCATTTAAGGACGAGAAACAAAAAAATAAATTTTCCGAATTCCTTCTTTTTCCAAAAATTACATTAATGTAATTTAAGGTAAATTTCTAGTTTCACACAGTCAGCCTTTTTTTTCTCAAGTGGTTTTAGCCCGATTTCGACGATATTTTAGGGGGAGACACTTGAAACATGGCGGCATATTTTACGTATTATAGCGAATCTGAACGTCCAATATTTACTTAAATATCGGTATTTTAGTGAGCGAAGTACCGGAATGGCGTCCGGAGACCCTGTTTTCGGAGCTATTTCCGTTGTTTTGACGCCAGGTGGAGCGGTCATCACCGAGTTTCAACTCTCGTAAGTAGCCTTAACAAGCGAAAATTATTTTTCTCAAGTGGTTCACGTCCGAAATCGACGAAATTTCACGGGGAGGCACTTGAAACATCGGGAAGCTAAAAAACGATGAAATACTGCTTTTTAAGCCACAATGCTCATCTAAATCACCAACAATATGCTCTGCACAACATATAATATCCAGTTAATATGAATATTCTTCGCATAATTATCTCCTTATACGTTATACGCATAAGATAAATATATACGTCGAAACACCTTGGAAACCAATTAAGCTTGCAAACCAATTATAGCTTGCAATCCGAACGGGAGGGTTACTATCTTTTTCTTAACACAAAGCAACATTTGCGCCAAAAAAACACTGTATTTCCTTTCGATTTCACAGATCACGGCAATTATGTACGGAAAATAACACGGAAGAAACACAAAAAGAAATAATAGGAATAGATTAGCAAATAGCATCTTATTGATGTAATTGGGATTTTTCGTTGATGCTATAAACGTCCCCTTCTCTCTGAACGAGACTCAAAAAATGTGGGGGTGTGGTAGAAACGGAAGAACTCTCTTCTTAGCGGTTTTCCGCAAAGAATATTTCCCCCCCAGAAATGCATGGAAGGAGCATGCCTGCGACGACGACCTTTGTTCTAAGGCACGAATTTCGCAACCTAGGTGCCATATAACGCCCTAATCCTCGGAAGGAGGGAAGGGATAGTTGTGACCCTTGAGATTGAAACGACCGTCCGTTGGTCGCCCACGCGCCGGGAAAGGGAGTCGCTTTCCCAACCTTCCCCCTTCCGTTCATTGTTACCGTTAACTGTAAGATTGTAATGAGAGAGAGTTTTTGTGACAAATGTTGCTTTGTGTTAAGAAAAAGATAGTCACCCTCACGTTCGGCTTGCAAGCTATAGTTGGTTTGCAAGCTAAGTTGGCTTCAAAGGTCTTTTAACTGAGATATTTATTTCGAAAAAACAAGGAAATCAAACAATATTTACCTCACTCCCCCACCCTTTTTGCTCAAAGAAGCCCGTCATCGAGTTGAAAATTACGAAAAAACAATCAAATCATACAAAATTTACCCCACTCCCCCCAACCATTTTCGCTCTAAGAAGCACGTAATAGATTCGAAAATTACGAAAAAAACAAGGTATTCAGACGATAATTACCTCACTCCCCCCACCCTTTTTGCTCAAGAATGCCCGTAATCGACTCTGAAATTACGTAAATACAAGGAAATGAGACCAAATTTCCGTTACTCCCCCCACCCTTTTTGATCCAAAAAGTCCGTATTCGAGTCGAAAATTAGGAAAAAACAAATCAGACAATATTTACCTCACTCCCCCCACCCTTTTTGATCAAAAAAGCCCGTAATCGAGTTGAAAATTACGAAAAACAACCAAATCAGACAATATTTACCTCACTCCCCCAACCCTTTTCGATCAGAAAAGCCCGTAATCGAGTTGAAAATTACGAAAAAACAACCAAATCAGTCAATATTTACCTCACTCCCCCAACCCTTTTTGCTCAAAAAAGCACCGTAATCGAGTCAAAAATTGACAAAAAATAGGTCAATCAATCGTACATTACACCCACCCAGCACCCCTTTTCACTCAAGGAAGCCCGTAACCGAGTAGGGAATTGGGATATGGGCATCTGTTAGAGTTGAAATAAGTTAGAAAACCCCTACCGGAATTCCGAGGAACCATCAAAAATGGCCAAAAAGCAGACGAAAAACGTCAATAAATGCTCTTTTTTGGAGTAAAATTCCTAAGAAATGGCACTAGTTAGGAGGGATTTCTCATCATATATATCAGCCGCCATCCTTATTCTACGAAATGCTTTAGGAATTACATGATTATCTCCAGTAATAAGGGAGATATAGAATTTCTCCCTGACTGTGTGAAACTAGAAATTTACCAAATTGGTAAATTTACCAAATTTAATATTAAATTCATATTCATTTTAAAGAGGAAACGGTCACTTTTCATATTACGTACGATTAATTGCAAATTAATGGATGACAACAGAGAGAAATAAAGAGCTTTATGTCATAATGATTTTAATTGAAATAAATAGTAACTCAACGTGCTGGTGTAATTTTGTTACAAATATATTACTGTACATTGAAATTATATCATAAATGGCTCACTTAAATACTTTTCTTTTTGTTATTATTTTGACCTTACAGCATGTCACTTCAGATGCAAAACCTTAAATAAAAAAACCGCGTATTTACGAAGGTGTAGGAGAAGATTATCAGTATTATCACCGCCTTCTTAGACCTGTCCGATACACGTTGATTTCATTCTCTGTCGCCTCCCCGGCCTCCCTTATCCAGCTGTTCTAAACGATGCTCAACTTTTCCGGTTTCATAACTTTCCTAAACGTTTCGCAGTTCGCATGTTATTAGCATCTTATGAGTGGGTGCCGCAGCAGTAATCGGGTTGGAGTTTAGTGCCGTTTATTAAAATACCGAGTGTTTTAGTCGATTTAGCATTCCGTTCATACGTGTTTGTGGAAATATGAAGTCTTACGTAGATCCACTTGATGTATTAGATGCTAGAGTGAAAATACTGGAGAGTCGTGTTTTAGGAAGGAAAGGAAAAGTTGACGTAAAGTCGTCTGTAAGGCACACCTACATAACGTCCTCATCTAGCGAAAATTTTGTCCAGCTCATTAATGTTGATGATTTTTTCAGGTTATGGATTCAATTATGGTAATCAACAGCCAGATTGTAAATGCGTTAGCAGGACGGGAGCAAGTAACTACCGTGTTGAAAAGACGTAAGTTGTGTACTTTTTATTGATATGACATGTTGAGAGTTACTCCTTCGCTAAATATCTCGGCCGAGATGTTTACCACTCCTTGAAACTCAGAAATAGAACAGAATATCTGAGCTGCTGAAAGCACTAATTAACTCTCCTTAATTTAAATCATATAACGTCATCTGATTTTGATCCATTGAAAGTTCTAATTCATTCAATTAAAACGAGGAATACTGAATTTTGCAGTGGATGAGTTGGAGAAGTACATGGATCCTTCATTTGGTGATAGTACTACATTGAGCTTTAAAGCCAAGCTGGAAGTAGTTCAAAGCATGGAAGGAGAACTGGAGCAAAATTTAAAATATTATCAGCGTCTCCAACAGCTTAAGTCAGAGCTAGATAGTGAGCATATCAAAAGTAAGCTGTTAATGTTAGTTTTCCTTTCTCAAGTAATATAATAGGGTTACATAATAATAATCTGTTAACGTGTGTATATTCTCATGTATAAATGTTGGAGGGTATAGGTTATTATTATTTTAAGGATTGGTAAGTGGGTCATTCCGTGTCATCTCAACCAATGCTTGAAGTATCTACCCTCAAAATCTCAGATTTTCACATAACTGTAGCTGGTTTCAACTTTATTTATGAAAAATCCAAAATATTTTATCCCAAGTACTACTACTTTCTAAGATATGAATTTCTGTATACGCCAAGGCATTTAGTAAAAATTTTCCCACATATCCTATCTCTTTTGATATTACCCCTATATTATTACATTTCTCTATTGATGTTACCATATCTATGGGTTAATATCAATAGAGATTGGCTGGACAGTTAAAAGAATATGTTCGGAGGCATTTAGTAAAAATTTTCCCACATATCCTATCTCTTTAGATATTACCCCTATATCATTACATTTCTCTATTGATGTTACCATATCTATGGGTTAATATCAATAGAGATTGGCTGGACAGTTAAAAGAATATGTTCGGAGTTAAAAAAATACATTCATAGCACAAAGAAATATCTATTTGGAGGCCCTGGGAGAGTAATTAAATAATGAATAAATAAAGCTATCACAACCGACATGGGTCCCAGGCAAGCATTTCGTATACATATATATAGAGATATTTTTTCCAAAGCTAACATATTTTGTTTAAATCATCTTCCAACATGGTTTGCATTATATTTCTTCTGTCGGTTTTGAGTAATTTCTGGTATATTTCTTATTTCAGATGTTCCTGCCTTGAAAAGTAAATTAGACAATTTAATAGTAATTGAACTTCAAAATAGAGAGAGATATGAACAAGTTTCTAAGGAAATACGAGATATGATTCAGCAATACAATGACATTGTATCCTTTTAAGATTTTACAGCAATAAAATCAGAAATTGTTTACTTAATTGAGCTGTGTAAGTTCTTTGCCTCACTTTAAGCAGCTCTTTTTTCGGCAAAAGAATCTTATATTTCATAACTTGTTTTAAGATGTACAAGTTTGGTTGCTTTAAAAACAATGTGACATTTTTGCTGTCCTTAATTAATCTGCTTTGACCTTTTATTAATTCCCCTTTATCTCTGTACTTAGTATTGACACTTTCTTGCATTGTTTTCTGGAACTGAATAGTTTATTTATACTAATCTATAGCTATTAACTTATTTGATGTTTTGACTACTAATCATAGACAAGAATTTCAAAGTTTTTATGTAAATGCTAGTAAATACCATGAAATTTCCCAACTACATTTGTTTTTTTTATAGCTTTTGCTCACTAATAAGAAAATTTTTAACAATTCAATTGTAATGACTGATTAAAATAACGGAGCGAATGTTCACTTAAAAAAACTGATTAACATTATCTTATACTTGTAATTCATTGATTAACATCATTTTTTAAACAAAGAAATCTATTTTCTCAACATCCTTAACTAACTATCAGGTCTCCTTGTTGTCAAAATCATTTGTGAAGTGGGATGCTGCTTTGACCAAATGTGAAATGGATGCACAAGTTAAGAAACCAGTTGATTGAAGAAATATATATTCATATTAAAACCATTATTATTTATCCTTTGCTTATGTTGTATAAGATAATATCGCTTATGTAAGAAATCCCTTATTTAATAAAAAACTTAAAGAAATTCTCATTGAAGTATATTTTTCATTCATCCTTTCTAAAACTTTACATCCATTATTCCTCAGTAATTACTGAGATAGTCAGCCAAGGTAGGTATTTGACATTGTACACCTATGTTTGCATTTGGAAGAATAAAAGACACCTTGCCATTACGTTTGCTTTATGAAATGGAATTGTGTTAAAGGTAATAACTTAGCTTCTAATGGGAATTTCTTGCATGTGTCAGAGTATTTACATTAAGATTGCTATTTGGTCATAGCAATTTTTGACTACATATGATCCTTTGCATAACATTAAATTATAAATCCTTGTACAAACTGCCGTTTTTCCAAATCTGCACTGTTACTTGAATAAGCATTACTCTTAAATTAGCTCCTGACAATGTCCTGGACAAAGACAAGTTTTTATTCTTTACTGCATATACTGATATGCCTGCCTTGGTTCAAACTACTGTTTAGATATCAATGTAAGAGTTCACTTTTGTTTGGTTCATTAATATTTAAATAGAAAATTTTGGCTCAATGGCTTACAATCCAAGTAATCGAATATAGAATATTATTGACATAGAGTTCAAGGTGGCACTTTTTGCTCCAAATATAAATAAAAACCACATGAAAATGGATTTTTCATCAAAATTAAGATTTACTTATGTTTCCCATGGTCTTTCAATCATAGTTCTCATTGATGTCATCAAATGCTACTTGTTTCCTGCTGTAGAGAAATTCTAAGACCCAGTTAATTACATCCTGTTTAAACTGATCAATTTTAAGTCTTCGATTGATTGACTTCATAAGCCAACATTTTTTTGTAACATGAATAGTAATAGCTGTCCTGAACAAATTACAGGCTCCTGATTCCAGGAACTCACTCAGTAAAGTCTCACTATCTACTCCTTTTTTATTATAGTAACTTAATTCTACAAGTATTTACCTTTATCACAAAAATTATTTTTCAGTAAAATGAATAACTGTCCTTAATTAATTATTGATCTCTGATTAAAGATATTTGCTTGAAAAGGCCCCTACGAAGAGAGAATGTTTTGTTAAGGACACTTATACTTTATCTCTCATCTATAATTCCTCATTTGTGCCAACATTGCAATAATCAGTTTAATAATTTCTTATTATCAATGTAATACAAAATAAAAAGGCCCTGTAAATGTAGTTAAGGAAATTGCCCATCCCTTCATAAAAGATAAACCTTCCATCCCCACTTAACCCTTCAGTGTATGGTACACTCCAAGAAAAGATACTCATTCCCTTAGTTTTTTCAAATTCCTTCTTCTCAGCAGCTACAGATTATTGTTTTGCAACTTATCCCCAAATTTCAAACATTTCATCCAAAATTTTGTCAGGTTATTAATTTTATTTCCATTACTAACCCTGCATTCCACTACAGTTTGAGAGAACAATGCTTCATATTCACTGCCTTAATAAGTTTTGTGAAACATATTACAGTAGAATTCACATACGATTTTGAGAGGTTTGTGCCTATACATTTATTTTTTCAGGGCAAGTTTTAAAAATTTATGAAATTCAAGTTTTCTTATTAATTTTGATCAAGATGGTTCGCTATTGTTTTAATTAAGGTACAAAGTTTTTGTTTTCAATATGCATTTCTACAGTTAAATGCCATCTGACATAGAAAAAGGAATAGGTACTCTCTGCTTCAGTGAATGTACAGTCCTGGCCAAAATTAACGCAGCACCGGCCTTAAGAATCGCTAGGGAGGTGCTGTGTTAATTTTGGGCAGGAGTGTACAATGAAATACCTGATGAGTCCTGTGTCATTAAATCAGTGCTCCAAAGACCATATCTGGTCAACAATATCACAAAGATAGTGTGAACTTCTTCTTAGGCTAGTATTAGAGGTAAGGTAAGGAGTGATGTTGGAGCTGGCAATTCGTTTGTTAGCATGCCTCTTTAAGTTTTACTCAGGTAAGAAATAAAACTTGCAAGCATAAATAAGAAGGACCTACTACCTTCAATGGAGAACAAAAGGGTAGGGAAGAATTCAGCAGTATCTTTTCCTTAAAGAAAAACTTAACATGATGTCCAATATTGTAAAGAGAGAGAAAATATTGATTTCAACATTGCAAAATGAAATGAAAACATGTTAACATATTATGGCTCAACAAAAAGAGTAGATATTTCGGATAAAATTAATATTTCTTACAGCAAGACAAAAGAAACAAGACGGAGACTTAGGAGAAACTTGCTATTTATACATAATTAAGAAACATGGAGAACCATTACTATCACATACACTGAAAAGAAAGATAGTAGTAGTAGGTACAGTGTGTCTGTTATCATTTCAGTGGTACATATCTATTATATATCGACTTTTCTCCGGATATACCTATATATCTATTATATATAGATGCTTCTCCGGATTCATTCATATAGATAGGATACAAATTCACAGCCTAAACTACAAGCATGATTGAGTTGAAATTTTTACAGCGTATTGGCCATAATGTGTAACCGCCTGAAAAATTGCGATTTTGATCCTCGGTGTCATGAGTTCGATTCCAGAGGGCCCCAAGGTCCCGATTTTCTCCATGAAGATACATTGCAGGGATTTTCGAAAACTTTTTTGAGGCACTTCCCAGAAAAGTAAGGAGTTGAAATTTGAGGTATCGCTGGAGGAGTATCCGACGAAAACCATTAAGACATTATCGAAGGTAATCCTTGGTTCGACGCTAGGTCAGAGCAAATATTCTCCCGTTTAATTTACACTGCAATGTTTAAGATTTCTTTAAATCACTTCCCGATAAGATAGAAACTTTAAACTTGGCATGTAGATAAACATCATAAATATCTTTTATGAACGTTCCGCTGACTGTTCTTGGTTTGATTCCAGAGCGCCATTTACATTCCTCAATGCATTTCTTATGGAGATAACGGAAACAAATTTTACGTACTTCCTGGCATGATATCGACTTCAAACTTTGCATTAAATAAGATGAAGTCCTAACAAGTCATACTGTGCATTCACATCTGCCAATATGTCCTGGGTTCGACACCAGGCATCTCTAAAATTAGTAACTGTTACGATTTTTAAGAATTTTTTTGAACCCCTTCCCGATTATATAGAAACTTTAAACTTGGCATGTAAATAAAGATCATAGATACATTTTAAGAACCTGTTTTAGATTTCATTGACCGTCCTTGGTTCAATCCCAGAGAGCCATTTACATTGCCGTATGCATTTCAGATGGGGAAATTGGAGTCTTATTTCAGGACCTTCCCAGTATGATATGCACTTCAAACTTTGCATAAAATAAAATCAGGTCCTAACAAGTAATAATGTGTATTCGCATCTGCCAATAGGTCCTGGGTCTGACACCAGGCGTCTACAAAAATTAGAAATCGCTACGATTTTTAAAATTTTTTTAAGCCCTTCCCGATAACATTGAAACTCAAAATTGGCATGTGAATAAAGATTATGAATAAATTTCATATGCTTGCAGTATGCAAGCAACATTTTACTCGTATCTATTATATGTATAATTCCTTCTCCAGATTTTTTATATATACGAGTAAAATGTAGCTTGCATACTGCAAGCAGATCGACAACACTAATTTCAAGACGGCATCATATCCAGAGGGTCCTAAAATAAAAAAAATGGAATGTAAATATTCTTTGCTGTATTTTATCCGACCAGCATCGAACCCTGGTCTTCCTGGTGATACTTACTATGCAGCACAAAAGCAGTTTACCATCTCTAACTTGTGTCGAACCCAGGACCTATTGGCAGATAGGAATAGATATTGTAACTTGTTATTATCTGATTTTTTTATGCTAAGTTTGAAGTCCATAGCATTCCAGGATGGCCCTGAAATGAGAATCCATTATCCCCATCTAAAATGCATACGGGAATGTAAATGGCTCTCTGGGATCGAACCAAGGACGATCAAGGAAATCTAAATCACGTATTAGAAATGTATCAATGATATTTATTTACATGCCAAGTTTAAAGTTTCTATATTATCGGGAAGGGATACAAAAATATTCTTAAAAATATTAACAGTTACTAATTTTGGAGACGCCTGGTGTCGAACTCAGGTCATTCTGGCTGCTGTGAATGCACTGTATGACTTTTTAGGCTTTTATCTTATTTAATACAAAGTTTAAAGTCGATATCATGCCGGGAAGTACCAAAAATTTGTTTCCATTATCTCCATAAGAAATGCATTCAGGAATGTAAATGGCTCTCTGGAATCGAACCAAGGACAATTTGCGGATATTTCAACAGCCTACATAAAAGATATTTATGATCTCTATCTACATGCCGAGTTTCAAGTTTCCATCTTATCGGGAAGTGATTAAAAAAATTATTAGAAATCGCAATTTAAATTAAATGGGATAATATTTGCCCTGACCTAGCCTCGAACCAAGGATAATCTTCGATGATGTCTTAATGGTTTTCGTCGGATACGCACGACTTCCAGCAATGCCTTAAATTTCAACTCTCTACACTGCCGGAATGTGCCTTAAAAATTTTGTTAGAAAATCCCCGCAATGTATCTTTATGGAAAAAATCGGGACTTCTGGAATCGAACCCATGACATTGAGGTTCAAAATCGCAATTTTTCTGGCGGTTACACATTATGGCCAACACGTCGTAAAAATTCCAACTCAATCACGCTTGTGGTTTAGCCTGTGAATTTGTATCCTATCTATATGAATGAATCCGGAGAAGCATCTATATATCTATTATATATAGATGCTTCTCCGGATTCATTCATGGATATACCTATATAGATAGATAGATAGATAGGATACTAATTCACAGCCTAAACCACAAGCGTCATTGACTTGAAATTTTTACGACGTATTGGCCATAACGTGTAACCGCCAGAAAAAATGCAATTTTGATCCACAGGGTCATGGGTTCGATTCCAGAGGGCCCCGAAGTCGCGATTTTCTCCGTAAGAATACATGGCGGGGATTTTTGAAAATTTTTTTGAGGTACTTCCCGGAGAGAGAGAGAGTTGAAACTGTAGGGATCACTAGAAGCCGTGCGTATCCAACGAAAATCAGAAAAACATCTTAGAATATAGTCCATGGTTCGATGCTAGGTCGGGGCAAAAATCGGCCGTTTAAAATGCATTGTGGCGATTTTGAAGATTTTTTTTGGATCCTTTCCCGATAACATGGAGATTCGAAACTCGGCACGTGGATAGATATCATGAATATACTTCATAGTCAAATTTTACATGTTCGCTGATTGTCCTTGGTTCGATCCCAGAGGGCCATTTGCACTTCGCAATGCATTTCTTACGGAGATAACGGAAACAAAATTTAAGTACTTTCCGAAATGTTATCAACTTCAAACTTTGCATGATACAAGAGAAAGTCTTTACAAATCAAACTGTGCATTCACAGCTTGCAATACGTCCTGGGTTCGACACCAGGTGTCTCTGAAATCAGAAGTTGATCCGATTTTTAGGAATTATTTTGAAACCTTTCCTTATAAAATAGAAACTTGAAATTCGGCATATATATAGAGATCATACATAACTTTCAGAAACATGTTTTAGATTTCCACGATCGTTCATGGTTCGAGTCCCGAGAGGCATTAACATTCGTGAAAATTAGAACATTTTTTGAGGCAGTTATAGCCAATATTTCTGCTTGAATTTTCACACATAGTTAGAGATGGTGATCCTCTATTGTGTTTCATAGTAGGTTTACCAGTAAGACATGGTTCAATGCCAGACGATGAAATTTCAGTGAATTTTCAGAAAAAATTAAATCCTTTTTTTTTTCTTTTGAGGACCGTCCCGATATGATGCCGATGTGAAATTAGTATTGCCAATCTGCTTGCAGTATGCAAGCTACATTTTACTCGTAATAGATATATAGATAGGATACTAATTCACTGGCTAAACCACAAGCGTCATTGGCTGGAATTTTTTACAGCGTATATACCCTAATGTGAAACCCCCAAGAAAAATGCGACTTTGACCCTCAGTGTCATGGGTTCGATGCCAGAAGGCCCCAAAGTTGAGATATTTCCCATTTAAATGTATTGCTTTGATTTACGGAAATTTCTAAAAAAATTTCCCAGATAGGTAGAGAAAACTCAAGGAGCCTATAGATAAGGTCCATGATCTATCGAAAACATTAATGACTTGTACAGAAAATGTCCAGGGTTCGATTCTAGGACAATGCAAAAATCTCGCATTTTAAATAAATTGGGGTAGTTTTTCATTATTTTTGATGCACTTATTGAAATGATAGGAAGTTCTTGCTTTGCTGGAAGATGTATATTAAGACTCGATTTAAGAAAAAAATTTAGATAAGACCATACTGTTCCTGGGTTCGATGCCAGAGAACAATAAAATTTCTTACAAAAGGAATATAAAGGGAAAGTAGGACGTCGTTTGAGGCAGTTGCAGCAAGTATTTCTGCTTGAATTTTCACACTTAGAGATGGTGAGATCTTCTGTTGTGCTGCATAGTAAGTATCACCAGGAAGACCCGGGTTTGATGCCAAACAGTAAACATATCTCCCATTTAAAACATATTGGTCGAATTTTCATCATTCTTTTGGAGTCTTTACCATGAAGAAATATAGTTGACACTTAGCATGTGTATGTATATTGTGTTATGCTATAAACCATTTGCTTGCAGTGTGCAAGCAGCATTTTACTCATATATATGCATTCATATATAGGGGATCAAAATTCTAACTATGTACCACAAGTGTCACTGAATTGAAATTTTTACAACGTACAGGCCATAATGTGTAACCACCATTAAATGGCTATTTTGAATCTCAGTGTCATGGGTTTGATGCCAGAAAGCCCCAAAGTGACAATTTTCTCCATTAAGTTACATTGTGGGGATTTTCGAAAAATTTTTTGAGGCACTTCCTGGCAATTAGAGAGTTGAAATTCAAGGGATCGCTAGAATACCTGAGTTTCCGTTCGAACACCATCATGATGTTAGGTCAGGGCAAATATACTCCCATTTAAAATGCATTGCGATGATTTTTAAGATTTTTTTTAACCCTTTCCCGATAAGATGGAAACTTTAAACTAGGCATATGGATATAGATCATGAGTATATTTTATTTACGCTGTTTTAGGTATTGATGATGGTTCTTGGTTCGATCCCAGAGAGTCATTTACATTCCTCAATGCATTTCTGATGGAGATAAAGGAATCCTATTTAAAGTCCTTCCCAGTATGACAGTAACTTCAAAATTTGCATTACATAAGATCAAGTCCTACCAAGTTATAATAATGTTTTCACATCTGCCAATAGGTCCTGAGTTCGACACCAGACATCTCTAAAATTAGAAATTGCTACCATTTTAAAGATTTTTTTTTAGCCCCTTCCCGATAAGATAGAAACTTAAAACTTGACATGTGAATAAAAATCATAGATATAATTCATATGCGGTGTTTTCGGTTTCCCTGATCGTCCTTGGTTCGATCCCAGAAAGCCATTTACATTACGTTATGCATTTCAGATGGGGATAATGAAGTCTTAATTTTGGACCTTCCCCGTATGATATCATCTTAAAAATTTGAATCAAATAAGTTATAATTCTATCAGGGCATTGTATGTATCATCATATCATCATCCAAAAGAATCTGGGTTTGACACCAGGCATCTCTACTATTTAAAAACATACGGCAGGAATTTCTAATTATTTATGATCTGGTTTTGAAAATATTTTAAGCTACATCCCGGTAGGATAGGGAATACAAAATCATAGGGGTCACGGGAAACACTCTCTTCTTTATTATATCTATGAAACTGAAACCAAATATGTGTGTTTGTCACCAGGTGGGTGCAAATTTCTCTTACTTAAATAAATTGCATTGATTTTTAAAATTATTTTCAATCCCTTTTTTTACTTTTCAGGACCTTCTCGATATGATATTGATTAGAAATTTGCACCATCAATATGATTGCAGAATGCAAGCAACTTTTACTCGTACTTAAATAGGAATGATACAGAGAAGATTAGTATGAGCCCTGCGCATTTGTCCACGATAGGCAGTTATGAAAAATCAAATCATTGTGAAAATTGCAAATGGTTTGTGCCAAAAACAAACGTAGGTGATTACGCAAGTGTGCAAGGATTGTTTATTAAAACTTGATTATTTAAAATTTTTATGCTGGTACTAATGATAATTGATAAGGAAAGGGTAAATTGCACGTAAGGGCATGCACCCAGGAAAAATGGACTTGAAAAAAGTCTGAGTGGGCCGGGAATCGATTCGCAATAATTTATGAGTATATAACTAACATTTATGAGTATATAACTAACTATAACATATAAAGTGAATGTATATTATCAGCGAACAAAAAAGTCAGTTATTTTCTTTTGTGCAACCGTTCTTATTTTTAAATCAAGTGCGCGGTCTCTTAATTGTAATAGGAGCATAATTACATGTGCTTCAAAATTTTGCTTCTCAGCCCACTTTAATGATGTATTGAGTGCCGCCAAAGCCTCAAAGTGAGAAATTTTGACGGAGTCTACAGGGTGGTCATCGATGTCATCATCATCTTTTGTCATTACTGTTCTGATAATTTCGTAATCCGTTAAAGATTCGTTTCGAGCCAAACAGCTGTCTGAAGCTGAATTTCTTCAGTTTGCACATTGTCTAAAACTTCCGAACCAATAAAATTTGGGAGTAAATTTTTCCAAGACTAGCTGATCAATAATTTAGACACAGATACCCAACAGTTAGCTAGATTGAACACGACATATTTTAAATTTACCTTTTTCAGTGCATTTTCCAAATTTTCATTGTGCACAGGATCATTAAGAATATTTGTAAGAAGCAACTTACGATATCCTAACTTAATGCTTTGAATAACATTCTGATCCATAGGTTGGATCAGCACAGTCGTGTTAGGGGGTAAAACATTGCAGAAATTTCACCATCATCAGTGCACAATTCTTCTGCAGAAGGATGGCTAGGACAATTATCAAGCAACAATAAAGCGCATTGTGGTAAATTGATGGAATTCATATGTTGTTGAACTGCTGGAACGAATTCTGTTTTAAACCAATACAAAAATAATTTTTGTGTGACCCAAGCGTTTTTTTGCCTTCGATAGCACACAGGTAGCGTGATTGACTTGAATGAACGGGGTTTTTTTTGGCTGTTCTGACAACAAACAAAGGAAGCTTATGTTTGCCAGTCACATTTGCATATGGCATAAATGCAATCCTCACTTTAATAACTTTCTTTCCTGGTGCCACTTTATTATTATGATCGGCTTAAATTGCATCGTAACTCTGACCGTTTATCAATTTAATGATTTTCACATTGTTCTCTAATGTGAGGGTTTTATGCTTGCCAGACGCCATAAATCATTGGACAGTGCCGGGAGAAAAGGACGTCACTTTAGGTTTTAAAAACTGGCAAAAAGTAAACGGAGACACAGATAATCGGAAGAACCAAGTTAGGCTACACTTACATGTCCAATGTAAGTTTAGCCTTATACAGAGGGAATGGATCGTAGCGCATCTTTTAACGTGACCAGCCATCTCTCTAAGCAAAATTGTTATAGCACTGGAAAAATGGACCTAATTTATGTCCTACCCACTTGAGGTATTAACTTGAGCTTAGCTCGCCACTCTCTCAAGGCCATTTAAGTTTAAAATTGTTTAGCTTTTCTCGATTATAAACACCAACTCTATAGCCCATGCATGGTCATCCTAATTGGACGTCTATCAAAGGGAAGGATTGTTTTTTACGGCTCTTCTCTCATAACTTTTTAATGAACGTGATGTTTTGAGACGTGATACCCTGCTGCAACTGAAAATTTATTGTTTCAAAATTGTTTAATCTCAAACATATTAAGCATTCCTCTAATGGAAAAATGCTGTCTCAGAAAAGTATCACAACTTTGATGTGTTATCACAATAAACAAAATACTTCGCTCTCCATCAAATCATTGCAGCCAATGGAGAAATGTTTAAATAGTCTGTCCACCTTCGTTTCTTGTTACTAATATGCGTGTTTATATGTTCACAAGAAGAAGTTGCAGGTTTGCATAACTCCCAATGGACCGTCCGGATTACCGAGGGTTCTGGATTAGCGAGCGTCCGGATTACCGGGGTTCTACTGTACTAGAGGATCAATGCCTTTCACAATGAACATAAGAGAATACTGGAAGATTGTTAACAGCTTGAAATGGGATTCATATATGGATACAAGGTCCGATGGAGCCAAAATATTGACAAAGACTAATTGGAAAGGAATCAAATCCCATACTAGAAGAGTATACTCTAGTATAGAATACTATATAAATAGCATACTTTGATATACAGCTGTAAAGCTAGTATGTGACGCCCTATATGTTTAGAACTATGTGAGTAAAGACCATTTTGCTATGCATCCAGGTACCAAAATCCACTTTTTTTTGCGGGACCTTGTCAACATGCCATTTTATAACTCAGAATTTAGTCTAGAAATTAAAATTAAACCTAAATAGAGTGAATGAATGAACCAGCATATGATTAAAACATATTAGAGCACATTGACGGTCTGCTGTGGGGGGACAGTATGCATGATACAGTTACATGTTACAGTACAGATACTAAACCTTAGGTAATAATAAAAGAGGAATAATTTAAGAGGTAAACAACTTTAAGTAAAAAATATTATCATTGACCTGTATTTATTTAGACGTGTTCAGAGAGTAAAAAGCTAGATGTCTATTATGTAGTTCTAAAATTGAAATACGTCTAATAAAGTTTAAGACGTATTAAGTGAAAAATTCTGTGTAAACGTTATAATAGGCATAAATAGTGCACCAACGAAAAACTTACCCAAGCAGTCCCACGTTATACATGTTATAACAGTCGTCACTTCACAGATTTACTCACTTATGCAGTCGGTTTAAGACTAAACAGGAGCTGTTGAGGCCTATTAAAGTTAACAGTAAATGCAATAAAGGAATAGACCTGGGCATGAGGTTCAAGGGACCACGCAGGTAGAAACGGAACCCGAAAAACCATCTGTGTTGTACAGAATACAACGTGCGGGTTAAAAATCATTACATGAGATCGTCAAGAAAAACGTGAGATCATAAAAAAAGTTGCATTATGATATCAACATTTAAAAATCTGATGTGGCCAGCACATGACTTTCTCCATATATAAGATGTAAATATTTATCAACGACAGTATTTTCGAACTCTATATTCCATCTAAACTTGGAAGATGAGTGATTAATTTATATATTATTATCTTTGATGTCACAAACATTATAAATAATGTTTTCCGGGACATGATCGATGAAAAACGATGAAATTGGCCTTTCGCCCATAAAGCCCAGAGCGCCCACAAAGTACATAATCAGCAACTTCCGGTTTATCAGTATTTCATGAATAACTCCTAAACAATCAGTGATACAAAAATATGTTTCATACAAAAGTTATAGTAAATTACATTATCTAAAACGTTTATAAATAATAGTATATACCTAAATATCATATTTATGGAGATATTTTGAGAACCGGAAATGAGCTTTGAAGAATGAAGCTGGACTTCCGGTAAACCGATTTACTCCAAAAACTAATCAACTCTAACGATACTAACCAGCTTACAAAAGATGAAATTTGGTGTTGATACAACGAATGGTTTTTATGTTAGAACGCCCACAAAGTACATAACAGCTACTTCCGGTTTATCGGTATTTCACGAATAACTCCTAATCAACCGGTGATACAATAATATGTTAAACACAAATGTTATAGTAAATTACATTATCTAAAACTTATATAAGGTAAAAAATATACCTATATATCATATTTATGGAGATATATTGAAAACCGGAAATGAGCTTTGTTGAATGAAGCTCGACTTCCGGTTAACCGATTTACTCCAAAAACTAATCAAATCTGACAGCAAACACCACAGTACTACATATGAAGTTTGGTATTGATACGACTAATAGTTTTTACGTTACAGCGCCCACAAGCACACACACACACATACAGACACACACACACACATACACACAGACATCATTCCGAAAATGGTCAAAACGTGTTCTAGGGACCCCAAAACATGTATATCTGTTGAAATCTCGAAGTCGAATTTTTTCATGAAAACAATACTTTCTCTATACTTCGTACATGGAGAAAGTAAAAATTAGTGTTTTGTTGAATCTATATATGAGCATAACTTAAAAAACCAAATTATTATTTAAAATCAATGCATTCAGATAGCCTGTTACAGATGAGATGCAAACAAATAGCAAGTTTAACTTGAGAATGAAAAAATAATGAGTCGTCTTCATGAGATAATCATGACATTGGGAAGAGAAGGAGCAGGATAAAGCAGAGAATGACAAAGATAACGATTGGTAAAAATATGTAGAAGCCAAGGAAAACAAGAAGACCTGGCAATAGGTAAGGTTTCCAGTACATGAAGCACTTATGCTTTACGCAAGCTAATAAATATAACGAGAATGAATAGAAGTAATAGTTTAAAGAAAAATCCATTTAATGAATTCTTCTGCAAGTGTAATCTTCTTTTTGACTACTCATAAATAATTAAAAGTTTTCTTCAGAGCTTTGAACCCTCTGTTCACTCAAGTTCTTGAATTTTTGAATGACTTCTGTAATAGAGTATTCTCCGTGAACAATGTTATCTCTTGTACGGACATTGACTGTGGCAGAGGTCTTTTCTTTCTCACCAACAACTGAAAAGAGATTTTCAAGTAAGAAAAAAGTCGATCATATTAAACAAATGAATTATAATATATCAATGATAACCTTACCCATGATAAAATTATACTGCGCCAGTTGTGCATTGCGAATCTTTTTGTTCATTGTATCCCCAGCATCAGTGTCCACATCACACATGAATCCTGCCTTAAATATTTCTTCCTTTACCTGAAGGATTTAATGACAAATTAATTGTTTGGCTATACAGTGAATCACAGAGTTACACGGGTTTGAGTTACACGATTCCACAGATACACTGTTTGCCACACATATGGCATAACCTCAAAAATAATTGGAAAAACTGAAACTCCGCTCAAAATTACATTTAAAGAATACGTAGCAGATAGACATTGCAAAAGTAGTTAGTAAAATTGGTTTCTTTTTAGTGTAACAATTTTTAAGATTACATGAAAACTATATACATAGTAATTTCATTATAACTAATGTAGTAAATAAATATTTTTAAGTCCTTGTTATGGCTGCAAAATGTTAGAATGGTGACAATATCAGTGGCATTAATAAGAAAAAGGATGCAAAAACATTAGAAAATAACGTAGAAATTATACATTAAAATGTAATTGAATAATAATTACTTGAATATTGACCTTTAGAATAAAAAAGACTTATTTAGTCGATTCCCTGGTAAGAATTGCTAAACTGCAGGAATCTCTGTACTCAAACAAATCCTATCCATTCCCTTTCGATTAAAAACTTTCGTCGACAGTTTAGACAGGGATTCTTACAGTGAAAACGTCAATAATGCATTTGTGGAACATTTGACGAGTTACATGGGTGAGCCAAGGATCTGGCCGGCCGTACACTACAACAGAATGAGTAGTATTGTGCCATCGATTCTAACGCGCATGCTGATTTTTTTTAGCCAAAATAAGATTTTAAAGGGTGAGCTTTATTTTTGAGTAAATACAGTACTACAGCATAGGGCTACTGCTGAAGGGTACCCTAAAAATAATGAACACTAAAGTCTAATATCTATCTTGCATATTGTCTTCCTGAAACTGTCTAAATCAAGATGAAATAAAACAATAAATTAAATAATTTTCTAAAAATTTATATAATCTAAATGTAAAATAGTACTTCATCTTAAGATTATAAACAATTCAACAGAATAACATGAAGTAAAGCTGAAGTGGCAATTGATACCATATTGATTGGGATCCCGGAACAGAATAATGCACAGCCAAATTAACAAATTGGTACTGGAAACACAGGCATATTTATCCCCTTAATTATTTTAAAATCATGTTGACTGTTTGGCTTTAAATGCATTTACAGACTGTAAGGTTCAAACATGGATTTGAAAAAAATAACTCATAAATTTAGGTTGTAAGCCAAGAAGTGAATACTTGCAATTTTTGTTTAACTCATTCACTACCTATTACATATTCCTCATTTTGCATAGAACTTCAAATATCGCCAATAGTTTTCTCTTCTACTTCTACAGCAATACATCTTTTTTCTGCCTCTTTGACAAATACTAGCCGACCAACTGTTCATTGGTATAATTGATTAAGAAGCACTCCTATATGGTCATTAGTAACTTGTCAATATAACTGCAAAGCTAGAATTTCAATTGCCTGCTCAATAAAAATCAATGCAAATTCTTACAATTAGTTTTCCATGGGTACACCCATACTAAAATGGGAAAATCCATTCTTTTGGATGCAGCGATTGCCTTGGCTGTCAATGGAACAGGTTCAATTGCACAATATCTTGAGTATTTTTGGTTATTTTATCAAAATTTTCCCAGTTCAAAATTGAAAAATAAAATATCGGTCTTTATTCTATGACTAATCTTTTTATTTTAATTTTGAATGAATATTTTACCTAACTATAGAAATAAATCATAAGAGCGATAAAAATAAACTTCATAAGCTATTTCTAGTGGAAATATTTTAACACCTTGGATTAGTGGGGCGAACTTTGCATCCACAATAAAATAGCTTATTATTTACATGCTGTTGGCATTAAATAATGTGCAAAGATTGCAAGGCAAGCAATTTAAGTTGTAGGTGAACACAAAGAGCAAGACTCTCTTATATTTAGATTACCTACTTGGCTAGCATATGCATCAAACATGGGCCCAACAGGAATGACAATACATTGACGAGGTGACAGCCAGAACGGCCACTTTCCAGCGTACGACTCGGTCAAAATGGCTATCATCCTTTCAACAGATCCCAGAATTGCTCGGTGAATGATGACAGGCCGTTTCTTCTCTCCAGTTTCACTAATTATTCAAAAAAGTTGTTTAAAATATAGCATCCTCCTCAGGGTAAAGATATAGATAGATAGACTAAGTTTAGAACTAGTTTATAGATAAACTAAGATTAAGTCAGTAATGGATAGTTGTATAACGCATAACTAATTAATCAAAGAACCACATACTAAGTAATTTTTTTATAGGAGCTAAGAGATCAGCTTAACTTGATACAGGGAGTATCAATATAGTATATATTATCTAACAAATTCGAATTTTAACATTTTATATTCAAGCAGAGGTGTCAGACACATCTTTATGCTTCAAATTTTGCACTCCTTCCAGCTGCTCTCTCTAACGAGTCAATTTTTATCTCACTACCTTCCCTTGGTTTAACCCAATTGCCTTCTTCAACAAATGTCCTTTAATAATAATGCTAAGGAATGACCAAAAAATGAAAACAATTCATCAAATATCTTTACTTGGAGTTAACCACTTAGAATTGGTAAGTACAGTGTTAAAATTAGGAATGGTATCTAATTAACTTCTGATACTTATGACTGGCAAATTTTGGTTTCCTCTGGAAAAAGAAGTTAGAGTCGGAAGCATATACAGTAGAACCCCGATCCATCGTTCCCACATTTGTCGTTTTCCCGGATTTATCGTTTATTTTCTTTAGTCCCGACTTAGGCCCATAAGGAGACATGTTAAGTAATACCGCATTCATTGTTCATCGAAATATTATTTTCCCGCATCCATCGTTCAGATTTTTGGCCCAATCGAGGAAGAAAGACAATGTATTAGGAATTGCGACAAAAATTTTCATAGAGAGCTTGGCAAGAACTTTTTTTAAGGCTGTTGTAGCACTTGCTCAAAACGGCCGATTTTTAAACACATCCGGGGCTGTTTTAATACATTGTATCCTATTGGAGAGCTTTTACATGGGTGCGCGTATGTGCCCTGTCTGCCCATCTCAATTTACTGGCATATTTCACCCTGTTTGTACCGTCTCTAGGAGTTCAGTACGTTCTTTTTTGAAATCATTAGGGGTTTTTCTTTGGATAAACTTTCGTCATGTATTCATTTTAATAGTGTGAGCTGAGTCTACATTTCCCGTTTTGATTGTTTTCCCGCATTCATCATCTTTTTCTCTCGGTCCCTTCAAAAACGATAGATCGAGGTTCTACTGTAGTTGTAACTGAGGAATTAGGTGAAGATACAGAAAATATAAACTGTATTTTAAGAAAATATATTCAGTAAACAACTAAATCCATTAAAAATGGATGGTTTGCTCAATAATCCATACTTTCACAGTAACACTAGAATTTTATCGTAATTAAAAAAGAGATAATTTGATTAGGGGCAATTAGAGCCCATCACTAAGCTTAACCTCACCTGATAAATGACAGGTTAAATCTTTCAGGGAGCTGGAAATCGAGCTGAATGGTAGCGCATTGGTGAGATCGTTTCAGAGCATCCTTTATTGTTATATCAATTTTCGGACCGTAGAATGCTCCATCCTCAGGATTTTCCTTCCAAGGTGCTCCAAACTTGTCTAAACTATCAGCAAGTTGCTGAAGAGAAAAATTTATAACTTTAACCAGTTCAGCACCAGCAGAATGATTTAATCAGTAACAGACACATAAAAATTCTTGTGAGAGTAAGCTTTGGAAGTGTTCCTCAAGGGCACCCCTAACTCATTATAGGAATATAATTTTCAATTAATTCAGGTGAAATGAAACTTATAAAGGAATATTCAAGTCTTTTCTGCAACACACTTAAGAAACCCAAATCATGAATTTGATAATCAATTAGCTCAAACTTAAGGCTAAATAAAAGTAATAAAGATAAACGTTACTAGTTGCCAATATTGGTGTAAGATTGAATAATAATTTCAAAGAAAGGAAAAAACAAGACTTTTGCGTTACCTTACAACTGGGACCCTACCAAGCGTATTGGTTTCTCAGGATCACAAAACTGAGCATCAATACTTCTCAGATTTGCTGTTTCAACATTCACTTACATAATAATATGCTAAGATGCCTCCATGTATTTTGAGAGAGGAAACAATTGATGCTATAAAAAGATTGTTTTTGAGGGCAAGACTTAATACATGGAATTTGTATACTTATGCAAAACATGTATGTGATCATGTCATACATTTTGTTGCTTGCTATATAAATATAATAAAAAGTATAAATATACAATAATTAATATATTATATTAATATGCTTTTATTTTAAGCATATAATAAAAGCAAAAGTAGATGAGTGATGCTCATCCATAGTCAAAGAAGTAGCTCACTTTTCTTTATAGTCTAGAATACTGCTGAGCAATCCTTACGGAGGTGTAATCTCAGTTAAGGTCCAAAGTAGAGCAGTTTGTTTCATTAGAGGAGATTTCAGGTTCAACGAAAGCATCATGGCTAAGACAGAGTAAAAACCACACATTTTCATCACAGCTGAATTGGCAGACAATTGTCAATCACTCAACTAACAGGACCCATATTTAATAGTAAAATGCTTACAGTAACGAATTTTAATATGGAAAGAACTTGCCATTTAATGAAGATAACGAACTAACTATTCAGAGAGTCAAAGTAGAGAAAATTACCATTTGCAATCATTTCTTTTCTCAGGGCAGCATAACCTCCCTTAACATTCCAATAGAAGTGTTGGTGCATTTTCTATCTATGATATGTATTGTACTTCATGCTTCATTTTGATTAAACTATTACCCTATACTCATGGTGATAAATAATGAATTTTACTTATTAGTAATTTTAGATAGTTTTACTATTTAGAAAAAATACTTTACCACAACAAAAGTACAGGAATGCAATTTCTAGAAATGAAAGCATATGGGAAAATAAAAAACTAAATAATAATAATTATCTTCATATCTAAGATGAAAACACATTTGACCTAAATCCCAAACATCCTCATTTTCTAAAGGCTCCCAGAGGGCCAAGTAGGTAGCATGTTTGCTTTCTGTGAAAGGCGTTCCAGTCTCAGCACAACTTTGAGTTATGCTGAAATTGGTGACAAAAACACTACTGTGGAGATTACTTGAAGAGACGCTTCTTCTATACTGTGAATCATAAGCTTGAAGGATGTTTTCAACGATGGAGTACGGAAGAGATAGGAATAGACATGGCAACATATTTATTTATCCACATTAGATTCATAAACAGCCAATATTGACAAATTACACTGAATTGTGACAACCACAAAAAGGAGAAAACCACACAACATTAGACAAACACAAATGAGCATTTTCTATCCAGCGAAATGGGGTTAGCCAGGATTTGAACCTGGGACCTTAGTGTTGGAGCGCTATTATGCAAGCATGCTAACCACTCCGCCACCACAGCCAGTGATATATTTTTACCAACTTCATGATACTATAAGAAATACTAAATTATACTTAAAAATACCTAAGTGGGTGTTTGTATAGACCTATCTAGCCTGAGTGGAGAATTATTCCATCCCCATATGGGCATGCTACACTTTTTGAGGTTAAGATATAAAATAAATCTTTGTAGGCTGATCCAGAAAATGTTACTTCACTAGTTATAATCATTAGAAAATTAAAAATCAATAAACTATTAGCAAATTGGTACTAATAAGTCATACCTTCTCAGCATAATTCCACTTCTCAATGTCTCCAAGGAACTTCTTCGGCCGGGTGGAGAGAACCAAATCAAAAGTAAAGCCAAATACGGTATAGACGCTTCTAAGGAATTCCAGAGCCCCAAGCATTTCATCCAATATCTGTGAATGATAACCTCTGATTAAATAGAAATATAAATTAATTAAGCTTTCTACCCTAAGGTAGAAAAAAGGGAAAACATAAGCATGAATAAACCTTCTTTAACACACATGAGTATTAGCATATGTTTAAAATATTTTACTTTGTGAAGTTATATTTGGTTTGAAATTTGAAGATATAAGAACCCAAATTTCTCTACGTAAAAATTGATTCTATATCCAAATGGCCTGGTGTCAAACCCAGGACCTTTTTGTAAAACGAGATTGCATACAACCATTTGGTTTGGGCAACTCTGACCATTTCTAAAATTCCAAGTCGATATACAAGGGCAGTTCTATGACTATTTATATATAAGAGCGTATCTTCTGGGAGTTTTAATTCTGCATCCAACCAGTATGATCCTTTAAGATATTTTAGAAAACCTCCAAAATAGCCATATTTTGTCCCTGCTATTCATGCATCGTAAATTGCAAATGCTGGCATCACAGTAAATTGCCTCCTTTTGAATAATTCTGACTTTAGTCCCTACTATTAATTCGGTATGGACTTAAAATTCACATGTATTCTATTGAGAATTCACTTTCAAAAATTGCTTTGGTCTCCAAGGGGACTGTTTGTTTACTATGACGAAATTTTACAACATTTTTGTTCATTTAACCATAGTTCTTGTAATTTATAATTGAAACCAATATTACACGACCAAAGGGAGAATCTTCCTTAAATATCCTTTCTTCTGGTACTTGTCTGGACTTCATAGGACCATTTATTTCCTATTTAATTTTGCAAATTAATCAAGTCTGCAAATGGTAAAAATGAACTTTACGTGCATTTCCGAAGTAGATATGTTTCCTGACCTAGCTTTGAACCAAGGATAGTCTTTGAAGATGTTTTAGCAGTTTTTTTAATGGATGAGCATGGCTTCCAGTGATCATTCGAATTTTAACTAATTTGGCAGAAAGTGCCTCAAAAATAATTCCAAAAATCCCCGCAATGCTATCTTATGGAAAAAAATCAGGATTTTGGGGTGCTAAATATATATGTGTATAAATATATACATGGTCTTTCCGAAAAGTTCCAGTAATGAATTTACACAACCAGTATGTATGTCACATACAACATAGTATGTTGTATGTCACATATGCTTTAGTGGCATGGCTCATGGCGGAAAAACCCATCAGTAGAGCCACGGAATGGCACCATCTCCGGTTGCCTGTGAGCAGTGGTTGAGTGAAGATAGAGCGCCAAGTGTGTCACCATACCCTTGTTGAAAAATACAATGGCGCAGAATTTGGAGCAGTGTTATACAAAAAATTGTTTCGTTAATCTAGGTAAAATAAATATGTTAAGAAAAGCCTTTGGGGAGGATGCAATGGTGCAAGAGGTTCTGAGAGACTGCTGAAGACGACAAGCACTAGGGGCACCCGTCAATGGCAAAAACTGACGATACGGTCCAAAAAAGTATTGAACATCGATCGACCAATGAGTGTCTGAATATTAGCTGAAGAAAGTGGTGTGCCCAAATCAATTGTTTACTGCATTTTAACTGAGGATTTTGACATGAGGAAAGCCTGTGCCAAGATGGTGCTGAAAGTTCTCACGGATGATGGGTCAAGACGTGAAAGAACAGCGCCTGTTGAAGCGCCAGAACAGAGCCCAAAATTTTGAACTAAGTAATGAAAGGAGACGATATGTGGATTTTTAAAGATTGGAACTAAAAGGACACCACCATGGGATGCTAGAATGGTTTAGAAGGAGCTTCCACAGGAAATAATAAAACAGGAAATAAGTTTAAGGCAAATCATGTATTTTTTTGTAATTTTGCATCCTTATATGACTGTATGCATCCCATTTGCAAGATCGCTGACAGGTTCTAACCATGCTAGAAACATAAAACCTGTTGAATTTGATTTATTCTGGCACCAATTATCCAATGAAACACTATCTTCCACCCAGATCCTGCATTGATGACAAATTATTTAAAATACCCACTATAAAGAGTTAAGTTTACCTTTACTTTCTACAGGGTCAGCTTCATTTACAAAAGGAAAATAGGAACAACCAGTTTGTGAAATCATATACAATAAGAATGACAATCCTTGAAAGATACTTATTTCCTCTATGGATTTTTGTGAACAGTCTTTAATTTTGCAAACCTGCCAAATTAACGTTTTTAAAATTGATTACATCTGTGCCCCCATGTCTAGTTGAAAGATATAATTGTCTTAAGTTAGTTTATTCACACAATTTTCTCATAGGAAAACACAGGAAAGACTCATGGTGAATAATTGTTATAACTTTTGCTACTAAAAGAAGCCATATTTTTTTCCAACAATAAACATGCAAAAAGTGACAATACGATTCATGAATAAATACTAAATAGATATAAACTTATGAAAGCTTAAACTAGAATTAATTCTTAAGATACCACAAAAAATAGCTAAGATTATGTCAAAAGTAACTTTTAGAGAGGTTTACGTCAATCCTCCTGGGCAGAAATATATTGAAAAGTAACTGTTTGTGCATATAAAGGAATTTCATTACTTGAAGATTAACTAATATGGTCCCACAAGGATCCATATTAGTTCATTTTCAGTTAAATGGGGTCCAGTTGTAAGACAACAAGATGGTGGATTCTCAAATCTGAGCCTCACCTGCTCTACCGCACAGAAAATATGAGCATCATCCTGCTGAAAGCGACGAACTCTCGTGAGTCCAGTCAAGGCTCCAGATAATTCATTACGATGAAGAACCCCAAAATCTGCTAGGCGAAGTGGAAGCTCTCGCCAAGAGCGAGGGCGGTGATCAAAAATCAGGCTGCCAACAAAAACACAGACTGCTGTAGTATTCTGACAGCATTTATGAAAACAGAAATTATTTTCAGAGTTGCTTGTTTCTCAGAAAAAGTGATGTTAAGCAGTTCACCTTAGTACTCAAAATGTTCTAATTGGTTAATCACATCACGAATTTCAATTCTAACCTTATTTCAAGGATAGCTATTAGTTTACAATGAAATTCTAAGGCATTTTTCACTTTGAATTTTTAACACTTCTAAATTTTTATCCGGCAATAAATGTTTGGAGTGCACAAATATCAGTACATAGCAATTCTTTAAGGATGTATTAACTCAGCAGTCTCATTCATTAAAATAAATGGGTATAATTAAGGAATAGTTGAAAGGCAACTTCCAACATTCTAAATTTCTGAACAAAATAAAATCCTGAGAATAACGTCTTATGATTCAGCATTCGTTTAAGCAGGAATGCTGTTTTATGGCTATTTTATTTTAAGCACATTCATTCCTATTTGGTTTATTCTTATGTTAACATGAATAAATTAAGGATTCATTGTCATAGTAAATATGTCATGTTTAGATGATAAAAAATTCCCCTTAAGTGATACTAAAAATAACATGCCATCGCTTAAGGCAACTATCCAGTTAATCTAGCGGAAAAAGTAAACAGTATCTCAATTATTTACAAAGCCATAACCAAAAATGTTCTGACATCAATTTCATTTTAAATTACAAAAGTTCAAAACTCAAATACAATTAAAAGTGGACACCCTAAACGAGGTGATTTGGTTGGCCCAGGAGTAGCTCTGTACTTCTGATTATCACTATTTTTAGGACAACTGCCATAAAGCAGTGCTTCTCAAACGTTTTCATGCTACAGCCCCCCTAATTCCCATAACACCACCCCCCAATCAACATTATTAAAATAATTCCCAAAGACAAAATACAAATATTGAATAAAGAGCAAAATAAAAGCTACAATGTTTAAAACGCCTACTAAATCATATCTGATGTTTAATAACTACCTAAAGCCCACTACAATTGAGCAGAAATGGAAATATGATGAAATGGAATAAAATATGTTAGCATCAAACGGCCCCTTGGATTACTACAGCACCCATAGTGAGGTGCTATTGCCCACTTTGAGAATCCTGCTATGAAATATCTACATCAAGTACATATCTATATACTATAAAAACAAAGTATAAATACATAGATAACAAGATAATTTACATTTATTTATAATGCCTGATTAGCCCATGAGTCAAAACCACAGTCATTTAAAAATTAAAATAAATCATCTTGTGGTCTTTAGAAGTTAGTTTTTTATTTTTTGCTTTAAATAAAAGCACTGCAGAAATTAATCATCATGTATTGGCTGTGGAGAGAAAAACTATCATAAATGTACGAAAGAGAGGATACCATTTTAGTACTTTAAACTATTATTAGCACTTTTTTCAAATAGCATCTTAGTCGGCAAAAAATAAAATAATTTTGGCCATTAGCATAATTTGAAATGATAATTCTTTAGAACAATTTAATCGATTTGACGGTATAAAATTTAAACTAATAGGTTCAATTCCAATTCTAAGTCAATGCATCAAAAGGAACTCTTAAATTAAAATCGTAAACCACTCACCAGTGGCCTGGACAGTTCATTGGTTTCAAGGCAAAGGTTTCCTTCTCAGATTCAAAGGAGAACATATTTTCCTGAAAAAGACAATGCAATCAGATAATTAAGTCCAAGAATTAATTTTGCTGAGTAAGCTATTCATGTTTTGAACCTACAGCATAGTGGGCCCAATGACCAGAAGTCTGCCAGAGCCTTGCATTATAAATATTGGGGGATACAACTTCCTGGAAACCTCTTCTCCTGTATTCACTTCGAATGAACTCAATCAAGGTGTTGTAGATGTGGGCACCCTTTGGTTGGAAGAAGCAGGAGCCTGGGCTTAGCTCGTGGAAGAAGAACAGTTCCTGCTCCTGAAAGAGAAAGCAGAACATTTTATAGCTAAATACCATATAGATGGATCAATAAACTTCCAAAGGAAGCAGAATTGGATAACTTCCTTAGAATCTAATCTACCTATAATCTCAGTGCCTTGATTCTCATCAAACAACTGCTTAAAAGCCATTTTGATCACTCCCTGCATTTTTGTGGTTTTACCATAATGAAATGTATACAATTCAATAAAAACAATTCATAGAATCTTGGATAGCATCAGATAGACACAACTGAGGAATGCTCACATTTTGTTGCAACACAATCTGATTAATGATAAGTAATCATGGAGACACTTTGCTTTAAGTATTTATTGTAGGACCTCATCAGGCGCTAAGAAAATATCTTGTTCTGCAAATTTTGCATTGGTGAATGTTTGACTAGTTATACAGAACCAGGATAAGCCAAGGATGTGGCCACCGTTGCGCTATGGACCATGTGAAAAAGTAGAATTGTGCCCGAATCTAGTTCCCTGTTGATTCTAACATGCACCCTGATTTTTGAGCCCCAAATTAGGACCCAAAATGGTGCATGTTATTTGAGTAAATATGATATTTGTTGTAAAAACATTTTCTTCAAAAGAAATCATAGAGTTAAAAAGAAATGATTCATGAGGTAACAAAAAGCAAGACTTATGTTATTTTCAATTGTTTAAGACTTCTTTTTAAGAAAATATCATAGAAATTAAAGTAAGATGGCAACTTATTTTTTATAAACTCTATAAAATCATTAATTCACCTCAAAATAATTGGTGAAAAGAAATCAATACATTAGAATAATATATTTAAGACATAGAAACTGCTAGTACTACTTGCTAATTACTTATTGGAGCATAAAAAGGGGCATTATATGAGTCTCCATACAATTTAAGCAATTCTTTAAGGATAAGAAGTGAAAATGTCTGCTGTTAGTGACGAATCAATTCTAAGGTTTACTATCTACATGAATGGAAGATCAGCAGAAAGCATTTCTCGTTGACTGACATTAAATTTGGGAAATTTCTTACATAATCATGTTATCCACAAGGCTAAGGATGAATAACCTAATTAATATTGCACTCCATTTTTTTTTAAGCCAGCATGATGGCTGAAATCTACTAAAATAAGCAATAAATTTTTATTCCATTTGTAAGATCAAGGAACACAGCTTAGAGATGACCTGGAGCAAGTCACTCTATTCTTGCAATGTTCAGAAACATATATAGGTTTTCATTCCCATGTAATTAATCATTACTGACTAGAAAAACTGGAACACACATGACACTAACCCTTCCTAACTTTCGGTGATCCCTCTTGGCTGCTTCTTCTTGAAATTTCTCCCACTCTTTCATCTGCTTGTTATCTGGGAAGGATATCCCATAGATTCTCTGCAATGACTCAGCATCTGCTTTGCCTTCCCAATACGTAGCAGAGTTCTGCAATAAAACATAAATTATATAAAAGCTAAAAGAGGGAACTGATGTATGGCGAACTCTTGATGAAATAATGTTTGTGCTCTTAAATACTTATTCCACTAATGCCAAAATTTTGGGCTCTAAGCAGGAGTTCTAATAATTTTCTAGCACTTTTTTTTTTCATTCCTCCACATCTCAATTATAGAACTTGGAGCCCTATTCTTGAATCATATCCATGTGTCACATTTTGGCAAATTAGAATAGGAATCGCAATAACCCAAATAAGTACAGTAGAAGTCTGTTATAACGACTACGGCATATGACAAGTGTTACATTATGGCAAGTGAATTTTGTCTCACAGCAAAAAGGGTAAGGAGTTATGCCCATTATAATGAATGCCATGTTTGTTTATTTTTAATGACTATAATTAGGAACCAGGCCAGGAGGTAGTCATTCCTGTGGGGGGAGAGAAAAATTAAATAATCCCCCTGTTAGGGAGGAAAACCCCCCAAAACCTCCCGAAGGCAGTGCGTAATATATATAACTAGCTGAAGCGCCCGTTGATTCTCAACGGGGAATATAGAAGTAGATTAAATTCATGTTGCCGGTCGTGCAATGCGTAAATTACCTTTAGAATAGTCTTAAATTCCAAGCTATTCTTACTATACAGGAAAATGCATGATCTCGGTTCAACAATCGCATTGATCGACAGGAGGATTGGTTGTTTACAACCTCAACAATTTTGGAAAATTCACGCGTACTTTGTCGAAATTCTCGAAATTTCGATTCGAAAACAATATTCCACGATCAAAATTAGAATATTCATTTAATTACCGTTCTTTTGCTTCTTGTCTCGACTCTGCACGACTATTTTTCTATTTTAATTCTTCAAAAGAAATATAGCCTGCTACCGATAAAAGTGAAGATTAGATTTATTCCTTATGGAAACCCATCTGAGCGATCTTGGTTCAAACCCAGCAAAATTATCGAATAAAATTGAGTCAGTACGTCATTCCTGGTCCCAGAAAACACGTACGCAAAGTTTTGTCGCGAATCTGGCAAACGGTTTGTACTAAAATCGAAGATACACAACATACAAACAAACGTACAAACCCACAGAATATTTGCTTTACATCATACAAGACATCTAACTTCCCTCATCCATGAGCTGGTAATCTCCTCACTGCAATTACGTACCTGCAATTGCTGGTTACCGAAAATTTCTCGTTATCCATGTAATATATCGTCCTCTTCAATCATCAGCTTTATGGGCCTAAAGTCCACGAGTATTTTACGGGATAAAACATGAGCTCGGATTCAACAATGGGATTGGTCGTCAGGGGGATGAGTTGTTTACAACCTCCAATTTTCTCATAATTTTCGTATATTTCACCGATATTCTCGCAAATTCTAATCGAAAGCAAGATTCCACGACCAAAATAAAAATTTTTATTCAATTTTCTTTCTTCCGGTGTTTGTCTTGACTCTGTACGACTATTCCTTCTAATTTAATTCTTCAAAAGAAATAAAGCCTGCAACCGATAAAAGTGAAGCTTACCTGTATTCCTTATGAAAATCTATCTGAGCGATCTTGGTTCGAACCCAGCAAAATTCTTGAATAAAAATGCGACAGTACTTCCTTCCTGATATCAGAGGACACGTATGCAAAGTTTGAGACAAATCGGGCAAACGGTGTAGACTCCAATCCAAGACAAACAAACAAACCCACAAACACACAAACCCACAAACACACAAACCCACAAACACACAAACCCACAGAATTTCTGCTTTATATATATAGATTACAAAATTTACAACAATCATACCATATTTCAGAATTTACTACAATATTCCAATATTTAAAATATTACAACAAAATCACGAAACTCTTTCAATTATATTCATGAATACATAGTAAGAAGGGGGAAAAGGTTCTAAAGTTTCTCCAGATTAATTGTTCCACTCTAATAATCTCCAATTAATAAATTAATATTTACAAACATCTGTTCTCTGTTTAAGGGTAGCGACTTTATTACTGTGGTCATTTCTCCCGAGGTAATCCAGTTCCCCGAGACTACTGATTAATTCTTTAAACAAAGGCTTTCCAGTAATAGTTTTGTATATACAGTGGAACCTTGCTTAACCCTCCATCTGTTGCACTATTGTATTCTGTACAACACAGATGGTTTTTCGGGTCCTGTTTCTACCTGGGTGGTCCCTTGAACCTCATGCCCAGGTTTTCCTTTATCGCACTTACCATTAACTTGTAAAGTCATCAAATGCTTCTCTTTAGTCTTAAATAGACTGCGAAAGCGAGTAAATCTGTGAAGTGACGACTGTTGTAACATATACAACGCACGACCGTTTGGTTAAGTTTTTCATTGGTGAACTCTATTTTTCCATATCATAACTTTTACATGGAGTTTTTCACTTATTTTGTCTAAATCTTTATTAGATGATTTTCAATTTCGGAACTAATAGACATCTAGCTTTTTAGGTACTCTCTGAACGCATGTAAATAAATAAAGGTGAATAATAATACTTTTTACTAAAAGCTGTTTACTTCTTAAATTATCCTCTTAAATTATATAATAACCTTAAGTTTAGCACTCAGAAATAATAATTAGTTCAATTAATTTTACAATTTTGGCCGAAAAATGATCTGTTGTATGGAATACAACAGATCGTTACGCTTGTGTTACACAAATAGGAACGACTGATGAAAGGTTAACAAGCACCTCGCATAACGAGCAAAATAATTTGTAAAAAAATGATTCGCATAGTGAGTGACAAGGAGAGAAAAGTCTCAAATCCACCTCTGCTGGTTCGTATACTTTATCTCAACCACCCCGTTCAACTTGGCAGATTTGTACACTTTATTTCAACTACTCTATTCAACTCGGGGGATTCGTACACTTTGTATCAACTACCCCATTCAACTCAGCCGATTCGTACACTATCCTCTTTTAGTACACCACCCATGCCTGCCATATCAGTCTGTGTTTCGCACTCATTCTGGTAAGATCTTAGTGTTGCATGTGATAACATATTTTTCCAAACATTTGTTCAGAAATATTATTTGTGATGTTTTGTGCTAAGTTTAATAACCTTACAAACACGTCACCGAAGAAAAAGCTGCAAGAAGACAGCCATAAGGGAATGAAAATAACCGTGGAAATGAAACTTGAAATAATTGCGAGAACGAGGCGTGAGCGTGGCTTACCTAGTACACACATACAATCAGTCGACATCAACTGTTTGCACTATCCTCAAGAACAAGGACAAGTTTATGGAGGTAGATGTTTAAAAGGGAGTGACAATATCTATGCATTGGTTGTGTATTCTCAATGATGTTGAGAGGTTGCGTCTCATATGGATAAATGAAAAGCAACTACAAGGCGACTCAATTTATGAGAACATTATTTGTAAGAAGGCAAAAGTGATTTTCGCCGACCTCTCAAATAAGACTCCATCATCAAATGGATCATCCACAGCCAAAGATGAAATATTTAAGGGAAGTCGTGGATGGTTCGAGAAGTTTAAGAGAAGAAGCGGCATCCATAGCATGGTGAGGCATCAAGTTCTGATGCAAAGGCAGCAGAGAAATTCATCCGTGACTTCAAGAAGCTCATAGATTCTGAGGGTTACTTGCCATAACAGCTTTTCAATTGTAATGAAACAGGACTTTTTTGGAGAAAGATGCCGAAGTGAACCTACATAACATCAGAGGAGAATGCATTACCCGACCACAAGCCAATGAAAGACCGTCTCACACTTCTATTTTGTGCTAACGCAAGAGGAGATTTGAAAATTAAACCGCTGCTTCTCTACCATTCAGAAACTCCAAGAGCCTTCAAAAAGTGTAAAGTCTAGAAGAGTAGCCTGAATGTGATGTGGAGGTTCAACAGCAAGGCTTGGGTAACACGTAAAATTTTTACTAATCGGATCAATTAAGTGTTTGGTCCTTCAGTGAAAAAATATTTGCTTGAGATGAATCTACTGCTCCAAATCTTGCTCGATATGGACAATGCCTCAGCTCATCTCCCAAGTTTACAGGATGACCTTCTTGAAGATTTTAAGTTCATCAAGATCCATTTTCTGTCTCTTAACACTACTCCGTTACTCCAGCCAATGGACCAGCAGGTTATTTCTAACTTTAAGAAGCTCCATACTAAATTCAAGCATTGTTTTGAGGTGAGTGAAGCGACTAATCTTACACTCAGAGAGTTTCGGAAATATCACTTCCACATCGTTGCCTCCCTCAAGATGATAGAATAGGCGTGGTAAGAGGTTACCAAGAGAACCATCACTTCTTCTTGGAGGAAACTTTGGCTGGAGAGCATTGTCAAATGTGCCTTTGAGGGGTTTGAGACAGAACCTGTAATCAATGAGATTGTGTCTTTGGCCAAGAGCTGACCACCGAAGAGCTCGTGAAAAGGCATTGTGTCTTGTCCAAATTTCGGGAATTTGTTTGAAGAGGAGAAGATAACAGCAAAACAACAATCTTCTGGCAAAATAAGAGAAATGCTGAAAGCATGGTAAACTGTTGCATCATACATTGAGAAGCATCACCCTGATAAGGTAGCAGCTATAACAGCTACTCATTTATTTAATGATAACGCTGTATCGCATTTACACCAAATTTTGAAGTGATGGAAAACAAATTTCTCTGGACAGCTTTTTAGTAAAAAAGAATTAGGTATGTATTATCAATTGTAAATTAATTACTTCTATTTTTTGTTTTCTAAAAATCGAATTCTCATTCCAGGTTCATTCAATCCGTGATAGATGAGGAAGATGAAGCACGATCCTTAAAATGCGCACATATTTTTCTTTGAATAAATGTTTTACAAAATAATTTGAGTGTTTTTTTGGCATGGTCGCATAAATATACTTTACATTAATTTATATGGGAAATAATGTTTCGCTTAATGAGTGTTTCACTTTACGAGTGTTTGGCATAACAAGTAGGATTCTGGAACAAATTAAGCTCATTCTGTGAGGTTCCACTGTATTTCATAACCTTTTTATTTGATGTCTATATTCTAATTAACGAATTAAAAATTGAATTCATTTTCTACATTTGTTTTACAGGAAGCATATCTTGCAATTGTATATTAGCATGAAAGATTAAGTTCGACAAGGAAACAGTAATCTGAGGAGGGTTATCTATTCAAAGAGCAGAAAAAAATAATTACAGATAATTATCATTCTACCTAATTCTTGCATTTGTTTCCCACAGCTCAAAATAATTATTAAATAAAACAAGTTTTACAAAACATCAAAGTAACTATTACTTATCCACACACAGAGGTTACAGTGGCGACTAGTTTTGGCAAGTAATAGACATCTTCAAGCCCAGGAAAAAGTATTGAGAAGGGAATATAGGCGAAAGGGAAGAGAGGGGAAACGTCCGTCATTTTTTTCCCCACAACTTGCCTTACTCTTCCTTGGCGAAATGCTTCACAGAGAGAAGAGACTTCTCACAATGTTCACTCTCCCCATCGTCCCTCCTATCCCCTCATCTCGTTTCTTTTCGGCAATGACCTTACTAGTTAGCGCCAAAATTGTTGATTGAGTTCCTATGATATTAGGATCCACCTATGGGATTTGTTTTCATTCGAAACTTGGCACCAAATAATCTGATGGATGGGAATATAGGAGATTAAAAAATCTCTCAAAAACAAAGGGTCACTTCAGGATTGCTCTGACAAATGAAAATAAGATTAGAGAATTGCTCGAAAAAAGCGGGTTATTTCCTACAGATTTGGCCTAATGCGGGTTTCTAACGCGAAGTTGCCTATACTAAGATTGTCAATTTTCAATTGATTATTGCAATGAAACTAAGACCCATTTACACGAACACCAATAAACTTTTTCATTGCACCACTTCCTGCTTCACCACAAAAAGTTTCATCAAAATCCAGCATTCGTCAACCACAATAAACTATTGAATCTTCTTCATAAACCAACTAACCAATCAACAGTGGGTGTAAACAAATAAGGTCAGTGGATTATGCTTTCAAAATTTTTACAATCTAAGGCATCAGACACTAATCTGAAAAAATATCTACCAATATTACCACTTCATGATTTTTCACAACTGAACCCAATTTCCATTGACTATGAAGAAATATTTGGTAAAATATTCAAGATGGCATTAAAAAAGAACCATTGAAGCCACAGAAAATAGCATGAGTCCAAACATCTGTTTGAGAAGTGCCAATGATAAGGATTGATGGAAAATATCATATTCTAATGAACTTTACCTTTGTGACTTTCAGAGACTTAATTTTCCCAGTGTTCCTAACGTGAGGCCCTCTGCAAAGGTCAATCAGTGGGCCACACCGATATATAGTGGTTGTTGGCGTTTTCACTTTTTCATTGAGAATCCTCAACTTGAACTCATTGTACTGTAAGCAAAATAAAATATATTGAGTTATAAACCTTAATACACCTTATGTAAAATATTTAAACAAGAAAATATGAGTCTTACTTTAAACATCTCCTTCAAATCTTCTATCTTCACCTCTAACCTCTCAAATGGTTGCTTGTCTTTTACAATACCTTTCATCAAATTTTCAATAACAGGAAAATCAGAATTGGTAACCTGCAACAAGTGAAACAAAGGCATATATTTATAAATATATATAACTGACTTCACTTAGTCACTAAACTTCTTTCCTGGGACTTACTTGTTTATCATCGAGAAACATGTCGTAATAAAATCCATTTTCAATAGGAGGACCATAGCAGAGGCACCCTCCATAGATTCTCTCCATTGCCTCACCCAAGACATGAGCAGTAGAATGCCAGAATACTTGCTGAGCTAATAAGAGAACAGCTAGAGTTAAAAGATGATCAACTAAAATTTATCATTAACTGAATTTGTCACATTCTACGATTGTAATGACCATCACTATACATACATTTATTTCTCCCATGTAAAAAATATAAGTTGTTTTTCTATCTGTTAAAGACAGTTTATCCTTTTACACAATATTACTCAGTAAATTATTATTATCTGTAAATATCTCCTGAGGAGGTTCAACTAATGTACAATTTAAATATTTCATTTAGGTTTAGATATGAACCCTGTGAGTCACCAGTTCAAATGGCAGGGGGTGTAGTAAAACCAATTTCCTTACCAAATCCCTATTTATTTATATACCAAAATACCCTATTTGCTTCTTTAATAGTTTGAAGAAAGAATGACCAGAAGTTATTATCTGTTATTGCAATTACTTCTTTGTAACATTTTTTCTATGCTTCTCAAAAAACACCTTCATTCTTGGGTGAAACTAAAATTTGATTTACTCTATCTAAATGTTCCGAACTGAAGAATTTTACAAGACCAATTACCAGTTATCAAATCTTGGAACAAACTCCTCTCAAGGGACTATCATAGCTGTAACCGTCAACCCCAAAATCTCATGAAAAACAAACTGAGCTGCTCTGAGTTGGACCATCTCTAAACCTCACAGTAAACCAACTTCAAGTGGATCCCTAATCATAAAGCATTATTGGTGATTACAGTAGAGTAAATAAAAGAGAAATAAGCTATTTCTTTGACTCTATAAGCGCATTCTAAGCATCCCTTCAGCATTAAATCTTAGTATTCTATATGTCTTGCCTATTGCATCATGAATATGTTCTTTAAAAGATGCCTACTGCTAAAATAATAAAAGATAATAATAGCTATGGCTAAATATAACTCCTAGGTATTTATTGTAGTGCATGAATTCTAAGGGTTATCCCAACATTTGGTACTGAACAGGAATAATATTCATGGAATGCGTGAAACTGATACCAGTGCATTTCTTTACATTTAAACCATGCTGCCAATCTTTACACCTACTTGATAATATGTTCAGGTTGTCCTACATTTCTAAATCTACAAGGTTGTTAATATAGATAAGAAACAAAATTAGTCCTAGGACCCCACCACCACCAATTTAAATGGGTAGCATTCACACTGCAAGTGTGTAAAGGGTACTATGTATTTACATACATATTTTATGAAAATGATGGTGCAACGCTGCTTGCTTGCTCACCATAAAAAATTAAACAATGAAGCATTCTACGACACATCACTGTATATGAAATGTAGAATTCGTTTTTGAAACCATGGACTGCTTAACATCCAGTAACCAACAATTTTCTGCAATATTCAATTATTAAATTACCATTTATAGATCTTGCATACGAAAGCGAAAACAAAAATTCAGCCATGGTCCTCTTGGGTTATCTGACAAGAATTTAACTTTATTCCTTAGAAAAAACAGCTTTGAAGACTGAGGTCTGATGATGATTGGATTGAGCTGCTGTTTCGATCTATAATGAGTCAACTTCTTCGTCAGTAAATTGAAGGAAATTCCATACTTTGATATTTAATTCGAATATATGATCATGGGTGTGATACATATGTATTAGAATTGATAGTTTTTCATTAAGAGCTACTAGATAACATTACCACACTCACACAAAGGAATAACTACGAATAGTGAATGTTTATGCACAACTTATTCCTTTAATGAACACCTGCCTTCATATTCAGAATTTAATTACCTTCTGGATCATCGAATTTCAGAAGATGAAGAATACAATCTCCTTCCAATGGCCTATCAAGGTCCCAAAGTACTCCATTGACTTTAGAGATGACAGTGTTGTCAGCAAGGCCTTGGCTGCAATTGCAAAATGGAGCCATTTTAGATTGGAAACATAGGAAAGATATTTTGCTGTTATTTGTTTTCAGCTTATCTTCCATCTTTATGACAATTTTAAAAACTCATCACTCAGATATTAGGCGAAAAAATTTGAAAGAAAGATGAAAATACCCATGATGAAGAACAGCAAATGCAAATGTTTTATAATCTCAACTTGTAGCACATTAGAAAAGGATATCAGAATATTTTGAAAGTATCAGGTAATAAGAGAACTTTACGCAGAAAAAATCTTCCAAGCATGACTGAAATGACTTAAAGAAAATAGCTCTTGGGAAATAAATTTCCTAACAAAGATTCTTCCAACTTCATAAATAAGACAAAGCAATTTAAACCAAAATATATAAATGGCCTTTCATTAAAAAAAAATTCATTGACATACGTAATTCTGGTTTAAAATAACATAATATTGTAGTTTAATGATGTATATAATGATTGAAACACTATTAATAATTGAAATTTAAAAAGTATTGGGTGTAGAATTCCAGTATCTGGGTAATTAGTAAATTAGTTGAAATGAAAAATACAGTGGTTCAAGTCCCAAGTAAATTAGATTCCTTAATTGCAAAGATATATGCATAAAAAAGCCAATAGAGAAAGCAGATGGTCAAATTTGACTGAAAAGTGGAAAGAAGCAGAATTTCTTACTTCTATACATTTTCAGAATGCACTTTGATAGTTGAGGTAATTTTGCCAATTAGTTTTAGACATTCACTGGGCATGAGACAAAGGATCTCTGTCACCTAAAGGGTACGAAAACCCATTTGACCAACGATGCTTCTTTTCTCTCGAGGCCTTTGTGACATTTTATGAATATTTTACTACAGTAATTTTGAAAATACCAAAATCATCTCCATTGTAATTGGAGTAAATATTGAGTAACATTATCCGAGTGTTAAGGTTTAAATACTACGTATTTAAAGGCAGAGTATTCCTTTCAAGAAAACAAAACAAATAGTCCAGTCAAGTTAGACACCTAAAAGGGACCTACCTATATAATGAGGCTACCCACCAAAGACATTGTTATGCAAGCATAGGAGGTCACCATTTCGAGCTCAAATTAAGGCTAAATAAATGTATTGCTTAATTATAAAATATAGTCTTCCTACGGATTTCTTATGCATTAATAATTAACACAAAGTTACATCTGATTCTGTATAATTTATAATTTTCCTCTTGGTATGAGTACTTTTCCCAAAATTTGCCAAAATACAAGACTAAAACGAATATTCTTCTCTTTTAGGAAAAAAATGTCAATTTTCTGAACATTACCTTGAAAACTTCTGGATATAAAGAACAGATTTTGCACTTAAATTGTAGGAAATTTTACGGTCTTTAAAAAATGTAACAACAATAGTTTCTGTAAGCCTAAGATAGTGAACGAAAACAAAAAAACAGTACTCATATTTTGCTTGTTTGTTTGGACATTGCTCAGCCCACACAGGTACTTCGAAGCTGCAAAATCAGTCACATACTACTGGTATAGTTCCTAACAACATATATAAACATGAAAAAATGTGGCCATACATGACCTTTTGCATGGTCGGATGTGTAATATGTCTGGACTGTAATCAGAAAAAGAGGTATACATTGAGCCAACAAATTCCAAATCACATGAGAAGACCTTTAGGATTAGAAAAATTAAAGTTGGTTAATTTATTTTGCCAAAATGAGAGGTGAAATGATTTATTATTATTATAGATAATTAATGATATGTTAATAAAAAGGCCTTATATAATTATAAAAACGCCTAAACTGTTGAGAGATAATGGGGATAGCTTAACGAATCATACAAAGTTGTGACTCTACCCTTTAAGCAAAGAACAATTACTTCTACCCATAAATTATGTTGCATATTACCTAATATTTTTGGCAATTTCATAAGGTGTAGTGCGCCATGACTCAGCGCTGACCTGTTTTCCATCAGGAAGGGTAACAGTGATGGGTAATGGATCTTTGGAGGATAATATAGCCTCATAAGAACTTTTCAACTTCTCCCAAATCTGCAACCTATCCTGTAAGGCAAAATTCAAGGAATGCTACAATAACTTAATATATATTCTCTGATTTGAATTTAGAGGTACTTAGAAATATTTACCACTTCCTTGATTAGGTCCCTCGAATTTAGCAATACTCATAAACATAAATTTCAAAATATTATCTCTGATCAATTAAAACTTCCTCTTATGTTAGATACAATAATCTCATAACAAAAACATTCACAAAACAACTTACATCAATATAGCCAGGCCATGGCTTCAATTCCATTGCTCCACTTTTCTCACTTGAATCTTTACTTTTCCCTTTCATCTTTGCTGATTTATTCTTGGAAACCTAAATGTTTTCAAAGCAAAAATTAATTGATTCCAGGAAATAATAAATATCTTTGTGGTACATATTAAAGAGCAATTATAATACTATACATAACCCTACTTCATGAAATTTATGAAAGACGAATGAGACGTATTTAATAATTAATTTGCTTACATCAGAAGGCGGCTTCATCTCACTCGTCAATTTATTAATATGAAGATACCACCGATATACGTGAGGTAATTCCGGCTGCGGAGCTTTTCCAAGCTTTCCCAGTAAATTAATGTCAGACTGACTTATACAGTGTCCATCAATATAGCTATTATTCGCGAAATATTCGTTTAAACTGAGGATTTCTTCGGCAGTTACATGATCACCTTCGCAGAATTCCATAATTGTGTTCTACTTCTTATTGTTATAGGTGTAACTTAGCCATTCATTAATAGCAATATTACATCTGCAAAAGATTACCCGAAATTACTTACGAAGGACAATTTGCGAGTCGAAATTTCACAAAGAGAATAATTCAGAAGCGAGATCATTCATCTCAGACTTCAAAGGGGTACTCCAGGATAATTAAGATACGATTTTGGACAATTTTCTGAGAGAAAATGATGGCTAAAACCGAGAACTTAGTGGAACACTCATTTTTCTACATTAAACAGACTGGCAGGGCTCATCTTAATTTTTCATTTAGAGGTAGTTTGTTTAAAATCATCGCAGGTGTACACGTAGACAAATGGGAGAATAATGTGCCAAAACAAAGACATAATAATGATGCACTGGCAAAATTTATGAAAGGGAATTTGGATATTTTTAAGTTCCTTTTTCCACGTCGTATTTTAAAGAGGTTGCTTAAGGAACCAATAAAAGGGAATACGAAATGTCGCAGCATACTATGTTTGTTTTAATTGAACTGTTAAGTACATAGGTTATGAATGACATTTAACCTTGACTGATAAAAATGTTTAAAAATTAAGAGCTCCACTGCAAACATGTTTCGTGTGTAAGGCAAAAACAGCTGATGCAATAACATAATCAGATTACAAGAGCTCGATGCTCAACACGTATGAGCTACGAACCGAAGCATGAATTCTGCAACCTTTTATAACAATCCTGGAGATACCACGAAAAACAGTAGGCCCAAACATCTCAGAAAAACAAGAAATTATTCTTTCATGCCTTCTCACTATCAATGGCAACGTTCTTCATTTCTTCGGCAAGTTGGTCGGGCATTCTTGACGTTTTCAGCGACACGTGGTGCGTAACATTCAAGATGTAACACGAGAATGAGGCACTTTACAGAACTCCAGGCGAAAATTTCAGTCAATGCGGCGTTTCTGGGAAATATAACAGTACAAGGAGCGGTCTAAATGGTGGTGACAATTCTCTGATCCCTTCATTAATAAATAAGAGAATGTAAATAGTTCTCACCTTTCTTTAGTTACGATAACTGAAGACTGCCTTGTAAGTATCGCAAAGAGTTCGATCGTAGGTGATCGATTGCGTCGATCTCTGGAAAACCGCCACCTGCGGTTGTTACACTACCTCCCGATCGGTATCAATCGTCTGTATCGTACAGAATACAACAGCGCGACTGTCGGAGGTTTAGGAAGATTGAAACTAATTACGCCTTATTTCAAAGGAAAGGAAAATTACGCCCTCTCAAGGAAAATTAGACCGAAATAGTTGGCAAGTCATCATTCTAAGAATTGAGTTAAAAGTTAATTCATCAGAAATGATGTAATACTATGGTACTTATAATGTTATAATAATCTTATGTTCAAAATATAAAAAAAATTAGCAGTCTACATCGGCAATTGTAAAAATCAAGCCGATTTAGCAAGTTTTCCTTTCCCTTGGAATGAAATAGTTAAGAATCAATTCCAACCTTGAATGTATGATTTTCTCCTTAGCCTTCTTGTATTCAGAACTAGTCCAGTAGAGATCCTGTACATTTGGTGACAAGTCATTTTATGAATATGTAGGATTATTCCATTTGAATATTGGCTATCAATCGTTATAACTTAATATGGTATCAATTAACTGGAGGGGACTATATTCCATTAGTTACAATAAAAATAAATATTCTTCAAGAAAGTGTTCCTACAATACCAGAGAAACTAACACTCGGATTCTAACTAATATTCAGATCATGTGTACAAATAAACAACAACAAACCTCTAATATAAGATATTATATGAAATTCTCAACTATTTATGGTTTTCCTTCAAAGGGACCTCTTCAAACTTCACCTCAAGAGTATTATTTGTATTAATGATATGAACGTTTTATTCAGTTTAGTTTATATATAGTATATGTGTGATTAACTAAGCTCATCATATAACTCTTCCTATATTCAAAGATATTTAGCTTAATTCTCATAAACATACACAAAATGATTATTTTACCTTTGACAAGTTTCTGTTTAATTATTTTAAATGCAAAGTTCTTTCATGATATCAGCCAACTATTACATTATGAATGCATACAAACATAGAAAATTAGAAAAGTAGCGATTTGTATTTAACACAGAATAGCACACTTATATTATAGGGAATCAACTTCTCAGGTTAGCAGCCTTGATAAAATGAATCTCTCAGAAATGAAAATTGAGTCAAGATCAAAGATCATCTCGTACAGATGAAAACTTTCACTTAGATGCACCATCACCAATCACTCAAGAAACTCTTCTCAAGGGAGGGGATAACTGTCAGAGTACGGCCCATCCTAAAACAGAAAATTATATTACCATATGCAAAGGAACACTAAAACAAATTTTAAAGACATCAGTAGACCTTTTAATGTGATACACTTCAGTAGTTATAAGCAAGTGAGGATGTTTGACACAAATACAACTCTAGTTTACTGAAAATACATAAGTATCCTATTCATTTTAATAAATGAATATCTGAAAACACCCAGATGAATTTTTTACTTCCATCACAGCTTTAATTTTGAGCTATGCTTCGACTCACAAGGGCTGCAAGAGGATTTGTTAAACAGCAACATTTTTTAATCTTCAAACACTGCCTTAAGAGCAGTTAGGAAAGGTAATAGAAATCATAACCAAACCAAATGGAAAACTGAAATTTTAGTATGCATCAACAACAGATTTCTCTGTATTCAATTTCTGAAATTTCAAATTTATTGAATGCATAGTTCCACAACCCCTGGTCAACAATCAACAAATTTTGAGTATAGGCAAACTATAACACAACCAACAATTCTGGAGACAGTACAACACTTTACATTTTGCAAGCAGTATTTGCCTTAAATTTCATATTTTACTCTATTAAAAATGTCTCATTAAACATTTGGCATAAAGTAATCCTTGGAAACAACCTATAAAATTATGAATTTTAAGTGCAATTCATTTATCGGTGGCAGAGTGGTTAGCATGCTTACATGAAAACCCTCCAACACAAAGGTTTCAGATTTGAATCTCGGCTAACCGGATTTTTCCGTTTAGGGAGTGGTCGTATATGTTCGTCTACTGTTCATGTTATACTTTCACTTTAAATTGGTGTCTTATTGTATGAAGAAATAAATAAATACATGATTAGGGTTGCTGCAAAATCTGTGTGCAGTCCAAAAGGTAGGCATCGAGTCATATTATCATGAATCAAAGACCACAAAATTTTTAACATGAAGCACAATATAAAGTATCATAACAATTTACGCTAAATCACATATGCACTTGCATTATGGAATGGCGATTAGCAGGGCATTGGGTGGAACTTGAATAGTAGCCACTTCCTCATGGTGAGCTCTGGGTATTTTCTCTATGAAACTGGTGAAGAGCTACTAGGATAAGCAGTTGAGGCACTAACTGTTCACACATGCTACCGTAATGAACTTAATATTTCTTGAATCGTACTAAATCATCAAATGCATAATTTATTCATCAAAATTTATAATCTAATATGCTGTTTCCAAGGATTACTTTATAACAAATGATTACCGAGACATTTGGAGTATAATATAAAAATTATGGCAAATTCAACTTCAAAAATGTAAAGTTATGTCCTATGTCTCCAGAACTTTTGGTTGCTTGAGGGTTTTCTATGGTCAAGATTTGTTGATCGTTTCTAGGTGTTGTAGAACCATGGATTGCATTCAATAAATTTAAATTCCAGAAATTTAATACAGAGAAATAAATCTATTGTAGATAAATACTAAAATGTAGGAATTTACAATACTTCAGTCTTCATTGGCGTTTGCCTTTCCATTTGCACCTGGATTTTTAGGGGCCACCATCTATGATGATGTCATAGCTGGAAAATGTACCAGGTGATGGATGTCTATCCAAGCCCTAATGCTTACTAGAAAACCTACTTAATATTCCTGAAAAAAATCTCCACTCAAATTTTCCTGCAGGACAGCAGTCAGGTCCAGGAATACTTTAACTTTGATAGCTTCATTCTTTAGTTAAAACATTTTAAGCAACTTGATTTTGGCAGGCCATCATGTTATAAAATATAAAACCTTACCGTTCACAAACTTTGGCTACCTCATACTGACTAGATTAAGCCATCCTAATGATGGCTGCCAATCTCCTTCATTCTTAGGAAAGCTGTTTCAGAATGAAGATATGCTTGTATGGGAATCATTAGGTTTCTCTAAAACAGGATGCTTATGTACAACCGCTTTTATGACTCAAGAACTTCATTACTTTAGCCACAAAACTACTAACCAATCATCAACGATTATAATTCTTCAATTATGACCACTGAAAGTGCATCCTACTTTTCTTCTTGCTAACTTTTCCAGGATTTCTTTCAATGTAGTCAAGATTACTTAGTACAAATGGTTAAAATCAGGTAAAACCTGAGATTTTAATTGAGCATGGTCTAGTTTCTGTACACAAACACTCTTTAAAATGTCTTTACTGACTTAGGGCATTTCCTGCCAAGCAGATGAAGATAGTTTATGTTCACAGAAACTGGTCAGAAAATAAAACCCTTTAGTGAGGATATCTACAAAGTCCTTCTCCTTTCAGTTTAGAATGTTGTTCCACGAAAAATGGCCAAATGAGATAGAATTATTTTAGTACCCATATGTGGAAATTTTAGTTCACCTCCTCGGAGGGGTATAATCCTTTGCAGGCGAACTTCTTTCCTCAGATACTCAACGGTATGACCTTCACTTCCTCGTGGTTGCTGGCTATTGCTAATTGTTCTCTTATTTTTCATCAAAATATGTCATGCATATGCTTGGAATTTGTCAACATTGATGTGCATAAAGGAGACTCACTGCATGAGAATGGGGGATGGGATGCAGGTATTCGAAGCTGGGGTAGATTGTCGATGCTCCACCTACTGGTACCGAAAAAGGCCCTTTACTACGCAATACTATAATAACTACTTTATGAGGTTGGAAATATTTGATTAGGCTACCCCTATATCTTGTGTTTAACTAACATTGATTCTGGTATTGCCCATTGGCAAGGTATGAAAAAGAATGATAATACATAGTTTATTGTGATAATGCTTAATTGGAATAAATTTCACATTAAAATGAATATTTTCCCATGGAAAAACTGGTTAATGTTAGTCTGTCTGCTCTAATATATGCCTTTGGCTACTGCCCACATTCAGTCAAGAAGTATGGGCTGGAAAATTCTTTCATAAAGTTATGGAGAACATGTGAAGATTTTCCAACACCCACGAAAGGGCAACTCTTGCATTCAAACACCAAGTAATGGGAATTTTTTTTACTTTTTTCCCCCAAATCTACACAACCTAAATACACTCTCCTACATAACATATGAAACAGATAATTTACTTTTTCTAAAGTTTAGGAATAAGAGATGAAGAAAAGTATCCACCACTCTGTTTCAGTAAATAATCAAAATGCATACTCCTACACATAATATAAGAAGAATCCATACTTACAAGGTTAAATTAAGTCTAATAATTATAACAGAATAATAGAATTTTTAGAGAAATTATGATAATTTCAGCTTCTGTAGGAATTATCTCTTACAAAATACGAGTCTTTCAAGCTGAAAGACCAATTTTGAATCAATACATTGATACTCACAAATAATCACGTTTCCCTATTAATATCTTTATGTTTTTTAAATATATCTAGGTCTATATATGATCTATTAATTACAAATAAGTTCAAATGAGATTTCAAATCTTAATGTTGCTTATGATGACATAATTTACTTTAAATTTAAAAGACCGTGTCAATTGAAACTGTTACCTCTCTTTGAAAAGAAAGATCTACTATTCATCAAAAGTGCCAATTTCATTCAAGTTAAAATATCTCTTAGTGGAAAATTATATTTTTAATATGGTCATCATGGAATGAAAATGAATATGTATTTACATGTTAATGCATTCCATACAATAGCTTTGGAAAATCTACTGTGTCCAAGAGCTTGAAATAACAGAAGGTAGCAAGCAGTTTCAGTTATACAGGGTGCGGCAGAACCGACTAAGCAGTTTCTAGTGTTAAATGCTCGGGTGGTGGTGGGGGGAAGAAGTTGCACGTGGTCTCCCTTTGTTCCGTTGGGGATCCCATTTCAGTATCCAACATGGTTTGGACCGGAGCACATCGAAGCTTTGCTGTGCGTGCAGATTTTGAAAACGACTGATCTGTGATCGCGACGCAAAGAGCTTTTCGGCGACGGTTCAACATTCCACGCAACAATTCCGTTCATAATGCAAAAACAATTCAGTCCTGGGATCGGCAGTTGGAGGAAACTGGTAGCACACTAAGAAGAGATATTCATGGCTGACGCAGATCCATCAGAACACCAGAAAATGTGAGGCTGGTGAGAGCAGCAATTAAGCAATCGCCAAGACGTTCTGCTCGAAGACATTCTGTTGCCTTGGGGATATCAGACTGCAGTTTGAGGAGGATTCTGGATTTTGATTTAAATTTCAATCCCTTCAAATTAATGATGACTCAAGAATTGAGCCCAGCAGACTACACCAACCATCGAAATCTGTGTGAGCTAATGCACAGATCCCTCCGGAGGCAGCTTTCTTCAGTAGCGACGAGGCGCATTTTCACCTAGTGGGATTGTGAATAAATAAAATTTTCGCTACTGGGCTGAAAATAACCCCCAAATTATTCACGAAAGACCGTTTCATTCCCCTAAACTAACGGTGTGGTGTACCGTATCACAATTTGGGATGATAGGCCCTTACTTCTTTGAGGAGGAAGGCGTGACCGTGAATTCTGGACGTTATGTGTCCATGTTGAAGAATTTTCTGCAGCCCAGAATGGAGGAGATTGTTGAAGAAGAGTGATTAGAGGACTTGTGTTTCCAACAGGATGGGGCTACAGCTCACACAGCCCGAAATTCACTCAATGTTTTGAAAGAAACGTTTCCCGGGCATCTGGTCTCTTTGAGGGGTGATGTGGGGTGGCCGGCGCGGTCACTAGATTTAAGCATATGCGATTTCTTTCTTTGGGGATATCTGAAGGAAAAAGTGTTTAAACGTCGCCCTCACACCCTGCCAGAGCTAAGGCAGCGGATTATTGAAGAAGTGAAGGCTATACCCCGCGATGTGTGTGATCGAGCTGTTCAAAACTTCAGAAAACGTCTCCAAAAGTGTATCGCTGCTAACGGCCGCCATCTTGAGGACATAATTTTATAAAGTGAATAAATATATAAATGGTATGAACAACTTTTTTCGAAAATAAAAATGGTTTTTCTTTATATACCCAGATTTCTTTTTTATAACTCCTCGAAACTGCTTAATTGGACCTGCCGCACCCTGTATAAAGTAATCATTAGGCAGTCATCTTTTATATTTAAATTGCAGGTAAATAAAATCACCATTCTTGGAATATTTAACCACCATAAACAATTTTTAGTGACTGCAATAAATGCTAATCACATAAAATATTTACCATTTGAATCATTTCATATAGTTCATAAGGATGCAACCATATTTTCAATTGGCTGCTAACTCAAATACTTACTCCTTAAATCCTAAAGAAACTTCTTCTACTTTGGAAGAATGGCACACAATGGAAGTTACGGACAGCTTCGGATCGAATAGTGGAGAAACAAATGTTCGACCAACCCGTTTTAAATCAGCAACAGTCACTTTTGGAATCAGCATCAAGATCTGCCTAAAATTAGAAAAATTCATTTTGATAATTTTATAGGAGAAATTAAACAATTCATTGCAACCTGCCGATGTTCTAGGAAAAATTCAAGAATCCACCATTGAAGAAATCTTAGAATACATTAGATGAATTTTTTTTTGACAAACAGTTGGACTAAAGTGTGTTTCATCTTGATTCATGTTTGCAATTTATAATTAACATGTTATATCTGCATTAACTTTTTATTATATGAAAACAATTTTTTTAATGGCTAGTCAACACAAGGACCTTATGGAGGCTCCTCCTGTTTCAAACTTCTGCAGTTCCTTATTTCCCCATAACGTTCTTGTGAAATATTTCTCTATGCTCATTGTGGTGGGGTGCCTAAAGTGCCAGGATAGTACTCCATAGGTAAATGTAAGAAATGGATCTTCAGGCTTATGTTACAGCCTTGAGCTTTAAAATATGCAGTTGGCAATAATCATAAAGTATTTTTTTTAAGACGCTTCTTTTTAATTTCCCAAATATTTAAGCATCATATTCTTGAAGGTATTCCATGCTCCTCTTTCAATTTCATTCCTTGAATTCGGAAACAAGGAATTAAATGTTCATGAATGCCTCATACAACAACTTCCCTTTTCAACTTGGTCTCAGAAAATTCTAGGAACTTATAGCACAGGTATTTGAAAAAATTCCAAAATGCAGATAAAGATTCAAAATAATATCCTTTCATAGTTATAAACTAAAATTTTCTTTTGGAAATTAAGATTTTCACAATATTTGCCTAGATCAAGTATATGAGCAAAACGAAAATTCTTTACTTTTATGAAAAAATTGCCAATTTTCGAAGAGGTATCTCTGAAAGTGCAGAACATTAAGAGCTGATTTTTTTCTTAAATTGTGGAGTATTTTTTATTCTTTAAAAAATGTTGGAGCAATAATTTCACTAAAATGCACACTAAAATCTGAAAAAGTACACACATTTCACTGGTTTTCTAGGCATTGCTCAGCCCGCACAGGTATTTCGAAGTAACAAATTCAGTCACATACTATTGGTACAGTTCCTAACAATACTTTAAAAAAAATCCCAATCCTGATCCTTTTGCAAGGTTGGAGGTATAATTTGGCTGGACTATACATGCTTATCAAATAAATGAGATGGAGGGAGGACTTCTAGAGGCACTTAGCACATTGACTGGAAATAGAAAATTTTAATCTAAAGATGTAAAAAATGAAAGTAGTCTGGAATTTCTTCTTCTAGATATACCTATTAATGGCTGTCTCAAAATTTACATCAGAATGGCCACAGGAAATGCATAATGTTCCACTTATTAATTATAATTAACTTTGCAATCTACTACATTGAATACATTTATTTATACAGCAAGATAAATCCATAATATTTTAATGGCTTCTTTTTATTAATTTTAATACTTCCCTCAAGGTAAGATGTTCCTGCTACCGTATTCTGATGAATGGAATATTTTCAATTGTCATTAGGTACAGGGTAGAGAAAAATGTATCTTTCATATGTCACAGTCTTGATCATGGCAGTGATGAAATGAAAGCCACTGAGGTACGAGTGAATAACTGCAATGATCAAGGTCTCTACTTATGGACAGGCAAGAAAAGTGTTACTCGTGGAGTCATTGTGCTTAACTTGCGTGGACATGTTCCACTTATAGCATTCTGGTTCACTGAGGAAGGCAAGGGCAAACTACCTCACTCCTCATCCTGCTAAGTAAACCTCATTTCCCTCTAGAAGCTCTTAGTAGCTAATGTCAAAGGGATTGAGTGACCAACAGGCCCTTGGACTGAATGCTTTAGATACAGACAAGCTAAAATAATTTGCTGGGTATGTTTTTACACAGTCAAACACACAAGAAACACATTAGACCACTAGAACATTAAGTTTCTAATCATAAACATCTATTTCTTACCCAATGTAATCCTTGCCAACTCCTTTGAAGTATGATTCTACGGAATTTGATACCACATCTCTTATGGTCTTCTCCCTTTCGATCACTTCAAAGATGAGAGAACTGCGCGCAGACTCTAAGAGAGCCTCTTCCCATGTCGCATCATCCATCAGCTGAGAATCCTTTAAAAACATCAATTGTTTGAGGTTTATATTATTTATTGTACATTACTGCCGCAGTTAGTTGCAGGACATGTGACAACGTATCTTATAAAACAGCAAAAAGTCAAATTCTATGTATCTATACAGTAACTCATTTGTATAAAATATAATAATATAAAAGTAGCAAAAAATATATATAATAAGTATTAAAATATAATTATACAGTACATGAAATGCATCCATAAAAAGTTAAACATATATTTATCTTCTATATAAAAATGAAATGATGTTTGTGAGATCGTCTAAAACTCGAAAACGGCTCGACCAATTTGAATAATTTTATTTCGTTTTGTTCGCCTTGGTACGGAGGTGGTTTAAGAAAAAATAAAATTAGAAAAAACCAAAAGGAATAGCCAAAAAATCGAAAAAGAATTTCCATACAAATGCACGTAAAGTTAATTTTTCTCGCTGCAGGCTTTATTTCATTTGAAAATTTAAATTAGAAATAATAGTTGTACTAAGTCGAAAAAAGCACAAAAAGAAGGGGAATAGAATAAAGATTCTCATTTTGGTAGTGAAATATCGTTTATGAATGAAAATTTCGAGAATTTTGATAAAATGCATGAATATTTTATCAAAATTTCGAGGTTGTAAACAACCCATCCCCCTTGACAGTGAAGGCGATTGTTGATTCCAAGTTCATGTATTTATCCATCAAAATGCTTTGAGAATATAAACCAAGTTAAAATTAATCCTGATAATAAGTGATACACTTTATGAAGAAGAAAAAATTGCATGAGATTTTAACATTTGCTGTTACGAACAATATCCTGTGAAGAATCGCACAGAAAAAAGTACGAACAAATAAATTTTAATTTTTTCAAACCGTACACAATGCAACCAATATTATCGATCTTAATGAATTGGAGTTGGAAAGTTGATTAGGGTTGATAATCACTCATGAAGTGTTACAATCAAATCAATTTTAGGAGGTACGAAGTTCACCAGGTCATCTAGTATAATCCAAAAATAGCAGAACATTATTAGTCAAATACTTATCATACAAGATTTTTTGGGGCTCCTGATAGGCCTTCACGGCTACCGTAGCGGCCTCGGGGCCCACGAAGTCCCCAATATACTTCACCCTACCAGGCAATCCCCTACTTGTCTCACATTTCGTCAACAACAGGCTCACTCATTGAAATATTCAATTTACTAATAACGTTAACAAACCATTTAGTATTTATTGGAAAAGGTTCAAATACTTCTGGAGGCAGACTATTCCATTCCTCAATAGTTCTATTAAGGAAAGAATATTTACGATTATCAGTTTTTTGCTTTATACCTCTTATTTTGTATTTATGGTCATGCCTTTCCAAGTAATCAGCCTCATTTACTCTATACCGTAATTCCTTATAAGCAGCAAATCCCATGTTTATCTTATAGAAGACCGATAGTCTCTTCTTCTTCCTTCTGTCTTCTAGACTGACCCAGCCTAGTTATTTTATCATCTGAGTAACGCTGCTTCGTTTTTCATACCTCCCTAACACGAACCTTGCCGCCCTTCTTCGCACCTTTTCCAATATTATATGTAGTACAAGTCATAATGAGAGCTGACAAAAATTGGAAAAGTACTTGTTATAAAGCATACTCGTATAGCTGATTTCTAACACTACACCCCCGTCCTCTTTAATCCAAGGGCAGTGAGTGAAGTAGAATGGAACAGTAGAATTTTTAATTCTTACGCGAATGCTTCAGAATGTGTAAAAAAATATGTTAGTGTCAAGAATACTATTTAATTGATTCATAAACCAAAGTGCTGCACAGAGTAATGTTTAATGATCGACTGATGAATGAGCAATGTCCATTATGTGAATAATGGTACATAGCAAAACACGGCCAGGGGAATGTTACAAGTTTGAACCGAGAATAGAGTAACACAGTGTAAACAGAATAATTATATACAGCTGGATGTAGCAGATTCCCACAGAAAATAATTATTTGGTAAGTACTACATTTACTTTTGGCAATAATTTTTTTGCAGTGTCAATAATTGTGTAAAATAATATTATAAGGAATTATGAAGCTATTAAATTATGCAAGCATATCCAGTAATTGGTTTTAGTAAAACTGTGGCATTAAATCATGAGTGCAACAAAAATGACTACCGTATTTGATGGCATATAAGATGCACCTTTTTTCCTAAATTATGTCTCATAAAATTTCCCTGCGTCTTATATGTGAAGGTTCAACCTCCACGGGTTAACTTTCAATACTGAATGCTATTTTAAGCCCAGATGGTCTATACTACCTATTTCATAATTGCATTCAATGATTGTGTTAATATTTGGCTTTTATGAAACGTGACAACTAAAAGAAACTACATTTTAAGTTATTGTGGTACTGCGCTTTCGCACGGACTATAAAAACTTTTTTTCCTTGTGAATGCCAACTTCATGAGAGTGCGTCTTATATGCCGTCAAATACGGTAATTAAATCTTACATTTACTCAACAAAAAATGTTTTACGCTTTGGTCTCTCCCTTCTAGTAGCCAAAAGCATACCATCTGTACGCCTCCTAACTTCCAGGAAGGATAAACCCTTGAGTGTACGGTAAACGTTCATAATAGGGAAAGCTGTCAAAAGTTGCAAAGCAAGGAAGCAAGACTCCTACTCTACCAATGCACTAAGAGCACCATCAATCAACCACTCTAGTTCCCTTATAATCACTTCCTAAGAATAAATATTTTACATTTTGATCCGATTCATCTGTAGTATTATACAAACAAATTAACAAAATACAAACAAGATTGGGCTGAAAGATAGCAGCTCCTACCAAAAACACCCAGCAATTACCTGTTTTAAATAAGCAGAAATCTTCTGGAAGGATAAATTCAGAGTCATCGCCGAATGAAACCCCTAGGAGATATGCAACCAGAAAACCATATTTACTAGAAAATAATGTGAACCCTTTTGGGTCTTTTCTCGACTCAAAAATTGGGGTGTGCGTTAGAATCGATGTTGCACTAGATTCGGGCACAATACTACTCCTGCACTTGCTCTGCTGTGCTATTGATGTTTTAATAACCCCCTTCAAATAAGACTACAGAATAAACTGTCGGGCGATAGCTTTTAATTGAAGCCCGTCAAACATTTTACAAGACCAATTTTGAATTGGTTGCGCATTTACATACGACTTTTGGCACAGACAACTGTATTTTGTAAATGTGTATAAATACATGTACATAACAACCTATATGTGTAGTAAGCATGTATACGGTGCTGGAAATAGAGTGGCCTCATGTCTTATGGTGCGCTTCAGATTCACAGGATTCGTCAATTTCCAAGGCTCGAATAATGGGTGTGCATTACAATGGATGGAGTGATATTTTTTAGAAAATACGGTATACATATATATTTTTAATAATAGTTTTTTGTAATTTGCAATAAAAATTGCATTATGAATCAGAAAATGAAAAAAGAAAGAAAGGAAACCATTCATTGCAAGAAATTAATTAAATTGTTAATAAAATATATTTAAAACTCTTCGTTTCTAAAATCAAATCAATTGAAATCAAACAAAAATTACTAATAATCATGCAGTTGCAAGATTTATAAGAGAGATAGGAAATTTTATTATAGAAATCGGCATTCTTCATCCTGAGATTGCTAAGCAATAAATTGCCCCCTGTAATACACACATCTGCCAGATTGGAAGGGATTATAACTTACCACAATTGCCTTGGCCTCTCTGTATGCACCAACCACATTTGTTGCTCTGTGAAGAGTGAGATATAGAAGTCCTTCATTTGGTCGTGGTACGATGCTGTAACTGTAGGCCAAACCTAAGCCACGGATTTGCCTCCACATTGGACCCTAAGGAATAGAAGTTCGAGGACTATCATGTACAATTCAATCACATTTTAAAGCAGTTAATGACAATAATCATCTTATACTTTTGAGGAAAAAAAGCAACTATTTGAACAATAAACTAACCTCCAACTGCGTAATATACTGTAGGAATAGGAGTACAGCAGGAAGATCTGGATGAGAGTAATCATTGATTGAGTGCGTGCACTGGTTAAGGAAACCTGACTCCACACTTCCAACTCCCAGCACATATCCGGGGCAAGTAACATCTGGATTTCCACCTCTCACCCATTCATGCATCAACGTCCAGTCTGGAGTCACTTTTAGCCTTTAAAAAAAATAAATAATATGAAAGCTAGTACAAAGTTAAACCTAAAAAGATATAAATACATGGGCAAGTCGAATGAGAACCTTAAATATTTAAAAAAGTTAATTTACTTAACAAAAGTGGAACACAAATATATTAATTTTAGACATAGTCTCCATGAATTTCAACACATCCTTCACAGCTCATAGGAAATGCACAGATTACCCTAGATTAAAATAATTTTTTCCCATTGCCTCTTTGAGTGGTCAAAACATGAGGTAATCACTCGAGGAGTGATGATTATGGCAGCGTCATGTTGCAAATAACACCAGTAGTCAGACGTCATCGTCACTTTCATCTGATTGCAAGCAAAAGATGTTTTTTAAAAAAATGATAAGGTAAAAAATATGGTAGACTGGTGATGATGTTTCTTCTATGTGTGTGGGGTTCCAAGATAACAACTAGTTCATCCAAAATTTTCCAACACAATGGTTTCAACCGACTCTGGTGACACAATGAGGTGTGCTTGACTTGGGTGTGGAATAACTGCCACAAAGTCATGTTGTTTTTGAACTTTCTCCTCCTTTCGCAGACTTGCTGCAGCGATAAACATGCATCACTATACTGGACCTTCATTTTCTGATGGATTTCAATAGGGTTCGTACCTTTGCTGCTCAGATAATGTAAAACAGAACATTGGTGCATGCCGCAAGCAGGGCATCGATTTGAACTATATTTGTGGCAACTTTTTATTTGTTTTCAGTATGCTGTCACTTAATGGCCATTTTTTTAAGTATTTGTAACAATACTACCAACTTACAGATCAATGGCACAAAGATTTGAATTTTTCATACATTTCTAAGGTTTTTCTTTAACTCACCCTTGTACTATCCACCAACATTCTGAAAATGTAGGAATGAAAACAAAAATAGCAACATACTAGAGCAGTTACACAAAGATTGAGAGCATTGCAAGAGTAGAGCTTGAGGTTAAAGATTAGAGAATTCATACTGAATGTTGTAATCTGTGGAAACTGAAAGACTTAATCTATAAATACATGAGTGTGTGAAGTATGAAACTAGTGGATTCATAAGAAGACATTCATAATTTGCAATCAAAATTCATTGTTACTTTAGCAAAGGTAACCTGGGCTTGATTCAAGACTACTTGCAAATATTCCCTAAAGAAATACATTTAAAGTTTGTTTTTATCTCTAACAGACTTCGGTTCTTATAGCAAATTTAATTAGAAATATTGGTCCCACAAAACTGAGGTAAGTACAGTCAACTCTATGTTTAACATTTATCAGGGAAGACAAAATTTTACACTTTTGGTGCAGACTAGCACTGAATGAGGACTTTATTTATTTGTGGTTTTAGAGCTCATAATAAACTGGGCCAGTTATCCATGAATGAAATAGATAATTAATAGTAATAATTTCAAGCAAGCCAACATCTTTGAGAGTACAAACTCAATTTTCAGTAAACATTGTCCAAATTTATAGTTAATATTACAGCATTTTTACAGCGCATTCATACAAAAATTTCATATTTGTGGGCATTCTATCATTTTTAATATCCAATAGGGTGTCCCAAGACATAAGGGAAAATATTTTTTTCGCAAAGTCAAATACACATACCTTTACATTTGTTCTGTTTGGCCATAATAATTTGCATAATTACTATTATTGTAATTGAATTATGGTAACGCATGCCAACTCAATGCCAAAAAGTCTCGAGCAATTAAAATTTGTAGTCACATCTACATCAATACACTACAAGTTGCCTTTCAGGGTGTGGCAGGGGGTGTAAACACCAGTCGAATCTAAACTACTTCCTTATTCGGTAATTGTCGCATATTGTTCGCAGAAAGAATGAATTTTTAAAACGATTCGTCCTAGCATCTATTTCTCTTAACTTACAGTCATTATCGGATCGACCAAGGTATCAGAGGGGTTGCATGATATTGTATCTTCCGAAATTGTTGTTTCCCTGAATTTATTAAGCAATCACAGCCTAGCTTCCAATCTCCTTTCTTTCAAGGATTCCCAACCTAGGTCTGAGAGCATTTTTGTAACGCTTGCTTTTTTATCGTAGCATTTCTTAACAAAATGAACCGCTTTACGCTACACTTTCTCGAGTTTGCGAGCACACGTTTCATCCGCCGGATCCCATATCTGGGGTCTGACCAAGGTAAAATAACATCGCTCTCTCACCTTTTCATCGCATTTACCGACAATACGCTTTACAAGGGGAACACCAGGTTTGTTGGAAATGTATTCGCACAAATCATTCAGGGCACCTTATTTGCTTAAAAATAGTGGACAAATGTCTGACCTTTAAACTCAATGGCTTTTGTTTATAAAAAATAGCAACTTAAAATCAGAATTTAGGCAACCATCCCATGCGCGTACATTACTATACAGTTTATTTATTTAAATTTGATTCATTAACAGTCAATACGACCAATTACAATGAATCTTACAACAACATATTGAAATAAACATATTTAAATATCAACAAAGCTGCATTGAAATGCAACCAAAGTTCCTGAGTTAATAGGAATTTATTTTCTTCCATTCCTTTTACTGATAACTTATCTTTTCATTAAATTTCATCTTTTTACCTTCCAAGCATTCTTTAATTCTAGTTAGCATTTATTCTAATATAGATAATTTCGTACAGTGGACTAGAATTGAAAAAGCCGGCCAAAAATACGAAAGTGTTTTTTTTGTGTAACTTTGACATTTTGCATAGTTCTGCTGAATAAATTCCATATACACTATAATGTTGAAAACCAAATCATTTGAAAATACTAATTTCCAAAAATACTTTTAGGGACATTAAGAGATGTGATTTTAATCTGTTACAAATCTAGTAAACTGGGACATGTAGACAACCTACTTACTTAATTTCATTAGCAGGGCTTTCCACATTCATGAATTTGGTCCATGGCTCAATAATATTGACTCCCAGATCAGAAAGAACAGCAACATTTGCTGCAAGATGAACTGCCAATCCTGATGGACTTATCAATGCCTCTCTCACAGCTTCGAGCTCAGCCAACACAGCCGTCTCTGCCTCATCTCGCGTTGCAAACTTCTCAAAGATATAATGCAATTTTTAAAATGAATGAAAATAAAAAAAAACATCATGTGAGTAATAAAAATGGCCTTCTAATTTGGCTTATTGATCCCATATCTATTATACATAGACGCTTCTCCGGATTCATATATATAGCCAGATAGGATACTAATTCACAGGTTAAACCACTAGCGTCATTGACTTGAAATTTTTACCAGGTATTGGCCATAACAAGTAACCACCAGAAAAATTGCGATTTGAACCTCAGTGTCATGGGTTCGATTCCAGAAGGCCATTTACATTCCTCAATGCATTTTTATAGAGATAACGGAAACAAATTTTAGATACTTCCCGGCATGATATCGACTTCAAACTTTGCGTTAAATAAGATCAAGTCCTAATAAATGTTACTGTACACTTTTAGCTGCCAATATGTCCTGGGTTCGACACCAGGCGTCTCTACAATCAGTAACTGATCCGATTTTCAAGAATTATTTTGAACCCTTTCCCAATAATATAGAAACTTGAAATTCAACATATAGAGAGAGATCATTGATATGTTTCAAATACATTGTTCTAGGATTCCTTGATCGTCCTTGGTTCGATCCCAGAAAGCCATTTACATTACCCTATGCATTTCAGATGGGGATAATGGAGTCTTATTTCAGGACCTTCCCAGTATGATATGGACTTCAAATTTTGCATTAAATAAAATCGTAATAATGTCTATTCACATCTACCAATAAGTCCTGGGTTCGACACTAGGCGTATACAAAAATTAGAAATTGCTATGATTTTTAAGATTTTTAGTAACCCCTTCCCGATAACATTGAAACTCACAACTTGATTTGTGAATAAAGATCATAAATACATTTCGTATGCTTACAGTACGCAAGCAACATTTTACTCGTTAAAAATATATCCACAAACAAACGGGACATAATCAGAATTTTAGCATTTGAGAATGAATAATAATGAAAGAAATTAAAAGATTTGCAGAAAAATGATTCATTTTCTTTAGTGGGTGTATACTTCTGAGAACTTCTGAATAATAATTCAAAAGATAAACTGAGTGACTTTTATCCCTACCAATAAACAATCATATTTAAAGCAAAATATTCTGGAATAGTACACCTACGTTGGCGTTGGCGAAAATGCGAGGGAAAAAGGCTTACCTTGAGGGGAGAAGTTGAAGGATCACTGGACTGTTCATTTGAGCGGTTCAAACGTGTTAATAAGTGCTGGAGGAATTTATGCTGGCGCATCAACCCCGAAGCATGGAAGTTACTATCTGTAAAATATACACCACAAGTCAAGTCTAAGCATTCAAAGAAACACAGAAAGCCTGAAAAATAGTTAGGAATTTATAGGAAACTCTTTGATTTTTGTAACTGAGCTTATCTAGTTAAATTAATTAATCTGTATGATCAGGATATTGCTGTTTGAAATGCAATTCTTACACAACTCTTATTAACATAAAAATTATACAAATACATTTTTGGCTCCAAAAAATTATTTATGAATAAGAAATAAAAGCAAATAACAAGAAAATCCACTAGCTGATTTAGTTTCTATTAGATTAATCCATGAAACATTTAAATTTTTATCATATAAGATGTGAAATAGTTATTGCAAAAGGATATTATGTACAGAAGCACTCAGCAAGTTTTCACAAATTTATATTGGTATAGAAACAACTGTGGATGGCCAACTTTCCTCTAACATTAGGTTTTACAAAAGTGTATCAAAATTGCTCTGCCAAATCAATCTTGTATAGCAAAAATTGCAGTAATCTAAAACATTTGGTCATCAACTAACTCATTTTACTTCCTATTCTATTAGGTGGAGATGGGTAAAAAGTGTACCACCTCTACTATAACATGATCCCCGAATGAGGGCCGAGGCCAGTTTGTCGCCTTTTCGTCTCGCCTGAGCCACATCATTCACCATTTTAGCTGCAATGGTGCGAAGGCGCTCTGCATTCAGTTTTGTAGATAGTAAAATATCTCTGGCCCATTCAACTCCTCTACTGTACTTGGATGGCTCCACCTTCATGGAGGTAAATGGAATAATGATTTCTACCCTAGGAATGTATTTTATGCTTACTTCTAGACATCTTAAAAAATACAGAAGAAACTCACAAGAGTAGAAGCCATTCATTCTATGTATGAATGTAGTTTTCTTAACAAACCAAGGGGGGGAAAATCCAAGAGAAAGTGTTTTATTAGTTTCAAAGATCACCATCAGTAAAGGAATATTAATTTGAATATCTAATAAATTACAACAAGAAAAAAGATGAAATGCCTGTAACAAAAATAAGTCCTAGCTCAAAAATAATGTGCACCCTCTTGGGTCCTTTTTTGGCTCAAAAATAAAATTGCGCATTAGAATTGGTGGCCCACTAGATTCAAGAACAATTCTACTCATGCAAATTAGGGTGGATCCAAAAAACTTTTTTTTCGAAATCTGTCAACGGCTAGGGCTTAAAGTTTGTAGTTGGTGGTCCTAATAACTTATAAAATATTTCAACTCTATCAGATTATAAAATTGTTTCTCAATTTGCCAAAATTCGTCAAAATTCGTCGAAATATACAGAAATGTCACGGATGTTGGTTAGACAGTAGGGTGGGTCGTTTTTATTTTTCTGATAGAAATGTAATACCCGGTATTAGTGGCACACCCGCATCACTGATATAATTTTCTTTTCAAATCAAGTACTATCTCTTGTGAGAATTTTTACCTCGAAGTTTCGAAATTTCGGCAAGAAACGTTATAATTGCCAAAAATTCTAGTTCGGTTCAAACGAAAATTTTTGAATAATGATATGTTTATTATTATATTTTTGAGTACATCCTGGCCCACCTTAAAGTTGATGAGATTGTTGTTCTTGGATGTAAAAGAAAGAACAGCGATACTTGTTGGAAGGATGAAATTCTTCGAGTTTTCGAGGAATTATCTAGAAAACCAATGGAATGGGATAGAAGTTCATATAAAGGACAAACAGACCATTCAATTGGTTTCTTGTTAATTCTTAATATTCAAAGATTATCACCCTTCCAATCTGTACTTTGCCATTAAATCACTTCGGAAACATTGAGAAACCATCAGGGAAAAATGCAAAAATTTAAAAGTTTGACTAAAATTCAGAGCCTCAGGACATAACCCGATTAAACTGAATTTTTTTATATGTTATAAGGACAGCACACCACAAACTTTAAGCACTAGCCGTTGACAGATTAAAAAAAAAGTTTTTTTGATCGACATCTGTTTTGAATGTCCCCAGCAGACAATAGACTGAATTGCCAGCCGTTTTTAATTGAAAGGGAATCAACTAGCACATGAAACTTTTAATTGATTGATTTTAAGACAGTTAACAGGTGCATTTACGTGAGACATTCAGAATGGATGACAACTGGTATTCATACACCCCTGCTATGAATGACGTGATCACAGATCTTAAGGTGTGCATTAAATTTGCAGATTTTCTTGAATTATTGCTCAAAGTTAAGTTGCACATTACATTTGATGGCACCTTATTCTCAAGTATTTACAGTACTTGAGCTTGCTTGGTATGATCAAAGAGTAAGGATATCCTTACACTACGGTATGATTCTAAATATTTGTAAACTTATGGAACGTCTAGAACACTTACTGAAAAAGTGATTGTAGTACCCACATTCAAAAGTACATAGAGTTCATATAAAAATCTAATGGTCAGGAGGATTTGACTAAATGAGTATTTGCTGCAAAGAATAAGAAGAGGCTGATAAGATGTACATAAAGAAAATAACCGGCAAAATTACATTACAAACTTTAATTGATAATTACTCATAATTGTAAAAAATGCATTATATACTGAAATAAAAGGAATATTTAACACTCTCCTCTAACAGAATTCAATGCAAATACTTAAACTATACTGAAATCCATTTAAATGACTTGTTAATGCTAAAAATAAGGCTGAAAAAAGTATTACACACTCATGCATGGGCTAAAAAACAATTTTAATAGAAATATTTGCAGAAATAAGGTAAAAAGTTAATTCATTCACCAGAGAGGCACTCATAGTCAATTAAATAAAATATGTGAGTCAAACTTTTTGTCTCTTTTAAAGAGAAATAAGTTTGACATGAAAATAGATTAATTTTGATAAAATACAGCTTAATTATCATTACCATTTAAAGCAGTCACTAAAAGGAAACACGAAGGAAAATCTCAGAGTTTGACTAGAAGTATGAGTATAAAAATTAATTAATCATGTTTTGAACTTTATTATTATGATACACAAGATAAAAATAAAATGATTCAAAATTCTATTCAAAATACATCTAATTCAAAATACAAATCTAAATTTGGTTTTGAGACATCTTCCATGGTTTTAGGGTAGATTAAAATTTATCTCTACGGCTTATACCACATTGCCATCATTCTCCATAATGTGCTAGGAATATCAACAGTATTCTCTAGCTTTAGATAACAAGAATACAGGATGACCAAAATTCTTCGAGCTAACTGAAGGGTTTTTGCGATTTTGATTCATTTTATTTTACAAAGTACATAGAATAAATAACAAAAACATCAAACACAATAAAAAATTGATAAACCTGAGAGAGAAACATTGAAGAAATACTAGATAAACAATCTATCACAAACTAAAGTAAAACCTTAGTTTACAATCCTAAAAAAAAACTTGAGCAAAATGTAGCTAATTGAGGAAAAATGCCAATCAGATAAAAAATACAGTAAAGTTCATAATAATAATAATAAATCGTCTTTATTTGGGCAAGATTGAGACTTAAAAGTCTCTTCTTCCATCCAACCCATGTTGTTAACCCATTATAATGAGAGCTGACAAAAATTGGAAAAGTACTCTCTATAAAGCAACTCTCGTTATATGCTGTACTTGTTATAACGGTCTGTAACTTCTACTGTATTCTTAATTTGATCACAGGTATACATAAGTGAAGGAGCAGTTTTCAACTTTTGAAACAATATCTATTTATTAAACAAAATAATGGAAGCTCACCTGAAGGGAAAGACAAGCAGTGTGAGAATATGGTCCACAAGAAAATCGTGCCATTTTGTCAATGCCTAGATGTGTTGCAACTGAAACCGTTTCAGCTTCAAGCCTTGCAACCACTTCTTCATGTCCAATCAATATTTTACCATCTCCACTGTTGACGGCTACTTTTGCCCACTTCCCACCTTGGCCTGCAGTAAACTCCATTGGGGATTCTAGCAACATTTCCAACAAAAGAGGAAGGTAGAGACGCATCTCTGACTTCATGTCAGAGGTATCCATTAAAACAAATATCTGCAAAAGATTTCATTAATCAATTAGGAACAGAAAGATTTCATCGAGACATGTTATTTACTCCCTCAATTTATTCATCCTTCTTAATGGAATAAAAAATGTTAAATTAAATACTTAATGTACGATTAAAGTTTCAAAAGATGCATTTGGAATTTGAAGAATCAAACACTTACACTGATATAGAACCACCACAGCATCAATTAGAAATTCCTTTTTATAGCCACGCTTAAACTTGGTTGACAAAATTTACAAAGATGAAAGCGAAATTAAACAGAGCAAAGAAGAGAGGGCTTATAAACCTAAAGCTTAACAGAAGTTAAAAAGAGAAAAATTAGTATGCTACAAGCACAGGTCTCCTACTTTCCGGGTATACTAACTATCCATTAAACAGAAATGGAATTTACACTGCAAAGTAGTTCAATGGTTAGAATACCTTAACCCAAAACTCAACAAGTTCAGGCTTGACTTGGTTACATAACCCAAAGTTCGTTTAGCCTAAAACATTGGAGACCTGGGTTTGAGTCCCAATCATATCTCCATTTTTCACTTTTGTTCAGCCTTGGGCAAAATATTTTTAGTTTTACTTTATAAATTAATCAACTCGTTATTTAAAATTAATTTGTTCTAAGCTCATAATTCTTTTGGTTTAAAATTAAGCAAAATGTGATATGTTTAAGGAACTAAGCTCAAAGGAGAAATTAATGAATATTTAGATTTTCTTATAAAAAAATGGCATTCAGCTCTGAGATTGGCAGATGAAATTAAATACAAATATTGTCACACCCTGAGGATTGAGACACCAAACATGGTGTCCAAGCCAATCCAAGCCAAGCAGCTGAATCGAACATCTTGAGGCACCCAATAGTAAATACCCAAGCGATAATTGGATTTACAGAAGGTTTTATTGTTTACGTGAATATATACACCTTAAATGGAGCAGCATAACTTCCGGCTGTTCCTGTGAATAGTCTGCCTCAGCAGACACTTACAGAGGGTTTATAAACCACTTCCTAACTCATGAACAAGGAAACATGGACAAGGAAAACAACAAATAACGAATTAAGAATTGGTGACAAAAAACTAACAAAATCCATATTGAGGAATCTTTTACTAAATCGCAGAAAAAATACAGAAACATCCATGGTTTTGCAGCATGACTGCATCATGTGAAAATGTGGTTGTGCAAAATCTGTGCTTTCGTAAAAGATTCCTCAATATGGATTTTGTGAATATTAATAATTACCACTAAGTCACGCCTGATTCCATGTCGTTTAAGAATTGGTACATGGAATGTAAGGGCATTGAACAGAAAGGGAAAATTAGAGAATAGATAAAGCGAGAAATGGAGAAAAACAAAATAGATATTCTTGGATTCGGAGAGGTAAGATGGGAAGGAGAAGGGGAAGTAATATTAAATGGATGAAAGATGGTGTACAAAGTGGAGAGTAGAAAAGCTGGAGGAGTTGCTATATTATGAAGAAAGACTTAGATAAATGTCACTAAAGTGATCAGAATTAGTGAAAGGATGGTAGCGGTCAAAATAAGGAGTGAGCCAGTGGATACTCTAGTCATCCAAGTGCACATGTCAGATGCAAAGGAGGAGGAAGCGGAGGTTGAGTATGAACAATTATCCCAGGTGCATGAAGAGAATGGAAAGGGACAGGTGAGAGTTGTGATAATGGGAGACAGGAATAGTGTCATGAGTTGAGGTAGAAGAGATGATGTGGTTGGGGAATACGGTCTCGGAGGCAGGAATGACAGAGGAGAGAAAATGCTGGAGTTGTATGTAGAGAACAACCTATGGGTGGCAAACTCATGGTTTAGGGATCAGGATCAGAGGTTGTACATACACCTGGAAAAGACATGGACCACAACCTGATAATTGCAGACCTGAAGACAAAACTGAAATACGTGAAAAGGAAAAGAAGGGAAGAAAAGAAATGGGATGTGAAGAAGTTGAAATCAGAAGGAACAGCATTCACTACAGCTTTAGAAGAAAAATTTTGCACGTTAGATAAGAAAGAATGTGTTGAAGAAGAATGGAATGATATTAAGTCTGGTATAATAGAGGTACTAGAAAAGGAAGTGGGAATGGAGATACGTCAAAGAAATAAGAAAAAATGGATCACTCAGGAAATGATAGACAAGATGGAAGAAAGAAGAAAGTGGAAGTGTGATAATACAGAACATGGAAGAATAAAATACAGGAAGCTAAATAGTGAGCTGAGGAGGGAGACAAAACTATAGAGGATTTGATAAAAAAACAGTGCCACACGATAGAGAAATTGGAGAGGGCTGGGAAAATAGAGGAAATGTATAAAATTGCAAGATGTCTGACGAAGAGAGAGAAGGACAAGTAAGAAAGGATTGATAGACAAAAATGGGAAAATATCTACAGATGAGGAAGAGATTAAGATTCTGTGGAAGGAGTATTTAGAAGAACTGTAATGTACACATGAATTGAAGGGAAGAGCAGATCTAGAGGATGAGAGGACATGTGTGGAGGATTCGAAGGGTGCAAGGATTCTGAAAGAAGAAGTTGAGAGAGCGATAAGAAGACAGTGGGCTCTGACGGAATTCCAGTAGAGGTGTTGAAGGCCTTAGGGGAAGGTGCAATTAATAGAATCACTGATCTTGCTAACAAGATATATGACACAGGGGAGTGGCCTGATGATTTTCTGAAAACAATAATGATTCCATTGCCTAAGAAAAGTAATGCTCAAGCTTGCAAAGATTTCCATCCCATCAGTTTTATAAGGTATGTGACAAAGATGATAGAGGAAAACTTTGGGGAAGACCAGTATGGATTTCGAAGAGGAAGAATGGATGCAATAGGGTACATGAGAATGCTGCGCAAAAGGGTACTGGAGGTAAACAGGGAGATGTTCATCAGCTTTATTGATTATGAGAAGGCATTTGATAGGATGAAATGGGATAAACTGCTGAAAATTCTAAAGGAAATTGGAGTGGATTGGAAAGATAGAAGGGCAATAAAATAACTGTATATAGGACAAAGAGTAGTGGTGAGGATAGGGGGGAGATGAGAGGAAGCTGACATCGATAGGCAGAGGTGTGAGACAAGGGTGTTGCTTTTCACCAATTTTATATAATAAATTATATATAATAGATAAATGGTGACAAACTGATAGAGGAAGCCTTGGAGGGGATTGGAGGGATAGTGGTAGGTGGAGAAAGTGTGAAAACCATTAAATACGCAGACAATCAGGCTGTGATAGCAGAGAGTGAAGAAATGCTGCAAGAAATGGTAGAGAGAATCAGTATGAAAGGAAAGGAATATGGAATGAAAGTTAGCATTGAAAAGTTAAAGGTGATGAAGGTATCAAAGGAGGCATTTGGAAAATGAAGGAACAAAGGAACATGGACATTGAGAAAGAAAGATGAAAAATACTTGGAGATCTTTGAAATGTGGCTATGGCGAAGGATGGAGAGTATAAGATGGATGGACAAGATCAATAATGATGAGGTAGTGAGGGGGGTTGGAGAAGAATTTAGGAAAACATAAGGAAAAGGAAAGCAAGATGGATAGGCCATATACTAAGAGCAGAATGCCCACAGAAGAAGATTTTTGAAGGAAAGATCAATGGGAACAAGGGAGAAGGAAATTTGGAATGCCGATTTGAAAAGAGGAAAGGAATATCAAGCTCTGAAAAAGGATGCTCAGGATAGAGATGCCTGAAGAAAGCAGTTCCATTGAGACCTGTCCATGGACAGAAACACAATGATGTTGATGAACACATGAAGTTGCTCCCAAAAGGGTTTGCTGTGATGGCTGCTTTCTTGGGCATTGGCTGGATGCCCCTTTAACCACCTAAGGTGGCCCCATCCTTAAGACACACCAAAATCTTGAGTGGAGATAACTTACATCCTACGGCTTAAGTGCCGTAAATATTTCCCAACCGTGCAGTACCAGCACATGTACTTCTCCACATATACAGGCCCAAATTCTTATGCATTGCACATATACAGCAATATAACTGATATTACACATCTATTAGCATTAATTTTCAATTGAGCGACAAAACTCTTTTAGGGAATTAAGTACAAAATTCTTGACTAAATTCCTATTGCACTCCTCAGAGATAATACTTACATAAACAAAATTTGTGTGCAGGTCATCCAGATGAAAACGGAAAGGAAGTTTAGAGAGGTCAGCTGCCGAGTGCTGCACTTCCGACTCTGTAGTATATCTTGCAACTGGATGGAATTGAATGGATGACACGCTGGGAATGGGAATTCCTCGGAGAAGTGATTCAGGTGGTGGTTTCTAAAATTTCAGAGCATTAAATCAGCAATTTTCTTTAAAAATATGCACAAAAGAATACTTCACTTTGGTTAGAAATGTATAGTTACACAACTGATTCCATGAAGACATTAAGCAACCAATTTTAAACCACCAACCCAAAAGAATTTATAATGCACTATGTCAATTTATTTGATTCAGAGATAAAGTTACATACAAATATAATTATTCGTACATAAAACCTTACATTAAAATAAGGTTGAATTGCTACATATTAACCCCTTGCACTGAAATGGTGAGTCTAGCTCATCATACGCACTTCAGGTGCGAAATCAAACAAAGACCAGCTACATCAGATAGGGTCATTCCATGTCAAACCAACACAGAAAAGTACAATTTTCAACCTGACCATCTCTGATTTTCATCAAATTTGGTGTGCTTATTGCACATGATGAGAGAAAGAAAAATGCCAAATTATAAAATTTTAGTACTAGTATGAAGAAAGTTATGCCCCCCCAAAGTTCTGAAAATGTGTAGAAAATTCGACAAACACTGCTGACAAAAACCAATGTAACTTCTGTTATAATAGAGATAGAACTGTGAAACAGGCAAATTAGGAAAGTGCTAAGAACAAGCTTTCAAATGATATGCAACTTGAACATATTCCAGCAATTTTAATTATTAAGGTCAGTGACCTTAACCTTTGACCTTGAATATCTCAAAACACCACACCTTCGATTTTTTTGGAAAAAATATATTTGCTTCTTCATCTTATATTACACAACATAGTAAAAAATCAAGTTGGGATGACAATGGGATTAGGAGATATAAATTAATAAGTATAGCCATGTGATACGATAAATCAATTCAAATTGTATGCAGAATGCAACAAAATGATATAAGGTAATGAAAAACATGTTAAATGTTAACCTATATGATATTTTTTAGACTTATAGATGCATCTAATATGATTTATTTCAACAAAAGTCTTCAGTTAATAAATAGTTGATCATAAACTATTTATATATTTATTTACATTTGTTCTCTAATTCTTTAAGTTATAAATAGAAACTTTAAATAACATATTTTTTTTCTAATCTTCATTATTCTCAATACATTTTTCCAAATTAAATTAAAATTTCAACTATATACAATATAAATATATATAATACAATATAAATTTTTCATGGGTAAAACTGAATGCAAATATTCTTGAGATCCGTTGCATAGCTTCACAGAGCTCAACTGCATGAATGTACTACTATACAAGAATTTATGCAATATGTATCTTTGTATGTAGGAATTCTTGCTCAAGAGCAAGAATGTTGTAACTGTATATAGGTTGAAACTGTGCTTATCTATGAAGATGGAGATTGAGAGGAAAAGGAGGACCATGTATTGTTGTATTCCCTTCAGGGAAGATGGACACTACAGATACAATAAAAGCCTACATAAAGTGCAAATTTGGATGGTTGATATGATCAGTGGTATAACACCAGACCACAAAATATGTGATGGATGTAGGAAAGAATTAGCAGAGAAACAAGGGCCTATGGCAGAACCAACAACATTGAAACAGTTAGGAATCACTAACCAGCATAGCTTCTCAGACAAGTCAGATGCATCTGTAGCCCCAAATATTGCTTTAGTTGCATTAAAATGACTGTCTGATATATCTTGGGGAATCCCCGGTGAAAAGGAAGAGACTGACGGAGAAAAGATATGCAGAGAAAAAGTTTGAAAATGTGTCAGAGGTTTTCCAAAGTAAATACATACCATCTGTGGGAGAAAAGGCAGAGGGAGAAACAAATGGAGAATCTGAACTTATAACGCAGTTAAAAGAGAAATTTAGTACAAGCTCGAAAAGCAGTGACAAGATCCAAATATTGACACTTCTTCCAAAAAGTTGGAGCATTAGAAGGATTGAAAGTGAATTTGGAGCCTCAAATTATTTAGTAAATAAATCAAAACAATTGGTGAAAGAAAGTGGTATATTAGCAACTCCTAATCCGAGACCTAGACGTGTCCTTAATGAACACATTGTGAACTGTGTAATAGAATTTTACCATAGAGACGATATAAGCTGCTGTATGCCTGGAAAGAAGGATTTTGTTTCTGTCAAGGAAAATGCTTCCAGGGTAGACAAACAAAAACAACTGGTGTTGGGAAACCTGAATGAGTTGTACCAAGAATTCAAGGATAAACATCCAGAACAGAAAATAGGATTATCAAAATTTTGTCAACTACGTCCCAAAAACTGTGTTCTGGCTGGTGCAACTGGTACCCATACTGTGTGTGTGTTTGTTGCATTCACCAAAATGTGAAGCTCATGTTGGAAGGTGCCTGATTGAAAGAGTTGACATGTGATCCCGACTGTCAATTTAACACTTACAAAGACTGTCTGGCTCAGATCATTTGTAATCCCCCACAGCCAAAATGTTATATGTCAATCTGTGAGAACTACCCAGGTTCACATTCATTCATAATGTACTTAAGAAAGTTGTTTGATGAAAATGGAATTGACGAAATAGCATACAAACTGTGGGTAACCACTGATAGAACAACTCTCCAGATATGTCTATCTTTTGTAGAAAACTTCGATGGAAAATTAAAAAAGCTCCTGCTGCACTCCTTCATAGCCGCTCAACAATCTGAATTTCTGCAACATCCGAAAGAGATACTTTATGACAATGAATACATTGCTTTAAGTGATTTTGTAGAGAATTATGCATTTATGTTTCATTTGTTATCATATCAGAATGCCTTAAACATGACATTGTGAGTGTTCATCTTTTACAACGTCATTTAATTAACTTCTTGATATCCCATATGCAAAGGAAACCCAAGTACATTTATTAATTCTCCGATGGTGCTGTAGCCCAATATAAAAACCATAAGAACTTTGCAAACATCTCCTTTCATCTAAGTGATTTCAATGTCAGCGCAGAGTAGCATTTTTTTTGCCACTTCACATGGCAAAGGACCGTGTGATGGTATCACTGGTACCATAAAGAGACTTATTGTTGTCCGTGCCAGTCTGCAGTGTATCTACAACTCTCAGATAATGAAACCCAGACACTTGTTTGAATGGTGTTCCAAGAACATTTCAGTGTGTCACTTTTGTTATACAAAGAACTGTGACTATGATGAAGAGGAATCTTTCCTTCAAGAGCGATTCGCACAGATTTGCACAATTGCAGGTACTCACAAGTTACACTGTGTTATTCCCAATGGCCATAACAAAATTCGAACAAAGGTTTACTCCAATTCAGCAGACTTTAAAAATGAATGTCTAACACGGAACCAACAAGACCCATACCATGGTGATATCACAGGATTTGTGGCATGCATGTACAAAGGTCACTGGTGGATTGGATGTGTTTTAAATATTAATGAGGATACCAGTGGGGTTACAATTAGTTTCTTACATCCTCAAGGCCCTTCACCTTCATTTGTATACCCCGAGAAACCTGACATCTTTACTGTGGACGAGACAGACATTCTTACAAAGGTTGATGTGAGAACAGCGACAGGCCAAACGTATGTCCTTTCACCAAAAGATGCACAAAAAGTGTTACAACTTGCTACCCAGAATTGAGGCATGGTAAGTTCTGATGATAAATTTTTCATTATGTTTAATTGTCTCAGTTTGAACCTGTTTTCCATGCCTTCCACACGCGTTTGGCTAGAAAAGTCATACCATGTTTTGCATCAATGAAGGCTAGACGTCATAATCTGTTACCTTACATGATACAAATGCTTGCTACTGGTCTGTCAATATTACTATCTTACTGTGAGTTTCTTTCACTCCACCTTTTCAACATTTAACATGTTTTTCATTACCTTATATCATTTTGTTGGATTCTGCATACAATTTGAATTGATTTATCGTATCACATGGCTATACTTATTAATTTATATCTCCTAATCCCATAGTCATCCCAACTTGATTTTTTACTATGTTGTGTAGTATAAGATGAAGAAGCAAATATATTTTTCCCAAAAAAATCGAAGGTGTGGTGTTTTGAGATATTCAAGGTCAAAGGTTAAGGTCACTGACCTTAATAATTAAAATTGCTGGAATATGTTCAAGTTGCATATCATTTGAAAGCTTGTTCTTAGCACTTTCCTAATTTGCCTGTTTCACAGTTCTATCTCTATTATAACAGAAGTTACATTGGTTTTTGTCAGCAGTGTTTGTCGAATTTTCTACACATTTTCAGAACTTTGGGGGGGCATAACTTTCTTCATACTAGTACTAAAATTCTATAATTTGGTATTTTTCTTTCTCTCATCATGTGCAATAAGCACACCAAATTTGATGAAAATCAGAGATGGTCGGGTTGACAGCTGTGTTGATTTGACATGGAATGACTCGATATTATTTTGTTGTCCGTGAACTATGAACTATAAAACATCATGTTATCACTAACCATTCTATTGAAAAAATACAAAAAATTGAGTAGTGAATAGGGGCTGGACATTCAGAAAATAAATTGTAGTGGAAGGAGTATAACTATGAAAAATTAATATTTAAGAATTAAGTTCTATGGTGAGAATCGGAGAAAACTCACCTCATTTTCCTCTGTTGCTGCGATCAGATCTTTTTCTTTCTGGGAGAGGCCATTAGGACCAAGGGCTTTCCTTTGTCCCTCAACGCGCTTCTTCTCCTCTTCCTCCAGCTCCTCCTTTTTCCTCTTTGACGGAACCCCTCGCACCACAACTGATGGTGCTGATATCAGATATCGCCTCAGAAGTCCCAACCAAAACTCTTTTGGTTCACACAAAAGCAGCCGCATATCAGAGACTTGATTCAAACGATGATCAAGCTATCAGAAAACATAAAAATTCATTTCCATGGTATTAATGGGACCAAACAATTCTTTTATTTTGTCCTGTTTCTGCTATGGAGTGAGCCAATGGAGCAACAGTCTTATGCAGGACTTACAGATTTAAGAACCAAAACTGAAATTTCAATACTTAAAAATACATAAATTCATTTTGAGACATAAAACAATATTACCACTAAACTTTGAGTAATAAGACAATAATATTAAAATTTGTCAATAATATACAATTCTTAACTGGGTAATTTACTGCAGTTGTTGCTGCAATCTGAGTAATTGTGTATTTTCCCTTAAAGTGCCCTATTATAGACAAAGATATAGATAGGTAGTAAAAAGACTCAACCCTTAAACTGCTCAAATTCTCAGTTTTAGCAGAGATTTTCTGCAAATATTAGTCTTTGAAATGTAGAAGAGATGAATAGTTAGATGCTATTGTTATTAACCTTTTAAGCGACAACCTAGGATTTCCTTTCCGTTGCAATGTCTTTTGGGTACAACACAATAGGGGGAATGTATCCCATAATGAAAGAGAAAAATAAAATAATTAAGGCTTTCTGGTTATTTAGACTGACTACAATAGAGAAGGAATGAAATTTCCTGCAGAGGCAGTTGTTTTGATTGTAGAAGAGAGTTGCTTCAATACACTAAACTTTGAGGCTACAGATCTTGTTGAGGATAAACTTCCTTCTCTTAAAAGAGAACAAATTAGAAGAGTACTAGTGTAAATAGATTTACAAGTGCTGAGATGTACTGTACTCAGTTTTACAAAAAATGTGATTTGTAAACAATCTTATGCAAGGGTAAGCATTTCTAATATTAATTGAAGAGTTAATTTAAAAGTTCAAGATTTAAGGCAACCCTTACAGGATATGTAACATATCTGAGCTCAAAATTGAAGAAAACCTTTTATTTCAGGACAAGTTTAGTGAAAAATTCCAAGTAGTAGGTTAAAAGTGAGATAATTGTTAAGCTTTTATACCACATGGTGCTAACAATGGCTTATTAAAAGCAAATATGAAATTTTGTATGTAAAAGTAACACTTTGAATGAAACAACTTTTAAGATGGGATGATTTTTTCCTCAGTTATTATCAAATACAGCGCTAGAAATTAAAAGCTCTAAGGTGTGGGAAGTCTAAAGAATTTCAAGAGCGAGTCAGCAAGACTCTCGTCATATAGAAGATCGTAAGGGAAGAGCCAACTAATTATGAGGAATGGGAAAAGTTTAAAAATTGTGCCAAGGATAGTGCTCAAAAACTGTTGGAAGGGTTAAGCAAATAAAAAACAAAAGGATAAAAATAAGAAAACCATGGGTAACTGTAGAAATGTTAAATAAAATTGAGGAAAGAAGGAAATGGAAAAGAGTCAAAACCGAGCATGGATGCAGAATGCAAAGAGCACTAAACAATGAACTAAGAAGGGAGACAAATAAGGCTAGGGAGCAGTGGTGGAAGGGGCAATGTAATGAAATAGAAAAGCTGGTGGAAAGCGGGAGGGCCTACCTAATGTATAGTAAAGTAAAGCAACTGATGGGGAATAAAATTAGCAATAAAATGTTGACAGTTAAAGACAGCAAGGGAAATCAATTAAAGGATCCAATCACCAAAAGGGGACAATGGAAGGAATACGTTGAGGAATTGTATGGGAAAAACATGAAACCCACCAGTAGAGTAACTGAGGAAGAAGTTGAAGAAGATGATCTTGGACCTAGGATACTTGATTGATAGCGAAATAGAATGGGTATTACAGGATATGAAAGGGAATAAAGCAAAGAGGGTTGACGAGATTCCAGTGAAGTTCCTAAGAACCTGGGGAATAAGGGTAAGAAATGTTTCTATGATTTAATTACGAAAATTTATGATGAAGGGCAATGGCCAAAGGATTTTAACAAAACTATCTTGATTCCTTTACAGATAAAGAAAATGGCTACAGAATGTCGGGATTATCATACAATTTGCTTAATCTCTCACATGACAAAAGCTTTATTAAAGAAGGGGTATTTTAAGGGGATATTAAGGCAATTTGGTTTAGAGTGGAAAAATAGTTGATTGGTTCAAAATTAGTATCTGAATCAAACAGCCCGCGTAAGGATAGCTAATGGGGAATCGGAATGGGTTGAGATGGGTAAGACAAGGGTGTCCTAATGTCACCAACGCTTTTTAATTTATATACAGAGGAAATGGTGAAAGAAGCCTGGGAAGAAATAGACAAGGGAGTGAAGGTTGGTGGGGAAGTAGTGAAGTCTCTAAGATATGCAGAAGATAAACCTATTGAGTGTGATTCCGTAAAGGGTCTGCAAATATTAGTAAATGCTCTTAATGATAAAGCAAGGGAGTTTGGAATGAACATTAACGTAAGTAAAACTAAAGTTTTGAGATTCAGTAAGGGGAAAAAAGATAAGGGTGGATGGGGAAAAACTAAAGACAAAGAAGATGTTGGATGACGAGGTGGGGTTAAATATAGGGAAGTGAAGGAGATGGGGCTTAGTAGGGGATTAGCGAGTGTACATGAACCTACGGAAAGGTAGGTTCATAAATAATATGGTAAATTAAACTAAATAAACATTGAACAATAATAAAAAATATGATACATCCAAATCTTTAGCTTTTTTTGGGACATGCATATTCCTCCATAACAGGTTTTACATAGTCAAATGCTTAAAGGAGAGCAACGAATTGGTACTCACATCTTCTTTGGTAGATCCATAAAGGCAATCTTCTACAAGCATGCACGCAACAGATAGATGTGGATCACGCTCCATGTGAGACATACACTCTAATATGTGGCGCTGTATTACATTATGTAATCTTTCTAAATCCAGTCCATCTTCATTTTCAACCACATCTAGGAGTACCTGGTGCAGCCTCAACTTCACATCTGACAACTTTCCCAAAGGTACGTTTTCAAAGGTGAGGTAAAGTGCACATTCAGAATTTTCTGTTAAAGAATAACCCACCTATGAAAAAAAAGAGCTCAATTAATCTCAGCATTTGGATTCAACTTTGACCAGGAAAATCATCTCAATTTCCATACACTTCTAGAAGTATCAGTTTATCTATTTGGCATTTTATCTATGTATATGATAAAAATCAACTTAAATCTGGTAGCTCCCAAACTAGTAAGCATTGAGAATTAAAATTCATTGCAAACAATTCTTAAACTTAAGAGACACTTCAAGAATCTCATCACAACAAGTCAAACAAATGAAGGGTTGCTACAGTTTCCTAAGCATAGCTTATTGATATTTGCTGGATTCTCACAGAAATTATAATATTATACCTTAATAACTGTTTAATACAGATCTTATTGATTTAATTGAAATAGTTAACTATTACTTCATGGATCTTTAAAAATAAATTGCAGAAATCTCTCTGTAAATGGCAACTTAGGGATCTGACAAGAGGTAGTTTCAAAGAATGCAAACAAATGGAATGTATACCATGTGAATGCAGCAAGTGAAGCTGTTAGTCACTACATTCATCCTTATATAGTTACTGTCATACATTTACCTTTGCCAACTTACTTTCATACACTGAAAGAGCGAGATCTTCTAAGTCACTAGCAGGTTTTAAACTAGATTGACTTCAATAGTGCCAGAAGAGTATATAAAAATTCTCAGATAGTCACATGTTTATGGCCATACTTTTTGGCAGGAATTTAGATTACAAAAATTGTCTCAAAGTTAATTTTTAGAGACAAAGTAACTGTTTCAGCACACACGTGGCAAACTGCTTGAAGTCAGTTTTCTTTACATATAACAGTCCTTACAAAAATAGTAAGTCATAAAGAATGGACAAATGAAGACATTTGCTGCTGTTAAATTAAGGTAATACATAATTATTCATAAAAATAGTTGTACACTAAAAGAAAGAACTATATACAAGAATCCCAAGGAAAAACGGACTTGAAAAAAGTCTGACGGGGCCGGGAATCAAACTCGGGATCTTCCTCTATCCAGGAGGTTGCCTTAACCATCTAGACTACCTGGCCAGAACAACTCTCAGGGTATTTAAGTAAGTTGGCAAAGGTAAATTGGGTAAAAGGTACTGGCCGGGTAGCCTAGATGGTTAAGGGAGCCTCCCAGATAGAGGAACATCCTGGGTTCAATTCCCGGCATAGTCAGACTTTTTTCAAGTCCGTTTTTTCTTGCAATTTTTTTCTGGGTGCATGCCCTTTTGTGCAAAGTACCTTAAAACCTTTCCGTGTATATACAAGAATAAATAAATGAATAAAACAAAATATGAGACATCCAACCAAAGTAATAAACTTCAGATTAAATATTATAAGGCAGAAAAAAGCATACTAATCTGATACAGCATTATAAAGGCTAAGAACATTATTACACATACAAGTGAAATCAAAGTATTTTAATGTTTCCTTAGTAATAAAACTATTCTTTAAAGAACAGGCTACTTGAAGATAATTTCTACATCAAAAAGACACTCACCTCACTGGCGTATGGATCAGAGGTTTCTACAAAAGCTTTCTGCAATGGACTCACTGAGGTATCCGTTAAATACTTGAGAAGCAAAGAGCAAGCACACATCCTGGATACAAAGCATTTTTGGGAAAAAATAAGATACTTCAAATTATGTTTTAAAACAGTTTAAAGGATACCGATAAAAATCTCATTCTTTGGCATTAATTTGGCAGAAGAAATATCTCTAAGATTAAACAATAGCTTGAATAACCACACACAGAAAATGTCAAGGTTAAAAATAACTTGTTAAATCTTTATTTATCCTAGTACAAGCAGTAAGTCTTAACCCCGTATCTACTCAATTATTGTGTGAAAATCTCAATCCAATGTTCAGAACCTTTCTTTTAATGAGAGGTTTTAATATATTTCAGCGAATCTATTTAGTGGTAAAATGAAGATAGAGTCAATAATTTAAATCTCTGATTCTCAGTGATCACTTGAGGTGAGAAAATCAACAAAACAAGGCTGTACATCATAAAAAAAGGAATAAAGGCCAAAATGTAATAATTATTATTCCATTTTAAAAATTTTATAAGAGTTATGAAAATGTGGGAGAAAATGCACAAAAAATACAAGATATAAAGATATTCTGAGATAAAAAGAATATCTTTAATCTATGAAAGAAATCATTTCCTGTAAAGCTACTTATTTGAATTGCTAATAGATAGAGGACTACAATTTGAAGGACGTTCTCCTGAATATTTAACAAAATATCAATTGGATTTTGAGATAAGCAAAGGAATTATTGATGAGATAGAAGAAAAAGAAAGCAGTTGACAGAAAAAACTAATTGTCCTCCAGGAAGGCACATAGTTGTTTTTTTTAAGCACTAAGTCAGGTTCCCACAGGACATGACAACAATCATGAGCTACACTTTCTTAAACGCAACATTTGTGAACAATGAGTCATGAAACTCTCAGATAATATCAGGCTCACAACCAATTTGTTGAGGAATCAAACTACAGTAGAAGTGTGTTATAATGAAAGCTGACAAAAACTGGAAAAGTACTCTCTATAAAGCATACTCATTATAGCCAATTTCTAATACTAAACGTCCGCCCTTTAGAATCCGAAGGCAAAATGGAACTTTAGGGTTTTTAATTCTTACACTAATGCTTCAAAATGCATAAAAACTTATGTTCACGTCAAAAATATTATTGATTCATAAATGATAACCAAAGTCTGTCCTCTAATGTGAAATGTGGAAAATTATTTTACTTTTACCTTCATCATTGTTTTACTGATTAAAATTCCAAAATATTGCTGTTGAGTAAACCATTCAAATAGAATGGATTCCAACTCAGTAAACTCAGCTGGTCGATTTTTGCACCCTAATGGAGTGTTTTGCATCATTAATGCAGACTTTCTTTGTTCTTCAAATCTTAAACTGAGTTTTCAATGACAGGCCAAACGATCTGCCGATTCTGAAGATCTGCCGATTTACTCGTTGTTTCTCTTCCACACAACAGCACAATTTCTAATCCATTTGCTAAATCTAAAGCCTTCCTAATACTCAATCACAGAACTGTCACGACAGACACTCAATTATAACAAAGCAATTCTACACAGACTCGTGTCTAATGATCAACTGATAAAAGAGTAATGTCTATAGTGGAATATATAGTGGAAAAGGTACCCTTAATTCACATCAAATTACTTTCTCAAGATATTTTTCATTCACACGGTTCATAAACAATGACTGTGTAATGAAGGAGGGGGAGAGGTTACCCTGGGAATCCGAATTAGCAATGCTTTTATCTCCTATACTATATTCCAACCCATCAGACAATTTTGTGCCAAGCTTCATATGAAAGTCAATCCTATGGGTGGATCCCATAAGGTGGGAAATCAATTAAAAATTCTGGCACTGACTAGAAAGGTCGTAGCCAAAAAGAAACAGATGAGGCGATAAGATATACAGAGGGACAAGGGGAGACAAACTTTTGAGAAATCTCTTATCAAAGCCCACTGAAGAATTTTTGCAGAGGAAAGGTGAGGCGAGTTAAGGGAAACAAATGTATGAATAAGATGACGATAATTTTTGCATTTAATTTTTCCACACTTTGAATAGATAACGCACCTCAGACTACTGTTTTCTTGTCGGACTTTGTCACTCATGTCAATTGATGATTCTGAGATATGCAAGACAAATATAGGAACGTGGTTCTCGTTATACCAATACTTCAGAAATAACCACTCGTTATAATGGATGCAACCCCTTAGCCTTTTTGCTGTGAGATAGACAATGGCCAAAAAATCACTATAATGCAACTCTTATTATATACTGTATTCAAACTACAGTTGAAGTCTATTATAACAGACTTCTACTGTAATTTGATTCTTCATTCATGAAGCACTTCCCTTTGTCAACATGAAGGTCAAATTTCATGACAATGATACTCAATGATTCCTTATATCTATGAAAGCTATGTGCGTAACTAAATTGAGTTTCTTTCATTTGTAGGAGTTTCCTATTGTCACTTACTTGTCAGCTTTGTTTCAATCTATCTTTCTCAACCTTGGAGTGCTAACAATCCATTCCAAAACCACCATCTTCTGCAAAAACATAGGTTTTTGTACACTGTATCAACATTTTATTTGTCTAGAGAAGCCCTTGCCCTGTTTGCATATGATAACATTCACAAATACCCACTTTCCTGAAGTGGGAAGGAAGAGCATGAAAGCATAGCTCTTGATCATGCCATGTGCTTCGTTAGAACCCAGCTTTCGGCAAAGCAGAAAATACAACTTATAGGCTATAGCCTTCTGAATCAAGATTTTCTTTTGATAGCTCGGGAGAAATATGGATGCAGAATAAGTGAACAAAAATTATAAAACCAACAACAAGCACATTTTTTATGTACACATGAAGATTTGATTATTTACTTATTTATATGTAAACTACCGCAATTATACGGCTGGCGGCAGTATTTCATGACTAATATTTTAATATTAAGAACAACAAATTATTTGCAACATACAATAGATTAAAATAATTAGATAAGAGATCATTCACATTATAAATACAGTGAATTAATTCAATCCAGTAATTTATATTTACAACAAAAAGTTATCTACCGTATTATAATTTATAGTTGGTTAAGGACGCTAGTTTCTACGTGGTTTCTGATAGACAGTGGCGGTGCTATGGCACATTTACAACACCATGCACTCCCCAACTCCTTTAATGTTTCTTTTTTAATGTGTAAGAAAAAGATTTTCTTTCCAAAGTTAGTTTAATTCACAGGGAATTTCATCTAAATGAATAAAAGTAATGCTCACATTTTGGATTGCCACAATAATTCCAAACAGTTGTAATTCTGACTCTGAGGACACGCTAAGATCCGTTCATGAGGGAGCCAATCATAATTACTGTATTCATTGGTGTATAACAAGCACCGTGATTTTAGGGAGAGAATTTTGATTAAAAAACTAATTTGAAATAAAAGACTTTAAATAGACAAGATGCAACAGACTCTCCAGAGTAGCTCCAATTGCTTTGAAAGCTAGTCCGTAATTTGCTAAGTAAAAGGTGATAAGTAAAAGTAACAATGTTTTATTTGAATTATTTTTATAACAAAGAATGATTTCAAATGGTCGCATATTGGTGTCACACACCTTTGGCTGAAGGAGTACCATCTCTTAATAATAAGGCACTTGTGGAACAAATAAAATTTAGACCCTCAATAAAAATTAGGCCAGTGGCCAACTTCATACAAATACAAGAAAGAATTACTTGCTCCTTATTTTGTAGAATAATTATCAATAAAGCAAAGCAATATACTAAAATTAGATTTTCACTCACTTGTACAATTCTTTCACAGCTGAAGGACCTCTCCATGCCACACACACCATTCCATTGTCTTCATCGTCATTAGGGAATTCTACGAGAACATCACAGGATTCCTCAAGAGGAGGTACAGCTGATTGCCAAGGCCTTTTAAATGGACCCCTCTCACCCTACAGATTCATAATTACAAAAATCCACATAAGATCTATTTGTCATACAAGAGAGACAAACCATAGGCTCAATGATTATGAGAAATTATTCTCTGATGAACAATACTGAACACTTTTTTATGGCTCGGTAAAATGCAAAGACAGTTTTACAGATACGAGAAAATTGTCTGAATGCAAGAGGGATCAGTGGAGTCATAATTGGATTAATGGCACAGAGAGAAGATTTTTCAGTGGATTGAGATTCATCATCTCTGAGATTAAGTCAACTCGATAATTTGGGAGAAAGCCTCATGAAACTCCAGGGATATAATAACCATCTACAAATATATCACATCTTTAGTTGCCCTCCCTCCCCATCCCTTAAAATGATTCATTTTCCTTGCTCTGGCATTTCAGACACAAATATTTTAATAGACCATAGTTAAAATGGAACCATGATAATATACATAAAATAGCACTAAGTAGAAAGAGTATTTACAGCAATTAAGTTCTATTATCATCTCAGAAATTCTTCGAAACTAACTGGTTACATTAATAATTCAATTACACTTAGTTAAACTTTGTTGCAGTATCATATTTTTTTTAAATAAAATATTTTCCCCATTATAAATGTTTTGCACCTTAAATAATACTTCTCTATACTTGCTACACAATATAGAAACAAAATTTTAAAGAGAATGAAAAAGTACAACTACAAATTTCTTTCTCTGAAATTCAAACTAGGATGGAGCTCAACAGAGATAATATTAAATCTTTACGAAATAAAAATAGTAAAAATAAATTTTATAGATATAGAAATATACCTTGGACAAGATTGTCTCTTCAACCGTTGAGAGCGCTTGGAACACAGCATCTGGTTTAACTTGTCCAGTGATAATGATTGTTAGATTTTCTGGTCGATAGAATTCTCTGTGGTAATCACGGATCTGCAATGGGGGGAAAGTATTCATTATAATTCCTGTTATGCATTTATTTCTAATCCTTCATCTCAAATTTGTTTGGATTTCACATCCTATAACAGAGCTCTCAATTCAAGATTAATGCTTATCACAAGCAATTACAAGAGAAAATAGCATTCAGGAAGTGACAATTACCAATTAATACCACTAATGTAGCCATAACTTTTACAGAATTCAAACTCAAGAATGAATTTTAAAATTGAAAAACAAAAATCAAATAAATCATACCTCAATAGATAATGCAAACTTGACTAAAATGATTAAATGATTCTATTATATAATTTTAAAAGAACATAATTAAGCATGAACTAGGTGCATTTGTCATTTTTTAAAATATCAATAAATTATAACATTAGAAAAAGAAACTAAGAAATGTGAAGGATCATCAAAAAAACTATATGTACATATACTTCTATGAATGAATAAGTTTACACAAAATAGGGTTGGAAAAAGATTTTTTTCTGGAGATAAAAAAGTACACTTTCCATCATCATTTATTCACATATCATACACTACTTCAAGCATCAGAAGAAGGTAAATATTATTATAGTATTTGTAGAACATCACTGAGGGGACTTCTCTTTAGAAATTTCTCGATAAATCAATATCTTACCTTCTTATTACTAGTGCTTTCCCTCAGATTCTTCAAGATTCCTCCAGTTTCAGACTTGTATCCACAATGACCTGGATACAAGCGACGATGCATTTCTAGAAAAACCAAGGAATCTAAATTATTCTCACGAGCTTGCATCTCACAGTAGACAACTCCAGCATCTTCCCCTTCGCCGGTAATGTGATGTACTTCCGTTGCAAAGCCGGAGTCCTGGAGAGAAGAATTGAAAGGATTATTAGGAAGATTAAACGGACGAAAGGCCGGCAATTGAGTGAATAAATTATGTCATTACGACTTATCAAACATAAATTTCTATCTGAAATCTAGATCAGCATAGCACTGGATACTTTCATTTTACTTGAGTTCAACCTATAAATAACTGGCGGTTTAAATTCGTCAATGCATCATAAAAGGAACACATGAACAAACACTTACCGTCAAAGTAGGGTAGAGAATATGATCAAGGTAAATCGGCATTAATGACAAGAATCCATCACTCCCAGCAGTTATCATAGTATAACATGTATGATCCGTATCTGCAATGTTAAGTTTTATCATAGTAAAAGATATAATTAAACGTGACAGTTAAGGTAAAGGCGTGGTTAAGTCGAATATATTTATCATTACCTGTCCAGGCATTTGTACCAGATCCCAAACATCTGTTTGCGAGCAAATCCAAAGTACCTTTATAAGGGTACTTCTCGCTTCCGAGAAAAATTAAGTGTTCCAAGGTATGTGGAAGGCCATCGTCGTCATGAGCCTCAGTGCCTTAAAGAACAACAATTTATATCCAATTAAATTAACTTGCAAACTAAAAATTTGCCGGTTAACGCAGCAATTTTTGAATAAGTTGTCATCCAGGAGGATGAAATTTAAATCTAGTAACTTACATAAGCAAAAAAATCCGTTTACAACGGGACCTTCAACTTCCGCAATAGCAACTGTTAATCCAGTACTTCTAGATTTATACTTATGGACAGGTATTAAATCGTTTGCTTTGAGAGTACATATTAATTCAAAACTTGAGCCGCCAGCACGAGCCGGCGTACTGTCCACTGGAGCCATTATCCTCAAGTCAGATACCACGACTACCACCGAGAGAAACTGTAATGATCGAACACACTCTAGTTGTGGTCGCTTGCTATCAAGGAGACAAAAACAGACAAAGAATATGTACTGTTTCGGCGATCTGTCAAGTCAATAACTTAACAATCATGGATGATTGAGTGACGAAAATTCCGGAGGTTTACTATCGTTTCAGCTTCGATAGGAACGATAGGAAGTATCGAATTTTAAATTGGAAGCAATGGTGCTATGGACCCTATGGACTATGGGGAGTACAAAAAAGATTATATTAGATTCGAAACTTAAGATTTGTATTGTTCGAAATCGCTGATGAAATATTTTTGTGTCCTTAGACTATTAAATCAATTTTTGCATTGCTGCCGCTTAGAATTCATCTAATATCAGAGATTACTTTACATAGCAACCAATAAACATGTAATTCACGACTTAACTTCGTCAATTATACTAAAGCCCGTCATACACGGTACAATCTAAAATAAAATATTGTCGACAATATTTGATTTTTCACTTCATCTCCGAGAGCCCTCATAAACGATACAATCTAAAATAAAATATTCTGTTTTTTAAATCCAACATGGCGGATCTGCGAAACCTGATTCTCGCTAGAATGAAAGGGAAGGATCTCGGCTTAAATACGCAGGGAAGGGCTGAACAAAGGAGATTTTTCATAGAATATAATGCTAATTGTGTGGTAGTTGGCTACCTAAAACAAAACGGGATAGAAACAGTTCCACATATGTAAATAGATACAAAACTCGCTCACTTACAATGGAAATGAATCTCTCGGTCTGACTCCTCGACCAAACCATCCTGGAATAATCCACAAACAAAGAAAATACCACAATTTTAAGGATCTTTAATCAATGATTATAACTCTATGATTATTGCTTAAAATGTTTTTGAAGTTTGTTCTATTACGTCAGCTGCGAGCGTATACAAACACGGCTTTAGGTTGCGTGTTGTTTGCCTTAATTCCCTGCAATACCAATGGAATTTAAATTTAAATGTTAGTAACAATAAAAGAAACACAATTATGGCTTGTAGTTTAATTTATTGTTTGTTTCAATTCAATGTTACTTTAATTGTTCATGTTATTATTGAATCAAATTAATGCTAATATAAAGGAGACTTGATAATCATGAGGTATAAGATATATTGCATTTGGAATTGATTTAATTTTTGTGAAGATACGCGTATTTTCCGTTGACACAAATAGTGCTTGTTAACTATTATAATAGAGTATTCGTTTATTTGGTTGCAGGAATCACGTTTGTATATATTGCTGCCTTTCGGATGATTTCGACGACAAAATTTTCCCTGTTTTTAGAACGTAAACATACATCGTTTGAAGTTTTATCTACAAAGCCGAAAATATAAATCTACATTATAGAAGGTGATATTATTCATAAAAATATATAGCTTCAATCAATTCAATTTCAAAAGTTAACGTATGGTTTTATTGCCATAAAATTTCGGCTCTTCTTCTCAATTCATTTCTTATGAGCCTCTCTTTCGCATTGATTCGTATGAGAGCTGAGTCCAACAATCACCTTTGTCGTTAGGGAATTGTTTATACCCACAGAATTTTCACCATTTTTGTCTGAATTCTCTCAATTTCGACTCGAATGCGATATTCTACGACCAAAACAAGAATCTTTATTCAATATTCTTTCTTTTGGTATTAATCTCGATTTGGTACGACCATTATTTCTGATCTAATTCTTCAAAATAAAAAATGCCTGATATCGATCAAAATGAACTTTGTGTGTATTTCTTATGAGAGACGATTATACTGGTCCAGAGTCAAACTAAGGATATTTGGACATAGATTTTAGCTCTCTGCACTCTTTCTCCATATAAACTTTAACTATGCCAAATCTCAAACTCCTCCGTTCGCTCAATATCCTTAAAAAGGGATCCAAAGTTTTCTCTTCACGTATTAATATGTAGATACTCTTAAATAACGTATAAAACTAAACTAAACTAAAGTAACTAATCTAGTAACTTCTAAAGTAAACGGGTATGAGTTTTTAAAAGAACTTTTTCCACTCAAGAAATCTAGAAAGCAGCAATTTCAAAAGGTAAACAAGGCAATTGGGAAGTTAAAAGAGCGCGTCAGACAGTGTTGCAAGTGGCGGAAATCGACCGTGGCCAATTGGAAATCCTGATACATCATCCATGACATCCTCAAACTCACCAAGTTCAACTTCCTGACACCTAGGTGACAGGATAGTCTAAATTGTGAAAATGGCCGATTCACAATATTTTTGGAATAGAACAAGTTCGAAAATCTGAGAGATTCTCAAAAATCAGCCAATCAGGAAGAAGAAGGCGGCCATGACACACAATATTTTATTTTAGATTGTACCGTGTATAGGCCGTCATACACGGGCAAATTTTTTCGAAAATAATTGTGAAAATGATTTTCAAAATATTCAACATGGCGGATCGGCCATACACGGGCAAATACTTTTGAAAATTATTTTGAAAATTATTTGCAAACATGGCGGATCCGCGATTCCTGATTCACGAAAGATCGCGCGGTTGTTTTGAAAATAAAAGAGCATAGCGGGCTTGCTTGATCTTTCCTTCGTGTCCATCGTATCTTGCTCAGGCAAAATGAGTAACTTATTGAATGATTAACTCTAGCCCATACTGAGAGAGACCTTTTTCGAGCGCTTCAGGGAAATTAAACGCAATTTAAATGCCGCCTATGTAAATTGTGATTGAAAAAGTTCTTTATCCAGAAATATGGATAACTATCATTGGATAAAGCTTCTTTATATCATACCAAGAGAATTAAAATGATAGAATAGAAATAAAAATGCTTTATAAATCCTTAAGTAGAGGAATCATCTATATATTAATACGTGAAGAGAAAACTTTGGATCCCTTTTTGAGGATATTGCGCGAACGATGGAGTTTGAGATTTGGCATAGTTGAAGTTTATATGCAGAAGGAGTGCAGAATGCTAAAATCTTTGTCCAAATATCCTTGGTTCGACTCTGGACCAGTATAATCGTCTCTCATAAGAAATGCACGCCAAGTTCATTTTGATCAATTACAGACATTTTTTCTTTTGCAGAATTAAATCAGAAATAATGGTCGTACGAAATAGTGATAAGTACCAAAAGAAATTAAATTGAATAGAGTCTCTCATTTTGTTCGTAGAATATAGTATTCGTGTCGAAATAACGAGAATTAGGGCAAAAGGAACGAAAATTTTGTGAAATTTCTTCGTAGTAAACAAACCAGTCCCCCTGACGACCAAGGCGATTGTTGAAACCGAGCGTATGCGTTTTCTCATTAGAAAATCTTTTCTCATTTTGAAAATATGGCAATTAACTGAGATGCCAACATATGCTAACTGCTTCATAAATAATAGGGATAAAATTACGGCGATTTTACAGAGTTTTTTGGAAATCAATCTACAAAATTTAAACTGACAATGAATTGTATAAAAAAATTAATGAAGCTAGAAGCTGTAATTGTCTTTTTTATTGTTACTTACATTAAAATTTTAAATTTCGTAGGTATCGACGGGAATTAAGGCTAACAACACACCCAAATTACGTATTTGTACACGCTCACAGCTGACGTATTAGAAAAATGAAAAAATATAAGCAATGATTATATAGGTATACTCTTTGACGAAAGAACCTCAGTAAAGTTCAGACTTAAAAATTCAATGAATTACGGTTGAATTTTGACCACTGGGCTATTACTAGTAAATATAAATGGTCCAAAATGTGATAAAAATATTCTTAATTCTTGTCACACGTGAGTACGATTCTCGTGAACAATTTTCAAAGGTTAAACTGTGTAAACTTACTAGTAAGAATAATATGCATTAAATAGTTCTTTTGCCAGTATTACGTCTACTCCGTTTTACTTTTACAGTATACAATAGGTAGTAAAAAGTTTCATTCCATCGATAGTGCTCATTTTCAGTATCTCCTTTTACGATGATGGTCAATCTCGATTGATTTCATTTATTATCATAAGCGGTTTTCATATCTACATACCGTTGATTACATATCCATTAGTCGATTTTACTTTTCGCAAACTTGTCCGTGTGATTTGGATCGAGAGCTAAACTGAAAGCTGGAAAGCAACAAACACCTCCAAAGGTAAACAAAGCAGATGACAGCATCCCTATCCTTCCCCATTGGTGTATTCTAGACGGAAGTCGACAGTGGCCAATGGGAATGCTCGATACATTACTATGAATTTATACAAATTCAACAAGTTCTCCATGCTGACGACAAGGTGGCAGAATAGTCAAATATTTGGTAACATGGCCGACTGAAAATTTTTTCAAAATAGAACATGTTCTATTTTCAACCAATCAGGAAAGAGGGTCGGCCATGTTACCAAATATTTTCGAAAAAATTTGCCCGTGTATGGCGGCCTTATGACGGGCTTAACTCTCCATAACTGGAACCAGTTCATCAACTTGCCGAACCGAAAACATTCAACCTTACCGAACTGAACTTAAGTTTAGTATTATAAGGATAATTTGCGAATAGTTTAATTTACTACCAGCCAAAAACAATTAAAAGAATTCAAGTCTTGACCTAAATTTTCTAATTTTAAATCCTCAAATCTACTGCAATTCTTAACATTCTGAGTTCTAGCATTAAATAAATGATTAGTAATACAAAATTAGGTAAATGTCTACTTTGGGACTGTTTGGGAGAAATTCTGTATTGTCGTATAATAAGCCGCAATGTTTGAAGTATCATCCCTGAAAATATCATCGAAAACGGGCAAATTCTAGTGAGAAAAAAAAATAAAAGGCAAACAGTCCTAAAGTAGAAATTTACCCAAAATTAATCGATAGAGAATCGGTACCCTTTATATATGGATCCGAATATTTTGCTTAACTTATTGATTTACAATATTGATATTTACAAATTGATACAAACTACACATTTTGCCAAATAAAGGTGGTTTTTGACGAAGGATCTTCGAAAGGATATATGTAAAATGATCCTAGAGTAGTAGTAGTATTGTTAAAAATGTACCTTGACGAATTAGGTCATTTCACAGTAAGGCCTCCACCAGTAATCGAACCCAGAACCATTTTCCCCAAAGCCAAACGCGCTGCCCACATGGCTATCCGGAAGCCTCAAATGATCCTGTACCATATAGTTAATGGCTGTATTGCAATTGCTGATTTTATTATTTTTCCAAGAAAAAAAATTTCTTGGATGCTTAAGCATCATTTAGTTAATTTGAGCTTATATTCCTTCAATTTAGTTGTAATCTGTTTTCAAAAACCTTTATTATGTTTACCTCCCTATGTTTAGCCCCCCTCTCCTTAATATTTGACCCACCCACTTCCTCTGTCCATGCTTAATTACTTCAATTAACGCCTTCCCCAACCATCTCCAGCACCTCAATGTTTGTTTTCCTATCAATCCAACTTATTTTTTTCCTTCTATGTCATACCAGCATCTTAAAGGCCTCCAAAAGTTTGACTTCCTCCTTTCTTATAGTTCACAATTCACACCCACAAAGCAAAACCCTACAAACCAAAGATTTTACCAATATTTTCCTGATTCCTTCATCAAGACCTTTAGTCATCAGTTCCCTTTGCTTCATGATTACTTCCTTGACTAAGGTTTTTCTTTTATGAATCTTTGCATCTTCCATCCCAAGTCAGAAAATGTATCCACCTGCTCTAGTTTTTCCCCATCCACCCTAACCGTTAACTTAGCTTTCTTTCCCTAGGTGAACCCCATTACTTTAGTTGTACTTATTTGTACTTAAGTTGTAAATTTCATTCCAAACTTCCATGCTTTATCATTAAGTTCAATTACTAAAATTGACAAACCCTTTATGGAAACACACTTAACAGATTTATCATCTGCATACTTTACAGACTTCACCATTACCACACCAACCTTTACTCCTTTATCTAATTCTTCCCGAGCTTCTTTCATCATTTCCTCTGTATATATATTAAAAAGTGTTGGTGACAGGACACCCTTGTCTTCCACCCTCCTTCCCAACTCAACCCATTCTGATTTCCCATCACCTATACTTACTAGCGTTGTTTAGCCTTCTTAAATTCCAGACTTTGTTCTGCAAGTGCTCTCCCAGGAAAGAGGGATGCAACCCCGATTGCATCCTTCTTTCCTTTTCCTCTCAAGAAACCGAACTGGTCTTCTTCGATTTGTCCTCTAGTTTTTCCCTCAATCTGTCAATTCAGGATCCTTAGAAGTATTTTTGCTACGTGAAATATTAGGATAATTGTACATACAATAATCCAGACATTCAGAAGCATTGTTTGTTTTCTCTAAAGGAGTCAAGATAGTTTTGGTAAAATTTCTTTCTTTTGTCCCTCAGTCTTGGAATTCAATTGGGATTTCGTCAACCCCCGCTTCTTTATGTTCTATTTCAATGTCTCATATCCCAGGTACAACATTGTCTTCTTCAGCTTCTTTCTTACTACATGTTTCTATGCTGGTGGGTTTTTGGTTTTTCTCATTCAATTTGTACGAACATCTCTTTTCATATCTATCTGAGAAATAATTCTCAGAATTACTTCTTCTCTCCTCAAGACTCTGTATAAAATAGTTAATATGTCTGTCTCATGAAATTATACCTATAGATTTATTTTGCAAAATTATAGACAGTGGGAGAGAGTCAGAGACAAAATATCATTTAATGAAAGCAATGAAATAACAAATCTGGAGTTAATAGAATTTAATAATGTTTGAGCTTTAAATGCAGAGCCTCTCCTGCCACTTTGAGATGGATTCTAACATTGAGCAAATTTGTGGCAAATGCTGGGAAAACTGCATAATAGGTATGTATCTTTATATAAATCTAGTTTCTCAGAGTGTTGTGAAGTTGCAGTGTATTGTGTTTCTCAACATGAAATTTCTTTTAGGAGAAAGGTGAAAAATCTAATAATTTCAGAAATTAAATTCACACAATTCCTTACCTACAAGTCTTATATTAGAACTTTTAGATAATGCAAGATTAAGACTTTGTGAATTGCAAGGATTCCAACCTTCATTCACTGCTACTTTCTGCATACAGCACAGATGACATCAACGCTCAAGCATCTGTGCTTATAGATGTGCATGGCTAGAGTTCAAGGTTTAAAGGTGAAAGTTTTTATATAATATTCAGCCTAATAACAGTTCCACTGAGTTTTGGTTCTATATGAGAATTAAACCCAGCTCCATAATTCTCTCCATGTACATCTAAAAATGTAATAAAATCCTCACACTTCTTCCCATCATATGATTGGTACAGCAGCAAACACATTTGTAAAACACCTGAGGCATCATAGGTTTCATCTAAGCTAATCCCACAGAACCCTGCTCTAAAAACCTTAGCTAATATGAAATCAATGATTTCCTCTCCACAGCATGCAATTAAATCATTTTGTGTAGTCTTGCTTATGAATGCAACATTAGAGCCACTTGTTTGAAGGCGTTTCTCCAAAATCTCATCTCCAGATTCCACTCTAAATTCTAAAATTTCTCTCTATCCTAGCAGGACTAATATCATTAGTTTGACTGGGTGTTGATAAAAGCTGGCCATCATCTCTGTGACCACAGAATTGAATATTCTGTCTGCCAAGACAAAGTATTGACTCTATATTAGGAGTAAGCCTATGCCAATTCTCTGCTATTTCTGCAGCCTTTCTGGTTAACATCAAGTTAATAACACTTTTTTCAGGATTCTTGTACTTATAGCTTTGAATGCTATAACACATTGTGTTGCCATTTTGTGATACTCCAAATTATGGTGATAATTAAAACCACCATCTTTACCAAGCAACTGAGCAAACTTATTGAGTGGTTGAGATACTAGTTTCTTTAAGGTAAAATTTTTTTGATACCCACCAAATTTATGACTGAACAAGACACAGTATTTACAAAATAAATCTTTACATAGTGGGGAGAATGCAATCCAGTTGTAGGTTCGAATGTGAGTTACTATATGTAAATATCTTTTTGTAATCTTACCATATTTTACATGCTCTGAGAAAGGCAGTTTATAATTAGGTCCAGGTACAAAATGGTTTATCAGCAGCCGATATTTGGTGTAATCATCAATTGAGCTGATATCACTTACACAATTACCAATGACATAATTATTTGAACTACATTCCTGAATAACAACCTCTGGCATATCTTTACATGAAGATCCAGATGCAGAAATACCCTGAGTATAAACCTCCTCCTGCTTGTCTTCACATGACTCAACATAATTCATCTCATTCCTTTGCCCAAAATACAGAACATGCTTTTTGACAAAGGTACTGGCTTTCTAACCCAATCTATTTATCCTGACATATCATACAACAGATTGAACTCTTACATAAGAAATTACCACAAGTGGTGCTCTTGGTCGAAAATTACAGTTAAGCCGAGTAAAAGCTCCTAGATGTTTTTAAACATTTCTTGCACCAAACACACCACTATACCTATAGCTCTTGATAATACTCCTTCATAAATAGCAAAGAAGCGCAAATTTCTTGGGGCAATGAGACTTCTTGGTGTTGGTTGAGAAAGAATTAACTTGTTCTGCAGATTTATAATCAAGGGCAAGCTGTTTAACATATTTTATCTCTACGTAGTTTTACCTCGAAGTCTGTACAAATATTAATCATTAATAGATTTGTCGAAGAAGTTATCCACTGAAAATTTGTCTATATTAAACTCTTATCCCGGGGACTCTTTCTCTCCCCAAGGCCTTGCCAGAGATACCCTCCCTCCCTAGGGCCTTCGCGGGGACTCCTTCCCTTCCCAGGGCCTTCCCTACCCACTAGGGTCTTCCAGGAGTTACCTCCATACCCAGGGCTCACCCGAGGACTACCGCCCTCCCCGAAGGCCTTCCTTGAGACTCCCTCACCTCTTTCCCCCACCGCCCCCTCAGGGCCCGCCCATCTACCCGAGCCCCCCCCTCCCGCAGAGCCTTGCTGGGGTACGCCCTCACAGCCAAGGGTCTCCTCCAGGGGCCGCCCTCCCCATGGCCTTCCCAGAGACTCCCTTTCTCCCCTGGACCCTACCCCCGTGGGCCTTCCTTTGTCACCCAACTTGACTTTTATTTATTAAGCTGAGGGCAGATGAGGCACACTGGCCCCCTTTTCCTTGCCCTAGACATCCCTTTTAGGTTTACAGATGTGTTACAAGTATATTTACAAAATATACTCCAAGAAAATTACACATACATTAATAATTACATTACATAACAGTTATATAAACAAATTAAATAGCCTGTTATAATATTGTTAAAATCAGAAGGATTGGTAAGATAGAAAGAAATATACATCTACTTTATAAAAATATGCATAGATTTATAAATATGTATTATAATTAAATATGGAATATGCCATAATTAGATACATAAAAAATACATTGCTATTAAGCAGGTATAACTAGGATTCACATGGAATATTAAAAGTAAAATGGTTTAAATAGTATAAATAGATAAAGATCCACAGAATTGTTCAATAGATTATTCAATAAATAGTTAAGTATTTAATTCCATAATTTGGATGTGAATTTCACAGATTAAATTCACTTCACTTTATAAGTCACAGATTTTATTTATCCATCATATGCTTATTTTATTTGTTCCCGGTTAAAATTTATCCTGTCACTATCCCCTGACGTAGTCACTCGACGCCGTCCCTCGCCGGGTCCCCCAACGCAATCTCCACCCCACCCAACGACATCCTTAAAGGAAATTAATATCCACATTATTCACCAAAAACAACACTCAATCAATGACACACATTCGCAATTATTCGAGTACTGTAATTCTGTATTGTATAAGCTGAGTCTCCGCAAATCACAACAGTGTGCTATAACGCAATATTATTTATATACTCAAAGAGAAAAATCTAATCTAATTAAAATGTAACTTAATTTTATCATCGAGAGTAGTAGTCTCAATGAAATTACGAAGCTTGCGCTCCTTAAAAAGCTGAACTGAAGATTTATTATCAACGTGAATTCCATAATTAGAATAAGTAATGAGGAAGATATTAAAAATATTGTTTGATATGTTATAAAGTCCTAAGACTCAAATCCTATACATTTGCATTCTACATTTGCCATGGCTACTATTGATTGTATTTATAAAACAATGGACATAAAAAACTATAGTTATTATAATTTGGGTTATGTTGTTAAAACCACATATGATTTGAGTGTCTTACATTTAAATTTGAGATTTATTAAAAATAAATGGAATGAGATAAACATAGTATTGCACTCTCTTAAGAATAAACTAAATTTTGATGTCTTGATATTTACTGAAGTGAATTTGAGCCAGACTGAAGTTCCAATGTATAGTTTAGAAGAGTATAATACTTTTTATAAATTAAGAGAAAACAAAATAGGTGGTGGTATATTATTGTATGTAAGGAAAACTTTAAATTTTGTGGAACATAGTATACATTTTGAACATTCTGAAGCATTACTGGGAAGTATAACTGATGATAGCATAAATATGACATTGTTATGTGTATATAGACCTCCAAATAAAAGTGTTGTTGGCTATATTAAGGAAATTAAGAAATGTATAAATGAGTTTAGAAATAATGAGTGTTCCATAGTAGGAGATATAAACATTGATATAAGGGATAAGAATAACCTGAATACCATCCGATATAAAGATGTACTTGCTGGGAATGGTTTCTGCAATATTATAAATGAATACACAAGAGAAGCTATAGTTAATAATAGAGTATGCAGATCTTGTATTGATCATATGTGGTATAGAGGTAATTTATTTACACCTGATGGTATTGTTATCAAAACTAATATTTCAGATCATTATGTCACTGCTACAGGTTTGATGTGTTCTAAACAGAGAGGACAAAAAGATAATAAAAAAATAAGAAAACCTACACATATTTATGTAACAAAAAAGTCAAGGGTTTTTTAGATGAACAAGATTGGAGTAGTGTGTTTAATGCTATTAATCCTGATATAATGTATGATAACATAACTACTTCTTTTAATAATATCTACGCAAAATCTTCAGTAATAAGACATGTCGTTAAAAAACCTATCAAGAAAGAATGGATGGACCATAACCCACGTAAGACACTGCCTCCAAAAGGTGCCTAAAAGGCGCCTTTTAGGCGCTTTTACCAGGCACTAGTGCCTTCTGCCTTTTCAAGGTGCCTTAAAGGTGCCTAAAAGTTGCCTTTAACAGGCACATTAGTCAACTCATAGTTTTAAGCGTTTTAAGTCATCATTTTATGAGATTATTTCGAGAAAGGTAATGTATTTTCTATGCAATGTATTTCTTTATATAAATGTTTATTAATATTTCTATGATAAAATAAACTGCGAGTGTTACATGTATCTCTTTTGACTTCCCCTAAATTCACGTTGGTAGTCACATATGGTTGTAGTTGTTGGTTGATTCTGTGTTTAAAACGATTGAGAAGTTTGTAAGTCGCTGAATTAAGCATCGAATTGCCAGGCGAGTTTGTCCAGAGTTTTTGGTCCTGCGGTTCTACTATTCCCTATTGTTGGACTGGACATTGATTTGGTCAACGATCTCGAAATGGAGTCTCCTCAAAAAGTAAGTTGAAGTTGTGTTTATCACTTAGTGGCATTGTGAAATATTGCACTACGTTTGAGTTACATTACATTAGTTTTATGCCACTGCAGGTTGGAATTATTTCTTACCGACGCACCGTCGGCTATTACATTTCTTCTTCGTGAAAATTTATTGATAACAAGCATTTCAAAATATATAGTATCGTATAGTATCTATATATAGGTGACTTTTTATTGAATAGACATAATTTATCTTTAAGTAATGTTTTTGAAGTCGTAAGGACTATCCATGACAACTAACCATTATAATGAAAATACAATCTGGGCCGGTATTCACATTTGAAACGCAACCTCGGTTATCTCCCCATCAACAAAACCGATGTAGCGTTTAATTCATGTTTAATTTCTGTTTAATAATGTATAATGTTGGGATGTATTTACAATGCAGGTACATTATTTCAGCTGAGTTGGACGTGACAGCTATGTGTCGACGCATAATGCGGAAGATCTTCATTGTTGGGTTGTCTGTGAAATTTAACATGCAAGGCAGTGAAAAAAAGAGGATTTAAATCTACAGACACTTTAAAGTTCATTCAAGGTGAATCTTTCTATTTCCTATTTGGTCTAGTTATTTTATATTTTTATATTTCATATTTACAATTTAATTTTCATGTTTAATTTGAAATAAACATACCACATTCTTATTTGTCAATTTCATTCTTTATCCCCTAGGTGCATACCGCAGATATTTTAAAGATTTGACCTCAACATCAATCGAGAAAGAAACTATTAATGACATTGGGAAATGGCTGATAAATCATTGTCCGAAGAAATCTGCTTGAATAAATTTAATTTGTAAATTGGATAAAAATTGCTTTTTATTTCCTAGGTGCCTAAAAAGTGCCTAAAAGGCGCATTTCCAAGGCGCCTAAAAAGTGCCTTTTCAAGGCGCCTAAAAGGCACCTTTAAGATAGAAGATCAAGGCGCCTTTTAGGCGCCTAAAAAAGGCGCATTTTAGGCGCCTTTTGGAGGCAGTGTCTTACGTGGGAATCTTCTGAGGGAAATAATTCTAAGGGATACTTTATTTAGAAAATGGAAAAATAATCCAACTAACATATCTTATAAACAAAAGTATCAAAGGCAAAGAAATATGGTTACAAATGCAATTAGGAGGTAAAAGAGCAATTACTACTTAAACAGGTTTGCTGCCATTGGAAATGATCCAAAAAGTATTTGGTCTGAGATAAATAGAATGTTGAGTAGAAAAACTAAAAATTCTCTTAAGGATATGTATTTAAGAGGTTTTCCTAATATGAAAGATATAGAATTAGGAAAAGTTTTCTTAGAACAATTCACCAGTGATATTGAAAAACTAACAATTAAGTGCAACATTAAATTGCTTAATATACCTAAATACTGCCTACAAAACAGTATTTATGTTCAAGATGTCTCAATAGATGAAATTAGAAGAATATTATCAACTTTGGAAAATAAAGGACCAGGGACTGATAATATTAGGATGGTTGATATTAAATCTTGTGGGACACTTCTACCTATTCTGAATACTTTTGTAAATCAATGTTTAGTGAATGCCTTAGTACCTAAAAAATTGAAGACTGCAATTGTTCTTCCTGTCCATAAGGGGGGTTCATATTATGATACAGATAAATATAGACCCATCTCTATATTACCATCCCTTCATAAGGTCTTGGAGAGACATATGGCAAATTCATTGTCTGTTTTTATGGAAAAGCATAGTATCATATCTAGAAATCAATTCCCTTTCCAAAAATCCAAAGGAACCAAAATGGCATTAGAGAAACTATCTGAAACAGTTAAAAATGCCTTGGATTATTATCTGTATTATCTGTAATTTTACTTTTTATAGATTTAAAAAAGGCCTTTGATACTGTTAACCATGATATACTTTTAGATAAACTAAATTCAATTGGTATAAGGGGAATCACTTATGAGTGGTTTAAAAACTACCTGATAGATAGAAGCATAAGAATTAAAATTCATGATCATGTAAGTGAGCCTTCTCCCATATCAATGGGTGTACCTCAGGGCTCAATTCTTGGACCCATATTGTTTTTAATATATATAAATGATATATTTCATGTTGTAAAAAATTCTACTCTGTTGTTGTATGCTGATGACGCTTTGCTAATTACAGTGCACAAGAACTTTGATACTGCACATGAGAGGTTGGAGAATGATTTTAAGAATATTTTATTTTGGGCCCATGACAATAAACTAGTTGTTAATCAAAAGAAATCAAAAGTAATGCATATCATACCCAAGATAAATTATAAAAGATATGTTAACATTCCAATTCATTCTCATGAATGCTTACATAATTATACTCGAATGTGCACATGCCCTTATCTTGAACAGGTAGAGAAATACAAATATTTGGGAGTAATTATAGATGATTCTTTTAAATTTTCACATCATCTTATTGTCTTAAATAGTAGACTAAGACGAATTCTACATCAAGTTCATTATATTAATCAGCTCCTCTCTTACGATGCTTTCAAATTAATATATCATGGATTAGTAGAAAACCTGTTGAGGTATGGTATAACTATTTGGGGTAATGGAAATAGCACTCTCCATAGGTTAATTATGAAAAAACAAAATAAGTTTATAAAAATGTTATTTAACAAAAAATGTAAAGATCAGGGAAATGTTCAAATGATGTTTAATTCTATTGGTGTATTACAACTTGAAAAACTTGTCACTTATACTATAATTGTGGACAATTATTTCTCTAATGTGTATAAAAATGAACGTGTTTGTAATTTTCCTCAGAATTTGAGGAAAACTCAACCATATTCTGTACCTACTTTTTCTACCACATACGGTAGTAATAAATTTAAAGTTCTGGTCCCTAAAAAATTTAATTCGTTACCCAAGGATCTTAATGCACTGAACACAATTAGTGAGGTTAAGAAAAAAGTTAGAGAATGGTTGCTTCAAGAGTCTTTGTAAGATTGACGTTAGTGTTAAAATAGTACCACTAAGCTGTAAATTAGGAACCTGCTGACAAGCATTTGATGCTTAGCAGGACTGAGTTGGTTTTATCTTTATTTCTTGCTATGAACAAATATGAATTATGTGATTATTTTGGTTGTTTTTTTACTTCTTAAGAAGATTTCAATTTTTGTAAGCCTATCAAAGGCAGGATTTAAAAGTTTTTTTTGTCACTTTTTGTTTCACTTTTCAAATTACAACTTTGTAAAAATGTTTGTACATGCATGTAACGAATAAAGTAATTATTATTATTAAAAAAAAAATAAAATAACCAACTCAAACGCTTAAACTGCAATGAATTTTACTTAAACCTGTCAATTTTGTTTAATATCTATATAATCATAACAGCAGTTTTAAAGACAACATACAAAAAACTATTGCTAATCACATGATAGTTGATAAGCAGTGATACAAGGTCTTAAGTTTGAGCCAGCGATTTATTTATTTTGTTTGAAAATGCTAAATCTCAGAAAAATCACTACGAATGTAATGTACTAATTTAACTCCACTAAAATGGCCTAAGCTCTCTTGAAAAAAATAAAATCATTAAATATTACAATATTCTCAATATTTACAGCAAGACTCTAGGGACATCAATCGGAAAGTAAAATTGAACGTCAAAACAAGGAGTCTTATTATATTTTGGATCTTTTATACGCTCTATATTTTGTTTAAACTTGCAAACCAAGTAGTTTATTTTTTTTTTTAATTAAGCCTTCAAATGACTAACTGTTGATGAATATCTTATAAAATATTGTCGCCATTAATGTGATAGAAAGGCAAACTGTTGTGCAAATGAAAAGTCTTCTATATTCTTGACTGGGGAAAAAGTAAATAATCTTTACAGCTCAAAAAATGCGCAAGTTTTGACTATCGCATTTTACTCGAACACGGGTTTCTACGTTACTTGTTAGCTGTTGATCTCCCATCGCTTTTATGACGCAATTTTAATAACCGTTTTAGATTCAATTATGATTTCTATAATAGTTGCTCCGACAATTTTTCTTTCCAAAATATATTTAAATCAATAACATCAGTATGTACGGAGTATACTCAGAAGTAGTCAAAACTTTTATGATGAATTAAAGATAAAAGAGTACTCCATGAGTTAGAAAATGTAAAATATTTAACCCGTTTAAGCATGAAATTAACTCATTATTTCAAAAATAAGACGGATATAAATTGAAAGAAAATCTATTGTGACGGACATACGTTAATATAGGAAACCTTTAACTAATGAAAAAAAGGCGAAAAGGGGGAATTTCTGCGCAAAATGTACGCACTATCAACCATGCTGAAATAGGAATTATAATAAAATTAGATTCCATATTAACTTTTCTTTTTTCCATCCATGTATGGAATATTTAATTGGATGACTTATATAATGTATGAAGACTTAAATTAATTTATTATGAAAAACATTTCGAAATGTACTGCGTCGATAAAAATTTAAAAATAATTAATTTACACTCGGACTGTATAAAGTTTGAAAGAAACGGCGAAAATTCTAATAACGCAGAAAATATCACTATAAAAGAACTCACCTGAATCCGGGAGATATTATTTTGATTATCCTTTTATTATCACAGAAAGGCACCCAGGAGAATGATCCAAATGCGAGAGTATTTACTTCCTCAAGATAAGAAAAAAGAAAAATAATTCGTAATTAATTATTTTCCATTAAATTAGCATAAATTATAAGACCGAACAGATTTTAGTATCAATCAATCAAACTAGTCTTTCCTATGCGACGTGGTTAGACGACGTGGGATACCACATCGAAGATGTCTGGTAAATATCGCTTCGGAGTTCAATTAAATTGTTCAATCAACCTCAAAACAAAGATGTCTTTACTGAAATATATGTAATAAAAGTACTATAGTGAATTTATTTCATTCAATTTTAAAAATTGGATGCAATAATAATATTCAAAAGAAACGGGAATTTAATTGTAAATGAACAACGAGAATGCATAAAACGATAAGCGATCCTAAATTCAAATCCAAATTTTTTTCATATCGTCCGTTGAAAGGATAGTTGAAATTATTTACTTAAATGATAAAATTACCATTTTCAATTTCCGAAATTCAACTCCTGTAATTCCGTTAAAGACAATACACTGTGATAGCAAAGAAAATGTAAAGATACATAGCAAAGAGCAATTTATGATCCGACGGTGGGAATAGCAATATGTTTAGTCGGAGACAATTAGTATCTACCTTTAAATCGAGATTAACATGCAAGGAAAAATAGAATATAATATTAAAGGAAGGTTTTTAGAAGGGCATGAAATAAAGGACATCTGATAGGAAAACAAAATATTGAAATATATATTACTCGCTGATATGACATCGGTTTACCATATCCAGGTAATCTCGAAGAGATTTTAAAATATATAACTTAACTTACTCCAACCTCCTAGAAATATTTATAATTAATAGTAAAAACAACAGTTATGACAATGATTCCCCCAAGAAAACTCACAAGTGTTATAGTATAAACGCGAATCGTTGGCAAGCATCGATGTATTTATGTAAGAAAGAAGTTATTCGAATTATAGAAAACCTCGAACTTGAGATGATGCCTTTTTCCTGTACTTAGTTGCAAGTATTCAAATAACAGAAAAAAGTAAAAAATAAAAGAAAAGTAATCCAAATAACTGAGAAAAATTTGTAGGTGATACTGAAGTTGAAAAGAAAGAATGAAAGGGAAATATCATCGACCTAATGAAATCCTCTTTCATAACAATTAAAAGTTTTCCGCGTTCGAAAAAGCTATGTACGCGAAGCCCAAAGAATAAGGAGACAAGCATTGTAGCAATATAAAATAAACAAATAATCTTGAATATAAAACATACATAATCAGAAAATAAGATTATAATTTAATAGTAGTATCTATTTTATAAAAATTATGTTTATGATCATCGCAGGAAACAACAATCTACTAGAATTACTAGGTCCCATGGAAGTTAACTTTGAATTCATAAAAATCTTGGTTATTTATTTACAAGTAACCTTCTAAATTCTCATATCGAACCAGATAACTAACATGTATATTATCTCAGATTTCCCTTTACATTAAATATTAAGATTTATTTTACCGTTTTAAGATTTTTCGTATTTGCAGCTTCGCTATTGATTTATAAACCGCTCTAAGTTTATTTGTTACTTTAAAAAATAATATTTCAATGGATAAAGTAAATAATGTTGAAAGACTAAAAATTAAAAAACTAAACAATTTTGAAATTAACTGCACCGTTAAAAAATATGAATATGTTACGCTGGATATATTAAATATCAAAAAATGTTACAATAAAGAGCTAACCTGTAACGAAAATCCAAAATATATCGTTTGATGATCGTTATCGTTGAACGCACTTTCGGTATCACATCCGAGGCATCCAGAAGAATCATCCAAATCCGAGAGCACTTCCTCAAACATGAAAAAGAAAAGAGCAAAATTTAATGAAGTAATTCATTAATTATTTCCATAATATATTGTGCGATGCATGCGGAACAGCGATCTGACGTTAGTACCAATTGCTCAAACTAAGAGTTGCAATGCAACCTCGTTAGACGAGTTGGGATTCCAAATAGAAGATATTAAGGAACTTTCGCTCAGGAATTTCCATAAATTCATTCGTCAGCATCAAAAATAAAGATATCTTTACTAACAAACATCAAATAAAATACTAGTAATAGTTTGCTTATTAAATCATTATTGAATTTGAATTTGAATCCAATAAACATATTTAATCATAAAGGGATTTTATTAATATATGAGTAAAGTAAATTTTTAAAACGACAAAGAATCAAAGTAAATTAAAATTCTTTTGAGGACGTCCGTTCGAAGGAAAGCTGATAGAATTAGAAAATATGATCAATGTCAAAATTCAACTTCAGTAATTCCGTTGATGACAAAAACAGTGATAGCAATCTGAGCCGCACTTTGATTTAAATTTTAAAGTTTCCCAACTCGTACATCTATTAATATATGATTATATATGATATGATTATCATAATATATGATTTACCGGAGAAAACTGACTTTCTAGAAATATTGCGGTTTTGACTCGAATTATGAAAGAACATTGAGAGGTATGAAGTATTCCCTACAAGAGATTCGTGATAAAATATTTACGAACTGTCAAATCAAATTCGAAGTTTTAAATAAAAATCCGGTTGCTATGATTCATGTGGTCTATATCATAATCGTACACTTATAATTGTAAAATGATTGCTTGAGATTCCGAGCTCTTCTCTATTACAATTCACTATTCAGAAACAATCCTTAATATAACAACTCTTAATACGATTTCCAGTGACAAGAACTTCAATCCTACAGAAGGGTTGTCAAAAACCAAGGACGAATGGAATTTGAATCATAAATCATAGCTTAAATGAAATTCGAGGTAAAAGAAAATCGACATCGATACAGGAAGTAGCAAGCTAACTCACTAAAGTCAATACCGTAGCTGCAAAGCCTTTATCCACCAATTCACAAATTCTTTATCATAAGGGTCGAAAATGACAAATCTAGAGTAATTTATCACGATGGACCTACTTACCAAATAAATGAGATCCGAGACCAAGTCCACGAAAAGCTTGAAGTCAGGAAATACCCGCTTATTTACATAATAAATATTTCTCGAATACATTAATCAAACTGTTATTGAGTTACGCTTTGCAAATTGTTCACGTATGCTCGATCTCGAAACTATTGTTCATCTATAGTTCAAAAGTTAACGGCTTGTCGAAAAAAAAACCAACAGCATCTCTACACTGGGTGACGACTCTGTAGCAACTGACGTTTAAACCTTAGGCATAAACGTTAAACCGAATACTGCCCTCTGATTGGTCGGCGAAATGGAAAATTCCGACCCATAGCCCTAATTTTAATATTTTACTGAACTTAAGATTAACATCGAAATAATATTTATTTAAGCGTAAAGAAATTTATTTTAAATTTAAGATCAATTGGAACATTTATTTGACTTGAAAATATTTTATTATAATTGTGAATTTCACATCCCCCCTGGGTTAGGTAACGCTTCAAATTCAAAAAGTATTTATCATTAAATTATCAATAAATATTTTGCAAAACGACCCGAAAAAATTAAAATGTTTTAAATGTTATACTGATGACAAGCAATTAATTTCGTTAAGGTTTGGCGATAATGAAACGAAGGAATGCGAGTAACGATATGCGAATTTAAATTGAAACGCAACCTTTACAAATATTATTAAAGTTCTAATGTAATTAAAGTAAAAACTTTAAAGCATCATCGAATTCGCGAGCAATATATATATTGCAGACTAATAACAACTAACATTATATTTAATTTTCAAATATTACAAGGTAATATGAGTCAAGACACATGTGATGATATAGCCCTAGCAAAATATACAAACTCTTCCAAGACCACCTTTTCATTTTTTAACACTTTATCTCCTTATATAAGTAGACAGTATATCTTAGCTATAGGGAATTTGAGAGACGAATGTTAGGTCTAACTACCTCTGTCTAAAAAATACCTAACAACCGCTTGTTCCTTTTCAAACATTCTTTGGCTAATGGTGTGGACTTAAAATGATTCATGCTGCCTTAACAGTGATGAACTTCCTGGGAGATAATGGGATCATTAAATAACGAATGCTTAAGAATCAGAGATAACTAAGATAGATTCAGATATTTTCACATATCTTTACTTTTAAAGTTGATCTGATGGAACTTTACTATAGTTTCAAAGTTGATGCAGAGATTGTCAAATAACTTGAAGGAATAGCTGGGTCTACGTCTCATTCCTGTAACTTAAACCTTTTATAATGAATATTTGTGAAGAGTAGCTACTGAAATCAATTTTATACAAAGCAAAAAGGAAATCGCATTACATGTTTACCTTCTTGTTGCACTTACCTATTGATTCCTGTTATGCTAGTGTCAGTTAAACATCATGCAGTGAAAACCCGCGAACATTAACATCCAGCATGAAGATAGTCCATCTTGTTGCTATGGTAAACAAGCCACTCTTGAGTGATAGATTTTGGGTATCGCGGAAGGAATACTCTTGTCCCCTTCACATTTTTAAGTACTACTATACTTGTAAACACTATTCAAATGTAAGCACTGCGCAGCACTGTTTTCACTGAAAATCTTCCTCGTAACTTTTAGAAACGGCACACTGCTAGAGCTGAGTTTTCATCTCGTACAAACTGCTTCAACACGAATATTCAGAGATAAGAATGTAACTAATTTAATCCACCCACCTCTGCGTTGCAATTTCACGGAAAAATCCTAGGCACTCTCTAGCACTATTTTTTATTCCAATGATTAATAATTTCCTTTTGAATTTCGCTCACATCAACAACTCTCCTATGAAGTCCACGAGGGACATTGCGACGCATTTTCGAAACGATTTAGAAGAATTATGGTCTAGAAATTTCTGAATAGCGAAAAGGCACTCTTCGTCATCTGATTACGTGACTTCCGCCATTCTCAAGTTTGTCTTAAAAACATGTGCTCGAGTTTTGAAGGAGTCTTCCATTTTTGCCTTCGGCTGTAAAATTGTACTGCCAGTGGAGTGAAATACCTGCGTATTAGAAGTTTTTATTAACTTGTGTGTCAGCGATAACAGTGCATGTATGTATATCCTTCATGGATCCATGAGGTGTGTTTCGTAACGATGGTGATTCGGAAAGAGATTGTATCCTCTATAAGAATAAGAAGGGGTACTAATTTGAATTAGTGAATCTGGGCGAGAGATTACTTAAGGAGGAAACGTAAGTTATTGTTTCCCTGTTTTTATTCTAACAGTTTATTTAAACACCAAAGCAAAACCCAAGAAAACTACACCAATCATTTGAAATACCGATGAAACCACAATTTAAAGTTTTATTAAAGTAGAGAAAATTTTAAAAATAATATAGTAAGTTAATTTGATGATCAGTTATCCACACTTCTCGTTAGAATTAAATCATTCAATGACCTTCTTAAGAATTCTTCACTCATAAATATCATCAGCAATAGTCTAATCTTCTATAACATCCATCCCCACTATATATAAAATTGTAATCTTGGTTTTTCTGCGTTTCTCAACAGCTTGAAGAGTTATGAGGAGACTGAACCTGAGGAAACAGATGGAATTCGGAGTTAAAAACACCATTTATCTTCGGCTGGAATCGTAAAGAAAAGAATTTCAGAATTCCTTGATGAATAACACAGCAATTTCAGTGGCATAAAATATCTCTTTGTAATCTTGGTCACTAGATAATCCATATTTCTTAGCTTTTTGTTGACAATGAGCTAAGTAATACCACAGGACGTTATTACAGGTAATGTGAATGTCCATCTTTGCTTTTCGATAAAAGAGATAAGTTGTTATACTTCTGGATGATTCTCTTGAAAGAGTCAACATTATTGCTAGGTTCATAATATAAAATCAATCATTACTAATGTCATAATATTCAGAGATTACAAAATTAAATTTAATGTGAGTTAATATCTACCTACCTAAATAAAGGTAATTCCCAAATTAGATGAATTTTTGCGTTTTAGCTATGTTTACATCATGGAATTACTCTTAATTATATTAGGTAGGTATTATGTAAATTTAAATTCTCAGATCGTCACTCACATTCCTTTGTTAAATGATCTGTATATCTATATAATAATTACATTCTTGAATATAATATTAAAAAAACATTTTATTTTTTATCTGGTCATTTTAAAAAATAGTTATTGGTAAATTGAAATCTTTGGTGAGCAGTCTAGTTGATACACCCAATTGGTTGTGTAACATACGAGGATTATAATAAAATATTTTCAAAGTAAAATTCTTATTCGGTTAATTTTTAAATTTAAAATAAATTGGATCGCGCTAAAATCAGCTTTATTTCGATGTTTATTATAAATTACGTAAAAAGTTTAACATAAGGATGTGGGTCTATGGAAATTTCCACTTCGCCGACCAATCAGAGCGCAGCATTTGGTTCAACGTTTATTTCAAAGGTTTAAACTTCAGTTGTTGCGGAGACGTCACCCAGTGTGGAGGTGCTGCCGGAACTATTTACGACAAACCGTTAACTATTGAATTATAGAAGTATAATAGTTTCGAAATTGAGTGTGTGCGAAAATTTTCAAAGTGTGACCTTATTACAGTTTGATGAATTTCATTCGAGAAATATATATTCTTTAAACTTCTTACTTCTTTAGTGCTAAAGGTGAAATTTTCGTATTGAGGCGTAAAATATCCTTTCGTTCGCAATGCTAAATCATTTTGTGAATGACGTGCTACGGCCTTGACAGTCAGCTGCTTCTCAATATATACTTTCTTTTCCTTAATCTTGAATTTCAGTTTAACGTGTTATACATTCCATTAGTCAACAATCTTCCTTTAAGTCTTGATTCACGAAAAGATCAGTTGAGATATATTCCCGTTTGCGTTTGAAATAATTAAATTAGTGAATCTGCTATGCGATAATACCCTTATATCTTCGCTTTGGTACACCACCTAGTCTAAAGATGTCGCTTTGGAGTTACTAGTTTAGCGATTTGAACCGGCGTCTGCTTGCGCTTGTACATTAAGCCCACAATACATTACGGAAATAATTAATTAAATTTTTATTTTTCTTTTTCATGTTTCGAGGAAGTGAATTCTCTCTCTTTTGGATGATTCTTCGAGGTGTCTAGGATGTGAAAACGAAAGCTTGTTCAAAGATGGATAATCAGAAGATTGACTTCCGGATTCCCGAATTAGGTTAGTTATTTTCATAGTTATATCTTCTGACATATTGTTTAACGGCCTTTGCAATTGTTTTGTTTAAACCATTAGTACTCTCTAATTTTTAATAGTGCGAGAGTAGCATAGTATTAACGACGCAGTAAATTTCCAAATGCGTTCCTTATGAAGTTATTATATGGATTCATACCTCATTTAAGTCTTACAATTAAATGTTATTTTCTTTAAATTTTAAATTAACTCAGAACGGTTTATCGATTAAAAGCAAAGCTTCCGACGTGTGTTTGTTGCGAGAGGATTTCTTTAATATTATGCCAGAGTATATAGATATTTTTAAATTGCCTGGTACGACAAAAGGATTTAGAAATTTAAATACATAACCATGATGCTTAGGATTTGAAAGAATACTTCAACGGGGCCTTGTATTTTAGGTTAATATTACTTTTTCGACATTGCTCATCCGTCTGTCATATTAATTAACCCTTGCGTATAAGATAGTTGACCTTTGTTGTTTCCTTATATTTCTTTCTCAACAACCTATTTACCCCTTTATTTCGTAATACAGCTAAGAATATTAGGCCCCAACTTACTTGATTGAACTATATTTTATTTATAAAGTCACCTGTTTCGTTGATGTAACGAATATATACAAACATGCTCAAAAACATCAATATATGTTTTTCTTTCTGAAATGGTCGTTCAATTTTCTTCCATCAAACCGATAGGATAGTTTTTACCAGATATACATAATGATTTGCACTTCTAACATAGTTACGGCGTCACTTGTCTATAAATTATGTATCTACATTTTGTTAATTTTTAGGGCTTTATTTTATTTTTCGAAAATAAATTAGCGAGCTCGCAAGGTCATGAGGATTCGAAAGAGCATTATAAAACGAGAAATTCAATTGTTATGTAAATACACATGAATTAAATACGAGTTTGACGATTAAATGTGGATTATCTTAAACTTGTAATCCAATTTAGTTACTTTAAATTCAAGATTACTGGTTTAATTTGATTATCTAATTGAATATAACTGCAATATGTAATCGATATTCTTTGAGCACTGCGTATTTAGCATTTAAATTCGCGGAAGCAAGTCGCCGGCGCCGTGGTAAAAGTGAATGCCATTCGGTCGCTGTGATTTCCCTTTTATTACCCCCGTTTTAACTCAGGATCTACCTTCAAAATATTTAGATTACTTGCTTTACTTTCTCTTTTTTCTTATCATAACTTGAGAATTTTAAGTACAGGAACGTGGTATCACCTTGAGGATTATGTATTACTCAACACACTTCCACTGCTAGGTTTTTCAAATATGTCATTCAAGAATTTGTTAGATTTACACCTTCAGGTTTTTTCACAAGTTCAAGGTCATGTTTTTCTTAAAGGTTATCTTATGATTTTATTGATATTCATCACTGTCCCTGAAAATTTGTTACTTTAATTACCTGATTGTTAGCATTCCACCTATCCTTTGTCTTATATCCAACACCAAAGATGGCGCTGAAATAGTGCTATCATATAACGGACATTCTAATTTTAAACTTATCCGTTATAAAATATACCTGCTTATGGGCGTTTAGTACAGTACTTGTCTGAATGAAATAAATTGATGTTTTACTGATTTGTAGTTTTCTATTTTTCCAGGTTTTAAAAGCTGAACTTTCAATCCCCTCATCGATGGGCCTCTGCTGTACTTCGTTTCGATAGGCAATGTCCACGGATTGACCTTCGCGGAAGAAACGTGAGGAAAGAAAATTGATCAATGTCGTAAGCACACTTAATACTCATACCTTTAATTAATTTTATTGAGATTTTTTCGTCATGTAATGGCGCTTGTAAATATTTTGAATGTCGCCGTTCAAGTGAAAGAATGCTTGCTTGAAATAGTTTGGAACCTTTGAAAAGCACTGTGTAACCTATTGATTTTAGGGTGTTTTGGGGGATAATCGGTAGTAGTTGAAGCTGAGAGAGTGCATGAAGCTGCGATATTACTGCTAGGGATGTGAAAGTATAGGAACGAGTTTTAATAAAGTAACTCTGTTTTTTTTAAGTTAGTCACTGCGAAAAGGCATTCCAAATGAAAGCGAATTGATGAGGGAGTTCTTACTCGAATGCTCTTCCTCTCTGCAAAAAATGTTTAATTGAAGTGTAGAGTTGGAGTTATTCAAGATTACGATAAGCAATTATCTCTAACTTTCTAATGTACAGTCCTGGCCAAAATAAACGCAGCACCGGCCATAAGGATCGCTTGGGAGGTGCTGCGTTAATTTTGGCCAGCAGTGTACATATAGCGTGAGTTTTTCAATTTTATAAACTAGGAAATATCTCGAGGAAACCGTTCCCTGTATTTACAGCGAGATTATAGGTCAACTGCTGCAGCAAATTATTCTTCTCCATATTAGTTTTTAGCATCATAATAAAGAAGTTGTTTACTGCAGCGCGAGTTAATTGTATAACGAAAATTAACCTTAAGTATAACTGTAGTTATTCATTGGTGCGGATAGTAATTTTTAAACAAGAGCTGGACATAACTTGGATGTCCATAATTCCATATTTATTAATTCTATACCATAATTCAGATGGTTCTTTTTTGCTAGAAGTTGCAGTATTAGATTTATAAGTATCGATATACGTTTTGAAGTACAATTATGTCCTGTCGCAATATGGTTCCTTCTTTTCCCCTTCATCTCGACTGGCAATAAGTTGACACTAACTTACAGTATCTATGTAACTCGTCCTCGTTATAATTGAATCATATAAAAGTATTAATAGACTTTCTTATCAAATATCACAAGCCCTGTTGAAACTTGTTGCTGGAAATCATCCCACCCTGATAGAATTAGGCTGTTTGTACATGATCATAGATATTATATCACTTTTAGTTCTCTTATAGATATTATATCGTTTTAATGAATATTATTCACACTCTATGTAAGCCTTTTTAGATAGAACTAGAACAAGTTACACGATCAATTTGAGGTACTCACGAGCCATATAATTTGTTGATATTTGCAAATATCGTTCCGAAACATTCATTGCACATATTTAAGGAACATATTGCCGTCGTTTGAGAAAGGAACTCAGCCGTAGTGAAACAAATGGACATTAATTTGGCGAATTTGTGCGTGAAAGTGATTTTCATTGGCTGAGGCGGACTTCAGTCCTCAAGCTGCTCTTTCCAAAATTCGAACACCTCGTTATAGCTTCGAATTATTCAAATAATTCGTTTTTTTACCTTTACCGCAGGAATGTTAAAATGGGAATCTTTAACCTCTACTTAGCGAATGCATGCTTTATAATATTATTCAGTGGACGACGCTGTCGTTCCACATAACTATTCGCAACTCAAGTGCATACCTATGGTAAAGCATGCTCTTCGGCATTAATATATATTCGCTGTCGAATCAACGATTGGTATGAAATGGAATAATAGAAGGTACTAGGCAATTTCCTCACATTTTCATAGCTTTTTATGGTCGTTGAGTCAATTCTCTGCAACTCGATCGTTTTTTAAGATTTTGCTTACGCGTTTCCATAATTATTCCAATATTCTGACCTCTCCGTTTGCCTTTTTCACTCTTTCGTATCTTGCGGACAAGGAGGTGGGATAACAGTGACCGCCGACAGAAGATACAAATACATTGCGCTCTGTCAAACGTAAGCTAAGGTAATGCGTGTATGAAAAGCCCTTCACATAGAGAAAGATCGATTGATTTAGATTTTTATTGGAAATTCATCTCTATTAGAGTGTAATTTCACATTTATACTATTTCTTAAACTATATTCTTAAATTCTTTCATAGGATATCGTTCTTGAATATTATGAACCTTAGCTGCAGAACTTCACAATTCTTAGCATCTCTTTTAATTCTATTTCTTTTCCTTTCCTAACTACTAGATTTAGCTATGGTACATTTCTCCATTTGCCACTTATAAACGCATACCTTTTCGCGTTTACTCTTAATATCCATAAAAGGAAAAGTTAACAGGTCTTCTGAGCAACAGCCATAACATTCAGCGATGTAAGTTATTAACCCGAAGTTTAGATAGAATTCTATGATGATATTCATCAGCAGACGTAGATTTTTCGCTATCACTGAACTAGTCATAGTTAAGCGCTTAATTTGGGTAGCCATGATATCTTTCGATGGGGCTTGTTGCTTTGCTTCGTGAGTCATAAGAATAAACTTTCGCTTTCCCGCCTCGTTCTAATTATCTGTACAGAGAAGTGAGAGTTACTTGCATATAGAGCTTTCCCTTTCCGCTCATTTTTCAGTGATATTCTTTTCAAAATTAGCGATCAATATTTTGTGAAGAGTTTCGTTTATCTCAATGTTTTGTTTCAACGACATTGGATTCTTTCGCTTTGGTTGTCATTGTTCAAGGCGATCTATTACCTACCTCTGACGAACCAAGGAATTTAAAGTACATTACAAAGTATCACGTAGACTATAGCATAAACGCGCATAAACGTTAATAAATATCACCCTTAAGTACTTAGTTAATATGTAGTTCAAGTTAACTTAATATCACTCGAATGCGTACTGTAATAGTAGGAAAATTTATATCTCTAGCCTCTCCTTACATTGTGATATTTCGGTTTAGTTTGAGGGAAACCAAGTTCAAAAGGTATCATCATAACCCAATCCAAACTCGAACCAGTGGAACATCAAATACCTTCGAATTTAATTCTCTTGGATGAGAACGTCAACCAGATCATAATCGTGCTAATTCAGAAATTCTTCTATACTAGGACTTGATTGTTTTTGATTAAGTTCCTTCCCAAGAGGTTCCATCGTAGGAAGCATTGATGAGGTACTAAATTCAGGGATTCTATTGTGTAGTTTTCCAAGAGTGGATATAAAGTATGATAATTTTGCATGATTTTCTCTTGCCAATATTATCGCTAGCTTCGTCTCATAAAATCAGGGTGTACTCATCTCATTGTCATGAAGTGATATTCCACGATTAAAAAGTAAATGTTATAACAGTTATTGTTTTTATAAAATAAATATATCTCACATTTTCGATCAAATTTTTACGTTTTTATTATAATAACATGATTTCTTTATTTATCCTTATAACATTATACTCCGATTAAAATTTGCAGATCGATGCATATTTTGTCCCGTTTCATTATTGCCATACCTTCACACGATACAAAACATTATTTGCATATAATATTTAATTTATTTTTATTCGAGTTTTTTCACAAAATATATTAGCAGAATTATATATTTGGCAGAATTTATTTAACTATGAGTCATAACGTAACCCAAGGGAAACGAGAAATCTAAGCAGATTATTATCAAAGAGTGAAAAAATAATATGAATTTTCCAATATCTTTAAAATTTAAATTGAATTGTTTTGCGCTTAATTAAATCTAATTTCGGTGGTGATAATTGTTAAATAAAACTATTAATATTAGGGGATAAACAGGGAGTAAATGATAGTTGAATCAACGACCAATCACAGCACTGTATTTGGTAACGGTTATTCTAAAGGTTTAAACTTAAGTAATGTCGCCCAGGAGGAGTTGCTGCCGGTCTTATATTCGACAAAAACGTTCAAAGTCGAATTGTAGAAGGACAGTAGGTTCGAAACCGAGCGTATTCAAAAAAAAATTTGAAGTTTAGATTAATTAATCTTTGATCAATTTTATTAGAAAAGTGTATATTCATTAAAATAGTGGTTATTTCCTGACTTAAAGATTTTCGTGGACTTCGTCGGGGATCTCATATATTTGGTAAGTAAGTTCATCATCATAAATTACTCTAGATTAAGTTTTAATGGTTTATTTTTTCATTTGAGTGCAAAAAATATTACTTGGATTCTTATGGAAAACACATACTGTACGGGTTAGCAGATAGGGTGTTCTAGCTGTTACATTGACAGTTTAGTCAGCTATTTTAGCGTCGATGTTATCTTTATTTTAACCTTGAATTACAATTAAACGAACTTCTATGATTCAGATTCCATTTCCCTTAGTTTTCATGAATCCATCCTCCAGACTTAGGGGTATGTTTTTATCTCCAGAAATCGAATTAGATTATTCACATTATTTTATAATTAATAAAAATAGAGGGACAAAAAAACATTACGTAATGTTTTATAAAATAATTCTGGATTAGTAACGGATGTCAATAGCTGATATCATATCAATATTGGATTAAAAATTAGCTTGAGTATTATTCTTGAATAATAGGTACATACAGATTCTCTCTAAAAAGGTACATTTTTATTTTCACTCTAGAATCCTGAGTTCATTCAGTTACGAATTCTTATTATTTAAATAAACTTCTGTCTAAGATGATTGCTATCACAGCGTTTGGTCTTCAACTGAACCACTGGAGTTGAATGTCTGATTTGATTATTCATAATATATTCTAATGACTCCAGTAAATACTTTCTGCTATTCTTGAAACGGATGTCATGAAAAATATTCGAATTTGAATTGATGAATAGTTATTCTTGATCTTGCTTATTCATATACTAATAATATTTGATTTCGCTTTGAAATTTTTATTGGATTCAAATAATGATTTTAAATTAGTAATAAATGAGCAGTTTGTAGTGTTTTTGGTAGATATTCTTCAAATTATATTTCTCTCCTTGAACAATATTCTCTGTAAGTACTAAAGTAAATTGGGCTTCTTTCTTTCACAAGTTCCGAAGAAGTGAATTCTCTCACTTTTGGATGATTTATTTCGGTTTCAGTGGAGTGATGTCCACAGGGCTTTCAGCCGAGAATGATCAAGCGGCATATTGCGATTGCCCCATATAGTTTAGTTATTTTTAAATGGTATTTTTAGAATATTAAAGAAAGAGCGAGATATTTGAGATTTAAAAGAATTTCATGGGACCTGTTACTTCAATAGAGGGGGTGAGGCTACCGGATTGTCATGTAAACAGCTCGTTTGCCTTTAGCAGAAGTGGTCTCGGGTTCGATTCCCAGTGAGAGCCGATGCACGAAATGACCTAAGCTGTGAAGCACTTTCAACAATATTACTCGTAATAATACGTCAAGGAGGAGTTATATTATTAGCGTGATCAGTTATATTATCTTTTCCAATATTCCTCAACGGTCTGGCACGTAAAAAAACCATTACTCAATCATAAAAAAGTGAAAAGGAGTGCAACGATTCAGCGTGAGATGATTAATTCATGGATGGAAAATAGAAAACATTGAGTATAATTTGAATAAAATGTACAGTAAAGTATATATTCAAATATACTACTAAAGTTATAACTTACTAAGTAAGTACTAAGTAAAAAATATGCTCAAAAACACACTATACTCAATCAAATATTGAGTAATGTGTCCAACATTATTATGAGTGTTATTATTGCTATTATTTTAGTATTTTTGGATTAACACAGATTTTTTGTTTTCGAATTACTATTTTATTAACTGTTTCCTTATTTCTTCTTTAGAATCTCACTTTCCTTCATTTTGGAAGAGCGGAGTAAGAACACAGAGATACGGAGGACAGATATTCTGCCCAGGGATGGAACGCAAAAGTACAGAAGGAATTAAACCTTTTTGCTATTCGTTTTTGAGTATGACCAGTAAATCGTATATTTAGATTGAACATAGTGTTTTCGGTTTTTGAAACAAAACTTCAATTAGTGTTTTTCATTTATTTCTCGAATACACGCCTAAATTAGTTCTCCATCATGGAAGTGCAGATGAGGAGCGCAGAGGTACTGAGGAGAGGTATTCTGTCCAGGGATGGAATTCAAAATACAATGAGTATAATTTTAATCTAATGTTAATACTACTCATACACAAGTATGGTAGACAGCGCGTTCTTTAAATTATCATAGTGTTTCGGTTGTTCAGATAAAGTTTTATTAATTATTTTTCAATTTATCCTTCAGAAATACGCTCGGAACTTTTCAAAATCATGGAAATGCGACAGTAAGAATGCAGAGATGCTGCGGAGAGATATTATGTCCAGGAATGGAATTTAGAATACAATGAGTATAATTTAAGTCTAATGTTAATGCTGCTCATATTGTAGTATGATCGATGCTTTGTTCTTTTAATTAAGATAGTGTTTTTGTTTTCAAGATAATGCTTTATTAATTATTTTTATATCTATCCTTCAGATATACGATCGTAACTTTTCAAAATCAAGGAAGTGCAAGAGTAGGAATGCAAAGATGCTGCTGGGAGTTAGTCGGTTCAGGGTTGGTATTCGAAATACAATGAGTATAATTTGCATCTAATGTTAATACTACTCATTTACAAGTATGGTAGATAGCGCGTTCTTTAAATTATCATAGTGTTTCGGTTGTTCAGATAATTTCTTATTAATTTTTTTTTTAATTTATCTTTCAGAAATACGCTCGGAACTTTTCAAAATCAAGGAAGTGCGAGAGTAGGAATGCAGAGATGCTGCAGAGAGATTTTCTGTCCAGGGATGGAATTCAAAATACAATGATTATAATTTGAATCTAATTTTAATATTTCTCAAATAAAAGTATGGTTATTTTAATTAACATAGTGTTTCGGTTTTTCAGATAATGTTTTATTAATATTTTTTTAATTTATCTTTCTGAAATACGCTTGAAACCTTTCTCAATCATGGAAGTGCGAGAATGGGAATACAGTGATTCTGCGGGGAGTTATACGGTCCATGGAAGGAAAACGGAATACGATGAGTAAATATTGAATTGACGGGGACAAAGTTGTGCTGCCCCGGCGGAGGATGGCATCGGGACCAATTTGAGATTGGGAAGAATAAAATTAAAACTACCTTATGAAATAACATTCGTGGCTCTTGAATTGAACTTAAGTTTCCTCGTGCAGTGCACATATTCCAATTATATAATTACATTAAAAACTATTTAATGAACAATCAATTGATCAGTTCGGTGAACCTTTTAACTATGTATACTATTTGAAGCTTTTCCAACTTTTAATCTTTAATGTTACTAATGCTAATGCAAGGTTAAAAAATATTTTTGAAAGTTTATGTTTTGTGTATCTCTTCGTTTCTATTCAATCTGTAAAGATAAATTAAGTTTATTGATATATGCACATCTTCATATATAACACGTAAGATGAATAAAAAGTGAAATATTATCTTTTTCTTCCGAGCCAAAATATATTTCAAATCATGTATAGTTTAAAAATTGTAAGGCCAGAACTTGTATAGTTTCCCATTACATGAAATGTATATGTAATACTAATATAAAAACGACCTAGCACCCTGAACCTAAATAACTATTGCAGAATGTATAGATTTCTAAGGGTATGTAAGGATAGATGATGTGTAAGTTATATATTCTATATTCTGGTACTTTTCAATGTATTGCTGATAATATTCCTCTGAATAAATCTCATTAGGATGGGGGAGAAAAAGTATAGGATGAAAGAGGTTGGTTAATAGAGGGATGGAAAGGAGTGAAGGGTATGTGATGGGAGGAAGGGAAGGAGGAGGGCAACAAAAAAATTGAGGTGGAAGGTAAGAGGGTCGGAACGGAAAGGGTGGGAAGAAAGAGGGTGGGAATTGAGAGGCTTATAAGGGATAGTGTGGGAAGCGAGAGGATGAGAAGGGATATGGTGGTAAGGGATAGGCTGGGAAGGGAGAGGGTGCGAAGGTAAAGGGTGGGCAGGGTGATATCGGAAAGGGAGAGGATGGGAAGGAATAGGGTGAGAAAGGAGAGGGTGGGAAGGGAGTGGGAGGGAAGGGTGAAACGGGGACGCGAGAGGGTAGGAAGGCACAGGGCGGGAAGAGAGCGTTGGAATGGAGTGGGTGGGAAGGAAGGGGGTCGGAAGGGTGATATGGGGAAGGAAGAGGGTGGGAAGGATAGGTAGGGAAGGTAGGGGGTGGGTAGACAAAGTGTTGGAATGGAGTGGGTGGGAAGGGAGCGGGTGGTAAGGGAGAGGGTGGGAAGAAAACGGGTTGGAAGTGAGAGGGTGATAAGGGATAGAGTGGGAAGCAAGAGGATGAGAAGTGATAGGGTGGTAAAGGATAGGCTGGGAATGGAGAGGGTGCGAAGGTAGAGGATGGGAAGGGAGAGGGTAGAATGTGACGGGGTTAGAATAAAGTGATTGGAATGGAAGAGGGTGGGAATGGATAGGGTGTGAAGGATGATAGGGTGGAATGGGAAATGGTGGGAAGGTAGAGGTTTGATAGTATCCCCTTCCTATCCTCTCCCTTCCCAACCTTTCCCTTCCCATTTTTTCCCTTCTATGCCCTCCGTTCACACCCCCTCCTTTCCCCTTCTCTCCCTCCCACCCTGTCCCTACCATCCCTCTCCCTTCTCGCCCATTCCCTTCCAACCAACTCCCTTCTCACCCTCTTTCTACCCACCTTCCCCCTTCCCACCCTCTCCCATCCCGCCCTCTTCCTTCCCACCTTTCCCTTCCAACCCTCTCCCTTCCCACCATCTCCCTTCCCGCCATGACCCTTCCCACCCTATCCCTTACCGCCCTCTCCCATCCCACCCTCTTCCTTACCACCCGTTCCCTTCCCATCCTCTCCCATCCCACCCTCTCCCTTCCCGCCCTCTCCCTACCCACCCTCTCCCTTACCAACATCTCCCTTCCTACCCTCCCCTTCCCACCCTCTCCCATCGCACCCTCTCCCTTCCCGCCCTCTCCCTTCTCACCCTCTACCTTCCCGCCTTCTCCCTTCTCACCCTATCCCTTCCAGCCCTCTCCCTACCCACCCTCTCCAATCCCACCCTATCCCTTCCCGCCCTCGCCCTTCTCACACTCTGCCTTCCCACCACCTCCCTTCTCACCCTTTCCCTTCCCACCCTCCCCCTTTCCACCCTCTCCCTTCCTCCTCTCCCTTCTCACCCTCTCCCGTCCCACGCTATCATGTCATTATAATCAACCTCATCCTTCCTGTACCTTCTCTCCCTCTTCCCCATGAGATTTATTCAGAGGAAAAGCATCAGCAATACAATGAATGTTTACAGAATATATAAATTATACATGTCCCATCCTTACACTTCCTTATATATTTATACATTCTGCAATAGTTTATTTGGTTCAGGGTGCAACGTAATTTTTATATTCGTATTATATACATTGGAAGTATTTTTGAAACTGTAGAAGTTCTGGCCTTACAATTTTTAAACTATACATGATTGAACATATATTTTGGTTCGTAAGAAAAAGATAATATTTCACTACATATACTTACTACATCTTACATGTTTTCTATAAAAATGTGCCTAGATCAATTAAGAAGTGTATTCTTTAAAGATTGAATAAACACCAAATAGATACACAAAACATAAACTTTGAATAATATTATATAACCTTGCATCACCATTAATCACATTGAATATTAAAATATGAAAAAAATTCGAGTAATATACATAGATAAAAGTTCACTGATTTGTTCAATTTATTGTTTATTAAATAGTTAAGAACTTAATTATGTGATTGGATTGTGCAGTGCGCGAAGATACTTCAGTTCACTTCAAAAGTCACGGATTTTATTTCTCAAGGAAGTTTTTATTTTATTCTTTCCAATCTTAAATTGGTCCCGATGCCGTCCTCCGCCGTACCAACACAACTCCGTCTCCGACGCCGTCCTTCGAGAAAAAAAATATCTTTATGATTCATCAAAAACAAAACTTAGTCAATGACACACGTTTTCCAGCACTTTTGTATCACATAACCGGAGATTCCACAAAGTACAACAGTCTGTTATAACGCAATGTAAACAAAAATTAAATTCAGGGTGCGTCTTAAATTAGAGATTCCCCATGTTTCACTGTTATATTTCCACTATCTTATCTGCAATTTAATAACTAAGTATCTTTACTGAATACTCTCATTAGTGATACATGTGTTGACCGAAAATTATGAAGATCATTATTTAAAAACATACTAAATAAATACTAAGCGTGTTTTAGCGAAAACATTAGAGCTACAGGTTTATCCAGTGGAAGATAATGATGAAATAACACATCAATATGTAACTTACCCAGATTTTCATGTTGTATGATTCCTTTATAATTAAATTCTTTTTCAGACATTTCGCGAAAAAAAGTTAAGGAGCCATCCAACGCAGGAATCTTGCAGGCGGAACATTTGCATTAAGACCAGTAAGACTTTGAGAATAGAAATTAATTGATGAAGTATCTCTTAACCTGCATTATCATGCTCGAAAACAATGATTTGAACGTTAGCAATTACCAAGCGTTTCGAAAGCTTTGGAAAACATCGAGTATCTTATATAGCACAACTAACAAAGACAAAATAAAATTCGATTATAAAAATGAATCTTTGATACTGCAAATGAAATCCGATCAAATCCTTCATCTGCAAATAACGAAAGGTAGGTAATTTTAAGAATGATGGTTATCAATATCGCGGATGTCCTACCTCGCTGTCATTGAAACCACATGTAATGCATATATTAACGAACTAAATCTACGTTTCCGTTCATTTACATCTTTAAGTTAGAAATTGGTCATGGCCGAAAGGGTAAAATACCAAGGAGTAAACTGATAGAAACTCCATCTTTCTTGTGCGAACAGTCGTTAGGAATATTGATAAGAAACAATGATAAATTTACTGCCTCGTATATTTCTCTGCATTCATCTGTATCCGATTAACTTAAAGAAACTCCAGTCGCGTATGTTACGACGAGCGGTATTAAAGACTTAAAACACGCCCTAGTCACACTACAGACTCGTGAGAGAGTAACTCAAACAAACTGATGATGTTTACAATGTCGGAGATTGTATTTGAAAACAAGATCTTGAACTTGTGAAAAGACCCTGAAGTGAAAATGGCACGAACCAGTGGCTACCAATGCGAAAATATTCTAGGAATGGAAGTAATTGATATTTGAGGAAGAATCGACCTTGAGGTGGTTCCTGAACGACATGTTCTTGAGCTCTGCTAACAAAGGTTACTGAAAGTGAGTGTATCTCTGTGTATAGAAAGAAATTAAAGTTGATATTACAGCTGAAACGGAAGGGATGAAAGGGAAAACATATTGGATTAATGCCATCTTTAACCACGCCGACATTATGTAACTATTATTTAAAAATAATACGCAATCTAAGTTTGTATTTTATATTCATAAAAAGGTATACAGAAAATATGATTTGAAAGATAACTAATCGAAAAAAACAATTAAGATTCAAATATAAACCCCATTGATATGACATCAGCTATTGATATCCGTTACTTATCTCTAAATAATTTCATAAAATATTACGTAACTTTTTTTATTCGTCTGTTCTAATTACTTATAAATTATTGTGAAAGATCTAATTCGACCTCTGGTGAGAAAAACTTCGACCCCAAAGTTTGGTGATTCACGAAAACTAAGGACAAATGGAATCTAAATCATAAAGGTTCGTTTAACTGTAATTAAAGTTATAGAAAAAGAAAGATAACATGGACGCGAAAAATAGCTGACTGTACTATCTATCGCTGTTCGAATTTGGGATAGAGCGGCTTGAGGACTGAAGTCCGCCTCAGCCAATGAAAATCACTTTCACACACAAACTCGCAAAATCAATTGCCATCTGTTTCATTACGGCTGGTTTCCTTTCTCAAACGACGGCTATATGTTCCTTAAATATGTCTAATGAAAATTTCGGAACGATATTTGCAAATACCAACAAATTATATGGTTCGCGATTACCTTAAATTGATCGTTTCACATGGGCTACTTCTATCTAAAAAGGCTTACATAGAATCTGAATAATATTCATTAAAACGATTTAAAATTTACAGTAAACATGAGATAGAATATTTATCTACAGAAAGTGATATAATATTTATGCTCATGTAGAAACAGCTTAATTCTATAAGGGTGGGGTAAATGCCAGCAACAAATTTCAACAGGGCTTGTGACATAATTGATAAGAAAGTTTATGAATTGTTTTATCTCATTAAATTATAACGTTTACGACTTACAAATACACTGTAGGTTAGTTTCAGCTAATGGCCAGTCGAGATGAAGGGGAAAAGAAGGAACCATATTTCTACAAGACATAATTGTACTTCAAAACGTATATCGATACTTATGAATCTAATACTGCTACTTCCAGCAAAGAAGAACCATCTGAATTATGGTATAGAATCAATAAATATGGAATTATGGAAACCATTCGAGTTATGTTCAGCTCTCGTTTAAAAAAAAATACAATCAGATCATTGAATAAGTACGGTTATACTTAAGTTTAATAAAGAGAAAGGCACCAGATGAATTATAGTTTTTGTAATACAATTTACTCGCGAGGCAATAAACTACTTCTTTACTCTGATGCTAAAAAAAACGAATATAGAGAATAAAAATTTGCTTACGTAGTTGACCCATATTCTCGCTGTAAATAGGCGGAAAGATTTCCTCGAGTTATTTCCTATTTTATAAAATCGAATAAGTATAGTTATATGTACATTGGCAAATTAGAGATAATTTCCTATCATAATCTTGAATAATTCGAGCTCTACACTCAAATTGCACATTTTTTGCAGAGCGGAAGAGCATTCGAGTAAGAACTCCCTCATCATTTCGCTTTGATTTGGAATGCCTCTTAGGATTGTCTAACTTAAGAAAGCAGATTTACTTGAAAAAAAAGAAACTCGTTCCAGTACTTTCACATCCCTAACAGTAATATTGGAGCTTCATGGACTCTCTAAGGTTCAACTACTACCGATTATCTTGCAAAACACATTAAATTCAATCAATTACACAGTACTTTTCAAAGGTTCCAAACTATTTAAACCATGCATTATTTCATTTGAACGGCGAATTAAAAAATATTTACAAGAGCCATTGCATGACGAAGAACTCTCAATTATATATAATTAAAGGTTAGAGTATTATTGCGCTTACCAAATGGATCAAATTTCGATCCTCACGTTTCTTCCGCGAAGGTCATACCGTGGACATTCTCTTTCGAAACTAAGTACAGCAGAGGCACATCGATGAGAGGATTGAAAGTTCAGCTTTTAAAACCTGGAAAATAGAAACACCAAATCAGTAAAACATCAATTTATTTCATCCAGACAAGTACTGTACTCAACGCCCATGAGTAGGTATATTTTATAACGGTTAAGTTTAAAATTAGAATGTCCGTTATATGATAGAACTATTTCAGCACCATCTATGGTGTTAGATGTAAGACAAAGGACAAGTGGAATGCTAACAATCGGGTGATTAAAGTAATACATTTTCAGGGACACTGAAGAATATCGAAAAAAATCACAATTTCGATTTCCTCAGATGAGATAGCGGCGATCCATTTTGGGATTGGGGAATTTTAAAGAAGCATTAATTTTAATCAGAGGCTCAAGGAATAGTGAAAAGCATGATTCCTATTTAACAGAAAACTAAACCAAATATACATCGCATGGAGATAAGAACACCGTTAAATCTCTACGATGGAATTGCAAGAATTGAAATATAAGAAATCTAAACTTTGAGCATGAATGTGTGTAGTTTGAATCAGCATGGAGCGCTACCAGATTTTTTCAAATACTGGTTTCCGATAATTTTTCCGGACGGATAGTTCAAACAGCGAGTGTGTAGGAGATTCCCGTTTTCGAGTCCCACATGCGTCAAAAGTTTCCTCTTGCGCTATTTCTTTTAAATTCACAAGTGTTACAATTATGGAATTCGGTACTTAAGTATTTATTGAATCATCTATTGAGGAATTTTGCTGACATTTATTGAACATTCGATTTTTATCATTTTAGCTTTTAATAACTATGTATTGATTTCTTGTGTTTCAATGTAACTTTTCCATGTTTATACCATATTTATAGATAATTTTTATTATTTCTTAATATTTTATACAGTATATGCATATTACTTTTTATCATACTTGTCTGCTGTATTAATAATGTTAAAATGGGCTATTTTATTCTTTTATATAACATTTATGTAATTTAAATATTAGTGTACATAATTATATTAACATATACTTCTGAAATATCTGCAAAACTTGAAGGGAACAAAGGGGGAACGAAAAGGAGGCAGGCGGGGCTCACCTGCCCCCTGGTGACCTGGTCCCAGGGATCGTGTCTCTCAGGGAGGGGAAGTCTCAGGGAAGGGGGGTCCCAGGGGAAGGGGATGCTGGGAAAGGGGGGTCCCAGGTAAGGGTTCTCCCATGGAGGGGGGGAGTCCAGGGGAACGGAGTCCCAACCGTCTACGGAGAAGGCCCAACGTATTTTCAACAAAATAAATGTAATACTTACATGTCGATTGGAATGCTGGCTCTCCCTTGCCTGGATATCTCTTACTCATCCATATACCACCTCTCATGTGTTGAGACTAATGAATCTTCACTTTTAGAAATAAAATTTACTCCTATAATAAATGAGAAAATGAAAAAATATAATTCTATGAAATAGCAAATATATCCTAAATCAGTTACCGTTTAAAGAGGAGAAAGACCGTATCTTCAACAACACAAATACAATGTTTACGTGTCCATTGGTCTACTGGCTCTCTCTCTCGCCTTGATGTCTACTTTTCCTCCAATAACGTCCTCTTACGCTCGGAGAAAGATTAATCTTCGCCTTCAAAAAAAGAATATGTTCATGAAAAAAAGGATGAAGTTAACATATAATTTTAGTATATAGACAATATATTATAATCAGTTCCCTTTAAGGGGGTGTTCTCATGTAACGGCCGTTTTTCAAAGCGTTTTTCGGAATTTTACTGTGAGGAAAGTATGAAATATTTTTCAATGCGGTTTTTATTTAAGTTTTATTGATCTTTGAACTACAAACAAAAGTTATATTTGGTGAAAAAACTTTCGTTGTTTGACCACTGCACCCTTGCAAAGTTAGTCTTTCCAAAAAACGTTGGTCGATGGTTTGCACGATAGCGCAAATACGGTTGGTCTGAAACGAGCATAAAATTTTTTTATCAATTAGCAACGTTGTGATTATCGTTTGATGGGAACTTTTTTAATTACGATAAACGTTTTCAAAATGGCAGGACTTGGACGAAAAAAATCATTTTTCTCCCTTTTTTCGTCTTAAAGAAATTCGTCAAACATTTGTTATTAATAATTGGGAGATAAACCACCGTCAAACGATAGCGACAACATTACCACGCATTTAAAAAGAAACTGCATCTGAATCCGTGTATTAGTTTTCTAGGAATCGTGCGAACCAGTTTGAAAAACGTAGTTTTGAGATAAACGAGTTCAAAGTTTCAAGTTAGCTTTTTTTCGGGATTGTGTCACTTACAATTAATCGGCGATTCCGAGGCCGTACAACACACCTTCCTCGACCTCTGCGAACTCGTGTTTAGCAGAATCGCCTTCTCTCCGATAGATCCTGGCCCTTTTAGCGAGATCGCTCATGCGCCCCTCCGAACGGATGATCCGACTCTCGTCCCGTATTAGGCCACAAAACAAATTCAGTCCTTGAAAACCAATTCCCAGAAGACGCATATTAAGCACAATACTACGACGGATGATCTCGTAGGCATTACTTAGGAGCGGGCACGAATTTATCAAAATATCACTACCACACTTCTTGCATTTCATGCACACTGTAAAGCCCTAGCCACGTTCACTTTTCCGCTCAAATGCTTCTTCCCCATGGCAGTCCTTGCAAACTACAAGTGTAGCATGTTTCGAGAAGACAGAGAAATTATCGATGAAATTGTAGCTTAGATGTTCGTTGACGACGAAGTCAGTGGCACTTGCGCTCCCAATTTTACGTGACAACGTGCTGGCTCGGTAGATTTCTCGGGCTTGCCGACGTTCCTTTGCAAACTTTTAGTTTTTGTTCGATAAGGAAAGGCTATTTTGCTTCGGATACCCTTCCTATCCATGGTTAAACAGGCAAATTACTCGCGAATTCAAAAGAATATGGAGAGGAATATTTCGATACAAGTGGACGCAAACACGACGAAAACGAAACTAACTACATCTAAACGAAACCGTAAGAGTGTGTTAGTCACAGACTTTTTTTCTCAAACCCTACCCCTATTTCCCTTACTCGGATATCGGAAATAATTCAGGTATAAATACCTGAAATATAAATTCAGGTATAAATACCTGAAATACAAATGATTTCCGGCGCGACATGAGCGAGCTCGGCACGCCGCGAGAGCGCCCCTACACTTGCCTCAGAACTTGGTTTAGGTTTTGAATCCAACAAAATCCTTTCGGAATCTTATTTTTAGATACCTAAACATGAAATAAATTTGAGATTATTTTCGATTTTTTCAATATGTTACATGAGAACACCTCCTCAAGGAGAAGCAACGTATTATCAACAATACGAATAACTATATTTACGTGTCCATTGGATTGTTGGCTTTTCCTCGTCCGGATGTCCTCTCTGCTTCCAAATACGCCCTCTTTATGTGGATAAAGATGCATCTTCACCTGCAGGAAGAGAAAAATATAGGAATGAAAGAAAATATGAAGTAAAAATATAATTTTATGCAATAACAAATATTCCGAAAATCAGTTACCATTTAAGGAGGAGATACAACGTATTTTCAACAATACGAATAAAGTATATCGGTGACCGTAGGTCCGCTGGCTCTCCCTCGCCTGGATGTCTTCTCTTCCACAGCATATATCCTCTCATGTGTGGTGAAAGATGAATCTTCAACTGCGGAAAAAGATAAATTCATTAATGAAAGAAAATATGAAGTGAAGATATATTTCTATAAAATAGCATATATATATGAATATCACTTACCTTTTAGGGAGGAGAAATGACATATTTTCAACAATACGAACACACTATTTTGTTGTCCATTGGACTGTTGACTCTTACTCACCTAGATGTCTACTCTTCCTCCAATTACGTCCTCTCATGAATGGAGAAGGATGAATCTTCAACTGAAGAAAATTAAGAATGTTTTATTGAAAGAAAAAATGAAGTGAAAATATAATTTTATGAAATAGCAAATATATCAAAATCAATTACATTTAAAGGAGGAGAAATAACGTATTTTCAGCAATGAAAACACTATATTTACGTGTCCAATGAACTGCTGATTCTCCTTCGCCTGGATGTCTCCTCTTCTTTCAAATACGCCCTCTTATGTGTGGATAAAGATGAATCTTCACCAGCAGAAAAAGAATAATGTATTAAGGAAGGAAAGAATGTAGTAAAAATATAATTATATGAAATAACAAATATATCAAATACAGTTACCGTTTAAGGATGAGAAGCAACGTATGTTCAACAATAATAATTAAATATTTACGTGTTCATTGTACTTTTGGCTCTTACTCGCCTGGATATCTCCTATTTATCCATATACGTCTTCTCATATGTGGAGAAAAACAAATCTTCCCCTGCAGAGAAAGAAGAATACATGAATGAAAGAAAAAATGATGTTAAAATGTAATTATATGAAATAGCATATATTTCATAAATCAGTTACCGCTTAAGAAGGTGAAACAAAGTATTTTCAACAATAAAAATACATTCGATGGTATTAGGCCGGACTTCGTGGAAAGCCATAATAATAAATTAGTAAAGTACTTCGTAATTTCCACAAATTACATATTTATTTAAAAAACGACCGGTTTCGGCTAACGCCATCCTCAGGTGAGAGTACAGAAAATCATACACATATATATATCAAAGCAGTTTTGAGGGGAGAGTAAGGGGAGGGGAAGGGTTGGAAAAGAAGTACTCATTGGTGAGATTGTCGGCCGAGGTTATTTCTATATAAACTCCGCTGAAAATCTCACCAACGAGTACATCTTTCCCAACCCTTCCCCTCTCCTTACTCTCCCCTCGAAACTGCAATGATATATATGTGTGTGTGATTATCTGTACTCTCACCTGAGGATGGCGTTAGCCGAAACCGGTCGTTCTTTTAAATAAATAATTTGTGGAAATTACGAAGTACATTACTAATTTCTTAATAAAAATACAATATTTACGTATCCATGGGTCTGATGACTCTCCCTCGCCTGGATGTCTCCTCTTCTTCCATTTATATTCCATATCGCACATTGAATTCCTTGGCTCGTCCGAGGTAGTTAATACACCACATTGAACAATGAAAATCGAAGCGAGAGAATTCGAGGTCATTGAAACAAAACATCGAGATAAACGGTACACCTCACGAAATATTTCTCGCTAATTTTAAAAAGAATTTTATCTAAGGAACGAAGATGGAAAGCGAAGTCAACCTTCTGTGTGTATGTATGAAAGTAGCTCTCATTTCTCTTTACAGAGATTTAGATTGAGGCGGGAAAGTGAAACTTTATATTCATGACTCACGAAGGAAAGCACCAAGGCTAATCGGAAAAAGCATGGCTCCTGAAATGAAGTACGTAACTGTGACTAGCTGTAACTTTTCCTTATTCGGATATTTAGAGGAAACGCGAAAAGATACGTGTTTATTAGTAATTAGGGTAGCAATGCACAATAATTAAATCTAACAGGTAGGAAATGAAAAGAAAATATAATCAAACCGATGATAAGAATTGTGAAGTCCTACAGCTTAGGTTCATAATGTTCAGGAACGATATCCTATGAATGAATTTTATAATTTAGTTTATGAGAAAGTATAACTATGTAAGTAATACTCCAATACAGATGAATCCCCTATAAAAATCTATATCAAACTATCTTCCTCTGTATGAATGACTTTTCATATCCTTACACATGACAGAGCACAATACATTTCTGTCTTATATCGGCGTTCATTGGCATTCCCCTCATTGTCCACATAATATGAAACAAAGAAGAAAGAGATAGCGTTATACCGGATTAATCTACGAAAGGCGTAAACGAAAGCTTAATGAACGATTGCGTCGCAGAGAATAGACTTTACGACCAAAAAAGGCTCAGAAAAGGAGAAGAAATTGCCTGGGCTTTGGTATAATTCTGTTACATTCCAATAGTTGCTTAGCGAAAAGATATTAATACCGAAGAGCATTCTTTAGCATCGGTAAGCATTTGAGTTAGGAATAGTATATGTGGAACGAGACCCTCGTCGACTGAATTATATGATAAAGCATGCAATCGCAAAGTAAAGGTTTGAATTTTCCAGTTTAACATAACTTCTTGTGGTAAAGGTACATAGAAACGAATAATTAGAATAAATCATAGCCGTAACGAGGAGTTCGATTTTTTTCAGAAACAGCGAAGAGTGAAGGCCGCCTGAGCCCATGATAATGACTTTCTCCAGTTCATAATTGCCATCTGTTTAACTATGGCTAGCTTCCTCTCTTAAACGTCGCCTTTTCATTCTGAAATATATCTAAGCGGATAAAAGTTTCGGCAAGACATTTTATTACTCTCGAATGCCTTAAATTGATCTTTTCACATGAATCTATCTGAAAAAGTTGACATGGAGCCTGTAAATTATTCTTTGAAAAGATTTTAAGTTAACGGTATACCTGCAATAGACTACTCATCTATAGAAGGTGATATCAAACCTAAGCTTAAGTAAAAGCATCCTAATTCTATCAGAGTAGGGTAAATGCCAGCAACATTTTTCAGCAGGGGTTCTGATAATTGATAAGAAAGTTTATTGACAATTTTATCTGATTAAATTATAACGATGACGAGCTACACATACGCAGTAAGTTTGAACTGAAGGACAGTTGAGATGAAGGGAAAATAAGGGAACCGTATTTCTATCGGATAAAATTGTACAGTCCTGGCCAAAATTAACGCAGCACCGGCCGTAAGGATCGCTAGGGAGGTGCTGTGTTAATTTTTGCCAGGAGTGTACTTCAATACGGACTTTGATGTAAAAAACTCTTATTCCTTAACTTCCAGCAATGAAGAACCATCCGTAGGTTATGTCTACTTCACGGTCGAAAAATTACAATCAGCATCAACGAATAACTATGATTATCATCTAAGGTTAAAAAATAGAGGAAAAGCCAGTAAATTAACATGTTCGGTATACTCTTACTTCGCGATGTAACAAATTACTCCTTTATTTCGATGCCAAAAAACGAAGATAGGGACGAAAAATTTGCAAAAATAAGCAGAAAGATTCAGTCAAGTTATTTCCTATTTTATAAGATCGAATCCTTAACGTTATCTGTATATTAGAAATTTAAAGATATTATTACATATATAATTACATATCATAATCTTGAATAATACGAGTTCCTCACTTAAATATTATTCGCAGAGTGGAGGAGCATTCGAGCAAGAATTCCACCCTTATCCATTTGCTTTAAATTGCAATGACACTTAGTATTTCATTACGTAAAAAAGAAAGGTTACTTGATTAAAAGCAACCTTCATATCCCTAATAGTAATATTGGAATTTCATACACTATCTCCGCTTCAACTACTACCGATTATTTAGCAAAACACATTAAATCCAATCAACTGCACACAGTTCTTCTCAATAGTTCTAGACGATTTCCACCCAGCATTCTTTCACTTGAACGGCGGATTGCAAAATATTTAGAAGTGTCATCACATGACAAAGAATACAAAATGAAATATAATGAATGGTAAGAGTATTAAGTGCGCTTACCCGAACTGATCAAATGTCGTTCCTCTCGTTTCTTCTGGAAGGTCATCCCGTGGCCATTCCCTTTCGAAACGAAGTATTGCAGAGACGAGAGTTAAATGTTCAGTGTTTGAAACCTGAAAAAAAACAGAAATACCAAATTAGTAAAATATCAATTGATTTCATTCAGACTGTACTCAACGCCCATGAGCATGTATACTTCGTAGCCGATAATTTTCAAATTGGGATGTCCGTCATATGAAACAACTGTTTCCGCGTCCTCTATGGTGTTATATATCAGGTAAAGTACTAAGGTAAGGTTAAATGCTAAAAAACGGATAACTAAAATGATTGATATCATTAAATACAATCATTGAAAATTTAGTAACCAAAATGATACTGTCATATAATCGATAGGCGACAATATGATAGGCGACATCAACTGCAACTTATTACCTTTTAGAATCATGATGGAAAGTGTAAATGCGCCTGATAGTCTAAATACTGGTTACAGCAAACTCTAGAATAGCTAATTGGAAAGGCATTCAAATAGAAACCCAAATCTCATAATGTAATATTGCAGTTCATTAATGTAACTGAATCTTTTAAGAAGTAGAGTGTGTAAAGTTAAAAAGAAATTGTCCATTCATCCTACTAACGGTATTATACTATATTCACTAGAGTTCTTCTATAATATCGAATATAATAAAGAAAATATTCATCAAGTATTTTCAATAATATAGATGATATTCAATAACATAGACGATTATCAAATCATCAAAGTCAATAAAATGAAAAAATACTGCAATAAAAATTAAATATGCAAATAAAATGTAAATATCAATTCCCCCTAATTAATAAGTTGAAGTCCCGGTCGCAGGTGTCCACGATACTCCTCTGTGACTAATCTCTTCAACGACTGTCTATTTTGAAACACGCGAGACGCACACACAGGGAAAACGCCAAAAGGAAAGGCAATTCACTTGAAATCTTGAAAAAATTGAAAGTTACATTAATATTATACATAATATGTGCCATTAAGTAAATATTGTAATCTGGAGCCTTGAGCTTGTACAAACATAACCAATATGATAGGCGATTTTCAAAGGATATTTCCATTACATTGATGTCAGCATGTCCTTGCGCATACTATTAAAGATCGATACTTAATGACCATGATAAACGGGCATAAAAGTCAATCTGGCTATTAAATGCTCGTTACAAAGGTTTTTTATAATGCATTAGTTGAGGTAATATGAAATTTTATACCACTGTGATATTACCAATTAATTTCAGAAGAGGAAAAATTAGCTACCTATGATTATGAGTAACGAGCACAATGATATTCAAAAGAATAGACGCAGCCTAATTTACATAGACGATAAAACAGAGAGAGAGAAATACTGTGTCTTTGTATCATCGACACCATAATAACCTGGAAAATATGCACTAATAAAATTCATTAATGGTAGTTAAGGTATCCGAATCAAATTTCGCAAAATATTATGAATGCACTTAGATATACATTAAATTGGTTTACGATACATTTAAAATAAAAGTATAAAGTGGTGAAACAATACGCATGACATCAAAGAATAAGCAGAAAATCCTCTAAAAGAGCCCTCGGCTATGTTTCTGACATCCCAATATTTGTCAGTAGAGCTGTGATTATCTATTTTTATATGTTACTACTATCAATTCAATGAAATTCGTCAGTAAGCAAGTACTATAAATATTGTGTTTATTGAAGTAAGGAAACGATCAAAAATATACCTTTATAGAATAGAGCTCGCATTTAGGAGTAAAAGGTTTTTTGTTTTTTGAGTAAAAGGTTTTGTTAAGGTGTTGGACGAATGCGGAACGCATTAAAAATGCAACACTTGATCTATGTTAGTGTGAACTTAACGTTAAAATAATCTAAAAGAGCAAATTGAAAGGTAATTCCAAAAAGATAGTCGTTCTACATAGGTAATCAGTTTCTGTGCATTAAAATTCACCATTTAAGAAAGCTAGGGGTGATTACTAATTTATTTTGTATTATTATTTATATTATGTTCCAAAATTTTCTCAACCTTAATAAACTAATTTCACCGTGTGCCCTTGCTCCTACTGGTTACTTCGGAAAAGTCGTTCAATTATATTGTGCGATCGCAACTCGTAAATTCAACAAGACTATTCAATTTCGTATGCGATTGGAAAATGATTTTGAAAAAAAGCTAATTGAAGATAACAGAGATAATCTAATTCGATGATAAAAAGTTAATATCAATTGTAAGTACCTGTATTAAAGTCCCAGTCACCGGTGTCCACGAGCCACTTCCGCATCTCTTCTACGACCTCTGATTTTGAAACACGAGAAAAAGCACACCTCAGAGAACCATCGAAGGCGGATATAGTAAATTACACTTGAAATCTGGAGAAAAAATTAAATGAAATTAATATAATATTAAGTTTAGCAATCAGGTAAATATTCTATACATGGAGATGTATCGACGTTAACAATATGGGCCCATATCGTTAACGTCGATAACGATTTATTCTTAATCGAGATAAACGCATTATCATTAATCGGGGAATGAAATTCTGATGATGAAGTCGTCCAACAATACAGTAATTGACCATTCATGCATCCATATACGGCAGTAAATTTCGGACTTTCGGAAAAAATTCCGTATCCGTACTAACGAGTAGCACATCGAATCAAATGCAAAAGAGTAGATGTAGGATACACAATGAACTGAAAAAATTACATTACTATTCTAAGAAAAAAATTAACACTATATATGAGATATTCGAACGACTCGACATAATATAATCCTATAATGAAAGTAAAATTATTGAAATCTAAGCTCGATAAAATAATTATGAATACAATTGGAAAAATATTCAATACATTATGGATTGGGAAGATGAATCAGTTATTTTCAATGGACTGTAACCGTTACATTCAAAACAATATTTTCCGTTATTCTATTGTTCGAGAAATCTGCTAAATAGCAAGCTAAAGTTCAGGTTCGATATGTTTCATCATACGCTCATTCACTTAAGAATTAGCTTAAGATACATACATTTTTCATTGGTAATTTATGCATCGATTGAACTTTTACGACGACCGCTTACGTACATTTCATTACGCACTCACCCAATCGGATTATTACTAAATCTATCGGAAGATCACGATCGGTTTGAATGGAATACACGATGAAGAAAAAGAAGTAATCTTCTATCTTTAAAGACGTTTGATCTTAATGACCTACTCACAGAAAAAGGAACGTGGAGCACTTATGGCACGCAACGACGACTCTTGACTTCGAAAGAGAAAAAACTTCATTGATAGGAGGCAAATAAAATGAAAATCTATTCCCATAGCTAAATAAACTTACCACAAATACGGAATACTAATTCGAGACCACGGAAATATTTACGCCTTGAAAATCCTCCACCATTTTAAAGATAATCACTAAACGAATAATTATAAATACAAAACAAATCCCTAGTCTTTACAGTTACGCTCCGATTCAATAGGTATCCAGTCAGTAAACTTGAATTCAAAAGTTTCTTCAGAAAAATCGGCAGCAGGTAATTTGAAAATATAGTAAAATACAAATGCATTAAGATATTAATTTAGAATTATTTTATATACAATGATATGGTAAAACCTTAATACGAACTGATTTCAAATACCAACTACCGTTACATTCAACAAAAGATTTCCGTTATTCTACTGATCGAGATATTTGCTGTACACCACGCAAATTTTGCAAATTAATCATTATTTTATAAATGCGGTATAATTTAAACAAACTTATTATAAGGTATTTACCAAATTGGGTGTTTACAATACAAGCTATTAAGTACAAGCTGCGAGTATACGGAATGCATGATAATCAGAGAAGAATTTTCCTGTCCTCACGGACAACTGAACTTAATGACCTAGTAATAGACACGAAAACGTTGCTCACAAACATTACAAAACGAAGAAACTTAAAATATCAGAAACTCTTGAGAACCAACTGGAGGAAGCAAATATTTTTTGATAAGAGAACTTCAATTAAGATATATTATGGAACATATCATACGCATGAAATCCTTCGCGACGTTCACGGATATCTTAACACAAGGAAATTCCTTCTCTCCTTTCATGGACGAATAATCAGGAACATTAATAATTCTTTCTAAAAATAGATCGCTACTCTTTACGCCTAATAATTACTTAAAATATAGTTACACTTTACAATATCCCTCTGATTCGCAGGTTCCGCAATTAACGCAAGCCGATAAATTTAAATTTAACGGTTCTTCCAAAAAAGTCAGTAGAAGGTACTCACCTGAAGAAGTCCGGACAGCAACTGAGAAATTTACCGTTTGAACAATTTTTGAACACTAATCCTGTCCTGTGATTGGTCCATTTCGAATTCATTGTCATCCGCCCCAACCCACCTCCCGTTTTTATAATGTTATAATCAATTATTATAAATTAATTAATAGAGTATTACCTTAGGTATTAATAAATTGAATTTTAAGATTTTTCGAACTTCTACATTTTCATAATTGTTAATTTTTACGAATTTCGATTAGTATCATTACTACTCTAAATCGTGTGAACAAATGAATCGGTTAAGCGTATTATAGTATAGTATACTCAAAAGATTAACATGGGTATTTTTGATTATATTTCACTAAATACACGGACATTATCCTTTCTACGATTTTTGCTTAAGGAAACTCATGATGGTGTTTGAGAGCAATAAAATATGTTGATAACCTTTTCACAATCGAAAAAAATAATTCCTTTATCCGAAAATTTAGTATACTTTCCTACAGCGATAAAAAAATAAGTGCACCAAAATCCTGTCAAAAAGAATACTCTGAGTATATAGTTAGACACTCTTAGGGTTGCATTGCATGACTATAAATATCTTCTATAGGCAATAGAATGTCTACATTCATACCTTCTGTGTAATTCCTCTTCAACTCCTTTTCTCAGCTTTTCATTTCGCCTTAGAAATTTGGTATTTAGTATTTACCATTTAGTTGCTATTTCCCCAATTATTGATAGTTATTTTTGTCACTACTATTTACAGATAAGACAGTTAAAGTGCTGGGTTACACATACTGGAGCACTACTCTTTCTCACACAAACTTTTTCAGTTCTTTTGAGGGAAATCCCGAGGCTTGGATATACCAACGAAGAATCTTCTTCTTCAAATATTCTTCTGGTAGATTCACGAGTCCGATTTTCTTGGCATTGATAGAACTGGCAAAAGAAAATATTTTAGGTATTTTAGTGGTTGATAATGGCCGCCATTGTGAGGACAGAAACGAGGACTGTCAGTCACGGGACAAACACTTCTTCTGAAATGCCATTTGCGTGATTCAGGTTTTTCAAGACGATCGAATTTTGGAGTTTCGGTTTTAAATATTATACTGATGACAAGCAATTAATTTCGTTAAGGTTTGGCGATAATGAAACGAAAGAATGCGAGTAATGATATGCGAATTTAAATTGGAACGCAACCTTTACAGATATTATTAAAGCTCTAATGTAATTATAGTAAAAACTTTAAAGCTTCATCGAATTCGCGAGCAATATGCATTGAAGACTAATAATAACTAACATTACATTTACTTTTCAAATTGTACAACGTCTTGATATGAGTCAGGACACATGTGATAAAATAGCCCTAGCAATAATGATAACTCTTCTAAGATCACCGTTTCATTTTGTAACACTTTATCTCTTTATATAGGTAAACAGCTTATCTTAGCTATCAGGAATTTGAGAGACGAATGCTAGGTCTAACTAACTTTTTCTAGAAATGCCTAACAACCGCTTGTTCCTTTTCAAACATTCTTTGGCTAATGGTGTGGACTTTAAATGATTCATGCAGCCTTAACACTGATGAAGTTACAGAGAGATAATGGGATACTTAAATAACGAATACTTAAGAATCAGAGATATATAAGATAGATTCAAATATTTTCAAATATCTTTACTTTTAAAGTTGATCTGACGGAACTTTAGTATACTTTCAAAGTTGATGCAGAGATTGTCAAATAACTTGAAGGATTAGCTTGGTCTACTTACTCATCCCTGTACCTTAAACCTTTTGTAGTGAATATTTGCGAAGAGTAGCCACTCGACTGATTTTTATACGAAGCCCAAAGAAAACCACACTACAAGTCTACCTTCCTTTTGCACTTACCTTTTGATTCCTGTTATGCAGGTGTCAGTTAAACATCATGCAGTGAAAACCCGCGAACATTAACATTCAGCACAAAGATGGCCCATCTTGTTGCTATGGTAAATAAGTTACTCATGAGAGATAGATTTTGGGTATCGCGGAGGGAATACTCTTGTCCCCTTTACATATTTAAGTACTTCTATACTTGGAAACACTATTCAACTGTAAGCACTGCGCAGCACTGTTTTCACTAAAAAAACTTCCTCGCGACTTTTAGAAACGGAACTGTGATAGAGCTTAATTTTCAACTCGTACAAACTGCTTCAACACGAATAACCAGAGATAAGAATGTAACTAATGTAATCCACCCACCTCTGCGTTGCAATGTCACGGAAAAATCCTAGGCACTCTCTAGCACTATTTTTTATTCCAATGATTAAGAATTTCCTTTTGTATTTCGCTCACATCAAAAACTCTCCTATGAAGTCCACGAGGGACATTGCGACGCATTTTCGAAACGATTTAGAAGAATTATGGTCTAGAAATTTCTGAATAGCGAAAAGGCACTCTTCGTCATCTGATGACGTGACTTCCGCTATTCTCAAGTTTGTCTTAAAAACATGTGCTCGAGTTTTGAAGGAGTCTTCCATTTTTTCCTTCGGCTGTAAAATTGTACTGCCAGTGGAATGAAATACCTGAGTATTAGAAGTTTTTATAAACTAAGACGATAAGTGTGTCAGTGATAACAGTGCATTTCTGTGTACTGTTCATGGATCCCAGAAGTATGTTTCGTGACGAAGGTGATTCGGAAAGAAAATGTATCATCTATAAGAATAAGAAGGGGTACTAATTTGAATTAGTGAATCTGGGCGAGAGATTACTTAAGGAGGAAACGTAAGTTATTGTTTCCCTGTTTTTATTCCTCAGTAACACAAACTGACTGTACCGGTAGATTTAAACACCAAAGCAAAACCCAAGAAAACTACACCAATCATTTGAAATACCGATGAAACCACAATTTAAAGTTTTATTAAAGTAGTGAAAATTTTTAAAATAATATCGTATGTTAATTTGATGATCAGTTATCCACACTTCTCGTTAGAATTAAATCATTTAATGATCTTCTTAAGAATTCTTCACTCATCAGTTTCATCAGCAATAGTCAAAAATTCTATAACGTCCATCCCCACTATATATAAAATTGTAATCTTGGTTTTTCTGCGTTTCTCAACAGCTTGAAGAGTTATGAGGAGACTGAACCTGAGGCAACAGAAGGAATTCGGAGTTAAAAACACCATTTATCTTCGGCTGGAATCGTAAAGAAAAGAATTTCAGAATTCCTTGATGAATAACACAGCAATTTCAGTGGCATAAAATATCTCTTTGTAATCTTGGTGACTAGATAATCCATATTTCTTAGCTTTTTGTTGACCATGAGCTAAGTTATACCACAGGAAGTTATTACAGGTAATGTGAATGTCCATCTTTGCTTTTCGATAAAAGAGATAAGTTGTTATACTTCTGGACAATTCTCTTGAAAGAGTCAACATTATTGCTAGGTTCATAATATCAAATCAATCATTACTAATGTCATAATATTCTGAGGTTACAAAATTAAATTTAATGTGAGTAAATATCTACCTACCTAAATAAAATTAATTCCCAAATTAGATAATTTTTTGCGTTTTAGCTATGTTTACATCATGGAATTGCTCTTAATTATATTAAGCAGGTATTATGTCACTTTAAATTCTCAGATCGTCACTCCTATTCCTTTGTTAAATGATCTGTATATCTATAAAAATAATTACATTCTTGAATATAATATTAAAAAAAATTTTATTTTTATCTGGTCATTTTACAAAATAGTTATTGGTAAATAAAAATCTTTGGTGAGCATTTTCCTAATTTGAAGCGTAAAGTAACACAAATGGTTGTGTAACATACGAGGATTATAATAAAATATTTTCAGAGTAAAATTCTTATTCCGATAATATTTAAATTTAAAATAAATTGGATCGCACTAAAATAAGCTTTATTTCGATGTTTATTGTAAATTACGTAAAAAGGTTTACATAAGGATGTGGGTCTATGGAAATTTCCACTTCGCCGACCAATCAGAGCGCAGCATTTGGTTCAACGTTTATTTCAAAGGTTTAAACTTCAGTTCTTGCGGAGACGTCACCCAGTGTGGAGGTGCTGCCGGAACTATTTACGACAAACCGTTAACTATTGAATTATAGAAGTATAATAGTTTCGAAATTGAGTGTGTGCGAAAAATTTTCAATGTGTGACCTTATTACAGTTTGATGAATTTCATTCGAGAAACATATATTCTTTAAACAAGTGGGAATTCCCCGTGTAAAGATTTTCATGGACTTGCCGTGAGATCTCATTTATTTGGTAAGTATATGCATAATGATAAATTACTCTATTTTTTGTGCTAAAGGTGCAATTTTCGTATTGAGGCGTAAAATATCCTTTCGTTCGCAATGCTAAATCATTTTGTGAATGACGTGCTACGGCCTTGACAGTCAGTTGCTTCTCAATATATACTTTCTTTTCCTTAATCTTGAATTTCAGTTTAACGTGTTTTACATTCCATTAGTCAACAATCTTTCTTTTAGTCTTGATTCACGAAAAGATCAGTTGAGATAGATTCCCGTTTGCGTTTGAAATAATTAAATTAGTGAATCTGCTATGCGATAATACCCTTATATCTTCGCTTTGGTACACCACCTAGTCTAAAGATGTCGCTTTGGAGTTCCTAGTTTAGCGATTTGAACCGGCGTCTGCTTGCGCTTGTACATTAAGCCCACAATACATTACGGAAATAATTAATTAAATTTTGCTTTTCCTTTTCATGTTTGGAGGAATTAATTCTCTATCTTTTGGATGATTCTTCGAGGTGTCTAGGATGTGAAAACGAAAGCTTGTTCAACGATGGATAATCAGAAGATTGACTTCCGGATTCCTGATTTAGGTTAGTTATTTTTATTGTTATATCTTCTGGCTTATTGTTTAACGGCCTTTGCAATTTTTTGTTTAAACCATTACTTTCTAATTTTTAATAGTATGAGAGTAGCATATTATTAACGTCGCAGTAAATTTCCAAATTGATTCCTTATTAAATTAATATAAGTATTCATACATTAATAAAGTCTTACAATTAAATGTTATTTTCTTTAAATTTTAAATTAACTCCGAACGGTTTATCGATCAAAAGCAAAGCGTCCGGCGTGTGTTTGTTGAGAGAGGATTTCTTTAATATTATGCCACAGTATATAAATATGTTTAAATTGCCTGGTACGACAAAAGGATTTAGAAATTTAAATATATAACCATGATGCTTAGGATTTAAAATAATACTTCAACGGGGCCTTGTATTTATGTTAATATTACTTTTTCGACATTGCTCATCCGTCTGTCATATTAACTAACCCTTGCGTATAAGATAGTTGACCTTTGGTGTTTCCTTATATTTTTTTCTTAACAACCTATTTACCCCTTTATTTCGTAATACAGCTAAGAATATTAGGCCCCAACTTACTTAATTGAACTATATTTTATTTATAAAGTCACGTGTTTCATTGATGTAACGAATATATACAAACATGTTCAAAAAAATCAATATATGTTTTTTTCCTGAAATGGTCGTTTAATTTTCCTCCATCAAACCCATAGGATAGTTTTTATCATATATATATAATGATTTGCACTTTTATCGTAGTAACGGAGACACTTTTCTATTAATTATAAATCTACAGTTCGTTAATTTTTAGGGATTTATTTTGTTTTTCTAATATAAATTAGCGAGCTCGCAAGGTCATAAGAATTCGAAAGAGCATTATAAAACGAGAAATTCAATTGTTATGTAAATACACATGAATTAAATACGAGTTTGACGATTAAATGTGGATTATCTTAAACTTGTAATCCAATTTAGTTACTTTAAATTCAAGATTACTGGTTTAATTTGATTATCTGATTGAATATAACTGCAATATGTAATCGATATTCTTTGAGCACTGCGTATTTAGCATTTAAATTCGCGGAAGCAAGTCGCCGGCGCCGTGGTAAAAGTGAATGCCATTCGGTCGCTGTGATTTCCCTTTCATTACCCCCGTTTTAACTCAGGACCTACCTTCAAAATATTTAGATTACTTGCTTTACTTTCTCTTTTTTCTTATCATAACTTGAGAATTTTAAGTACAGGAACGTGGTATCACCTTGAGGTCTACGTTTTACTCAACACACTTCCTTCCACTGCTAGGTGTTTCAAATATGTCATTCAAGAGTTTGTTAGATTTACACCTTCAGGTTTTTTCACAAGTTCAAGGTCATGTTTTTGTTAAAGGTTATCTTATGATTTTATTGATATTCATCACTGTCCCTGAAAATTTGTTATTTTAATTATCTGATTGTTAGCATTCCACCTATCCTTTGTCTTATATCCAACACCAAAGATGGCGCTGAAATAGTGCTATCATATAACAGACATTCTAATTGAAACTTATCCGTTATAAAATATTCCTGCTTATGTGCGTTTAGTACAGTACTTGTCTGAATGAAATAAATTGATGTTTTACTGATTTGTAGTTTTCTATTTTTCCAGGTTTTAAAAGCTGAACTTTCAATCCTCTCATCGATGGGCCTCTGCTGTACTTCGTTTCGATAGGCAATGTCCACGGAATGACCTTCGCGGAAGAAACGTGAGGAAAAAAAATTGATCAATTTGGTAAGCGCACCTAATACTCATACCTTCATTTAATTTTATTGAGATTTTTTCGTCATTTAATGGCGCTTGTAAATATTTTGAATGTCGCCGTTCAAGTGAAAGAATGCTTGCTTGAAATAGTTTGGAACCTTTGAAAAGCACTGTGTAACCTATTGATTTTAGGGTGTTTTGCAGGATAATCGGTAGTAGTTTAAACTTAGAGAGTGCATGAAGCTCCGATATTACTGTTAGGGATGTGAAAGTATAGGAACGCGTTTTAATAAAGTAACTCTGCTTTTTTTAAGTTAGTCACTGCGAAAAGGCATTCCAAATGAAAGCGAATTGATGAGGGAGTTCTTACTCGAATGCTCTTCCTCTCTGCAAAAAATGTTTAATTTAAGTGTAGAGTTTGAGTTATTCAAGATTACGATAAGCAATTATCTCTAACTTTCTAATGTACAGTCCTGGCCAAAATTAACGCAGCTCCGGCCATAAGGATCGCTTGGGAGGTGCTGCGTTAATTTTGGCAAGCAGTGTACATATAGCGTGAGTTATTCAATTTTATAAACTAGGAAATATCTTGAGGAAAACGTTCCCCGTATTTACAGCGAGATTATAGGTCAACTGCTGCAGCAAATTATTCTTCTCCATATTCGTTTTTAGCATCATAATAAAGAAGTTGTTTACTGCAGCGCGAGTTAATTGTATAACGAAAATTAACCTTAAGTATAACTGTAGTTATTCATTGGTGCGGATAGTAATTTTTAAACAAGAGCTGGACATAACTTGGATGTCCATAATTCCATATTTATTAATTCTATACCATAATTCAGATGGTTCTTCTTTGCTGGAAGTTGCAGTATTAGATTTATAAGTATCGATATACGTTTTGAAGTACAATTATATCTTGTTGCAATATGGTTCCTTCTTTTCCCCTTCATCTCGACTGGCAATAAGTTGACACTAACTTACAGTGTATATGTAACTCGTCCTCGTTATAATTGAATCATATAAAAGTATTAATAGACTTTCTTATCAAATATCACAAGCCCTGTTGAAACTTGTTGCTGGAAATCATCCCACCCTGATAGAATTAGGCTGTTTATACATGATCATAGATATTATATCACTTTTAGTTCTCTTATAGATATTATATCGTTTTAAAGAATATTATTCACACTCTATGTAAGCCTTTTTAGATAGAACTGGAACAAGTGACACGATCAATTTGAGGTACTCACGAGCCATATAATTTGTTGATATTTGCAATTATCGTTCCGAAACATTCATTGCACATATTTAAGGAACATATTGCCGTCGTTTGAGAAAGGAACTTAGCCGTAGTGAAACAAATGGCCATTAATTTGGCGAATTTGTGCGTGAAAGTGATTTTCATTGGCTGAGGCGGACTACAGTCCTCAAGCTGCTCTTTCCAAAATTCGAACACCTCGTTATAGCTTCGAATTATTAAAATTATTCGTTTTTTTACCTTTACCGCAGGAATGTTAAAATGGGAATCTAAAACCTCTACTTAGCGAATGCATGCTTTATAATATTATTCAGTGGACGACGCTGTCAGTCCACATAACTATTCGCAACTCAAGTGCATACCTATGGTAAAGCATGCTCTTCGGCTTTAATATATATTCGCTGTCGAATCAACGATTGGTATGAAATGGAATAATAGAAGGTACTAGGCAATTTCCTCACATTTTCATAGCTTTCTATGGTCGTTGAGTCAATTCTCTGCAACTCGATCGTTTTTTAAGATTTTGCTTACGCGTTTCCATAATTATTCCAGTATTCTGACCTCTCCGTTTGCCATTTTCACTCTTTCGTATCTTGCGGACAAGGAGGTGGGATAACAGTGACCGCCGACAGAAGATACAAATACATTGCGCTCTGTCAAACGTTAGCTAAGGTAATGCTTGCATGAAAAGCCCTTCACATGGAGAAAGATCGATTGATTTAGATTTTTATTGGAAATTCATCTCTATTAGAGTGTAATTTCACATTTATACTATTTCTTAAACTATATCCTTAAATTCTTTCATAAGTTATCGTTCTTGAATATTATGAACCTTAGCTGCAGAACTTCACAATTCTTAGCATCTCTTTTAATTCTATTTCTTTTCCTTTCCTAACTACTAGATTTAGCTATGGTACATTTCTCCATTTGCCACTTATAAACGCATACCTTTTCGCGTTTACTCTTAATATCCATAAAAGGAAAAGTTAACAGGTCTTCTGAGCAACAGCCATAACATTCAGCGATGATAGAATTCTATGATGATATTCATCAGCAAACGTAGATTTTTCGCTATCACTGAACTAGTCATAGTTGAGCGCTTAATTTGGGTAGCCATGATATCTTTCGATAGGGCTTTTTGGCTTGCTTCATGAGTCATTAGAATAAACTTTCGCTTTCCCGCCTCGTTCTAATTATCTGTACAGAGAAGTGAGAGTTACTTGCATATAGAGCTTTGCCTTTCCGCTCATTTTTCAGTGATATTCTTTTCAAAATTAGCGATCGATCTTTTGTGAAGAGTTTCGTTTATCTCGATGTTTTGTTTCAACGACATTGGATTCTTTCGTTTTGGTTGTCATTGTTCAAGGCGATCTATTACCTACCTCTGACGAACCAAGGAATTTAAAGTACATTACAAAGTATCACGTAGACTATAGCATAAACGCGCATAAGCGCATAAACGTTAATAAATATCACCCTTAAGTACTTAGTTAATATGTAGTTCAAGTTAACTTAATATCACTCGAATGCCTACTGTAATAGTAGGAAAATTTATATCTCTAGCCTCTCCTTACATTGTGATATTTCGGTTTAGTTTGAGGGAAACCAAGTTCAAAAGGTATCATCATAACCCAATCCAAACTCGAACCAGTGGAACATCAAATACCTTCGAATTTAATTCTCTTGGATGAGAACGTCAACCAGATCATAATCGTGCTAATTCAGAAATTCTTCTTTACTAGGACTTGATTGTTTTTGATTAAGTTCCTTCCCAAGAGGTTCCATCGTAGGAAGCATTGATGAGGTACTACATTCAGGGATTCTATTGTGTAGTTTTCCAAGAGTGGATATAAAGTATGATAATTTTGCATGATTTTCTCTTGCCAATATTATCGCTAGCTTCGTCTCATAAAATCAGGATGTACTCATCTCATTTTCATGAAGTGATATTCCACAATTAAAAAGTAAATGTTATAACAGTCATTGTTTTTATAAAATAATTATTTCTCACAATTTCGATGAAGTTTTTACGTTTTTATTATAATAACATGATTTCTTTATTTATCCTTATAACATTATGCTCCGATTCAAATTTGCAGATCGATGCATATTTTGTCCCGTTTCAGTATTGCCATAGCTTCACACGATACAAAACGCTATTTGCATATAATATTTAATTTATTTTTATTCGAGTTTTTTCACAAAAAATATTAGCAGAATTATATATTTGGCAGAATTTATTTAACTATGAGTCATAACGTAACCCAAGGGAGACGAGAAATCTAAGCGGATTATTATCAAAGAGTTAAAAAATAATATGAATTTTCCAATATCTTTTAAATTTAAATTGAATTGTTCTGCGCTTAATTAAATCTAATTTCGGTGGTGATAATTGTTAAATAAAACTATTAATATTAGGGGATAAACAGGGAGTAAATGATAGTTGAATCAACGACCAATCACAGCACTGTATTTGGTAACGGTTATTCTAAAGGTTTAAACTTAAGTAATTTCGCTGACGTCGCCCAGGAGGAGTTGCTGCCGGTCTTATATTCGACAAAAACGCTCCAGAAATCGAATTAGATTATTCACATTAATTTATGAATAATAAAAACAGAGGGACAAAAAACATTATGTAATGTTTTATAAAATCAATTCTGGATTAGTAACGGATGTCAATAGCTGATATCATATCAATACTAGATTCAAATTTAGCTTGAGTATTATTCTTGAATAATAGGTACATACAGATTCTCTCTAAAAAGGTACATTTTTATTTTAACTCTAGAATCCTGAGTTTCAATCAGTTACGAATTCTTAATATTTAAATAAACTTCTGTCTAAGATGATTGCTATCACAGCGTTTGGTCTTCAACTGAACCACTGGAGTTGAATGTCTGATATGATTATTCATAATATATTCTAATGACTTCAGTAAATACTTTCTACTATTCTTGTAACGGAAGTCCTGAAAAATATTCGAATTTGAATTGATGAATAGTTATTCTTGATCTTGCTTATTCATATACTAATAATATTTGATTTCGCTTTAAATTTGTATTTTATTATTATATTTATTATTTTTATTCAAATAATGATTTTAAATTAGTAATAAATGAGCAGGTTGTAGTGTTTTTGGTAGATATTTTTCAAATTATATATCTCTCTTTGAACAATATTCTCTGTAAGTACTAAAGTAAATTATGCTTCTATCTTTCACAAGTTCCGAGGAAGTGAATTCTCTCACTTTTGGATGATTTATTCCGGTTTCTGTGGAGTGATGTCCACAGGGCTTTCAGCCGAGAATTATCAAGCGGCTTCTTGCGATTGCCCCATATAGTTTAGTTATTTTTAAATGGTATTTTCAGAATATTAAATAATTATGCGAGATATTTGAGATTTAAAAGACTTGCATGGGACCTGTTACTTCAATAGAGGAGGGTGAGGCTCCCGGATTGTCATGTGGACAGCTCGTTTGCCTTTAGTAAAAGTGGTCTCGGGTTCGATTCCCAGTGACAGCCGATGTGCGAAATGAACCAAGCTGTCGAACCACTATCAACAATATTACTCGTAATACTACGTCAAGGAGAGGTTATATTATAAGCGTGACAAGTTATATTATTTTTTCCGGTATTCCTCAACGGTCTGACACGTAAAAAAAACATTACTAAATCATAGAAAAGCGAAAAGGAGTGCAGCGATGCTGCGTGAGATGATTCATCCATTGATTGAAAATAGAAAATAATGAGTATAATTTGAATAAAATGTATAGTAAAGTATATACTCAAATATACTTCTAAAGTAATAACTTACTAAGTAAGTACTAAGTAATAATATTCAAAAAAACACACTATACTCAAACAAATATTGAGTAATGTGTCCTACATTATTATGATCCTTATTATTGCTATTATTTTAGTATGTTTAGATTAACACAGATTTTTTGTTTTCGGATTACTATTTTAATAACTGTTTCCTTATTTCTTCTTTAGAATCTCACTTTCCTTCATTTCGGAAGAGCGGAGTAAGAACACGGAGATACGGAGGAGAGATATTCTGTCCAGGGATGGAACACAAAAGTACAGAAGGAATAAAACCTTTTTGCTATTCGTTTTTGAGTATGACCAGTAAGTCGTATATTTAGATTAACATAGAGTTTTCGGTTTTCGAAACAAAACTTCAACTATTGTTTTTCATTTATTTCTCGAATACACGCCTAAATTAGTTCTCCATCATGGAAGTGCAGATTAGGATGGCAGAAGTACTGAGGAGAGGTATTCTGTCTACGGATGGAATTCAAAATACAATGAGTATTATTTGCATCTAATGTTAATACTACTCATATACTAGTATGGTAGATAGCGCGTTCTTTAAATTATCATAGTGTTTTGGTTGTGCAAATAATTTCTTATTAATTTTTTTTAAATTTCTCTTTCAAAAATACGCTTGAAACCTTTCTGAATCATGGAAGTGCGAGAGTAGGAATACAGTGATTCTGCGGGGAGTTATTCGGTCCATGGAAGGAAAACGGAATACGATGAGTAAAAATTGAATTGACGGGGACAAAGTTGTGCTGCTCCGGCGGAGGATGGCATCGGGACAATTTTGAGATTGGGAAGAATAAAATAAAAACTACCGTATGAAATAACATTTGTGGCTCTTGAATTGACCTAAAGTTTCCTCGTGCAGGGCACACATTCCAATCATATAATTACATTATAAACTATTTAATGAACAATCGTTTGAACAATTCAGTGAACCTTTTAACAATGTATACTATTTGAAGCTTTTCCAAATTTTAATCTTTAATGTGACTAATGGTGATGCAAGGTTAAAAAATATTTTTGAAAGTTTATGTTTTGTGCATCTCTTCGTTTTTATTCAATCTGTAAAGATAAAATAGGTTTATTGATATAGGCACATCTTCATATATAACACGTAAGATAAATAAAAAGTGAAATTTTATCTTATTCTTCCGAGCCAAAATATATTTCAAATCATGTATAGTTTAAAAATTATAAGCTAAGAACTTGTATAGTTTCCCATTGCTTGAAATGTGTGTATAATACTAATATAAAAACGAAAAAGCACCCTGAACCTAAATAACTATTGCACAATGTATACATTTATAAGTGTAGGTAGGGATGGATGATGTACAAGTTATATATTCTGGAACTTTTCAATGTATTTCTGATAATTTTCCTCTGAATGAATCTCATTGGGTATGGGGAGAAAAGGTATAGGATGAAAGAGGTTGGTTAATAGAGGGGTGGAAAGGATTGAGGGGTATTTGAGGGGAGGAAGGGAAGGCGGAGGGTGACAAAAAAATGGAGGTGGGAGGTAAGAGGGTTGGAAGAGAGAGGGTGGGAAGTGAGAGGGTGACAAGGGATAGAGTGGGAAGCGAGAGGAGGAGAAGGGATATGGTGGTAAGGGATAGGCTGTGAATTGAGAGGGTGCGAAGGTAGAGGGTGGGCAGGGTGATATGAGAAAGGGAGAGGATGGGAAGGAATAGGGTGAAAAATGAGGGGGTCGGAAGTTAGTTGGTGGGATGGGTGAAAGGAGGACGGAAGAGGGTATGAAGGGATAGGGTCGGAAGGGACAGTGTTAGAATGGATTGGGTGGGAAGGAAGAGGGTAGAAAGTTACGGGGTTAGAATGAAGTGAGTGGGATGAGTGAGGGTGGGAAGTGTTATATGGGGAAAGGAAAGGTTGGGAAGGGATAGGGTATGAAGGGTGATAAGGTAGAATGGGAGAGCGTGGGACGGTAGAGGTTTGGAAGGGATCCCCTTCCCATCATATCCCTTCCCGAACTCTCCCTACTCACCCTCTCCCTTCCCGCCCTCTCCCTTCCCACCCTCTCCCTTTCCACACTCTCCCTTCCTGCCTATTCCCTCCCCAACCTCTCCCTTTTCACCCTCTCCCTTCCCACCCTCTCCTCTCCAGCCCTTTCCCTTCCCACCCTCTCCCTTCCCACCCTCTCCCTTCCCACCCTCTCCCTTCTTACCCTATCCCTTCCCACCCTCTCCTCTCCAGCCCTTTCCCTTCCTACCCTCTCCTTCCCACCCTCTCCTCTCCAGCCCTTTCCCTTCCTACCCTCTCCCTTCCCGCCATCTCCCTTCCCGCCCTCTCCCTTCCCACCCTCTCCCTTCTTACCCTATCTCTTCTCGCACTCTCCCTTCCCACCATCTACATTCCCGCTCTCTACCTTCCCACCCTCTCCCTTCCCACCCTCTCCCTTCCCACCCTCTACCTTCCCGCACTCTCCCTTCCTGCCCTCTCCCTTCCTTCTCTCCTGCCCCTGCTCTTCTCGTTTCCTGCGGAAACTAAACGAATTATGCGAGATGCCCTCCGTCAATATAAAAAGAAGATTTTATGCGAACACTTGGAAAAGGACCCAAAAGCGTTTTGGTCGTACGTTCGTGAGGTCCAAGGTAAAGAGCAAACTGTTGGTTCATTAAAGGATACTTGCGGTAATATAGTAAACGATGCTAAAGGCAAAGCTAATATCTTGAATGATTTTTTTCGAAGCGTTTTCACGTCTGACGATACATCAAATACTCTCCCGAATGTTGATAAACCTGAATCAATGTCGAAAATTACCTTCAGAGAAGACGGCATCATTAAACTATTGCAACAGATTAAACCGAATAAAGCTCCGGGTCCTGAAGACATACCGGCTCGAGTGTTCAAGGAAGTTGCGGAGAGCGTAGCACCTTTTCTTAAAGTTATATTTGACAAGAGTATGAGCGAAGGAAAGGTCCCGAAAGATTGGAAAATTGCGAATGTCACGCCAATATTTAAAAGTGGCCCTAAGGACGATCCAGCTAATTACAGGCCTATATCTTTAACATCACTGAGCGGTAAAATTATGGAACATATAATAGCTAGCTCTTTAATGGGTTTTCTTGAAACGTCCAATTTCATAATTAGGAATCAACACGGTTTTCGTAAGACTCGTTCTTGCGAGTCTCAGCTGGCTTTATTAGTACACGATGTTCTCAACTCTGCTGAAAAACATAAGCAAGTCGATGCGATATTTTTAGATTTTCGGAAGGCTTTCGATAAGGTACCTCATCATAAATTGCTGTACAAATTAGAAGTTGCGGGTATCAATGCACAAGTTATTAACTGGATAAAAGACTTTCTCACCGATAGAGAGCAACGAGTAGTACTCGATGGTATTAGTTCCAACTTGGTTAAGGTGACCTCGGGCGTCCCTCAGGGCAGTGTAATTGGACCGTTGTTATTTTTAGTATACATCAACGACCTCAGCAATCACATTGAAAGCAATGTTAGGATATTCGCAGACGACACAGTCATTTACAGGGAAATAGTTAGTTCAGAGGATAGATTAGCCCTTTCGAACGACTTAGATAGAATTATGAATTGGTGCGATGATTGGCAATTAGAGCTTAATGTAGAAAAGTGTTCGGTAGTTAACTTCTTCGAAAGTAAATCTATAATAAATGATTATTCTTATAGTCTCCGAGGGGTAAACCTAATGTCAGTAGAATCGGTAAAGTATCTTGGAGTAACTCTCACGAATAATCTATCATGGAGTGCCCACATCCGAAATATATGTGGAAAAGCACTTAAGAAACTCGGCTTCGTTAAAAGAATAGTCGGTAGGAGCGAAGAAAAGGTTCGCGAGCGATGCTACTTAGCGTTAGTTAGGCCTCACCTTGAGTATGCATGTAGTGTATGGGACCCCGCCGAGAAATGTCATATTCGGGATTTAGAAAAAGTACAACGGAAAGCGATACGATTTGTAAAGAATTGCTACGATAAAACAGCGAGTGTCACTCAGATGTTACAGGACGCGGGATGGGAATCATTAGAAGATAGAAGAAAAATTCAAAGGATAAATTTATTAAATAAGTTCAGAGAAACTACGTTTTCAGATGATGTAACCGATATAATGCGACCCCCCTGTTATATGGGCCGTGCTGATACTGCCCGAAAGATTAGGGAAATAGATGCTAAAACGAATCGTTTCAAAAATTCATTTTTTCCGCGAAGTATACGCGAAAGCAACCGTTTAGGAAAATAGAGTCAAGGTGCTTGCACCCCCTGCCACACGCCGAAAGGCGGCTTGCAGGGTTCTTACATAGACATAGACATAGACATAGACCCTCTCCCTTCCCGCCCTCTCGCTAACCATCCTCTCCTTTCCTGCCTATACCCTTCCCACCCTCGCCCTTCCCAACCTCACCCTTTCCACACTCTCCCTTCCTGCCTATTCCCTTCCCACCCTCTCCCTTCCCACCCTCTCCTCTCCAGCCCTTTCCCTTCCCACCCTCTCCCTTCCCACCCTCTCCCTTCCCCCCTCTCCATTCCCACCCTCTCCCTTCCCACCCTCTCCCTTCTAACCCTAACCCTTCCCACGCTATCATGTCATCATAATCAACCTCATCCTTCCTGTACCCCCTCATACTCCTTCTACCTTCTCTCCCTCTTCCCCATGAGATTTATTCAGAGGAAAAGCATCAGCAATACAGTGAATGTTTACAAAATATATATATTATACATGACCCTGCCTTACACTTCCTTAGATATTTATACATTCTGCAATAGTTTATTTGGTTCAGGGTGCAACGTAATTTTTATATTCGTATTATATACATTGCAAGTATTTTTGAAACTGTAGAAGTTCTGGCCTTACAATTTTTAAACTATACATGATTGAAAATATATTTTGCTTCGGAAGAAAAAGATAATATTTCACTACATATACTTACTACATCGTACATGTTATATATAAAAATGTGCATAGATCAATTAAGAAGTGTAATCTTTAAAGATTGAATAAACACCAAACAGATACACAAAACATAAACTTTCAGTAATATTTTATAACCTTGCATCACCATTACTCACATTGAATATTAAAAGTTGAAAAAGCTTCAAATAATATACATAGATAAAAGTTCACTGATTTGTTCAATTGATTGCTTATTAAATAGTTAAGAACTTAATTATTTGATTGGATTGTGCACTGCGCGAAGATACTTCGGTTCACTTCAAAAGTCACGGATTTTATTTCTCAAGGAAGTTTTTTTTTATTCTTTCCAATCTTAAATTGGTCCCGATGCCGTCCTCCGCCGTACCAACACAACTCCGTCTCCGACGCTGTCCTTCGAAAAAATAATATCTGTATGATTCATCAAAAACAATACTTAGTCAATGACACACGTTTTCTAGTACTTTTGTATCGCATAACCGGAGATTCCACAAAGTACAAAAGTCTGTTATAACGCAATGTACACAAAAATTCAATTCAAGGTCCGTCTTAAATTGGAGAATCCCCATGTTTCCATATTATATTTCTACTACCTTATCTGAAATTTAATAACTAATCATCTTTACTGAATACTCTCATTAGTGATACATGTGTTGACCCAAATTTAGGAAGATCATTATTTAAAAACATACTAAATAAATACTAAGCGTGTTTTAGCGAAAACATTAGAGCTACAGGTTTATCCAGTGGAAGATAATGATGAAATAACACATCAATATGTAACTTACCCAGATTTTCATGGTGTATGATTCGTTTATAATTAATTTGTTTTTCAGACATTTCGCGAAAAAAAAGTTAAGGAGCCAACCAACGCAAGAATCTTGCAGGCGGAACGTTTGCATTAAGACGAGTAAGACTCTAAGAAATTAGTTGATGAAGTATCTCTAAACCCGCATTATCATGCTCGAAAAAAATGATTTGAACGTTATCAATTATAAAAGCTTTCGAAATCTATGGAAAAAATCGAGTATCTTATATAACTTTACTTACTAAGACAAAATGAAATTCGATCATAAAAATGAATCTTTGACACTGCAAATGAAATCCGATGAAATCCTTCATCTGCAAATAACTAAAGGTACGTAATTTTAATAATGATGGTTATCAATATCGCGGATGTCCTTACTCGCTGTCATTGAAACCACATGTAATGCATATATTAACGAACTAAATCTACGTTTCCGTTCATTAACATCTTTAAGTTAGAAATTGGTCATGGCAGAAAGCGTAAGATACCAAGGAGTAAACTGATAGAAACTCCATCTATCTTATACGAACAGTCGTTTGGGATATTGATAAGAAACAATGATAAATTTACTGCCTCGTATATTTCTTTGTATTCATCTATATCCGATTAACTTAAAGAAACTCCAGTTGCTTTTGTTACGAGGAGCGGTATTAAAGACTTAAAACACGCCCTAGTCACACTACAGACTCGTGAAAGAGTAATCAAACAAACTGATGATGTTTACAATGTCGGAGATTGTATTTGAAAACAAGACCTTGAACTTGTGAAAAGACCCTGAAGTGAAAATGGCACAAACCAGCGGCTACCAATTCGAAAATATTCTAGGAATGGAAGTAATTGATATTTGAGGAAGTTTCGACCTTGAGGTGGTTCCTGAACGACATGCACTCTGCTAACGAAAGGGCGAAAGCGAAAGTGAGTTAATAATCTCTGTGTATAGAAAGAAATTATAGCTGATATTACAGTTGAAACGGAAGGGAATACATATTGGATTAATGCCATCTTTAATCAAGCCGACATTGTTCCCGGATTTGAAAAATCTAAGTACACAATGAAAAGGATGAAGCAGGTTCGCATGATTCATCTGCTTATTTTAATTTACGCGATGGAAATGAAGGAGAAAAAGTCTTCCGTAGCCGGGGATCGAACTCGGGTCTCCCAATTGCCGGTCGGTTGCTCTCAGTATATTTGCTGAAGAGTATGTTTTGATGCCGTGGTAGCTTAGTGGTTAGAGAAACCGACCGGCAAATAGGAGACCCGGGTTTGATCCCCGGCTACGGTACACTTTTTCTCCTTTATTTCTATCGTGTAAATTAAGTACACAATGTCAATCCATAATGAGTTATCCATGGCATCAATCTTTGCCGTCTATGTATTCATTCTCTTATTTATGAATCATCATTGACTTAGATGAGAATCACACGATAAGTTGACATCTCCTCGGTCGCCGATCTTGTTTTTCTTTTACATTATTTAAGAATATGAAACAACGAAACCGGAATATGAAAGTACGTTCAAAATGTATTCATAATTTTGTCTTTGAAAGTCGTACTCTCATCGAAAATACGAAGACAGCAATCTAAAAAAGCTCAACTGACGAAAGATTACAAACGCGAAGTCCTTAGCCAACCCAAAAACTAATGATTCAGTGATTCTCTTTATATCAGTCGTTTTAGCTCAATATATAAAAAATCTCAACAACAGTTTGAACAGGAACTTTTATCAAATTTGCCAATACCAAGATGGTTAATGAGCAACTTACGATACAAGATCGTCAGTTTGAACCAGCAATTTATTTATCCTGACTGAAAAGTATCATAAAAATGTTACTCTTCTGATACATGATTAGTGTTAAAATACTCTATTAAAATAGCTTAAATTATCTTAAAATAAGTAAATACGCTGTATCATAGCATAGCGTTGTTCACCGAGGTAACCGAATTCTTTCATATCTTCAAATTTAGAATATTCTCGATAGTTAAAAGAAATTTCGAAAAACTTCAAACGGAATGTAAAATTAAACTCCCGATAAAAGGAATCGGAATTATAATTCTCATCTTTTTATGAACCTTCAATTTCCATTGGCCTTTCTGACTTGGTAATTTAGTTTCAAAATATAAAATAAAGGCTTTACAATGACTAGCCGTTTATGAATATCTTACGGAAAGTGTCGGCTTTCACTGTGATAGAATGGCAAGCCATTATGCAAATAAATAACACACGTTTCTACCTCAAACGTTTGATACTGATTTCTTTGTACGTTTAGGAAGCAATTTTAATAACCATTTGCGATCCTTTTAATTGAGTATTGGTCTCTAAAAAAGTTGCTCCTGATTTTTCTTCCAGAATGAATTTTCATCAATTGCATCAGTATTTACGGGGAACACTGATAAGTACTCAAAACTTTTAGGATGAATAAAAAATTATGTAGTACTCCATGCGTTAAGGAATGTAACATAGTAGTGCCGTTGAAACTGAGGCATTGTCTCAAAACTGCAGAAGAAAGATAAATTGAAAGTAAATCAATTTTGACGAAAATTGGCTGAGATTAGAGAACTTTAACGAATGAAAAACGTAGACACTATCGATCATACATAAATAGGAATTATAATGACACTTGATTAAACTTGTACTCATAGTATTCTGTGTTCCTTTCACTGAACGATTATCTCTCCGCAGCATCTTTGCATTCCTACTCTCGCTCTTCGCTGATGCAGAAAAGTTCCGAGCGTATATCTGAAGTATGAATTTAAAAATAATTATTAAAATATTATCTTGAAAACAAAAACACTGTATACTTTAAAAGAACAAAGCATCGATCATACTAGAATATGAGTATTATTAACATAAGATTCAAATTAGACTCACTGTATTTTGGATTCCACCACTGGACCGAATACCTCTCCTCAGTACCTCTGCGCTCCTCATCTGCTCTTCCATGGATGGAGAAATGATGTGAGCGGGTTTTCGAGAAATAAATGAAAAACACTAATTGAAGTTTTGTTTAGAAAACAGAAAACACTATGTTAATCTAAATATACGACTTACTGATTATACTAGAAAGCGATTTGCAAAAAGGTTTTATTCCTTTTGTACATTTATGTTCCATCCCTGGACAGAATATCTCTCCTCCGTATCTCTGTGTTCTTACTCCGCTCTTCCGAAATGTAGGAAATTTGTGATTGAGATTCTTAAGAATAAAAAAAGGAAACAGGTAATATAATTATATAGTAATTCGAAAACAAAAACCTGTTTTAATCCAAAATACTAAAATAATAACAATAATAACGATCATAATATAGTAGGACACTTTATCATACATTTGTTTGACTAAAATGATTATTTGAGTATATTTTTTACTTAATCCTTTTTTATATAGTATTTTATTTATTATATTTGAGTATATACTTTACTGTACATTTTATTCAAATAATACTCATTGTTTTCTATTTTCCAACAATGGATCAATCATCTCTAGGCAGCATCGCCGCACTCCTTTTCGCTTTTCTATGATTAATTAATGGTTATTTGACGCGTCAGACCGTTGAGGAATACCGGAAAAAAATATAACTGATCACCCAAATGATATAACCCCTCCTTGACGTATTATTACTAGTCATATTGTTGAAAGTGCATCGACAGCTTAGGTCATTTCGCGCATCGGCTCTCACTGGGAATCGAACCCGAGACCACTTTTACTAAAGGCAAACGAGCTGTCCACATGACTATCCGGGAGACTCACCCCCCTCCATTGAAGAAACAGGTCCCATGGAAGTCTTTTAAATCTCAAATATCTCGCTCTTTATTTATTATTCTGAAAATACCATTTAAAAATAACTAAACTATATGAGGCAAACGCAGACAAAACGCTGTGATAGCAAACATCTTAAACTGAAGTTAATTTAAATATTAAGAAAGCGTAACTATTAGAAACTCAGGATTTTATAGTGAACATAAAAATGTACCTTTTTAGAGGGAATCAGTATGTACCTATTATTTAAATATAATACGCAATCTAAGTTTGTATCTAATATTCATAAAAAGTTATACAGAAAATATTTTTTAAGGATAATTAATCAAAAAAAAACAATTAAGATTCAAATATAAACCCCATTGATATGGCATCAGCTATTGATATCGGTTACTTATCTCGAAATACTTTCATAAAGCATTACGTAACGTTTTCTCTTCGTCATTTCTTATTACTAATAAATTATTGTGAAAGATCTAATTCGATTTCTGGTGAGAAAACTTCGACCCCAAATTCTGGAGGATGGATTCATAAAAACTAAGGACAAATGGAATCTGAATCATAAAAGTTCGTTTAACTGTAATTCAAGTTAAAGAAAAAGAAAGATAACATTGATGCGAGAAATAGCTGACTATACTATCCATCGCTGTTATAATTTTGGATAGAGCGGCTTGAGGACTCAGCCCATGAAAATACTTTCACAGACAAACTCGCAAAATCAATTGCCATCTGTTTCACTACGGATAGGTTCCTTTCTCAAACGACGGCTATATGTTCCTTAAATATATCTAATGAAAGTTTCGGAACGATATTTGCAAATATCAACAAATTATATGGTTTGCGAATACCTTAAATTGATCTTGTCACATGGGCTACTTCTATCTAAAAAAGGCTTACATAGAGTGTGAATGATATTCTTTAAAACGATTTAATGTTCACAGTAAACCTGCGATAGACTATTTATCTACAGAAAGTGATTTTATATCTATTCTCATATAGAAACAGCCTAATTCTATAAGGGTGGGGTAATTTCCAGCAACAAATTTCAATAGGGCTTGTGATAATTGATAAGAAAGTCAATTAATAGTTTTATCTCATTAAATTATAACGTTTACGAGTTACAAATACACTGTAAGCTAGTTTCAGCTGATTGCCAGTCGAGATGAAGGGGAAAAGAAGGAACCATATTTCTACAAGACATAAATGTACTTCAAAGCTTATATCGATACTTATAAATCTAATACTGGAACTTCCACCAATTAAGAACCATCCGAATTATGGTTAAAAATCAATAAATATGGAATTATGGAAACCGTTCGAGTTATGTCCAGCTCTCCTTCAAAAAAATACAATCAGATCAATGAATAAGTAGGGTTATACTTAAGTTTAATAAAGAGAACGGCACCAGATAAATTATAGTTTTTGTAATACCATTAACTCGCGAGGCAATAAACTACTTCTTTACTGTGATGCTAAAAGAACGAATATAGAGAATAAAAATTTGCTTAAGTAGTTGACCTATAATCTCGCTGTAAATAGGCGGAAAGATTTCCTCGAGTTATTTCCTATTTTATAAAATCGAATAAGTATCGTTATATGTACATTAGCAAATTAGAGATAATTTCCTATCATAATCTTGAATAACTCGAGCTCTACACTCAAATTACACATTTTTTGCAGAGCGGAAGAGCATTCGAGTAAGAACTCCCTCATCATTTCGCTTTGATTTGGAATGCCTTTTAGGATTGTCTAACTTCAGAAAGCAGATTTACTTGAATAAAACGTGTTCCATTACTTCCACATCCCTAACAGTAATATAGGAGCTTCATGGACTCTCTAAGCTTCAACTACTACCGATTATCCTGCAAAACACATTAAATTCAATCAATTACACAGTACTTTTCAAAGGTCCCAAACTATTTAAACCAAGCATTATTACACTTGAACGGCGAATTTAAAAATATTTACTAGCGCCATTGCATGACGAAGAACTCTCAATTAAATATAATTAAAGGTTAGAGTATTATTGCGCTTACCAAATGGATCAAATTTCGATCCTCACGTTTCTTCCGCGAAGGTCATTCCGTGGACATTGCCTATCGAAACGAAGTACAGCAGAGGCCCATCGATGAGAGGATTGAAAGTACAGCTTTTAAAACCTGGAAAATTGAAACACCAAATCAGTAAAACATCAATTTATTTCATCCAGACAAGTACTGTACTCAACGCCCATGAGTAGGTATATTTTATAACGGTTAAGTTTAAAATTAGAATATCCGTTATATGATAGAACTATTCATCTTCTATTCAGCACCATCTATGTTGTTGGATGTAAGACAAAGGACAGGTGGAATGCTAACAATCGGGTGATTAAAGTAATACATTTTCAGGGACACTGAAGAATATCGAAAAAAATCACAATTTCGATTTCCTCAAATGAGATAGCGGCGATCCATTTTGGGATTGGGGAATTTTAAAGAAGTATAAAATTTAATCAGAGGCTCAAGGAATAGTGAAAAGCTCCTATTTAACTGAAAACTAAACCAAATATACATCGCATGGAGATAAGAACACCGATAAATCTCAACGATGGAATTGCAACAATTGAAATATAAGAAAGCTACACTTTGAGCATGAATGTGTGTAGTTTGAATCAGCGTGGAGCGCTACCAGAGTTTTTCAAATACTGGTTTCCGATAATTTTTCCGGACGGTTAGTTCAAACAGCGAGTGTGTAGAAGATTCCCGTTTTCGAGTCCCACATGCGTCAGACGTTTCCTCTAACGCTATTTCTCTTAAATTCACAAGTGTTACAATTATGTAAATCAGTACTTAACTATTTATTGAATCATCTATTGAGAAATTATGATGACATTTATTGAACATTCTATTTTGATCATTTTAGCTTTTAATAACTATGCATTGATTTCTTGTGTTTCAATGTAGCTATTCCATGTTTATTCCAAATTTAAAGATCATTTTTATTATTGCTTAATATTTTATACAGTATATGCATATTACTTTTTATCATACCTGTCTGCTGTATTAACAATGTTAAAATGGGCTATGTTATACGTTTATATAACATTTATGTAATTTAAATATTAGTGTACATAATTATATTAACATATACTTTGTACATATACTTGTGAAATATCTGTAAAACTTGAAGGGAACAAAGAGGGAACGAAAAGGAGGCAGGCGGGGCTCACCTGCCCCCTGGTGACCTGGTCCCAGGGATCGGGTTTCTCAGGGAGGGGGAGTCTCAGGGAAGGGGGGTCCTAGGGAGGGGAGAACCCAGAGAAGAGGAGTCTCAGGTAAGTGGAGCCCAGGGGAAGGGGATACCGGGAAAGGGAGGTCCAAGGTAAGGGGTCTCCCATGGAGGGGGGGAGTCCAGGGGAAAGGAGTCCCAACCGTTTACGGAGAAGGCCCAACGTATTTTCAACAATATAAATGTAATACTTACATGTCGATTGGAATGCTGGCTCTCCCTTGGCTGGATGTCTCTTACTCATCCATATACCACCTCTCATGTGTTGAGACTAATGAATCTTCACTTTTAGAAATAAAAATTACTCGTATAATGAATGAGAAAATGAAAAAATATAATTACAATTAATTACAAATTACAATAAATAAAATTACAATAACAATACAAATACAATATTTACGTGTCCATTGGTCTACTGGCTCTCTCTCGCCTTGATGTCTACTTTTCATCCAACAACGTCCTCTCATGCGCGGATAAAGATTAATCTTCGCCTTCAAAAAAAAGAGAATATGTTAATGAAAAAAGAATGAAGTTAACTTATAATTTTAGTATATAGAAAATATATTATAATCAGTTACCCTTTAAGGGGGTGTTCTCATGTAACGGCAGTTTTTCAAAGCGTTTTTCGGAATTTTACTATGAGGAAAGTATGAAATATTTTTTGAGGCGGTTTTTTTTAAGTTTTATTGATCTTTGAACTACAAACAGGAGTCATGTTTGATGAAAAAACTTTCGTTGTTTGACCACTGCACCCTTGCAAAGTTAGTCCTTCCAAAAAAACGTTGGTCGATGGTTGGCACGATAGCGCAAATACGGTTGGTCTGAAACGTGCATAAAATTTTTTTTATCAATTAGCAACGTTGTGATTATCGTTTGATGGGAACTTTTTAAATTACGGTAAAAAGTTTCAAAATGGCGGGACATAGAATAAAATAATTTTTTTCACCCTTTTTTCGTCTTAAAAAAATTCGTCAAACATTTGCTATTAATAATAGGGAGATAAACCGCCGTCAAACGATAGCGAAAACATTACCACGCCTTTAAAAGGAAACCGCATCTAAATCTATGAATCAGTTTTCTAGGAATCGAGCGAAACAGTGTGAAAAACGTAGTTTTGAGAAAAACGCGTTCAAAGTTTCAAGTTAGCTTTTTTGACGGGATTGTGTCACTTACAATCAATCGGCGATTCCGAGGCCGCACAACACACCTTCCTCGACCTCTGCGAACTCGTGTTTAGTTGAATCGCTTTCTCTCCGATAGATCCTGGCCCTTTTAGCGAGATCGCTCATGCGCCCCTCCGAACGGATGATCCGACTCTCATCCCGTATTAGGCCACAAAACAAATTCAGTCGTTGAAAACCAATTCCCAGAAGACGCATATTAAGCACAATACTACGACGGTTGATTTCTTAGGCATTTCTTATGAGCGGGCACGAATTTATCAAAATATCACTACCACACTTCTTGCATTTCATGCACACTGTAAAGCCCAAGCCACGTTCACTTTTCCGCTCAAATGCTACTTCCCCATGGCAGTCCTTGCAAACTACAAGTGTAGCATGTGTCGAGAAGACAGAGAAATTATCGATGAAATTGTAGCTTAGATGTTCGTTGACGACGAAGTCAGTGGCACTTGCGCTCCCAATTTTACGTGACAACGTGCTGGCATACTCGGTAGATTTCTCGGGCTTGCCGACGTTCCTTTGCAAACTTTTAGTTTTTGTTCGATAAGGAAAGGTTCTTTTGCTTCGGATACCCTTCCTATCCATGGTTAAACAGGGAAATTACTCGCGAATTCAAAAGAATATGGAGAGGAATATTTCGATACAAGTGGACGCTAGCACGACGAAAACGAAACTAACTACATCTAAACGAAACCGTAAGAGTGTGTTAGTCACAGACTTTTTTTCTCAAACCCTACCCCTATTTCCCTTCCTCGGATATCGGAAATAATTCAGGTATAAATACCTGAAATATAAATTCAGGTATAAATACCTGAAATACAAATGATTTCCGGCGCGACATGTGCGAGCTCGGCACGCCGCGAGAGCATACCGAAACTTGCCTCAGAACTTGGTTTAGGTTTTGAATCCGACAAAATCCTTTCGGAATCTTATTTTTAGGTACCTAAACATGAAATAAATTTGAGATTTTTTTCGATTTTTTCAATATGTTACATGAGAACACCTCCTTAAGGAGAAGCAACGTATTATCAACAATACGAATAACTATATTTACGTGTCCATTGGACTGTTGGCTTTTCCTCGTCCGGATGTCCTCTCTGCTTCCAAATACGCCATCTCATATGTGGATAAAGATGCATCTTCACCTGCAGGAAGAGAAAAATATAGGAATGAAAGAAAATATGAAGTAAAAATATAATTTATTGCAATAACAAATATTCCGAAAATCAGTTGCCATTTAAGGAGGAGATACAACGTATTTTCAACAATACGAATAAAGTATTTCGGTGACCGTAGGTCCGCTGGCTCTCCATCGCCTGGATGTCTTCTCTTCTACAGCATACATCCTCTCATGTGTGGTGAAAGATGAATCTTCAACTGCAGAAAAAGATTAATGCATTAATGAAAGAAAATATGAAGTGAAGATATATTTCTATAAAATAGCATATATATATGAATATCACTTACCTTTTAGGGAGGAGAAATGACATATTTTCAACAATACAAACACAATATTTTGATGTCCATTGAACTGTTGACTCTGACTCACCACTCTTCCTCCAATTACGCCCTCTCATGAATGGAGAAGGATGAATCTTCAACTGAAGAAAATTAAGAATGTAAAAACGAAAGAAAGAATGTACAAAAAATATCATTCTGTAAAATAACAAACATATCAAAAATCAGTTATTGTTTACGGCGGAGAAACAATGTATTTTCAACAATAATAATAAAATATTTACATGTCCATTGTCTCCTCTTCTTCCAAATACGCCCACTCAGGTGTGGAGAAAAATGCATCTTCACCTACAGAAAAAGAAGAATGTTTTATCGAAAGAAAAAATAAAGTGAAAATATAATTCTATGAAATAGCAAATATATCAAAATCGATTACATTTAAAGGAGGAGAAATAATGTATTTTCAGCAAGGAAAATACTATATTTACGTGTCAATAAACTGCTGAGTCTCCTTCGCCTGGATGTCTCCTCTTCTTTCAAATACGCCCTCTTATGTGTGGATAAAGATGTATCTTCACCTGCAGAAAAAGAAGAATGTATTAACGAAAGAAAGAATGTAGTAAAAATATAGAAATTATATGAAATAACAAATATATCAAAAATCAGTTACCGTTTAAGGATGAGAAGCAACGTATGTTCAACAATAATAATTAAATATTTACGTGTTCATTGTACTTTTAGCTCTTACTCGCCTGGATATCTCCTATTTATCCATATACGTCTTCTCATATGTGGAGAAATACAAATCTTCCCCTATAGAGAAAGAAGAATACATGAATGAAAGAAAAAATGATGTTAAAATATAATTATATGAAATAGCAAATATTTCTTACCTCAGTTACCGCTTGAGAAGGTGAAACAAAGTATTTTCAACAAAAAAATACATTCTATGGTATTAGGCCGGACTTCGTTGAAAGCCATAATAAGAAATTAGTAAAGTACTTCGTAATTTCCACAAATTACATATTTATTTAAAAAACGACCGGTTTCGGCTAACGCCATCCTCAGGTGAGAGTACAGAAAATCATACACACACACACACACACACACATAATATATATATACACACACACATATATATATATATATATATATATATATATATATATGTGTGTGTGTGTGTGTGTGTGTGTGTATGATTTTCTGTACTCTCACCTGAGGATGGCGTCAGCCGAAACCGGTCGTTCTTTTAAATAAATAATTCGTGGAAATTACGAAGTACTTTACTAATTTCTTAATAAAAATACAATATTTACGTATCCATGGGTCTGATGACTCTCCCTCGCCTGGATGTCTCCTCTTCTTCCATATATATTCCATATCGCACATTGAATTCCTTGGCTCGTCCGAGGTAGTTAATACACCACATTGAACAATGAAAATCGAAGCGAAAGAATTCGAGGTCATTGAAACAAAACATCGAGATAAACGGTACACCTTACGAAATATTTCTCGCTAATTTTAAAAAGAATTTTATCTAAGGAACGGAGATGGAAAGCGAAATCAACCTTCTGTGTGCATGTATGAAAGTAGCTCTCATTTCTCTTTACAGAGATTTAGAGTGAGGCGGGTAAGTGAAACTTTATATTTATGACTCACGAAGGAAAGCACCAAGGCTAATCGGAAAAAATCATGGCTCCTGAAATGAAGTACGTAACTGTGACTAGCTGTAACTTTTCCTTATTCGGATATTTAGAGGAAACGCGGAAAGATACGTGTTTATTAGTAATTACGGTAGCAATGCACAATAATTAAATGTAACAGGTAGGAAATTAAAAGAAAATGTAGTCAAACCGATGATAAGAATTGTGAAGTCCTACAGCTTGGGTTCATAATGCTCAAGAACGATATCCTATGAATGAATTTTATAATTTAGTTTATAAGAAAGTATAACTATGCAAGTAATACTCCAATACAGATGAATCCCCAATAAAAATCTATATCAAACTATCATTCTCTGTATGAATGACTTTTCATATCCTTACACATGACAGAGCACAATACATTCCTGTCTTATATCGGCGTTCACTGGCATTCCCCTCATTGTCCAAATAATATGTAATAGCGAAGAAAGAGATAGCGTTATACCGGTTTAATCTACGAAAGGCGTAAACGAAAGCTTAATGGACGATTGCGTCGCAGAGGATAGACTTTACGACCAAAAAAGGCCCAGAAAAGGAGAAGTAATTGCCTTGGCTTTGGTATAATTCTGTTACATTCCAATCGTTGCTTAGCGAATACATATTAATACCGAAGAGCATTCTTTAGCATCGGTAAGCATTTGAGTTAGGAATAGTATATGTGGAACGAGACCATCGTCGACTGAATAATATGATGAAGCGTGCAATCGCAAAGTATAGGTTTGACTTTTCCATTTTAACATAACTTCTTGTGGTAAAGGTACAAAGAAACGAATAATTAGAATAAATCATAGCCGTAACGAGGAGTTCGACTTTTTCAGAAACAGCGAAGAGTGAAGGCCGCCTGAGCCCATGATAATGACTTTCTCCAGTTCATAATTGCCATCTGTTTAACTACGGCTAGCTTCCTCTCTTAAACGCCGCCTATTCATTCTCAAATATGTTTAAGCGGATAAAAATTTCGGCAAGACATTTTATTACTCTCGAATGCCTTAAATTGATCTTTTCACATGAGTCTATCTGAAAAACTTGACATGGAGTCTGAATAATATTCTTTGAAAATATTTTAAGTTAACGGTATACCTGTAATAGACTACTCATCTATAGAAGGTGATATTAAACCTAAGCTTAAGTAAAAGCATCCTAATTCTATAAGAGTAGGGTAAATTCCAGCAAAATTTTTCAGCAGGGGTTCTGATAATTGATAAAGAAAGTCTATTAACAATTTTATCTGATTAAATTATAACGATGACGAGCTACACATATACAGTAAGTTTGAACTGAAGGACAGTTGAGATGAAGGGAAAAAAAGGGAACCGTATATCTATCGGATATAATTGTACAGTCCTGGCCAAAATTAACGCAGCACCGGCCGTAAGGATCGCTAGGGAGGTGCTGCGTTAATGTTGGCCAGGAGTGTACTTCAATACGGACTTTGATGTAAAAAACTCTAATTCCTTAACTTCCAGCAATGAAGAACCTTCCGTAGGTTAGTTCTACTTCACGGTCGAAAAATTACAATCAGCATCAACGAATAACTATGATTATCATCTAAGGTCAAAAAATAGAGGAAAAGGCAGTAAATTAACATGTTCGCTATACTCTTACTTCGCGATGTAACAAATTACTCCTTTATTTCGATGCCAAAAAACGAAAATAGGGACGAAAAATTTGCAAAAATATGCGGAAAGATTACGTCGAGTTATTTCCTATTTTATAAGATCGAATCACTAACGCTATCTGTATATTAGAAAGTTAAAGATAATTGCTAATCATAATCTTGAATAATACGATTTCCTCACTTAAATATTATTCGTAGAGCGGAGGACCATTCGAGTAAGAATCCCGCCCTCGTCATTTCGCTTTAAATTGGAATGACTCTTAGTATTTCATTACGTAGATAAGAAAGGTTACTTGATTAAAAGCAACCTTCATATCCCTAATAGTAATATTGGAATTTCATACACTATCTCCGCTTCAACTACTACCGATTATTTAGCAAAACACATAAAATCCAATCAACTGCACACAGTTCTTCTCAATAGTTCTACACGGTTTTCACCCAGCATTCTTCCACTTGAACGGCGCAAAATTGCAAAGTATTTAGAAGTGCCATTACAAGACGAAGAATACATAATGAAAAGTAAGAGTATTAAGTGCGCTTACCCAAACTGATCAAATGTCGTTCTTCGCGTTTCTTCCTGGAGGTCATACCGTGCCCTTTCTCTTTCAACACGAAGTATTGCAGAGACCCATCGATGGTAGAGTTTAGAGTTCAGTGTTTGAAACCTGGAAAAACAGAAATACCAAATTAGTAAAATATCAATTGATTTCATTTAGACTGTACTCAACGCCCATGAACAGTTATATTTCACAGCCGATAATTTTCAAATTGGGATGTCCGTCATATGATACAACTGTTTCCGCGTCCTCTATGGTGTTATATATCAGGTAAAGTACTAAGGTAAGGTGAAATACTAAAAAACGGATAAAATGTAAATATCAATTCCCCCTACCTAATAAGTTGAAGTCCCGGTCGCAGGTGTCCACGATACTCTTCTGTGACTAATCTCTTCAACGACTGTCTATTTTGAAACACGCGAGACGCACACACAGGGAAAACGCCAGAAGGAAAGGCAATTCACTTGAAATCTAGAAAAATTGAAATTTACATTAATATTATATATAATATGTGCCATTAAGTAAATATTGTAATCTGGAGCCTTGAGCTTGTACAAACATAACCGATATGATAGGCGATTTTAAAGGAGATTCCCATTACATTGATGTCAACATGTCCTTACGCATACTATTAAAGGTCGATACTTAATGACCATGATATAAAGGCATAAAAGTCAATCTGGCAATTAAATGCTCGTTACAAAGATTTTAAATAATGCATTAGTTGAGGTTATATGAAATTGTATACGACTTTGAAATAACCAATAAAATTCAGAAGAGGAAAAATTAGCTACCTATGATTATGAGTAACGAGCACAATGATATTCAAAAGAATAGACGCAGCCTTATTTACATTGACGATAAAACAGAGAGAGAGAGAGAGAAATACTGTGTCTTTGTATCATCGACACCATAATAACCTGGAAAATATGCACTAATAAAATTTAGTAATGGTAGTTAAAGTATCCGAATCAAATTTCGCAAAATATTATGAATGCACTTAGATATACATTAAATAGGTTTACGATACATTTAAAATAAAAGTATAAAGTGGTGAAACAATACGCATGACATCAATGAATAAGCAGAAAATCCTCTAAAAGAGCCCTCGGCTATGTCTCTGACATCCCAATATTTATCAGTAGAGCTGTGATTATCTATTTTTATATGTTACTACTATCAACTCAATGAAATTCGTCAGTAAGCAAGTACAATAAATATTGTGTTTATTGAAGTAGGAAACGATCAAAAATATGCCTTTATAGAATAGAGCTCGCATTTAGGAGTAAAAGCTTTTTTGTTTTTTGAGTAAAAGGTTTTGTTAAAGTGTTGGGCGAATGCGGAACGCATTAAAAATGCAACACTTGATCTATGTTAGTGTGAACTTAACGTTAAAATAATCTAAAAGAGCAAATTGAAAGGTAATTCCAAAAAGATAGTCGTTCTACATAGGTAATCAGTTTCTGTGCATTAAAATTCACTATTTAAGAAAGCTAGGGGTGATTACTAATTTATTTTGTATTATTATTAATATTATGTTCCAAAATTTTCTCAACCTTAATAAACTAATTTCACCGTGTGCCCTTGCTCCTACTGGTTATTTCGGAAAAATCGTTCAATTATATTGTGCGATCGTAACTCGTAAATTCAACAAGACTATTCAATTACGTATGAGATTGGAAAATGATTTTGAAAGAAAACAAATTGAAGATATGAATCAGTGATAATCTAATTCGAAGATAAAAAGTTAATATAAATTGTAATTACCTGCATTAAAGTCCCAGTCGCCGGTGTCCACGAGCCACTTCCGCATCTCTTCAACGACCTCTGATTTTGAAACACGAGAAAAAGCACACCTCAGAGAACCATCGAAGGCTGATATAGTAAATTACACTTGAAATCTGGAGAAACAATTAAATGAAATTAATATAATATTAAGTTTAGCAATCAGGTAAATATTCTATACATGGAGATGTATCGACGTTAACAATATGGGCCCATAATTTTAACGTCGATACCGATTTATTCTTAATCGAGATAAACGCATTATTATTAATCGGGGAATGGAATTCTGATGACGAAATCATCCAACAATACAGTAATTGACCATTCATGCACCCATTTACGGCAGTAAAATTCGGACTTTTGGAAAAAATTCCGCATCCATACTAACGAGTACCACATCGAATCAAATGCAAAAGAATAGATGTAGGATACACAATGAACTGAAAAAATTACATTACTATTATAAGAAAAAACTAAACACTATATATAAAATATTCGAACTACTCGACATAATATAATCCTATAACGAAAGTAAAATTATTGAAATCTAAGCTCGATAAAATAATCATGAATAAAATTGGATAAACATCAATACATTACAGATTGGGAAGATGAATCAGTTATTTTCAATGGACAGTAACCGTTACATTCAAAACAATATTTTCCGTTATTCTATTGTTCGAGAAAACTGCTTAATACCAAGCGAAAGTTCAGGTTCGATATGTTTCATCATCCGCTCTTTCACTTAAGAATTAGCGTAAGATACATACATTTTTCATTGGAAATTTATGCATCGATTGAACTATTACGACGACCGCTTACGGACATATTATTACGCACTCATCCAATCGGATTATTACTAAATCTATCGGAAGATCACGATCGGTTTCAACGACGACTCTTGACTTCGAAAGAGAAAAAACTTCATTGATAGGAGACAAAAAAATGAAAATCTATTCCCATAGCTGAATAAACTTACCACAAATACGGAATACTAATTCGAGACCACGGAAATATGTATGCCTTTGAAAATCCTCCACTAGTTTAAAGATAATCACTTAACGAATAATTATAAATACAAAACTAATCCCTAGTATTTACAGTTACGCTACGATTCAATAGGTATCCAGTCAGTAAACTTGAATTCAAAAGTTTCTTCAGAAAAATCGGCAGCAGGTAATTTGAAAATATAGTAAAATACAAATGCATTAAGATATTAATTTAGAATTATTTTATATACAATGATATGGTAAAACCTTAATACGAACTGATTTCAAATACTAACTACCGTTACATTCAACTGAAGATTTCCGTTATTCTACTGATCGAGATATTTGCTGTACACCACGCAAATTTTGCAAATTAATCATTATTTTATAAATGCGGTATAATTTAAACAAACTTATTATAAGGTATTTACCAAATTGGGTGTTTACAATACAAGCCATTAAGTACAAGCTGCGAGTATACGGAATGCATGATAATCAGAGAAGAATTTTCCTGTCCTCACGGACAACTGAACTTAATGACCTACTCATAGACACGAAAACGTTGCTCACAAACATTACAAAACGAAGAAACTTAAAATATCAGAAACTCCAACTCGAGGTAGCAAATATTTTTTGATAAGAGAACTTCAATTAAGATATATTATGAAACATAGCATACGCATGAAATCCTTCGCGACGCTCACGGATATCTTAACACAAGGAAATTCGTTCTCTCCTTTCATTGACGAATAATCAGGAACATTAATAATTATTTCTAAAAAGAGATCGCTACTCTTTACGCCTAATAATTACTTAAAAATACAGTTACACTTTACAATATCCCTCTGATTCACAAGTTCCGCAATTAACGCAAGTCGATAAATTTAAATTTAACGGTTCTTCCAAAAAAGTCAGTAGAAGGTACTCACCTGAAGAAGTCCGGACAGCAACTGAGACATTTACCGTTTGAACAATTTATGAACACTATTCCTGTCCTGTGATTGGTCCATTTCGAATTCATTGTCATCCGCCCCAACCCACCTCCCGTTTTTAAAATGTTATAATCAATTATTATCATTTTATTAATAGAATATTACATTAAGTATTAATAAATTGAATTTTAAGATTATTCGAATTTCTACATTTTCATAAATGTTATATTTTACACTTTTCGATCATTAATATTACTACTCGAGATCGTGTGAACAAATGAATGGGATAAGCGCATTGGTACGCTCAAAAGATTAACATGGGTATTTTTGATTATATTTCACTAAATACACGGACATTATCCTTTCTACGATGTTTGCTTAAGGAAACTAATGATGGTGTTTGAGAGCAATAAAATATGTTGATTTATAGTATGATAACCTTTTCACAATCGAAAAAAATAATTCCTTTATCCGAAAATTTAGTATACTTTCCTACAGCGATAAAAAAATGAGTGCACCAAAATCCTGTCAAAAAGAATACTCTGAGTATATAGTTAGACACTCTTAGGGTTGCATTGCATGATTATAAATATCTTCTATAGGCAATAGAATGTCAACATTCATACCTTCTGTGTAATTCCTCTTCAACTCCTTTTCTCAGCTTTTCATTTCGCCTTAGTAATTTGGTATATATATTACACCATTTAGTTGCTATTTCCCCAATTATTGATAGTTATTTTTGTCACCACTACTTACTAATGAGACAGTTTAAGTGCTGAGTTATACATACTGTAGCACCACTCTTTATCACAAACTTTTTCAGTTCTTTTGAGGGAAATCACAAGGCTTGGATATACCATCGAAGAATCTTCTTCTTCGAATATTCTTCTGGTCGATTCACGAGTCCAATTTTCTAGGCATAGATAGAAATTGCAAAGGAAAAATTTTTAGGTATTTAAGTGGTTGATAATGGCCGCCATTGTGAGAACAGAAACGAGGACTGTCAGTCACGGGACAAACACTTCATCTGAAATGCCATTTGCGTAATTCAGGTTTTTCAAGACGATCGTACTTTGTTTTTTCGGTTTTAAGTATTATACTGATGACAAGCAATTAATTACGTTAAGGTATGGTGATAATAAAACGAAAGAATGCGAGTAATCATAATCGAATTTAAATTGGAACGCAACCTTAACAAATATTATTAAATCTCTAATGTAATTATAGTAAAACCTTTAGAGCATCATCGAATTCGCGAGCAATATATATTGAAGACCAATACTAATAACTAACTTTACATTTACTTTTCAATTTGTACAATGTCTTGATATGAATCAAGACACATGTGATAATATAGCCCTAGCAATAATAATAACTCTTTCAAGGCCACCATTTCATTTTGTAACACTTAATCTCTTTATATAGGTATACAGCTTATCTTAGCTATCAGGAAAATGAGAGACGAATGCTAGGTCTAACTACCTCTGTCTAGAAATACCTAACAACCGCGTGTTCCTTTCCAAATATTCTTTGGCTAATGGTGTGGACTTAAAGTGATTCATGTAGCCTTAACAGTGATGAATTTACTGAGAGATAATGGGATCATTAAATAACGAATGCTAAAGAATCAGAGATATCTAAGATAGATTCAAAGTTGATTCAGAGATTGTCAAATAACTTGAAGGATTAGCTGGGTCTACGTCCCATTCCTGTAACATAAACCTTTTATAATGAATATTTGTGAAGAGTAGCTACTGAACTCATTTTTATACAAAGCACAAAGGAAATCGCATTACATGTTTACCTTCTTGTTGCACTTACCTATTGATTCCTGTTATGCTAGTGTCAGTTAAACATCATGCAGTGAAAACCCGCGAACATTAACATCCAGCAAGTAGATAGTCCACCTGTTGCTATGGTAAATTAGCCACTCATGAGAGATAGATTTTGGGTATCGCGGAAGGAATTCTCTTGTCCCCTTGGTATTTTTAAGTACTACTATACTTGAAAACACTATTCAACTGTAAGAACTGCACAGCACTGTTTTCACTAAAAAAACATCTCAAAAATTCCTCGCGACTTTTAGAAACGGCACTGTGATAGAGCTTAATTTTCAACTCGTACAAACTGCTTCAACACGAATATTCAGAGATAAGAATGTAACTAATTTAATCCACCCACCTCTGCGTTGCAATTTCACGGAAAAATCCTAGGCACTCTCTAGCACTATTTTTTATTCCAATGATTAATAATTTCCTTTTGAATTTCGCTCACATCAAAAACTCTCCTATGAAGTCCACGAGGGACATTGCGACGCATTTTCGAAACGATTTAGAAGAATTATGGTCTAGAAATTTCTGAATAGCGAAAAGGCACTCTTCGTCATCTGATTACGTGACTTCCGCCATTCTCAAGTTTGTCTTAAAAACATGTGCTCGAGTTTTGAAGAAGTCTTCCATTTTTTCCTTCGGCTGTAAAATTGTACTGCCAGTGGAGTGAAATACCTGCGTATTAGAAGTTTTTATTAACTTGTGTGTCAGCGATAACAGTGCATGTATGTATATTCTTCATGGATCCAAGAGGTATGTTTCGTGACGAAGGTGATTCGGAAAGAGATAGTATCCTCTATAAGAATAAGAAGGGGTACTAATTTGAATTAGTGAATCTGGGCGAGAGATTACTCAAGGAGGAAACGTAAGTTATTGCTTCCCTGTTTTTATTCCTCCGTAACACTAACTGACTGTACCGGTAGATTTAAACACCAAAGCAAAACCCAAGAAAACTACAGCAATCATTTGAAATACCGATGAACCACAATTTAAAGTTTTATTAAAGTAGTGAAAATTTTTAAAATAATATAGTAAGTTAATTTGATGATCAGTTATCCACACTTCTCGTTAGAATTAAATCATTCAATGACCTTCTTAAGAATTCTTCACTCATAAATATCATCAGCAATAGTCTAATCTTCCATAACATCCATCCCCACTATATATAAAAGTGTAATCTTGGTTTTTCTGCGTTTCTCAACAGCTTGAAGAGTTATGAGGAGACTGAACCTGAGGCAACAGAAGGAATTCGGAGTTAAAAACACCATTTATCTTCGGCTGGAATCGTAAAGAAAAGAATTTCAGAATTCCTTGATGAATAACACAGCAATTTCAGTGGCATAAAATATCTCTTTGTAATCTTGGTGACTAGATAATCCATATTTCTTAGCTTTTTGTTGACCATGAGCTAAGTTATACCACAGGAAGTTATTACAGGTAATGTGAATGTCCATCTTTGCTTTTCAATAAAAGAGATAAGTTGTTATACTTCTGGATGATTCTCTTGAAAGAGTCAACATTATTGCTAGGTTCATAATATCAAATCAATCATTACTAATGTCATAATATTCTGAGGTTACGAAAGTAAATTTAATGTCAGTTAATATCTACCTACCTAAATAAAGGTAATTCCCAAATTAGATGATTTTTTGCGTTTTAGCTATGTTTACATCATGGAATTACTCTTAATTATATTAAGTAGGTATTATGTCAATTTAAATTCTCAGATCGTCACTCATATTCCTTGGTTTCATGATTTTTAATTCTAAGAAAGTAATTACATTCTTGATTATAATATTTAAAAACATTTTATTTTCTATCTGGTCATTTAAAAAAATAGTTATTTGTAATTTGAAATCTTTGGTGAGCAGTTTTTAAATTTGAAGCTTAACGTAACTCAAGTGGTTGTGTAACATACGAGGATTCTAATAAAATATTTTCAAAGTAAAATTCTTATTCTGATAATTTTTAAATTTAAAATAAATTGGGTTAAGCTAAAATAAGCTTTATTTCGATGCATATTATAAATTAAGTAAAAATTTACATAATGGAGGTGGGTCTATGGAAATTTCCACTTCGCCGACCAATCAGTGCGCAGCATTTGGTTCAACGTTTATTTCAAAGGTTTCTACTTCAGTTGCTACGGAGATGTCACCCAGTGTGGAGGTACTGCCGGAACTATTTTCGATTGACCGTTAGCTATTGAATGATAGAAGTATAATAGTACCGAAATCGAGTGTATGCGAAGAATTTTCAAAGTGTGACCTTATTACAGTTTGATGAATTTCATTCGAGAAATATATATTCTTTAAGCAAGTGGGAATTTCCCGTGTCAAGATTTTCTTGGACTTGGCGTGAGATCTCATTTATTTGGTAAGTATATGCATAATGATAAATTACTATATTTTTAGTGCTAAAGGTGTAATTTTCGTATTGAAGCGTAAAATATTATTTCGTTCGCAATGCTAAATCATTTTGTGAATGACGTTCTACGGCCTTGACAGTCAGCTGATTCTCAATATATACTTTCTTTTCCTTTACCTTGGATTTCAGTCTAACGTGTTTCACATTCCATTAGTAAACAGTCTTTCTTTTAGTCTTGATACACGAAGAGATCAGTGGAGATATATTCCCGTTTGAGTTTGAAATAAATAAATTACTGAATTGCTATGTGATAATACCCTTATATCTTCGCTTTGGTACACCACCTAGTCTAAAGATGTCGCTTTGGAGTTCCTAGCTTAGCGATTTGAACCGGCGTCTACTCGCACTTGTACATTAAGCCAACAATACATGATGGAAATAATTAATTAAATTTTACTTTTCCTTTTCATGTTTCGAGGAAGTGAATTCTCTCGCTTTTGGATGATTCTTTGAGATTTCTAGGATGTGACAACGAAAGCGTGTTCAACGATGGATAATCAGAAGATTGACTTCCGGATTCCCGATTTAGGTTAGTTATTTTTATAGTGATATCTTCTGGCTTATTGTTTAACGGCCTTTGTAATTGTTTTGTTTAAACCATTACTTACTAATTTTTAATAGTACGAAAGAAGCATATTATTAACGACGCCGTAAATTTCCAAATGCTTTCCTTATTAAATTATTATAAGGATTCATACATCATTTAAGTCTTACAATTAAATGTTATTTTCTTTAAATTTTAAATTAACTCAGAACGGTTTATCGATTAAAAGCAAACCGTCCGGCGTGTGTTTGTTGCGAGAGGATTTCTTTAATATTATGCCAGAGTATATAGATATTTGTAAATTGCCAGGTACGACAAAATGCTTTAGAATTTTAAATATATAACCATGATGTTTGAGATTTAAAATAATATCTCAACGGGGATTAGTATTTTAATTTAATATTACTTTTTCGACATTCGTATTAGATAGTAGACCTTTGGTGTTTTCTTATATTTTTTTCTCAACAATCTATTTACCCCTTTATTTCGTAATACAGCGAAGAAAATTAGGCCCCAACTTACTTAATTGAACCATACTTTCTTTATACAGTCAGGTTTTTCATGGATGTAACGAATATATACAAACATGTTCCAAAAAATAAATATTTGTTTTTCTTTCTGAAATGGTCGTTCAATTTTTCCTCTGTCAAAAACATAGGATAGTTTTTACCAGATATACATAATGATTTGCACTTCTAACATAGTAACGGCGTCACTTGTCTATAAATTATGTATCTACATTTCGTTAATTTTTAGGGCTTTATTTTATTTTTCGAAAATAAATTAGCGAGCTCGCAAGGTCATGAGAATTCGAAAGAACATTATAAAACGAGAAATTCAATTGTTATGCTAATACACATTAATTAAATACGAGTTCGACAATTTAATGAGGATTATCTTTTAAACATCTATTCCAATTTAGTTACTTTAAATTCAAGATTATTTTTTTAAATTTGATGATCAAATTGAAGATAACTGCAATATGTAATCGATATTCTTTGAGCACTGCGTATTTAGCATTTTCATTCGCGAAAGCAAGTCACCGGCGCCGTGGTAAAAAAGGATGCCATTCGGTTGCTGTGATTTCCCTTTCATTACCCCCGTTTTAACTCAGGATCTACCTTCAAATATTTCCCTCTTAATTTAGATTACTTGCTTTACTTTCTCTTTTTTCTCATCATAACTCGAGCATTTTAAGCACAGGAACGTGGTATCCCCTTGAGGTCTACGTATTACTCAACACACTTCTACTGTTAGGTTTTTCAAATGTGGCATTCAAGAGTTTGTTAGATTTACACCTTCAGGTTTTTTCACAAGTTCAAGGTCATGTTTTTGTTAATGTTATCTTATATCGTAAACATCTTCACTTTAGTTTATTTGCGCACTGTTTCACAGGTCTGTAGGGAAACTATGGCGTGTTATTGATCATGAGTGCCACTCCTAGTATCAAATGTACCAAAGGTTTTATAATTGTTTGAATATCGATGAGCTCACAGCACCATGTCAGATAGAATATTTATGCTTGTTGTTCATTGATCTTTCTACCGAATACTTGTTTCTGATAAAGGCCTTTTTATTTTACGCTATTTTGGACACCTTGGAATTCTAAGTTGCATAAATGCCTTAGTGTCAACCTGAAAATGCACTAATATTTTACATTTTGTATCTCATGGAAAACTTAAAAGTTTCGATTATTTCCCAGTGTTCTTGGTAAATACTGATGCTATTGATTTTAATAAAATTTCTATAGAAAAACTGCCGGAGCAACTTTGCTGGAAACCAGCACTCAATTGAGAGCAATGTAAACGTAAATCCAGGGGAGGTGGATTCTCTCGCTTTTGGATGATTCTTCTGGGTGTCACCGATGAGATACCGAAAGGCCGTTCAACCAAGGATTATCAAGCGAAGTCTTCCGGATGCCACAAATATAATTCTTTCATAAAACCTGGTACTTCAATGAATTCAAGGTGATGCTACTTGCGATCATCAGTAATACTATGCTTTAGTATTCCTCAACTGTCTGACACGATAAGAAAGCATTTCACGATCATAGAAGACCAGAGAAGAAACGTAGCGATGCTGCGGAAATATTTTACATCCATGGATGGAACACAGAATACCATGAGCATACTTTAGAACAAATGATATTTTTATTCCTATAGAAGTATGATCAATAATGCGCATCAATGGATTAATACAGTGTGTTCTTGTTTGGAATTGCAATTTTTTTAATTTTTCTTTGCAATCAAGCTCTTCATCACGGAGGAGCAGGGAAGGGTCGCGGAGATGCAACGAAAAGACATTCGGTCCATGGATCAAGACAGAATACAATGAGTACCTATAATTTTAATTCTAATCCTATTACTATACCTTTTTAGGTATTGTCGATATTTATGAATTAAAATAGTGTGTTTTGCTTTGATCTACTATTTCATTTACATTTTTATTTATCCTTTAGGAACACACTCGGAACATTACTCCATCACGGCAGGGCAGAGTCATAGCGATGCTTATGGGAGATATTCGGTCCATGGATGGAATACAGAATACATTGAGTATAATTCGAATCCTATATGATTAGTAGTTCTATTTAAGTGTGAATGATACTGTGAATATTTGGATTTACGAATTAATTGTTGTTTTCGAATTAATGTTTTACTTACTGCTTTTGTTCTTTAGGTTCAAACTCGGAAGACAGAGCAGATTAGGATAGCTGATATGTTGATAAAAGATATTCCATACATGGATGGAACAAAGAATACGATAAGTAAAATGGAATCTAATTTTATTATAATTCCTATTTCAGTATAATAGATTGCGAACAAATTCCCCTTTTTTCATTCGTTAAAGGTTTCCAATATTTGAGTATGTCCGTCACAATAGATTTTCTTTCAATTAATATCCATCTTATTATTGCAATAATGAGTCAATTTCATGCTTAGACGGAATTAATATTTTACATTTTCTAACTCATGGAATAATCTTTCATTTTTAGTTCATCATGAAAGTTTCGACTACTTCTGAGTGTTCTCCGTACACACTGATGTTATTGATGTAAATATATTTTTGAGAGAAAAATAACGGAGCAGCTGTCGTAGAAATAATAAGTCAATTTAGTGTATCTTGAACGGTTATTAAAATTGCTTCATAAAAGTGAAAGGAAATCACAACAGCTAACAATTAACGTAGAAACCTGTGTTCGAGTAAAATGCGATAGTCAAAACTTGCGCATTTTTTGAGCTGTAGATATAATTTAATATCTCCCCAGTCAAGATTATAGAAAAGTTTTCATTTATATAATTGATTACCTTTCTTTCACTGTATTAGCGACACTTTTCCATAAAATATTCATGAACAGTTTGTAATTTTAAAGACTTGATATTAATTTTTTTAAATAAACTACCAAGTTCGCAAGGAAAATACAGAATTTAGAGAGTACACAAATGGTGAGACATGTAATAATGTCTCCTCTTTTTAGTCGTTTAATTTCACTTTCTGTTTGATGTTTCTAAAATCTTTTTGTAACTATTGAAAATATTATAAGATTTCATAATTTGAAATAAGTTTGTAACCTTGCATAACCACGCTATTGTTATATCAGGGCATTTATACTTTTTCAAAATAATTATTGGGCCATTTTAATAAAGTTATTTAGTTATAGCGTTACACCATATGGAGAGTAATTTTAGAGATTTAGTATTTTCAGAAATGAATAAATAAATCGCCGGCTCAAACTTGCGATCTTTAAACACTACTGATTATCCATCCTGGAATTAGTAATAGTTTGTTAAATTTTACTTTTAAAGTTGTGATTTTAGTGATACTAAGCTAACTTGAGAGGTATAAAGAAAATTCACTTGGTTAACAGCGTTTTGATTGGTTATAGATTTCACTTTGATAATCGATCGTCAGTTCTGCTTTTTTAGAACGCAAGTTTCGTAATTTTAATGAGAGTACCACTTTTTATGATAAATTAGGATTGTATTTTAAACGTTCTCTGATTCTCCGATTTCATCGTATTTTATTTTTAAATAAGGTTTAATTGAGAAAAAATATCTGCGACCGAGGAGAAGTTATTTTTACGAGTATTTCTCATCAATAATACCTGATTCATAAATAAGATAATGAATACATAGAGGACGAAGATTGCTGCGATGGGTGACTCATTATTCTTCGAGCGTTGAGTGCTTAGATTTTTCAATACCGTGGACAAAGTCGGCGTTGTGAAAGCGGATGGCTTTAGTTCAATGTGCTTTCCTTTTCATTCCTTCCGCTTTAGCTCCAATATCACCTTTAAAATTTTATCCTATATAGTTATATTAGTTTGCTTTCATTTTTTATATTTTCTTAGAAGAGCACAAGTGTGTATCCTTATGCTCACGAATCACCTCAAGGTCGATTCTTCCTCAAATTTCAATTAAAAATCAAGGTACGGCTTCGTACCATTTTCACCTTATGGCCTTTTCACGAGTTCAAGTGCATGTCTTCGTAAACAATCTCCAACATTATACTCATTTTTGATTTAGATTGTTTGCATTACTCTTTAAATCTAACGCAACTGATTTTTATTATTTCATTGAATATAGATGAATGCAGATATATATGAGGTGGGATAGTTGGTTCCATACAACTGAGCGCTACGCTACTACAACGTTTTGCCGTAAACAAATTCCCAACCATTAGATATTTGTAGATACATTCATCGGATTTCATCTACTGTAAACACTACCCATTTTTATAATCGAATATTTTTTTGTATTTGAAAGCAGTGTAAATTACATAAGATACTCAATTTATCCCTAAGATAACGAAGCGTAGTTACTTGTTAAATGCTAGCGTCCGAACTATTGTTTTCCAACAATCTAATGTAGTTTATAAGATTCGTCATCAATTAATTTCTACTATCAGTGTCCCATATGACCTTATTGCAAAGGTTTCCCCTTCCAAGATACGTCGCTTCATTGAAGAGAAGTTACTTATGCTTAAAATCGCATTGTTAAAATGTAAATTGCGGACTACCCAACGAACAAAAGAAAACCAAGGCTCCTTAACTTTGTTTTCGCGAAATATTGGAAATACAAATTAATTATAAAGAAGTCATACATCGTTAAAATCCGCGGTGTTGTATATTTATGTATTGTATATCATTATCTTTCACTGCAAATACCTGTAGCTGTAATTTGTTTCGCTAATATACGCGTATTATTTATCCAAATATATTTTATAGAATGATCTTCCTAACTTTGGTTTAATACATGTACTAATATGGAGAGAATTTAGTGAAAATTCTAAATTATAAAATCGGTTGTAGGTAATAGTAGAAATATGATAGTGAAATATTGTGATTCTCTATTTTAAAATGCGCAAAGATTTTGCTATTTGAGTTTATAAATTATATTGGGTTATAACACAGTTTTGTGCTTTGCGGAGACACCGCTCATGCGGTACAGGATTTAAGTACTGGAATAACCGTGAATGTGTGTCATTGACTGTTTTTTGGTGAATAATATTGATATTATTTTCCTTGAAGGACGTCTTTGAAGAACTTATTGTGGATACTACGTTGGGAAACGGCGTCGAGTGACTACTTCGAGGGATAGTGACAGGATACATTTTAGCCAGGAGATAATATAATAAACACTTACTTGAAAAATAGAATCTATGACTTTTGAAGTGAAATTAATCTGTGAAGAGCATATTCCAATTATGTATTTCAGTACTTAACCATTTATTGAATCACCTATTGAAAATTTATGCGGACATTTACGAAATTTACTATTTTGATCATTTTAACCTTTAATAAATTTGCACTGATTTCTTATGTTTTAATGTATCTATTCGGTGTTTATTCTATATTTAAAGAAAATGTTTAATGTTTTTTCAGATTTTATACAGAATATGTATATTACTTTCTATCTTACCTGTCTGCTGTATTAACAATTTTAAAATGGGCTATTTTATACGTTTATATAACTTTTATGTAATTTAAATACTTAAGTATGAATTATTTTGGTATATATTTTGTACATATACTTGTAAAATATCTGCAAAACTTGAAGGGATCAAAGTGGCAACGAATAGGAGGTCAGTGGGTCTCACCTGCCCCCTGCTATATAAATAAATGAAAGACTTCTTAGGTGGAATAGGAGACATAGAACATCGGTTTTGGGAGAGACCCACCCTACCATAAGGGAATGCTTCCGGAAGCTCTTGGGGGAAGGGCGGTCCCCAGGAAGGTCTTGGGATAGGGCAGGCCCCGGGGTTGTCATGGGGGTTTGGTGGGCCCTGCGAATGGAGGGAATCCCCGAGAAAGTCCTGGGGGTAGGTTGGGCTATGGGTAGGATGGGAGTCCTCGGGAAGGCCCTGGGGTGTACGGCCTGCCCTAGGGAAGGAGGGTGCCCTGGGAATGCCCTGGGGGGTAGGGCGGGCCCTTGGGAGGGTAGGGCAGTAAAAATTACAAATATGATTTGCCAGTTAAGCGATCAGGTATCTGGAATGGTTACAACTGCCCTTTTACGATTTAAGAGCACAATTTCACACTAAATATTAGGTTCGCGACGACTGCGAAATGTTGGGAGTTAAAATCATAAACCCGTTGTGCAAAAGAGTTCTCTTAGTCATAATAACGTATTGAAAACCGAACGACGATTTACATTCACTTAATATCCTAAATTACATCAGCGCTATATAATATGAGTAATTACTTCACTGTTATCGCAGGCGATTTCAAGTTTTAGTCGCAAAAGTAATATTTATATCCAAAATATATTCGTTTTAACTGAACTAGAATTTTTGGTAATTTTAACATTTCTTGCTGAAATTTCGAAGCTTCGAGGTAAATATTCTCGGAAAAGATAGTATTTGATTTAGAAAAAAATATATCATGAATGCTGGTGTTGCACTATTACCGGGTATTACATTTCTATCAGAAAAAAAGACAAAACTGTCTAACCAACATCCGTAAGATTTTTGTATATTTTGACGAATTTGTCGAGATGAGAATCCATTTTACTTGATTCAAACGTACTAAATCTTTAATATTAAGCAACTGCAGTTATGACATCTTGGTCTGAAATTCCGGCAATAATATTAAGATCATCGATTAAGTGAGAATGCGAAGGGGCTAATGAATCACGTACACTACCTTGACCTTCGCGAATTGTCCTCGTAACCTTCTTATTAAGTTGATCTAAGGCAGGGGTACTCAGGGGTCGCTTCGAGCACCTGGGTGCCCGCGGCGCCAGGTTGAATACCCCTGATCTAAGGCGTGAAGCGAAAACGTATCTATCAATGTCTGTGATATGGACTTCTCCCTACCGGAGTACGAACTCGATAAATTTTATTAAATACATCGATATGAGGAAGGTTAAAATCCCCTCCTACAACTATTATAGAATCCTTCACTTTCTTCCGAATATTCTCTAACGAATCAGCTAGTTCCTCTATACATCCGTTGTCGCCATCCGGAGGCCGATAAAACGAACAAAAGAATACCTTCTGCCCATTCCGTCCGAGAACCGACCACCAAACCATTTCGCATATAACGTTCTCTAAGATATCAACACACCGACTCTTTAAAGATTTCTTCACAGCGATAAACACCCCACCACCTATTCTACAGAGTCGATCTTTACGATAAACAATATAATCTGGAGGAAATACCTCTCCCAATGATATATCTTCGCTTAACCAACTGTCGGTTCCTATAACGATATCCGCACTAGTGCTTCACGTAAGATTTAGGATATCAGTCTGTTTTTATGCATATCTTTGAACGAATAAACAAATTAGAGTGTGAGAACTGCACCATTATTTCTTCTCACGATTGCTTATCATCTTCTTTCGACTGCAGGGAGAACGATAACCTATGAAGCTGCATACACTGCCTAAAATTTAACTAAGATTAACACGAAACAGATAACCACCAAAGTGAAGGAGAAGGGAAATTCGGGAACTTCAATCTAAACATCTCATGTCTAAAATAAAGTAGTGTAGAGTAATCATGTAGATTAAGTTTAAGTTTATAAAGAAGATTCATTCTGGAAGACAACAACAATCCTTGTGTTTTACCACAGATAACTGAATGAATAATAACTGAATGAATGTATCTTTGTATCCTTGTATCAATTGCCAAGAGAGATGAAATGCATGAAAGATTGAAAAAGGAAAACTGCAAAGATTGGAAATATTGGAAAATTTTAAACTATATAAAAACCCTTATCTATAATTTAGTAAAAATATCTAGGTACAAATTTTACTATGACAAAATAAACATGGCTAAATATAACCCAAAAGAATTATGGAAATAAAGTGGACTAATCAAACCTGAAAGAACAAATTGTAATAGCATAAATTTAAGTGTACATTTAAATATGTATTAAATTTATTTGTACATGTAAATAGCTTTAATAAATTCTTTAGCAATGTAGATTGTTTTCTTGGAGAAGATATCCTGAAAGTTAAGAAAAATAATAGTGATGAACTTCTTGATGATTTCATTAAACAAAATCCACAATCCATTTTTCTTTCACCAGTAAGTGGGAATAAAATAGTAAATGTAATAAACAGTTTAGGAAATAGTAAAGCAACTGGTCCAGATGCGACATCTATCCATACATTGAAAGAATGCAAACATTTAACTGCAAATCCTATGTCACTTATTATTAATAAAACTTTATATACTGAAAGATTTCCAGATAGTTTAAAGACTTCTTGGGTCTTCCCCATGCATAAAGGTAAAGGGGACACAAATAATCCTGAAAACTACAGGCCAATTTCCTTAATTACCAATGTAGCTAAAATATTTGAATTGTGTACAAAATCTAGAATCATGGACTTTATAAATAAATGTAACATTTTATCTAAAAACCAGTTTGGCTTTCAAAATGGTAAAGGTACCAGTGGCACTCTTTTTAACTTAGCACAGGAAGTAAGTAATCTTATGGACAAGGGAATCAAATGTGCAGCTATATTCTTAGACCTTACCAAAGCATTTGACTCTATCTCTCATGAAATATTATTGTTATAATGTTCAAACTGGGAAAAAGGGGTGTTGCTTTGAAACTTATACAGAGTTACCTAGAGAAAAGAGGTTAAGAGTTAAGGTTAAAGCAAAATGAATATTAAGCAAATCAAAAGAATTAAATATGGGGTACCACAAAGCACAATATTGGGACTAATATTATTTCTTATATACATAAATGACTTATGTGAAGTTCATATGCAAAATGCTAAACTACAAGCATATGCAGATCACACAGTAATAATAGCCTGAGGGAAAACAACAAAATCAGTAACTGGCAGAGCAAACACACTTTTAAACAACACAATAAAGTCATGGTGTGATTATAATTTCCTAAATTTTACTGCAACAAAAACAGAATGTATCTTTTTGGAGAAGATCCAAATTTATTCAATGAAAATAAGAATTATATAACTACGAGTAAAATGTAGCTTGCATACTGCAAGCAGATCAACAAAACTAATTTTATATCGTCATCATAGTGGGACGGTCCTCAAAAGAAAAAAAAAGGATTGATAATATTCTTAAAATTCGCTGCAACTTAATCATCTGGCATAGAACCCGGGTCTTTCAGGTCATACTTACTATGCAGCACAACAGAACATCACCATCTCTAACTATGTGTTTAAATTCAAGCAGAAATATTGGGTGCAACTGCCTCAAACAACATCGTACTTTTCACATATATTCCTTATGCGATAAATTGTTATGTGCTCTGGCATTGGAACAGCATTGTCTTATCTAAATTTTTTTCTTAAACCGAGTCTTAATATACATCTTCTATCTAAGCAGGAATCTCCTATTATTTCGATAAGTGCATCAAAATAAATAACGAAAACTGCCTCAATGTATTTTAAAGGGGGGATAAATTTACCACCTGGGTTCAAACCCGGGTCTTCCTGGCAAACATACTACGCAGCACAACAGAAGATCACCACCTCTAACTATGAGTGAAAATTCAAAAATAAATACTGGCCGCAACTGCCCCAAACGACGTCCTAATTTCCCCTTATATTCCATATGAGAGAAATGTTATTATGCTCTTGCATCGAACCGAGGAATAATTTGGTCTTATCTAAATTTTTTTCTTAAACCGAGTCTTAATATACATCTTCTAGCCAAGCATGAACTTCCTATCATTTTGATAAGTGCATCAAAAAAAAATAATGAAAGCTAACTCAATGTGTTTAAAATGGGGGATATATTTACCCCCTGGCTTCGAACCCGGGTCTTTCTGGTGGTAATTTCTATGCAGCACAACAGAAGATCACCACCTCTAACTATGAGTGAAAATTCAAGCAGAAATATGGTTGCAGCGGCCTCAAACGACGTCCTACTTTTCCCTTATATTCCTTATGAGAGAAAATCTATTCTGCTCCGGCATTGAACCTAGGAGTAGTACGATCTTACCTAAATTTTTTTCTCAAAGGAATTCTTACCATACATCTTCTAGCCAAGCACGAACTTCCTATAATTTCGATAAGTGCATCAAAATAAATAATGAAAAACTATCTCAATGTTTTATAAACTGCAGATTTTTGCATTGTCCTAGCATCAAACCCAGGACATTTTTTGTAAAATTCATTAATGCTATCATTAGATCCTAACCATATGTATAGGCTCCTAGAGTTTCGATTCTCTACCTATATGGGAAGTATTTTTAAAAAATTCTAGAAAATCAAAGCAATGCATTTAAATGGAAAAAATCGGGACTTTGGGGCCCTCTGGAATCGAACCCATGACACTAAGGTTCAAAATCGCAATTTTTCAGGGGGTTACATGTTATGGCCAATACGTCGAAAAAATTTCAAGTCAATGACGCTTGTGGTTTGGCCTGTGAATTAATATCCTATCTATCTATCTATCTATACGAATATATGAATGAATCCGGAGAATTATCTATACGAGTAAAATATTGCTTGCATACTGCAAGCAGATCGACAACAATAATTTAAAATCGGCATTATATCGGGACGGTCCTCAAAAGGAAAAAAAAAGGATTGAAAATACTTTTAGAATTCGATTCAATTTAATCGTCTGGCATCGAACTCGGGTCTTTCCGGTGATACTTACTATGCAGCACAATAGAAGATCACCATCTCTAACTATGTGTGAAATTTCAAGCAGAAATATTGGCTACAACTGCCCCAAAAGACGTTCTAATTTTCACGAAAGTAAATGGCTCTCTGGATTCGAACCAAGGATAATCTTGGAAATCTAAAACATGTTTCTGAAAGTTATTTATGATTTCTATCTATGTGCCGAATTTCAAGTTTCTATATTATTGGGAAAGGTTTCAAAATAAATCCTAAAAATCGGATCAACTTCTGATTGCAGAGACACCTAGTGTCGAACCCATGAAATATTGTAAGCTGTGAATGCACAGTTTAATTTGTAAAGACTTGTTCTTCTATCATGCAAAGTTTGAAGTCGATAGCATGCCGGGAAGTACCTAAATTTTGTTTCCGTTATCTCTGTAAGAAATGCATTGAGAAGTGCAAATGGCCCTCTGGGATCGAACCAAGGGCCATCAGCGAACACATAAAATTTGATTATGAAATATATTCATGATATCTATCTACGTGCCGAGTTTCAAGTATCCATATTATCGGGAAAGGATCCAAAAAAAATCTTCAATATCGCCGCAATGCATTTTAAACAGCCGATTTTTGCCCCGACCTAGCCTCGAACCATGGACCATATTTGGCAATGTCATTTTGATTATCGTTGGATATGCACGGCTTCTAGCGATTCCTTGAATTTAAACTCTCTCCTTTTCTGGGAAGTGCCTCAAAAAAATTTTTGAAAATTCCCGCCATGTATGCTTATGGGGAAAATCGCGACTTTGGGGCCTTCTGGAATCGAACCCATGACACCGAGGTTTAAAGTCGCATTTTTTCTGGTGGTTACACGTTATGGCCAATACGCCGTAAAAATTTCAAGTCAATCACACTTGTGGTTTAGGCTGTGAATTAGTATCCTATCTATCTATCTATCTATCTATATGAATGAATCCGGAGAAGCATCTATGTATAATAGATATAATAGATACATGATAATTGGTGCTCGAAGAACAGATCATGTGAGTGCAAAAATATGAAAATAGTGGAACAAACAAAATACCTAGGTATTAAAATAGATTATAAACTTAATTGAATCATCACATGATTTACATGGCATCAATACTAAAAATACTGGCAGATAAAATACATCTACTGAATCAAATACTCAATGTAAAAACATTATGGGTAATATATTACGCCTTGGTACAATTTGTAATTACATATGGTATAGTGGGCTTGGGAGGAGTAGCTGATACATTTGTAAAACCCAATTTTATATTACAAACACTGATACTAAAAAGAATTAAAAAAAACAAAACTTTATCTTACAGTAGAATTATTCAAAGAGTTTGATATCTTGACCTTAAGACAGTTATATGTATACAATTTGGTTAAATTTCTAAAGGGAAAAGACTATCTATTGAAAACAAACCATTACATAAATGCCACTAGGGGGAAAACCTCTTAAAATGCAGCATTACCTTATTGCAAAAAAGTAGAACACAGTTACAGTTCTCCTATATTGTAATCTACAATTTATGCCCAAGATAATAAGAGACTTATAGGATAAAAGAAATAATCTTACTAAAAAGGATAAGGTTATTATTCAAAGCTGGGTAAAAGAACATTTCTTTTTTGAAAACTAAAAAAACTTTTTATAGAATGAATGTTATACCTCATTTCAAAAGTCTTACGTATATACCTTTAGATTAAAAATACCTTCTAGATTAAAATTATTTTTTCATGTATCAATTATGTATTTTTCTTCTTCATATCAAACTTTATGTAAATCACATGACAACAATGCAAAATTATAACCCAATGTTATGTAAGGACTGCTCTTTGTTATTTAGTTTATGTAATGTCTTTCTTATGTAATTATTGAATGTAAATTTTAACTATAGATAGTCGGAAAAGATTAAATTATGTGATCTTTTGGCTATCTCAAGCATTATACATACTGTTTTATGTTTATTTTATACATATTTTTGTGAATAGTATTTTTGTATATGAAGATTGATTAAAATAAATTGAAATCGAAATCGCATCAATGAGTATTCTTCCAGTTAAGATATTCAAGATTCTGCAAAAATGTTTGACTTATTTGTGGCATCACATTGTTTTACATACACCCCCCTCCCATTTCACAAAGTCTCACATATTCCCAGACTCACCCCCCCTTGCGTGACATCATTTAAGGAGGGCCGTTTAGGCAACCTTCTGTTATTCTCAGTATTTAAAATACGGAAAGAATATCATAAATGTGCTGCAAGACAGCTGGAAGAAGTTTCACTTCATATTTTAAAACTTCATCAACTCCAGCCTTTCGGTTTATATTTTTAACTAATTTTGGGGGGGGGCGATTGCCCCACCCCTGGATCAGCCCCAGGTTTCCATTTAGGAATCATTAAAAAAGCCAATGCTATTGTTCATACAAAGTATGTCATTAGCCACTCTCATCATCCTAGTGAGTGGCTCAAATCTAAAGACATCATCAGTCTTTCCAAAGGAAAAGAAGGATGCGTCTTCTCAAGGGCAAATTTGATTATACTCCATTGAGTTCTTCTGGATCAATTGAACTGACAGTAACATATTTCAGGAATAAAATGTATGTCTTTTCTTTTTCTGAGAGGAGCCGACATAAATCTTCTGCGTAAATCAGGATAACTATTTATATTAACAGAGAATTTTTCTTTCCAACACAGCAATTACAAAAAATAGGTCTGGATTTTCTCAATATAGTCAATATATGTAAAATAATGGAAATATCAGATAATACTCCATTATTCAATGTTAGGCTTAAGATAGCTAGATATCATTCGGATATGTTCATTAATAAATTCTGATTTTTAAACAATCATTCCAAATTTCTTGGTATACACATAAATTCTCATCTTTATTGGGATACTCACATTGACATCCTCCTGAACAAACTCAGTCCTATCTGTTTCCTAATTCGCAGCATTCGTTTCACTGTGTCAACTGAAGTTCTGTTATCTATTTATTATGGTTTATTTTACACTCATGTTGTCTATAGTGTAATTTTCTGGGGTTCCTCTTTCCATGCCATAAAAATTTTCAAACTACAAAAAAAAGTTTTAAGATTAATTGCTAATTCTAGACTTGATGCTCCAAGCCTTCCCCTCTTCAAACATTTCAGACTGTTGCCCCTTCCTTGCGTTTTTATATTCATCATAGTAGTTTATATAAGAAATAATTTAAAACATTATATAACTAACGCTGATGTTCATTATCATATTACTCGCTACTGCCAAAATCTACATGTACCATATGTACGCACTACCTCTTCCTCTCTTGGACCAAGTCATTTGGGCCTTATATTGTATAACAAAATTCCTGATGACATAAAGAATATTATGTCCTTATCTTCCTTTAAACTCAAACTTAAATCTTTTTTACTCGAGAAAATGTTCTACAGCATTGATGAATACCTTTCTTGTCATTAATATATTTTTATGTAATTCATTTATTTTGTATTAATTTTCACTGAATTGTAATGACGAAATCTATATCTTGCATTGGATCTTTGATGAATAAAAATTAATTTATTTATTTATTTATCATGTATTTCATTTAGAAAGATTCAAGGAAAGTAAGCATGTGTCTATTAACTGACAGTATATGATGTCAGACTAAATTCAGCTTTAAGCTGTTCACTGCAATAATCAACTGAAGTTGATCAGATGTTCATCACATTCAAACCAAATACCAAGTAAAAGGGTTAAGGGAAGTAATAGAAATAGATATAAGGAAAAGAGCTAAAATTCTTACTTATGAAGAGGGGAACAAAGGAGGGTCAATAGAAATTGATTTAAATAAGTAAGTTTATTTAGAATGAAATTCTAATATTTACAGTTGTTCATAATATACAGTGTCGGATCTAGGATCGAGCTGTGGGGGGGGGGGCTTGACAGTTGGGATTAAAGATTCATTTTCTATTTATCGATTTTTGTAAGAAATTTTATAAAATTAAACTCAGTATACATATTTGAATTATGCTTATAATTATCTATCGTTGTAGATAAACAATATTTTCTTCACATCTCAATAATATGAACGATGATACATTTTTTTACTGTGACTTCTGGGGGGGGGCTACAGCCCCCATAGCCCCCCCCCCCCCTGGATCCGCCACTGATAATATACATACAATAATATAATAGGTAATATATACATACAATTATATAAAGAATACATAATGTACATAATATGATAAAAACATTCATTAGCAAATATTTGAACGCAGTGAAAGTATTTTGAACCTGTATATAAAACATTTACATATTTTTTACTGTATTTGCACATACCCATCGAAGTACTTTTTCATGTTCTAACTAATCCATTCAGGAAGACTATTAAAAAGATTAAATTCATCAATTATTAATGATTTCCTTGAGAAATAAGTTTTAAACTTATGAATTTTTAAATTTGATAGCTGTCTTGTTGCATATTTATGATAGTCACTATTACATGTTGTCTCTTTACATAAGTAGATTTACATAGTACATGTAAAGAAATCTTTCTTCAATTTTCATCCACTGAAGGGCATTCAGCATTGTTTGAATTGGATTGTATTTTCCTAGTAGATCCTATCCAGAAAATAAGAACAATAATCAAAGTGGGGAGAAATGATTGTTTTATATAGGACACTCTTTGTCCATGGGCTTAAGTATCTACTTATTCTTGATATATACCCAATTTTTTTGCCTATTTTTTTACAGTGTAGTCTACATAACTCTTGAAATTCAAATGAGAGTCTATAAATATTCCTAGATATTCTATTTCATTCACCAAATCTAGCGCAGTACTAGCAAAAAGCATCAAGGGTCATCTAGAATTGCTATCTTTTTTAGGGGCGATGGTGTAATTAATATGCATTTGGTCTTGCTCGTATTGAGCTTTAGTTTGTTGAGCTTAAGCCAGGTGCTCAAGTTGGCAAGGGCAGAATCGATTTTATTACATACTTCTTCATAGGTGCCCTCAGATGTAGATATTAATGTGTCATTGGCAAAAAGGTTTACAAAAACATCGTTTAAATGCAATGAATGATAATTAATGTAAAGGATAAATAAAGGTAGTAATGACCCCGTAATTGCCCCTTGAGGAATACCCAAATTCTTGAAAATTTCACCTGAGGTTAAGTTATTAGACCTTGTTTTATGTTTTCTATTGCTCAGATAGCTTTTTATTAATTCCACAGCTGCATTTCCAAAACCATATTTTGTTAATTTTTCTACCAGTAGGTCCCTGTCAATTGCTTCAAAAGTTCTTTTAAAATCTAACATAAATGCAACTGTAGTCTTTCCATCATCTGCCATTTTTCACCATTTAGATAAAACAAGTTGGATGGCAGTTTCACATGAAAAAGTCTTCCTAAAGGCAGATTGATTTGTGCATAATATGTTATTTTTCTCCACATATTCAATCATTTGTTTATGGAGTATTATTTCTAAAGTTTTTTCATATACTGGTAAACAAATTACTTGTCTCAGGTCTTAGGCATCAAGAGGATTTTTTTTTCTTTGGAATAGGTGTAACTAGAGATGTCTTCCAGGACTCAGGAAAAGTACCTTGTCTAACTGACATATTTACAATCTTCAGCAACAAAGCCCCTCATTCATCAAATGTATCTGATATTAAATATGCTGTAATGTGATCCGGTGCACTTTTCTTGTTTTTTAGGGAACATACAACTTTGTGTAATTTAAATAAATCTATCTCTTTGAACTAAAAAAACTAACACTGTGATTTTGAAATGTGATATCCTTTACAGTAAGCTTTTCAGCTTGAGATACCTTTGGTATAGAGTTTACAATATCTACAACACTATTTACAAATAAATTATTCAGGCGATCATTTTGAGCTAAAGATTCATCACCATCCATATTTACTTTCACAAATTCCCCTTTTGTGATTTTACAACCATCTATGAATTTGATAGTTATCCACATTTGTTTTGGCTCGTATTTTGAATTTCAGTTTCAAAGTATTTTTTTTTCTTTTCATTGTCCATTATAACCCCACACTTATTCCTTAGTGATTTATAACTGTTCCAATCTTCTGTATCCTTAGTTAGTTTTGCCCTTTGTTATGCAAGATTTCTAAGTTTACAAACTTTTTTCACTTCATCAGTAAACCAAGGCAGATCTTTACCATTTTTCTGATGAATTATTTTCACTGGAACACATTTATCAACTGCATTCAATAGGTTTTCCTCAAATCGATTTGATATTTCATTCAGATTAACTTTTTCCCAATTACATGTCTTTAGGTAGCCTTTCAGTTCCTCCATATTACATTTATCCCATAACTTAATTTCTCTTGGTTCCACTGAATGTTGTCTGTACTCATTAATATTAAAAAATTCACATTCAATTATTAGTAATTCATGGTCACTTATTTTTGTTATGGCAGGTTTATTTACCTATAACTTTTTTTGGTTTGAAATTACTAAGTTAATCATAGTTTTACTCGTGCTTGTAACTCTAGTGAAGTCTTTGACAAATTGCTTTAAACCAAAGCTTTTAATCACATTCATCAATTTTGCAGAATAGGTATAAATTTTCTTCATGTCAATGTTAAAATCATGAATCAGAATACATTTACCACTCTTGTTTACATCATTATCTATCCATTCTTCTAAGAAATTAATAAAATCATTAACTGATGATCCTGGTGATCGAAATAAAGTATAAACATAATAAATGCCTTACAATGATTTTAGCTTTATACCTAAAATCCATATACTTAAATTCATAATTCTATTTTCTACGAGTTCATAATTAATATCATTTATAATATACATAATGCACCCACCTGTGTATTTACTATGAGATAAGCACACTTCACAGTTATATCCATTCAATTCTATTTCCCTGTATGTAATTTCATCAGTCAAATGTACCTCACTAAAACACATAGATACCCCTACAACACACATTTGGATATACATATGTATTTGTGATGTATTTTAACTGGATGCATACATTTGCATTTATGAATTGTATTACATTTGTAATACATGTATTTATTGAACATTTATACATATGTATCCATATATGAAAAATACATTATGTATTTTTCATGCATGCATTTGTAAAAATGATTCAGAAATACACAAAAAATACATATACGTATATTTCTTGTATTTTCGCATTAAGAAATGTTTGTTTAAGTTTTACCGGAAATTATTACCTAGAACAAATTTGCAAGTTTTCCTAATTTAAATGATCTGTTCACCATGTATTATATATTCTCGGAAGTGGCACACAAATTTAATTTTAAGTGGAAGTGAGCGTACGGAGCGCACATATTGTAACGCGGTAACGCTATCTGTCGGCACAATCTCGGAACTCATGAATTTTGAATTCATCAAGATCAACGAATTTCGTTGACTTCGTCGTCAGCCTCATGCAATCTGGAGTTTGGCTTCCCTTCTCCTGTGTTCGGGCGTTTTCATAACTCGTGATCCAGTGGTTTCCTGTTCCTGATTTATCAAGGTAATGTGTGATTTCTTTTATTCAATGTGATATGAGATGATTTTCTCAGATATGATCGATCACCTGTTGATCGTTTTCATAAGTTTACTTTAATGTTTTAACGGCTAAATAAAATGTGACTATAGTTAGTTAGACTATATATAAAATCATTGATGTATCATATATATATTGATATTGTTTTTTTAAATTTCTTTGCAATTTGCACTTTAGTGTGAACTTTATTGACCATTGCATATGCTCGCTTTGTATCATCGCGTTCATACGTCCTTACTATTATTGCTTTTGTGCTTTCCTTCAAACGATATTTCCGTTCATTTTATTATATTTGATTATACTAGATGAGCCGGTTAACTTCGTACCACCTAAAATTAAAACAATCGCCTTCGTTGTCAAGGGGGATATGGGTTGTTTACAACCTCGAAATTTTGATAAAATATTCACGCATTTTATCAAAATTCTCGAAATTTCGATTCGTAAACGATATTTCACGACCAAAATAAGAATATTTATTCTATTCCCATTCTTTTGGTGCTTGATTCGACTTTGTGCAATTATTATTTCTAATTTAAATTTTAAAACGAAATAAAGCCTGCTGCGACGAAAATGAACTGTACGTGCATCCAGAGTTTATCTATCGCCATTTGTTGAGTTGACTGTAATCAAATCGGAGTAGCCTTGTTATTAAAACCTTAATTATCAAGCCTTGCTAGTTACCTTCAAAATTTAATTATTTTATTCTCAACAATCTTACATAAATGTTTGTTTTCCTACTATCTAAATGACCAATGTATTTGTTCTAATTACCTCTGTTCTCAGAAAAATGTACCTTTTATAAGTATCTTAAACCTTAGTTCAATTAAGTCTTTACGTACTTATTGAAGTAGTGCATTTTATGAACGATAACGTGTGTACATCGAAGTCATTAATGATGATTTATTTTTTTCATGCTCCTTCTGCTTTCTCGAATCTTCAGCTGGTCCCAATGTAAGTACCTAATTTAAACATTTGTGTAGTTATAATCATGGTGGATTGCCAGGTTGCATAGTAGCTCTGCTTCTAATAGCTAAAGTTATGTGTCTGTACGCTCTGCATATAGAGATTTACGACTAAATATCACTCTATTTTTATAGATAGCTTTGATCAGTAATGAGCTCCTAAAAGTGAAAAATTATTTTATTACCTTAAGGCTTATTATAGACCTGAATCATTTGGAGAAGTTTCCATTATATACCTTTAAGTTCATTAGAGGCATTACATTAATTCAAATTGTCATATTGACTGTGTGAAGACTTCATCATAGCTCACATGACCTTACTGCTTTGAATACATTTCCATATACTCAATATAAGCATTTAATTCACTTAGTGATATATTGATCACAAACTTATATCTCATTAAGAGAGCAAATCTTAAAAAGGGACTAATATTTTTGTGTAGATGTTTTTTTAACTTGTGCTTCTCCTTTTCAAGGATATTTTGGATGATGCAGACTCTTGATCTGTTTCCTGGATTGAAGTGTGACTGATTTCCAATGCTGGATATTAGCCAGCAGCTGTGTCGGGATAGTGCAGCCGTTGTTCTATGAGAGATTTGTCCTGTAATCTGGCCCTGGGATGCCTACCTACAATGCACGGTTGTAGTTTGTTTGTATTATATTTTTTTATTATCTTTGTTTGAATCTTGATCTTGTGGCTTAAACTGAGTGTAACTGGCCCTGGGATGCCTACCTACAATGTACAGTTGTATTTTGTTTGTATTTAATTTTTTATTATCTTGGAATGAATAAATTTTATGTTATCCAAATGTGCTGGTTTCAATTTCTTACATACCCCATGACCCTCATTTTTTCATATTGACTGGTTTTTCATGTATTAATTTTAATATTTTAATATTAATGTTGACTATGGGAAAATAATAAAATTGTTAATATGCCTATTTTAGTAGTGTATGAAAATGGAAAATTTAATTTAATAATTTAATTATGCAACAATTTCCCAGTTAACTGGGAAATTGTTGCACAAATATATTGTCATTTAAAGTTTGTGTATGTAGGCCTGAATATCAATTTGAAAATTTGACGTATACTTACAAATGTATTATTCGCGTAAGGCTACTCAATTTTACAATTCGTAATACGCGCGTATACATACATCTGATGGAACTTTTGAGCCACTTTTCCGTCAAATATACGTACGAATTTCGCGCGTATTCCAACTTATACATATGTATCTCGTGACGTATTTCCTGCGTATTCTTTATTTAATACAAATGTATTACATATCCTGTGTTGTCTGGGTAGATAGATAGATAGATAAAGGTCTTTATTGTCGGGCAAAATTGAGACTGATTAGTCCCATCTTACATTTAACCCGTTGCAAAAAAGTGAATAAATAATAAAATAAAAAGACAATGATAATCATAATAAAAAAAAATCACCACATAAGGACTGGTTGCTCACTACTCAATGACAAATTGACAATCTCACTCTTTTTTTTATAATACCCTGTATATGTACAGCTAACAGCATAAAAAAGTTACCACCTAAGATGCTACCAGCATAACTCGAGAAGGGCGAGTCTTTCAGATTCTCTGTTTTGAGCGCGCTTTTCGTCTTCCTCTTTATGCCTGGCACGTTTTGAAGGCTTTTGTGATGATATATATTTTATAAATACTCGCTAAAAGTCATTGCTTTTGCTGCGGTAGAAGCAGTATTGTATTATGAAATAATTAAATTCGTATTTCGTTAAATCGGCTCGAATCTCAAGCGTAATTCGCTCTTCTTCTTAAAATATTGGACAAGAATTACTTTGGCTGCTCATAGTTCGTCCTAACATATATAATACATAACATTTTCCATCAATGCAGATTTATAATGAAACCGGTTATTTCAGTTAATGCTCCACATGCCCGCAGGATGATCGTTTTCGCAAAGATTATGCTTAATTATGATACGATAATTAAGAGAATATGAACTACTGTAAATCAGGTCAACGGAAGTAGGAAAGATAAGAAAAAAACGTATATTATAAATGTAATAATGGTGTTGCAGATTTGTGAAAAATAGTTAAGTAAAAAATACATTTAAATTGACTATCCGCGAGCCCCATAAGGCTTATTGCAGAGAATGTGAAACACTCAACTATCTAAATAATTTACATATTTACGCACCTTATACGATACGTAAGATGATAACAATATAAACCATCTGTCCTCGCTATTATCTCGCGGTAATATTGTCACCATCTGGCTGTGAAAATAACGATCGTTGAGAATAGGGATCATGCCGTCGCGTATTTCGTCATGTAAATCACAGCTAAGGAATATCTCTAATAATTATTGTCTTTACATAGTTATATTCTTAAAAGATACCCAGCGGAGGGCTCCTATCATTTTGGACTCACTGCTATCTAACCTGTAGTCTCTTAACAAACAGCTTTATATTTTACGCGCGAGAAATTCTTTTGGGTAATGAAGTTAGAAGGACTAGTCGTGCAGAGTCGACCAAAGCGCAAAAAGAATTGAATAATATACTTGTAAATATTGAATTCCTTTATTTAAAATTCGGTCAAAAATTTTAAAATGCTAAAACGATTAAGAGTTTCAACATAGAAAATAGGTATGAGCCAACAGCTTTAGGCTGTTACAACTCCACTCTAAATATTCGCACGTAAACGCTCATGCATGAAAAATATATTTAAATCTATTGCTAAGGATCTCTGTGGCAAGCCCACCTTTTGGTGCTTCGTCTGCTTTTAATGTTTTTGTCTACATAACGGTAACGGATAACGGTAATTGTGAATCGGTAGCATGCATACCTTCCTTCTCAAGAAAACAAAGGGAGCTTCTCTATGGGGGTGAGAGAGGAAAGAGAAAGGGTCTTCAATGGAGCGGTCACAGGTTACTTCCGTCTTCAGTGCCTCTAATTTTCGAGGCATCGTTTAAGGGTTTAGTATGAGAGAGAGAATTGCCTGAAAATGCCATTCTTCGTCATGGATGGTGATATAAAGAAAGTTCGTCGAAGAAGGAATATGAATGGGTTACTTCATGGTGACGATGATAGGAAAATAAACAATGGGAATACGGAATATTTTATGCTTACTAAGAAAAGAATGTTTATTCTCTTCAACTCTAAGGCATACATCAAAAAAATATGAAGATAATGTGGTAAACAGGCTCAGAAGTGATGTGCAGAGATCCTGGGATGTTGGCTATTAATAAGATTGAGAAAACGATTTAAGCCATTTTAAGACAAAATAATGCAGGTTAGAGGGTGACCGGAAAAACATGTTTTCAATGCTTCAGCCAGAGGGAATGTAAATTAGAACAACGATTCGTAAAAGTTCCGATTTTTGTGGCAGTTTGCAAGTTTCATTTTCCTAACATACTGAATTAGGTTTTATGTGAACTTACTTCTAAAACGTTCATTTGCATCCAAAATTCATAAACCATTAACAATAGACCTATCATAGTCGAAATTATTTATTATCAATGTAAATTTATTTTGCTTCGAAAATTATTGGCATAGGGTAGGATATAATCATGTAGGCATATAAGAATATGCATACAATGTGCATACATTCATGCATACAATTAGATCTTCCGCCAGTTGATCCCACACAAATGTCGAGCTATTCACACATTTAAATTTCTGCACCTTCAAGATATCGTAAATGTCTTCCTTATCTTTAAACCAAGAAGTTTTAAGGAAGAATAGGTGAGGCTTGGAAACCAGCATTAAGATTCAGCAGTATTCAGATTCTCCTGACATATTTCCCAAGAAAGGAAGCGTTACCCATCTTATTTAAGAGTAATCATAGATAATAAGTACGAGATGTCAGTATTTCTAGTGCTTTATTCAGTAATCGCTGATGGACTGAACTGGCCTCTCATTAAAAAAAGAAAGGGTAAAATACGAAGGCTAAATTTTAATAATTAAACAGCATTTACCAATGTAAGGGCAACTCAGATGGATTACGCCTGATTTAGCAGTTTTCCTAAATATAATTTCCGTAAATATAGTTATAGCTCAACGACTATAAGGGATGTTGGAAATAACTAAGGAAAAAGATTCACAATTTCTTACATAACGCAGTTTCACCAAGTAACGGCTTCTTCAATCAATTGGAATTAAAGGAAATTACTCAAGAGAACTAGGACCAAAGAAAGCTGCATTCATTGCGAAGGAAATTGATTCCAATCATTGGGAGGGGGTAATCTGAAGATTATTGACATTCTGGGCAGGCAGACGTTTAGAACTAGTTCCCCTTAATGGATAAAAAAAGTTTACCTAAATATTGTGACCGGGTGTAATCGTTAAAATTACCTAAGCTATACGAGTATAATTTTATCATTGAGAATCTTCAAGGGATCTGAGAAGAGCACACAAACACTGGGAACGGTCTCCCAGACTGCCCATGTCTCGGACCGTCTATGCTTTCAGGAGCAGAATTAAGCATATATTAACCTTAGAAAGATCACTCCCGAAGAAATTTAAGCTTCGGAGCATTCTAATTCAAAAATTACGTTCTCAATATTTACATTCATCTTTTCAGGCTTTTTCTTCTAACCAATGATTTTCATAAACCTTCAAGATACCCTTAGAAATCAATCAACAACAAAACGGGAAAATTTAAGAAATAGCTATTTGCGTAAACTAGCGTTCCTTTGGTTCTTTTTCATTACTATCATTGGATGTATAGTGTTTTCAATCCTTTTATCCCATTAAATGTTAGATACAGTTATTAGTTTCGTAGATTTTAAGAACCTTAAAGATTAATATAAAAAAACCACCAAGAGAAAGTGAATACATTTTTTCTCTCAGTGTTGATGATAGCCAAAACGTTAAACTCATCTTGATTCACTGATAAAATTTGGTAGTCGATCTCACCTGGTTTATAAAATACAAAATAAAGATGCCATTTAAATACGTATTTAAACACAACTATAATAGTCATTAATGTAACACACACGCAATAACTTGCCCATCCTGCGTCGAGTACTAATAAGTCATACTCTAGCTAAGTCTTAAATTTGGTTAGACGTCGATTAACATTGTCATGCAAAAGTCACAATTTCACGGATAGCAGTCTTATCATTTTTCGTAACTGATAAAATAAAAGATGGTCTTCTTAAAATACTGAGAACTTCGAAATAAACAAATTGTAATACTCTTCGGAGTCGATTGGTGGATCAGTAAATAGCTAAAAAAATGAGAGAAGTAACTTTTGAGAAATAAAATTTCGAGAATTTTACCAAAAGGACGTCTAACGCTTGCTTTTTACTACAGTATTTACTGTAAGCCCGTTACTCTGAAACGATAAGGAATCCATGGATCAAATTTTTAGGACGGTAGTTTCATCAAGCGATTTATGATTATTTTCATTCAATCCACATCAGATAAACAGTGAGATTTCGTAGGTTATAGGCTGAAGAACATACAACATTTCTAATCTGATGCTCGGCAGTCCCACTTTATGAGAGATGTATTTCTTGGAGTCATTCTTCTAATTGCGAGGTAAAAATTATACATATATCAGAGAAGGCTAGTGGACACATTATTTTAGATAAAATCAAAATGAATCGAGCAAATTGCAACCCGTCCTCCTCTCCCAACGAGAAAGTTTTTCTTTTCTATTCCCCTTTGGAAACTAAGGGTTTATTTTGTCCTTCTCCCCCACCTATTTTGTTTTGTCCTGTTTAACAGTTTTCCAAGAATTCTACCCTTTCACCTGCAGGTCACACTTTTGTTCCTTCTCATTCTTTCTTCTTTTTCCAGGCACACGCCATATGGAGGATCGCGTATTTATGTAAATGTTGAAGATGGTGCTAGTAAACGTCAAAGCTAATTGTGAGAATTTGCCACAGTGTTGTTATAAGGATAATTTAATTTTACAAATTCTTGGATTATATAATCTATAGGAGTCACGAGAGTAAGGGGAAATGGTAATCTAGAAAAGATTATTCCTTATTTAAATCAATCGAATGAGCTTTAACTTTGGGGAACTCCATAGGTAACTAAGCACAAGGAAATAAATAACTTTGTCAAAGTTACACGACTTTTTGTGTGGAAGATGTGGAACTTTTATTTCCTTGTGTTTGTTCCTTAGTTATTTCTCTTCATGATAGAACGCTTTTCAATTGGGAAAATTAAACGAAAGGGTTGTAAAAGCAATCAAATTAAATTATAATAATCCACCGAATTATGCACATATCTTATGTATAAAAATTCAGTCTGCATATGTTTGTGCCCGCAAAGCTCAAAAATCACTTGGTCGATTGACTTGAAATTTTTATAGAACATTGCATTCAAATATATATATATATATATATATATATATATATATATATATATATATATATATATATATATATATATATATATATATACGAAAGTGTTTATATTGTAAAAAATGGTGACACTTCGTCCTAGCTTCGATCCCAGACGAGTCAAAGCATTTCCGTAAGAAATGCAGGTAAAGTTCATTTTTGTCGCTACATGCTTCATTTCTTTTGCAAAATTAAATTAAAAATAATAGTCATACGAGATTGAGACAAGAACCAATAGCAGAGTAAATGAATAGAAAACCATATTTTGGTCGTTTATTGTTGTTTCCGAATTGAATTTTCGAGAATTTTACGGAATACAAAAAGTTTTGTGAGTATAAACAACCGGTCCCCCTGACGACAAATGCCATTGTTGAATCCGAGATCCTGCGTTGTGGCCTATTTGAAATTAAGAAGAAGAGAATAGTTGCTGGTTTCGTTCACATTGATGAGCATAATCAATCGTTGGAAGTGATTTAAACGATCGATTTTCGAAAAACGAAATGTGAGTTAATTTGATACCGAATGTTGTATTCAGTTAAATTCATTTGTATCGTTTTGGAAATGATTTAATAATCTGTTATCGAAAATTAAAGTGAGAGTTACTTTGATTGCTGCATTCCATTCGATTCATTTCTTTAGTTATCTTCCAGTTGATCGTCGTCAAATTCAATAGTACGCGTTAACACATCAAATGTTGCGGCAGATAATGGATAGTAGTAAATGATTTTTATATATATAACGAAAATTCTCCATCCAAACGCGAGAGCCGAGCTAGCGTAACGTACCATGTTCTTCATCTTTCTTTTCTCTCCCTCCCTTTTCGAGAAAAAGGCTCGCCGGCCCGAAATTTGGACTTAGAATTTCTTGGTGGGTCAGGGGTGGTAACTTTTTTTTGCTGTTAGCTGTACATATAGTTTAATATTCGATAATGTACCATATAACTTTAAACGCTATGCATCCTGAAATTTTCTTTTAGAACTCGTATGTATTTTCTGATACATAGGGCAGCTTCTGTCATAAGATATGTGGTCTGTACTCAACTGCAAACCAAGTTTCTGGTTAGATCTCACACAGTTTATACAGCATTTCATAATATTTTGACAATCATTATAACTGTGCTCCCCAACACAATAAGAGCAGGCTTGATAAGTTTGACAAAACCTCATAATATGACCATATAGTTGGAAATTAAGACATGAAACAATATTAAAATGGTCAAAAACTCGGCAGAAGTTAAATTCAACCTTAATCTTATCTTTACTGGAGAGTATCCTGTGTGTGTGTGTCACTGCCACATTGAATAATTATATTACACAAATAATTTTTATACCTCTTACCCACAAGCACAATATCCAAATGGTTTTCATCATTCAGACATGTGTGGAGAGAGTATTTGGTTCAATTATAAAACAATGCTCCACAAATATTATATGACAAAAGTTTATATTCAAATTGTTCTACCATCTGGTAAAAATAAGTTTCTTATGAATGCCATGCAATGGAGACAGATGGACTAAGAAAATTTTAGGGAAAGCTTTTATCCAGCATTATCCCTGCATTGTATTAAGATTCAATTCAAATTATACTGCAACACATTTTTTCCACCAGTTTTGGAATGATATTAAACTTGTAAGACATTTCAGGACAGAAACTCCTCAATTGTTATGTATCAGAACCAATAACAACCTCAGTGTTATATCACTCATACAAACAGGCATGTCAATGACTCATCCCTTTCAGAGTGAGCTCAATATAGACCATGTTTATAATAGTCTTCCAATAAGTTTACTATCCTTGAATACATTTTTGTTAAAATTCAATCTAAAGTTGCTTCCCTCCCAGCTTAAATATTTTAAACCATTCTAATTATACTCCTTCATACATTCACAATCACCTTTTTAATTAGAACCTTCCATAATACACAGGCATTTCTCTTTTTAAACCCCCATTGCCTTTCCATTGATTAAGGAATGCCCTTTTTTAGGCACATCTTATTCTGAGATCAATAAACTCTAAACTCTGGTCTTTTCTTATTTCTCCCTTTCAAAAGATTTCACACAACCATGATGCTCTTCCCTGTTAACATTGACATTGACTATGTCATCTATCTACCGTGTATGCCGGCGTATAAGTCAACCCCTTAAAATATTGATGTGAATTTCAGGTATAAGCCTATGTTCAGCGTATAAGTCGACCCAAAAAATTAAGCAACAACACTTCTACAGCTCTATTTTATGGGATGAAAAACTACGGTAACAATAAATGAATGATAGCTTAAGGAATATTTACCGCACAAGATTAAGATGCTAGAATTGTTTCTTAAAGCTGCCATGTCAACTTCTCGCCTCTACTTAACTAATACACAAGTTTCTTTCGTTGGTATCACTCAGGCTACACAAATAAAAATCTGATGTGGCCAGCGCAAGACTTTCTCCATATATAAGATGTAAATATTTATCTATGACAGTATTTTCGAACTCTATATTCAATCTAAACTTGGAAGATAAGTGATTAATTTATATCATATTATCTTTTACGTCACAAACATTATAAATAATGTTTTTTGGGACATGCTCAATGAAAAACGATAAAATTGGCCTTTTGCCCAGAGCGCCCACAAAGTACATAATCAGCTACTTCCGGTATATCAGTATTTCGCGAATAACTCCTAAAGAATCAGTGATACAAAAATATATCTCATACATAAGTTATATTAAATTACATTTTCTAAAACTTTTATAAATAATAGTATACACCTTTATATTATATTAATGGAGATATTTTGCAAAACCGGAAACGAGCTTCGAAAAGTAAAGCTCAACTTCCGGTTGACCGATTTATTTTAAAAACTAATCAACTCTAAGGGCCCCAACCAAACGGCTATGTATAATATTTGGTGCTGATACGACAAATAGTTTTCATGTAAGAGTGCCCACAAAGTACATAATCAGCTACTTCCGGTTTATCAGTATTTCACGAATAACTCCTAAACAATCAGTGATACAAAAATATGTTAAATACAAAAGTTATATTAAATTACATTTTCTAAAACTATTATAAGCAATAGAATATACCTAAATATAACATTAAAGGAGATATTTTGAAAACCGGAAATTTGCTTCAACGAATAAAACTCGACTTCCGGTTAACCGATTTACTCCAAAAACTAATCAATCTGACAGCACTAACTACAGTGCTATATATGAAGTTTGGTTATGATACAACTAATAGTTCTTAAGTTAGAGCGCCCACAAACACAGACACACATACACACAGACATAATTCTGAAAATGGTCAAAACGTGTTCTAGGGACCCCAAAACATGTGTTTCCATTGAAATATCGAAGTCGATTTTTTGCATGAAAACAATACTTTCTTTATACTACGTATATGAAGAAAGTAAAATTGGGTTACAAAACAGAAACACATAGGTATTAAAAATTTGTATAGAAATAATGGTAATATAGCGTGGTAATATCAAATCACAACACAGCTGAAACAACATCCATTAACTCCTAACGCTAAGTCAGATCATAATGATTATATAAACAAAAAAAACCAAGATATGCTTATTGATCTTCATTTGTAAAAAGAAAACATGGAAATATATATATTACATTTTTGTAAAATAAAAATATATGTGAAGAAATGAATATAACTTGTGAAGAATAAATCTGAGTCAAATTTATTTTAAAGATATGAAAATAGTTTATTAATTTAACTCTTTAGTTATGAAAAGATGTCATAACATAACATACTTTTGCTCACAATTGAATTTCATGATCAAATTCATTTTATATGAAATCTACGTTAATTAGACTTGACAAAAATTGGTTTCCATAAGAAATAATTGTGATGAGTTGCGAGAGTTTGTGTAAAATTTGTAAAGCTGGCAATTTCATCTATTTATCCCTCTGTGATAAAGGGTTAAATTTTATGTTCGGCTTATAAGTAGACCCCTGGTTTTCGAGATATTTTTTAAGGCTTCAAAGGTCGACTTATACGCCAGCATATACGGTAAGTGTGATCCTTCATCTAATAGTCTTCTTCTCTCGGTGAAGAAAGTAATCTCTCCACAGTTGCTATAAAAAGTCCTCACTTTCAACATCAGTTAACCATTTTAAAGCTGTCACAAAGTATATTCCTATGCTGCTTTCATTATATACTAATTATTATATAGTTGAAATTATGTTTTCTATTTGTCTTATATGTTTACTCAATTTGAAGGGATTATGAGTGTGTTAATAGTCTTTGCAGCTATAACTAAGAGAGCCCAAGTTCCTTTTCATCATGGTTGCCTGCAGCTATAGCTGCTCCTACTCCACTCTCATCTCTTGTTCATTCATCTACCTTAGTTACTGCAGGAGTTTATTTAATGATCCGTTTTAATGTATTAATGACAGAAACAGGAGTTGATAAGTACCTTTTATTAAATGGTGGAATGACTATATTTATGTCAGGGTCAGGTGCTAATTATGAGTTTGATTTAAAGAAAATCATTGCATTATCGTTATGATTTTCTTTATAGTAATACCTATCATATTTGCAGGGTTTAGAAACTCATTATAGCTATTGATACTAGGTGCTCCAGATATAGCTTTCCCTTGATTGAATAATATAAGTTTCTGACTTCTACCTCCATCTTTTACCCTTCTATTAGCTAGAAGAATGGTTGAAATAGGAGCAGGAACTGGATGAACTGTATATCCTCCTTTGGCTGGTGCTACTGCTCATGCCGGAGCCTCAATAGACCTAACTATTTTCTCATTACGTCTTGCAGGAGTATCTTCAATTTTAGGTGCAATAAATATTATTACTACAGTAATTAATATAAAATCTCCTGGGATAAAACTAGATCAAATCTCACTATTTGTATGAGCAGTAGTAATTACAGCAGTACTCCTATTACTATCTCTACTTGTTCTGGCTGGAGCTATTACTATACTATTAACTGATCAAAATATTAATACATCATTCTTTGATCCTGTGGGAGGGGGAGACCCTATTCTCTATCAACATTTATTCTGATTCTTTGGTCACCATGAAGTATATATCTTGATTTTACCGAGGTTTGGTATAATTTCTCACATTATTGCTCAAGAGAGAGGTAAGAGGGAAACATTCGGGGTACTTGGAATAATTTACGCTATTTAAATTATTACTAGTAATACCCCAATAAATTTGCTATAGTAGCAATTGGAATTCTATGGTTTTTGAAGGGATTTGATCGAGGTTGATGCAAGTATTTTGGAGCTCAAGTTATACATACTTCATTTAAGAATATGACTATATTGACACAGTTTTATCAAAATAATTTTTTAGACTTAGTTATTATTATTTTTTATTTGTGTAATTTTCTTGTTGTTCCTTTTTTTTAGATAGCTTATAAAAAGCTTGACATTGAAGCTGTTAAGAAGATCATTAGATCTTTAATTATATTTATGAAAAGTAATCTTTTATTTTTACATTGATAATGTAATGTTATTATAAACTACATAAACAAGAGTATAAATGGAATTAAACCACTAAAAATAGAAGTTAGCAGCTTCATTTTGATCCACATCAAGAATTTTAGTTGGAAATACATTTTCTATATTATCATTAACAGTGATATGCCTCTATTTGGCTTCAACTAATTAAATAAGGATGGTTAAACATTGAGGTGATCAGGTCGAAACTGATTGCAATTTTCTCTTCTTTTTTTAGACAAGTTGATGAATCAACACCTTTGGAATGCAAATCAAATATTACACTCAACTATTGCCATAGGAAGATCATTCTAGTGCCCCTTGATTTCACTCATGGTAGAGTCCTACTAATAAAATTACAATGAAAATAAATTATACAATTCTTCATGAAAAGATATTTGATGCTCTAATACTTTCTACTATTGGTAATAAAATGGTAATTTCTTCATCACAAATCAGAAAGTTTACTGCAATTAAGAAAAATCATAAGGAGAATGGACTATGCGATTTATTGAATGGGTTAAAGCCATATTCAAATGGGGAACCCTTTTCGCAGTCAATAATTCTTTTTTTTTGTAAACTGATGCTACTAATATAAGAATTGTTGTGATCGTGATTAATATTAAACTATCAATTATGATGAAGTTTGTAGTAAGTTGTTTTGATTCTCTGTGACCCAATCATAGTGGGACATAACTTTCATATTGTGTATTTTTTCCCTCCGTGGCTACGTAGTAAGTCCAACCCACGGCAGAGGGCAGTGCTTTTCTCCATTCATTTGTTTTTGGCCTGCGCGCCTTCTCTAGTGTCTCTAGTTGAGTTGATGTTTATATATTATTGTAGAATGTAGCGTCAATTAAAGTTACTCGAAAACCATTTCCGCCTTCTCTCTCAACCAAACGAAGGAGTAAACTGCATTTCCCTGTCGACTTCAGGTTATGGGCCCAGATACAGGTTGAGTGTAAGAGAGTTAGAGCGGAAATAATTTCGTAGTATAACGGAGGAGAAAGTTGGCGTCAACGCAGCTCCAAGATGGCCGACGTCGTGGAGGACTCGTCCACTTTTATGCTTTCGCCGGGAGGAGAAAATTATTATGCTTGGTCCAAGCGTATGGAGTCGGTGCTCACCGATAAGAATGTATGGGCTGCTATATATCCCGGATACGAGGAGATAGAGGAGAAGGATATAACGATCGAGCAGTCTCGTATTAATCGTAAGGCTCGCGCGTTATTATTTAAACATGTTCACGATGCTTTGCTGGAGGATATAGGAGAATGCACTAGGGCCAAGGAGGCATGGACACTTCTAGAAGAATTGTACGGCACGTATACGTTATTGGATACTGTTCTAAACCTCGAGGACCTAGTCACATGTGCCAAGGTCAATGATCTCCCCATGCAAGCGTATGTATCGAAGGTGCAGCAACTCATACGGAAGGTCGCCAAAGGAGGGCTTGCTTTTCCGGACAAAGCCTGCTGTTACCTTCTGCTTCGCGGATTGCCTCTTCCGGAGTACGAGGCATTCATACGGTCGATGGAAGGGGAGGAGGAGACCCTCACCATGAATTATGTGAAGTCTCAATTGCAGCAGGAGGAGAAACGTATGCAGAGAAACCGGAAAAACAAGCAGAAGGAAGAGGATGTTCGCGCCCTTGCGCATTTCAGCAAGGAACGCCAGAAGCCACGATTTGGTGGTCAGGCCAGCGGACCGCGTCCCTATCGAGGACCATTGGATAAGAAGCGGAAGGACCATCATCAATTCCAGCAGCACCGGGAGCAGCGCCCAAGCATTCACCAACAGCGGAACGGACCACCAACCGGAGAAAGGCGTGAAAGATGGTACAAGTGCTATGCATGCGGCGCCATGGGACATATTGCAAGAGACTGCCCTGAGGTATCCAAGGCGAGGGATGCCAGTACGAGGGAAGATTTCAAACCAATAGCAAGAACGGTGATCGGAACCACATCAACGCCCGGTAACAAAGTCGTTTGCCTGTGCACCATCAAGAGCAGCGACCGGAAAGACGCATGGTTCTTAGACTCTGCAGCCACAGACCACATGTGCAATGATGCCACGTTATTTGAGGAGATTGTTGACTTTGTGAGCGATTTTACAACCGTGGAAGTGGGCAATGGTGAAGTTGTTCCAATCAAGGGTAGAGGAATTGTTCCCGTAAAACTAACGGAGGAATGTGGGGGCTACACTCTAAGACTATCCAATGTCCTGTTCGTGCCCGACTTGAATTGTAATTTGATATCTGTGTCGAGACTGACCGAAAAGAATGTGGACGTTAAATTTGATGAACTGGGAGCGACTGGATTGCACCACAATGGGGAGGTGCTATTTCAGGCTAACAGGAAGGGAGGAGCTTATGTTCTTAATTGCCTAGGGTCCACTAGCAGGGATATGTCTCAACCAGGTGGAGCCCAAGCGTTCAGGGCCGTCGCCACGAAGGATCTATGGCATCGGAGATTAGGCCACCTGAACACGGACAGCCTATCTAAAATACCATTGCCTGTAATTCAAGAGTTGCCGAAGCAGGAGGAGATATGTGACATCTGTATGAAAGGGAAAATGTGTAAGAAGAAGTTCCCCAAGAGGAGTTTAAGCAGGGCCACCGAGCCTCTTAGTCTGTTACATAGTGACATCATGGGTCCCATTAACCCACCATCCAAGGGAGGGGCCAGATATGTTCTGACATTCTTAGACGATCACTCGAGGTATGTTGATGTGCGTTTCCTCAAACAGAAAAGTGAGGCCTTGGGAGAATTTCAAAAATTTCGAGCTGTTGCAGAAAATTCTGGGCAGAGTAAACTCAAGAGTTTGATGACTGATAACGGGTTAGAATTTTGTAGCAAAGAGTTTGAGGAGTACCTGGCAAAGAATGGCATCAAGCACCTAAAATCCAGCCCTCGATGCCCACAGCAGAACGGCCGTGCAGAGAGAGTCAATCGGACGTTAATGGATATGTCCAGGTGCCTCATGTTTCAATCAGGTGCACCCAAGGAATTCTGGGCAGAAGCTGTGAACACTGCCTGCCTCACCCGCAATTTGTGCCCTAGCCGAGCAGTCAATGACATCCCCGCTCGCCTGTGGGAACCCAATGGGAGGTGGGAGGAGAGTTTGCTGAAGCTCCGAATATTCGGATGCCAAGCTTGGGCTCTACTTGAGGATGGAGGCAAGTTAGACCCAAGAGCGGAGGTATGTGCCTTACTAGGTTATGCTGGAGGGATAAAAGGAGGCTACCGCCTCTGGAGTTTTCAAAGAAAGTCAGTGATTGTGAGAAGAGATGTAGAATTTGATGAATCCAAATTCCCATTTTTGTGGAGCTACAAAGAAAAGGGTAGAAGGCCTTGGCCATCCCCCTCTCCCATCTCAGAAGAGGAGTCCAGCAAAAGCGATGCCTCTGATCTTGATGCAGCCAAGGACGAGCCACCGAAGATGGATCTGGAAGCAATGCCTGCTTCCCACATTCTACCAGATATTGATGTCGCCACACCTGACATCCTTGCAAGAGACCCAGGGGAGGATGGAGACTTGGAGGACCACATGGAGGAAGTAACCCCTATCATCAGGAAATCAGCTAGGCACAGAAAGGGGAAGGTTTATAGCTGTTGCAACATTGCAATGCATAGGCTTAGTGAGCCACGTGACCAAGAGCCTAATTCGATAGGTGAAGCCCTGAATGGTCCTAACAGCTCCAACTGGGAGGCAGCCATGAAGGAAGAAATTGAGAGATTAACTAAAATGGGTACATGGGAGATCGTAGATAGGCCAGTAGATAGAAATGTAATTGGGTCTGCTTGGAAATTTAAATTAAAACTTAACCCTGATGGAAGTATCAATAGGTTTAAAGCGCGACTTGTAGCTCAAGGATTTTCACAAGAATATGGCCACGACTTCTTTGAGACTTACTGCCCAGTCGTGATGAAGAAAACCATTAGGGCCATGCTTGCTTTGTCTGTAGAATTAGATTTAGAAGGGGATCATGTAGACGTGCTATCTGCCTACTTGAATGGTAAGTTGGCTGAAGATTTGTATATGGAGCAGCCTGAGCATTACATTGTCGGCAGCAGAGGTAAAAGTGTTTGTAAGTTAATTAAATGTTTATATGGTTTAAAGCAGTCTGGTAGGGAATGGCATGAAACTTCAAAACGAATCTTGTATGACTTAGGGCTCAATTCATGTATTGCAGATCCTTGTCTTTATTATTCATCTGACAGACAGCTTTTTGTGGCTAAGTATGTTGACGATTTTGCTGTATGGGGCAAAAGGGAGGTTATAGACACATTCAAGCGTGAATTGTCCAAGGTAATTGAAGTCAGGGACCTGGGGGCTCTGTCACATTTTATTTCCTGGAGAATTAGTAGACCTAACTCCGAAACCGTGGTACTCGACCAAACACCCTACCTCCACCAGGTTTTGAATGACTTTGGGATGAGTGAAGCCAAAGGTAAGGGTAATCCTCTGAGTTGTAAGGCCAATTCATTTGTGTTTGAGAATGAATCTGGCGATGATTGTGAAGTCAGTGAGGGGCTTTACAGAAGGGCAATTGGGTGTTTAATGTATGTAGCAAATTCCAGCCGCCCAGATATCTCATTTGCAGTGAGCTACTTGAGTCAATTTTGTTCATCACACAGTAGAATGCATTGGGCTGCAGTGAAGCATTTGTTTCGTTATATTAAAGATAGTGTTAATTTGTCTCTAGTGTATACCAAACAAGGTAGAAGTGTGGAAGTGTATTGTGATTCAGACTATGGAAACAATAAGGTAGATAGGAAATCTTTCAGTGGTATTGTTGTGATGCTAGGAGGAGCTGCCATTAATTGGAAAAGCAAGAAACAAGGTATTACTGCTCAGTCCACCATGGAGGCTGAATATGTCTCTATGGCTAGTGCATCCAATGAAGTGATCTTTTGGAAGAACTTACTCTTCGAACTTAGACTTAGTGATTTTTTGCAATTACCTTGTGTAATTAAGTGTGATAACGAAGGTTCTATATTTTTTGCTCGAGAAGAAATAACTAATGAAAGGTCTAAACATGTTGATATTAAATTTCATGTGTGTCGTGATATGTCAGTGAAGGGTATAGTGCATTTTCAACATGTTCCATCTCGCCTAAACATTGCTGATATCCTAACTAAGGCCCTGAGTGGACCTAAGACTAAAGAACTGTGTTGTCAATTAGGCTTGAAGGACTTGTCTTGTTGTGGTTGCTAGTGATGGTATAGTAATGATGAGTATTTTTTTTTGTAACCTTTTTAATGTGTTTTTTTTGTCTTTGCATATATTAGAGTATTTAGGAGATACAAGGTTCCCATCTCTGATTGGTTCAAGGGGAGGTGTAGTAAGTTGTTTTGATTCTCTGTGACCCAATCATAGTGGGACATAACTTTCATATTGTGTATTTTTTCCCTCCGTGGCTACGTAGTAAGTCCAACCCACGGCAGAGGGCAGTGCTTTTCTCCATTCATTTGTTTTTGGCCTGCGCGCCTTCTCTAGTGTCTCTAGTTGAGTTGATGTTGATATATTATTGTAGAATGTAGCGTCAATTAAAGTTACTCGAAAACCATTTCCGCCTTCTCTCTCAACCAAACGAAGGAGTAAACTGCATTTCCCTGTCGACTTCAAAGTTAATTTCTTACTCTGAAACCATTCATACCTTTTGATTGGAAGTCAAATATACTACTATATCAGGAAAGTATCTACCTTATCAGTAAATTGAAATGTAAAGAAATAATCACACTAGATCAACAAAGGGTCAGTATCATGCTGCTAGCTTCAAATCCAAAGTGTTGTAATGCAGAAAATTGCTTCATTGAATGTCGTATCAAACATGCGGATTGGAATAATGTTCCAATAATGACATGAATACCATGGAATCCTGTTGCTATAAAAAATGTTGATCCATTAACTGAGTCCCCAATTGTGAATGGGGCTTCAATGTATTCATAAGCTTGTAAAACAGTGAAATATACTCTGAGTGATAGGGTGAAAAATTACCCTTGCATACCTTGTGAATGATTACCATGTATAATTCTATGATGAGCTCATGTTACAGTAACTCCTGATGCCAGAAGAATTGAGGTATTTAGTATTGGAATTGATATAGGATCAAATGGTGAAATTCCCTTTGGAGGTCATATACAACCTAATTCTATTGTAAGAGACAGTCTACTATGAAAATATGCTCAAAAGAACAATACAAAGAATAGTACTTCTGATGTAATAAATAGAATTATTCCTCATCATAAGCCAATTACTACTGGAATGTATGGAGACCTTGATATGTTCCTTCACTTGTAACATCACGTCATTATTGGATTATAGTTAAAATTAGTACTGTTGTACTAATAATAAGTAAATCATTATTAAATGTACGAAATCATTTCAGTATTCCTGTTGTTATTATAGCTCCAATAGCTCCAGTTAACGGTCACGGTCTTTTATCTACTAAATGATATGGGTGATTATTATGATTAGAAATTAGTTTACTTCACTAGAGTATAGTGTTCTAAGTACTGCAAACACATAAGATTGAATAATTGATACAGTAGATTCAAGTAATAAAAGTTTGATTTGAGTAATAATAAGGATAGTTAAAATTGAATATGATACTGAGGTTCCTGTACCCCCTAATAAAGTCAGTTGAACAGCTAGAGTTCCTGGATGAATTAAATTTCTAATTGCTTCAATATATACCAAAAAAGGTATTAAAACTGAAGGAGTTCCATGAGGAACTAAATGAGCAAACATATGGTAGGTATAATTAACTCATCTGTAGATTATATATCAATTCACACAGGTAGCAACAATGTAAGAGTGATTTCTAGGTGGCTAATAGTCTAAATAGAGATTTTTTTTCCTTCATTTCATTTCCAATTTTACACTTAGGATTGTATAGATAGTAGTTAAGTACGTTGATTATTAACAATATTGCTGAGAAAAATAGGAACATAAGAATTCATCTTATTGGTGCTATTTGAGGAATCAAGAAATACTAATATTTTAGTAATTTTAGTATGACAATCTAATATTATAATTTAACTAATTTCTTCATTGGAAGTATAACGTTACCTTAATATATTTTGGTTTAAGAGACCAATGCTTACTTTCAGCCATCCAATGATGCTTCTCTTATATTTTGGATTCAATTAATAAATGATTTAATATTAACTCTTTCGATTATGATTGGTATAAATCTATGATTAACTCCACAAATTTCTGAACATTGACCAAAAAAATTCCCTGGCCAATTAATAAAAAACCTTGTTTGGTTTAATTGGCCAGGAATGGCATCAACCTTAATAGCTAAGGATGGTACTGTTCATGAATGTAGAACGTCAGCTGCTGTAATTAAGATTCGAAAATGGGTTTGTATTAGTAATGTTGTTTGGTTATCAACCTCTAATAATCGTAGTCCTTATTGCAGAATGAAAACACTTTGTACTTTTCCACAGAAAATTTATTTTGCGACTGGTTTCATAAGCGAGCTTACATCTTCGGGCACAGAGAAAATATTTGTCACAGCATATATAGGATAGTGGAAGGGTTGAAGGGTTAAAAATGGGGGGAGGTGAGGGTGCATCGTGGGAATAACTTGCTTGGTAGGGAGACCAAGGGTGAGGGGTTCAGGAATAAATGATCGTTGGCCAGCATACCATCCTTAGGGAAACTCCTTATCTCTGCTTCCTCCAGGAGGTCTAGGCGGCGGGAATTCTCCTCCTGATGTAGGCGTTTTGGTTTGAAATCGCTGGTATGCCCATTGTCTAGGAGGTAAATGGCGAAGCTCGAGAAAGGATGTCCTCTCTTCAGGCGGTAGTCTCTTTGGTGCTATGCCGCTCTGACGCACAGGTTTTTCCCAGTCCTTCCGATGTATTTGGTGGGGCAGTTAGCACATGAGAGTTCGTAGACCCCGCTACTGGATTCTTTGGGTCTTTTGTCTTTTGAATTCCCTAGCAATCTTAGTATATTGTTGGGGGAGCGAAACGCGGGTCTAATGTTATGGGGAAAAACGTTGCCTATTTTGTGTGACAATTTTCCCAGAAAGGGAAGCCAGGTAATGGGTGTCTTGTCAGCGGGGAGGAGGCTGGGGGTTATCTTTTGGAAGGCATTGTTTCTGATTTTCTTTTTTAAAAGTTATTCGATGAGAGCTATTTTCTCTGTGCCTGAAGATGTAAGCTCGCTTATGAAACCGGTTGCAAAATAAATTTTCTGTGGAAAAGTGCGAAGTGATTTCATTCTTCAAATGGCTTTCCACATGGCAGTCACGCCTTCTCATATCGATTATAGTAGTCCTTATTCTTCTATTTCATTATAAGGGATTATATAGGAATCAAATTCAATATGTTTAAAATCTGAATATTCATAAATTCAGTGTCATTGATGACCTACTGTCTTTAGTGAATAGAGGGTTCATTTACTTCATCTAATAAATATAGAAGTCGTAGGGAAGGTATAGCAATAATTACTAATACTAATAATTACTAATACTAATAATTACTAACACTAATAATTACTAATACTAATAATTACTAATAATACTGGCAAAATAGTTCATACAGTTTCAATTTTTTGTCCATCTAAAAGATAGCAATTTAATCATTATTGAAAAAAATTGTTCCTATAATATATGCTGCTATGATAGTAATAATCACTAAAACCTTTATTGTGTGATCATGGAAATAATGAAGTTGTTATTATTGGTGATGCTGCATCTTGAAAGTTTAATTGAGCTCATGTTGCCATTTTTAATGAAAGGGTAGAACTTTATAAATGGAGCTTAAATCCATGGCACTTTTCTGCCACACTAAAACTTTAATAAGATTGGTGATTCTGCGTACCAATACCACCACCTACCACTATTACCACCTACCACCTATTTGGTATCATTCAATAGAGGTATTTACATTTAACGCACTTATTACTTGACGTTGAGAAACTAATGCTTCTCACATAATATAAATTTATACAATGTCACCAATTAAGGAGGAAGTTCTTCCAATAGAAGAAACGATAGTTCATTCTGTATAGGCATCAGGATATTCAGAGTATTGTTGTGGTATACCTCTTAAGCCTAAGAAATGTTGAAGAAAGAATGTTAACTTTACTCCAATGAATATAACATGGAATTGAAGCTTTAACAGGTAATTATTTAATGTAACACCAGTAAATACAGAAAATAAGTGAACTGGCCCTTCTATAAGAGCAAATATAGTACCAATTGATAAGAAATAGTGGAAATGGGCTAAAACGTAATATGTATCATGAAGAGCAATATCAATTGATGAATTTGCTAGAACAACACCAGTTAATCCTCCAATAGTAAACTGGAAGATAAATCCTACAGCTCAAAATAATGATGGTCTATATGAGAAATGTGTAACATGAAGTAGCCAGTCAACTAAAAATTTTAATTCCTGTTGGTATGGCAATTGCTATTGTGGCAGAAGTGAAGAATGCACGAGTGTCTACATCAATCCCACTGTGAATACGTGATGAGCTCAAACAACAAACCCTAAAATTCCAATTGCTACTATAGCGTAAATTATTCCAAGTATTCCTATAGTTTAAAATTATTTTGATAAAACTTTGTAAATATAGTTGTATTCTTAAATGCAGTATGTATACCTTGAGCTCCAAAAGACTTACATCAACCTTGATCAAATCCCTTCAAAATTCCCTTCAGAATTCCAATTGCTACTATAGCAAATTTATTGGGGTATTACTAGGAATAATTTACACAAATAGCATAAATTACTCCAAGTACCCCGAATGATTCCCTATTACCTCTCTCTTGAGCAATAATGTGAGAAATTATACCAAACCTCAGTAAAATCAAGATATATACTTCAGGGTGACCAAAGAATCAGAATAAATGTTGATAGAGAATAGGGTATCCCCCTCCCACAGGATCAAAGAATGATGTATTAATATTTTGATCAGTCAATAGTATAGTAATAGCTCCAGCCAGAACAAGTAAAGATAGTAATAGGAGTTCTGCTGTAATTACTACTGTTCGTACAAATAATGGGATTTGATCTAGTTTTATCCCAGGAGATTTTATATTAATTACTGTAGTAATAAAATTTATTGCACCTAAAATTGAGGATACTCCTGCAGGATGTAATGTGAAAATAGTTAGGTCTACTGAGGCTCTGGCGTGAGCAATAGCACCAGCCAAAGGAGGATATACAGTTCATCCAGTTCCTGCTCCTCTTTCAACAATTCTTCTAGCTAATAGAAGGGTAAAAGATGGAGGTAGAAGTCAGAAACTTATATTATTCAATCGAGGGAAAGCTATATCTGGTGCACCTAGTATCAATGGCTATAATCAGTTTCTAAACCCTGCAACTATGATAGGTATTACTATAAAGAAAATCATAACGATAATATGATAATGTAATGATTTTTTTAAATCAAACTCATAATTAGCAACTGACCCTGACATAAATATAGTCATTCCACCAATTAATAAAAGGTACTTATCAACTCCGGTTTCTATCACTAATACATTAAAACGGATCATTAAATAAACTCCTGCAGTAACTAAGGTAGATGAATAAACAAGAGATGAGAGTGGAGTAGGAGCAGCTATAGCTGCAGGCAACCATGATGAAAAAGGAACTTGGGCTTTCTTAGTTATAGCTGCAAAGTCTATTAACACAGAAATCATAATCCATTCAAAATCAGTATACATATAAGACAAATAGAAAACATGATTTCAACTTCAATAATTTAATATTCAAGCAATACCCAATAAAAAAGAAATGTCACCTAGATTTTGATAATAAATCACTAACAAATACGAAATTAAACCAAGTACATCTCAACCTAATAAAACAGAAATTATGTTCAGTCTAATGATCAATAAGATTATTGAGAGAACAAACAGAAGTGCCAACAAAATGAACCAAGAAATATAGGGGTCTCCCTCCATATAATTATGGCTATAAAAAATTACTATTCTAGAAATAAACAAAACAAATCCCATAAAAATTAATGATATTCAGTCCAAGAACAACGTCATCACAACACTTGCAGAATTTAAGGAAGTAACCTCCCTCTCAATAAATAAAGTAATGTCCATTAAACAAAAGTAAATTTCTAAAAATAAATTAAGTACTAAAAAAATTAATAAGAAAATACATCTATTGATATAAATATTTAAAAGTCAACTAATGACCTAAGGTAAAAAAAAAATTACATTCTTGACACCAAAAATCAAAGTTTTAATTAAACTATTCAAGTAAATACCTATAAAAAGTTGAAAAATAAATCACTTTTTAAAATAATATAATTTAAAGGGAATCAGTGTAGTAATAGAAGTAAATACTCACTATAAAACCCTGAATTACATCTATAAATTGAAGAAAAAATCTTACCATGTTGAGTATATCTATACATATATAGAGTGTAGGCAACTCTAAAAAATGACAAAAAGATAATTGCAATCATAGTGATTCAACTTTAACTTAAAATACTATTTAAAAGACAAATTTCTCCTAATAAGTTTATTCTCGGTGGTGCAGCCATATTACAAGATCTCAAAAGAAATCATCATATACATATTATGACTGCTAGGTATCTAGTCAAATTAATAACTCCCTTATTGATATAAAAACTATGACTTCCTGATTGTTCATAAGTTATATTTGCTCAACAAAATAATCCAGAAGAACAAAGACCATGAGCAAGCATTAATAAATAGGATCCTCTCAAACCTCAGTGTGTTAAAGTCATCAAGCCAGCCAACATATTTCCTATATGAGCAACAGAAGAATGAGCAATTAATGATTTTAAATAAACTTGATATAAAAAATTAAGCTAACAATAATTCCTCCTACTAAACAAACTCCTATCCATAAAAATTAAATTTTACTCCTAATTAAGTTAAAAATTAAAAAACTCGTAATAGGCCATAACTTCAATAATACTCCCGCCAAAACCATAGATCCGGAAATAGGAGCCTCTTCATGAGCCTTAGGTAGTCATATATGAAAAATGAATATAAGCATCTTCTCCAAAAAAGCAAGAATTAAAGAAAAGTATGTAAAAATTGTAATAGAATAATTCTGAATAAAAATAATAGTTTAAAAGTTTCAAAAGAATAATAAATATTAAAAACAGCAACTAAAAGGGGTAAAGAAGCAAATAAGGTGTAAAAAGGTAAATGAATCCCCGCCTGTTCAGGTTGATAGCCCCAACCCAAAATTAAAAAAAAGGTTGAAAATAATGATATTTTTAAAAATTAATAAAATATAAATAAACTCGCTCTTGAAAAATTAAACAATACAAAAAGTAATCATAATAAAACTCTTAATTTAAAATTATTGTTTATATAAATAGAAGCCATTAAAATTCAACAACAAATTCAAAATCTAAGTAAAAATAAACCATAACTAAGGATATCATATCCAAAATACATCTAATGTTACAGAAAGAGAATACTATATATCCTTCTACCAAAAATAAAAAACATGTCAGAAAAAGAAGAACAGTAAAAACTCAATAACCTGAAAAAAATATAATGGGATCATAAACATGATATAAAAAAATAAATTTTGACATTGTAACATTCTAAAAGATCTAAAATAATCATTACCATGACTACGAATTATTGAGACGAAAATTCCCAATCCTAATGCACCTTCACAAACACCAAAAGTCAAAAAATACATTAAAAAATAAAGCTCAAAATAAAAAACTAAAACTAAAAAATATAAAAAACAACCCGAGAACAATAAATTCTAATCTTAAAAGAGCTGAAAGTAAATGTTTACACTTAGATACCAAAGATCAAAGTCCTCTAAATATAAAAAATAAAATACATAATCATAAAATATTAACATTAGTTATAGTAGTTTATAAAAACATTGGTCTTGTAAACCAAAAGAGGGTATAAACTCTCAGCAACCCCCCCCCCCCCAAAATCACAGAGAAATATAAATATTCATCCTTAATCTCAAATTTTAATTTTAATTAAACTACTCTCTGTATCAGATTACATTTTTCTGTAACTTTGACAATTATAAATAGATTTTTATTTTCATCAATAAGTCATCCTATAAATATAGGTATTACTTTTTTATTACAAACATTACCAATGTGTATCTTAATAGGATTAATATCATATTCATCATGACTCTCATATATTTTATTTTTAGTTTTTCTATCGTGAGAATTTTAGCCTCGAAGTTTCGACAAAAACCTCAAAATTGTCATCATTGTTTTTCGGTACAATCGACAATATTTTTGTGTGATAAGATGTCGCTTGCAAAAAATCTTATGAACGAGCATCAGTATGCTATTTATATGCCTCTAGAGGGGGATGAGATGTCTCCAAAAATTTTTGCAAATGAAACTTTTAAATTGGCTTTAAAGTTAATTAAAAATTTTTCTTAGATCCTGACTTTAAGTTATATTTAACAATTATGCACATAACAAGCGCGCTTTCGAGATTAAATTTAATTTCAGCAAATGGGGTACCTCTCCCACAGAGGTCTCACCCGGACACTCGGGAGAGATGGCTAAGTAAATTACTCTCTATTCCTATAATTTCTGACATGAGTCCCTACCGTTAATTAAGTATGGAGATAAAATCCCCGTGTATTCTAATGAGAATACGCATAGAGAGACATCATTCCGCAAATGGTCAAAACATGTTCTAGGGACCCCAAAACATGTATTTCCGTTGAAATCTCGAAGTCGATTTTTTTCATTAAAACAATAATTTCTCTGTACTACATATATGGAGAAAGCAAAAAGGTCTGCAATCGATCAAAATGAACTTAACGTGCATTTCTTATGGCAGACTATTCGAATCGTCCAGAGTCGAACCAAGGATACTTTGGATAAAGATAGTAGCATTCGCCTATCCTCCTCTATATATACTTTAAGTATGCCAAATCACACACTCCTCCGTGGACGCAATATGCTCAAAAAGGGATACAAAGATTTCACTTTGCTTATTAATATATACTAGTGATCGCCCAGCGGTCGAAAGTCGACCGTAGTTCATTCAATTTTAAGTTTGAACGTTATTGAGGATCTATAATCAATGATTATACCTCTATGATTATTGCTTATAATGTTTTTGAAGTTTGTTCTATTGCGTCAGCTGCGAGCGATTAGGGTGAGTGGTGCCTTAATTCCCTGCAAAACTTATGGAATTTAAAATTAAATGTTAGTAACAATAAAAAAACACAATTACGGCTTGTAGTTTTATTTATTTTTTGCTTCAATTTATAGTCAATTTTAATTTTTATGTTATTATTGAATCAAATTAACGCTAATATAAATGAGACTTGATATAGAGGTATAAAATATATTGCATTTGGAATAAATTTCATTTTTTTAAGATACGTGTATTTTCCGTTGACACAAATAGTGCTTGCTAACTATTATAATAGAGTATTTCTTTATTTGGTTGCTAGAACAAAATCGCGTTTGTATATATTGCTGCCTTTCGATTGATTTTGACCGTAAAATTTTCCCTGTTTTTAGAACGTAAACATATATCGTTTGAAGTTTTATCTACAAAACCGTAAATATTAACCTACATTATAGAATGTGATATTATCCATAAAAATATATAGCTTCAATCAATTCAATTTCAAAAGTTTAAGTATGGTTTCATTGCCAAAAAATTCGGCTCTTCTTATCAATACCGTTGAATAAATAAATAAATACATTTCTTATGAGCCTATCTTTCGCATTGATTCGTATGAGAGCTGAAATCCAACAATCACCTTTGTCGTTAGGGAATTGTTTACGCCCACAAAATTACACAATTTTTTCGTCATTTTGGTCTGAATTCTCTCAATTTCGACTCGAATCCGATATTCTACGACCAAAATAAGAATCTTTATTCAATTTCCTTTCTTTTGGTATTAATCTCGATTTCGTACCACCATTATTTCTGATCCATTTCTACGAAAGAAAAAATGTCTGCAATCGATCAAAATGAACTTTGCGTGCATTTCTAACGAGAGACGATTATACTGGTCCAGAGTCGAACCAAGGATATTTGGACAAAGATTTTAGCTTTCTACACTTCTTCTCCATATAAACTTTAACTATGCCAAGTCTCAAACTCCTACGTTCGCGCAATATCCTTAAAAAGGGATCCAAAGATTTCTCTTTGCGTATAAATACCTATATAGATTCTGATGTTAGTCCTTGCCACTGACATGGTATAGGTTTATAATCCCAGTACATTCAAACGAGAACTGGATATGATCTCGTATTCAACAATGCTTTGCTCGCCAGTTCTCTGTTTGTTACGACGAAATTTCACAAAATTTTCGTTATTTCGATTCGAAAACGACATTACACCGCCAGAGTAATAATCTTCATTAAATTTTCATTCTTTTGGTACTTGCCTCGACTTTGTAGGACCACTATTTCCTCAATAATTTTACAAATGAAATGAAGCCTGCAAACGGTAAATACGAACTTATGTGCGTTTCTTACGGAGAATAGTTGCCCTAACCTAGCATCGAACCAAGGGTAATCCTCGAAGAAGTCTTTGATGTTTTCGTTGGATAAGTACGGCTTTCAGCGATCTCTCGAATTGCAACTCTAATTCGCCGGAAAGTGCATCAAAAAATTTCCGAATATCCCCGAAATGCATTCATATGAGAAAATTATCCGGGATTACGGGGCCTACTGGCATCGAACCCATGATAGTGAGGGCCAAAGTCTGAATTTTTCTGGAGGAGAAAAATTTCGAAGTTGTGAATGCCATTATTTCTTCAATAATTTTGCAAATGAAATGAAACGTGCAAATCCCCGCAATGCATCCTTACGGAAAAAATCGGGACTTCGGGGCCTTCGAACCAATGACACTGAGGTTCAAAGTCGCATATTTTCTGACGGTGACACGCTATGGCCAATGCGTCGTAAAAATTTCAAGTCAGTGACTTTTGTGGAACATGGATAGAATTTTGAGCTAAATTTTTGAAAATTTTGTGATATTTCTTATTATTAGTAGTAAACAGAGAGTTCCCCTGGCGACCAAGGAGATTGTTGAATCCGAGCTCAAGCGTTTTCTCATTTGAATGGGGATTTTAAGCCTATGTCAATGGTAAGGTCAGAATTCATGAACAGATGGCAATTTACTGTGATGTCAACATTTGCAAACATGAACAGCAGGGTAAAATTACGGCCAACAATAATCAAAGAAAAATCGCACCAAATGTGCCTGCGATCGACGCCAGGTGGATCCAAATGTTTGCAAAAGGGGATAATGGAATCTTATTTAAGGATCTTCCCGCTTTGATATAGACTTCAAACTTTTGATTAAATAAGTTTTATTCCTACCAGGTCCTTATATGTAGATACTCACATCTTCCAAAAAGTCCTGGGTTCGACACCAGGCGTTTCTACCATTTGAAACGTATGGCGGGAATTCCAAATGCTTGCAGAATGCAAGCAACTTTTACTCGCATCTATTTTTTATAGAAGCTTCTCCGGGTATACCTATAGTATACCTTCAGACCGCGCAAAGGAGCATCGAGCGCTATATGCTGGGAATCACAAGAGGAGAAAGGAAACGCAACACCTGGGTGAGGACGATGACAGGAGTGACGGACATCATAGACGAGGCAAGATGACTAAAATGGAGGTGGGTCTGCCATGCGGCGAGAAGAAACGACAACCGGTGGACATCTGAAGCTAGCAACTGGATACCAATAGATGTGAAGAGACGAAGAAGAAGACCTGGGGTCAGGTGGAATAGAGACATCATCAAGTACTTAGGTGTAACGTGACAAGGAGAAGCTCAAGACAGAAATAATTGGAAAGTACTTGGGTAGGCCTACATCCGACGTCGGATTGTAAATGGCTGATGATGATATGTATTCCTAAATCTGATTCACTCGCAGTTTTTCTTGTTGCATAAAAGATAAGTGAATATATTTACAGACGGACCTCGTTTATTTAAGTTAATCAATTACAGACTACCGCGATATGTGCATCTCCGCAAAGTGGGATTCTTTACTTATAAATCGAATATTTTCATAGTTATAGCATATAGAGAAAACCTGCTAATGGCCTAAATGGATTTACTTAAAATTATTAGAGCATCTTGACAAAACCGCGAAGTGGCGAGGGACGAATATAGCAATTAAAAAGTTAATAAATGGGTGGAAATAACTTTGCAAAAATCCCACTTTAAAATCACAAAATAAAACTAAGGCCGCAAAGAACTAATATAGCTAAATACTCTTTCTTATACAGGCATAGCAGAGTGGAACAAGTTAGTTAGTTAGTTAGTTAATTTTTGCAAAGTTATTTCCACCCATTTATTAGGATGGAGTTCCACACAGTTAAAGCTTCCTCGATTGCTTTCAATTAAAAAGTTGCTCCATTTGGAGGATAGGGAGGGTCACGTTCAGTTTGAGGAACCGCGGATTGCTTGGAATGGTTTGCATCCGTCACCGAATAAAAGATTAGGTCTTGGCGTAGATTTTTTTAATTACGTTTGACGATGAATTACTTTCCTCCATTTCTTTTCCTTCCATCGATATTTAAAAATACGGACTCCGCCGATATTCGAAGCGTTCTATAAACAAATCCACATCCGTGGAATGGATGAATACCACGGATATCGAAAGGAGGATAGCCGAAACTGTTCGTATATGAAAAAATAGTACAAATAATAGTAATATAATTAATAGTAAAAATTATTTCAAGAAAGAAACCTGTTATGTTCGCTAGGAAGAGTTGCTGACAGAAATATCACGCACACAGCACAAATGAACCAATGAAACCTAAATATGATATTCAAAGGGAGAAATTACGATGAAGGAAATCTTCGCGCTAGTCGAAGGCGGAGCATTAAAAGATGCGAAGTTCGTCGTTTGGACGACAGAGGGACGGATGTGGGTCATGGCGGTTGAGGGACAAGCATCGAATGCTACCACACGATGACTAGGTCTAAGACCTTTCACAAGGTTTCATTGCGTGTTTTCAAGGATGTTCTCTTCTATTTGAAAAACATTTCATCCGCCCGAAAAAAAGAGATGAATCTGAGCGATTTTTGAGTTTCCCAAAGTAAAGGTTGAGGATGAAAGTGATCCAAGTAAAGACCCCATATTTTCGCCTTCAAATGAACGTCAATAACTTCATAAATCAATTTTGCAGCATCCCAAAACTTATTCCGACTTGGATAGTTATATATGGCCACTCTCCGATTCTCTTAAACTGAGAATCTTTCGGAATATTTACGTATTAACATCGTTCTTTTTTATTGCGGTTCGAAGCAGATATTCAACTTTTCGGTCACCAATCAAATACGTGCGTGTCTTTACAAACTATTTCATCAATTTTGTTGCTCTTTCCGTCGGAAGCTGCACGGATTAGCATCCGGAATAAATTTTGTTTTGGATGTGTTTATTACTGAAAATGTGTCTAAATTAAATGCCTACTACTTGCCACTTATTGTACAAATTTGTAATGAACACCAAATCATTCGAAATGGTTAATCTATCTTCTCTACTCTTTGTTTCCCTGAAAATAACAGTTACATCTGCAATGCATGGATGAAAGAATATATGTTGACTCTGCATATAATGTTATATTCTACAAATATATTTGCAATCAATCATATTAAAAATATCATTAATATAACAGAAAAATCCGGTTTAGTAATATTCTATCGATACTCGATTATGTAATAATTTATGGTATCCTTTAAAATGCTTTCCGAAAATCTAAACACATCGCCGATTAACAATTTTGTGCAAATATGTACATAACATTAATAAAATCAGCTCCAGCTGAAAATTGTGTCTCACGAATACAATTTATTCCTATGAATTCTATGAACTCGGAAGTTTTGAGAAAATCCTTACAACATATCAATCATTTTGAGATATAAGAGTTTAGTAGTAGTTAGGTCCCTTAAGGTATATATTCGTACTACTGCTACTACTACAGGCTAAAAAATCAGTTTCCCCGAATAAATTCGAAGTAGACAATTTAAAAATCTAACAAATGAAAATTGTCCTCAGAATTACAGTTTCGCTACATCGCATGAGCTAAAATGTTTTCCTTACAGAGATAATCTCCGTACGAATAACTTGCTCCAAAAATGTTTCGTTTAAAAACGTTTCGCTACATTCGATTCGTAGAAATGTAATGTCCTTACGGAAGAATTCGCTACAGCAGGGTTTCCCAAACTATGTTCGGCGGAACACCAGTGTTCCGCTGATCCTGAATAAGTGTTCCGCGACAATTTGGAGTGTCAATGGAGAATTGGAGGATAAAAGACATTACTCGGAAATGCTTTATTGATTCATATTTTAGATTTTATTGCAATATTATAGTTTTATGTCAAAAAATAATTACCAAATAAATAATTTGTTGTAATTAAATGATTTTTTAAATTTTACAAGTAGAATTACCTAACCTAAAAATAAACTTAGTGTTCCGTTAAACTTCCCAGGTTTGCTAAGTGTTCCATTGCAGAAAAAGTTTGGAAAACCCTGCTCTACAGCAATAATTTTCTAAAAAATTTCGCAACCAAGAGAATCGCTACATTAGGTTTGTTTCGTGCATTATTTCGTTATAATAAACGGATTCGCCGAAACGCTATCGATTTTACATATATTTTATACTTATTCTACTTCCATGAAATTTTCTACAAACACATTTTGGGTATGAAATGTTTCTTTTAAATAATTCCTAGATGCAGATTTGTTGCAGAAATGTTTACACAACAGTTTATAATAAAAATGAGGATATAATGATAGAATTTCCAAAATATGTGGTAGAATTTCTAGTATATTGATTAAACTTAATAATAGCAAAACATCTGTAAAGAGCTCTCTTTATAAGGGTTGCTAATTCAGGGATTTTATAATTTTTTGTAGTCTTTTGATTTGGAATCAATATCAATAGGGAGGAAATGTTGCGAAATTAAAGAAAATAGCTAAAGAAGGAGGGAGCAATTAGTTTTCAGACAAAACTAGAACATCCAGAAAGAATTGCTCTTCCTTGTACTCTCAGTTGATGTGTTGTACCGTCTGTCATTTTTATAAAGAAACCCATTTTCAGCGGCAGAATTGATTTTACGCCTTCGCTAATATATAAATAATAATACTTAATTAATTGATATCCGATTAACAATACGTTATTATCTAATCAATAAAAACTGCGATAATAGAAAATGAAAGTGAAGATAAAACTTAAGGCTTATTGGGTTTAGTTTTATTGATGTTTAATACGTAAATGATAAAATATTTAGGAAGTTTTATTCACTAGATTTAACAGTTATCTATCGGCGGTTATACAATTAGTCTTTATTAATATAAAAACAGTTAAATTTTACAGTTAAGGTAAATTCTCTCCTCTAGAGGCCAAAGTTTTCGTGGTAGAATATTTTGTTGTAAAAATACCTAAGATTCTTATTTGCTAGATTGTGATGAATGACTTTTTATAACTAATAATTAACGAAAATTTTGAAACAAAATAAAATTTAGTTTGCAGCAAAAATTCGCCGTAAACAAACTGTTCACCGCTAAATATTAATATTATAAAAATGCGTCAAATAAAAATTAGGAAAACTGCTCTAAAAACATATCACATCGATGCTCAATGAGACACACCTTCGTATTTTGGGAGCTTCCTTGAGAAAAGGGAAGGCTATTTCAAGCATATATCTACACAAAGGAAGAAAAATGAGACCCCATTTTTTCATTAGTTTTTTCCGATTGACTTTCCTCTTTCCCACTCTTTCACTTTCACAATTTCCGTCGAATCTAGTTCCCCGAACGCCTTCCTTTCCCGCACATGATTTCTCCTTCGTTCAAATCTCTTTGGAATGACTTTTTCCTTCTGCACCAAAGAGGAAATGCTGAGCTACTAATCAGGGGTTGAAGAAAAACTTTCTACGTTTTTAATCCCGAAAAAATTGAAATGTACATACATTGGGTACGGCTTAGAAGGTCAGCAATGGTTTGGCCACACCGGGCGGTGCGTCGGCCGAGTCACGCTTCGTCTAAAGTGAAATCACACTTGTACGCATCCCGTCCGTAGTTACTCTTCCCTCAGAACTTCATCACTGGATAAAACAAAGATTCCTAGTTAGCACAGGTCGATCATTTCTGATGCTACTTGAATAACTTCATCAGCACATTACCGAAGATTTTATGCTTTTATCTGAATAAGCGAAATAGAATGAGCATCCGGATAATTTCAGCCGTTTCCTCACAGCGAAGTACGCTCTCGGATATAAAAATCAATTACTGCAGTTCTATTGAAGACATCATCCCGAAAGCAAATATAAATGAAGGCTTCAATATTTGTCTCAACTTCACTCGCGACAAGTTCTTCGTCGCATGAGAAATAAAAAAATGCTAATGTCATGGTTTTATTTCTTGTTCGTTTGATCGTAGCGAACTTCCGAATATCTTCAATGACTTTCTCTACATCTTCCATATTATGTTATGTTATTAGTTACTGCTTTACAGATAATTAAGGTTTATGAGACTATGTCTCTTCTTACACCTAACCCTTTGTCATGTGAGAACAGAAAGAAATGGATAGATTGCAAAAGTACAGAGAAGAAAGTCATTAGAATGTATAAAAAAGAGCAGATTATAGCATATAAACATAAGATACTGACACAAAATTATAACTAATTTAGAATTGAGATTACAGAGTTCTAGTTAGCTTAAACTAGTTTTGTCAATTGCATGTTAAACTACATAAGCATAGTAGGCATACTGAACATACAAACATTATAAACATAATTTTGCTTGATAAAAGCTCGTTAAGTATTTAGATTATAAATAAGTAAGGACGGTTCAAAACACTGAAAAAAGACAAAGAAGAAAATACCATGAGAATTTTAGAGCAATGAATAAAAGAAATGAGACTACTTAACCTCTTATCAGAAACAACGTTGCCACTAAAACGTTATATATTGTTTTAAATTGTAATAATATAGTATGCATTGTGAACGCATTATTTGTTTATGCAATAATTAAATTATCTCGCAATAAATGTATCTTCCAAGGGGGTGTGAGAGCATATTTTCAGATTCAAGGGGTCGCTGACCATCAAAACTGTTTAGAACCACTGATGAGAGTGATGCTAGAAACTGGTAATGGGGAGTGTATGCAGAGAAAGAATAGGAGAAGGTAAAGAGAGTCTTGCTTTGCTTTTATCAGAATTACCCGCAGATTACTCGTCTCCGATTTCATTTGGAGGCAGCGACACCATCGGCCGGCCGTGATTTTTTACACCGATCTTCTGCGGTTTCGGAAGTTTTTCACGAAATCACCAACTTGTTTATAAGGAAAGGTGACTCGGAAAGAAAAGGTCGTGCACTTACGACAATTTCCAAGAAAGAATGGACGCGAAAAAAGGTTCGGGAGACTTTGTAGGCGCCTTGTAAGGCGTTTGCAATCACCCTACCTTGTTATTATCCTTAAGGTCCTCGTTTCCACCTGTTTGTGTGGCCTCTATGAAGACGTAGGCAGATACGAAATCATCCTTGCCTACGAATTCCCCCGAAGGGCAAATGTTCTGGCTCGATAGCTCAACTGGTGGAGCAACAGAGATCGGGAAATCCGAGATCGAGTCCCGGTGTTGTCATATTCACGTTCGTTCTTCCTTGGGAACTCGTTGATATTTGAAACACTTTAATTTGTCGAATTCAAGAAGTGCGATCTTTTTAAATTTAATTATTATGGAGTCGAAAAAGACAATTTTTTCTCTTCGCAGAACGTACACTTCGGAAACAACTTCTGTGCTTGAAAATATACCGCAGACTTTGTATTTTCCACAAAAATGTATTAATACACCGGTCGTGTATTAATAAATTTTTGTGGAAAATACAAAGTCTACGGTTTATTTTCATAAATGGCGTTCCACCAAGTAAAGTTAGTTCATATCGATTTTAACTTCTGTGCTCTTAATCTTGCTTTTTAGTGATCATTCTGATATTGTATTGTATAACTTCCTGTATATACCCTTGTATTATTTAGCGATTTCATGTCGTAAATATTATTAATTTCATTATTTATTTATTTAAAAATGATTTGTAATTTCTTAACAACTCACAATGTATGTATATGTTCAAGGGTTAAATGTAAAATGGGACTGTTTAGTCCCAATTTCGCCCAATTAAGTCGTCAATGAATAAATATTGGGCTTAAAATCGTCACTCTGAGACGTCGATTAAGTCTTCATTTTAATTTCCGTACATATGAGATAAAAATTTCGTTGCATCCTTCGGGTGCGTTTGAATTCGTCATTTATAGCGATTCCTTCGTTTTTACCACGAACTATTCCATTACTCGACAATTCACGCATTAGCTCAACTAATGCGTAAAATGTTCTTTTAATCGCGTATCTTCCTTGATTGGATAAATGACGGTTTGGAAGGACCATTCGAATTTACGGAGAACTATTCTAACGTCAGTGCCTTTACGGATTATCTCCTGTGGGGCGATAGGAATCGTCCAGAAATGTATGAGATACCGTTGTCTTTAGGACGTAGGATGGCGCGTTGGGTTTAATCAGTACCGGTGTCGTATTGGCTCATGGCTGAACTATACTGATCATACAGTTTCCTCAATAAATCAGTGTCACTTTCATGATCCGACGAATCGTTGGACCCGCCGCTGTAATTGCGGTGAAAGTTCGGGGAATGCGCAACTCTTCCGATGTTCCGGTTGAGATACGCCTTCTTCGGTGAGTGGACTCCGGATGAGCATTGGGAGGGCGAATAACCGCAAAGTTCAGAGCCTTGAGCCGAAGGATGGCACAAGGCCACGGCGTAGGCGAAGACCAAACCACACTCTTACTTAGCCTTAAACAAGCGAAATGAGTTGGATAAAGGAAAAAAGCGAAATATCGTTTCACTGATCTCCAAGAACGACCTAAGAATAAAAAAACACTTGAAGTTCATCTTAACAAGAAACAACCAACAAAATGAGTTGAAAAATCTTCAGTCCAAAAGTCAAATCTCCAACTCACGAATTAAGCGCAGAAAATGGGAAAACTGGGAGCATCAGAACAACCGTCTGCCCTTCAACGGTCACTGTGTGTGTTGTTTATTATATTTAACTTTCTTATAGTAAATAGTTAACTTATATTGAAGATAAACGTAATCTTAATTTATTGAGGGCGAAGGTTACCCTTAATACTGCTGTGCAGTTTGGGACCCAAACGAAGTAGGTTTGGTCTCTGATTTAGAGATGGTCCAGCGTAGAACAGCCCGATTCATTTGCGGGGATTTCTGGTTTGATAGCAGCGTTACGGTAATGATAGATTCCCTCGGTTGGAATTCACTACAGATGAGAAGATCTGCATATCGTCGGAATTTTTTCGAAACGTTCAATCGCTCAGAATTTATAGACAAAGTAAGTGAAATGTTAGTGCCAGTAAGGAGCGAACGCGGTCTACGAGAGGCATCGACGAAGCGTCATAGGGAAGTAATCGCAAGGACGGATAATTACTTTTGGTCGTTTTTTCCCCAAGCTCTTAGAGATGCTATTAGGGATGAATGAATAATGGTGGTGTATTACACCCCCTGCCATACGCCTCTGGCGGCTCGCGGGGTATATATCTAAATCTAAAATCTTAATCTATCCGCGTAAAGAGCGACCCGCAGAAAGGGCTGGTTACTACTGTCTTCATGTTACACTTCTTCATTTTACACTTCTTCATGTTACACTTTTCATGTTACACTTCTCGTTTGTGCACATTTTCCATCATTCGCAAAATTCCCTTTTACGTTGAGGATTAACGTAAAATCAGACAGTCATGATTCTCGTTAACTCTTATAAATATTTTAGGCGAAGAAAGTTAGCAAGTAAGAAAGGACCACCTCCCGCAGACAGCCTTGTCAAAAGGACTGTTTGCCACCGTCTTAAAGATATATCTTCAGTTAGGATGTCCTCTATCACGTTCGTGACTTTATGTAAGGATTCCCCACCTCCCATTAGTGTGCCAAGAGCTGCACACACCAAAGAGATTCAAATATTTCTACTGTTCATTTATTTATGTGGTTAATGAAAACGTTTGTTAGGCTTTAATTTTCCATTTCTAGGTGACGCTATTTACCTCGTACTTCTTAAACCTCCTACATTTAAAATCCTTTTCTATTTCCCCGTTTGGAATCAACTTCAGCTAGTCTAATGCGTAATTATACGCTCAATTTTGAATATGATAGGATAAATTTCTTATATGTTATACATGGCGGTAAGTAGTAGCCTGGGAATAAATTTAACTCATCGACGACTGTCTTTCTTTGCGATTGGAGGCCGTTTCCGCGAGATAAAATCCATTCCATCGGAAGAGACGATCTTTCTTTGCAACGACGTATGAGAGCAAATGCCGTCTTATCTCACTGAGGCATATTTACGTTTTAATCGACTTTCCGTTGACCTGATTACTTAGCATGGCCTTAAACCCCTTCGCACTTCATTTGTCTTACGCCACGTGCATTCCATTTATCAACCACTAGATACTTAAGGCTTCGTAATATTGAATACGTGATATGTTTGAGTTTCTTTACTGTGCGCTATTGATCTCAGAAAAAATACTAAAAAGAAATTTGGCGAATGTAAGGATTTTGGGAACAGGATTTTTATATATTTATTTTGGAATAGAGAAATAAAAATTGACCAAACATATAACGTATAACAACTTTAAACCAACATTAGATAGAAGGCCATTTGTTGTTTCCCCGATTGGAATAGAATTTGATTCTATTCTCTCTCGAAAAGCAGAAATAATGAGATCAAGGATGAGCGGAAGAATTTTAATGAAAATCAATTGAGAACCAACGCTATGGAGAAGCGATTTGGTTAAATTCTCAGGATTTATTTATATTTAGAGTGGAATGAGAAGAGGGACGCCGACAAAAATGCCTACTGGATATTTTAAACTTCTAATTCCATAACAGCCGTGTCCCAATTTTCCTTTCTTTTCTCAGGAACGGTCCTCATGATTTTCTTGCTCGTAATAGCTCAGGCGTATCGCATCTCATTTGAACTGATATATTTTGTAAAAAATACAACCACCGATTTATATTAATTATTAAGAAATGCTGTAAACAACTATGCATCATATATTATGCGGATTGCAATCTCACAGATATTATAAAATCCAGAAGGAAAGGATTTTGATAAAGGGTTAGTTCGGAACCCCAAGGTACAACATTAAACAAAATGCGGTCATTAGAAATTTAAAAATATTAACTATTTTTTGACAATTTTTGCAGCATCTCAAACTGAACGAAATATCCTTCACATTCTAAGGAAAAACGGACTTGAAAAAAGTCTGACTGGGCTGGGAATCGCACCCGGGATCTTCCTCTATCCGGGAGGTTGCCTTAACCACTTGGGATTTTCCCTGGGTGCACGCCCTTATGCGCAATTTACCCTTTTTCATCCTTCACATTTATAAAATCTGACCTGTACTTACTACCTGCTAATGAAAAAAGTTCCTTAAATTAGCAGAGGCTACATTTTGCAGCGACTCAACTGCAGTTCACTAATCCTTCGACCCTCGCGCTATTTTCAACTTTAGATATGCAATTATAATCACGATTTTGTATAATATTACTTTTTTCAAATAAGTAGTTATGATAAAAAACTTTTGACTCTTTTTTTTGTTAGACACGTAGAGTGAAAGGCATTGAATGATGGGCTTCTAAAGTTCTTCAGCAGCTGTTGATCCTCACCTTTGACTATCAAATAACTTTGATTTTGCTCTTCATTCAAATGAAATACACGCGAGATTTTATTCTACCGTAGAACCATTGAATCTTCGGAAATTTTAAAGCATTTTTATGAGAGAGTTAATTTTATAACGAAACTCTTCTGCCACCTGAAGTTCCCCTTCGAATGGCTTAGATGGCCTAACAGGACAGCGTTGAAAGGAAGTGGCTATCAAAAGTGAATGCACAGAGACCTAGGTGAATGCTTAGGTTTAATACAGGTGGAGAAGTAGGAAGGGGAGTTAGGGAAGAGATGTATAAGAAAGTCCTCGGAATATGAGGAAATATTCTTCACTCAATTTCCTTGACAAGAAGAAAAGAAATTTCCCAGAAAATTTATACTTTTCTTGCATATTCAAGACTTAGCTCATCTCCGTTAACGAAGATGATATGTAAGTTTCAACGTATGATACCCATTTCCTTAATTTTTCATCAATTAAGACTTGAATTTTACAGCATTAAGTAATACTTATTATTATAATTTCGATGAAATGTCTGATATAGGAGTTTCTGCTGTCACAAAATTTCTCGAAAGTGAAGGATAGAGAATTAAAAATAAATGCTCGAAAATAATGATTCTCCTGAGTTGGAACAACCAGGAATCATGCTTAAAAATGCTCAAAATTGTATCTTCGTCGAAACTCGATTGCTTTAATATTACACAAAAATAAATGCTACTGCATTTAATCTAAAATCTGTTTGTATACTACAATATCTGATTATAATTAGGTAAATTGAATAAGGAGGCATAACCATCGAATGCATTAAACATATGGGATTATTCCAAACTGGTTGCAAAGCACAACAAAGCTATCCCTTACTTTTCCGGATTGCAAATAAAATACACCGAAACGATGAATTCCCTAATTCTAGGATAAATCCATTCCTTTAATTCATACTCTCAGTAACGTTTATACGTTAAGGAGGGAAAAACATTTTCGAGACATAATCGTCCAAAATAGTGTATATTTTTGATTTCATATTTGCACCGATCTCTGAAATAAGTAAATCGGTTGGAGTCGGATCGAGAATGCTCTGACGTGCGTTTTCAGCGATTAAGCAGCAGAACAGGTAAACATGGGCGTCTAAATAAACTTTCCAGTTACGACTGGCAGCAGAATCGTGAGGCCTTGAGTCAAACAAACAGAATTATAACTATTTAGCAGTTCGTTGAAATACGTCCAAAGGTTGAAAATGAAGCCGTTGAGATCAGGATAAACACGTCGTGCTACGTCGTTAGATAACTACATCTCATCGACGAAGAAGAACTGTCATGGTATGAACCCCTCCTCTCTGATTGATCACAGAGAATTGGTAGCGAACATCAATGAACACACCTGTACGTAGACACATCAAAATCACCAGAATATTAGTCATATATCTTCCAGATAAAAGAAAAAGGATATTTTAGGGCAGATATTTGCTAATGACTAAGTAGATTACATCAAAAATTCTCCTTTATAATTTTCAGCAAGCAAATAATGTCGTTTGGCAACGAATCACTGTAAAATCCCTCCTAAGAAGATGAGGTCGTTTTATTTTCTATCCAAGACCATTGACGAATCCAAATAAGTGCATCACAATGGCCCAGCGTTCATTCAATACGGAGTGACTAAGACGAAGGCCAACAATCACCATCGTTCGTGACGTATTTTTTCATTGTTTATTGATATTGTTGTTAATCCATTTTATGTTTTTATATCCATAAATAAGAATGAGACGAAAGTAGTTGAAAATTAAATTTCCTCTATCTTCTAATATGAGACGATTGATTATCATTCCATTTATCAAGATGAAAAAAATACTTCAATTTTTTTCTTAACCTTATTCCCATGACTCATGGGGTCGGTTAATCATTTGTGATTGTTGGTGATGATCACGAAGATGAAGTTTGATTTGGCGTTGATTTTCATGGCCGAATGCCCTTCCTGCCGCCAACCCTTATCGGGCAAATTTGGGAATCAAACCCGGAACCGCTTTCGACAAAGGCGAACTGTCCACTCGGCTAATCGAGAGCTTCAGAAAATACCGAAATCAGGAGGAATGAATAGGACTCATCGGTGCGTATTTATTTAACGACCAATGCTTCCATTTTTTCCGTAAAATAAATTCAAAGCGCGCAACAGCGCTTTTGTTTGCGGATTCGAATAATGGAAGATCATTCCAAGGATTCGGAGCTCGTTGAAGATTTTGAAGACACCTTCGAAGTTATTGGCGAAATTATCGAATCGGTGAAATGAAATATTATCAACGCTGGTGTTTACTTCACCACCAAAGTTACTTCAAACTATTACTCTCTGTTTGAGTAAACTTCAGTTTATTTAGTTCTCTATTCCCCACAGTTATACATTATATATCGTAGCGCATGTAAAAAACATCTATGCTATGGGTTTTAGAGCTCATGGCTTGTCTCAATGAAACTTTTACTCAAACAAGCAGCTTTCATAGAATAAACCTTGTAACATGAGTATATACAACTAAAACTAAGACAAGGTTTTGTAGATATACGTATAAACCTTTCTCCAACATTATTTCAATATTAGGACTCTAAATAAGTTGGTATGAAATTCAATATAATGAAGAATATTTCTGTGCAGGTAGAAAGAAGTGTAACATTACGCGGGGCTGAATTTGTCTGTATAAAATAATTTCTAATAATTTGAAATATTCTTGCGTAAGTGGTCTTCAGTTCATCGTTGAATAATCTTCACCGTTACGCCACCAGAAGAAAATATTATGAGGATGCGAAGGAAGTCATTCACAGGAAATAATGATGACTCAGGGTATTAGAGGAATGTTCATAATTGGTTCAACAACTGGTTACGTAGAAAAATGCTCCATCGTAAAACATTATTAAGAATTAAATTTTCTTCAGGTTGATCCTTCGATAAAGTAACTCACAAGAATTTTCGAAATACTCCTTCGAAGCACGCACGAAAGCCGTCGGAGTTTGCCAATCGCTCGAGGAAATATTCCTAAAGAAGACGCAGTAAGATTTCTCGTGGTAAGCCCAAAGTGTTCCCTATATTTTTAACAATTAATTCGAGAAAAAAGAATTATGATGGTTGCTTTCGAAGGACGATAGTTTTGATAAAAAGCGTTTATCATAGTTTTAAGTCCGAAGGCCCGTTGGTACCACACCGACTCAGACATAAGCCACAAAGAGTTTGTAGAGGGGAATGAGGCTCACTAGGCAGGATGAGGAGTGAGGTAGTTTGCCATTGCTTTCCTCACTGAATGCTATTAGCGGAGCATGTCACACAATTATTCACTTCAGCCGCTTTCATGGCATCACAGCCATGGACAAAGTAAATGGAAGATACATTTATCATGTACCAAACGAAGAATATTCCATTCACCACAATATGGTGGCAGGAACATGAAATTCGATAGGCAAGAAAAACTCCTTTGTGGATTCATCCTTGCGGTTGAATGCGTTTACAGCAACACGTTTGACAATTAGCATTAAAATCGGTATGAGGAGAGGAACCACAGCGTATTCTTAGATTAAAAGTTTTGCGAAATGAGTGATTAAAGGAAGGAATTATTTAGAAAAATCTGCACATTTTCTCGGTTCCTTCGGTTAATGAAGAATCTTGTTGGCAGGATAATCCTGAGTGTAAGCTCAAATGCAATCAACGCAGGCGAAATCGAATGCATTCATAATTATTGCGGGTGTTTCCGCTCCATCGGCGTAAATCGGTAAAACGATGATAAAGTGTCTGAGAGAAAATTCTGTTTGGATGAAGACACCATCTTCTGATCGTCGAATGATCTTTTTCTGGGGCAATTTCTTCCGTATTCGGATAACACTGGAAGTCAATTCCTCTCGAAGATCTTCCCTCTGTATCCCGATGAACAGATCCGCTCCCCCAATTTATACTCACGTTTTGTATTATCCATCAGCAATCAGCTCCCCATGGCACGTCATGTCACTTTTTCTTCTTCGAAAATTAATAAATATTAGGACTCGGAAGAGAGAGGAATACTAGGTCATAAGGAAGAGAACTTGATTGGGAAAAGGGTCGATCACACGAGGGAGATCTCGAAACATCGAAACAGCAGAATAGCGATCGCGAAACAAGAAAACGTCCGTCGAAGGATATCCATATGCAAAAGAAAGATCGACGCAACGAACGGCTCGCAGACATTTCGCCAAAGGAAGTCGCACAGAGCAAAAAGAAGGACGCGGAGGAGATCGAAAAGAGGTGAAAATGTCCCTCTACCTCTGGCCTGATCCTCGGTCAATCAGTAGAGTGAAAAAGTGGACACGTCGCATTTTCCAAAGAAAAAACGCGAGAAAAGAGCGTAGAAACCAACCGATTCTGAAAATATCTCTCCAGGAAAGACTGTGGAAGTTGAGAGGCAAAGCGCGTTTTCTTTGGAGGAAGTGGAGGCGCGTGGAGGAGGGTCGAAGACGGTTGCCCTTCCGCTTTCTTCGAGGACATCGCGCTCGACCTCCCTTGGACTGCCATGGAAAATCCCATTCTATGGCGGACTATTAGCATTCGGAAGGAAAGGACTAAAATTCGGCGCAAAAAAGTCAAATGTGAAATTAACGGACGAATGGCGATTCAAAATTAGTTGCTATTCGCATTACGGATTAAGAATGACGAGCACTTTATTTGGCGAATTTTAACACTGACAGTTTTCTATTTCTCGCAAACAGCAGTAAATTTGATTTGTTCCAGTATTGCTGGCACCGTGGACAGTAATCAAATATTTGTTTATATAGTATCGTCCATTTATTATTATACGTTAGTTATCGAATGTATTTCATTATGTAGGCATAAAGGGGTTGGAATTCAACAAAGACACGTATAATATCTTCCCCGAATCTTACGATTCGCACAACGAAGTTGCTGTTTCTATATATATCTACGATGTACTCTACTTAAAAGGTATGCGATTTAGGACAAGGATTCGATGAAAGGTGAATCAGTAAGTTATGAACAAACTGTTGTACGAAACACTCGCAGCGAAGGTGAACATAATACGAGTATTAATAATGAAATAACATGGTTATCTTTAAATGTTGAAACTTATAATACTATAAATGTTGAGAATGATTTTCTGGTAACATTTCTATTTCGTTACTCATTATCAGTTTCGAATTTACTGCTACCAATTACCTTAAGTTGGATCTGACAATTATTGAAATATGTGATATACATCTACTTTTTTCGGGGAATCGTTAATTGAGCGAACATTATGATTCCTGGTGAAAATGTAAAGGATATTGCTTTATATGATGCGTCATAATGATTAACGAAAACAGAAAAAAAGGAAATATGCTCCATCGAATATAAGCATAGTTACATACTTTCTGAGAATGTTTGCGATATCAGGTGATAACGAAAGAAATCTGCTCAAACCTAATTGCTACGAATTTCTTCCCTTTTAAAGATTACTTGCTCGAATTGAAGGCTGTGAGATAATAATATTGGAAAATTATAAAAGAGACACATAAAATGAGTAGTAAGTTTTTCCAAAGCAATGGGCAGAGCACCGCTTCTAAGATTGATAAAGAATTGCTCGAATTCAAAGAAGGAGCTATCGACGGCAATCTGCCCTTGGCTAATTGCGAAATTCTGATTTAATTTCAAGCAGCACTCATCCTTAATTGCCCGTGTTTGAGAATCCAGAAAATGTGGATGATAAGCATCTTGATTAGAGATGAAATAACAACAGCAACGAATCCCCCAATTTGCTGAGTCAGCCGTCGAAAACGCTGGGATTTTCCACGGCGAGGCGATTTACTAATGAAATCGACAATTACCTTGAGATGGACAATTGAAAAATACGATCGTGGTAAGACTTTTAGTATCCGATCTTAGGAAACATACCCAATCGCATGTTTCATTGATGCTCAGCGGTACTCATCTTTTGCGAAAATCGTCTAAGCCAACCAGAGAAGAAAATATCCAAGGAAAAATTCCTGCTGCAGCGCGGGAAGCACCTTCTATTATCCAGGTCGCGGGTTCGATTCCCACCAAGGGCACGGATTTACTCGATTTCATCGTTTATCCTTCATCCCCATCAGCATCTCATATGCAGAAGACCTTGGCCGTCGGAACTGACTGCGATTCTTCTCCGATGGAATTTAAAGTTTAATTAAAAACATTGGCAGAATGGTCGCTTGTATATAAGTAGAAAATGACAGATTCCTTTTTTACCTTCCGTTGCAAATGGGAATGGTTTAAAACCGATGATAATGATATTTGCTTTTTAGCCTCTTATCCAAAAGCAAAGTAAATATATAAGTCGAGAGATACCGCATTTGTGTTCTTAAACATAACGATGGCTAGAGGAGGGATTCCTAAACGGAGAAGGAAGAATTGTCGAGCCTTCGAGAATATTAAACGCATCGTTCAGAAACACTTTCAGCCGAGAAGGATAAAAGGGTGGAGTGCGTGCAGAATTGGGACGAGGCCAAGAGACACTCTGATTTTTCACCTCCGGAACCGCTCCTTCGTCGTTTCGGTCGAGAAGCGGAAACTGGCACAAGGTGAATCAGCGGAGGAAGGCCTTCCCCTTACGGAGGCTCTTCAGTCAGAAGAAAGAGATTATCGATAATCGGAAAATAGAGAAGTCGTAGTTTCAACGCAGATAATTCACCCTTTTGCGATTAAGATCACTGTACTTGCTTACTGTACTTACTTACTTGGAATCTTCTTAGAGAATTTGCGATTTCTTTCCTTTCTCCCATCTCTCGCGCTAAATTTCCCTTCTATTTTATCTGTTTTCTTTTATACGCAGCGTACTCTGAATATTCCTCTTCATTCCACAATTTTCCATCTTTAACTTCTACGTGAAAGCGGCTTCCAAATAAAGGCCCTCGCAAAATGTTTCCTCGAATCTCAATTCAAGTGTCGGTGCTTATATAATTCTTAGATATGGAGATTCATCTTTAAGTACATTCTTTTTCTCATTCAAATAACTTCTTTGTTGTCCTTCATTTCACTTGACCATGTGGAAATTACGTTCCCTCGCTCTACCTTTCGCATCACCAAACACAGCAACTTGTGGTATGCACATCCTCATCACTATCATTGCTCTTGTTTTCGTGTGTTTCCCCTTTTCATAGCTGAGGATTATGTCCAACAAGAAGACACGACGTTTTATTCCTCTCTTTGTCATAAGAATCTCAATTGATTTTGCTAAGAGTATCATGTCATGCACAGCCACTACGATGCATCTTTTTTATATTCGCCCTGCTCAATTGGCCCTCTTCTTCATCTTCATTACAACTTATTCAATAAATAAATAATTAAATAAATAAATATATATATATAATTAAGGACAATCTTTTCTTCTACTTCTTCCACACAAACATTTACAGTAATTACGGTACTTTAGCCATTTTGCAGTTGAAAGCCCTTTGACTTTTAAATCGATCCTGTTAGTTCGGAATATTAATTTCCATCAAGTCTCTACCCATGCCTTCTTCGTTCCTTTCATATTCGCTTCGTAAACATTGCCCGATCCATCTCTTCTTCTATGCTTTCCCGTACCTCTTCCCTCTTCCACTCACCTCATTATCACATCATTTCAACTCTATTGACCCAAGCAATCTTTTCTAACCTTCTCCAGTCCTCATTTGAAATGATTCCATTCTTCTTTATTAATTTTCATGTTTTTACTCTTCCGTTTTCCACGTTCCTAAAAAGTGTACAATATTCTACCAATTGTTTTCCTCCGTGCTCATGTAAGTAGTCATAAGTAATAATTCGTTATTTTTAAATGTGGAGAGTCCTGTCCGATGTCTAGGAGCAACAGAATGCATGAGTATTGTACGTATTATGAGGATGATTCAATTTAGACTTTTGGTCACATATGCTTTCAAACTACGCGTGTCAAGAATAAAAAAGAAGCAAATTAATTCCGATGCCGAAAAAGTGATTGTCAGCTGCAAGATGACCCTCACGAACGAGGAAACTGCGGAGAGAAAGGTAGAAGAAAGGCGGAGGCCGCCTAAAGGTAAACAACGGCCAGAAATACGCATCTCAAACATTGCATAAGAAAAACGAAGAGCATTCGAGAAGAAGAATCTTCTCCGAAGACAATATATTTGAGGAATGGCCTGAAAGAGTTGTCATTTGATTCGCAACGATTAGAGGTCACGCTGAGATGCTCGGGCAGTCTCTGAGCGATTCCCTTGACCTCAAACTACCAATGTGCTCTCTCTCTTTTGGTTGGCAAGGAAAGTAAGCTCACTTCCGTTTCTACGGAAAGATTACCGTAGCAACTGGTTCTTTAAAACGGACACTCTCAGGTTACAGCACGAGAAAGATGGCATAACTTTAACTGACCTGACAGTCGTTCAGCATTTAAATGTTTAATATCACGAAACCTAAATACTCGTTTCGAGGTACATTTCAACTATTGAGCGTAGTTATACATTTATCGTTTATAGATTTCCAAAAGTAAATATTTCAATTCCTTATAATAAATACTATATTGCACCACTTGGCTGGGACTCGAACCCAGGTCTCCCACTTTCCGGGCGGTTGTTCTGAACACTAAACTACCTAGCCACGTCCTTTTCCCTTCTGTAACTGGAGGCTTTTATGATAAAGGTGATGGTGCTCCACGTAGTGGCACCAACCACCACCAGAGGTCCTTACTGAGGCAACCGAACAAATACTATATTATTACTAACAATATATATTTATTGTTTTTGCCACAAAATCACTGGAGTAAGTTCGGTTGATTAGTGGAGGGATAAAACCTTGATGTAAAATATACAATGTTCTCTACCTGAAGAAAAGAACGAGAAACATTCACCAGCGACATTTAGTTCACAAGTGGATTAATTCGAATCCAACGAAAAGCAGGTGATTTCCATCGCGACCTTGTGTACATTCAAACCCTTCCTTAGCCTTTCCGTTAGCGATTTTGCTTTATAAAACTTAAATTTATTTTCACCACTGAAATGTATGCTAATCCTACCGTGAGATTGTAATCCCTTGAACTAAACTAGAAAGTGAATGGCGGCAGAGAATTTGTAAGAATTCAGAAGATCTTGAGATAAAGTAGTTGTCGGAAACACATAGAGGTGTAGAATACTACGGTGGGTCGTTTTGCCACTTTTTTTCTGATCGGAACACCCGGGGAAAGTGGCCCACCTATATGAACATTATGGATATATTTTATTCCAAATCAAATAATATCTTCCGTGAGACTTTTTGCCTCAAAGTTTCGAAATTTCGACAAAAAACGCAAAATTGGCAATAATTTTAATTCAATATTTTTTGACAAGGAGATACCACCTGCAACACTGATTCACACTTCAATATGCAACTTATATGCCTCTGAAAGGGACAGAGACCAGAAAAGGAGACAAAATTCAGTAAAATTAAGCTGTTTTGTAGCTCCTTCCGTCCTCGTCTATTCCTTCCGCTCGTGCTACAGAACACTACGTCGAATTTTCAGTGATCGTTTTTGTAATTTTGGGTATATATTCCTGATGCACGTACGTAGTAATTCATTGAAATTCTTAAGTATTAATTCTAGCATTCTGTTAAATGAACCGTAATCTACGTTTTTGTATTGTTTCGATGTTTATTAGGCTGAATACTATTAGAATAGAATTGGTTATCCTGAAGATGAGGTTGTGGGGCAGAACGGGGTAATACTGCAGTAACCCCGGGGTAACTAAACCTCCATCTTTTATTGACACTGAAGAAGACGACGACTGACTTAACTGTCGTGGAGCAGAGGACTGGATGCCTTAATTGGAGACACAATACGTAATAGATAGTTAAGACGATGAGGACACACACATATTTGAAGGACTTGTTTATTTCATACTCTTCATAATTTAACTTTTAATACTTTATGGTTTTACAAGTTATTTTTTAAGTTAATTTTTCCGCAGTGGAAGTGGCAAAACGGGGAAGGTTACACTAAAAAAAAACCAATAATAAAATAAAAATACTAAATGTGCAATACTAAATATATGAGTTTTTACAAACTTAACATTGTAATGACGATTTCCATACCATTATATTGTAACGTTTTAATTTTCCTATACCCTCAAAAAATGTGATAAAATTAAGAACTCCATACTGCCCCATCTTCGCCTAAATTGATTCATAGGATTGATTCTTTCAAGACTCAGTCACTACTGACAGTTTGCATCTTTCATTTTTCGTTGTGGATAATTTCAAGACGAAAAAGCAATTCCCACAGATATTTGTAATTTTCTTTGGTTTTTTAGAGTCATGAAATAAATGGGAACAACTTCCAAGTTTTCAGAAAGTACTTGAAACGACCGATCGCTCTTTCTCTCCCTTCTCAATGTGAGCAAGTGACGGACCGGGTCTCTAAATTCGCACTGATATTCATGTGCACAAATGCCATTTCCCGAGAAGAGCGGCGAATGAGAGGAAGTGGGTTCGAAATGAAGGAAGGAATCTTTTAGTCGGAATAAAACGTATTCACGAACTCTACTGTAAATGTTTAACGTGAAAGCGTAAGGGACGACTCTGATATGGAAGACTCCATATAAACGCTATTACTCGTCGATTTTCCAATATAATTACCGTTACTCTTCTTTCCCATTGCTTTCTTAGTTCGTCTATTAGGAAACATAAGAAGATACTCATGAGATATTGAATTAATGATAATATTGTGCGGATTTGTCTGAAACGAAATAATCATACGATGACGCGAGAATGATGACAGAATAATGGCAGCGATTAAATCACACTTTTACCAATGTGAAAGGCGACTTCCTAGGTAGTTAGGGACCTGAGGACCTATAGAGCACCTTCTTAGTGATCCATTACATCAAACATTAAAAAAATCGGAAAATTACAAGAGCAAAACCAAAAACGAAAAATATTGATATTACAAACGCAGACAAACTATCCGCCAGACTTCGAATTACTATAAAAAGTGTAAAAATTAAATAAAATTTCTGCAACTGCATCCTTTTCATGATTTTTTATTGATCGTGCTCATCTGTTCTTATCATCCCACCATTAAGTTATTTCTCATTTTTCATCTTTCATCCTTCATCTCATAACTTCTTGTATATTTATTTATTGCACTTGATTGTATCAATAAATATCCTTGTACATCTTTGGAGAGCTGCTGGGGTAGGGGAAGAGGGGGCGATATGTGCCCCATCTGCCCCAGCAGAAAAATAAACTTCAAGTCAAGTCAACACACAAGCATATTTCTACCTCTTCTTACCAAGTATACTTCTAACCTCCTCGGATATCGAATGTCTTTTTATCGAAAATGGAAGGTTCATTCGACTATTATGGAGCGAAGAATCGCTTTCCCATCGATATTTTCAAACTGACGAACTAAGGAACGGTTTCATCGACGATTCTTCCCTTCTCTCAATATGATACACGCGGTAGATTCTCTAACTATCACACTTCGATACAATGAGAAGAATTTTACCATAAAAATATTTACACAGCTTACAATAAAAAAAAGCTTTTGCCAAAAATTAATGGCAATGCTTTTGATGCTTCTGTTTGATTAAAATCACCGAAAGAACTTTTAAAAATGAAATATTGACACATCGATTTCACAATTTGCTTATAATCAGGGTATTTAATTTCTCTGACCTCAAAGTTAAGGAAATCTCTGTATATCATTTTATGACCTTTAATTCGCAGCAATTACTTTTTTATACCACTCATGCAATTTATTCCACTAGACGAGCATGGTTTAGACCCTTTATTAGGTGACTAGCTATTCTTTATAATGAAGGACTACTACAAAGTCGAGGCCGGATTTATTAGGATTCTAGGAAATTCTTCAGCGAAGGGTGAAATAAATTAGTATCTAGAATTGAATGAGTTAGGGAAGAGAAAAGATTTCAGGAACATCGACAATGCCAAGAATTCTTCTGGGATGCCTAATTCTCACAAATCATGTGTTAATATTTCAAAATCGTGTATTTATCCTTCTGTAAGTGAAAATAAAATAATATTATTTAACCAAAATACGTCATAAGTTTAAAAATGTAATTCCATCAAGCTATCTGAGTCAGATTGGATAAGAAGAAATGAGATTAAGGTCATTTAGCGAGTGTGGATCGTGCAGAAGAGATCGATCACGAGGACGGATCGTAAACCGAACAATATGTGATAAGAAGGACTAAATGGCTTGGTACACACGGCGTTGCCTCCCACATACTGAAAGGTGCATAGCAGAGCTATTATGTACAGTTAGTATCACTAAGTAGCCTTGATGCTTCTCGTTTTACCTGCACAAAGACTCTTCAGATCGTGGCAGTAAGAAGCATGAGTTTTGTGTTTGGGCGCCACCGTTGGCTTCTTTAGGTATCACCAAGATTACAATCTAATCAACGAGAGATAATGAGAATACTATTTAAAGTTTTCGCGGTCACAATTTTTTATTATAATTGTTACGATAATAATTCACTGGTTATTTGGAACAAAACGGAAAATGTTTTTCTTTTTTTTTGCTATGATAAAACGATACATTACACTTTTAGAAATGGAATTTCAATACGAGTGAACTGCCTGCTATTATTTTTAGAAGAATTGGGATCTTTTGGGTGTCTCTCGTTTCTCCTCTTTGGCATTTTCTGTTCTCTTGTATAGTTTCCAGAAGTATGTTTCCACAGCACTCAGTATTTTTGGTCTTTTGCCATTTGTTGCGCGACTTCCTTTCTGTATGGCTAAAATCTGTTTCTTCTCACGCCTCAAATCTCAATCCATATGGAACTGCAGTTTAATATCAGTTTCCGATGCAACATTTATAGAGGATATTGTAGCTGTGACAAAAAAACTCTCGCAACGTGGATAGAAAGCAAATATGCTTCCAGGAAATTCAAAGAATGGCATTTTTGTTTGTTAATGGTTTCAGATAAATTTAATTCATTCATACACACCATATTATTCTTTTTTAGGAGAATGAGCGTCCGAGAAGAACTAAAGGTAACGTGGAACTCGCATTTAATCTCTACATAATTTCTTTCCGTTTACTTTGAGTAATTCATTGGTAACCTATTGATGTATGATATTGGATATTTGATTTGATATTGATATTGGATTGGCGGCCTACTTGATACAATGATGATCGATCCGACAGTGTTCCTTAGTTGCAATCAATAGCCTTTGCTAGTGACGTCTTCCACATGCGGCCTCCCTATTGATGCAATTGAATTGGATATTAGCCCAAATGTTATTTGAATTTTTTCTTAATTTTTTCCCAAAAACGGCAAAAAAACTTCAATAGGGAACAAGTACAGTAAATTACATTGCTCGTAAAGTTGTGCGACTTAAGGACATGATAAACAAAACGACGTGACGGAGTCCTGGTTTCGAGTTTAAGTCATGTCACTATTTTTCACTTCTGTTTATCATGTAATTAAAATACTTCTTGTAAAACGATACTATTTGCACGGATTTATATCAAATCCGTTAATGCACTATGCAAGGATTGACACAAAAATATTAATACCGCTCGCGTTATTCCTGATTAATTAAAGGTTAAATTCCTTTTCTTGTTTGTCCAGAAAAATATAAATATTAAGAAAATAGAATTTAGTAATCATTTGACCGAAACATCGGCTTTTATCAGAAGATTCAGTAGTTAAATAATTGTTACAATGAAAGAAATTAAAATACGGCTGTTAATGAATCAGAGATTCAAGAAACCTCGAAAAGCAGTGTCCGCACCGCGTTGCTACCGTTTTGGGAAATAACGAAAAGGCACGGATTCTAAGTGCTTCTTCAAAAACGTTCTGTTTACCGGATGCAACGGAAAATATGACATTCTTAGATGATTGATGCATAGTTTGGGAAACATAATGTTGTTACTATTGTGACTATTTTAATATCGTGAAATACATTTTTCGAATGAAATAACATGGATAGAAAAATACGCGGGCCTTAAAAGGGAATGAAATAAGCTGCTGGGATTAACCATATTTGGCTATCGGATAAATGTAATTAATAATACTATCAACGATAACACTATCCACAGACTTAGTCAACTGTAAACCGCACATAATGACGGTAGCGTTGTGGGTTTTAGATATCTTTAACATTTCCATAAGGTATCATTAGTAATCAATACCATAAGTTGACTTATAACCTTAGGCCAGAGATATGCTTACTGTGAAACACTTGTAATATACAATCTAAAATACTTTTCTTTCCACCTGAATCTTACATCGATGAAAGTGATTTACTTCTGCTTTAATTAAACGAAATTCTTCGGATCATTCGGGGTCATCAGATGTTTCTTAGTCTGCATTTCTTGAAGTTCTGCATTTTCTAACTTAAAATGTTACAAATGATGCATACGCGAGAATCTAATCTCATATCTGTATTAGATTCTTATCCTAGAATTGACTTTTCCTTCGCAATCTTAATTGTGAGATCGATTTCCACGGAATCAAGCAGAAACACAACAACAGCATCGCGCGTCATCGAACCGGCGATTTCTGATAAATTTCTCGCTCGTCATCCTTTCCACGTTATCTTCTCTTCATCGCAGTGTTCCGCAAATACAATCAGTCTTTTATGATGAAGTCATTAAACAGCGGGTTAAAAATTACCTATTTCGTCGTGGCCGGGGAATTCGTACACGGGGAATTGATCCCCCGCGCTGATGTTGTACTACTGTTATTCAGTCTTATGTTAATCTACACGCCCTGATTATTGATTAATGTTACAAATAAATTAACCAGGTGGCTTGGGTCGGGTTGGGTGAGGTTGGGTTGGGTTGGTAGTACAACATCAGCTCGGGGGATCAATTCCCCGCGTACGAATTCCCCGTACGAATTCCCCGCGTACGAATTCCCCCCGGACCAATTCACCTGGCACCCAATTTCGTAACTCAAAGAGAGCAACGATTAGTCTAAAGGAGAATTTTCCGGTATTTCGCATAACAGACGCGCTGAAAAGGATTTCAAAATTAAAAACAATAAATCTCACGGGCCAGATGGGATTTGGAGCGAAGCCATCACATTAGGTGGCTATCCAATAGTGCCGTATTTAATGAGAATATTCAACGTCTGTATAAACAGTCGTTTCGTACTTACGTGCGTAGTTTGTAAAAGGTTTGAGAAAATGATTACTTGAAAGATTATTGGGAGATTAGTGAATTTCCTCGTCAAAAATTACGGAATAAAAATTAAATATAGTTACCAAAATCGTAAATAAAACTGTAAAGACGGTTGGAATGAGCTACAATCAAGATTTCATAACCCAAAATATCGGATGCGGCGATCATAGACTAAAAATAAAAGAACTTGAACAGAAATCCGATTTGGCAAAGTTCTCCTTCATTAATAGAGCTATAAGACATTGGAATGCTTTACCTGTTCTCATTCCAATGCCGAATAGTTCCAAACAATTTAAAAAGAAAATCCGTAGCATTAGCTTATAAATCCTTTGTATATACTCAGCAATGTTTTTACCTGTATTCTGTCTACTACTTACATATATTATCTCTTGTCTAGTTATAATTGTTTGTAATATTATAGGCAATATTGTAGCTTTTAGTTTTATATGTTTTTTTTAATTCCGTTATTGTATATAGTAATTACTTGTATGCTTAATTGTATGAATTTATTTGTATGAATTTAATTGTATGAATTTAATTGTATGAATTTAATTGAATGAATTTGATTGTATGAATTTAATTGTATGAATTTAATTGTATGAATTTATTTGTATGAATTTATTTGTATGAATTTAATTGTATGAATTTAATTGTAAATTATATGATGTACTGCCTTTGGGAGGTTTTTGGGGGTTTTCCTCTCAACTGGGGTGAATACCAGACAGGGTAATGTATTTTCTTCCCCTATGAAAAGATGACTACCCCCTGGCCTAGAGCCTAATTTTAGTCCTTATAATTAAATAAATAAATAATCCCGATGCTTTGTGGGAGAAGGGGTATTACGCGGCCAGTTTTAATTAACCGCCGAAGACATTGTTAGTTTCTTTTTGCAGAAATCAGATGCTCAATATGAGACCATGAAATTCACTTGCGAAGAAGAAGTCAACGGCACACTCCCAATTTTAGATTTAAAAATAACCAGAACAAAAAAACAAACTCAAATTCAACATATATCGATAACCTACACACACAGACATGTATATTCTCCAAGACTCTAACCATCATATTTCTCAAAAACTTGCCCCCTACCACTCCATGATAACCCTTCCCTGACTGTGTCTAGAAAACTTACAAAAACAGCGTTGCGGGGTACTCGGGTACCCCACTGCTTTTTTCACGAATATTACATTGTTTTTTGTTTTTCTTTTACTTCACCTTTAATTATGTTTAGAAATACATTATTGATTATTTTGTTGAGATTATCTTTAATTTCTTTGAAGATAGCATTAGAGTTTTGACTATAATATGAGATTGTATAGTACAACTAAATTTGAATAACCTTATTTTATTTTAGTTATATTTACTGTTAATTCAATAAATAATGAATCAATTGAAAAATCTGTATGAGAGGATGACTGAATTGCCACAATCACACGAAATGACATTGTGTATAGCAATCTAAGCAAAAATGGCTGTGCGGGGTACTTTGGTACCCCATTCAAAAACTAAAGATATTTTGGAAATGAGTCTGTGAAACAAATTTCTTTCAATTTCATAATATAAAAGAATCATTGATGCACGAATACATGGAATCAGAAATATATGTGATCAAAAATAAAACTTTTCTATCGAATTAAGTTATTTTGGGGTCCTCCTGTACCCCGCACCGTCAAGGAAGGGTTAAACAGGCTTCTAAAAATTCGTCTATCGAAAAAAGATTTCAAGAAAGAACAAACGCACATTCAAAAGGTCGCACAACAGAACGGATATGACGCCTCAATCGTTAACAACTTACTTAGGCAACATAAACATTAACTCAACATACAAAAAAACACAACTTTAACATCCACTCAAGATAGAAAACACAACTTCATAAAATTACCCTTTGCCCCAGGAACTAGCAAAAAACCCGCCTTACGCCACCGCTAAACAATCAGCCCTACCGGCATCGCTTTGTTTCTAATTAATCCTGAAGGAGCATGCATCGCATTCGAAGTACGTATTGAGTGCTCTCAAAAAGTGCGGTGTCCTGTTTTGTTTTATTGGAGTACCGGGGAATGAGAAGAGGAACAAAATTGGCCATTGGAGATTTTAAACCTCTTATGGGTTGTAGTGTAGTTGTGAGCGTAGAGGAAGTGGTATGAAGCATTGTTGTGGTCGTACGGTCGTCGCTTTGTGCTCAAATCAAAGCTGAATAAATATAATGCTGATTTATTTAATAGAATTTTCCACTTGATATGAGTACATTTCATTATATTTGCCGAAATACACTAGGAGAGTTCTGAACGTACGGAGCTAATCTCGCTCTAAATACTCTATATTCCATACTTAAGAAGATACTGAACAAAAATTAAGAAAATCACACAGATTTCAATCGTTTTTTTGGGCATTGCTCGGCCCGCACAGGTCTAACGAAGCCACAAAATCGGTTACATGCAACATATAAAAATATCAGCCATACATGACCTTTTGTATGGTCGGGCCCTTTTATGTGTCTAATTTGAATGGACTATACTGGTGTTGTAGCCATAAAATGTCGGCTCTTATTCCCTGTACATTTCTTACGAGGTTATCTTTTCCGTACAATCGTAAGAGAATTGAGTTCAACAATTACCTTTGTCGTCAGGGAATTGTTTACGCACACAAAATTACACGACTTCGTCATTTTTGTCTGAATTCTCTCAATTTCGACTTGAATATAATATTCTACGACCATAATAAGAATTTTTATTTAATTTCCTTTCTTTTTGTACTTATCTCGATCGTACGTACGATCATTATTTCTAATTTAATTCTGCAAAAGGAAAAATGTCTGCAATGTAATTCAATCGATCAAAATTAACTTTATTTATTCGTCCAGAGTCGAACCAATGATACTTTGAGCAAAAAAATAGCTATGTGTAATACCTCATTAGACGTTTTATGACTCCCAAAAAAGTATAATGCTATCACGTACGGAAGTGCATGAAATTAATGTTCAAAAACTTCTCCTATACATTTCTTAAGGGAGTTACTGACATCGGACAAATAAACATATGCACATCGGTGATTATTATATAAGATGGATGGATCGACAAATATCATCATGGTTTTAGAAACTCGTGTGAGTCACGGATTACAACAGGTTTACAGCACTACTTGATCAGGACATCAGAGAACAGCTTGATGCAGTTGATTGATGAATGGTAATTGATTTAGCGAAAACATTTGACCTATTAGATAACGAAATTTTGCTGCAAACAGAATTGAATTAGATCTAACAGTGGTGAAATGAAGGGAGTTATTTATGAAGGGTAGGCAACAGAGAATAAAATACGGAGCTTAACGGAGAAAATAAGCTTAGCTTATTTTTTAATTGATAATTCTCTTGGTTTTGAATGGTCAAAAAAGGTTCAGAATATTTACATACATGGATCGAACATGTAAGATTTTATTTTGAAATAATTTTTCAAAGCCAACAATTGCGTATTCGGTGAGGTGACGGATCTGAACTTGCGCGGAAGAAATATTTTATCGCTTTACAAAGCTTAAACTGTGGCCAGGATCTTGATTTTTTATTTGTTGATGTACGACATTTGGGATGGGAGCAGTGCATGTTTTTCTACAAACGACTGATAAATATTGACAAATCCGGAATTTTTAGGTTTTCCCAGATTTCCCGGGAAATCTGAGGCTAATGGGTAAGAAACCACTTACATAGTATTTGAATTCAGTGTAAGAAGTCCTATTGGGATTGAGTGCTTTACTTCGTATTACAGAAGAAAAGTTCCACTTTGAAATCCAGCGTAATCAAAGCAATGTCTGAACAGTATTATTCTCATTCACCATCCAGATTCAGTCTATTTGTTAGTTATATTAAAATTAAAATATTCGATACATATCTAGAGAGATGCATTATATCCTATTCGATATCCAATTATTCTACTATGATTATTTACAATTAACTTATATTAAAATGAAAATATTCGATCGAAAATATGTAAGTTATACTAAAATGAAAATATTCGATCCATATTTAGAGAGATACATTATACCCTATTCAATATCCAATGATTCTACTATGATTATTTACAATTAACTTAGAAAAAGAGTACATAAGAGGGACGATAATATTTATATGGCGTTAAAAAGGGGGTTGTCGTGTGATTTATGGGGTTGACTGATGATTTTTCATGATTGGTGATGATGAATTTGATTCCCGCGTTGATTTTTACGGCCGAATGCCACTCCTGTCCTCACCGGGATTCGAATCAGCACCTGTGTCACCGAGGGCGAAGGCACCTTTCCGGGAGCTCTTTTTCAATTGTGAACAATATTATCATGGATCGGATACCAAACCACTGTAATCAATATTGACGTACGAAATTGACTGACATAATAGAAAAGTCGTTCTATTACGATGAGACGATAAAAAAGATTATCAAAGGAGTGAGATTAAATCGAATTAACGTCAACAGATGAATCACCTGCACTCGGTCAAGAACATTTCCTCGTAACAGACGTAAGAGACGTTTGATAAAAATCCCAGACTATTCTTGGAGCGAAGGACGACTCTCGTTATCACTTGATGATAAGACTGAGACGATTGTTTTTGGGATCATGAATGGCATCAAAATAAGTCGAAAGGATTTATCGCGAATTAGAGATAAACAAACAAAAATACATCCGATGGTTACCGAGAAGTCCATCTTTGCGTCAACTATTTCCTTGTCTCTCGTTTTGGATTATAATCTATTTTATTTCCATTGAAAGAGGTCTCGTGCTTTTCCATTCGAAATGATGAGAAATGAGAAACTTTAAACTTTCACGCGCGTCATATTTCCTTCTGGGAATTATGCTCTTTATCATTGATAATAATAATTACAAGAAATCCTTGCAGATAGGCCACAAGTTTAGTTGAAAGGACATGACAGGTAAAATATTCGTACATACAATATACACATCATCATCATCATCATGAGTGTTCTACCTTTCAGTAGGTTCATGTACAATCAAAAATCCCTATTAAACTCCATCTCCTTCATTTCCCTATAGTTAACCCCACCCTTTAGGTCATCCAACATCTTCTGTCTCAGTCTTCCCCTCTGGTTTTTCCCCTGAATCCTACCCTCAATTACAACCTTCACCAACCCCTCTCTCCTCAATATTTGACACACCAATTTCTTCTGACGATGCTCAATCACGTCAATTAACCTCAAAACTTTAGTTTTATTTACGCTAATTTTAATTCCAAACTCCCTTACTTTATCAGTAAGAGCATTTACTAATGTTTGCAAACCCTTTACAGAATCACACACAATAGCTTTATCGTCTGCATACCTTTCAGACTTCACTACTTCCCCACCAGCCTTTATTCCCTTGCCTATTTCTTCCCAGGCTTTTTTTACCATTTCTTCTGCATATATATTAAAAATCGTTGGTGACATGCAGACCATTCCGATTCCCCATCAGCTATGCTTACGCGGACTGTTTGATTCAGATACAGATTTTGAACCAAACGTCTATCTTTCCAGCTTAAACCATATTTATTTAATATCCCCATAAGTTTTGGCCACTGGACTCTATCGATAGCCTTTTCAAAATCTACAAAACATACACATAAGTCCCTCTTAAATTCCAGGCTTCGTTCCGCAAGTACTCTCATCACCCCAATTGCATTCCTCGTTCCTTTGCCTCTCTGAAAACTAAACTGGTCTCCTCCGATTTGCCCTTTAATTTTCCCCCCACCCGTCTATTCAGAAACCTTAGAAGTACTTTCGCGACATGAGAGATTAGGCTAATTGTACAGATATGAGCAAAAAACTTTAAATTCCCTGGGCTATATAAGGCTAAGGATTAAAGTTTTTTTAACATAGCTGTACGATAATCCCGACATTCTGTAGCCATGTTCTTTATCTGTAAAGGAATCAAGATGGTTTTGGTAAATTGCTCTGGCCATTGCCCTTCATTGTAAACTTTCCTAATTAAATCATAGAAAAATTCATACCCTTATCTCCCAGGTTCTTAAGAAACTCCACTGGGATCTCGTCAACCCCCGTTGCTTTATTCCCTTTCATATCCCGCAATGCCCGTTATATTTCATTATCAAGTAACCCAGGTCCAACATCGCCTTCTTCAACTTCTTCCTCACTTTCTATTATATCTATGCTGGCAGGTTTCATGTTTTTCCCATATTATTCCTCAACGTATTACTTCCATCGCCCCCTTATGGTGACTGGATCCCTTAATAGATTCCCCTTGCTGTCTTTAACCTTCACCATTCTATTACTAATTTTATTCCCAGTCAGTTGCTTTACTTTACTATACATTAAGTAGTCCCTCCCGCTTTCCACCAGCTTTTCTATTTCATTACACTGTCCCTTCCACCACTGCTCCCTAGCCTTATTTGTTTCCCTTCTTAGTTCCTTGTTTAGTGCTCTGTACATTCTGCGCCCATGGTCGGTGTTGACTCTTTTCCATTTCCTTCTTTCCTCAATTTTATTTAACATTTCTACAGTTAACCATGGTTTACTAATTTTGGTTTGTTTAATCATTCCAACAGTTTTTGAGCACTATCCTTGACACAATTTTTAAACTTTTCCCATTACTCGTTAGTGTTAAGTTCCCTTCCCTTACGATCAAGAGCCTTTCTGGCTGGCTCGTGAAATTCTTTAGACTTCGCACCCCTTACAGCTTCTAAATTCCATTTGGGTGTACGTTTTGGTCTAATGATCTTTTTAAACTTCAGCTCGGTTTTCATCATGACCAGGTTATGAACCGAATCAACATCAGCACCAGGATAACTTTGCGAGTTTTTAACACTATTTCTAAACCTCTTTCTTACCAAAATGTAAACAATTTAGTACCTATCTGTATCCCCGGGCTTTTTCCATGTGTACCTCCGTCTGTTGTGATGCTGAAAGAGTGTGTTTGTGATGCAGAGATTATTTCCTCTGCAAAAGTCGATCAGTTTCTGTCTTCTGTCGTTCCTTTTCCCTAAACCGAATTCTCCCGCCTCTTCCCCATCTTTGCCTTGCCCAACTACCGCGTTACAATCTCCCATAACAACGAGATTCTTATTGCCCTTAACCCTTCCCATAACCTCCTCTATTTGCTCATAAACCATGTCTACATCACGACTTTTCGAAATTTCATGATCGTCTGTGATTCATCGAAGGAGTCTTTTCGGGAATTCCCCCAAAACTGTGATTTTTCTGAAATGATTCATCGGTAGAATGTGAATTCCACTGCGACTGCTGTGACAAGCGATAACGCCTATTGCTTTGTTTCCGCAATCTTAAAACAGAGTCTGTGTTCTTCCTCGCGTGTTTGTGCTATTTTAAACATTTCACATTTTTGCTCAACCTACTCCACAATGAAATAGACTGTCCACCAATTTTAGAACATATTAAACTCTGTGTACCATCCCATGTTACCAGAGGTCAAGACCTATCCGCCATACCTGTTTCGAAAACTAATTACTCTTATAATGCACCCCTCAATAGTCTACATCGATTAGCAAATACTCACCTTAAAAATATAGACATATTCAACACTAGTTTACATGCAATTAAAAATGTAAGCCCCTTTGAATACAAAACATAATTTTAAAAAAGAATTATTCATCACTCACTGTAAATAATACATAAAATATGTTATTACATCATTCATATGTATTTGTTCTATTTGCTACCATACCTTATGTGTAACAATTCATTTTAATCCTTGGAATTTATTATATTTTATATAAATTTCAAATTTTCTGTAACTATTCTATTTGCAAATGTTGTATTTATGTATTCACTTGCTTTATTCATTGTATCATTGTTCTTTTACTTTAATATTTATATAGTTATTTTAGGCTTTCGGATCAAGTAATTTGTAATATATATTCAATGCTAGTGATATTATGTGCTTGTAACATCATGTAGTTTACTGTATCATATCTTTCCATTTCTGTTGAAGTGATTTTAGTGATTGTACACTGATTGTAAACAAGGGTATATTCCGTTAAATAAATGAATAACTATTTGCCCATTCTCTTATATTTCAGTACTTACGTCCTCCTTACAGTGGTACGCTATCTGATATTCCCGGTCTCACTGCGATCAATTTGTGCGAGTCATCACACGAAGGTTGTGTCCAATCTATGCGTTGCAGCTGCGAACCAAAAGGGGACCTTTGAATACGTATGCGGATAGCGAGGTGATCTCATGAAAATACCTTTCTATTTTCCGCGAAATTGGGCTAAAAAGCGGTCAATGACGAATAGAGAGCGAAGGCATACATAAAAACCACATCCTGCGATTTAAACCTTCTTTTTCGCACCGCACAAATTTTGCGCAAACCTTTTTCAATTACGCGGCAGAATTTGGCTAAGGAGTACGGATTATTATTCGGAAACGGTGTTTATGTTTTTTTTAAGTCTAAAGCAAAAACCCTTTCATATTACGATCATCGGTTATAGTGATCTCCCGATTGGCAACATTGAACATGAAAATATCCCGGATAATACCGGAAACTAAAGCAAAAGTCGAATATATAAGTAAGATTTACATGATATTGATAAATATTGAATGCCCATCGAGTTTCATAATTCAAGCAACTTTAAGTATGAAATTTTTTGCGCTATATCAAATTGTTTCAAACGAAGAAGAATAATAATTTAAGGACTGCATTTGTGCATTGTAATTTTTCACCATTTCTAGCAATTATCTATAATGATAATAAAAAAATTGGAGTTAATACTTGTGGGATCAAATATTCTGAACGATATGCGATCGAACCGCTTTGCTGATAGCTATAATGGTAGATTCTGAAAAGGACAAGATAAAAATTATTGAAATACTCGGAAAAGTTTAAACTGAAAGCCGACAAGAATAGTGCCAAAAGAATGGCAATGCAATAGAAAAATACGTCCAAAATGATATAAACATTGACACTACTTGGGATAAAGCTGTAAATTGTTCCTACCAAGGAAGTTATTAAAAATAATAACAAAAGTTGTAAGATCAAAACAAGCGATTGAAACAAGGGGAACTTCTTTGTTTCTAACCATATTAGCAGAGAGATAAGAAAAATGCATGTAAGGGTTCGAAGTGAAATATGAGCGTGAGATATGGACAATCAGAAAAGAAAAGGGAGAAACGAGAGATGGAAATGTGGATCTGCAGGAAACTGACGAAAATAAGCTGGGTAGATAGAGAAGGTAGATAGAGAAATAGCTTACTTTTCTCTTATTCGTCCGAGTCTAGAATATTGCTGTGCGGTTTGGGACCCACACGAAGTAGGTTTAGTCTCAGATTTAGAGATGGTCCAGCGTAGAGCAGCCCGATTCGTTTGCGGGGATTTCAGGTTTGATAGCAGCGTTACGGCGATGATAGAGTCCCTCGGTTGGAATTCACTACAGATGAGAAGATCTGAATATCGTCGGAAACTTTTCGAAAAGTTCAATCGTTCAGAATTTATAGACGAAGTAAGTGAAATGTTAGTGCCAGTAAGGAGCGAACGCGATCTCCGAGAGGCATCGACGAAGCGTTATAGGGAAGTAATCGCAAGGACGGATAATTACTTTTAGTCGTTTTTTCCCCAGGCTATTAGAGATGCTAATAGGGATGAATGAATAATGGTGGTGTATTACACCCCCTGCCATACGCCTCTGGCGGCTCGCGGGGTATATATCTAAATCTGAAGGTAATGAAAAAGTGTTAGAATGAGCGAAAGAAAATAAACCGCTGTCAAGAACAACAGGATAAACACGGTTGGATATGTACTAAGCAAAATATCTAAAAATGTGGAAGAAGTATCCGTTTATTTGTAAAAAAAAACACGAGAAACGTAAGTATTTCAAAATCTGCAAAATTGAATCCTAAGCAATAAGGAGTAGTCGAAGCAGTGTTGATGGATTAATCTCTTCGTCGTCTTTATATTTATATTGTGAATTTATACTGAAAAATCAAACCATAATGCGTGGAAATATAATTTCTAGAGCACTAATTTTTTTCCGAATAAACAAAAGCCTCCGCGTATGGCGTGGCATACGGGACGATTAGGTGCAATGCATTGCTTATCAAGGGGAAAAAGTTGGAGCTCTGGGTTTAAAGCTAATCCTATAGCGAGGAAACAATTTACTATTATTCATTCCTTCACAATTACAGGAGTATAAATCGTTCGGAAGAAAAGAAAACAACAAACGTTTCCCCATTGAAAATAATCGATTTTCTGTTGGAGAAATAGCTGAAAAATTGATCAAATATGGCTCTGGAAAGTTTTGTTGTTGATTGATTTCTGAGGATATCCTGAAGGTTAATGAAAATCATTGGTTAGAAGAAAAAGCCTGAAAAGATGAATGTAAATATTGAGAACGTAATATTGGAATTAGTATTTTTCGAAGTTTAATTTTCTACGGGAGTGATCTTTCTATGGTTAATATATGCTTAATTCTACTCCTGAAAGCATAGACGGTCCGAGACATGGGCAGTCTGGGAGACCGTCCACAGCATTTGTGGGCTCTTCTCAGATCCCTTGAAGATTCTCAATGATAAAATTATAAGCGTAGCTTAGGTAATTTTAACGGTTATACCCGATCACAATATTTAGTTAAACTTTCTTTTATCCATTAAAGGGAACTAGTTCTAAACGTCTGCCTCCCCAGAATATCAATTATCTTCAGATTACCCCTTCTCAATGATTGGAATCAATTTCCTTCTTAATATATGCTGCTTTCTTTGGTCCTAGTTCTCTGAGTAACTTTCTTATAGTCAAATTTATTAAAGAAGCCGTTACCTGGTGAAAATGCGTTTTTAAGGAAATTGTGAATCTTTTTCCTTAGTTATTTCCGCCATTTCTTATAGTCGTTGAGCTATGGCTTTATTTTTACGGAAATTACGTTTAGTAAAACTACTAAATCAGGCGAAATCAATCTGAGCTGCCTTAAAATCGGGAAAAGCCATTTAATAATTAAAATTAAGCTTCGTATTCTCCCCTTCATTTATTTAATGAGAGGCCAGTTTAGTCCATCATCCATTATCAGACACAGCACTAGAAATACTGACATCTCATACTTATTACCCATAATTACTCTTAAATAAGATGGGTAAAGCTTCCCTTCTTGGGAAATATTTCCTATTGTCAGGAGAATCTGTTACTGCTGAATCTTAATGCTGGTTTCCAAGCCTCGCTTATTCTTCCTTAAAACTTCTTGGTTTAAAGGAAGACATTTGCGATATCTTGAAGGTGCAGAAATTTAAATGTGTAAATTCCTCGACATTTATGTGGAATTAACTGGCGGAAGCTCTAATTGTATTTCTGAACGTATGAACATTGTATGCATATTCTAATATGACTGCATGATTATATCCTACCCTATGTATGTACTTTCCCCTGTCATACGCCTCTGGCGGCTCGCGGGGTATATATCTAGAATCCTAACCTATGTATTTGATGCCAATAATTTTCGAAGCAAAATAAATTTACAGTGATAATAAATAATTTCGACTATGATAGGTCTATTGTTAATGGTTTATGAATTTTTGATGTAAATGAACATTTTAGAAGTAAGTTCACGTAACACCAAATGCAGTAGGTAAGGAAAATGAAACTTGCAAACTGCCACAAAAATCGGAATTTTTTTGAATGGTTGATCTGATTTACATTCTCTCTGACTGAACCATTGAAAAAATGTTTTTCCGGTCACCTTCTAACCTGCATTATTTTGTCTTAAAATGGCTTAAATCGTTTCCTCAATCTTGTAATTGAACCATTTTCTCAATCTTATAAATAGCCTACATCCCAGGATCTGTGCACATCACTTCTAAGCCTGTTTACCACATTATCTTCATATTTTTTAAATGTATGCCTTATAGTTGAAGAGAATCAACATTCTTTTACAGCATAAAATTTTCCGTATCCCCATTGTTTATTTTCCTATCATCGTCTCCATTAAGTACCCCATTCATATTCCTTCATCGACGAACTATTCCTTATATCACCGTCCACAACTAAGAATGGCATTTTCAAGCAATTCTCCCTCTCATACAAAACCCCTAAAAGATGCCTCGAATATTAGACGGATAGAAGTAACCTGTGACTGCTCCATTGAAGACCCTTTCTCTTTTCTCTCACCCCCACGGAGAAGCTCCCTTTGTTTCATTGAGAAAGAAGGTATGAATGGTACCGATTAACCATTATGTAGACAAAAGCATTGAAAGCAGACGTAGCACCAAAAAGAGAACTTTCCACAGAAACCATTAGTAATAGATTTAAATGTATTATTCATGCATGAGCCTTTACGTGCGAATTTTAAGAGTGGAGTTGTAACAGCCTAAAATTGTTGGCTCATACCTTTTTCCAATGTTGAAACTCTTAATCGTATTAGTATTTTAAAATTTTTAACGGAGAAAGTTTAAATAAAAGGAATGAAATATTTGCAAGTATATTATTCAATTATTTTTGCGCTTTACTCGACTCTGCACGACTAGTCCTGATTTCATTATCCAAAAGAAATTTTCGTAAAATATAAATCGGTTCGTTAAGAGACTACAGGTTAGATAGCAGTGAGTCCAAAATGACCGGAGCCCTACGCTGGGTATTCTTTAAGAATATAACTCTGTTAAAACAATAATTATTAGAGATATTAGCTGGATCACATGATTTACATGACGAATTACGCGACGACATGATCCCTATTCTCAACGATCGCGATTTCCGCAGCCAGATAGTAAAAAGATTATCGCTAGATTATAGCGAGGACAGATGGCCTATATTGCCATCATCTTACGTATAGTATAAGGTGCGTAAATATGTAAATTATTTATATAGTTGAGTGTTTCACACCCTCTGCAATAATTAATTTAAATGCATTTCTAACTTAACTATCTTTCATAAATCTGCAACACCATTATTATATTTATGATATTAGTGCTAAGTGTTACTCATATCAGACAAACATAGTTACATATCATCTCTTTTTAAGTAGATTAGTAACGCATATTTACTTCATTGAACAATGGTTCTGCAAAGAACCTTCACAGTATTGAGGTCTCTCGGTAATTTAGATAGATAGTTAACACAGTAAAAGTTATATTTATTAGATTTAATATACATATATATATATCTATTATATATAGATGCTTCTCCGGATTCATTCATATACCATACGAGTAAAATGTTGCTTGCATACTGCAAGCAGATCGGCAATTCTAATTTCATATCGGCATCATATCGGGATGGTCCTCTTAAGAAAAAAAAAAGGATTTAATTTTTTCTTAAAATTCGCTGAAATTTCATCGTCTGGAATCGAACCCGGGTCTTACTGAAAACCTACTATGAAACACAATAGAAGATTACCATCTCTAACTATGTGTGAAAATTCAAGCAGAAATATTGGCTACAACTGCCTCAAAAGACGCTCTAATGTTCACGAATGTAAATGGCTCTCGGGACTCGAACCAAGGACGATCTTGGAAACTTAAAAAAATTTTCTGAAAGTTATTATTGATCTCAATCTATATGCCAAATTTCAAGTTTCTACATTATTGGGAAAGGTTTCAAAATAATTCCTAAAAATCGGATCAACTTCTGATTGCAGAGACACCTGGTGTCGAACCCAGGACACATTGATAGCTATGAATGCATAGTTAGATTTGTTAAGACTGGATCTTCTATCATGCAAAGTTTTAAGTCGATAGCATGCCGGGAAGTACCTTAAACTTGTTTCCGTTATCTCCATAAGAAATGCATTGAGGAATGTAAATGGCCCTCTGGGATCGAACCAAGGAACATCAGGGAAAGAATAAAAATCGATTATGAAATATATTTATGATATCTAACCTCATACCGAATTTCAAGTTTCCATGCCTTCGGGAAAGGGTCCAAAAAAAATCTTAAAAATCGCCACAATGCTTTTTAAACGGCAGATATTTGCATCGACCTAGCATCGAACCCAGGTTATTTTCCGTAAAACTCATTTATGTTTTCGATAGATCATGACCATATATAAAGGCTCCTTGAGTTTTGATTCTCTACCTATCCGGGAAGTATTTTTTTTAAATTCCCGAAAATCAAAGCAATGCATTTAAACGGGAAAAATCGGGACTTTGGAGCCCCCTGGCATCGAACCTATGACACTGAGGATCCTAATCGCAATTTTTCTGGTGGTTACACGTTATGGCCAATACTCCGTAAAAATTTCAGCTCAATCACTCTTGTGGTTTAGGCTGTGAGTTTGTATCCTCTCTATATCTATTATATATAGATGCTTCTCCGGATTCATTCATATATATACCCAGATAGGATACAAATTCACAGGCTAAACCAAAAGCGTCATTGACTTGAAATTTTTACGACGTTATGGCCATGACGTGTAACCTCCAGGAAAATTGCGATTTTGAACTTCAGTGTCATGGGTTCGATTCCAGAGGGTCCCAAAGTCCCGATTTTCCCCATAAGATTACATGGCAGGGATTTTGGAAAATTATTTTGAGGCACTTCCCGGAAAAGGAGAGAGTTGAAATTCGAGGGATCGCTAGAAGCCGTGCATATCCAACGAAAATAAAAAAGACATCTTCGAATATTGTCCTTGGTTCGATGCTACGTCGGGGCAAATATCGGCCGTTTAAAATGCATTGGGGCGATTTTGAAGATTTTTTTTGGGTTCTTTCCCGATAACATGGATACTTGAAACTCGGCACGTCGATAGATATCATAAATATATTTCGTAATCAAATTTTTCATGTTCGCTGATGGTCCTTGGTTCGATCCCAGAGGACCATTTGCACTTCTCAATGCATTCCTTACGGAGATAACGGAAACAAAATTAAGGTACTTCCCGGCATGCTATCGACTTCAAACTTTGCATGATAGAAGAGCAAGTCTTATCAAATCAAACAATGCATTAACAGCTATCAATGTGTCCTCGGTTCGACACCAGGTGTCTCTGCAATCAGAGGTTGATCCGATTTTTAGGAATTATTTTGAAACCTTTTCCAATAACATAGAAACTTGAAATTTGGCACATAGATTGAGATGATTAATAACTTTCAGAAGAATTTTTTAGATTTCCAAGATCGTCCTTGGGTCGAATCCAGAGAGTCGTTTAAATTCGTGAAAATTAGAACGTCTTTTGTGGCAGTTGTAGCCCATATTTCTGCTTGAATTTTCACACATAGTTAGAGATGGTGATGTTCTATTGTGCTGCATAGTAAGTTCACAGTAAAGACCCGGGTTCGATGCCAGACGATGGAATTTCAGCGAATTTTAAGAAAAATTTCAATCCATTTTTTCCTTTTGATGGCCGTCCCGATATGATGCCGACATGAAAATAGTGTTGTCGATCTGCTTGCAGTATGCAAGCAACATTTTACTCGTCTATTATATATAGACGCTTCTCCGGATATACCTATATATATATACATTCATAGGGGATCAAAATTCTAACCATGTTCCACAAGTGCCACCGACTTGAAATTTTTACGACGTTATGGCCATGACGTGTAACCTCCAGGAAAAAGCTGACTTTGAACCTAGGTGTCATGGGTTCGATTCCAGAAGGCCCCAAAGTCGAGATTTTCCCCATAAGATTACATGGCGGGGATTTTCGAAAATTTTTTTGAGGCACTTCCCGGAAGAGTTGAGAGTTGAAATTCAAGAGATCGTTAGATGCCATGTATATCTCAAGGAAACCTTAAAGACATCTACAAATATTATCCTTGGTTCGATGCTAGGCCAGGGCAAATATTCTCCCGTTTGATTTACATTGCGATTTTTAAGATTTTTTTTAATTACTTACAGATGACTTGGAAACTTGGAACTTGGCACGTGGATATATATCATAAATATATTTTATAATAAAATTTTAGAACTCGCTGATAGTCCTTGGTTCGATCCCAGAGGGCCATTTACATCCTACAATGCATTTCTTATGGAGATAACGGAAGCAAATTTTAGGTACTTCCTGGCAAGATGTTGACTTCAAACTTTGCATTTAATAAGATCAGGTCAAATCAAGTCATAATGTGTTTTTACAGCTGCCAGTAGGTCCTGGGTTCGACACCAGGAGTCTCTACAATCAGTAATTGATTCAATTTTTAGGAACTATTTTGAACCCTTTCCCAATAATATAGAAACTTCAAATTTGGCATATAGATAGAGATCATAAATAACTTTCAAAAATATGTTTTAGATTTCCAAGATCGTCCTTGGTTCGAATCCAGAGAGCCATTTAAATTCGTGAAAATTAGAACGTCTTTTGAGGCAGTTGTAGCCCATATTTCTGCTTGAATTTTCACACATAGTTAGAGATGGTGATGTTCTATTGTGTTTCATAGTAGGTTCACCAGTAAGACCGGGGTTCAATGTCAGACGATGGAATTTCAGCGAATTTTAAGAAAAATTTCAACCCACTTTTTTCTTTTGATGGCCGTCCCGATATGATGCCGACATGAAAATAGTGTTGTCGATCTGCTTGCAGTATGCAAGCAACATTTTACTCGTATCTATTATATATAGATGCTTCTCCGGATTCACTCATGATATACCCAGATACCCAGATACCCAGATACCCAGATAGGATACTAATTCACAGCCTAAACTACTAGCGTCATTGATCTGAAATTTTTATGACATATTGGCCATAACGTGAAACCCCCAGGAAAAAAGCGACTTTGATCCTCAGTGTCATGGGTTCGATTCCAGAGGGCCCCAAAGTCGCGATTTTCCCCATAAGACTACATGGTGGGGATTTTCGAAAATTTTTTTGAGGCACTTTCCGGAAAAGTAGAGAGTTGAAATTCAAGGGATCGCTAGAAGCCGTGCAAATCCAACGTAAATCAGAAAGATATCGCCGAATATGGTCCATGGTTCGATGCTAGGTCGGGGCAAAAATCGGCCGTTTAAAATGCATTGCGGCGATTTTCAAAAATTTTTTTGGATCCTTTCCCGATAACATGGATACTTGAAACTCGGCACGTCGATAGATATCATAAATATATTTCGTAATCAAATTTTACATGTTCGCTGATGGTCCTTGGTTCGATCCTAGAGGGGCATTTGCACTTCTCAATGCATTCCTTACGGAGATAACGGAAACAAAATTAAGGTACTTCCCGGCATGCTATCGACTTCAAACTTTGCAAGATACAAGAAAAAGTCTTTACAAATCAAACTTTGCAATCACAGCTTACAATATGAACTGGGTTCGACACCAGGTGTCTCTGCAATCAGAAGTTGATCCGATATTTAGGAATTATTTTTATACCTTTCCCAATAATATAGAAATTTGAAATTCGGCATATAGATAGAGATCATAAATAACTTTCAGAAATATCTTTTAGATTTCCAAGATCGTCCTTGGTTCGAATCCAGAGAGCCATTTACATTCGTGATAATTAGAACGTCTTTTGAGGCAGTTGTAGCCAATATTTCTGCTTGAATTTTCACACATGGTTAGAGATGATGATCTTCTATTGTCCTGCATAGTTAGTTCACCAGTAAGACCCGGGTTTGATGCCAGACGATGAAATTGTATCGAATTTTAAGAAAAATTTCAATCCTTTTTTTTTTCTTTTGAGGAGCGTACCGATATGATGCCGATATGAAATTAGTATTGCGGATCTGCTTGCAGTATGCAAGCTACATTTTACTCGTATATATATATGGATACATGAATGAATCCGGAGAAGCATCTATATATAATAGATATATAGAGAGGATACAAACTCACAGACTAAACCATAAGCGTCATTGGTTTGAAAGTTTTACGACATATTGGCCATAACGTGTAACCTCCAGAAAAATTGCGAATTTGAACCTCAGTATCATGGGTTCGAATCCGGAGGGCCCCAAAGTCCCGATTTTTCCCGTTTAAATGCATTGCTTTGATTTTCGGGAATTTTAAAAAAATACTTTCCGGATAGGTAGAGAATCAAAACTCAAGGAGCCTATATATATGGTCATGATCTATCGAAAACATTAATCAGTTCTATGGAAAATATCCTGGGTTCGATGCTAGGTCGAGGCAAAATCGGCCGTTTAAAATACATTGTGGCGATTTTTAAGATTTTTTTTGGACCCCTTCCCGATGGCATGGAAACTTGAAACCTTGCACGTGGATAGATATCATGAATATATTTCGTAATCAAATTTTACATGTTCGCTGATAGTTCTTGGTTCGATCCCAGAGGACCATTTGCACTTCTCAATGCATTTCTTACGGAGTTAACGGAAACAAAATTTAGGTACTTCCCGGCATGCTATCGACTTGAAACTTTGCAAGATACAAGAACAAGTCTTTACAAATCAAACTGTGCACTCACAGCTTACAATATGTCCTGGGTTCGACACCAGGTGTCTCTGCAATCAGAAGTTGATCCGATTTTTAGGAATTATTTTGAAACCTTTCCCAATAATATAGAAATTTGAAATTCGGCATATAGATAGAGATCATAAACAAATTTCAGAAACATCTTTTAGATTTCCAAGATCGTCCTTGGTTCGAATCCAGAGAGCCATTTACATTCCTGAAAATTAGAACGTCTTTTGAGGCAGTTGTAGCCAATATTTATGCTTGAATTTTCACACATAGTTAGAGATGGTGATCTTCTATTGTGCTGCATAGTATGTTCACCAGTAAGGCCCGGGTTCGATGCCAGACGATGAAATTTCAGCGAATTTTAAGAAAATTTTCAATCCTTTTTTTTTTTCTTTTGAGGACCGTCCCGATATTTGTGCCGATATGAAATTAGTATCGCTGATCTGCTTGCAGTATGCAAGCTACATTTTACTCGTATATATATATATATATATATATATAATAGATCTGCAAAAAATGGATATGATAGATATTATTTACTTTCTTTTATAAATGCGATGGCCGCCTTTATGGCTCTATTTATAGCTCTCCTCATTATTCGCGAGTATTGTTAGGACGCACAAAGAAAACAATGAGTGATGTTTATTAGCATAACATCATGACGATTTTTCTGATACTGATCCGAATTAAAAATCGGAATCACGTCAGTAAAGGAAATTCCGTCCGATGTCGAAAGCCATTCTTTCGGAAGAAACGATTGGACTTTCAAATCTACGGTGACATTTTGGTATAGAATAAAAATAGGTCAAACGCAACCTTCTTACGATAACAATCTGCTTCTCAAGGATCAGCCATGATCGGGAGCAATGTTGAAGCCCTGAGATTCAACGTTTAAATTAATCTACAAATGAATATTGCACAAAGCGTCTTTTAAATTTAAGTCTCCGATGCCTGAGAAGAGGCTCAGCCACGAACGATTTCGGAAGTATGTATCCCACAATCAGTTTTGTTAAAATTTATTATAAGGAAATTCCATCCGCGCAACCGGAAATACTGGGGCCACGAGAGAGGGACACTCGGAGCAGCCAAAAAAAAACGAATTTAGTCCGGTCATTGAAGAGTCGCTTCTCTTGAATAAATTCCACGCCTTTGAATGTCATTTGTGTTGCGCATTACAATTATACGAAGGTTCAAGGTCGAGCAAAGTTTACGGAAAATGTCGGTCCTCAATTTTCCGCGAATTTCCTCAAGCCGTTGCCGAAGTCACATTTGCGGATTTGTAGGGTAAAAAATAAGGCATGGTTATATATCTGTTATCTTTAATAGTGCCCCATTTTAATGTTCTCAATTGAATATTTGTTCACGTACTTTACAAAATAGCGACCCAAAGTTAATAAGAGCGAGGAAACTAGAAAAAATCGATATTGATTAACACGGGATTACTCGTATTCGATATTATTATCGTAAGCAATATTTTTAGCGCTCTCTAAATTGAAATCTGAAATAAAATGTCGCGATAATTTGTGAACCCGAGGAATCAAGCTTAACGAGATCGATGCAAGTATCACATTCCTGTAATGATTCACAAGATTTGCAGGTTGTAAGCAGGAATTTAAACGTATACCAGTTATAGATAATAAATCCAAATAACATGGACGATGATTGAGAAAACTATTAATTAAACTGTTCATTGACATTCAAACATTGTAAGATGCAAAGTGTATTTGGACTGTAATAGTTAGTTAGATACTCATCCGAGACTGACATTCAAAATTGTTTACGTGAGTTAGCTCAAAGACAGTTGGCTTACGATTTATGGTCAAGAATGTAAGGCTTAAAATTTATGGTGAAGAAAGACTTACGATTAGCGATAAATATTTTGTTCGATTCACTTCCTGACGGAGCATCCACGACCAACATTATTCTGCCATTACCGGGAGATGGAACGATTAAATTATCGGATGGGGCCTCTAATTATGTTTTGGAAGTTTTCTGAAGCCGATCAATCCAATTTTCCTTAGGTTTCTGATTTACGTCATAGTCGCGACACTTTTGTTCTCTCGAGTTCTTAATCCAATGAATAGGTTCCACCAAACGAAATGCCCACAGTAAGTTCAATCCCTCATAATACAATTGGGATAGGAAGATTCAACATGATCTTATTAAGTTTAGGTTAAAGGACTTAGGAAAAATAATTTGCCAAAATAAAGCTGATTCCAAAGGTAACCCGATGAGAGACGGCTTGCAGGGTAAATATACATAATCTATTATTACTATTGTATCTATTATATATAGACGTTCCAATTTTTACCGTAAAACATGCTTCATTTAATGCTGAAATTAATGGATGAGGTGAAGAGAGGAAAACACAAGGAGACCAAAGAAGAGGCCCGGGACAGGATAAAGTGGAAACAGCTGTGGTGTATGGGACCTGCCGACGGGCAGAATACCAGATGATGATGACATGCTTCATAATTGTAGGAAGATTACTAATGCCAGGCTATAATAATTTCCAAAGCAAAAAAACAAGAAAAGTAATAATAATGTCTACAAAACCACAGTAAAAATGAATGAAAATGATTTATGTAACGTAGCTAAAACATAACAAAAACACTGAACACAATCATTAACACAAACGATATCACGGAAATAGAAGCCGAAACTTAAACTGCAATTGAACACCAATGACAAGTAGATAGTAAATGTATGTCAAATGGAAATCACGTAATAAAACTACAAATGAATGGTTTTTTACATTAAAAATAAAACAATAGATAAAATTACTATATCTTTTCGGTCAGTTTTTGCTACAACTGAAAACTCAATTATTTCATACACCAAACCAAGGGAAATATTTACGCACTTTAGTATCTTTCTTTTCCTCAATTGCTAAATATACATCGAGGCAAATGGATTATATGCAATACTTAATTCAACGAATTTACAAAAGGCAATTGCAAATTACCAGGCTACTTATGCGCATTCAATTGAATTGATCGAGGGAAAGCATTTGAAGCAACACACTTCTAACCAACGGTAAACAGTTACGTTGGTATAAATAAAACATGGTTGATGCAGAAGCTTAAACAAAATTCGAAAAACTTTCTTAAATATTTCATTAATTCTCAATGTCTTCTTATAGATTAATTCTACGACCCTTTACGTATAGAAACTGTACAACCTACAACATGTATAACAACCTAAATCGTAACACATGTCTCATAATTTCAGGTAGATAGCAAATATCAGGCTAACATTATTTCCAAACCAATAAGCAAAGAAAAGAAAGTAATAATAAAGTCTGCAAAGTCTAAATATTAGATATCATATCCTGTGAATGAACAATTTCTTCGATGAAGACAACATTCGTTCTAAGATTGTAAAAATTATATTCATGGATCACATTATGATAAGCAGCACCACATTTAAGGAGACATTTTCAGAAATGCACAAAGTGATATCGGAAACGATGATTAAACAAGACAGAAATATATATAAAAAACACAAATGCAATTATAATGCAATGACTTAAACAAAGATAAAACACCAATTATAGAAAGATAGTAAATGTATCTTCAGTGAAGGCACTTAAAAAACAACAAATCAATCACTTTTTGCACATAAAAACATTTACCTTTTTGATTAGGTATACGATTTTGGAAATTTCCTACAACTTCACAACTTACCGTTCAACTCCTTAAAGATTACAATCACCGAATCTGAGAAAATTTGCGATCTTCACTTAATTCATTAACGAGAATCGCTGAATATTTATCGATGCAAATATATTGAATGTTATACTTAGTTCGGAAGATTAAATATGAAACATCCGCAACCTACCAGGTTTTTGATACGCATTCAGTTTAATTGATCAAGAGAAAGCAATTTCATGTAACAAACTACTACAAAACCCATTTAATTCCACGGAACATTCAGTAAACAATTATGTTGATATAAATAAAATTTGGTTGCTACAGAAGCAAAAAATTTCGTAAATACTCATATGCTATATAGTACGCGCGATTCTTCACAGCATATCAGTCATAACTGCAAATGATGATATCCTATATACTAATTTCTTCCTCTTCGTATTAACGCTGTACTATTCTTGTTATTGATTTAAGCGGACATAAATTCTCAATGTGTTCTTACGGATAAACTCATGAGCTCGGATTCAACAATCGCCTTTATCATCACGGGGGATGGGTTTCCTCAACCTCAAAATTTCGATAAAATGTTCACCTACTTTATCAAAATGTGCGCAATTTCGATCGCAAACAATATTTTACAACCAAAATAATAATTCTTATTCTATTCTCTATCTTTTGGTGCTTAATTCGACTTCCTACGACTATTATTTATAATTTAATTTTGAAAAAGAAATGAACCATACAACGAAAAAATTACCTTTACGTGTATTTCTTATGAAAAGGTTTTGACCCGTCTGGGTTCGAAACGTGGACTTAAGGTAAACATAAAGTAGTCTATACTCTGCGCTTGGTCGACTTTTAATAATGTAGAAAATTTCAAAGTTCTGCGTATTTCGGTTCTCGAGTTTGTAGCGAACATACACACACACGCAAACCCACACTCTATTTTATAACATACGGGCAACCCTCTTTAACCGCGGTTTCGCCAACCACGGCCCTTGAGTATCCGCGGTTAATTTTTTGATACCCAGTCTTCTCCACCGCAGGTGTTTCCCTTGTTAACCGCGGTCTACGAGTCAACCAACTCGACAGTCCGCAATGTAAATTCAATTATAGCTGGTGCCCAATATTTTATCAAGCTTCGCCGAGTGCGGAATCGGAATTAATTTTACTTGGTATGCTTATGCAGCCATTTTTAGTATTTCTCATCCAATCATAAAATCTATTACTTAACAATTTCTACCGCAACTCAATATTTTACCGTACCGCGGAAACACCTCATTCCTAACTATTTTGTTTCTTATTTGAATTGATTCATCGCGGATTTTTCCCAGATATTACAGAATTTCATTTCATTGATGGTATTTTCTGATAAAATACATAAGCTTGGGTGTTTTCTTTCAATTAGGTTTCTATTTGGAACCAAAAGTTTCCATAAACGGAACGGATATCTTCCTTTACAGCTGAAGCGCGTCGTTTGCATCTTGAGAGAGTGACTTCATACACTGAGGCACTTCTTTGAATTATCTTGGCTCTGTATATCCTCAGATTTTTTGAAAAGTTTATGATATTATTCCTGAAAAGGGCTTCATATGCGTCTATAAACTTGGGCATCTTATCGGTCATCCTGGGAGGGTAATTAAAAGAAATCTTATCGGGGTTTGAGGGGTCTAATAAGGGCTCTGACTGTTTGCTTCAGCAGTGTGGATAGCCGAGTATTTGTAAAATGATTACTTTGTCATTTTTCCGTCTGGGGTATCTCAAGAGCAAACCCTACGTAACTCGGACTAGTTGAGTTGTCGGAGAAGTTTAGTTGTGTGTACTGAAGACAGTTGTCTCAATTTTTGGCGAATTTTCGTTTTATAGAAGCTGTGATGTTTCCGAAGCGTAAATCAAGTGAGGAGAAAAGTAGCGTGTCCAAACGTACTAGGCGAAGAATGACACTCCATAAAAAATTGAAGTTCTCGACAGACTTGCCCGCGGAGAATCCTATGCATCAGTTGCCAGATCGATGGAAGTGAATGAGTCCGCTATTAGGACAATTAAAGAAAGTGAGTCGTCAATCAGAATTAGTGCTCAGAGTGGAATTAGCGCAAGTGTTAAAGTGTCCTACATGCCACGAAATAGCAAGGTCGAAAAAACAGAAAAGGCTCTGAATATAAGGATTGAATCGCGGACAGAAAACAGAGTGCCGTTAAGCACCTTAATTATCCGAGAAAAAGTCTTGCGATTATACAAACATATCGCTTATTCAGGTGAAAGCAGTGGCGAAAAAGAATTCACCTCAAGTAAGGGTTGGTTTGAGAATTTTAAGAAAAGTTATTACCTACATAATGTGAAGATTTCCGGTGAAATTGCATCTGCGGACCACAAAGCTGCGAATGAGTTTCCCAATTTGTTTATGCACCTTATTAAAGAGAAGAGTTACTCAAAAGAGCAAGTGTTTAATGCCGATGGATCCTAACTCTACTGGAAGAGAATGCCTTCCCGGACTTTTATCTCCAAGTCTGAGAGAACTGCTCCGGAATTTAAGGTTAGCAATGACCGCGTCACACTTCTTTTATGCTCCAATGCAGCAGGCAATTTCAAAGTAAAGCCTCTGCTAATTCACCGCTCGCAGAACCCGCAAGCTCTGTCAGGGAAAATTAAAAATAATCTTCCAGTGTTTTGGCGGTCCGACCGAAAGCCTTGGATGTGTCGAAATATCTTCATGGACTGGTTTAACAATTGTTTTGTTCCCGAAGTTGAGAAATATATATAATCAAAATAATTGCCTTTTAAAGTTCTTCTCATTTTGGATAATGCCCCAGGCCATCCTCAGGAGCTTAAATCTGCTCACCCAAGTTTAGAGGTATTATTCCTCCCACCTAACACCACATCACTCCTCCAGCCTCTAGATCAGGGTATCATTCCTACCTTCAAGAGTTATTATATTCGGTGTACCTTCTCTTTCTTGTTAGAAATGGTAGAGAAAAACAACTCTCTCTCTCTGTAACTGACTGTTGGAAAAAATTCAATACTGCCGACAGCAAAAATTTAATTAATGAATCACTAGACGAGATTAAACCATCGATACTGAATTCATGTTGGTGGAAACTCTGCTCGGAGGCAGTCATTGATTTTAAAGAATTTCCTAAACATGTCAGTGAACTAAATCTTTTGAAGAAATCACGTAGAAGGCGACTGAAAGGGGAAGGGCTAGAAGACATGCAGCTAAAAGATGTCGAAGAACTCTTAAATGCAAGCAATGAATAGTTGAATGAGGAGGATCTGGAGCAGCTCATCGACAAGCAGGACGAGGCTGAGGAAGAGGACGGAGAAGAGCAACCTTCAACAGAAATCAACAAAATCGTTGATATGGCCTCAAATTTGTTAGATTTTGTGATTTAAGTGGACACAAAAATGGACGGTAGTTTGATTTTCAAAAGAGGATTGGAGGAGTTGCTGCAATCTTACAAAGAACTGAGGAAGAATCTAACGAAAAAACTGAGCCAGCCAACTATCATATCATTCTTTAGTAAAATAGGAGATGCCGAATCAGGAAGTGCTGAGAGAGTGATTCGAGTACCGTAACTGACATAACAGACACATCATTGATTATTCAAGGCAGTCTAGGTAAGTGAAATTACATTTTCAATAAATTATTCTTTATTGATAAATGTCGACTATTTAAATATTATCTGTTAATAATTCAGGACATAAACGTATTTAAGCTGGTAAATTACTTCGTAAATCTAAATTTAATGTTGCAGACTGGCGCGATTCCGTTAGAGATAATATTTCCGATGCAGAGGGAGCTGATCATTTTTATCGGAAGTTATCAGCGCGTTTGGGATAGAAATGCTGCCAAAATTAAAGAGGAATAATATCTTTGAAATGTATACATGTAATAAACAGGGATAACTATTTTGTACTATTTTTTTCTCCCTATATTGCGGCTCGCAAAACCTAACCCTTGATTTCTTATATATTTAATGCTTCGCTTTAACCCTTGTGTAGGCACCCGGGTACCCACTAAGGTATATTTTTGCTTGTACGTTGATTATGAAGAAAGATATCGCTTTGATGCTTCAGATCGTCGTTATCTACCTGAATCCCTAGTAAATACTACTATTATAAATACTTTAACTATATTTAATGCTTAAATAAATGCATTAAAAGTTCACATACGTCTTGGGGGCACCCGGGTTACCCGGGTACCCACCTGAAATTTCCTTCTCATTTTCTGACACATATGCGTTGGAATTCGTTCCTTGAAAACTTTATTCAATAAATAGACATTTTCTGAAGATATTAAAGCCATTTCTATATCAATTGAACGGTTAGAACTTTTACTATGAATAAAAATAGAAAGGTATGTTTCTTACTTCCGTAAAACGGCCAGCGTCAGTCACGCGAAATATCGGCTTTTTTGTTACGGAGGCTCAACTTTGGAGTCGTATAAAAGTTTAAGTAGAAATTGCACAAAAAAACAAGTGACATCAACGTTTAATACGTTCTATTGCACGTGTAACCATGTAAGCTAATCATTTCTGTTTTCATAACATTTGGTATTTATCATAGATGGAACGGAAAAGTGCCCATTTTTACGAGCTGTTTCACGGAGTGCTGTTTTTGAACGTTTGTTCCTCAAACGCTATTACTTCAATCACAAAGATATTTTGATAGAATATTAATACGTTTATTGTTAATGAAAATACGAAGTTTCAAAATATTTGTATGAAACGATAAAAATTTGTTGTCGATTTTGTGAAACAACTTTTTCTCAGAAGTGGATAGCCGTAGAAATTGGGTTCGTTAGAAAGATTTCAAAATGAGTTTTCACGGTAAATAATTATTTTTCACAACAAGTTAGAGGATTTATTTATACGAATTAATATTTAACGCCGAGATTTGCAACTGTTGAGCAGTGTTGCCGTGTTGATGTATTCGGGAGTTTCTAACCTCCTTATCACGCCCTGTTCTTTCTTTGTCTCATTTTCAGCTGCGATAACATCCTTTTATCTAAGAAAATCAAATTTAAAGTACTAACACCTCAAATTCACCCAAGCGCCTTCAGTTTAGCTTTAGTAATATTGCTGTACTGACTGTGTGGTAGTTTTTCGTTAGCTTCTATAAGGCAATATATGCTGCATAATATGTGCATCAATGATAATTTTCACGGAGAATGTTTATTCACAACAATCGTTACATTTGACATACGTTTTCGAATGTTAATTACAGACAGGTTTTCTCACACTTTTCTTGTTTTTCTTCTCCTTCTTATCAATTGCTTATAGCACAGGTGACAGCTCCCAGTGATCTTCTTTCTCCCGGAGCTGTCCGATGTAGATGCACCAAGAGTAGAATCCTCCGCAATAACTGGCTGCCCGATAACACTTTCAATCGCTATCTTTGTTGTAATATTGCGCATAACTTGCAAATTTTGTGATATTTGCTAAATTACTGGCTTCGCCAGTTCTTCACTTAATTTTCGCATAAATCTACGTCGTTGGTTGGTTTTTGACGTCAGCATTTCGTTGTTTTCACAGTATATCCGATAGGATGCAAAAGTTGCTACGTCGATTATATTGAAAAACAGAGCTAGCGGCCATATCAAAGTGCGGCATTTTGTTGTATACCAAATAATCATCTGGTCCATTGTATCACCTCCAGATTTAAACTTAATGTAATACAAAATTATGTGGGGTTTCTTCTTACCACTTTCACAAATATTTATATCAGAATCCATCGTTGAAATTAAAATAACTGCTTTCCCCTTCTTTGGGACATAAGAGCAAATAGTTACTCTTTAGTGGAAATTAATTATTGTTCTTCAAATAGCCTTTGCACGAGAAAACTCTAAGAAAAAAGAAAGTGACACTATGTTTTATGTATTCTACATAAACCTGTGAAGCGTTCGGCTCACTCAGTAATGTAAATACCAGAAGAAACCCAGGAGTAGCACTGAAGCACAGATATTCAGTTTCTACGAAACATAAGGGTAAGAAAGATGATCAATAAGATAAGATAATAAGGAAAAATAGGAAACGTAATTGATATGATTAGGCGTAGCTTCGCAGTCCATGGCGATAGAAAGAAAGCCTCTCTGAGGGACGGAGTGTTCATAAGCTCGAGATGCAAGACCAATAATTCGGCAACACTGCTGCACAGTTGCGAATCCCGGCGTTAAATATAAATTCGCATAAAAAATCCGCTAACTTGTAGTGAACGATAATTATTTACCGTGAAAACTCATTTCAAAATCTTTCTAACGAACCCAATTTTGTATTTCTACGACTATCCACTTACGAGAAAAAGTTGTTTTACAAAATCAACAACAACTTTTTATCGTTTCATAAAAATATTCTGAAACTTCGAATTTTAATTAATAATAAGCATATTAATATTCAATCAAAATATCTTTGTGATTGAAGAAACAGTTTTTGAGGAACAAACGTTCAAAAAGAGCACTCCGTGAAACAGTTCGTAAAAATGGGCACTTTTCCGTTCCATCTATGATAAACACCAAATGTTCTGAAAACAGAAATGATTAGCTTATATGGTTACACGCGCAATAGAACGTACCAAACTTTGATGTCACTTGTTTTCTTGTGCAATTTCTACTTTAAATTTTACAAGACTTCAAATTTGAATTTTTAATGAAAAAAAAGGAATTCAGGCGTCAAGAACCGAAGAATAAACATACCTTTCTAATTTTGTTAATTGTAGAAGTTCTAACTCGTCAAATGATATAAAAATTACTTTAATACATTCATAAAATATATATTTATTAAATAAAATGTTCAGAGAACGAATTCCTTTACAAATGTGTTCAAAAATGAGATCTAAAGAGGTGGGTGCCCGGGTACCCCGGGTGCCCAACAACGTAGGTAAAGTCGGGTGCCTACACAAGGGTTAAAGCTTCGCTTTAGTTTTGCCAACCGCGGGCTCTTTCGATCCCCTAACCCCCGCGGTTGGCGAGGGATACGTGTATATAGACTAGCTGAAGTGCCCGTTGAATCTCAACGAGGAAATTAAAATTGACAAATACCAGGCTATTATTATTTCCAAAACAAAATAGAAAGAAAAGAAAGTTATAATTAAGTCAACAAAGTCACCTCGACTACATCCTCAATCTCATATCTTTTGAATGAACAATTTATTCGATGAAGACAACAATTTTTTAAAGATTATAAAAAAATATATTCTAAGATCACATTAGGATAAGCAGCGCCACATTTATGGATGAATTTTCAAGAAGGCACAAATGGATATTGGAAACGATGATTATAAACATCAGAAATATATTATATATCAAACTACAACTACCGGTGAATATTCTATACGGAAAGTAAGTGTATTCTGGAACTGACATGTACTCCAATGCTAAAATGCGCAATATAAACATGGAGCTCGATCAAATAACACAAATGCAATCGCAATGCCAAAATAGATACAAAGATTGAACACCAATAACAGAAAGATAGCAACTGTATATGAAGTGGAGGCACTTAAAAAAACACAATGAATAATTTATTGCATTCTGTGTATAACAAAACATTAATTGCTTTACCTTTTTTTTAGGATTTTTTCACGCCTTATGTTGAATTGATCGGGAGAAAGCAATTTCATGTAACCAACTTATGTAAACCTATTTATCCCTCGGAATATTCAGTAAAAAATTACGTTGATATGAATATAACTTGGCTGCTACAAATTTGAAAAACTTTCTTAGATACTGGTAATCGTATGTTTGTACGATTATTCACAGTCACGATCACACGATGTATCGTTAATAGCTGCAATTACTAACATCCCCTTAAAAACCTCCCTCTTCGTATAATCTATCACTTATTCTTAACATTAATTGAAGTAATTTTCTCAATGTATTCTTACAGATAAATACATGAGCTGGGGACTCAACAATCGTCTTTATCGTCAAGGTGGATGGGTGGTTTACAACCTCAAAATTTCGATAAAATATTCACGCATTTTATCAAAATGTTTGCAATTTTGAGTCGCAAACGATATTCTACGACCAAAGTAAGAATCTTTATTCTATATTCCCTCTTTTGGTGCTTGATTCGATTTTCTAGGACCATTATTTCTAATTTAATTTTTCAAAAGAAATGGACCCTGCAACGAAAAAATTACCTTTACGTGTATTTCTGATGAAAACGTTTGGACCCGTCTGGGTTCGAACCTTGGACTTTAGGTAAATAAAAAGTAGCCTATACTCGGAGGTCGACGTTTAATAATGCAGAAAAGAGAATTAGCTAACATACACACACACACACTCTATTTTATATATATAGAAGATAGATATAAGCGATCAAAATTCTAACCATGTTCCACAAGTATCACTGACTTGAAATTTTTAGGACGTACTGGACATAGCGTGTACCCTCCAGAAAAAAGGCGACTTTGAACGTCAGCATCATGAGTTCAATACCAGACAGCCCCGAAATCCCGATTGTTTCCATAAAGATGCATTGAGGGGATTTTTGAAAACTGAGGCACTTCCCGGCAAATTAGAGAGTTGAAATTCAAGAGCCGCGCTTACAAAAACCACAAAGACATCCTTGAAGATTATCCTTGAATCGACGCTAGGTCAGGGCAAATATTCTCCTATTTACAATGCAATGCGGCGATTTTTATGATTTTTCAATCCCTTTCCGATAACATGGAAACTTTAAACCCGGTATGTGAAAAGAGATCATAAATAAATTTGATATACGCTGTTTAAAGTTTCCCTGACCTTGGTTCGATCCCATTGCAAATCGAGATAGTGGAGTCTTATTTTAGTACCATCCCCGTATGATTCAATTGATATGTTTACGTATAATTTAATTGAATCATTTCGAAAATATCTCCTTCATTCTCTCCGTCTCCACATAAATCATTGCATTCCAAGTTATTCGGAGGCTATCATTTTCCACTAACCACCAACTGCAATTAGCAATTTTCTGAAGCTCGTTAATTTTAATAACCAGATTTTGAAAGAAGCAAAATTTTGTGAATAAATAGGAGGAATTCCTGTCGAAGCCACATAAAGCCAATGTGGGCCTACGCTAAAACCCAAATTTAAAGCATAAACCGTTAAAATTCGGTGAAAAAAATGGAAACTAATGCGTTATAAAAATTGCATAATTAAATATGATTCTCCAGGCCTATTTCATCCTGATTCTATTCTAAAATCGCTCATAGAAATATCAATATTCTATTGATTTACAAATCGTAAGATACACGGTGGAAACCCACGCTCGGAATGCTGTCGAAGCACTTTTAACTAATCCCCATTCTGTAATCAAAGATCCTGTCCAACTTACAACTCGTTGACTTAAACCCTTTTCGTTCATTTTCTGCCTCAAATGTCCGCGACATCAAATTCTTTCTCCAAATCAATCACAACTCCATCTGATCTCCTCTAATGAGCCCCCGCACGGATGTCCCTTCCGCTGATTTTCATTTATCCTGGTTCTTCCTATTAAAGTAAGTCATATCTCAAATCTTTTCTGTGATCGGTAACATATTCTCAAAAGTTTTACAAAATAGGTTCGTCGGAATGTTTGATCAATAATCAATTTTTCTCTTCACTTTCGGAACTACCGTGGCCGTTTTCTATTCCTCGGAAAATTATTGTTTATAATTATGTAAAAACATTCCTCACAAATAGAGCGCTAATTTATGATAACCGTATTTAAAAGCCTAGCAACCATCAGCTTCTTGGTACTTTTAAACATTGAGTCATTTTTTTGGTCATCAAGAATTAGGTTAAAAACCGTAAAATTCTTCTTTATTTTATTCGTCACTTTCTCATTCTTCAGGAATGACTCATTGTAAGGACTAGTAAATAGCGAGTTCGTTTGCGATAAAATTACTTATTTCCCGTTACTTTCTTTTTGTTAGTGTTAGTATATGTGCCTTAAAAAAAACTTCGCATTAACGGCTCGATTTGTGAGTTTAGAGGTCCAAAAGGTTGGAGATCGCTGCTCTAGAGCGCCATCGGCTGCATATTGGGCAGCACTTGAATTGCAACGTTGTCATCAATATGAGCAATCGACAAATTTCGAATTAAAACAATTTAGTCGCTTCGTAACCTTTGGTGGAATATTTTCCGTTATAATTTTCTTTGATGCAATGAACGAGATTTGAATATAAAATCATTCAAAGGAGAGCATCTGTTTAAAGATGGAGGAATAGGGCTCAATGATCGTTCGCAGACCTTTGCTCTAAAATTTCTTACAAAGCTTCCTTTTCTGACATTTCCGCGCCATATTATCTTTTAGTTCATTAGCATGTTTTTCGTATTTTCAAATTTTATTATTTGAGCAACTGAATAGTATCAATTCGTTTCATTTTTGCTCTTCCGTTTCACTAACTGCAAAACAATTAGCAATTCGCGATGAGTTAGAGCGTTCGTTTCGCATTTCACGTTCTCTAGCCTCAGATGGAGCTGCTAACTGTAGCGTTGGCTTCTTAGGCTTCTTCTTACATTTGAAGCAAAATTCAATTTTAAATAAGGAAAATCCTCGCAGGGAAGGCGTCAAAGAAAGAATTACCAAACTAGCAAATTAAGTTCTCAAAGAAAACGACAGATGATTAAATCTTCCACAAAATCTTTGGATAAAGCAAGCGGATTAGTAAAATAAATTGGCTTGGAATTATGAGGAATAGGTTAACGTAGAGACCAAAGAATCTGAAAAATGACAACACTCGTCGATTCAATGTATAATTCTGTATTGAAATTCGATTACCACCTTGATGTGACCTTCCTTTCGTCTACAGTTCTCTCGAAATCGCTAATGTGCGTTTGCCATCTTCTGGTACTTTCTGGATGAACACATTGCATGTGATTGTTGCGCAAGAAAGAGTCCCAAACTCTCGAGTTGTAAGCGATTATTCATCAATCACGAATGAATTACGCAACGGAAAAATACTTGAGGGCTGCCATAGAAATGTAAAGTGGCTCACAAACTCGGTCACTGTCGTGGCAAGTCGCAGTTGTTACGCCTCTCTCGAGGAAAGATCATGGAAGCAAAACAAATACCTCAACACGGAGGCTTATCTTTGATTCATAATTTGTCAAAAATATCGTGAAATTATACCTATAAGGAGCAAGCAAGAGCGAGTTGCGCAGGGATTTCTAATTTTGGTTATTTTATTTCGCTGCTTGTGATTGATTAAGTACATCCCATCCGCAGACAGGTGAACGGTTAATGGTAGTTATACGTGGGTTTTACCGTTATTTTTTTCAGGTGGAAATTTCGAGGGTCACCATCCTAATCCTGGACCCTTCCCAGCTCGGGAGCGCCCGGCCGCCACAGCATGGGGGACCATAAAAAAACTGACCGCGTGGAATACGATTTAAAAAGTTATAAACAATTCAAATGAGCAACAATTTATTACCTTCGTCGTCTCACTCGTCCTAAGAGATATACAAGCGTCTTTTGATCGTCGTTCTACGATGAAAATTAAGATTTTTCATGATTTTGCAAGAAATTACCCGTTTACTAACGGCAACGGTGCCGTTGGGTTGGGGTAGGGGGGAGGGATTTCTATCAAAAATCTAGAAATCTAGATATTCTTCCCCCAACCCAACCCAACCCCCGTTGAGATATTTAAACACCCGCCTATCTGACTCCCCGTGTAAACCCGTGTGTGGGAAGGGTCCAGGATTAGGATGGTGACCCTCGAAATTTCCACCTGAGAAAAATAACGGTATAACCCCCGCATAACTACCATTAACCGAGGTGAACAAATCTAAAGTTACGAGATAATCACTGCGGATTTGAGTCTTGGAAGAATTCTTTTATCTGGATAATACTTTTATATCTTTTATGTTGAATCGAATATAAACTAGAGCACCACGACAATCGAAGAAAATCAGACATGGATAAAAAGAAGGTGGCTGAAAGGTGTGATGGCTGCAGGGGAAGGAATGAGCCAGAGGTCGTTTTGTAAGGTTGCGCTGTCGTTACGACGGGCACTTGCGGAGCTTCTTTTGCTGTCGTAAGAGAGATCAATAATCCTAAGTTGAGTAATCGGATTCTGTATTCCCCATAACTCGGAGTTGTTTTGTCTGCTAATCAGCCGTGCTAATGGCGACGAATATCGTGGAAATCCCCACTCGAAATCCAAATAATTTACTCAAATGCTCTCTATTTATTATCAACGGTAATCTTAATTCTTGCTAGAATGTCAACAGAGGAGGTATATTATACGAAAAGTCTTTATCTTTAATGAAATTTGACTTACGGCGAAAGTTTATCTTCTCCGATTCGTTATTTGTATTATATAATTTGTTTGCCGCGCACTTCGGTGAATAAAAATAGTACGATAATGGGATTTGATGTTAAATCCATAAAACGTCGACCGATAAATTATGATTCTACCGAATACGCGGGCTCTTCTGTAATGGTTCTATAACGGAATGACGGGATTTTTGAGCGATGGACTATCAGAAATCCCCCAAATATATTATTTCCTAACAAAAATTTCAAACGGGTCAATTCATTCTCAGCTGTTTCTCGGAATGTATTTAAGAGGAATTATGGTTTCTTGTAAGAGTATAATAATAGAATTATTTAGACATAAACTACCAAATAATAAAAGGATACTATAGAATAATGGCACTCCCCGAATAATTCTCGTATTTTCGATGCGAATATGAAACGATGGTTTTATTTACGAATAAATATTCCGCAATGTGACTCGTGAAAAGCGGGAGAAGAGTCACCAAAATACCACTAAAATATGCTCTATTGAATAATTAAAAAACAATTTCTTCACACGATTGCTTAAAAGGGCAAAAATACGACTTCTGGAGGTCCTTCTAGTCAGTCATCGACCTGTGCGGACTGATCAAGGTCTTCGGAATTTCTAATGAGAAGAAGGACCGAGAAAGACGCTGTGAGAGATCATAAGAAAATACATTTATATTTATGAATACAGGGTAGATTAGGGAATGATGATGGTGTCATGCCATACGACACTTACGGCTCGCGGGATACATGTCTAAAATATAAGTGTCGTGATCGCCTCTCTCAGTGAACGAGACATCCGCAACCTAACGAAAAAAAGATTGCGCGTTATTATAGGGAGAACGGATGGCCTATGTTGGTTCCTTTTCCCGGATGCGCTAATGTGGAAATTATTTAGGTAGCTCTGTGTTTCACACCCCATGCCATGCGCCTTATGGCAGCTCGTTAGTAATAAAAATTTATTGTACTTATTATCTAACCTAAATATCTACTATTTTTATGAAAAAATTGTTAATATTTGGAAACAGTTACTTTTAGCCGATAAGAGAGAAGGGTTCCTGAGTTAAAATTGATTTCTAAAATGCTCATACGTCACAAATCGGCCTGGATTCGCCCCGTCCCAGAGACCTATTGACGTCAGCTTAGGTGAATACTCGTAGGTCATCATGTCCCTCCACATTAACAACTTGTGATAGTGATTAACGATTAAACATCTCTTTCTTTTCATTAAGGTTTCAAAGGATGCGAGATTTTTATCCTGATTAGAAGAAGGTTGCCAATATTGGACCGTTGCCTAAATTGGACCAAATCAGTATTTCTCCCCCTACGAATATATCAGGCTTTTGAGTTGCCAGTACTAAGTTGTGATATCATTTAGGGCATGTGACTAGACGTCAGAGAGTTGGGGTCATTTTCGGTAGGGATGGTCGTTGGTGTGATTTGGTTGGTTGCGCTACGATAATTATTTACCCTCAGTAAGTAAGGTGGGGTCTCAAGTAAAAGTAAGTAATCACTCTTTCTGTGGAACAATTTTAACCCGATTTATGCTGGCTACTAGCTACTTACTGCATATGTGTGTGAAACATCGTGTGTTCGTCTGGCACCAATATTATTATGATAATATTGAGAATTTGAGATTTTTTAATGGTACGACTAGTTTCGAGGCATAGGCGTCATTATCAGGTACAAAATTAGGAATTCATTTTCAGTGGTATTTATACTCAAAATAAGGGAGAACAGGGGAGGGTGGATGTAGGAAAGGTGATGGGAAAAGATAGGGGAAGGGTGGTGGTATGGCGAGGGAGGAGTAAGTTCATTCTGGGAAGAACGGTGTGAGGATGATTGGTCAATGGAAAGGCACACAACGGGGATTAAAACATCTTCTCCTTACTGGCTAGGGAAGAGTATGCAGTGTGTCCAAGAGTAAACAACCCGGTCTAACTTAGGAAACTGTTAGTCCAAATTAGGCAACCGGTTTCCTAATTTGGACCATTAGCATTAGTTCGGTTTTTTCCACTTAATTTATTTCAAGATTGATATATTGCCAATATAAGACTACCAGATGAAAGGGGAAACTATGAATTATATTTTACAGCATTAAAGTTTGAGGTTGTATAATTAGTAATGATACAAGAAAATAAAAAATGGTCCAAATTAGGAAACCTTCCCCTACTATATCGCCCCTGATTTGATAGTTAAAGTTTCCAAATATGAGGGAAGGCGATAAAAACAGAAATGGAATACACCGTCTGAAATTGATTACACACAGGGTAACAGTTCTTCCTCTATTCTTAAATGATATTTGATTTTTAAAAATGTTCACATACAGCAGTTCCAATCTATTGTACGAATAGATTACTGTTACAAATCTATTGTAAAAATAAGTAGAGATTTAAATGCGATATTTAAAGGAGAACGATGCCATGCAAAGATGATTGACTAATCTCACAATAAAAAGCGACCCAAAATTCATTTCAGAGATCAGTGCTTCTCCTGCGTTCCGTGACGGCTGTTATTGCTGTGCACATGATGTGCATGGCCGTGGTTAATTAAAAGAAGGCTACGAGCGCAATGGCAAGTCTGTGAAGGTTAATGTTTCATTGAGAAGTGTTTGCTAACAATCGCTTTCTATCTTAGACTCATTTTTCCGTGGAGCAGCGGTCGCATTTAGGCAACGGATAGCTTCGAGAATGTCAAATACTTCATTCGTATTCGTGCATAGGCCTTCCTTTTCTTTCATCTAAGAGGGGAAATAAAAAGGTATAATGTAATAAAGACGCATGCGAATTGTGTCATCTCTTCCTTCGATGTACTTCTCCTTGCCGCACCTGATACAGGTTGTTTTATTTATTTATATAAGATTACATTGCAAGTTGGCCTTCTGGCCAGGTGGCAATGTTTAAGGGAGTATAAAAATGAATTTAAGCCAGGCATTCGCTCAAAGACGGGAGGGAAACCCCTCCAAAAACCTACCGTAGGCTGTACAATTTAAATACACTATAAATATTATATTTAATTTTATTATTGATCACACTCTACTTATATCACTAAAACCTATCTTGTGGTTCAATGGATTAATCATAAATCCACCTACCCTATAAAATAAGTAGTTGTTCCAATTTAATTTCAGAATGAGTGATTTGTTCTTTAGGAGGACTTTCAGCACTAATTTAGGGATTTCAAGGTACTAAAGAGGTAAAACACTTAGTAATTTCCACAGACTAGAGTGTATTATGTGTAGTCTGTGGAGTGAGTATTTCACTTCTTAAGTATGGGGCCATAAGTCGTGCTTGGACACATCAGATTTAATTTAGGGGTTCTCACAGAGCCCAACGAACCAAGATTCACTTAGGGCGGTCTTTGGACAGTTGGGTGCTTATGAATACATTGTAATAATTTTGCGGAGTGTATAAGGCACTTATTGCGTGGAAAGACGAATGTCATTCATATATATAATTGGTTCAACGGTTTCACAGCGTGAAGGCGTTTTAGTCATTTCAGAATAAATGACTCTTTCCTTGGAATTTTAAACTTCTCAAAGATGGAAATTCGCTATTAAAGGATTACCTAAATGAGAATAGAATAACTAATTGATCCGATGGACAGGGTAGTATGTAAATTTCCTCTGAAAAAATCAAGAAAATTTACTTAAGAAGCAACTGGGATTAGGTCACTTTGCTTCTTATCTCGTATTAGAGTTGAAGAGAGAAGATCAACAAACTACATTCCTTTCACATCCCAAACTTTTAACTTCACAGAATTTGTGTGCATTGCCCTTTGTTTCTATCCATTCGCAAGTGATTGTTTTACTTTCTCTTTCCGCGACAAACACCTTTACAATGCATCTTCTCCACCTATCTTCAATGGCAGATAACACTTAGTGTAGCTAACGCTTTCTTTCCATTCACTAAATGGAAACAATCCGTCGTTACATTTTATTGATTGGTCAATTATGACTTCCCATATGGCACAACAAACTCTATTTTTCTTTTTATCCTGTTTTGAGCTGTTTGGATAAATATCTGGGTGACATAGAGTAAGACAGAGAGAGTTGTGTACTGCACACATTTTTATGCCCTTTTCTGTTTGGTATTATGCTCGTTGCAAAATCTCCTTATCGTAGCAAGCATTAATAATAACAATCTTTCATATTTACTTCTGCATAGATTAATAGTTCTGTAACCCCTTCGTCTGTTACCTTTCCAATTTTATGATTCTTGAGTGCTCAAATTCGTACTTGATGATGGATAGACATGTCCATCCATCATCCATTATGTATGTCCATTGGACATACATTGCTTTAAAATACGGAATATATTGGTTTATCCCTATTCTTAAGTTTCTTACCTACGTTCTCCACAACCTAATAAATTTACCTGATGCAAATTGCTCAATGAGCAGAATTACATCAATTTGACTGTTAATATAAATAATACTGAAACTAATAAATGGGTGGAAATAACTGTGCAAAAAATCCATATTAAAAATAACTTTAAACTTTAACTTTAAAAATAACTGTGCAAAAATTCCACTTTTTTTGCACAGTTATTTCCACCCATTTATTAGGATGGAGTTCCACAAAGTTAAAGCTTCTTTGATTGATTAAATACTGGAACATTAATTAAAATTACAGTATACTGACCCAATTGCAACAAATTATGAATTTATTTATTTTTTCATTGATTATATTCCTTCATTATCGGGTCAAATCATTGCTCTATTATTGCAAATTAATTATTTCCATATAACATTGACTTTTCATAAATATTTCGACACTCATCAGCGTGATAGAAACTCTATTTCGAATTAAAGTAACGTTTTCATTAATTTTAACCTTTTAGAAACATTATCACGCGGCACTTGGAAATGTATTTATGTTCAATAGGAAAAAATAATGAACAAAATGAACAAAATTTTTCACCTCTCAGTATATATGGAGAAAGAAAAGCTATTTTTAGAAGAGCAAAGTATTCCTACATGCATTGTAAGGAGATGAAGGAATTTGAGTTTCCACGCCAGTTGAGATAATCCAATCTGCTGGATTTCATGTATTACGATACTTACCGTCATCAATTTGCTTTGGAACTTTGGAATGGCAATCCAATTGCAGAAAGGTAGAAAAACCAAGGTTGAACTTTTACTGGAAAACTGAGATTTTTCAAAGTTTTACTTGGTCTTTCTTTGAAAGGAGTTAATCTAAATGAGTAAGATATGTTATTCCACTAAAAAAATGGCCAAAGGAAAATAAACAAAGTTGGGGATGAAATATCTGCAACAATCGGTTCCTCATAGTCCAAGTACGTATGAATTTACCTCTAAACGACTTAACACTGTGTAAGAAAGTCTATATAAAGCGTGAGATACATGTCCCTCGTAAGAAGTATTATTAGATGACCATGACTGGGACTGGTTTAACAAGCCAACATAAGAGGGATGTTTTAAATCTAGGTATCAATAATTTTAAGATTGGGATTCAATTTCGGATCGTTACAGACCGATTCGGTTCTTCACCGCTGCCGCTGTAAAGTAAGCTATAAACACCATTAATTGGGGAGGAAAGATTTTTAAATGAAACTACAAGAATCCTATCGTTTTTAGCAGTGATACAGTTGCATGATGAAATATTTCTTCGTGTTGCGCAGTGTTTTTTGGAATCAATCCAGTATAGAGAATAACAAAAGGAATTCTTAGATCAATTTCCTGCTCAGAGTAAATACACAGTCTATATTTTATCCCGTAGAGGACGTAGACACTCAACCTTTACATACTTTTCTATTCGCAATGTTTTTCCAGCGACTTTACCTATGAAATCATTGGTTCATTAACTAATTGCTAATATATAGATTGATAACAAGAATATCGTGAGACTATATTGTTCTTAATACTTAGAAATCGAGAGATTCAAACATTATTGTTGATAAATTAGACAGGATTTGATTATTCATGAGCAAAAGCATTATTTCCTCTTCCTGTCTTTCCATTACCTGTCCAAAATTTATATCTTTGTAGAAGTATTTTTGTCCATACGCTAATTCTGGTTTGCTGGGTATATCTCTAAAATCTATATTTCAGCGGGATTACTGTGTCAAAACTCGTATATGTTATTCTTAGTCAGTAAGTATTCTCGCACTTTGGTAACGTTTTATTATTAAAAAGTATTCTTAGATAAACATCTTCGCAGAATTAGTTCTTCACCTCAGATTAGAAAAACAGTATGTGGCGCGGGCTGTTCGTAACTGTGAAATCAGACTTGAATTTAAATGTTCTCGGAGATGTCATTTACGGCAGCAATAGAAGTCTGCACTGAACTCAGAGAATGTTGCTAATCTGTGACCTCGTGGGACAAAGCCAACCTTTCACTTCTCCTTATTATTTTCTGGCGTGTTCTCTTCACAAATCTCGCCAAATTATGGGATTGATATTGCTCCTTTTTTTCAAATTTATTATAATTAGTATCTGTAATGCTAATACTACGAGATATATACATAATAATAATTAATAAAAGTACATTTACAAAATAAATGTAAAAAGTAATTACGAGATATTTATGTGATCAAATATTGGCCATTAATCACTATTTCTAATATTTTCCGTTTAAAAAATCGTATAAAATTTATAATTTATGCGAATTCGAATTTTAATTCCAACAAATTATAGGTCGAAAGTTGAAGAATTCGCCTAGGAATAAGAATTTCATTCTAAATGTAGATATTAATATAACAAAGTGTTATTTAAAACATACGTATAGTTCGTAATTTTCATCACCCAACTTGACTTTAAGAAATATTTACATATTTCTCGTTTTTTTTTACTTTAAAATTCTCCGAAAATCATTTCGGGAACTCGTCCATGTACAATGTTTCATAATTTAACTGAGGTCAAAATAATATGAATTACAAAATACGAATGTAAGGGCTGTAATGTGGCTGTACATAGAAATTATTTAAGCAACGAATGGGTATTCGTATTATTTAAATGCAGTTATTTTTTTCACAGAAATAAATGTACGGCATTTGAACGATCTTCTTTGATTGTTCTTGAGCAGAGTCACCCATCGCTAAATATACGGGACAATCGGTACACAACAAGGAATTTAACGGGACCAATCCGGGACAATGTTCAGTCGTTATTGTAGTTACGAGAATTAGAATACTTCAAATTAGCCTGTTTATTTTGTTTTTCTATTAATTATAGCAAAATGGGCTTTTTTAATATTTATTTTCAATTAAAAAATGAAATATATAATATGTTACATTCATAAGTGATGTAAAGAAGTAAAAAAACTGTCATAAAAGTAGTTTAATTGAAAAAAACAATATTAATTGAGTAGAATGAAATTGTACAGGTTTTTAAAGGAAATGTACATAATATGCAAGTCAGTTTTTCAGTTGAAAAAGGCATGTATCGATCCAAGTGTCTCTTTCTAAATAAAAGAAAAGACGGTTCAATGTAATCTATACAATTATATAATTATCCAGTTCTAAGAGATTGGATGTTAGAATTGTATCGTAACATTCTTTCAGCTTCAGCTGCTTTTCTCTGAATCAAAGACATCGGATTAAAGAGATCCACGAATACACAGAACTCGTGTAATAATGGGAAATTTTCAACTCCAAATATTTAATAAAGACAGAATATTTACCTCCATTTAAACGAAAACAATTCGAAGATACTGGAGAAAAAGTATACGTTTCAATTCTGTTCGAGGTCACAAGTTGAGATTTGTGGAGCGACTCTCCGAACCGCAATGAGATTACCGGAAATGTACTATTCAATAGTAGAAAAGTACCACCAGAAGGCGTTTTTGGAATGTGAGGTGTACTTAATCTTTACCTCGAATTAGAAATGGCAGCTTGAAAAAAAATAGAACTCAGAAAAACTACTCAGAACACTTACGACCGAGTGTGGGTGCACGTCGATCAAATGAGCGGTTTCACATTGAACGGTTTTTGCCGGGTGCCTTCCTTCATCCCTTGCTGCTTCCCTGCTTCTTTAGACCTTTTAAAACCACCAGTATCAATTATTTTTTCATCGATAACTGCTGAATGTAAGCATACATCACTTATCATTCACCGATAAGTATGGTTCATTCTTTCTTTTTGACATGCGGTCGCTGCCGGGTAAATACATTGCCTTAAAATGTGGACGTGCCGAATTGAGGAAAAATTAAAATCCAATGAGTATAGCCGTTGCGGGAAATTGCGAGAAATTCTCGTCCTCATCCCAAGAGCGATAGCAACGAAGAAACAAAATTAGTCGTAGTGAATTGTAGAAGAATACGGAATAAGCAAGCGGAATTCTTTGACTTTACTAAAAAGACATGAGCCGACATAATATTAGGAAACGAAAGTTGGCTCTTCGAAGAAATAGCGACCAGTGCGATTTTTCCTCCCAATTTCACTGTGTATCGTAAGGACCGAGATAGAAGAATAGGAGTATTTATCGCTGTGAGGAATAGTTTAATTAGGCAGTCAGAATTCCTTAAAAACGGGGTGAACAGTGAGATGATTTGGTGCTCAGTATCCGACAGATACGGTAAGAAAACTTACTTCTGTTCCTTCTATCGCCATCCCGATGGTGTCCGCGAACCAATAGACGATCTCTATGAGGAAAATCCTAGGGGAGGAAAATCCAAAGCAACTGTATTTGTAGGAGGGGATTTTAATTTACCAGATATAAATCGGACAACCACTTCCATCAGTAGCAACATTCGAGATAGAATTTCATCGCAGAAATTGATCCATTTATTATCAGCCTTCGCACTTGAACAGATATATAATAATAATAATAATAATAATAAATGGCCTTTATTCGGGCGTGATTGAGACTAGAAAGTCTCTTCTTACACCTAACACATCGTCATATGCGAAACAGAAAGAAAGAGATGGTTTGCAAAAGTACACGAAGAAAACTAGTATGTGGATTTTTAAAAAACCTAAGCTGAGGGCTCAGGAAAAATTTCCACTGCAGGACAATACTCACAATAAGGGGAGTGTGAAAAACCTGCGAAACATACAGGTAGAAAACTATATTTTGTGAAGAAGGAGAATATAAATAATTATGAAAGACAAGCAGAGAATAGATAAAAATTATGCAAAAGAGACAATACACATTCAATACAAGCAATGAAATCAAATAAAATATCTTCACAAATGACACTAAATCTAAATACAAGAATTGTAGCATAAAAAAGATAAAACACATACGAATATTTCAAGAATAACCAAACGATTAAATACATTAAGGTTGAGAACGAATAAAATAATCAAAAGCATAGAGTTTATACGAAGCGACTCGAGTGTCTACTCTCGGAAAAGGTAATATTCTAGATAATCTTGCCACTAGCCATCCGCACCTAGTGAACTGTATTGGTTTGAGTTTAAGGTATATCCGACCTCAAAATAATAACCGCGGTGTTAAAGATAAATGCTCTCCGAGCTTTGAAGTCCCCTCATATTTTTATATATTTTTAAGAAAGCCGACTTCTCCGCGTTTAAGGAGTTTGTTAAAAGTAAAAGTGACACTTTTGTCAGTTTCATTTGCAATAATTCAGTAGATGAAAGTTGGTCAGAAATTATTCTCATCCTTCGAGAAGGTATTTCTAAATTTTTTAACCGTATGAAGTCTACTCCACTCTACTCCACAAGCAGCGGATGTGAAGAGTATCTTCGTCAATATTTAGATATCAGGAGCGCAGCCAAGAATAAAGTCCGTAATGAATTTGATGCTTACAGGTCAGTCACGTTACGCGAATCGCTAGACTAAACAATACTAAGGAGTTTTGGTCGTATGTTCGCGAGACTAGAGGCCGTTTTGCACCTCGTCGATAAAAATCGAAGCGCAGTTACAGACTCAGGCGAGAAGGAAAATATTCTTAACCAGTATTTTAAAAAATGTTTCGTTTCAGATGACGGTCGCGTCAACGCGTTTCCTACTCGAGTTGCATCAATAATGGACAAATCGGAATTAAATGAGACAGGTATTCGAAACCTACTCCAACAGATCGAAGGTAAAAAATTCTCCTGGACCAGAAGGCATAACTGCCATCGTTTTATCTACGCTTGCAGATGAGATTGCCCCCTGCTCCTCGTATTCTTAAATAAATCTATAGGTGAACATACGGTTCCGGTCTCGTGGAGAAAAGTGCACATCCCTCCAGTACCAAAAAAAGGGCGTATATATATATACATATATACCGACCGATATCTTTATATATTTTTAAAACTCTTGAGCACATAATATGTAGTTACTTTATGCGTTTTCTCAGCGATAATGTTGCAATCACGCGCAGTCAACATGGTTTCCATAGGGCCGCTCATGCGAGAGCCAATTAGCACTCCTTCATCACGACATAATGCGAGCAGCCGACGAGGGCTTCAAGACCGATACCGAAGGGATAAATTATTCGAGACATTTTTAAACAGTGATTTACACGACGAAATACGCGACGTCGTGATCCCAACTCTTAATGAACGCGATTTTCGCAGCCAGACGACGAAAAGATTTCGCGAGATTATAGCGAGAACAGATGGCCTTCATTGGCCCCTTTTTCCGGATGGTATTAGGTGCGCTAATTTGAAATTATTTAGGAAGTTTTATGCCCCTCACCCCCTGCCATACGTCTTAGTGCGGCTGGCGGGGTACTAATGTAAATTTATACGACAAGCTGAGGGCGTTGAATCGCTAAAGAAAAACTTATTTATTTACGCGATAGAGTTATTTATAAACAATGAGATCGCTGCGAACGTCATTCTCAAAGATCAGATTCAGAAAGCGATTATGTTGATGGCATACAGTGGATACAGTGGATTGAAATAAAATCGAATTGATTGCCGACTACGAAAATTGCAGGGTTTCAAGTATAATAAATATTCGGATAAACTTTAAATGTTTACTGTGCACATGAGCATCCGTATGTATTTCAAATTCTGAGGAAAGCGCTGGCCTCGTTTTTTCTTATTAGAAAGTCCAAAGATGAACACAACAAAGATTGGCCGTTGACGTATTTACGGCATTGAAAATGATAATATTCTTAGATTGAGAGTCTCTCGCAAGAATTGAAAAAACAATCTGAAACTCTCGAAAAGTTCTCAATTATTCTCTCCAGGAAATGGAGTTCAAACACTATTACACATCTATTATATATAGATGCTTCTCCGAATTCATTCATGTAAATAGATAGATAGATAGAGAGGATACAAATTCAAAGGCTGAACCACAAGCGTCATCGAGTTGAAATTTTTATGACGTATTGGCCATAACGTGTGACCACCAGAAAAATTTAGATTTTGATCCTCAAAGTCATGGGTTTGATTCCAGAGGGCCCCAAAGTCCCGATTTTTCCCGTTTAAATGCATTGCTTTGATTATTGGGAATTTTAAAAAAATACTTCCCGGATAGGTAGAGAATCAAAACTCCGGGAGTCTATATATATGGTTATGATCTATCGAAAACATTAATGACTTTTACGGAAAATATCCTCGGTTCGATGCTAGGACGATGCAAAAATCTGCCCTTTAAAATATATTGAGGTAGTTTTTCATTATTTCTTTTGATGCACTTATCGAAATGATAGGAAGTTCTTGCTTATATGGAAGATATATATTAAGCTTAGGGGTTTTAAAAAAATTTAGATAAGACCGTACTGTTCCTGGGTTCGATGCCCGGGCACATTAAAACTTCTCTCATGAGGAATGTATGGGAAAGGTTAGAGCTCGTTTGAGGAAGTTGCAGCCAATATTTCTGCCTGAATTTTCACACATAGTTAGAGATGGTGATATTCTATTGTGCTGCATAGGAAGTATCGCCAGAAAGACCCGGGTTCGAAGCCGGGTGGTAAATATATCTGCCATTTAAAATACATTGGGATAATGTTTCATTATTTTTTTTTTATGCACTTATCGAAATGATACGAAGTTCTCGCTCTACTAGAAGATGAATATTAAGTCTCGGTTTAAGAAAAAAATTAGATAAGACCATGCTGTTCCTGGGTTCGTTGCCAGAGCACATTAACCTTTCTCACGTAAGGAATATAAGGGAAAAGTAGGACGTCCTTTGAGGCGGTTGCACCCAATATTTCTGCTTGAATTTTCACACATAGTTAGAGATGGTGATGTTCTGTTGTGCTGCATAGTAAGTATAACCAGGAAGACCCGGGTTCGATGCCGGACGACTAAATTGTAGCGAATTTTAAAAACATTTTCAATCGTCTTTTTTTCTTTTGAGGACCCTCTCGATAAGACGCCGACTTGAAATTAGTGTTGTCGATCTGCTTGCAGTATGCAAGCTTCATTTTACTCGTATTACTTATATATGTGCTATTAAATGCTATTATTTACTTTTATTTATTGATGGTTAATAAAATAATTTTCCCACGATTATCAGAGACTGACTAGGAAAATAAACTGAAAGGTTTCCACTGTCCCATAGTCAAAGACGGCTATGATATGTGGATAAAATTGAATGATTCAATAATTTAAAAAGAAGATAAAATTTCACATCCATTCACGATATAGCATCAGAATTAGGATGGCAATTAACAGCTGCATCCAACAGGATGTCAACAGCTCGCCAAATTATAGAGTTGACGCACCACAATATATCTAAATCTAAAATATGTTTGTAAAATATGTATTTTCTTCCCTAAGAATATATGACTGCGATCTGGCCTAGAGCCTATTTGTAGTCATTATAATTAAATAAATAAAATCTACCTACTTTTTTTGTCATTCCATGGAAAGCAATCCGTTACAATAATAGTGATTGAATCGATAGCAGAAGATCATTTTTGGTTCTTCGACCGAAATTCCTAATTTCGCATACAACAGGAAGCCTTATCAAATCTCTGTACCGATTCAACATACAGAAATGTGAATAATAGTGCAAGTCTGCGAATAAAAGAAAAGGTCCGACGTTTTCTTTCCCTCCTCCTGCCAGCATTTAGGTTCCATCATCTGATGAGAAATCTTCATTTGTCTCTTGGCACAGAATAAAGGAAAAGATAACTTTGTTTCATTCTTGTCCTTGGGAGTGTAAATATGAAAGTTCCTAAGGAATGAGTGACGATTATATATGATCTTCGCAATGTCAATAATTTTGGCCACTCCTCATTGCTGTGAAAAGTGTTTTTAATAGCTTTAGAATTTTTATGAGGAGCCTACTAGCCCAGGAAAGGACAATCTACCTCCATCTTGCTTAATTGCTTAATATACCCAAAACCTTTTGCAACTGACGGTAGAGGATCCAACCGACCATCGGGTTTACATCTAAAATTCCAATTTTCCAGACCTTGAAGTAGTTCCTTGAAATGTCCAAGCAACAAAATTGCAAATGTAGAGGGATTGGTGTCTTATTATACTTTCAAATGCGGGAAATCCGGAAGAAAGGCCACAGTTACGAAAGCAAGAGGTGCCTTCTCCAGAAGCTAAAAAATAGAATCTGTCGGAGGATTAATTCTCAAATGAAGAAAAGTGAGAGAGTGAGTCGACGGATTCACAATTTTATATTCGACGTCAAACTCTTTTGACTCGAAGTTGTATTTTACGAAAAATCGTTCCTCCCAACTCATATTTAATTTTTCTCGAAGGTTTTATTATAACTATGAAGCGGATCCCTCTCACCTGACTGACTTCATGGCAATTCATTCAATATATTTATACACACCTTCGTTGAAACACTATTAAAATGAAGGAATGGAAAATAACAATGTCGCTGGATAATATCTTCACAGGATGAAAACCCCACAAAGTAGTTGGGGGAATATACATTCAAAATAGTGGATGCAATTGAGAAAAATATGTGAATGTAATGCTATTTTTTAATTATAAGTGATTTAATTATGATACTTAATTCATCATGAAGATTATGTTGAATGCGATTTTTCGAAATGTTTTACTTTTTAGACAATAATCTTCGATAAAATTGTCCTTCGCCACGCAAATCATAAACTGACAAGATAAGAAAGTGAATTTGTGAGGAAAATATTTGTTGCCTTCACAACTAGGACGAACCTATTCTTTATATTAAATATTAAATGAAAATTACTCGAAATTGTGAATCATCGACTCCGTAATTTACTAATCTCACAAATTTATGGAATTCAATTAATGGAATACTCAAACAATTACCCTTTTATGGATAACTAGCATTTCACATAAAAGGTATTAAAAGGTGTTAAAAGAAGCTTTCCGATATTCGAAGCCATCGCTGCACGAAGACTTTGCAGCCCGAGATAAGAGATTCAATTCCAAAGTTAACTATTAAATATCAGAAGGTGTTGTTGCTTTAGTTTTTAGATTTACTATCCAAGGTTGGACTAAAAAGAGGGCGAAAAAATAGGGCTGTCCAAATGTGATACTTTTCGGTTGTTATATTTTACCTCGACGGAAGTTACACGGTTGCCTTAATCTCAAACTGCTCGATGAATCAGTCGTCAACGGAGATAAGGCTCAAATGCAATCAAATGAGTTGACAAAAATCGACTCCAGAAGTAATTTATGAGAATGTTCTTCCATTTTAAACGTTGGTATTTCCTTCTAAATAAGGTTTTCTTAGCTCCCAACCGTGCGACAGTTCGATTTTAGCAGTACATTTATGTAAACCTAAAAATATAAATGCGTTTAATTCACTTAGGTTTTCGCGTCGCGCTCTCGATTGAAATTGGTTGAATTATCTTTTTCCGCAAACGATACAAAGACAATAACCGACTCATGGTCGGTATTTTTAATTATAAATTATACGAAACCGCTAATCAATGAGCAGTATCATTTTATATGCCTCCAAATGAATCGCTATTTAAAGAATGTTGACTATGGTATCTCACTTAGACTAATTGACTAACTTACACATTTCCTCAGAAATAATGTTACAATCATGTCAACATGCTTTCCGATGTCAGATGTTTCAGATGGCTTTAATTGGTCCCTTTTTCGGAATAGTATAAGGTGCGCTAATTTGAAATTATTTAGGTGGTTTGGTGTTTCACACCCCCTGCCATACGCCTCAGTGCGGCTGGCGGGATGTTAATGTAAATGTAAATATAAATTAGGAGATTATCAAGGTGATGGGAATAAGGCTAAAAATGAAAACAAAACTGGATGTATCCTTCATATTACAATAAGTAAATAAAAATGAATGTTTTTTTTCTAATTTTCTTCTTAGAAATCAGTTCCGAGTATTATCTCGCATAAATAATCTGCTGTCGACAACTCCAAGCTGTTTCGCATCGAATGAGATGTGGTAGAGAAAATGTTTTAACATCTAAGACTTATATTCCGAAGATCCGCCGTTTATTGATACTTTGAGGGATTGGTTTGAAAATGTTTCGATTTCACGTATGAATAATGTAATGGAAGTCCGCAATTCTGCCTGTAATCCAAATTTTACGATGCGATTGGAAAAAAGCAAAATAAATGTAAGCTTTCACGGATAAATATTATTTTCCTAAATCAGATTCTTTCCATAAGCTAACCTTTTCGTATCGAATAAGGCAAATACGCGTCGAAGGGGAGAAAAGGCATTTTCTGAGTAGGGACGCCGTACAAGTCGGCGGGAATGCTAATAATGAGGATTTTCGATACTGTTACATATGATGGAGTGTAATAGAATGACTCATTCCTAATTCTACCGAACCTATTAGAAAAGCTTATGCGAATATATATTTTAGTAGGACCCATGGCAGAAAATAATTGAAAGGGACCTGAGATTCATTACAAAATGTACTGAACTCGCGAAATGTTTCCTAATCCAAAAATATTTTGATAAAAATATATATTTTAAAAACGTCGAAAAGTCATTGAACGGTGAGTGTAGAATCCGTTGGATAAGTCGCCACATGTGTCTCGAATTACGTGAAGTTCCCTTCAAACGAACATTCAAGGATGAATGCCGACTTATACTGCTTCCAGTCTACGGAGAGAATAGCAATCCTTAACGATGAGTTCCAACAGTGTTCCGTAATTACGGTTGTTAAAAAGCTAAGTTTTTCAATTGAGCTCTCTGGGCGAAATTTGTTTCCGCGCTTAAATATGAATTAATTATTTACTAAAATCTTCCTTCAGAATTTCCCGCTTACCTACTTTTCAAAAACTTCAGTTATAACACGAGTCATACAAGTTTTTAAAATTAATTAATAGATACGCGAGGAAAATGCTGACTTTCATGAAACCGCACTCTGCAGCCATTTCACTTTTCTCATTCGGAGGCCGAGTTTACATTTTAGATATATACCCTGCGATCCACCAGAGGCGTATGGCAGGGGGTGTAATATACCACCATTATTCATTCATCTCTAATAGCCTGGGCAAAAAACGACCAAAAGTAATTATCCGTCCTTGCGATTACTTCCCTATAACGCTTCGTCGATGCCTCTCGGAGATCGCGTTCGCTCCTTACTGGCACTGACATTTCACTTACTTCGTCTATAAATTCCGAACGAATTAACTTTTCGAAAGGTTTTCGGCGATATTCAGATCTTCACATCTGCAGTGAATTCCAACCCAGGGACTCAATCATTGCCGTAACGCCGCTATCAAACCTGAAATCCCCGCAAACGAATCAGCTGCTCTACGCTGGACCATCTCTAAATCTGAGACTAAACCTACTTCGTGTGGGTCCCAAACCGCACAGCAGTATTCTAGACTTGGACGAATAAGAGAAAAGTAAGCAATTTCTTTGACTCTCCATGAGCATCCTCTCAACGTTCTACCAGTTAATCTTTACATTCAATTCGCTTTGTCTATCGCATCTCGAATTTGTTCTTTAAAAGATAATTTACTGCTAAACGTGACTCCACGGTATTTGCTGTCGTGCACTAACTCTAATGGATGCACTGGAACTTGTTACTGCGCGGGAATTATGTTTGTGGAGCGCGTAATTCTCATGGCAACGCATTTATTTATATTTAAACGTCTATAAGTTGTCTATAATTCCCATGAATCCCACGAATGAAGTGCCCGGGATTAAACGCTAGCTGTTTGCAGAAACCGCTAATATGCCAAAATTAGATTAATTAATGTTAGCAGTTAAACAATTATATTTGTAAATAAATAATAATTGATTCTCCGGCAGCATGTAGTCTCAATACTATCTGCGGGGATGTTAAAAGTCTATCCTATCTATAGCTGTTAGTAATAATCTCATGTAAATATTTAATCGGAGATTTAATTTAAATAAATATAATACGTAATATAGATTAGACGATGAATGCATCGATAAAAATACATAAGTTAAAACAATCACGAAGTCAAAAAATGGGAATATTAATCCTGTGAGCGTTTTCTACAATCGAAGCACATCCTTCGTGTATTCTGTGCACATCAATTGCAATGATGCAATGAAAGAGGCTTTCCTCGCCTTTAAGAGAATAATATTGATGAAGACGGAGGTCACTGCGCTTATCGCTCAGATTCTTATTTACTCTCGACAAGGTCTCACACACGCAAGAGGCACTCAATGGTGATGTTAAATCAAGAAAGATATGCTTCCGATGTTTATTTTAGTCAATGCACTCAGAAATTATAACTGTAATCTAAATGCTTCCAGAAGTTTTAAAATTATTTCCCAGTGTGAACGAAATCTCATTTAATTAAGTACTTTTATCTAGCAAACCAATGATAAGAATCGTGTATCAATAACTATCTATTTTTGTATTACCCACGATCTCTGATCTAAGATATTACTTCAGGAGGGAAGTAAACTAAACATATAGAAGGAAGGAAGGAGGAAATGTAAAAAGAATTGATAATATAATCAATTTGAGTTGGTTGGATATCGTGCGAAGCCATGAAAAAGTTCTAAGTTACAACTACACAGTTATATATATATAAATTCCACAAAGTTTATTCGACGACCGGTTACGGCCGAAATATGAATTAATGGTATAGATACGCTTCTAGTTATATCACATAAGAAATTAAACATTTTTTAAAAAGTCTTTGCTGTTAGGAGGGTTGGCAAGATGGAGAGTTGAGGAAGGAAGTAAAGGTGCTTTTCTTTAGGTCAAGGAGTGGAAGTCGAAATTGTTCACTAAGTGCTTCGTGGAATAATTTCCATAGTTTCCCCCTTTCTGTAGTGAGTTCGAAGGCTCTTTCCGCAGGTGGTCGTATTCCTAAATCCCCAGGAGGCGGTGCTCAGCAACTCTACTCCCCTGATCGGGACGACATATTCCCCTTCACATTTATCACAATGGAGGGAGTAGATACCTGCAAGTAGAGACACCTCTTTCAACTCCGGAGGAACCCCCATGGGGAGTGGATCTCTTTTCAAACAGTTTTCAACGAAAAGCTTATTCAAAAGCTGAGTGCCTATGCGATCGACGAAAAAGTGGACAGATAAACAAAATGTTTTCAAGAAATAGATCTCACGCGATTTTTAGATTTTAGATTTAGATATATACCCTGCGAACCGCCAGAGACGTATGGCAGGGGGTGTAATGCACCACCAGCATTCATTCCTCCCTGTTAGCATCTCTAATAGCCTGGGGAAAAATTACCAAAAGTAATTATCCGTCCTTGCAATTACTTCCCTATAACGTTTCGTCGATGCCTCTCGGAGATCGCGTTCGTCCCTTACTGGCACTAACATTTCACTTACTTCGTCTATGATGATGGTGTTATTACACTCCCTGCCACTGGTGGCTCGCGGGGTACATATCTAAATTTAAAGTATAATTCTAAAATCCGCCACAGATCCCCAATGGGATCGGGGCTCACGGGCTGGTAAAGAAATTTCGAAATCGTGTGTCTTTATATTGCGATGCAGTTATGCTATATTATGCCCTCATTCGATGGAAACCACGGTCCTTATTTCCTTTGAGATAAGAAACGGAGACTTAAAGCAAGCTTCATTTCAATCTTTCTTTCTACAGAAATATAAGTTGAGGAGTTGAATTCACCGGCAGTTGCGCGGATTTGCTCTAATCTCTTTTTATCTAATTAGCATTATCTCATCCAAATTCCTCGTAACACGTTATGGAGAAATGGATAACTAGGAGAGACAAAGCTTAGATTCAATCTCTCCCATGGAAAAGAGACTTCTTAACGATGAGATAACTGTGGCCTTCTAAGTAAACAAAATTCAACGATGTATAATATTATGGGGAAAATCGACAACGGATATCAGATGAGAAAAGAAAAATAATTGAATAGAAAGAGCTTTTTTTACGTTTAAGCCAAAAGTGGTACTTATCGAAGACCTTTCGCTCATTAAGTATCACCAATCAATGAAATAGGAGGCCTTGAAAATGTAATACGCTTTACACTCGACTGTTGTTCTTGCGTAAATGAAAGAATTTCTGAGAAGGAGAAGAGAGAAGACCTGCAGTTCGTCTTTACGTCACTTCCGCGACTCAAATCCACTTAGAAATCGCGCCATCGCCGTAACATGCTTACGAACAAACATTCTGTATTGAAATGCAGAATCTGGAAGATAACTACTCATTTATAAACGAAAATATTTAGAAAGACTCCCTTCAAGCTATTTTCTAAAAATGACTAACATTTGACGATCTGAAATGTGGCTCATTATCATATCCCGATTTTTTCAGTCCCCGTCATTGTCATGCAGTTCCATTCATGATAAACCCTTGGTCTCTTCTTTCCGGATGGTATAAGGTGCGCTAACATGAAAATTATTCGGGTAAATTGGTGTTTCACAACAGGGCCGTGCGCAGGATTTGCTCGTGGGAGGGGTTTTTCAGTCAGGTGCTCTCTGGTAGCGGGTGCTTTTAGGCTCTTTTGCTCGTGAAACTCGATTTCTGATTAGCGCGAAAGTGTGACTCACCGAGGCGAAAGAAGTAGTCCTGACGGACATTAACATGAAAATTGAAAGAGGCACTAAATTTTGGACGAAAAAGTTTACTAAATGAAACATTAAATAAAATAATTTTATTTTATCCTATCTTCAATTCATCATTCGTGGAACTTTTTGTAGGAAGGATCCTCATGGGGGGGTTCGAACCCCCAAAACCCCCCCGTGCGCACGGGCCTGTTTCACACCCACTGCTATACGCCTTATGGCGGGTTATTGATGTAGATGCAAACACATGTGGGCCGTCTGGACGTCGTAGCAATCGTGAAAATCTTTAAATAATCAATTTTAGGAACAGAATGTCAAAATTCGCCCAATCTAATAATTCTCTGGATGAATATGAACGTTTTATACACATTCCTATATCTTTGTCTGGATTCCAGCTAAGGCTTCGCTGTACCCATCAATTCGGGAAAAATTAGCATAAAATTATTTCATAGTAATTACATCCTCTTTATAAAACATAGCAAGTAAATTGCAAAGAATAGTACTCAAAACGTATTTCGAATGCGATGCATTCTTCACCAAGAGAAATTGTCTAATTCCTATTCAAATTATCTATTCCTTTCTTTTTATCGATATGTACTCAACAAAATTCCCTGTTTTGCTTTCTATGGACGAAAAACAATTCGAAATTGGAGCTAATTATTCACACAAACCCTAATAATTCCAGTTAGCAAAGTACCTGAGTTTTCCTCATTATCTTAATACCTCCAATCGAAAACGGGGCCATAAAATATAAGCCTATATTCTGTTTTCGAAATCCTCGCTTTTAGGTAGAGTACACACTGTTTATGATAACGTCATGGAGATCAACAGCTGATGCTCATATGTTTGCCTTTCTATTTAATTAGTGAAAACTGCGACTCGTATTTTCCACAAGATCTAAAACCAACGACCAATCTCAATAAACTCAGATTGATTACAATTATTCTATTGATTCAATAGCAACACTCCATCTTAATGTTTTAGTTATATTTTCATACATAATTGACTAGGGGAGAATTTTTGTAGCCAATATAATGAATTTTGATGATTTTTATTTTTTATTAATTATTCGTATTACTGCTATGCGAGCGAGCTTCCTTTATCGACCATACATTTTTAATTGCCCTTAAAAAGATGTAGTTATGTAAGTGACTTGAGAATTCAGGACCTAACTTCATTTTTCAGGTTTCAGATTTCAGGTCCGACAGCAGTGTTACGGCTATGACAGAGTCCCTCGGTTGGAAATGGCACCAGGTGAGAAAATCTGATTACCGACGGAAGCTTTTCGAAAGGCTCATCGATTCCGAACTTAAATCGAAGTAAATGAAATTTCAGTGCCATTAAAGAACTGACGTGATCTCCGAGAAGCATCGACAAAACGTAAAAGGGAAGTAATTGCAAAAACAGATAATTTTTTGGACGTTTTTTCCAGACTATTAGAGGGGCTGATAGGGAGGGTTGGGTAATAATTGCACCCCCTGTCACACGCCTTTGGTGACTCGCAGGGGTATATATCTAAATTTCAAAGAACGCTGTACAGCTTCATAACTGTAAGGGAATGACGAAGTATTTCGTAAACTTCATTACATAAAGCCTCCGAATCCTCGCATGTTTTCCTATTCTCCACTCAATTCTTACTTCCCCCTACATCGATGTCTCATCGACCACTAATCCTCTCCATTGGCATAGTCGCTCAGTGTATTCCGTGAGATAGGTCAAACGAATCTCCCGAGCATGCGTGTACTACGAGATTCCCACTGTCAGTGAACGCGGTTTTCGCAGCAAGACGGCGAAAAGATTTCGCGAGATTATAGCGGTAACAAATGGCTTTTCGGATAGTACAAGAGGTTCTTATATGAAAATTATTTAGATAGTTTGGTGTTTCACACTCCCTGCCATATTTAGATTTAGATATATACCCCGCGAGCCGCCAGAGGCGTATGGCAGGGGGTGTAATACACCACCATTATTCATTCCTACCTATTAGAATCTCTAATAGCTTGGGGAAAAAACGACCAAAAGTAATTATCCGTCCTTGCGATTACTTCCCTATAACGCTTCGTCGATGCCTCTCGGAGATCGCGTTCGCTCCTTACTGGCACTAACATTTCACTTTAACACACATAACACATTAACATATGCCTTATGGCAGCTCGTGGTGTATTAAATTAAATGTAAATGTACTTCAGCCGCGATATGTTCATAAGCATTTCTTTTAGTTGCATCATTTTCGGGAAATTTGAATTTGCGCGAAGAATCTTTCCTAATCATTTTCCCCATGCCATACGCCTCCGTCGGCTCGCGGGGTATTGATCTGAAATCATTAAGAAAGCCCAAATAAATGTTTAGCGATATCTATTTAATCCAGAGATCCGAGCATTTGATGGGGAACTTGAAAGGCTGCGATGGACTCCCTCGTTAATCATGTCAAGTTAATGGAGCGTTCATGGGTTAATTAAGAGATTTAAAGCTATTTTTGTACGTTTTCGATGTTAAACTATTTGAATTTAGGCAACTGCGGCCACTTAGTGTCATCATCACTTAGTAGCGGCCTAACGTAAATCCAAACGCTTTGTGTGGTCTTCCGACACAAATAGGTTCCCTAACCTCTGGTTGTCCAGTACCTTGGCTCGCTTTCCAAATTCAGGTCGCTGGGAAACTGAATACATTCAGCACTTGCGTTATTCAAGTTATTAAGTACAGTACTAAGTGCATTAACATGCACCGCTGTACATTCCTCGTAAACGTCATCCAATTACAACTCCTAGGAAATGAAAGTACGCAGCCGAAATTTAACGAAAACCGACTTCTCGGTAAGTCCTTTTTCTAGTGGAGTCTCCTACGTAACTCTCTTCGAGGGCTTCTTCGAGAAATTTCCAAATCCTCTTTCGCTTCCATTCGTCTCCTTCATTGAATGCGAGAGGTCTTAACTCGATTACCGGCTGATGCAAGCGCTCATTCAAAAGGAGGGCCATTCTTACGGTCGATTCCTTGATTGGGCTTCCGAATTTCTTTAGGAAGGCCACTTTTCAATCGGAAAGTTGACCTTTAACCTTCAACTACTGCGTTATTTTGTCTATTTCAACTTGCTGTGTAATTAGTTTTGGCTATTTCATAAATTTGTCAGAATTAGATAATATTCAGATGTAAAATAATCGATTTTCTGATGCATACCATTAGATTTAGATTTAGATTTAGATATATACCCCGCTAGCCGCCAGAGGCGTATGGCAGGGGGTGTAATACAACACCATTATTCGTTCATCCCTATTAGCATCTCTAATAGCCTGGGGAAAAACGACCAAAAGTAATTATCCGTCCTTGCGATTACTTCCCTATAACGCTTTGTCGATGCCTCTCGGAGATCACGTTCGCTCCTTACTGGCACTAACATTTCACTTACTTCGCCTATAAATTCTGAAAGAATGAACTTTTCGAAAGGTTTCCGACGATATTCAGATCTTCCTATCCGTAGTGAACTCCTATGTTCCTCCCTATACTATAATATAGGGAGGCACCTCCGATTCAGCCTTGGTGAAAGACTTGAAAACTGGACGGTCTCGACTGAAGAAAGTGATTTATGAATACATTCCAATTTTGATGTAGAGGTGTATGTTTTGTGATATGCAATTCTAGAAGTATGGCAATGTCATAAATCAAGAATTAACCAGTACTGAAGATAGCTGTAGTACTACGTTGCAGTGTAAGGCGTGAATGAGAATGAGTAATTGAAACGAATGGTTTATATATAATTCTGTGATCCATCGCGAACGATGCAGTATTTTTTTTAAATAAGTAAATTTTCCTAAATAATCCATTTGGAAAATCGAGTAGTACACATAAACGAATTTTTCATATTTAGTAAATGGGTGGGAAATAACTCGACAAAATTCCACTTCTTAAAAATTTTTAATATCTGCGACAGGTTAGATTTTTTAGATTTAGATATATACCCCGCGAGCCGCCAGAGGCGTATGGCAGGGGAGTTTCGGACGCTAGTCCATTATCAAGCACAAGAGTTAATCAGGAGTGCAGATAGACATACAAAGAGTACAAAACCAAGGCACCAATCAGATTAACTGTTATCGATAGTGGAAGCGGTGTTAGGGGGAGGAGAAAGGGGAAGCAGGTTAACAATGGACAGCTGGGGAGAATAATTAGGGAAAAGATGAATGTCCGAAACCGGTCGCAGATATTAAAAATTTTTAAACAGTACAATATTGTTAAGTTATTTCCCGCCCATTTACTAGGATGGATTTCCACACAGTTAAAACTTACCTGATTGATTTAATTTTTCGTATTTCTTAAGAAAATAATGTTCAAATTTCGCCAATTACGTGCATAGTCTTGAGAATAAGAAACACTTGCGTAACGAAGTCGTAATCATGCCAAATATTCGTCTGATGGTAACCAGAAAGTAGTCGCGTAAGGATGAGCGGTTGTTTCTGTAAATATGTTTTCCTTTCCCTCTGTTTTACTGTCGATACAGCGTATCTCTTCTTCTTACAGGGCTTCTCATAATCCTAGCGTACCCATTGGGACCGACCGTCCAGTTCAATATACTATATTTACTGGTACTCCATACCCCGCATAATAAGAAGCAGGAAATTTATAACCTATTTAAGAAAAACCATCGACCTTTCAGAGTATTCATGCTGCTTTACATGACTAAATTTCTGTCGTTAATTCTGACTATTCGCTCGTAATTATATAAGGAATGTATTGATCAGCTTTTTCATTAAATTTAGAAAATATCGGTGCTGACTAGTAAATACAAGCCGCTGAAATGCGAGTCAAGATTTAAGATCGGTAAGATATTTTATCAAAGTAAACTTTAAAGGATTACTTTTATTATTTCTTACACACATTCCACATTTTCGAAATCCATTAAACAGCATTTGATTAAATGGAGTGAAGATATTGCCAACAGAAAAACATCATCAAAGAAGTAAGGAGCGAACGCGATCTCCGACAGGCATCGACGAAGCGTTATAGGGAAGTAATCGCAAGGACGGATAATTACTTTTGGTCTTTTTTTCCCCAGGCTATTAGAGATTCTAATAGTAAGGAATGAATAATGGTGTTGCATGCCATTATTCCGAAGATAAATATCCTCAGCTTTGTGAGAAACTCAATCTTCCCCTTCTTTAGTCTAGGAAAAAGGCTGCTGATGTCCTTTTCTTAAAAAACTCTTAACAGACAAGACTGACCAACTAACCAATCTCTGTGGTGTGTCCATGCCACAACGCAGGTTAAGGTGCACACCTGTGTTCAATGAACTTCACTGCAGAGTTAACCCCTTCAAGTTTTCGCTGATCCCACGAATCGTGAGGGAAGCAAACTTATTTGTTTCCAGAACGAACGCAGACTTTTTCTGCGATTCAATATCACAGATCCGCAGGAATCTCATCAAATCATTACCCTAATTACAAGTTATTTTCTCCTCCTTCTATTTTGTTCTCTCAGCCGTTTCCTACTTCCCCATCATTTCATCTTCTTTATCATTATGTTCTTCTCATCTTTTTTCACATTTTCTCACTGTTTATAGTGCTTATTATTAATTTATTGTTCTTATAATACAACACATCTATGTGGGAATTTAACCTGTATGTGTTAAATAAATTATTATTATTATTATACGCCCCCTGCCATACGCCTCTCTCGGCTTGCAGGGTATATATCTAAATCTAAAATCAGGCTGTAAACGAATGAATAGTTCTGGTAATAGATCAGCCAACATTTCACTTGTTTCGAACATCATCAGTTCTTCCCCTCGTGTATTGGTGACTTCAACGGCCGAATTCCGGTCTGGCGTCGATGAAAGCTCAAGCAACGGATCGCTCCTTATTATCCTTCAATTCATGGCCTCGAAATGCTCTGCTGTGTATTTCGCCGCTTCCCGCGAAGAGGGAGAGCGAACGCGAGGAAATCAAGTAACGAGGGAGCAACACCTATTATAAAGATCTTTCTGAAGCATCTCAGATAAGTCGTGCCCTCAACTCGTCGGCGATTGTTAATGCTTTCTTTCTGCCTTTCTCTCGCTGTGAATATTTGGGCTCATTGCTGCCATTGAGAGATCATTGCAGATTTCTATTTTAGCTGAACATTCGTATCCGACGCGAATGTTGGCTTATCTCACCGACCATGATCATGCAAACAGTAATAGATGTACCACGCAATTAACTTTTGCTGCGGAGTTCAAAAATATTTAAGATTTTCTAGACGAACTACTTTAAATAATATGGTACCAATTAAGAAAGACAAGAACGAAGGGTTTCTGAAAAAGGTCAGGAACTGCCCCTTTTGGCAGTAAAAATCGCCACGACTATTTATCCCTCGATACGCCGCATGACTATCAGTTATAACTATAACTGTATACCTCAAAGGAGCATACCTTTGCTTCATTCAAGCTGCTCTTTATTTCAGAGCACTCCGACATATTCTAGAATTAATCGATCATCTCCATTAGTCCCTCGCGAATCGTATCACCGCTATAGCTTGTGAAAGTGTGTTGCAAATTTAAAATGAAAATCAAGTCAATCAGAAGCTTTAAAAAGATGCCCAATAGTTGAACCGAAAAAGTTTGCGTTTTAGATTTAGATATGTACCCCGCGAGCCGCCAGAGGCGTATGGCAGGGGGAAAGGTTTTCAGCCAGCTTCGGCGAAAGTCTTCAATGAGAATATTTTCCGAGATAAGAGTTCTAAGGAAAAAGACATTAATCGAGACATATGAAGTTCACATTGATTTTTTCGAGTGAAGGTAATAAAAAAGTCTTCAAATTATATAAGAGGTGAGTGGTGTGGAAACACAAGCCTCACACAAATTACAATCAACACACTATTAAATTCTGCCTTTTCTCTTTAAAATCATAATATTCATTAATCAACCTCATTATCCTATACCTACTTTTTGATGTGAAAGTATCTCATTGTTGCTACGTTTTCGTTGTTAATAAAAAATCGGGAAGGCAAACAGAATTCTCTCATTGATCACTTCTATCCAATCCAATTATTCATTCCAGTTATTAAATATTCCAGTCTATTGATTCATCTTTGAAGCACCCAATGAAAATGTCACCTTACACAATTAATGCTTTAGTCCACTGTTAAAAGAACATTTTTCCATCAAAAGAACAATTGTATCGTTTAGTAACAAGCAGAGTTTATCTGCAAGCGAGGAAAATATCGTAACAATCAAAACATCTAGGATGCTGCTGCTTATTTATGATTAACTTTAAGAGTATTTCTTTGACAGTTTCTCAGCGTAATTTACTATTTGGTACCCAATATGAAATCGCACTTCTGCTAACATAGAAGTTTTATGAACAAAATGTCTCCGCTATTCACCAGAATTGGAAGTGGCAGCATATAAATATCGCAAATTTAATTCTTTTTCTTGAATAATATTCTCAGTATCGTTGTACAAGGATAGATATTTCTGTGAAGGTACCACTTAATATGCAATGACACGCTGAACTTGCTGTGACTCACAAGGAAACAAACCAAAATAAGGGCATTGTGGGAGCTATGAAAATATTGAAGAATTTGAATACGAGAATGAAAGTGCAAATAAATAGATACGCTAATGTTATTTAAAAGACTTAAAGATGTGTATTTTGAATCAGGATGTATTATATAATTATTCATTTTCATTTTGTTGTATAGATTTATATAGTTTTATTTTTAAATATTTTTTATAGACTTGTATTTTATTTTGTGGTATTATTTGATTATTTTATGGTATGTCATATGTAATGTAAATGTTTTTGGTTAAATGGAAGATGGGACTAAAAATTCCCAATTTCGCCAAATAAAGTCCTTTGTATGTATGTATGTATGTTATTATACAGCCAAATGATTTAAAACGGATTCCAGAGTAAAGTAAAGTATTAAAATAATAAATAGAAGCTAGATAGGAATCAAAACAGAAGAGGTGGTCGTAAGAAGGAGCAAGCGAGAAGGAAAAACAGAAAGAGTTTATTAGAAGGAAAACGGCAGAATGTTCATAAAATGATTGCGTCAGCATCATCACATTCTTCAGACGGTTTTAATGTAAGAAAACCAGGGCTATGAATAATTCAAAAGGAAAAAGTGGCTGAGCAAGATTGACACAATTTTCGTTCCTTAATGAAATCGCTTTTCTTCTCTCGGATCTTACTTCAACTGTATTTTGGTACGTGTTTCAAAAACATTCTTTGGGAACCTTTGTCAAATAACTTGCATAATAACCATTAATTGGTCCTGTAATGATTGAATATGTTCTAACGAATAAGCTTCACGTTTTAATTGAGTTTTATATTACAGTTTATTTTAACGAACTTATCTTGTTTCCGACGTTCCAAAAGAGAACAAATAAAAAATAACGAAGAAAGATTGATCTACTTGAAGAAGTAAATGTGGTCGTCCTTTAAAGTTTCCACCTCGTGGAATTACAACATACACCAATAGATAGTATAAATATGACAATTTCAATAGTTAAATAAAAAATCGGCCTAACAGCACTACCGTTGGTCTACATCCTGAAATAGGGGTTTTGTTCTTCCACCGATTGTGTTTGAAAATTGATTGATCAACAGTTGAATTGCACAACTTACAACAAAGGACGGAGCAATTCCCGAATACGAAATTAGCTTTTCTTATTTTCATAGAATATAAGATACATAGAATTTTTCATCGGTTGAAAGAAAATGACTGTGAGTGAATGAATGAAACAACATGACTGCGTCGTTGTGTTTGCTTTCAACTTATTATTGATAAGTTCCATTATAAAGCGCCAGAAGTCATTAATTAAAATGTTTCAGTTACCACCCTTTTCTAATTTGGTATTTAATGATCGGTTGAATTCTTCAGATGTTTCTTCAAAACATCTTCTGTAATATTACCTCCAATAACTCTCAACCTTTAAATAGTAACCGTTTTTTTATAATTAATAAGAGTTTCCAAAACCCATTGTGGAATCCAAAAGTGTTTCACGAGGACCCTCTGTCTCGCTTTAGTAAAATCAAGTTCAATTTTCTGTTCTTTACTTCATACCCTAAACAAATAAAATTAAACATTATCTTGAGACGGATTCCAATGAAACCATCTAGAGATATTGTAAGGCCAAACATTTGGAGACACAGTAACGTATCTTCTTCGTATTCTCCGTTACAAGTCATTTCTCTTCGAGGAATCCGACTTTTTGGTGCGAAATGAACTCTTGTTGTGAAGATGGAGGTAAACAAGCCACCACGGACACTCAAAAGGTGGAATCCGATAAAAGGATTGCGACGGAGGAGAAGAAAGAAGGACGAGGAAGTAAGAATGAATAAAAATAGCGAATGAAATAATAAAATTACGGAGATTTCCAACATGTGGTCTGACGTAAGAATCACGCCATTTCACCTCTGGAAATGGTTGCATTTAAAAGGGACAGGGTATTTCCGCAATTTTGTTGTTAACAATCATTTGAATTACGGTCTGACTTCCATAAAAAAGATTGCGATTTCATACGAGAAAATGCAGTCCGACAGTAATTTCGTCGTCACCAATTTTTCTCGACTTTAATTGCTCAAGAGAATCGAAGCAGCTGATCCCGGCGATATTTGGTGGAAATATTCAAACTTAATCACAATCAAACGATGAGAAAAATTCGACAGCGTCCGCATTTTTTATTGTCTTCTGGACGTTGTATAAAGGGTTGGAATAACAAAAAACCTGGTCAGTTATTTTTTAGCAGTAGATTTGAAACTTCGCCTAGTTATTCCTAATAAGTGCTAAACAATCCAAGGCAATGAGCGGATGCGAGAATTTGTCAGCACAGCGCTGGAGTGCCGTAGACTCAATTCCTAAACATCGACATTAAAGGTCGACTTGCCGGATGAGAATATTTTTCGGTTAATGGTAGCTAAGCGGGGTTTTTACCGTTCGTTTTTTTCTAATTGGAAATTTCGAGGGTCGCCATCCTAATCCGGACCATTACCTCCGCGGGAGCGCCCGGCCGCCAAAATAGGGAGGACCATAAAAAAACTGACCGCGTGAAATACGATTTAAAAAGTAATAAACAATTCAAATGAGCAACAATTTATTACCTTCGTCGTCTCACTCGTCCTTAGAGATATACAAGCGTCTTTTGATCGAAGTTCTACGATAAAAATTAAGATTTTTCGTGATTTTGCAAGGAATTACCCGTTTACAAACGGCAACGTTGCCGTTGGGTTGGGGTAGGGGGGGGGAGGGATTTCTTGCAAAAATCTAGAAATCATCCCCCCAACCCAACCCAACCCCCGATGAGATATTTAAAACACCCGCCTATCTGACTGAGCAAAGTTGCCGTTTATAAACGGGTAATTTCTTGCAAACTCACGAAAAATCTTAATTTTCATCGTAGAACGTCGATCAAAAGAAGCTTGTATATCTCTTAGGACGAGTGAGACACCGAAGATAATAAATTGTTGCTCATTTGAATTGTTTATTACTTTCTAAATCGTATTCCACCCGGTCAGTTTTTTTATGGTCCTCCCTGATTTGAAGGTCTGGAGCTCCCGAGCTGGAAAGTTCAGCTATGAGTCTGGATTAGCACGGCGACCCTCGACATTTCTACCTGGAAAAAACTAACGGTAAAAACCCCGCTTAGCTACCATTTACCTATTTTTCTTTGTCAATTCCATCAACCACGTCTTCAACCAATATAAAAGGTGAAAACGCCGCCATAATGTTTTTACTATTAAAATAAAACAACATTTCAGTGATTGATGCGTGACTGTTCAACTTCGTCACAGAGACATCGAAACTGGATTTTTCGACGGTGTGCCGTTTTCCGGTTTTGCCGGATCGCGCTTACGAAAAACCACAATTACCACCACTTTCTGCAAGCTTTTGTCTATTTTTGAGGTCGAAGGACGTCCATACCGTTGCTGCTCTTCAACTGACTCATTCCCACTTTTAAATCGCTCACACCTCTAGTAAACAGTACTTTAAGTCACAAAATTATGGCCATACACTGATTTTTATATTTCATGAGCTTTTTTGGCAGTTTTGGTAACTCAAAACAAAACGTAATGCAAATGCTCGAAATATATGATGCGCGACGCATTGCTTCTTAACCCTCGAGTACTCGCGTCTGGGTCGAATCGAACGTGAATTTTAAAATTCCACAACTTTTTATCAGTGCTTTTTTACTTCCTCTCTCTCATAGTGGCTGAGTTTTAGAATGTTCTGAACCGGTCATGCATTTTCGCCAAATCGGAAATGGAAGTTTAATTATTTAAACAAATTTTCCTTAGCGGTAGTGCCAGGTAGATGAAAGACCTTTACGTAAAATATTGCATTTTTGACCTTGTTTCCGCTTTAATGTTTAGAGATGTTATATAAATTTTATATAATTAACAATTATTATTATCGTATTAAATTTTATTTTATTTTTAAACAGTTTACTTTTTATACGCAATATTCCAAATCCATCAGCTATATACTCGGCGTCAGGGATATCGAATTTTTACAGAATATTTTTGCTATTTTTAAATATTTATTTGATTTCATTTTAATAACCATATATAAGACATCATCACTAATGAATCAAAAATTTATTCACTACATTTTGAGACAATTTTCCCCTTAGGAAGATGTCTGGTTGATTCCACCCAACGTGACTGTTTGGATGTACTGACGTGACAATTTGGAATGCGAGTACTCGAGGGTTAAGTCACAACTCCTTCAAACTTGACACTGCCAATATCAGGGGCTATCGGATTTAATCACTTCGAATGAATATGCGTCAGCAGATGTTGCTATAAAAATTCACTCATCGTTGTTCTTCAACACTTTCTGGTCCGAATTTAGAAAAAGTAGCAAAATAATTAATTTCTCTAGTAAAAGGTCTTTGAAGGTGTTATATAATACATCTTCAGCATATATTTAATTCGTTCAAACGTAATTAGAATCAAAATTTCCGATATTATTCCGAAAAGAATCAAGTTATACTTAGCGAAAACATTTAAAAAACATTTTCCGGGGCGACTGCTTAAAACCTTCAACATACAATGTTGCACGTTACAGAAAGAGTTTCAAAATTTTATACGTGAATATAGCTCACTTAGGCTACGGCCACACGCGTTTTTTCACGCAGATTTGCAGCGTGAAATCACGCTACAACAATGAGCAGCATCAAATGTAATGGGGTATGCCACAAGCAGCTTGTTTTTCTGCAGCTGGGGATTGTTGCCGGCGTCTTCAAAATCCCCCACCGGAAAATAGGCGGGGGTCTCTTTTTGCTGCTGCGTTTCACGCTTTTACCTGGCCACACGGGCGGGAAAAGACGCAGTGGGTTAGAAACGAAAAAAGCTGGCCAAAATTACGAAAGTGATTTTTTTAGTGCCGACTTTGAAACTTCGTATGGTCATTCTTGAGTAAATTCTGCATATAACTGCGAAATTATTTCCGTTGATTCTCCGCGCATTACAATTCTACAGGGGTCAAAGTTGACCTAATTTAGCGAAAATGCCTGTCTTCGATTTTTCGCGAAATTCTTCAAATTCAAACCGTTGCTGAACCCATTAAAAGAAAATCATCGGAAAAAAACCAACGTCACGTTATAGACCCGTACTATATCTTTCATAACCCTTAAAATTGATGATCGCAAACGAGTATTTACATACATTGTGTAACAACTTTATGTTGAGAGGGACTCGGAGACATATATACCACGTTATTCTTTGAAGCTCTCTGAATAGGAATATAAAATAAAATACGCCCTGCATCTTGGAATCCGCATAAGAAGGGTTTGACTCGGAGAAAATAGAGAAATTCCTAACCAATTTATGCAACTGCCTGACCTACCATGTTGAAAATGGTCTCCGATGGACCAAATTATAGGAAATACTTGATTTTCTTTTTGCTGCGTATACCTGCATTATGTGTATTTTACAGAGTATCTGTTGGCGTATAGCAGGGGGTGCATTTCCAGCTATTATAATTTCCTATTTGATTACTTCGATTATATCTTACTTGCGTAAAGAAAAATAATACACGTGACGTTGCCTATGGTTTTAAATTTAAATTGCTATGAAATTATTGCGTTTAAACCTCTAGTTTCACCTTATTGAGAATCATCGGGCGCTTCTGCTAGTTCATATACAATAGTCGGATTTTCTATTATGGATACCCGAGTTTGGAGTTGAATAAAAACTTAAGTAGAAATCCCACAGGAAAAGTAATTACACCAAAATTTTGCGTGTTTTATTTTGCGTTGTTCTACGTGGTCCAACAATTTTTATTACTATTACTTTTGGTACTAATTGAAGGACGAACGAAAAATGTGCCTGTTTTTTCGCGCTCTTTCACGGATTGCTCACTTTGAGCTTTTGTTTCTCATAAAGTATCACATCAATCAAAATAAAACCTTTAGATGACATTAAGAAACATATTAAAAATTAAAATATAAATATTCAGTGCCTTCTCATCGTTAGATAAAAAGTTGTTATCGATATTATAAAACAACTTTTTTTCAGTAATGGGTGGACGTAAAAGTTTAAAATTGGTCTTGTTATAAAGTTTTCAAATGGTAGCATCAACGATATCTAAAACTCAGCGATTTCTTTTATAAGAATTAATATTTATCGTTGCGGAAATCGACCCGAAATCAAGCACTTGAGCTAGAATACCGTTACAGCGGCCGAGCGACCGGCGTATTCGGGGGACGTCAGTTTGGGCGACCTACAGGCGATAGGGGTCTTCCACTGCGAGCGACTACCCGCTGCTTAGAGTGCGTGAAACGTAGAGCGACTCGTTTCGTCAAGGGAGACTATAGATTCGATAGCAGTGTGTCCGAAATGATCGAGGCCCTCAGCTGGGAATCTCTTAAGAAAAGAAGAACTTATTATAGGCAAAATGTATTCGAGAAATATTTAAACAGTGATTTACACGACGAAATACGCGACGTCGTGATCCCAACTCTCAACGAACGCGACAGCCAGACGACAAAAATATTTCGCGAGATCATAGCGAGAACAAATGGCCTTCATTGGTCCCTTTTCCAGATAGTATAAGGTGCGCTTATTTGAAAATTATTTAGGTAGTTTATTGTTTCACACCCCCTGCCATACGCCTTAGTGCGGCTCGTGGGGTACTAATGTAAATGTAATCGTAAAAAAAGAGAATGAAATGCTCTAATATGATAACTGCGGTGTAGACTAACACAAGTGAAATTACGAATGAAAAAAAGTAAAAGTTACCATAATAAAAAACCTAACGCGATAGGACTTTTCTGAATCAGCGACCCAAAGTTAGTTGAGAACAGCTATTAACATCTATGTTACCGAAAAAAGTAAAATTTGCCGGTCTGTGTTATTATTCTGCACAATTACATACGCAACTTCTCTAATATGAATTTACACCTTCTTATTCACCTATTAGTCCTCATATCCACCCAAAATAACCTATTATATAACAGGTTTCAATAAATACCTTGTACATACATGTACATATATCGTACAAGATGTTTTACGTATTCGGTTATAGTTTTATTCATTTATAGTCAGTCTCATTCTCCTGAGCTCTAGATACATGCCATTCCTGGCTTTTATCGTTGTCTAATCGGCGTTTGTTCTTCACCTTATTATGGTAGGATGGATGGATGAATAATAGTAGTGTATTACACCCCCTGCCAAACGCCTCTGGCGGCTCGCGGGGTATATATCTAAATCTAAAAATCTAAATCTAATAACCGGTAAAAGTGGCCCACCCACATGGACATTACAAATATTTGTGAGAATTTTACCCTGAAGTTTCGAAATTTCGACAAAAACATCATAACTGTCATAATTTTTTTCAGTTAAAACGGCAATAGGTTTGCGTAAAAATATTTCACTCGCAAAAAAACTGATGACCAAGCCTCAATATACCATTTATATGCCTTTAGAGGAGGCTGAGATGCCACCTAATTTTTTTGCAAATGACACTTCTACATAGGTTTTAAAGTTAAGGTAAACGTTTAGTTGGATCCTAATTTCAAGTTCAATGTAACAATTTTGTCATTTAACAAGCGTTTTCCAGATTAAATGTAGTTTAAGATAATTAGGTATCTTTTTCACACTGGTCTCACTCGGAGAGATGGCCAAATGCATGGATCCAGAAAACTTTTAATATTTTGGGTGATAATTTTTTAAAACAAAATTTGTTTTTATATTCATAATCAATAAATGTTATATATTATCACGCAGTTTCACGTTCTTCTTATCACTAAAGTCATTGTTATGAAGACATTTCCTTAGGCGGGGCATCTCTCTCGGAAACATCTTATATGAAAAACGCGTTACGTGTCTTGACGGGAAAACTGCATTGACATTTCGACGAAATTCCGACCGATTCAATAAAAGCGTATCAAGCCGTTAATTACATGAAAGAGACAGCAAATGCAGTCAACGAATAGCTTCAATCGGTATCCATGAAAATAAATAAATCGCTCATTTTGTTAAGGATTTCCTAAGGGGGCATTTGATGATTGAAACGGTGCAAATTGGCTATCGATATTGATTTCGTAAAAGAATCACCGAAAATAAGTGGTAGAATGAGGCGATCTGAGATTTCGATATTTTTTAGTTATAACTCACCTTATTCATAAGTTTACATGGACGTAAACCTGACCTAGATAAGTATGAGAATGAGAGGGTGCCGAATCATTACTTAAACCAAGAAGAACTGAAAAGTTAATTTTCTTTTCTGCGTGAAACCCTAAAAGAGTTTAAACGTCTTATTACGAATCGGTATTTGACGAATTTCCAATCATAGTTGTCTCGCGTCCATTCTCAAATGAGCGATTGCTTCAATTTCTAATGATTTCTCAGTGAGATTAAATTTGTTCCGATGATAGTTGGCATTACTATTGAGCGAAGGTTGACACGACCGCCTCGGGCTGCGCACAAACTGGGGCAACATTTTACACAGAAAAAGTGCTGACAGTTTTTTAATTATTTTATCGTTTTCATTCAATTCCATTCTGAAGGAGGTTAAGTTTTCGCTTTAAAAAATCGGAATACTTTTACCGATGGTCTTTCGTGACTTTTTTCCTCCACCGCATTCCCGTAACCACTGAAAGGACGCGGCATATGACGCCCTTGACCTGGTAATTCCTCTTGAGAGATCTTAAATATTACCACAGTTGATATATTCACAGCCGTGCAATAAAGTTCTCCACTGTGCGTAGATTGAGAAATAACATACGTTATGATAATTTAGGAAAAGCTTTTTTAAATATCGAGGCGACTTGTAGTTCAGCGGGGATGATTATATTATTCACACAATGAATTTCCTTCCATATCAAAATATATCTTATAAACAACAGGAAGAATTTCTTAAATAATCTTTCAGCATTCCGAATCATGACATGTATTTTTTAAATTTAAAAGATTTTTGCTGAATTTTAGAGAATACACCACTGAGAAAAGAAATTACTCTGAACAGAAAGCAACTTTTCCTAAAAGTTGCTGGTCTGACGATGAATTACGAGTTCTTGTTTACAGTGTGGACAGGAACATGCATCGATATGGCCCCGAATTTCCATGAAAGCAGTCTAGGGCATGAGCACCATTTTTTGTCACATGATATATACTTTTACGTATTCAGCATTAAAAAGAACCAAAATCGGATTCTCTCTCTATGAATAATATTTCGACAATGAGAAATTGACTGTCTCAGGCATCGACTTTGTGGAATTCTGGAACTGGTTTTATCATTCTTAATAAAAACATCACGTGAAGTTGGAATACGAACAATAAAATTATAATGAAAAATTGTAAGGCGATATAAAGGAATTTTTTTAATAGAGATTTATTTGATATTTATTTATCTCAGGACCAAATTAACACAAGAAAACACAAAATCGATTAATCATATCATTGATCAACGTAACTTCTTATGTCGCGTAAGCCAAAATATTAAAACAAACACCCTACTATCACCCCACTTCTTCTGCTATATATTAATATGTATTCCGATACTAAGCAGTGCCGCAGAAGTATCTAATGAAGTGCTCGATCTGCAAATCAGATTCGAGGAAACACTCGTTGCGGAGATGCTGCTTGTTGCGATCTGTTGCAATGCACATTTCAATGAGAATCAGGAAGTGCTAGTTCTCCGCTGCGCAATTCATCCTAGTTCCTCGCGGAAGTGGCCTTCGGTCCGGGACCTCAATTTTATCTCTCCCTTCGACAGCAACTACGATCATTGGGAAGATCACATTCTGTGCATTTCCACACCCCTCGGAGTCACGATTTAACACACAGGAGCAGTGTTTCCGGAAGAGTGCCTATTCCGGAATTAGATAACTTTTTCCGCTAAAACTTTCAACATAAATTCCTTTTCGGTTTATAAAGAAACTAATAATAAAAATATAGATACAGGGATTCGTAAAAAATAGCGATTACGCGTATTTTTGTAATGAGACAAACAGATTAAATGGATATATATTAATATCAAACTTATAAATCCCGGTTACCGCAAAACATTCGTCCAAATTTGAGTTCCTACGTCTTCTACGAATTTTACTGTGAAAAATCAATTTCAGTGGGATGTATGCACAATGCATATCATATGCTTTTATTTTTTTAATGCAGCTTCTGAAATACATGCAACCATTCAAATAATTCAAATGCATAATATTCTAGCGCTCATGGATGAGTGTATCTGTGGTACTTTCTACTCTTAAGTGGAATTCGGAGTTGCATATTATGGAATAGCACATGAATGTAGAGGATTAGGTAGGCCAATGTTGTGAATGGGTAATTCAAGAATGGAAAGATGAACTAATATCAGTTCCTACTATCTTGTGGAATCAATACGTTGTCATTAAATTAGCAAGTGATACTTTAGTATCTCGGATAATTTAGGTGCTTTCATGAGTATCGATCGTGCATTATGTAGCATACAAATATCTTCACGGATTGAGTGCGACAGCATTTGACCTGCAGGCCGGGGACGACTTGAGTACAGCATCGGAATAATACACAACTACGGCTGTAACTGACTCTCATACTAACCAAAACATCGATTGGCAATCAACGGGTAGTGGTGCATTATTAAAGATCGGGTTTTGAAATTGAAACAAAACACTTTACTGTCAACTCGCCCGTTACACCTGAAATCCAACTGCAAATTTTTCAAATAGTGAAAATAGAACGAGAGTTGTATCCAAGAAAGGAAAGCCGCTTCTCTTATAAAAATATTCCATTTATAGCTCATTACCCGTCTATTCTTAGTTCAGGGACGAATTGCATTCTCAACCAGTAGTATATACACCAAAGTACCTTGAAGATTTTTTTTTAAACTGCAAAGGACTGAAGAGAGGTCATTACTAACATAACATAGTGCCGCATCTTCTTTCGAAACAATACCAAACGTTCATTTACTAATATTCCCTATGTAATACTATGCATGTGTTTATTATATATCAATACTGACACTTGACGCTATTCATTGACATTGTATAACTTCTATCCTAAAAATTCCATTGCGACATATATTCTTAAGAAATAAAAACTCATATATCTTTGCAAAACGAAAACAGAAAAGGATTTCTGGGATCAAAAATGAAGATATGATATTTCTCAATCGTTTTATATATCTTTTGGAAAACGTAGTGAATTTAATTGAATATAAACTCCAATAAGAAAGAAAAATTACGGCGTGGTAACAGAAAGAAGTGTCTAAATAAAAATTGTTCAGTTTTGTTACACAATCAGGTTGTAGAAGTCAGAAAAGGTTTTCTCCCGTAGAGTTACAGATGAATCCGGACAGAACTGTTAGCATGAATGAATACATCGCCGAAATGGAGGGTACGCTATCATAGATAAACAAGTGAGAGAGTCCCTTCTGGTCCTTCATTTTATTAATTCAAAGCGTGTGGATCACGCGTTACTCGTCGAATATTTATCATAAATATCATTTATTGCAAGAAAATTGGATTCGATAAATCAATTGCTGCCTGAAATCACATATGCGACGAATTCGTACGAAAATCGGTAGAAATAAATGCAATAAGATGCAAAACCTTTATTTTGAGTCGTCCGTGAAGAAAGGAGCTGAATTCTGAAGAATAAGCGAAGGAATTTTTTTTTATTCTTAGCGACAAAACTTATAGCAACGTAATTGAATAATGAAGACGTAGTGGGTAATGCGGAACCAAAGATGAGCCTCCTTAAAGAGAAAATTTCGATTTACCTAAGAAATTTAAATTAACCGAATAAAGGAACAAAAATTCGACAAAGTCGATTGGGTATTACACTCTCACGATTTAAATTATTTCAATGGAACTGTTATACGGTTGGCAATACAATACAATAATGATTTAACAGTTGGTATACAATGATGATCACATTCTGAACCGGATTAAAATGAAATAATACTTAGGTAGCTTATAACGTTAAAACTTTAACGTTATACGCTTAAAGCTTTAAAGTTTTAATCTTCTATAACTGCATTCACATAAGTGGCAGAGGTGCATACTTGACGCAAATATTAATTTTAGACACGATCACACTTTGGAACTATTTCGCTGAATCGGCCCGCGTAACAGAAAGACAAATCATATTAGCCTTCAGAAATGGCTCGGAATTCATTGAGAAAATCTAATTGGAATTTTTCAAAGATTCCTGGATACCGAAATAAAAAACTCGTCATTTTCTACACCCGAAAATCTTAATTTTGCACCTTAGAATTCATACAACGGTGGCGCGGAAATCTTTTCCTCGGAGTAACTTTCGAACACGTTAAAGATAAATGCGATCGTGACATTCTCAGACGCCATTAACATCGGTGACTTATGAATTTTTACTTTTTCTTCTATCCTAACCTTGAGTTGACTTTTTTGAGGAGAAAAATTCGCAAATGCGACGAGCGGCATTTGCCGTTCGATGACCTTCGAACCAAGCTATTAGTTATTACCGATACTTACGGTATCATCTCATCTCGCTAACGAGCGATTCGTGCGGAGGTCGCTGGTTCGAGACCCTCCACTTCCGATTGGGTTATCCTTCCCTCGTCGACCTTTCTACTCGACTTCCTCCTTGGCGCTGTTGTTTCCGACTGCCCTTGGAGGACCTTAAGGACAACTTCCACTTCGTATGCACCAGGAGATGTGACTCCTTTGTTTGATTTTCAAGGGGAGACGGAATGGGGTGCTCGTTCCAATTACACGTTAAAGGTCTTCATTAGCCAAACACTGTGCTCACATTCTCTGCATCCGATCGGGTGCGGCAAAGAACACTTTCTCATCGGAAGCCGCATTTTGGCGTTTAATTTGGGTATCCTCAGGAAGCAATCGAGTGGACTAATATCGAGTGTGGCCATCGAAAAGGCCTTTTCCGATGCTAATGCTTGTTGTAAACGTGCAATGCGAACTTCGTCATGCCTGAGAAATTAAATGCGCTGCAAGACATTCTTTCTTTTCAGAAGTTTACTTTTTTAAATTTTCCTTTACTTAAATAAATGAATATATTTTTTTTATTTATTTATTTTTATTTACTTAGTTTTATTTATTTATTTTATTTTATTTATTTTATTTTATTTATTTTATTTATTTTATTTATTTTATTTATTTTATTTATTTTATTTATTTTATTTATTTTATTTATTTTATTTATTTTATTTATTTTATTTATTTTATTTATTTTATTTATTTTATTTTTATTTATTTATTATTTATTTTTATTTTTTTTATTTTTATTTACTTATTTATTTGCTTCTATTTATTCATTGTAATATTAAATTGGTATTTTTATGAGTTCTTCATTGTTCGAACCGTTTATGGTTAATTCGAACTCAGTTGATTGATTATTATGGAATTTATCTACGAGACATATTGTTCACACTCTACAAACTACACTCTGTTCTGTATGATTAATTAATGATGACTCGTATGAAATGAACGAGTGATACAAAAATTGAGTTATGACATTGATATATGACGCTCAGACTCAGACGCTCTCGACATCATATACCAGATTGGAAGATCGTATTATTTATATACAAGCACTTGTTTCAGCGCAGTCTTATATAATTTGAAAATCTCTCAGAAGATTCTTCTTGGGCCAAAGTTAGCGCAGCGACAGTGTTCCCGAGTGACTTTCCGACGAATGAGTCGACGAAGACGTTTCAAGGATTCGCAGCCGATGATGGATGCCAAAGAGAAGAGATTCCTCTCCTTCCCTCAAACAGTCCGTGAGCGAATGCCATGACTAATCAAAACATCGGAAGAGACTCTTTCGACGAAAAATCCACTTCCGAGTATTTACGACGTCTGGCGAAATGCAGTTTGTGCGGCAATATACCTGGAGAATTACTTCCTATTCTAAACCTCGGCGTTTAGCGATGAAAGGAGGTTGAGGGTATCCGGTTTTACCGGAGAGAAAGAATGAGTTAAGGATAATAAAAACATTCTCAGAAACTCAATTAACCTCTCTTAGCTGTCAGTGACTCACGCGTGATATTCGCATTCTACCCTTTTATTCCCATTTTCGTCAATATTTATCAAATTCAATCGTGCGCTTCCCTCACTAAAAACCACTATTCTTAACGTAAATCTCGCTTCAAATAAATATATGTATATGGGATGCAATGTGTAATGAAGTAGCCATCAAATTAGGTCTATTACGAACTTTAATAAACTCCAGAAAGATATAACAAGGGAGAGGCAATCACTCCATCGATCTTCATTTCGAGAACTGGTTTGTGTAATTGTGTGGGATGAATTAGTTTTAAAACGTCGCAGTTCATCGAGCGATTGGATCCTATGCCATAATCAGGAGAACCGTTTCTTGCGCTTTCTTCCTCTCGGTTGAATAACATTTGCCTCCGACGAACTTCGCCTCGAAACAATCCTTTCTTCGCTCCAAACATCGGTATATGCACAAACTTTAGACAGCACTAAACAATAAATGCGCAACAAATCGTCAGGGGTGAGTAATCTTGCTGCCGTTGCACATTCCGTCTTCCGTCGGAGTGGGTCAAGGTCGACCGGCGGAGCGAAGGTCAAGCGAGAGCCAAGGACTGCGGGAATCGCCAAGGATCGCCGAAATCTGTAGTGATCGCCATATTCGCCCGAGTCTGCACTAACGCAGTTATAAATAGCCTTTTATTTGCAGTACCGGAAGTTGCCTTCGCCTGCATTACGCCCCCGAACAGCGACACAACCGCGAACATTGTGAAACTTCGATACTTCATCATTCTGTTATTTTTAAAGGAGAAACCCGACTCTAATTCATCGTTCCGATGGTTCAAATGACTGACGAATTCGTAGCGAGCCCTCTCTGCGAACGAAACGAGCGATTCAAAAATTAAGCAAAAGTAATTCGGAGATTTTTGCCGATCTCTTCGACTCGAAAGGAAATAGGTTCAATGGATATCAAGATGCATGTGAATCGAAAAACTTGAGGGAAGTCAAAAATATTGTTAAGCAGATATAAGTTAAAATATTCTTACATAGACCAGACGATCATATTTCCAGTTGATGATTTCATTCTCTTGAAGAGCAGGGATTTTCATACCGGTAATTACATTGCATTCTGAGGCGAATTGAATCGAGAAAAAGTAATACTTAAGTAAAGATAGATGTCTGGTAAAGTAGTTCGACTTTTACCTATTATCGTTCTCTATGATCATCACTCGACTCAACCGATGTTTTCCTTTGTCTTTCTTCTCATCTGCAGTTTCTTGTGTCCTTTCCTCATTTTATTTTGGCTATATAGCGGCTGAATCGAAAGATTTATTCATTTTATAAAACAAGAACGTAGTAACGAATTTTCTCACTATTTTCCAAGCGATGAAATATTCCTTTGCGGCCTTAATTTCTTTTTCTAATGACTTTCGTATCACATCGCTAAACCCCTTTAACCACTCGAGCATCGTGTGGATTCGCTCGAATTCTCTCTCAATTTATTTCGTCCCGTTTCATCTCTCTACTTTAATTGCATCCATGCTCTCCTCGTCTGCACTTGGCAAATTATCATTAGAATTCAACCAAATCTTTTTAGTTTTGATATATATTTCTAGAATAAATATGTAACATTATTATTCGTGACCAAGAACATCCGTTGACAATGCAAATCAGGGAGCCGATTCCGCTATACCCGAATTGACGATATCAATTCGATTATATCGAACTGGGTATTAGTAGATGGAAGATACAAACTATCAAATTAAAGAATTCCTCGAATTTTTATTTCTAAGATTTTTTTTCAAAATTCTTTCTTTCTTTCAAATTTCGCTTATCCTTATTCTATTAATAAATTCACGCGAAAAATATTAAAAGCCAAAAGCTTGGGTCATTTCGCAAATTGGCTCCCACCAGGAATGGAACCCGGGACCGCTCTCACCGAAGGCAAACGCGCTGTCCACATGACTATAGTACTAATAATGTTTATAATTTTTAAGGAAATGTATCTACATATATATTTCTTTTTATGGAACTGTAAAGGAAATAGGTTTTACCCGTAACTTAATAATTTATTTTTGGCTTTGAAGAGATTCATAGATAGAAAAAATATCACTACTATTGAAGATGACGATGAATACTTTGAAAAGTCGGTCGTCATCAGCCTTTTTGTGGGAAAAGGAATTTTTCTCATATCTATATTTCTATATAAGTCTATGAGTTTAACAGTCTCTGTTAAGATAGCATTTTACTCGACGTCAAAAATGGAAAATGAATGAATTCATGTTGTTGGCATTTATTTTTTCTTTAATCACATTGATCACTCGAAAAAATCCGTTATGTTTTTGAAAGAATTAAAACAACTCTTCGAATCAATATTGCGTTGTATGGGATAGAAACATAATGTACGTGTATTTATTATGTATGCTGCAGATTTTATTTCTTCAAGTGGCAGCCCCAACCATCAAAAACTAAGTCTACGAATGCTTTTCGTGCATACGAAACGCAAAGACATTCCCTTACACCAGAAGTCTTATAGAGATAACTATTATAAAATATCACCACTGCATATGCAAGTAGTATTACAAACCACAAAACTACAACAAAAAATAATTTACAGAGCTCCTCCCCGGTACATTACAGATTATCCCCCGGTATCCATTAACTAAAATACAATTACATTCATATGACTACAATATGATGTTTAAATATATATAACATTCTTATGCATCTCTGCCAAAACTCCTTAATTGTTTTCGGCGAGGGCTTGAGGTTCTTTAGGTAACATATTCCATTCCTTTATACTCCTCTAAACGAGTATTGAACCACATCCGTACTTTGTTTCCTTAACTTTTCACAATGATGACCTTTCTATTAGCGATTTTATCAATCAAAGATCAATAAGATCTTTGCTTTTCTCGCATTCTAAGAGTATAACAGTTCAACATTATGAATAAAATTATTCTTTATTCATAAACCGATAAGTAAACCTAGAGTAAAAGCATTAGGATAAGGTCTTGCATATATACCACGGGAATTGATACTTCTATCTTTAAGATAAAGTAGTCCTGCGATCATATCTTGATGAATCGAATATTTTATATTTTGTCTTCTGGTGAAACACAGAATAATGTGTATCTTTGGTTTACTTTTGTCTCAGTACTGTTCTTTGGTTTAATTATACTCAAACAATGAGGTATGAATAATGACAACGGTCATCTCAATGGGATGCCACGAAAAGTGTTAATCGGAAAGACATTACGCTTCATTTAAGTGGACTGATACCATTCCGACTAAGGGAAGAAAGCCAGAGAATAGGAAATCTTATTGCCGTCTCCTTGCTGTTGGTAATGGTAGAGGGGACTAGGAGACAATCCTTACGAAGAAAGAAAGACTTAAATTTATTCGCAATAATCTATAGGAGCTAAATATTTATTGTAACACGAAGAATTAATAATAATGTGTTTTGTTTTACAAATATTATTACCCCAATTCTCTCTGTTTAACCCACTTAACATGAAAAATATTCGTAAAGTAATCGCGCGGGCATTTATCTATTAGTTTTTAGTTTGAGGTCATTGCCATGCCAAAATTCGCTAACTCTGTGCAGTCATTAGTTTCTTCTGAATCCATGTTATGTTTTCCCTTTTATACGAGCATATGTTGTATCAAATCATCCCGAATTATTTTAATATAATTGCTAAACGTTACAAACGGTAAATCCAGATAATGGGCCACCTTGTTATGATTTTGAAAATTTTAATCGGTGTCTAACACTTCGTCTTCAAACTTGCCTTAAAGTATTCATTACTCGTGCAAAACTTATGTAAAAATGAATGAAAAACTCCAAGAAATTAGTATTTTTCATCGGTAGTGAAAGCGGAGGTCGCCAGATTCGCTGAATGGACGCCGATGGACTCGTTCGAAATACCGTTACAATTACATTCACCCTTTCGCGAGACATTCGGGATCCGTCCTTTATCAGCTGCTCACCCACACTCCATTCTGCACACTCTGCAGGTCACGTACACACGGTATTTGCGGACATTCTCGTGTTATTAGAACTCTCTTTTTTTGGCCACTTTCAAACTGTCCACAGTGGAAACATACAAAAAAAATGTGTATTCATACCATGCCAATTAAAATGAATATAATTCCTAATATACGTGGTATGCATACCATTTACGTGGTAGTACTATATATGGCTTGCATGACCTCCCTTAACTTATTCTGCTGCAGTTTCTGCCTAGGAAACGTTGTTAATTTAATTTTAGTAAACTGCACTAGCGAAACAAGCGACACTTGGAGGGGATGGTAAATTATGGGCAAAGATCCAAAGGTGGGCGTTCTTTTCGTAAAGTTTCCGAAGATATTCAGATCTTCTCATCTGGAGTGAATTCCAACCGAGGAATATCATTGCCGTAACAGCGCTGTCGAACCTGAAATCCCCGTTAACGAATCGGGCTGCTCTACTCTGGACCATCTCTAAATCTGAGACTAAACCTACTTCGTGCGGGTTCCAAACAGTATAGAAGTATTCTAGACTCGGTCGAATAAGAGAAAACTAACCTATTTCTTTGACTCTCGATCAACATTCGACCAAGGTTCTACCAGTTAATCTTTGCATTCTATTCGCTTTTCCTACCGCATCTCGAATATTTTCTTTAAAATATAAGTTACTCCTGAACGTGACACTTAGGTATTTGTTGTCGTGCACTAACTCTAATGGAAGTCCCGAAATTTGGTACTGCGCGGGAATGCGCGGATCTCCGAGGGCATCGACGAAGCGTTATAGAGAAGTAATCGCAAGGACGGATAATTACTTTTGGTCGTTTTTTCCCCAAGCTATTAGAGATGCTAATAGGTAGGAATGAATAATGGTGGTGTATTACACCCCCTGCCATACGCCTCTGGCGGCTCGCGGGGTATATATCTAAAAATCTAAATCTAAATGATGTTTGTGGAGCAAGTAAAACTCATAGCAACGCATTTGTTTATATTTAGAACAAGCTGCCAACCTTTACACCATCCTGATATATTTAAACGTTTAGGTCTTACAGAGAAAAGAATAATAAAAATATTTTACAAAATTTTAGAATACATTATAAAATTATTGCGATTACGAATCGAAAACGATATAGCAATAATGAGAATTTAAAATTTATAATTTCGTACGAAGATGGAAAAATCGCGATTAATATCATTGACTGGAGCATAAAGCTAAACACATCCATCGACTTGTGCTAGATCGCTCTGCGATGAAAACCAAAAGAATACTTTGTTTTCCCATTTTTCGACCCAGATGATGTTTGAAAAGGAAAAAGATTTCAGCGCATGTACTTCTGATTTCACAGCGGTTAAATCGCAACAAAGTAATGTCGAGATTTTGCCTTTCTTAATATTTATGATCCTCAAATAAAACGCATTACTACAAAATATTACTATTTTGTGTAGGTTAAATTACCATCATACTTCATCACATTCATCGCACTTTTTATTGGCACCGAACTCAAAATATTCAGTGAATTGAATTGCATTCAATATACGCGAAAGTGACACGTTCTGGCCTTGAAAAATCCTACCATTAACAAATCTCTTTTAGACACTTTAAAGGTGTATTTATTGAATTATCGCTGCGAAATTATAAATTCAAAAACCTCTATACCACATTTGCCATTCTCTACGTGTCCACGGATTCGATTAACAATCAATATGTTTTTCGAAAAATAGTGGTGACTTGCAATTCAACGTTGACTTATTTAAAACAACTCATTTGTGAGGTTAAACCTAGTTTTAATATTCATATTTACAAGTTGGATGAATTCATGAATCGAACTTACAGATATTGAAAGGGTTAAAATTATAACCCAATAACAACTCACGTCGAATAAGTTCATTTGTTTATGGATGAATCATATACTAATTTAAAACATTTTCCCAATTTATTTGTCTGGCTAAAATAAGTCGCAAATTATCTCCAAAAAATATTCCTAAATTTAAAATAAAAGCACGAATGAAATGCAATAATCTTGAACATCATTGATCCCTTCCAAACTTGAACTGTAAGCAATGGCGATGCAATAGAAATGGCTTATTTATATTTCCTTCGATACGTAAACAAAGAATCTGGTGCTGACCCATCGCTGACGTTTTAGCGCAAGTTCTGCTCTGCAGTAGTTTGAGTGTTTTCCCTCTTAATTATTCGCTTCTCCACGAAAAAGATTTCCGGAAATGCATGAAGATGTTGAGACAGTATTCTTCTTTAGACCGCCTTCTAAGACGAAATAATCGTCTACTTGGAATCCTCCTAGGAAGGACGGGGAGGGCGAGAAATTCCACGATTCTATAAGATGGATGAGGATTGACTGGAAGGATGCGAGAGCACTCCAGTGGAAGTCCTCCTGGAACCGCATTCCTATTCACATGCTGCACTATGGGCCTGTGAATTTAGGCGATTCCTTGACACCAACTGCTACAAGCTACAAGGTACCAACAGTTGACCAAAGACTGCACCTCCTGTTCGATTTCGTCAATCCTCTTAGGACTGACTTACAACCCTCTTGGTAGATTTAGATTTAGATATACACCCCACCGGTCGCCCGTGGCATATGGCAGGGGGTAACACTATCATCACACTATAAATCCGAGATTAAACGTGCTTATTCCCAAATTGCGCAGCAGTATTCTAGACGATGTCGAATAAAAGGAAAATGAGCTATTTCTATGAATCTCGATGAGCATCCCTTTAGCCTTCTACCAGTTTTTGCATTCGATTCTCTTTTCCTATCTCGAACTTGGTCTTTAGAAACTAGCTTCGTAGGTCGGAAGACAAATCCGTGTCGATCACTTCAGTTTATTTTCGATGTCTCCATTTGAAATTTTTGTAGCTGTTGTATTTTTGGTTTTTCTCAAAATATCACCACTTAAACTGTGAATAAGCCTTCCCGTCACAAATCCAATTTAGAGTTTCACTCGTTTGGATGCGCTTCAAGTCATCGCTTTCTCGCCCACCAAATGTTACTATTTTCTTGTAAAAAATCCATGATAAACAAACTTTTACTAGACCACTAATTTATTATCCGAATAACACTACCCAGGTTTCGTAGCGTCGCTACATCATCAGGTGACAAAATAAAGACACCAAGTTTGTTTACCATGGATTTTTTACAAGTTAATAAGTACCACTAAATTAACCCTGATTCGGTATAGTTTGTTACTATTTTCATTTACCTATTAATTGAGATTTACGTAGCAAAACGAATAACAATAACATCAATGAGATTCTTCGTTTGCGTTGGCATACAAGATTATTTCGGCTCATCTCGGTGATGGAGGATTTCATCTCTAATCAATTTTATAATTGTAGTAATCCAAGCAATATTTCATATTCACAGGTTTAGCACATCTTAGATTGAAATCAGGGCCGAAGAAAAATGTTACCCATTAAGTCGTCCGTTGAACAGTTTGAATATTGAGTTGAAGTGGATTTTTGTCCGATGGTGGTATTCCACGAATCCAATGAAACGTAGATTCGTTTTATTTAACGATTATCCGCTATAAATCTGATTAATTCGCTGATCAAGTCGGCAATGAGGTCGAACACGCTCTCTCAGCGCTCAATTCACAAGCGTACCGATTTCCTCTGCCAGAAAAATTAACACTGGAAAAAGTTCTTAGGGAAATTAAACGGAGGATTGAAATTCTGCAACGTCTAGTCCTAGGGAATAAAATAAGGAGTAAATATCCAACCGAAAGTTCGACATCACTCGATAGAAAATCCAGAAGAGCATTAAAGTATGTACACTCTGCGAAACTCCTTTAATCATTCGATTCGGGAGTGAAAACAACCGTCGCCCTCAGTCAAATGCAACATTCAAATCACTAAACAAGAATGTCTCAAAAAAGCTCATCGCGAGATTCCCGATGGTGTTGATCACATCCTATTAATTGCTATCCAACTTGTATTTGTCATTTACTCTGGCTCGGACAGCTTTACATCCCTTCTACCGGTGATCCGATTGTGCCCGCCCTAATAAAGTCTAAAGTCTATACATGTCTATAGACATGTATAGACATGTATGTATAATGAATAGAATGCATGTATAATGAATAGATAGGGCCCCTGAGCTAAAACCTATGATGCCTTATCCGAAAGGGAATAACGTAGGTGATATGGAAAGAGCAATAAAGTCAACGTACAACCGTATTTGGAGTACCCTAGCATGATTTCTATCCATCGCGATGGATAAAAATCCCGATGCATCGGGACTCGGGACCCATTGATGAATGCGGATGTCGACCCGCTGAGACTTCTGGCACTAACTACGTTTTTTACATTTTAGATAGAAAATCAGCTCAATCTTTAGACAATAGGCAATTTTTTTGATTATCCAACGGACCTTATTCACCCATACCATCAACAAATATTTCCTATGCCCTTGAACAAAATACATGCCATGAGCTAATAGGGATGAATGATGGTGGTGTATTACACCCCCTGCCATACGCCTCAGGCGGCTCGCAGGGTATATATCTAAATCTAAAAAAAATCTAAATAAACACATGAGCTTGGATTCAAGAATCGCCTCCATTGTGAGGGGGATGGATTGTTTACAACCTCTAATTATTCGTAAACGTTTTAAAAATTTTCGCAATTGCTAATCGTAAACTTAATATTCCACAACCAAAATAAGAATCTTCATTCCCCTTCTTTTGGCGATCGATTCGACTTCTTGCAAGTACTATTTCTGATGTAATTGTTTCGACGAAATAAGAACTGTAATGATAAAAATTAAATTAACGTGTGTATCAGATGGAAACACTTCGGCTCGCCTGGAGTCCAATCGAGAGCCCCTAAAAGTATAAATAATCATCGTAGGATCGATATTTAACAATGTTTAAAGTTTGAACTTTGTGTAATACCTAGTTATCGAAATTTACTGAATCGTCCACTTTAATAGTTCTATGAGATAAAGCGAATTTTGTGCATTGGAGCAATGGGGATGAGATGAGATCAAATAGAGGAACGAACGATACCTATATCTTCATAAAGGAGATTTTCCCATCACTTAAATTTAAGAGAAGTTTTGATTTCACTGCGTTAAATCTTAAAATGAACAACCACTGAATGTACAGAAACTGTAGCAGAGATTTCTTTCTTCAGATGCGATGGAAAAATTTATGCAACAAATAATAATAATTTAATCACGGATTAATGAACAATATATTCCCACATTAAATTGTTGGAGACTCAATATTGTACGTTTTCAGGAAAGAAAAATTAATCAAATGCGAAATATTTAATAAAAAAACTGCGACAATGTATTTATATTCCGATGTAAGACTATCGAATATCCTATCTCCATAAGCTTCGACCACGAAGGACAGTTTTAATTTCTGATCCAATTGGATTCACGAATACGATTCGAACATGTTTTACGAGATTTCGATTATACACTTGTGGAATCGATTGTGCACTTTAAGGAATCTAAAAAGATTCTTTCCTATATTTATGAGCAGTGTGTCAGTTTCCTTCAAAGAATAACAAGGAATAATGTTGAAATCCGTTTGTTTGTAATCCTTGAGAAAACGATACCAAATCAAATGGAAAGCATTAGTAGCCGTAAATGATTGAAGCAAGGCTGGGAATCGAACAACTTGTTTGTTTCTCAAGGATTCGTGCGACAGGTGAAGAATTTTCGGTGTGCACGGTACAACCCTTCAAGAGAATGCATGGAAGGGCTTAACTTTCACTTTTGCAAAACGCAGCGGTCATTGAAAAAGGAATAGAGTGAATAGAAACCATTCATTCGTATGCTTTTACTCCTGTTGGGATGCGCTGTTGCCAATTGCTACGTATTCGTAATAGTGAGTTGTCTTCTAAGTCAAAGCTGTGCTTATGGAGAAAACCTAAGAAAGTAATAAAAGATGACAGTTAAAGAGGAAAATAGAGATATCAAACGTAGCGGTCATTGAAAAAGGAATAGAGTGAATAGAAACCATTCATTCTTATGCTTTTACTCCTGTTGGGATGCGCTGTTGCCAATTGCTACGTACTCGTAATTGTGAGTTGTCTTCTAAGTCAAAGCTGTGCTTATGGAGAAAACCTAAGAAAGTAATAAAAGATGACAGTTAAAGAGGAAAATAGAGATATCAAACGTAGCGGTCATTGAAAAAGGAATAGAGTGAATAGAAACCATTCATTCGTATGCTTTTACTCCTGTTGGGATGCGCTGTTGCCAATTGCTACGTACTCGTAATTGTGAGTTGTCTTTAAAGCTGTTATGGAGAAAAACCTAAGAAAGTTATAAAAGACACCAATTAAAGAGGGAAATAGAGATATCATTTTAACAATAGAAATGTCTTAATTCTAATATTGACCTCTTACAGCGTGGTATTGTAACTAAAAGTGCATAATAGAAATTCGCTTCTATAGCATTTACATTTATTAATTAATACCCAGCGAGCCACCATAAGGCGTATGGCAGGGGGTATAAAACACCAAACTGCCTAAATAATTTTCATATTAGCGGACCTTATACTAACCGGAAAAATATACCAATAAAGGCCATTTGTTCTCACTGTACTCTAGCGAAATCTTTTTGTCGTCCGGATGCGAAAATCGCGTTCCCTGATAGTTGAAATCACGACGCCGCGTATTTCGTCGTGTAAATCACTGTTTAAAAATGTCTCGAATAATTTTTGCCTGTACTCAGTTATTCTTTTCTTAAGATATAATCCCATCCGAGGCCTTCGACCACTTCGGACACACTGCTGTCGAATCTGCAGTCTCCCTTAACGAGATGTTCAACGTTTTCCTCGCTCTATAATTATAACTCCAAACCCTTCTCGGGCGAATTCTAAACTGCGCAACAGTGCTCAAGTAGCGGACGAACCAGTGAATTATCTTTTTGGTTTAGACCCTTGCTGAGTTTAGTGAGTTGGTAAAACTGTGAAATTCGAAAAGCGATATCTTTGTAATATACACCTTTCGATTTAAATATTCGAAATAAAATCAAGTCTACTCCGCTAACTACCCATAGTCAGTTGGCGTTTCACACCCCCAGCCATACGTTGTATGGCTACTCACAAGACATTAATTTATATGTAATTTATTTGGATTTATATGGTTGAAATATTAGCGCCAGTAAGGAGTGACGCGAAATATTTTAAAAGATCATTCGTTCAGAATTTATAGACGAAGTAAGCCAGTAAGGAGCGAACGCGATCTCCGAGAGGCATCGGGAAGTAATCGCAAGGGCGGATAATTACTCTTCATCTACATCTACATTAATACCCTACAAGCCGCCTTTCGGCGTGTGGTAGGGAGTGTAAACACCAGTGGAATCTAAACTACTTCCTTATTCGATTATTGCCTTGTATCGTTCGCGGATAGAATGAATTTTTGAAACGATTCGTCCTAGCATCTATTTATCTTAACTTACGGTCATTATCGGATCGACCGAGGTAGCAGGGAGGTTGCATGTTACCGATTACATCTTCCGAAAATGTAGTTTCCCTGAATTTATAAAGCAATCGCAGCCTAGCTTCAAATCTCCTTTCTTTCAAGGATTCCCAACCTAAGTCTGAGAGCATTTTTGTAACGCTTGATTTTTGATCGTAGCATTTCTTAACAAAACGAACCGCTTTACGCTGCACTTTATCGAGTTCGTGAGTACACGTTTCATCCGCCGTATCCCATATACTTGCCGCATATTCCAGAAGGGGTCTGACCAATGTAAAATAACATCGCTCTCTCACCTTTTCATCGCATTTACCGACATTACGCTTTACAAGGGGTACACCAGGTTTGTTGGAAATGTATTCACACAAATCATTCAGGGCACCTTATTTGCTTAAAAATAGTGGACAAACGTCTGCCCTTTAAACTCAATGGCTTTTGTTTATAAAAAAATAGCAACTTAAAATCAGAATTTAGGCAACCATCCCATGCGCTTGCATTACTATACAGTTCCCAAGTTAATAGGAATTTATTTTCTTCAATTCCAAGACCAAGGTAAAATAACATCGCTCTCTCACATTTTGGTCTTTTGGTGGACTTTTGGTCGTTTTATCCACTGGCTATAAGAGATGCTAATAGGGATGAATGAATAATGGTGGAGTATTGCAACCCCTGCCTAACGCCTCTGGCGGCTCGTGGGGTATATATCTAAATCTAAAATCTAAAACCTCAATGCCGTGAAATGTCATGGACGCAATGTCATCAATGCATGGCTCGGAGGTCATTTGCCTCTTGAGACACTGGGACTGCAGACAAACAATGAGAGCCCCAGGGTTTCTCGGTTGAAAGGAGTACGCCGTTATCGCCGTTATAGTCTTCGCAGTGGAATATTTCCACGGCTACAACAGGAATAGCTTTCTCAGAATATACGTAGATAAACAAGTTTTCTTGGGCTCCCAGGCATTTTTGGGGATGAATCTCGAATGAGAACCACGAGGAAATTTGTCTCAATTTATAATGATTAATAGCAAACGGATATTTACAAACGATCATAAAAACGGTACGCAGGAAGTTTAATGAAAAAATCTGTCTAGACGCTACCATTGGAAGGTATCAAAAAATATTTAAAAAATTTTTCTTTTTCCTTTAATATATAAAGGAAAAAGAAAATGTTTGATGATACAAACTACCGCGATTATACACATTTCGGGGTTTCGGTTGTCCGAAGGCGTTCTTATGAGAAATGCCTCCTTCTTAGTTTAGGGAATTAAAAAAGAATTAATTTCATTGAGTATAAAAATGAAATTCTTTGAAATCTGCCTCCTAATACTAATACCTCGCGACAAATGGAGGTTCGTTAAAACAATTTCACTTTGTGAAGAGAAAATCGGTTCCCTTTGCTTTTCCGTGTAAATACAGGAATGGAAAAACTATGAAACCTTTTTTCCATCTCCCCAAAGGAAACCATCATATCCGAGTGCATTTCAATATGAGAAACCAGGTACTATTCGTGAAAATAATCTTCACTCTGAAGAATAAAGGTGCCACACACCAATAACGACTCGCGGGGTTCTAAATAGAAGCCATCGGTAGGACGACGCTGAGGGCACCCTGAAGTGCCCCTGGGGAGGTATTTTGAAAGTCTTTCAGATTTTGGCTGTTGCGAAAACTTTTCTATGATATAAAGAGAAAATTTTAAATTGGTACTCTTTAAACCTCCGAATTTCCTTTCGTTAATTTACCGCAGCTGTGTACGCGATTGCTCTGACAAGTTTTTCATTCCATTAACTGATAATGTAATGTTATTGGGCACTTTAAATTGATCAATTAAGAAAATGAATCTTGTTTCGAAGATAAGGAGTGAGTCTCTTGTGATTACATCAAATCTTACTTAGATTCCCTGTTTCCCGTATTAATATATAATATTAATTATGACTTAGTATAATGCATCAGCTTAATCGCAGAGTTTTTAGGAATATTAAGCAAGTAATTTTATTGTTATCACCTCTGTTGATATTTATATTTCGCGCTCACTTAGAAATTATATTATAAATTGCCGATGCAGTTATGAAGACTAAAGCTTTTTAACTTTTCAACAAACAGTGAGCGCTCGAAAACTGATTTGCTCTTATAATACAAGGCTCAGTGGGGGCGATGTTTGCGAGGAGTTAAAATAGAAGTGTAATGATAATAATAAATCGTCTTCACTTGGGCGATATTGAGACTAAAAAGTCTCTTCTTCCATCTAACCCATCATCATCAATTATAAAATTAGAAGTAGAAACGTTTAGAAGAATTGTGGGGGTAAAAAACCTAAGAGATTCTTAGGAATAAACATCCACTGCAGGAAAACACCCACAAGGAAGGGGGTGCGAAAAACCTGCGCAAACTTACTGATAGTAATAGTTAAAAGATGAGTAAAAAAATTAAAAAATAAAGAAATACACTACCAATAAGTATTTACATGCGATACATAAATAAGAATCAGTTCACATTAAGAAAAAAGATAGCAAATATACAGAATAACATAAAACAAACAAAAAAGAAAAATGAGGAAAACGTACATGGATTTTCATCCATAAAGTACAATTTGAAGGAAAAAAAGAATATTATAAAAACAGTATCGAAATGATACATACAGAATATACTTGTCAAAATTGTATATCATATAGACATCTAAGTGACTCTAAATTAGAAAGATTTAATTAAGGATAGAGGAGTAAATTAAGGAGATTCAGTAAATACATATTAAAGAAAGGTGTTCGGAGGTCTATCCAGCTGAAGGTAAGTAAGGCATTTTCTCTTGAAAGATTGAGAGGACACAGAGAGATTAGCCGGAAGAGAATTCCATAGCTAGATAGAAGTGTACAGTATTTCCCCAAGCACTATATATCTGTAAACTCAAAATGCCACTTAAAAAGTAGATCGGAGTTTATATAAAAAAACTGTCTTCAACCGCTGCTCTCTCTTTGACATCTTCTCCTGAGAATATAATCGTTCGTTACGCTTATAAACGTAAGCAATGATGACAAAATGCATAATTCATCGTGATAAATTACAAAGACGCGCGACATTTAATAAAAATAGAAGAGTGTTATTCGAGGCAATGATAATCACTCGTCTATTTAAGAGCGGCAGAAATCGAAATATCTTTGGCGAACATTTATGTTAATGCTTGGAAACATGATTTAGAAATCACGATTACCCCGCTGAGGATAGTTTAATGTAATCTTCATAATTTTTTTCCAACCGAGTAACTCAAAAACATTTCCAGCTGTTCCAAATACATTTAAAAATTAAAGATGCATTTTTTGTTAACTGACGAACTAATTAATAGCTAACGAAGGTTTGGTGTAAACCTTTTGGTAACTATTTTACGTATCCCTAGAATATAGAGCATAGAACTAATCCGTTACTCTACGTTCATGGGTCGAAATCAGAGAGATGAAGAATTCGCGTCTGAATAATATTTTCATACTAAATTTGCATATTGATTTTATATTGTGCTATTTTCAACATAACTATATTCCGTTATTGTCAGTACCCAAAGTAACTTAAAATAATATTTACATTTTCTCGTTTTTTACTTTAAAACACTCCTAAAGTCATTCGGGGAACGCGTTCATAATCAAATTTTCATAATTCCGCTGAGGATAAAATAGTATAAACTTCAATGTGCAAAATTAAGCATTGGCATGTAGCTGTATAAATAGTTTATTTAAGCGACGAATGTGTAATTTTATTCGACTTTTTTTAATTTTTCGAGAATTCTGTTTTCAAATGTTGTCTGGCAGTTAATAAGTCATTTCGTCAACGCGAAATTATTTTGACGATGAATCAATTGCACTAGATGGTTATAATGAGCAGTCTCGTGAAGCACTTTTGACAAGGAAGTACCCAGGTCGATTTGTTTTCCGCATTCAAGAATATTAGTTTCTGATAAGTATCTTTCAAACCAGTATTTGCGTAGCGTACTTTAATTCTCTACTAAAGTCATTGCGGGAACGCCACTTATGATTTAGATTTAGATATGTACCCCGCGAGCTACCAGAGGCGTATGGCAAGGGATGTAATACACCACCATTATTCATTCCTCCCTATTAGCATCTCTTACAGCCTGGGGAACAAACAACCAATTATCCGTCCTTGCGATTACTTCCCTATAACGCTTCTTCGATGCCTCTCGGAGATCGCGTTCGCTCCTTACTGGCACTAATATTTCACTTACTTCGTCTATAAATTCTGGACGAATTAACTTTTCGAAAAGTTTCCGACGATATTCAGATCTTCTCATCTGTAGTGAATTCCAACCGAGGGACTCTATCATCGCCGTAACGCTGCTATCAAACCTGAAATCCCGCAAACGAATCGGGCTGCTCTATGCTGGACCATCTCTAAATCTGAGACTAAAACTACTTCGTGTGGGTCCCAAACCGCACAGCAGTATTCTAGACTCGGCCGAATAAGAGAACAGTAAGCTATTTCTTTGACTCTCGATGAGCATCCTCTCAACGTTCTACCAGTTAATCTTTACATTCTATTCGCTTTTCCTATCGCATCTCGAGTATGTTCTTTAAAAGATAAGTTACTGCTAAACGTGACTATGTTCTAGGTATTTGTTGTCGTGCACTAACTCTAATGGAGGCCCTGAGATTTGGTACTGCGCAGGTATTATGTTATTCAATTCAATTCAATGATAACGAAATATCTTGTCAAGATTGCGACTAAGTATACATCGGACAAACGAGAAGAAAAATAGAAACAAGATTTAAAGAACATTTAGCTTATTTTAGTAAATATAATCAAACAAACAAGTCCAGCGTCGCGCAACACAAAAACGAACATGATAAAAAAAATAGCAAAGAAAACTTAAAACTTATAAAATCTGTACAAAATTCGTCCAAACTTGACTCGTACGAAAGCCTTTTCATTCACAGAAACAAATCACACATCATGAATAGTGACTTCGGCCCCATCCCTTCCTCCACATTGTTCTCTCTACAGTGACGTCACACAATAATATGCATAAATACCACGCCCCTCCCCTACCCCCCCTCAATTCTCTTCTTCTCCCGCAGATTTAAGCAGAGCTTCCGAAAAACGTATCGAGATATTACGCTTACAATACCTTAGTAACGGTTAACCTTAACCCCCAATGGTTAAGGTACAACGCAAACAACAGCTATTTGGAGCTTTTTTAACTCATAATATGAAATGATATGTTTATGGAATGAACGATTACTTCCAGGCAAAACGAGAACTTAAATATAATTTAGACGAAACAGAGATTTTGATACAGATATATTTTGCTGAAAATTATACAGCTCAATATGGGAAAGAAATATAATATACACAGGAACAAATCCAGCGAAACTTTGTGGAATTTCGTGTTAAATAACGTTAAAAATATAAAACTTGTACGCCATAGACGCCATCCTCAGAATGAGGATGGCGTCATAGACGCCGAAACCGGTAAACTGTGTGAAATACATATTTTGTGGAATTGTACAAGTTTTATATTTTTAACGTTATATAATATACACATTTTGGAGCAGCTAAAGGCCATATGACCATCCACACAGATGTATTTTACTATTAAAATGATGATTCGGTTCATGGTCTTCAACTGTGAGCAATAATCTAGACCATCAGGTGGATGCTGTATGGGGTCACTTGAAGCCTGTGCTACAGACAATTTTAAGTTCAAGGAATCAAGTCCAAACTCTCCTTTCAGAAATAACTTCCACAACTTGGACTTTCAGCAAACCTAGTCAAGGAAAATGGGCTATGGATGGTGTATTGAAGAAAACAGCTGATGATTATGTTTTAAAGAAAAAGGAAATTAAAAATAGCTGCTGATTTTGTCAATTTATTTGAAAAGTCAAAAACATAATGACGCCGAAACTGCGGCTGTGAATAAGCTAATTCCCTGAAAATTAGATGCCAAACCCGGTATCATGAATGTATACAAGATAACATGGTAGAGAGAATCGGATATGTCATTATACCAGCAAGCGAAGTTGCTAAAAAAATAAAACTAAAGGCATTTTCCACCAGAAAGCAAGATTCAGAAGCTCCTAAACTGTTTTTTTGTGTCATTTGTAAGATATTAGTTGATATAACTTTTATTTTTATTGCAATTGTCATTCAGAGAACGCTGCAGTCATACAGGGAACGTCACCGTCATCTCCGACAAATAATTCAATATTCATTTATTAATCTAAAACTGTTTTATATAGATAACTAAATATTACATGAACTCATAGTATCCTCCGGTGAATTACATATATATTGGCTCAAATTGTTAAAAAGTAAATATCATTTTCGTTTGTAAAATTAAAGATAATACGATATCACGAAGAATACTTAAAAAAAAACATATTTAATAACTTACCTAAATGTATTTATTCAAATAATTTCTCATCAATAGTTGTATCATTTACGTTTTTTTAATAAGAATACTATGGCTAAGTCCATTACATTATGCTTTATATAATTTAAGAAAACGCTCCCGGAATGACTAATATCAACCCTACTTTAATTATTTAAATCCATAACTAAAATATAAATCACTTTCGTGCGTGGCGATTTTTGGAATCACTTTAGGGAATATGGTGCTATAATTGTAAATTATAATTAATATTCTAATGATTACATGTTTTTCCAAAAACCAAAACCTGAGAATGTTCACCTCTCTGATTTTGACCCTCATAGATTGTGGAATAAACAATTTTGAGATGCGCAAGGTCGCAGAATACACGTAAAGTATTTCTATGAATTCCTCGCTCAACACATCGTCCGAAGCCATCTAAATTTGCCTACTAAAAATGTCATAACATGTTTAATTTAGTACTGCTTCCATTGCGATGTCATTAATGAGTTACTCAACGTATAGCGAGGCTTCGCAGATACACGGCAAAGGATTTCCTATCAGTTACCTAATTCCGTTTGGAAGAGAGAGTATAAGTGCACTGATCAAATCATTCCTCTTCTTAGCACGAGGAAAGCGGTACAATTACTGAGGATACCGCATTTTCCACAAGTCCTTCCGGATAATCCGTAGAAGAATATCGACACAACCCTTTATTTTAGCCGATGAATACACCGATTGATAAAGTTTCCGGACAGAGATTAGAAGCCCGGTCCTGTCAGACTCTTTTCATGTCCTCGCGAATTTTCTTCGGTGTAGAGTATGCAATGTACAGTGCAAATTCAACTTTATCCTTTTCCTTGTGATAGATTTTCTCGAAGACTTTGAAATAATACTATAAAAGCAAACATTTCTGTAAATGACTTTTGAACTTTTTGGACGAAATGCAACGCAGAGAAAACACGTTTTATGTGATTGTTAAAGATAAAATGATCGCCATCTCGTTTCCCTTTCTCGATAATTGCGTTTTCCACGGGAATTGTGAATCAGCTGCACTTGTAAAACGGAAGGGCAATCGCATATTCGCATTCGATCTCTCTACGATGTTCATTTTGATTGAAAAACTGATTAATGGATTAATTAATCACTTTGTCACTTGTAAAAGGATGTCATCACAACTCTACTACTACCATATACTGGTCCGATGATATTGAACGCATTGGCACAACGAATAATGACTTTACATCTACATACGAAGAGTATGTCTACTCTACATCTTGATTTAGAGATGGTCCAGCGTAGAGCAGCCCTATTCGTTTGCGGGAATTTCAGGTTTGATAGCAGCGTTACGGCAATGATAGAGTCCCTCAGTTGGAATTCACTACAGATGAGAAGATCTGAATATCGTCGGAAACTTTTCGAAAAGTTCAATCGTTCAGAATTTATAGACGAAGTAAGTGAAATGTTAGTGCCAGTAAGGAGCGAACGCGGTCTACGAGAGGCATCGACGAAGCGTCATAGGGAAGTAGTCGCAAGGACGGATAATTACTTTTGGTCGTTTTTTCCCCAAGCTATTAGAGATGCTAATAGGTAGGAATTAATAATGGTGGTGTATTACACCCCCTGCCATACGCCTCTGGCGGCGGTATATATCTAAATCTACATTTGCATCATCACCCCGAGAGCCACCATAAGGTGTATGGCGGAGGGTCTGAAATACCGAACTACCTTAATTATACTATCCAGAAAAAGAGACCAATATAAGTAATCTGTTTTCGCTAATATATATTGAATTCTTTTTGGGCGATAATCTCGTTCACTGAGAGTGGGAATCACGATTCGCGATTTGAAACTGTTTCACACAATTGCTGTATATAGCTGTATTGCAAAGTAAACTTCTTAGAATATACCATCACTCTCACTCAAATAGCTTTTAATCGTTTACAGGGAAATAAAATCTGAAGAAGATGCAAGTGTACTTCAAAGAGATTTACAGACAGTTGAGAAATGGGCCTGATCAAATGGAATGAAAATAAACGCAAAGAAAAGCAAGCATATTACCTTTACAAACAAGAGAAAGAAAAGACAGATTAACTATAAACTTGATGGAGAACTTATACCACAGGTAGATGAATGCAAATACTTGGGAGTCACATTAACGGAAAACTTGGACTGGGGGCCACATGTAAATAAAATTGCGTCGAAAGCAATAAAAACTCCGCACTTCGTAATGAGAAATTTGAAGGGAAGTAGGAAAGAAACGAAGGAATTGGGGTACAAATCGATAGTGAGGCCAATTTTAGAGTACGCAACCAATGTGTGGGATCCGCATGACAAATTAAATACTAGAAAAATTGAAAAAGTTCAAAGAAAGGCAGCAAGATACGTATTGGGTAGGCACAGGAAGAGGGACAGCGTAAGTGAGATGTTGGGAATCCTCGGCTGGGATACGTTGGAGAAACGGAGAAAAGTTAACAGATTGATAGGTGTATTTCAGACTAGAACAGGAGGTGATGCTTGGGGAGAACTGAAGACCAGAATGGAAACGCCAAACTACATAGAAAAAGAGGATTACGAGTACAAAGGAAAACTGAGGAAGCAAAGAACGGATGCAGCGAAATTTTCATTCATAAATAGAGGGATAAATGAATGGAATAGGTTACCTGAAGGAGTGCTTAAACCCATACCGAAAAGTATAAAATAATTTTAAAATAGACTTAAAAATTTATAGTTGCAAAATTATTATTCGTATATGCATGAGATATATTTGTATCTTTAGACAACCATGTATTGAACGGGAATAGTTTATGTAAAATTGTGGTTTTTTATTTTAAAGGGATGGAAATTCGTTGTACGATTATGATTCAGACTAGTATGTAACATTGTATTGTGTAAGACTTTAATTTGTGAATTTGTTATACATGTTATTTGGAAAATTGTAGACAAACTTGCAAATTGTTACCACCGGACTAGTTGTCCATTTGTAACAACTGTATTTATAATAATAATAATAATCCACCCACTATTACGAACCCATTTCCACGTGTGTTGTAGAGCATCATCTGCCATTTAAAGCACAAACCGAAGATACAATGTATAAGCAAAATCTATGACACGGAGCGGAGTTAAATGTATGAAATGTAATGAGATCGTGAGTGAAGTACGAAAGGTTATGCAGAGTGTCGTTTGTTCTCCTCTCCGACAGAATGGAATTGACCGCAGCGATATCGCGAAGGCGAAAATAAAAAAAAACACTAAATTATTCGTAATTATTTTGAAGTAACTGTTGTTCGCCCATTTCAAGTGCATTCCGTACTTCCGCGGAGTCAGGGAGAAATCTGCGCGTTTCAAAGTCAAAGTCATGCGGGCACACCCGGAACAAGACTTATTAAGGTGAGAGAGGGGGGAAAGGATTGTTTGTAGTTTAATTACTTCCTTCGAAATCACGATGGGTAACTAAATCCACTGTTCCGGCCTCAGCTTCAAGATGAAAGAGGAACTTTTACGATCACAACTGGTGAATTCAACGTTTGCTCATAATTATTTAGTATGAACGGGAATTCGAGAAATTTGATAATTTTTTTAAATTTCACGTCGCATTATCAAACAGATGAAGTCTCTTGAATTTAATTCATTGGAAAAAATGATACATCGAGTTGATGAAATATTTTAGGAAATGTTCAATATCCTTTTCGTAATTCAATACTTCAGCCTTCAATTAGTAGAACCTTTTAACAATATTCATAGTTAATAAATAGAACTAAATATTTCAAAAGTTTTATTAAAATTGACGTCTAGTTTCAACGCTTTGGAGTCATTCTCAATCACAGAAAGTCTTCTCAAACCGAACTTACAAACCTCCTGAACAATAGCGGAAAAATAAAGGAGTACTCGGAAGTGAAGGGACGAGAAAGGGTGGAAACCAGTAGGGAGTCGCTTGGGAGCAAATGGTTGTTGGCTGAAGTGTATCCACAATGGAGATGTTACAGGATTTCCAACTTTTCCAAAGCATCCAGTTTACGGTCTAGAGCGTGCACGTGTAAAGGAAAGAATTTAAATTTTGAAGAATGATTATTTCCAATTAAATGTAATACAAAATGTGAACTGCTGTCATTATTATGAAAAGAGGAAGCATGCCCTAACTTTGAAATTCCTACTTGTTTGATCTATTTACATTACAGTTGTTTAGATTTAAGATCCCATGAGCCGCCAATGGCTTATGACAGAATGTCGCGTCAGAACGCCATCATCCACTATGTTAGACTCTCTTATAACATAAGGCAAGAACGACCAAAAGTAATTATCTGTTTCTGCGATTACTTCACTGTAACGTTTTACCGATGCTTCTCGGAGATTGCGTTCGTTCTTTACCGGCACTAGAATTTAATTTACTTCGTTTTAAGCTCTGAACCGATGTACTTTTCGAAAAGCTTTCGTCCGTAATCAGATCTTCTCACCTGGAACGAATCCCAACCGAGGGACTCTAACGCTGCTGCCTAACCTGCCATCTCCTCAAACGAAACGATGTTTTTGAAACAAGTCAGTTCCGATAACACGTTTCTGTGGAAACCCAAATATTCAGTTCAATCTATTCGCTATGAATAATAAGATCTTTTTCGTTTATTCACGTACGACTTCTTAATAAAATTAAAGCTTCTTACCTTGGATATTTAGTACATTTTTACAATATTTAATTTAATTTAATTTTTTTAATGTACCGAATAAGTAAGTTAAGTACGTTGGAAATACTCTCATAAATGATAGTTTTTCAAACGGGAGGCGGTTTTGCCATCAGAAGCAAAGAGCACCAATGATGTTTTGGAATAATTATCTCATTTGTCTAAGCACCTCTTAAAACAGTGGTTCCGAGGGTGTGTGTATTCCTGGGGAGAGCTAGATTCTAGGGGTGCGGGAAAAGTTTTTAAATTTTTAATTTCCTCCTAACTCCTTATCAGAAACAACTAAGACATTAAAAATGTAGAAATTATTTTATATGTATTAACATAGTACCTATTGTAAACGTATTAATTTGTGTATGCAATAATAAATTATCTAGTTATAAGAGCCTCTTCCTAAATAAAATATAGAAAGAGATTTTTCAAGGTGGTGCGGGATATTATTCAAGGGGGTTTTGACTGTTAAAACGGATGGAAACTCACAAAAGAACGACGACTCAATTTCTTGGAAGAATTCAAAATTCTTTCACCTTCTAATTGTCCGAAATGTTGTTAATGTGCATATTTTCCGGCTCCCCGCTGCTCCTCCCTCCTTAGTCACCCCATCCCATCGCTGCTCCTCCCTTCTTAGTCACCCCATCCACTTAGTCCACATCCACTCCCCTGTGAGTCTGTTGTGCTTCACCACATGATCACTCATCGAAACCAGTCATGTGTTTGTTATACAAACTTAACCTCTGTGGGAAAGTGTACAAATGTAGTCATTTTTCCGAGATTATCTTTATTACCTATAATAATTGAATATTCGAATCATGCACTGAAAGGGAATGAAATATGAATTAAATCCAACTTAAGATGAAACCGTTGTAACCAAGATTCTTTTCTTTAAGATAAGATTTAACGGAATATTATGGCCAACAACATAACTATATTTAAGACTCCTTGATTCGAAAATGTAAGAGCAGCGTGCATTTTATCAAACACGTTGGACGAAGTGAAAGCTTTTTTATATTATTATATATATTATTAAGTAATAATCATACAAATCGATAATTTGAAGGAATGGTAAACTTCCCTTTAGATTCCCTGTGATCCGCCAGAGGCGTATAAAATCTTATAAGTTTTTTCCGTCATACTTCTCCGGGGACGTTAATTCGCCGAAAGAATTATCTTCACCAAAAAAAATATGTTAAATTTTACTTGCAAAGAAATAAGTGAAAATTATAGCTTATACTGATCTAAAACAGTAAATAACATATTGACAGCAACGAATAGTTAAGAATCCGAATAAGTTTAGTAGAAGACCACGAGTTAATTACCGGTATAACATGTAGTTTTCAATTGTTTAATATTTTTGTAAGATAATTTGTGAGTATTTCCTTAACGAAAAGGAACTAGAGCCAAGAAAATTACAGCTATTTGCATATAATTTCACTACAGTCGTTAATTTGTGTGAGTTGATTAATAGCGAGATAAGATGTGTAAATCAAGCGCGGGGATAATGCTATTGATGAATTTTTAAAATTGAAAGAGATTCAGATTGAAGAATAATTCAGATCGAAAGTATTGTATGGCACTGCTAATCCTTCATTGGCGTATAAGATAACCTATTTCAATGGATTAAGATATCAAAATACGAAGATTTTTCTGGGTTTGGCTACTTCAAAAATAACAAACATGAAAAATCTGAATTTGCATCCGAATAAATTTATGCATTTAAGTTTAGCGTCTTTTCATTTTATACAGGTGGATACCAAAATAACCTTCAGCGTGTTCTATACCTCCACTTTCAATTTGTTTGGTCAATGAACACAGTTTGGATTTCAAACCTTTATGGCCATCGAATCCTACTTCTGTGGGAGAAATACAATAAATCATGTAATGAGAATTCTTAGAAAAGTATTTGGAAAGATTGCATACTCTCCGACTGGGAAAGAATCACAGAAAGTGTTTGACATGACGTGTTGTTATATACGGTGTTGGAAAAGTTCTTACGCAACGAAAAACTAAAGGTGTGTACGTTAAATATCTAAATTTAATAAAAAGTTATTTTTATAGCGAAGAACAATTGGCATTTCATGAGAAGGAATTCGAATCAGCTCTGCACTTCAATTACTTAGAGATTATTCAAGATAATTGTAGATCTGTACGTTCGAAATCATTAGATTAGAGCATAGTCATGCATATAACATCAAAATCCATCTTTATGTCGTGGCTACAACAATACGATATACTTCCACACATAATTTTAAGAAGAGAATTAATTACTGATTTGATATCGGTCCAACGAACTGATAATTCTGGCATTATAACGTCATCGTAATTATATGACTAAGAGTACACGTATTACGCTCTATACTACGTTTGTTATGATTCAAAACGGAGACCAAAGTTCATTCTTCTGTCCACAATAGTAGTAGCAAATGGTTGCGATCAAAGCACTATCTCTAGATAATATCTGATGGAAGACAAGAGGAATGATGATAAGGAATGAATCAAAAAGCGCCAGATTTTGTTCTGAAGAATTGGCATTTTCGCTAAAATTTGAAAAAGAGAGAATTAATTAAATTTTGAAACAATGTCGCTTTCTCGTTAGATCACTAAATAACAGCAAACGGCCGTTTGTGTTGTAAACACATCAAAAGGTAACGAAGCCATCGGGAGCATAAAAAGAATGCGATTTACAGAGACGCGCGAAACATCTTAAGGATGGTTTTTACATTAATAAGGCGATTCTTATACTATGAAAAAAACGAAACGAAACGACGAAAGAATGCAGAGCAACGCATCGCATCGGAAACAGTGGACACCTTCCTTTGTTTAGCTTTCGATGCGCGCGAAAGATGAATCACAAGGTCTCATTAGGGCGATCATTATCGACTCTCGAAGCAAAGCGCATCGCGGGACTTTGACCCCGAATCGCACGTTTCAATATCATTGAGCCTTAAGCAATTATAGACTGTAGCGGAGAGCAAAACTGTCTAAGAAGTGATTTTGATGGCTTAAATTCTTAGTCTCGAAAACAGTTTTCTGGCCCTTCGAATGCTTCTCTACGCGCTAAATGCCTCGTAAATGAGATGTATTAGCTGAAAATTATTAGATTTTATAATACTCGTTAAATTTCCGAGGAAGTTAATCAAAAGAACAAACAAAATGCGTTTGCTCGAATGTCGGAGGAGAGAACATATCATTATATTCAGAAAATCTAGGATTCATTCGCCATTCGTCTCTTGAAATGAAATACTTCAAAACGTGAGTCATAATAATCTGTTAAACACCGTGAGGTGGCGCAGAAAAATGTGGCAAATATTACCCACACCTTTTGACGAATCCAAAAGTGTATCTCTTGGCTTTCTGTCGCTGAAAGATTAACATTCCATATGTAATGGACACAAACGTAATCTACGATGAAGAATAGTACTTCGAACCTCTAAAAGATGAGAAATTTCGTTGCGTAATTTAATATATAACCATTTGGATCTTTGAAGTGTATAAAATATTAAATAATGTTATTTAATAAATATATAATAATAACTATTATATAATGCTTTTGCATTAACAACCGATGGAAGTAATAAATGAATGCGATTGGAGCCAGTGATTCGAAGAAGCCGAATATAGGCCGTTGTATTCGACATAAGTTGTTAAAAATTGTTTGATTCAAATCAAACAGCTCCTTAGCGGTTCGATAAAACACAATAGTTTGAGTGAATTCAAAATAACAAATCACTTCGAAATTTTCCTAACTTTCAAAAAATAATTTTTTTGCGGAGACTAAAATTATTTTAATCACTATTTTAAGTTCACATTCGATGCAATTTTGCTAATGAATATAAACTCGAGGAATCGCGTACGCACTTATGCTAATTCAGCGGAGTGCAATTTTTCCTCTCGCTTTCGTTCATAAGAATCACCTTACAAACAATACCGAAATATATTAAAGGTCACCGAAACATTTGCGACCAAAGTCTAAAATTTCAACGAGCGAATAATTTTCACGTAGTGAGACGCCAGAAGTGGGTCATTACAACGATGGCATCCTTTCGAGGATTCGCAAAATTAATTCGTTATGAGAAAGAATCGCTACAAGTAGATCTCCGAATGACAGATTCGCTAATCTGTCGCCCTTCATAACATCCCACCTTTACGAGACCAGATCTAGAAATCGATAGATCGCCCTCCCCTCTTTTCCCCGCGCATGCGCCTGTGCCCGCCTCCGCCGGCAGAGGATTTATAAGGCGAGAGCGAAGGCCCTCGAGTATTCACTAGTGAAGGGAAGTGCACGCCATACGGATATCCCTCGACTGGACAGCCTTAAGAGGAGCGATAGAGAGTGAGAGGAGTTTTCTCTCTCGCACCACGAACGCTCCAAAATGCCCGTTCCAAGCGAGGAAGCGATTCCCGACATCGTAGTGGTGCAACAGTGCCAAGGCGAGGAAGGACTTTTCTGCCCTCCGCCCATGAAACACCGCGACACGAGGGACAGCATCTCATCCGTGGACAGCGACATCTCGCTTTCTTACGATTCCTCAACGCACAGGGACTCCGTGACCAGCACGGAAGGAAGCCGCCCGGACGCCGGATCAGACTCCGGCTCTGAGTCTTCCACCGGAGGTAAGGACTCCGGCTGCGACCAGGATCCGGAGGAATGTCAGGACAAAGCCGCGGCGCCGGCCGAAGAGGCACCTTTCGAACCTCCGGACGATGACCTCGCCGCTCGCATCGTGGCTCAGGTCGAGTTCTACTTCTCGGATGTGAACATCACCAAGGACGCGTTCCTCTTGAAGCACGTGAAGCGAAACAAAGAGGGATATGTCTCTCTGAAGCTCATCTCGAGCTTTAAGAGGGTGAAGCACCTCGCCAAAGACTGGAGAGCCGTGGCCTACGCACTCGAGAAGTCCGCCAAATTGCAGGTGAACGAGGCGCGGACGAAACTGCGCCGGATAGACCCCCTGCCGCAGTATGACGAGACCACCCCCTCCAGGACCGTGGCGGCCATTGACCTTCCACTGGAAAGACCGACCATCGAAAACGTGGCCGAGCTTTTCTCTCCGTGCGGAGAAATAGCCCTCGTGCGAATCCTTCGGCCCGGAAACCCCGTTCCGGCCGATGCGCGTCCCTTCGTGGCGAAGCACCCGGAGTTGTCGAACACCGTGTGCGCCTTAGTCGAATTCGAGAAGGCGGAGTCCGCGAGACGCGCGGTGAAGGAGGCTGCAGAGAGGGCCGAAAGCGAGGGCAAAGCCGGCATGAGAGTGCTGGAATTGACTAAAGCTGCCTCGAAGAAGAACTCGAAGGGCGAGGCGGCAGCTAAGAAAGAGATTCAGATGCTCCAGCAGCAGATACGGCAGCTGCGCCAACCTCAATCTCAGCTGCTCAGCGTTCAGCCCAAGAAGAAGACCAACGAAAGGGCCAACGCGAGACCTTCTTTCGTGGCCGATACTGTGATGGGGGGTGGAGCAGACCCGGAGGAACGGCCCGCAGAGTCCAGCCGCAGACGGTGGTCGGGGCCGCTGGAGAGACTTACACACCGAAGGACTTCCAACCCCTCCTGCAACAACTCTCCCCGGCTCCAGAGACACAAACCCTTGTGTCAGTCCGCGTCGTCCCCTGCAGAGGGAGGCAGCAGTCCGTGGGTGCAGAGGAGGATGGCAGCCGCATCCGCTGATCCACGCCCCACCGCGGATTCCCCGCAGCCGCGCTCCAGAAGTAACAGCGGGGCCCTCACCGGGACCTTGGTCCTTCCGACGAACGTGGTGCGTATGCCGCGAGGACCAGACGGCAGCAAAGGATTCAGGTTCGGTCGAAGGGGATCTGCAGACCCTTCGGAAGCTGAATGTCCTGTCGAATGCTGAAAGACTGAAGCTCCACTCCACGGGAGCGTTCTTAATCTTTCGTTTTTACGAACGAAAAATGGGACGAATTTTCGTCCATGAGATACTATTTATGACCTTAAACTGAACTCTACGTTTTTGAGTTCGAGTGAGAAAATCCTTCTCTTGTTCCTCTTTTGTATTTTTTAAGTGCCTACGAGTTGTGAATGTGATGTGATTGAATGCCTAAGTTATTTTGTAGTGTGTTGACGATGTGGAGACTATTTGCGCGAACCAAAGACTTGAATTGGTAGGATTTTGTTTTGTTGTACGAATTGTTACATTAAAACTGAAATTCGACTAAAATGATGCAATTATTATTTCCCTGGTTACCCTTCAGCGCGCTGAGTCATTTCAGGTAAATAGGTCTCGGCCGTCCGCGAGAAAGCAGTCCTCCAACTGGAGCGAGAAGGCTGATGACCGCGGGGCATTTGGAAAAGGGGGCCGAAGAAAACCTTGGCCTTGAGGCGGGAGAAAGTTCACGCTCTAAATGCTTTCGGATGAAAGGTTTTTGAAATTCACGAGAGCGAATCTGCAACTCGCTTAAAATGCTTTCGCTCGATTTTCTCTCAAATGACATGCGATTGCTTTATTGCGAGATATAAATTAATTTCAGGGTTAATTATAGACTAACTGTCGAACCAAATTGAAGTTTAGTATCCCATCGATAAAGTTAATAGAGAAATCGCGAATATCCCTATTGCACTGACTCGCGACCGATCGATCTTAAAACTGTTTTTTTAATATTAGAATTTCGGGATCACGCTCTTATGGTGGGCAATTCCCGCCATTATTAATTATACTATATGGGTATTTAATAGAAAGACGTTTTCTTAACTCTAGTTAGTATTTGTTCTCATAGCGAAAATTTGCTGTATTAAAGAAACTATTTAATTATCGTCGCACTGCCTATTTTTATCAAAGCCTATTGACTTATCAGCCTTCGTTGAAAGGTTTCGTTGCATTCAACGTATTTCTTTTACCTAAATAAAATTTAAACTTAAATACTCTGAATGGTAATTTAATTTGAGAGAAATAATTTAAATTAAATTTGATAGCTAGCCACTTAAGATTTACAATAAATTTAATCAGAATGAGATGACATAAGTAAGATGGTTTCTAATTAAATACACGAGGTATAATTGTAATTTTTAATAGCTATATAAATCAATCGCAGATAATCAATCCAATAAGGATTAACACATTCTGTGCTAATCACGAAAGCGTATCAAAAAGGATCGACATAGTCGTAAAACTCAGTATCGTAAGAAGAATTAATACATTAAATGAATTTTCTTAATGGATAGAGTAGAATCAAATTCTTGGAAGATTCAATGTTAATTTTTACTAGACAATCTGTGTCTCGAGCAGAAAAATTAACTCGATTTTTAACATCATAAAATATTAGTAGGCTTTGATGACTGGTGAACTTGAATCATTTAGACCGAATTAAAAAATCCAGGGAGGAATTACTACGTGATTTTGATTGCGAGACGAGACGAGGCATCTTATCATGCCGGTTTTATGTCAAGTAAACAGAGAGAGTGCCGTAGTTTTCATCGCACATTCACATTTTGAACGCAAAGCTATTTAGCTCCGGTTCACTAACCTCTAGTTGTCGAATCTCACGGCTAAGTGATCCCTTTCCCTTATGACCTACGGCGTTTTTAAAAGTGAAACTCACCTGAGGCAGTAGACGCAAGGAGAGGCTTGGGAAATTGTTATTCGTGTGCTAATACATTCTTAATGGGGTTCACAAAATGCAAGAATGTAGCAGTAGTAAAACTCACAACTTTTCTCCTTATTAAGAGGAAATGGATGAGAAGAGTACTCGATCTCTTTCATGCGAATAAAATTTCGTTGCATACACTTACGAGTCCTCAGCCACTCGAAAAATAACCGCTTTCAATAAAAGTCGAAGAATTGATTGATCAGTTTTAATAATGAAAATTGGTATCACTAAATTGCGCTTAATCTATCTGAAATTCAAATAGTCTGGCGAAACATTAATTTTTATTTAAAAATCACCGCTCTTAAGTAAAAATTGGAATGGTCCCGTGATAATAACCTTGACATAATTTTAAAGGTGTAATGGACAGTGGAAACTACTTCAATCGATCGAATGAAACATTTAAATGGGCAATGGGATCACTCAGAGTAGAGGTTTTATGACATCGGGAATAAAATCAGTGACAGAAAGAGAAGGGGATATGGAATAAATGACATCCGATGAACGTCACATTCTGGAGAGTCAAGAAACCCAAAAAATTGTTACATTATTTAAAATTAAGAGCACCTTTTACATAAACGTATCTACATTTAATCCAATGAAAACAGATATCTCTCGAATTAAACGGTACATACTTACGCTTGACTCCTTTCATTGTAGAGTTTGTGTCGAATTTTAACTGTTCGTCAGCACAAATAGCATGTCTCACTTGCAAATAAGACCTAATTAGACTTAAATTTTGATACGGGCAATTCCAGAGCGAACGATCGACGACTAAATTGCTCATTAAATTTGATAAAATATGCCAACTTATAGCTCAGCTAATGCTGAGTTGTTATTTTTTATCAACTTAGTTGGAATTAGCCATCGGTAAATGCCATTCCATTCTTCGAAGCGTTTTCTGAATTCCTGCAGCATTAATCTTTCAAAACGAAAATGTTGCGATAAAACGACGTTCTCAGTATAGCAAGTGGACTCGTTGGCGACACAAAGCCCAAAGATGCCTCTTTACTTGAGAAAATGTATCTTCAAATACCGTACTACTTCCGGAAGGAATTAAATTTATAAATGGCTGAAACTGGCTTTAATAATGAGTTTTATAACTCTTTAAATGGATAACACCGGTCGATATATCTAAATAAACCGCAATTATATTCATATTTACAACCACCATCATTTAAAAATATAACTTAAAAAACAGATATTAGAAGTAATTTTTTGGGATTCGACCTGTTTGAGTAAGTAGTTGTTAACAGGATCGTGTCGAGCCACTTTGCCAAGTAGTGATAGTTGCTTTCACTTTAGTATAAATACAGCAACTTTCGTTTTACTTTGAAAATAATTTTATGAATAACGATATGAAACTGTAAAGGCGTCTGCTTACAGAACGTGATCATTTTTGTCAAGTGAAACATGAGAAATCTGATCACCGTCAATTAATTGTGATGTCCCCTGCGATTGACTCTTGAGGTGATTCCGTCGCCGCCTCTGCTTTTTGCTGAAAGTTTTTATTTCTTTTGTGAATTTTTTAAATCCCTTCAAAAGAAAATCAAAGTTCATCATAGAGGATAAATTATCTCAAAAACTTCTGTCAACTAGATATAAAAATAACTTTAGGAAGATTTATCATAAGATGACTTAATAATATTAGATATAAAAAATGATGGAATAATGATAATGATTTAAATGTTTAATTTAGATTCTTACCCAAATTTTATAGATCAGAAAGGAAATTTTGGCCAAACTTCTAAATTGCTTCGTGAATTTTGTTGACCTTCCGAGTTTTATATTGATTTAGGCTTCATTTTAAGACAAACATCAAGATATTTTTTAATTCCAAATTGATCAAAAGAATAAATTCCGTATATTTGTCGAAAGCAAACAAGTTTACTTATGGCATATTCAAAGTACGTTAGTTAAAGTATCATTCAGTAAAATTCTGCCCCTGAAACTTCGTAAAACGGTAAAATGTTGCACATACATTAAAATTCTTTCGAAATTATTCAGACCTATCGAAAAGTACGAAAATTAAGGTTAATGGTAGTTATGCAGGGGTTATACCGATACTTCAGGTAGAAATTTCGAGGGTCGCCGTCCTAATCCGGACTGCGGACGCGAACGAAAAACTGACCGCGTGGAATACGATTTAAAAAGATATAAACAATTCAAATGAGCAACAATTTATTAACTTCGTCGTCTCACTCGTCCTAAGAGATATACAAGCGTCTTTTGATCGAATTAATTATTAATCGAATGAAAATTAAGATTTTTCGTGGTTATACAAGAAATTACCCGTTTACGCACGGCAACGTTGCCGTTGGGTTGGGGTAGGGGGGAGGGATTTCTAAAAAAATCTAGAAATCCTCCCCCAAACCCAACCCAACTCCTGTTGAGATATTTAAAACACCCACCTATCCGACTGATGAAGTAACCCCCGCATAACTACCATTAACCAAAATTAAAATAAAATCGAAGAAGTATTGCTTCTTTTCTTCTTCCATTTTCATAAATTTAGAGCCTTCCAAAACTTCCCTTCGCATATTATCGCTTAGCAAACATTACGAAATATTCTGATAGGGTAAATGTGTTTTTATTGAGGGAATTACATTGATGTGCGTCATTTTATTCCCTGCAATGTCTTACGTTTGGATGGAAGTCATCCCACGCAATAAAAACTCTTCTCTTGTTATTGAGATACTCTTTTACGGTCCATTCGGAAGCCTACCTTAAGAATCGCGTTGCATTCGAGGAAAGATTACAGTCGGATGAAGTCGCTTTTTGCTGGAGCTCATAAAGCGAATATTACGATGAAAGAATAGCTTCATTCAATTGCACACGTCATTAATTATGTTTGCTATATCTGTAATATCGAAAAATAAGTTTCTTTTTGTATGGAAAGGTTGGACGCAAAATTATGAAAATTCGCTCATTTGAGCTTTTTCCTAATGTATTGAAACGGAGTGTCGATAAGAATATATGCTCCAATTTTCTTGAACCACTGGAGAGGTCGCAATTCTTGCCCCCTAATTCTCAACGGAACACCGAAGGCATTTGGTAGTGTTGACAGATAATGGTCGCTATTATAATTCAAGCTGCCCCTAATTTTTCGAATCCTGGAATGAATGATGAATGAATTCCGGAAGGGAATGGTAGCATATTTTCGTCTAAGGTCCTCATCCATCTTATAGAATCGTCGATTCTCTCGCCCTCCTCGTCCTTCCTAGGAGGATTCCAAGCGGACGATTGTTTGGTTAGATTTCGTCTTAGGAGACGGTCTAAATAAGAATGCTGTCTCAACATCTTCATGCATTTCCGGAAATCTTTTTCGTGGGGAAGCGAATAATTAAGAGGGGAAACACTCAAACTACTGCAGAGCAGAACTTGCGCTAAAACATCAGCGATGGGTCAGCACCAGAATCTTTGTTTACTGATCGAAGGAAATATAAATAAGCCATTTCTATTGCATCGCCATTGCTTACAGTTCAAGTTTGGAAATAATTGATTTTCAAAATTTTCGCAGTTACGTTATTAATGAGACTCGTAATAAGTGACTTCAAAAAGAATATGGAATAAATTTATGCGTATTATTTCATAATATAAGAGAGAAAACTGAAATATGCTTCGTTAGATATACCGACAAAGAAGAAAAGAAAGCATATGAGACCTTATTGATACTGACCTTAAGAAGTCAATCGGAGGAATTAAATATTTCGTAAAAATGCATGAAAAATTCGCAGATTTGTTTTAAGTTAGTGTATACCGACGTTACTAAAGATAACGCCATATTTCTTGACATAGGATTGGTGGCCATTGATGTAGGGCCCTTACGATTTTTCTGGCAATTCTCTGGCTTTTAGATTCCTCCTCAAACCATCGACACAGGTCACAGCACTTTCTCTCCCCTTGAATTTTGTTAATTTGAAAGGAGAAAGGTTTGAAAAAGGAAGACTACTACCATGTTAATAGTCTTACGGAAGGTAAATCGAAGCACAGAATTTTGAAATGAGACAGCAAATCGGTTGAAAGTGATTTTGTTTTTGCGCTTTAGAATACTCCGAGAGAACGATATTTTGACACCTTTGCTTCGATTTATATCCTCCCATTCAGAGATCCACTGAGGCGATTCAAACTACAGAAACGGCTGAGATAAATGCTGTATAAAATGTCAGATTTAATTTGCACATCATTGTTTTAATGAAGACAACTTTCAATTGTTCAAAGATGTTCTCAATCGATATTTTCCATCAATCTTATTCCCCGAGAATCACTTGACCAGATCCTCTGACATTTTGAAGAGTTAAGCATATTTCTTAATGGTATGGGCAGGGCCGGTTTAGGTGAAAGGAGGCCCTAGGCTATTCTACTTATGAGGCCCTTTCACCTCCCATTTTTAAGTTTGTAAATTATATGAGAGATAATAAAATACATCATTACTGTAATATATATCAATATGTCTCCTTATTTTCGGTTCAGTGTTTTAGTGTTCACTGTTTTTAGAATAATGTAATTTTAATTTTGTTAACAATTTGAATTTAGGCCCCTCTTGAACTTGAGGCCCTAGGCTGAAGCCTAGTTATCCTAATGGAAAATCCGGCCCTTGGTATGGGTAAACCTAAGCGAATTCTTTGTACGTATAACTCTCTTTAAAGTGTTCGGCGCGTTCGGCGGCTGAAGTCCATGCCGTGAACTTGTCTGGGCATGCTTCGCTGCACTGCACTTTTCATTTTACAGTTCCTAGCGTTCTAATTTGCAGCAAAATCCTAATCATCAGTCAATAGTTTAAGAGGTTTAGGCTTCATAATAACAGCTTCCAGCCTTTCCTAGGAAAGTCAATGTCTGAATACATCAAACATGGATGGCACTCTTATCTAATTTCAGCGATAAAATCAAATAAACAAATAAAATCTGTTCGCTGCCTTCACCTTAAAGTCGGATATGTTGGCAATCCGACATCCTTAATGTTTATCTACTTATCTTGGGATTCCAAAAACCTTCCTCAATTCGCATAAGCGTTAGAATAAGGATCTATTAATTTATCATCTCTCGTTATCACTGATTCACCTGAACTACTCTCTCATAGAAATATAAATGCTCCTCAAAGAGCTACTAGAAATGTAGTTCCTTTCCAGATCGCATATCATAAAATAAACTTCAGCTATTTTACACCATTTTCAAGGTTCATGAGATATGCAAATGATGTTGATTTCTTCAATGCCTCTATTTCTGAGTTAAAGAATATACTTCACCGATCTTGAGTCTGATCTGACCAGAAATGTTTTAGTATACTTAGTATATGTTCATAACACTGAGTATTTGTACGTTTCTTTCCTTAATTATATAATTTGAATGCAAACTTTATATAAGTGTTAATATCATATCATGGTTTATTTAAATTGTTTATTGAAATCCATCATTTGACTTGCTTTTATTGTTTTAATTATATATATGAATACATGTTTTTTGATATTTTATTCTTAACAAACTGTATTTAAAAGTTATATTTAAATACCATATATATTGTCATTGATTTGTTGTGTGGTTTGTATTTTTGTATCTGTACTTTAATATATTCATTTCAGGTTAGATGGAAGAGGAGACTTTTTAGTCTCAAACTCGCCTATAATAAAGACCCCTAATAATAATAATAACAATATATATATTGTGTAAAGGGTAATTGGGTTTATAAGGCCCGTAATAAAGTATTATTATTATCGGATCGGGCAGAGTAAATATGCACTCAATCAGATTTATAGTTTCCCACTTCGACATAAAACAGTAGATTTCTTGCGCGAGATCGTTCATCATGGCGAATGGTTTTTTAGGAGTACATAAAGGTAAGCATATAGGTCATTCTAAACGAAATAAGAAGAAACCATAGGAGAGAAGGGATTTACATCATAGCTGCTTACTGTAATCGGCAGTGCCGATGACGTCAGTCTGTTGGATAAGGGTCAGGGAAGAAGGCTTGGGGATCAAATTGAATTTTCTATTCCAGGGTGCAAGGGATCATAATAGAGTAAACGAAGGAAACAACAGAAATGAGAAAAAATAGCGATGGCCAAACGAGAATCCGTCTTACATGTTACTTTATTTTATTTAAGGAGAATCCTGAAGGAATTGGAAAGTGGGTGAATCTTCCCTTCGTGTTGCAAAATGAGCATTCGGAAATTTCGAATGATGTTACGAGAGATACGGATCGCGAAAGAATGAAATAACCAAGGAAAGAAAAGATAGACACATAAAATAATCTATATATAAAAGGAAATAATTGCGAGAGTTCGTTATTTCCGCGGAGCATTAAGGAAGTTAACAGTAATTAGAATATTGGTGTTCTTACAACATCTGCCATACACCGTCATTACTTAAATCGAAAACCTTGAGCAAAACTGAACACGCCTTTTGGAAGGCGATTTTCCTAAATTGGTGGCGAAAACCAGGAGACGTCTTCATGCACTCCAATAGTATGAGATATTTTTCCAAAACCCCTGTTCTGCGGCATATTTCCTACAGCTGAAGATTATTTTCATCCATTATCAATTATTCACTAAAGCCGTATTTCCGAATTTCCCTAAGTTAGTGCATCAGTAATATGGTACATACCAGTGTGCAGAGTTGCCTTCTTACGAATTTGATATTCCGCTAAAGTCAAACAAACGTAATACACAAAGTGGCTCAAGCTATACTTAAATACAGACAAAATGAACGCACTTTACCAGAAAATTATGCCATTTTTTACCCAAAAATGAATTTTACGTTCTTGTATATACATTTTAGTTAACCCTTTCCGGTCCAAATTTTGAAAAAGTAGCGAAGACATCAACTATTAACAACTAAAGCTAAAGATTATAATTTTTCTTGAATGGCGAATCATGAAACCTGCTGCCAGAATTGCTTACTAAGAAGTCAGCGGGCAATATGAATGAACGCTAGAAAAAAAAGACGACGTAATTCCATTTGAACACATTGGACCGGAAAGGGTTAATTAAGAACTACACTTAGTTAGCGCAACCAGCTATCAGAGTTAAAATCATTTTCAAAGATAAAAAGATATTTTGATAATAAAAAGCTCAAAATACTTAGTGTTTTTCAAAATTCATACCAAACAGAGTTGTCCAAAAACTTCGGTCTCGCTTTCTGTATAAAGTACGGTCGCAAATACGAAGAACTCATCACAGTTACATTCAGTGGTGTAGTGGCAAATTTTCCAGTGTGGGAACGCTAAATATATATTTGTTAAATTATAAGGAAAGTCGTATCAATATCGATCGAGTTTACAATTGTTCGGAACGCCGTTCCCACGCGTTTCCACTCCACTACATCAATGGTTACATTACATACAGGTATACCTGTAAAAAGAACGAAGTTCGAATACACCCAAGAGTAGTCATCCAGGTTCGAAAAGGGATTTTTTGTGTTGATTTTATTTTCGCCGTGATTAGAAACGGGAAGAAATCCCGTCACTGGGTTCATAAGTTTTTATGAAGACTGTTATTAACCAAGTCTTGTAATTAAATGTGCAAACACAGTGAGCTCCATGAAGACCCCCTACCAATCGCAACATGCAGTTGCAGGTTACGCATGGACATTATATATATATTACATAGATTCAAGATGTCATAATAAATATGAGGACTTGGATTTACGTTGTTTGTGGAAAGCTTTATGTTTGCAGAGAAGGACCTGCCATTGGGCAGAAAAATAAACTAACTAATAAGCATGGGGAAGTAAATTTGTGAAGACAAAAGGATGAAGAGATCACTCACATAAATGATTCTCCTTGATCAAATTCATTTGAATGAAAGTCTTTCGCTGTAATTGGACATGAAAGACATTTTCGGAACATTTCGGAGTCCAAATTGTTTATCAAAGCCTTCACGAAATGATTATATTTTTTACAATTTAAAACTTAGTAGTCTAAGCAAACTTTATACCTAGTTAGATTATTAGCCACAACTTAACCGCAGTACTTTCGACGCGAACGACTAGTGAAAAAGAAAAATTAACAGTGTATTGGTAACCTTCCTAACGAAATCAATAATAAAATCGTAGCTACAAGAATTAGCAACGACTGATCTACTCTTAAGTATTTCCGAAATTATAAAAAGTGAAGTATATATTTTACCAAGCGAACTAAAATGTAAACCAACCTAAGTCAATCAACAAAACTCAACTGAGGACAAAAAAACTGTGAGCCTATCTTCAAAAGCAACCACATAATTGTGGTAGAAATTTCTTTCTTTCAGGCAAAGAAAAGAAAGGAAAGAGGCAAAACAAGAAATTTCTTTCTTTCACCTCTTTAACTACACAATTCACTCCAAATAAACCTATCTGATTCCTCCCTCTGCTCTTCCAACTGATAGAACCACCATACAAACTGAATTCATCAGATGAAAAGTATAGGGTTTGTGTCAAATTTTAATCCAAAAGTATATCTGATAAAATACACACACATTAGTTGCAATGGTAACCCACATGTCAAGAGTCCAAAATAATAAGATCTCTTGTATCTCCAAAGGAAATACAGAGTCCAGTCAAAATCTCTAACAACAAATATTAGATATATTTTTTTAATATTTGTGAATGAAAATCTTTTAATTTATAGTGTAAAATTTAAGTGAATAAAAATAATATAAAAGCACAGATTCAGAGATAAAACTTAAACAAAGAAACAATGAGAAAATGAAAAAGAAACTTGTTACATTTTACACCAAAATTGTGTTAGAAAAACAGAAGAAAAGAAAGGAATTTTTGTGTACGAAAAATGATGAGCAGCAGGAATAACAAAGTATACATCACAGAATAGATTTCCTAGATGCTCATTTCCAAAACTGTTTCCATCTTCAGAAGTACTGTTTGATAGATAATGCTGCTGTAAAATGCTCCTTAAAGATAGGGTGATGCATATACTATAAATAAAACTACAATAATATTTCTTAAAAACATTCATTAACTCGGTATTTTCCTTATTCTATTTAAATTATTTTGATGCTGAATTTTGTTTTTTAAGTAACTTTGGGAATGGTAGCTTTATAAATGCATATAGCAAAGTTTTGGTGGAGCATACATTTTTTAAAGTCAGTAAAATTGCACAATTGCAATGTTACAGATGACTTTTTACTTTTTGATTGATATCAAACAAATATTTTTACAATTTATGTAAGAAGATATCTGCTTGAATTCATAAGATTTGCCATACTATCTCTTTTATTGCAGCATAATAAATATCAAATGCTTATTTGAGATTTACTTTTCTAGAAAGTTTGAGCAGAAAAATGTAGTTTCATCTTCAAAGAAAAGATCAACATCTTAAATGGAGCAACTCTAATGTCATCTTTATGCTTAAAAAATATTTTCATTTTTATCAGATTATATTTCCTTCCTCAGATTGACTTTTAGATCTATGCTATCATCAATTACATAAATCTAGTTTATTTCTGATGAATATACCAAACTAAATTTAAATGACATTTATCTGCATCATAGCTCCTCCCAGATCATCATTATATGGTTTACTCCTATCTTTGAATGGCTTCACTTGCTCCATTACTAGGTCTGATTATACATTATGTTGTTTCCTCATATACTTCATTGATTTATGCCTTCTTAGTCTTCTTCCACCTTTTCTCACATGGCCATGCTTATAATTTCTTAATATCTCATACAATATGGATTGATGAATCATTTTTAATTTCCTAAATTTTAAAACCAACTTTCTATCTGCTTAATATCATTAGAGGATCTTCTCATTCCAAAACTTCCTATGCCTGTCCTCAGATTCACATATCCCAGAGCTTCAGTGCATTCTGAAAAAGTTTTCTTTCTCTCCAGATATACCACAGACAACATGGCTTCTTCAGAGGTTCTATCACATCTAATTTACTTACTTTTCAAGTAGATATCCTGGATGCCTTCTCAAATCAATTACAGGTTGATCATCTTTATGTGGACTTAAGAAAAGTTTTTGACAAGGTCTACAATTAATCAGAAAACTTGAATCCCATAGAATTGGTGGTAATCCGCTCATTTGGCTCCATAATTATTTAACTTATAGAACACAAGTAGTAAAGATTAAGTGCTTTAACTTGAATGAATTTAATGTTACTTCTAGATCAGGGATCTCACCCGGCTCCTCTCTTATTTAATATTTATATTAATGATATTGTAGATAAACTGATAGATGTTGGCTGTCTTTTGTATGCTGATGACTTGAAGATCTACAGAGTGATTAATAGTACAACTGATTGTGACATTCTTCAATCCAACATAAATAATTTAATTAAATGGTGTAATGATAATACAGTGAAAGTAAAAGCATCTAAGTGCAATATTTTAACTTTTAGTCATAGTAAAATAAGTATTAACTTTCAGTACTTTTTAAATGGAACTTCACTGAGGAGGTTAAAAGTAGTCAAAGATCTTGGAAACTGGTTTGATTCTGCTTTAAATTTTCAATATCATATTTACTCATCTATCAGTCAAGCACTGAGAATACTTTCGAAAATTTTTGAGGCACTTCCCACCAAATTAGAGAGTTAAAAGTAGAAGGAGCACTGGCAGCCATGCATATCCAACGAAAACCATAAAGACTTCTTCGCACATTATCCTTGGTTTGACACTAGGACAGGGCAAATATTCTCCCTTTGAAAATGCATTGTGGCGATTTTTAAGATTTTTTTGGGAGGCTGCATTAACCACTAGGCTACCGAGACAGAACTGACAGAACGTTCTGTCTCGGTAGCCTAGTGGTTAAGGCAGCCTCCCGGATAGAAGAAGATCCCAATTTATTTTCAATAAGAGAAATTTGCACCAACCTGGCGTCAAATTCACGCACATTAGGTGCCAGTTTTATAGATATAAATAAAGAAGAGCCCATTTTCAAGGACCTCTATGATTTTTAATTCCCTGCCCTACAGGAATGAAGCTGAAAATATTTTCGAACTGTATCATAAGTAATTTTAAATTCTCGCCATAGGTTAAAAAAAAATAGAGACGCCCTGTGACGAACCTGTGGTCTTTTGGAAGATGTGAATACATATAATGAACTGGTAGGAATAAAACTTATTTAATTCAAATTTTGAAGTCAATATCTTAGTGGGAAGATCCTAAACTAATACTTCATTATCCCTATATAATTGCATAGGGTAATGTAAACGGCTCCCTGGGATCTAACCACAGACAATCAGGGAAACCTTAAACAGCATATATGAGAATTATTGATGATCTTTATTCACATGCCAAGTTTTAAGTTTCTATGTTATCACGAAAGGGTTAAAAAAAAATTTTTTAATCCTATCAGTTACTGATTTTAGAGACGCCTGGTATCGAACACAGGATATAGTGGCAGCTGTGAATACACAGTATGACTTGTTAGGACTTGATCTTATTTAATGCAAAGTTTGAATTCGATATCATAACAGGAAGGACCTAAAATAGGATTCAGCTTTCCCCATTAGAAATGCATTGAGGAATGTAAATGACTTTCTGGGATCAAACCAAGGACAATCAGCGAAACGTAAGACAGCGTATACAAAATATATTCATTATCTCTATTCACATGCTGAGTTTAAAGTTTCTATGTTATCTGGAAAGGATTAAAAACAAAATCTTAAAAATCGACACAATGCATTTCAAACTGGAGAATATTTGCCCTGACCTAGCATCAAACCAAGGATAATCTTTGAAGACATCTTTGTGGTTTTCATTGGATATGCATGGTTTCCAGCGAGCCCTTGAAGTTCAACTCTCTAATTTGCTGGGAGGTGCTTCAAAGAAAATTTTGAAAATGTCTCTTAATGGGGAAAATGGGGACTTTGGGGCCTTCTGGCATCGAACCCATGACACTGAGGTTTGTAGTGCCTTTATTCTGGCGGTTACACGATATGGCCAATACGTCGTAAAAATTTCAAGTCAGTGACAATTGTGGAACATGGCTAGAATTTTGATCCCCTATGAATGAGTGTATATATGGGTATATCCGGAGAAACGTCTATATATAATAGAATAGATATACAGTAGAACCTCAATTTTACGAAGTTGAAGGGACCCAAAAATTTGCACTTTGTAAAATTTGGGCTTTGTAAATTTGAGGTTTTCTTTCAACCAGTCGAAATCTCTACAATACCAATCCAGGTTCAGTAACACAGTGCATAAAGTCAAATGGGATTGAAAGGAAGGTAATACTTCAATAAAATGTATGATACATCCAGTTTAATGTTTAATACAACAGAAAAAATTCAAAATATTTTACTTTTCAAAATAATCATAAATAATTTTTTGTTTTTTTGGAAGTTTCAATGAAAGATGGGGTGATTTTCTCAATACCTGAAAGGTAATAATTGAATAAATCAGGTACACCATCAGTAAACATTTGAAAATTGTGAAGCACTTTTATGGAGTGTCTTATTTCATCCCTTGTAGGGGGGAAGGTGCTTCTGGGTCATCTTCATAGCTTGTAGAAGAGCTATCTAAGTTCACTTCATCCTCATCTTCTTCGTCTTCACTAAATGCACTGCAGTCATGCGTCATCACATGAGAGTCACACTTGACATATGACTCGGCACGAGAGGATGCATCTGGGATGTACTGATTTCGTTGTGCTATTTCTTTACTAAGGAGGTCCTGTAGTGTGGAACCTCTGTCTCTATAATTGATGTGTCACCAAAACCAGCAGATCTCCAACAGTTGGAAATAGTGTTTGCAATGACACTGTCCCATGCTCTGGCATTTTGTCGCACAGCATGGAGCAATGTCCATGGAGGCACATCTTAAATGTATGCGTACCAAAGCTGTGTTTACAGAAGGCTAAACTATGCAGGTCTAAACTTGACAAATAATTATGAGGATGAAATCAAACTAATTTCTGTTACAAACAAGAGTCACAAGCTCATTCAGGAAGAAAACAATAGATATCACATGCAATTCTCTGTGTGCACTTTAGTAGTAGTAAGCGCTTGGATAGCTTAGGTCATTTTGCCCTTGTCCCATTTTGCCCATGCTCCCATCAGGATTTGAAATCAGAACTGATTCCTCATGAGTCACGAGCGTTACCCACATGGCTCTCCAGGAGCCAATGTGCAGTATATTTGCTTCAAATGGAAAGTATTTAAAAATTAAACTACGATTATACTGATTCCCTTTATAGCATAGACCTTATTTCAAAGCCTAGGAGACTCACTTAAGTCAAAGTAAATGAAACTCACAGCCATGAATCCCAAGAAACTAGCTCGTAAATATTTTAAGAACTTTACTTAAGTTAATTTGAAACTCCCTCTTTTTTATAATCGTTCTACTACGCTGACGTTTAGCGGTGATTTTCGAGAATTGCTTACTCGCAGGTACTTTAAACGATATTGTCGCATGACAAATCACAAGTCGCGATCGCAAATTCTTACCTAACGACGTAAAACGCTTTTAATTAATAAAGTAAGTATTGAAACTGCATAAAAACTTAAGTAATAGTGACATATTACTACAAATTTAGTATTCTTTAATTAAACTAATTTCCATGACTGCTGCAACAAAGAACTTACACAGGAATGCTACTTTCAAGTAAAAGTAGTAGTATAGTTAAAAGTGCTTCGACAGCTTAGGTCATTTCGCACATTGGCTCCCACCGGGAATCGAACCCGGGACCGCTTTCACCAAAGGCAAACGCGCTGTCTACATGACTATCTGGGAGCCTTCAAGTAAAAGGTTTACCAAAGTTCTGCGATGGGGAACTTACCAAGCGTCCAAAGATAGTGCTGGACGAGAAATCTTCGGTGGTGGACTTTAAAGCTGTTAATTATTCCCATGTCCAGCGGTTGCATCTTACTGGTGCTATTTGGACTCAGAAAAAGTAATTTCTGCAAGAAGATAATTTGCTTCTGAAAAATGTCCGTCGCCATCCATGCTTTTTTATTACTTTCATACAACACAGACAATTTTTTTATGTTCTTGAAGCACGCGGAGCTCTTGATTTTGCTATCACAACTGGTTTCAACTTTTCGGATCCATCTTTGTTACATATCAGCATTACTGTAACCCTATCCTTAGATATTTTTACCTACGAGACATTTTTCACCACGGGTCCCGAGGGTGGAGTCAGGTAATGCCTTGAAAAACAAACCTGTTTCATCCAGGTTGTATATATCTAGAGGGGAATATTTAGACACAATGTTATCGTTTATTTCATGCCACTGCGTTTTTTGTGTTGAAGTCATCTTCTTCTCCACAGATTTTCATTGAAGTGATTCTGTATCTTTTCTTGGATCTATCAAGCCACCCAAAGTTGTCGCACTTCAGTTTAAGAGCCAAAACCTGAGCCTTCTCCTTCAGAATTGGTCCACATATAGGCAATTTGCACGCATGACATTTAAAAAAAAATTATGCAGCTGACTATCAAGTTGATCAAATTGCGACGATGATAGGTACTTTGTTTTTAATGATGTTGTTGTGTGACTCAAAATTTTTCACTTGAATTGACGATTGCTGCCAATGTAGGTAAAGAAATGCCATACTTCCGAGAAATTTCTGTTTTTGTCAGCCCGCGATCACGTACTTCCTTGATAATTTACATTTTGGTGACCAAACTCAGGGACTTCCTCTTTTTCTTGGTCAGCGATGTTTTATCCAATATTTTACTAATAGGCACACGGGATATCACAACTGATCACAACACAGGCCACCTCGCACAGAGAGTGATTTTCACTGTACGCGCGCAACTTTTCCTCGCTTGGAGACCAACATTTTTCAGGGTGTCCACCATCCAACCATTATTTTACAATCTTTTACTAACCAATTAAAAATCCGAAATCCCTGCAGCAGCCTTGAGATTTTAAGTAGTCGCACTCCAATTTAGCAGCCAAGACCTGAGCCCAATACTCCCCAAGTCGAAAATAAATTCTTATCATGCTCTATTCTCTCAATCTCTCGTCCAAATAGAAACCATATACTCCTGGAAACTGCTGATCTATACGATCCCAGGTCGCTGATTCGCGATATTACCAGAAAGCTTGATGAAGAAAGAAAGAGCACGGCTACTTCTTATTAGCTATAATTTTTTGCGAAAACTGTAATCAAAATGTTTTTATCTCACGAAATTTTCACATTTTCTCATCTAAAATACATGGGATGAGGGTCCTCCCTATATAGACGATCTGGATTCAGCTGCTCCTGTTTACGGCGATCGTCATCCCATTGTATTGAGCTCAGTGCGACAAAACCATTTCAAATACTTCGTAAAACCGGGGTTCATTCACTCCTAGGGACCGGCTTCTCACTTCGTAAAACATGAAATCGAGGTTTTACGTAAAACCGAGGTCATTTTACATGTACAAAGATCGGGACCGGCGAAATGGTTCGTAAAACTGTGTCACTTCGTAAAATCGAGGTTCGTAAAAACGGGGTTCTACTGTATATGTATCTCAAAAAGGTATTTTCTGGAGATGATGAACTGGATACAAACAGATGTGAAGAGAATGAGAAGACCAGAGTATAGATGGAATATAGACATCATCAAGTACTTAGGCATAACCTGGAAATAAGAAGTGTAGGATAGCGAAAGATGAAAAGTACTTGTGGAGGCCTACATCCGATGTTGGATTGAAAATGGCTGATGATGACAAAACATATATCCAGAGAAACACAGTGGAATGAAATTAATGGATTATGCATGGCTGCAGGGTGTAGGAAAAATTGTAACATGAAAAAGTTTACTCAATAGAAAAAATTGAAATTGAAACAGATATTATACATTGAATAAAACCAACATGTACCAACGTATACTTAGGTATTTTTATGGCATCTATAAAATTAATATTAGTAACAATAATAATATTTATTATACCAAAGACTGCACAAATGAGCAGTATAGGTATGGTTAGTTCATTAAATCCATACCATATTAACTCCTTTATACATTTAAAATCCTCTATATAATTATGTATCATTGATACATTAATAAAATTAACAATATATTACACAAGTTAGTTGTACATATCACAAAAATGGACAATCCTCTTAAAATTCAATCACTTATATACACCTACCTATATCAATCGAGTAAAAACAAAATTTCTTGAATATTGTATTAGAGTAGGCACTACTCTAATACAATATTCAGAAATGTACTTCATTAGAAAAAATAACATTCTACAACTAATAGTTTTGTTAAGGTTTAAAGATTTAAAAAAAAATATATGATCATGATCGCCTGAAGATAGAAACATTAAGAGAAGAAGTGAAAAGTGAGAAAACCCAAAGATATCATAAAAAGAAGAGAATATACCAATGCTGTGGGACAGGAAACATATAACTTAAGGAAGACTGCAAATTTCAGGAGAGGCAATGGAAGCTTCAGGTTGAGCTGTAGTAAAAATTTGCTGCATTTCTGAATGAGCAAAAGTTATGATGGGAGTGAGTTGTATTTCCTGCCTATAAGGTCCCGAAATATGGTTGGTCTCTGTTATTTCACTATCATTTTCATTCTTTACATCATTCCCTTACCATGTAACACCATTTAAACATAATCCCATAACATTTCCAGAGGTACTTTTACTTTTCCCTAGCACATCCACCTCCATCTAGAATACTACTTCTATTTTCATTGAGCTACCAGTCAATTTTAGTGTGCTGTCTAACAAGGCCTTTACTATGTCCCTACTACCATATCTTCATGAATGACATATGCACAAAATCTTTTCATTTTACCTGGTATTAAAATATTTCTTTCTCTAGTATGTGATCTTTCTCTGAATAAAAGAGAGTTAACTTTACTCTAATTACATTTTCATCTCCTTTAAAGTAAATCCATGGTGCGTCATCCATCGACCCACAGGACATGGATGACATGCGGTCAGCACATCCACTCCCATGTTTTGCTTATCGCAGAGCTGTTGCCGATTAATTGAAGTACCTTCCCAATTTCTTCATGTGCTGGGTCAACATCATGGTTCCCACAGGGAATTGAATCCATAGACACTTTGGCTAAAAGTGATCACACTGTCCACTTGATGAGGCTTACATCTCTTAATCTTTAATCTTTAACATTATAAATTGATTTTATACAGGTGTGACATTTGTCATATGCTTTCCTATAATGTTTCTTTAGTTCTACTTGCCCACCTCCTCCTCTTGCTGCAGCTTCCAAATTCACTACATCTTTTATGGTTACATAGTTTTACTGTTTCAGTGTTTTTACTACATGAGTAATACCAAGGCCGGATTAACCATTAGGCAGAATAGGCAGTTGCCTGGAGCCCCCGATTTTAGGGGGCCCCCAAAAAATGAAAAAATCTTTGAAAATTTTCTAACAGACATAAAATTCCAAAGAATTAAATGAAAATATAATCACAACTGAAAATTTTTATGAAAGCCACAAGTTTTTATTTTAATCGAAAAGAGAAGGGAACAGACGTGAAAAAAAGGGCCCCCAAATTGATGGTTGCCTAGGGCCCTGTTGAGGGTTAATCTGGCCCTGAGTAATACCCTATTGCAGTCATAGTTGCTTTCCCAAAGACGTTCTTTTTCTCTATGCACCCACACCAATATACAAATCTTTTACATCAACTATCTCTGTTCTCCTTATATCAATCATTCAATTCACCATGAAAAGTAAAGCAGAAAATCACAGAACTGACTTCTTCAACACTTACTCCTATAATCATTTTGAAAGGACCCCAACCTATGTATTTTACCTTAGAGTTCAAGCTAGAAATGTAATTTGCTTAGAGGGAATCTACCAGACTTTTCCAGGCATCCTTTTTAAGAAAAATTAGCATAGTAATGTTTTGAAAAAATATTGTTTTAACTCATAATACACATAAACAGAAAGCAATGAATGTAATAAACCTTACTTTTAACCAAGAATTCATGTTAAAAATACCACAACTTGACATCCTTTGCTGATGATTCCATGATATAGACCCAAGGATCTAATAAGATCTCAAAGGAGGAGGCAGAGCAGCTTGTGAATCAAATTCTTAAACAGTTTTATTTCTGAATTGATATTTGAAGAATCATGAGGACCTAAAATAGGATTCAGCTTTCCCCATTAGAAATGCATTGAGGAATGTAAATGACTTTCTGGGATCAAACCAAGGACCATCAGCGAAACGTAAGACAGCGTATACAAAATATATTCATCATCTCAATTCACGTGCTGAGTTTAAAGTTTCTATGTTATCTGGAAAGGATTAAAAACAAAAACTTAAAATGAATAGAAATAAAAACACTATGTCGAAAATTCCACTTGAGTTTTTAATACACGACCGGTTTCAGACAATTCTGTCCATCATCAGGTGAAGAGACCACAACTGCAGTGAATATATAGAAAACAATGGCCAATGAGGAAGCAAGGTCAGAGAGGGGGGGAAGGGTTAGGGATATAAGGTGAGGGAAGCAGCGGAAGGAAGCAAACAGTAGATAAAAGTGGAGAGTGGTTAGGAGAGAGATGAATTTTAGTTAGCATATAATTATGGTGTATGTGGTGTAAAATTTCTAATTGCTCCAAGTAATTAAGTTTATTTCCTTTAGGATGGCTATGGAGGAGGGTGTTGGTAAAGTCTGAATGGTGTTTATTATCGAGTAAATGTTTAGCGAAATGTGAGGCATTGGAACCATTGAGGAAAGACTGTTTATGTTCTTTAGTTCGAATGTGTAAATTTCTACATTTCTTTTCGAAGTAGAAATTTACACATTCGAACTAAAGAACATAAACAGTCTTTCCTCAATGGTTCCAATGCCTCACATTTCGCTAAACATTTACTCGATAATAAACCCTTGCTTCCTTATTGGCCATTGTTTTCTATATATTCACTGCAGTTGCAGTCATTTTGCCTGATGATGGACAGAATTATCTGAAACCGGTCGTGTATTAAAAACTCAAGTGGAATTTTCGACATAGTGTTTTTATTTCTATTCATAGTATGGTATTCCACATAGTTAAGGCTTCTTCAATTGATTTTTTTGTAATTAAAAATCAACACAATGCATTTTAAACGGGAGAATATTTGCCCTGACCTAGCATCAAACAAAGGATAATCTTTGAAGATATCTTTGTGGTTTTCATTGGATATGCATGGTTTCCAGCGATCCCTTGAAGTTCAATTCTCTAATTTGCAGGGAGGTGCCTCAAAGAAAATTTTGAAAATCTCCACCATGTATCTTTATGGGGAAAATAGGGACTTTGGGGCCTACTGGCATCGAACTGAGGTTTGAAATGCCTTTTTTCTGGCTGTTACACGATATGGCCAATATGTCGTAAAAATTTCAAGTCAGTGACAATTGTGGAACATGGTTAGAATTTTGATCCCCTATGAATGAGTGTATATATGGGTATATCCGGAGAAACGTCTATATATAATAGAATAGATATATATGTATCTCAAAAAGGTATTTTCTGGAGATGATGAACTGGATACAAACGGAAGTGGAGAGAATGAGAAGAAGACCAAAGTATTGATGGAATATAGACATCATCAAGTACTTAGGCATAACCTGGAAACAAGAAGCGTAGGATAGCGAAAGATGAAAAGTACTTGCGGAGGCCTACATCCGATGTTGGATTGAAAATGGCTGATGATGACAAAACGTATATCCAGAGAAACACAGAGGAATGAAATTAATGGATTATGCATGGCTGCAGGGTGTAGGAAAAATTGTAACATGAAAAAGTTTACTCAATAGAAAAAATTGAAATTGAAACAGATATTATACATTGAATAAAACCAACATGCGCCAACGTATACTTAGGTATTTTTATGGCATCTATAAAATTAATATTAGTAACAATAATAATATTTATTATACCACAGACTGTACAAATGAGCTGTAAAGGTATAGTTAGTTCATTAAATATCCATACCACATTAACTCCTTTATACATTTAAAATCCTCTATATAATAATGTATCATTGATACATTAATAACATTAACAATATATTACACAAGTTAGTTGTACATATCACAAAAATTGACAATCCTATTAAAATTCAATCACTTATATACACCTACCTATATCAATCGAGTAAAAACAAAATTTCTTGAATATTGTATTAGAGTAGGCACTACTCTAATACAATATTCAGAAATGTACTTCATAAGAAAAAATAACATTTTACAACTAATAGTTTTGTAAAGGTTTAAAAATTTTAAAAAAATATGAGTGATCACCTGAAGATAGAAACATTAAGAGAAGAAGTGGAAAAGTGAGAAACCCCAAAGATCTCATAAAAAGAAGAGAATACACCAATGCTGTGGGAAGGGAAACATATAACTTAAGGAAGACTGCAAATTTCAGGAGAGGCAATGGAAGCTTCAGGTTGAGCTGTAGTATGTAGTAAATTTTGCAGCATTTCTGAATAAGCAAAAGTTATTATGGGAGTGAGATGTACTTCCTGCCTATAAGGTCCCGAAATATGGTTGGTCTCTGTTATTTCACTATCGTTTTCATTCTTTACATCATTCCCTTACCATGTAACACCATTTAAACATAATCCCATAACATTTCCAGAGGTACTTTTACTTTTCCCTAGCACATCCACCTCCATCTAGAATACTACTTCTATTTTCATTGAGCTACCAGTCAATTTTAGTGTGCTGTCTTACAAGGCCTTTACTATGTCCCTACTACCATATCTTCATGAATGACATATACACAAAATCTTTTCATTTTACCAGGTATTAAAATATTTCTTTCTCTGAATAAAAGAGAGTTAACTTTACTCTAATTACATTTTCATCTCCTTTAAAGTAAATCCATGGTGCGTCATCCATCGACCCACAGGACATGGATGACATGCGGTCAGCGTATCCTCTCCCATGTTTTGCTTATGCCACTCAGAGCTGTTGCCGATTAATTGAGGTACCTTCCCAATTTCTTCATGATGCTGGGTCAACATCATGGTTCCCACAGAGAATTGAATCCATAGACACTTTGGCTAAAAGTGATCACAATGTCCACTTGACGAGGCTTACATCTCCTTTAACATTATAAATTGATTTTATACAGGTGTGGCATTTGTCATATGCTTTCCTATAATGTTTCTTCAGTTCTACTTGCCCACCTCCTCCTCTTGCTGCAGCTTCCAAATTCACTACATCTTTTATGGTTACATAATTTTACTGTTTCAGTGTTTTTACTACATGAGTAATACCAAGGCCGGATTAACCATTAGGCAGGATAGGCAGTTGCCTGGAGCCCCCGATTTTAGGGGGCCCCCAAAAAATGAAAAAATCTTTGAAAATTTTCTAACAGACATAAAATTCCAAAGAATTAAATGAAAATATAATCACAACTGAAAATTTTTTATGAAAGCTATAAGTTTTTATTTTAATCGAAAAGAGAAGGGAACGGACGTGAAAAAAAGGGCCCCCAAATTGATGGTTGCCTAGGGCCCCGTTGAGGGTTAATCTGGCCCTGAGTAATACCCTATTGCAGTCATAGTTGCTTTCCCAAAGACGTTCTTTTTCTCTATGCACCCACACCAATATACAAATCTTTTACATCAACTATCTCTGTTCTCCTTATATCAATCATTCAATTCACCATGAAAAGTAAAGCAGAAAATCACAGAACGGACTTCTTCAACACTTACTCCTATAATCATTTTGAAAGGACTCCAACCTATATATTTTACCTTAGAGTTCAAGCTAGAAATGTAATTTTCTTAGAGGGAATCTACTAGACTTTTCCAGGCATCCTTTTTAAGAAACATTAGTGCAGTAATGTTTTGAAAAAATATTGTTTTAACTCATAATACACATAAACAGAAAGCAATGAGTGTAATAAACCTTACTTATAACCAAGAATTCATGTTAAAAATACCACAACTTAACATCCTTTGCTGATGATTCCATGATTTAGACCAAAGGATCTAATAAGATCTCAAAGGAGGAGGCAGAGCAGCTTGTGAATCAAATTCTTAAACAGTTTTATTTTTGAATTGATATTTGAAGAATCATGAGAGGACAACAGGCATGCATTCCCATTAATCATGCCAGGAAAAGAAGAAGACTTAGCAGAATTTACTATTATTATTAATACTTTGCTACATGAATGCCCATAGAAAAAGGTAAAAGGATAATCTTTCTGGTGATGCAGCTGAAGTTAGAATAAGTGAACATTTTTAATTGAAGAAGTAGGATATTAAATAATAGCTCAGGCAAAGAAGACAATGACCCTGAATTGATTATTTCTATAAAATGCAATTTAAGTTAAGAAAAATATTGAATTCAGTATAACCCAGATACTTTTGAACAATCACTTTTGCCTCCAATTCAAACTAATGTGGTTTTGAGTTTTATGTCAAATCTTACTCCATTTTTTAATCAAGCAATAAAAATATTAGTTCTTTTAAGGTAGCATAACTTGACTGCCACTGTTAAGGCCAGAGAAGGCTAAAAGCAATGCAAATATAAAACTGAAATCAGTTAAAATGTAGTAGGAAGGAACATCTTATTTCTGCAAAACATAATTTATAAAGAGTATATATCACAGAGTAAGCTTACACTATGGTTTAGTCTATTTTACCTATGATTACTCCAAGTTTATATTCATCAGATGGTCTAACCATTCCACCTTTTGCATTTCTACATTTCAAAAAGGAAGGAGGTTACCAACAAAGGAGATCACAAAAGAAACTAATCCATGCACTCTCTAAAAATAATTGCGCTAATTAGATCAGTGAATACTCTTTAAGGCAATTGCAAAGGCATATTCCTTTAGTGGTAGAAAAGAATTTCAGGAGAGCAGCAGCTAATCATTCTCATTATTACTAAACAGCTGAACGCCTAGGCAGTCAATATTCTTGAAAAAGCTCGAACTTATTCTGTCACGGTAGGGCTGCATCGTGTTTGTGCCAAAAGTAATTTCTTTCCTCTGAAAGATGAAAAAATACGGAGGAGAGTATACAATTAATCATAAATCAATCTGCTCGTCACTCACAGACAATTTTCTTAGCACTTTGAATTGAACTGTTCATGCCCGGAAATACATTTGCCTTCGTGAAATTCTGAGCACTATTAATAAAAAAAGAAAAGTATACATAAAATTAAAAAATCCTTCACGAGTAATACACAGATAAACTCTCAGTGACTGAACAATTAATTATTATTTATTGATAATATGAAACTAATAGAGGCCATTGTTTCATTACCAACGCAGAATAGGAAATAAGTAAGCTGCTTCATTAAAGATTATTAACGAAGGTTTCCATCATAGCCCACTGAGTATGATAGAGTAGTTTTCAAGTTGAAGAATAAATTTTGATAAGTGAGCAAACATAATAGACTGATCGTTTTAAATTTACCCTCGTGACTATAGAATGATTGCTCATGCAGAGACCGGTTGTCTCGCAAACAAATAAACTAAATTCAATAAGAGGATATAATCTGCATTTAATTTACTATTTACCTCGTAAGTATGATTATAGATATACTTAAATAATATTTTAACGTTTAAAACTTTATATTATACCACAAACATAGTAAAGAAGTCTTACAGTTTCATGTGCATAAATTACGCAATTTACTTCATTTCCCATTCAATCCTTATTCGAAGTGTAGAATTTACGTAAACCTAAATAGTTAAAAGCGATGTAGCATGCATTTCACCTAAAATTATAGTGATTGATCCATTGCGCGATATTGCTTTCAAACTCTGCCCGAAAAAGAATCCGTGAGTCAACAGAACATTCCTCCTTCAAATTCCGTGCCCATTCGCACACATTCCTGTTCTAATTTTTGTAATTTTCCCGCCTTATCAATAGATGACACTGCGTTTGCTAAGCCGAAGTCAGGTGGTCATGCCAGGTTATGTGGGTTACCTAATTTAATTAATGTTTTCTTCCTGCCTTATCCTAACTGTAACACTTGTAGTTTACTACGTCAAACCTTTTGCAATACTTGAGTCATTTTAAAATAGTAAGAAAAATTGAAATCGCTCGGAATAATCAAGATATTTACCTTCATAAAGATGTGGTTCGAAGCCGACGAATTAGCCGAAATATTTAAAGGCTATTTTCCGTATTACCTTATCATTGCCCTGCCGTTATTTATTATTATATCACCGGTTAATCCCGTTGGAGCTGCACATGAATTCCCGTCTTATAGAATGCAGCATTTTGACCTACATGGGGTACCTCACGGTAATTCTTTTGTATTTTCAAATAAAATCTCAATTACTGGAATAAAATTGTATGAAAGAATCTTTCTTGATCCTACTTTATCTCAATACTTTTATATTCTAAGGCTGCAGAAGTGCCCCTGTTAGTCTAGAGGCTCGACCGTTGCAAAGCTGGGGGGCATCTTCATCTAACTCTCAACGCCATTGTTTAGTTGCACCTTTATCATCTGTAACCCCACAATTGCTCAGAGAAGCTCTTGGAGCAAGTGGCAATGGGGGAACCTCCAGAGCTGGTGCATTACTTTTTATTCTTCCTCCAAAAGGTAGTCTCACTGCTGAGGAAAAACAAGTAAGTAATTTCACCATTTGGAAGTACTTCTGGGAAATACAGCTATTTAATCATCCCTCCATATACATTTTGATCATTGTAGTAATTCTCAGATCGAAGGAAATGTTAATCAAGGATTGCTTTTCAAATTACAATCCCCTTATTTCGGATCAATAAACCTTTTGCCGATCGTTCCAACCCAAGAAAATAGGTTCACTGCTCTGATGTTATGGAAGTTTTTGATAGAGTAATTTGTGTTTTTCTGACTATATTTATCTTGTTATGGCTGAATTATTTGCTTATTTATTTGTGAATATTTGTCTCTTTTAGAAAATATTGGAGACTGAGGAGTCACTTCTATGGGGTCAGGGTGCTATTCCCATTCCAATTTATTTTGCTCACCACAGTCCTCAATTGGTCGCAATTCTTGAAGATATCTCCTCCAGTTTTCTAGTGGACAGTAGGCCAAGATCAGCATTGCAAGGTTCGTGAAAGTAGTTGTGCATTAATATTTGTGAAAGACTGCTAAGGATACTAAAAATTAGCTTTCCTTAATGCTTAATAAAGTTCAACGGCTAATTTAAATAAATAGATTTGAATAAATAACTATCTGTGGAAAAGTGGATTGATTCAAAGTAAAGAAAAGTTACGATTTTGAAGAAAGTATATAATCATAACATTGCTGAATATTTTCAAGTGCTCAGCAAATTAGCAGTTAGATAGATTTTGTATTAATTTTTCACTTATCTAGTAAGAGCTAGAGCCAGGCTAAACCGTTGGTTATACTAAACTCAAGAAAGAACAACAGTTGTAAGGGGATATTTATTATGATGTCATTTGTTTGAAAGTTTTCTTACATTAGTCTTTTATTTTATGATTTTCAGCTCTAATGAATGCAGTCTCAGCAAATGGATATCAGGTTTCTGTGAATTCTGGCCAAGCATCTCCAATGACAAATGTATTTGTGGCTAACATACAGGTATGTCTTTCAAGACAATAATGAATTGCTGAAAATGTAAAGCTTTTTTACTGCATTGATGATAGTAATGGCTATCTGAATGTGCTATATCCCTCTTGCCTCATCCATTTGTTACATAAACAAATTTTTAATTAGTGTTTGACATCTATAGGCCTCTATTAATACATTTAACTTACTTTCTTCGTTGGTATTTAGCTGAAAACTAATTTAAATTATCAAATTTCAATGGAACTATATCACATGAACCTAAACTGAAATTTTCTCATTTTGCCACTTACCTAACTTATTATGTTTTCCTAAAAGTTTGTTTTCATCAGCCCACTGCTTGATGGTGAACATCAGAAGTGAAGTCTGCATCAAACAATGTGCTAATTCCCTTTTAAAAAATCCATTTGGTATGTGGCAAAAATTATTTTGTATTATTTTGTTATTGTAGGTAATGAATAATTTCCTTGATTTTTTACGTTCATTAGATATGTGCCTTACTTCTGCTAGTAAAATTTATCTTTCTAAGTTAGTAAAATTTAAGGTAAACTCCAGTATTATCAGCTGACACATTTTGTTTAAAGAAGGTAATATTTTCACATTGCAATGATTTTAATATGCTATTCACTTAGCATGAAACAACAAATTCCTCTCATTTACCTTGCTTGTCAAACTATTGATGTAAGATATATATATATATATATATATATATATATATATATATATATATATATTGATGTAATAAGGAAATAACAGTTAAAATTCATTGGTGGTAATTGTTATTTCCTCGATTTACTCTTTTCATTTTTACGCAATATTTCTCTATGTAGTCTTTATGATTTAGAGAAAATTGTATTTCTTCAAACAATTTATCAGTAATATTTTGGTATATATTTTTATTCGCATCAGGGCAAGCTGCCTGGACATGGTGTTGAAGATAAACTGCCTACAATTGCAATTGTAGCACATTATGATAGCTTCGGTGTTGCTCCAGTAAGTCATTTAGAAATATATTTTTTTCATTTCAATATATTTGTCACATGAATGTTATTTTTACACCTTGTCAATAGTTATTAAAAAGATTTCTGAAGTTTGCTCTCAGTTAAATTTTTATGTTAACATTTTTAATCACCAGCTTATTATACTTTACCGTATGTTTTTTCTTCTATACCTTGTCTTTTGAAGCAAGAAAGGTGTTTTCAATCATTATGTTGTCAGAAAATTAAGTTGTTGAAGCCTTCCTCCTTGTCTTTCCACTGATACATTTGTCAAGTAGGAAGTGAAGTATGTAAGATAAAGTCGGAATAACAGGAAGTTACACAAGTTATGTCTAATATTTCAATTCAAATCTTACAATTTATCGTTTTAGGATCTTGCATTTGGCTCAGATTCCAATGCATCTGGTGTCGCTCTCCTGCTGGAATTGGCTCGCCTCTTTTCCCATCTTTATTCCCAGCCAAGGTCTCACCCACACACCAATCTGCTCTTTCTGCTCTCCAGCGCTGGCAAATTCAATTTCCAAGGAAGCAAGCGCTGGCTCGAGGACCACTTAGATGCCTCCGACTCCACTCTACTACAGGTTCTGTATAAACATTAATTTGCGTCTGCTGAATCTAATGTGTTTCATGAGAAGTTTGAGTTCAAAAATATTTTAGTGGTCTTAGGATGATTTTTATCAGTAATTATTTGGGATGATTTTAACAATCTTAATTAAATTATGGTACTGTAATTTGTTTTCCAGGATTCACTCTTTGTACTCTGCTTAGACTCTGTGAGTTCGTCTACCAGCAGCAATCACTCTCTCTATATGCATGTATCCAAACCCCCGAAAGAAGGCACTCCTGCTGCTCAGTTTTTGCAAGTGAGTGGAAAATTATTTCCCTTTGTTTCTACTTTTTCTTTTAAAACCGTAAATATCTTTAATTCTTGGTTGACCTGAATTTAATTTCAGTGAATCCCAGTATAGCCTAAACTTAGATTAAGTATGTTTTGTTTTGATTTTAATCATGCATATCATTACATGGACGGTGTGTTTTCTGTAAGATTAAAGTTATTCACTCAAAGTAAATTCAGCGATTGTTAGATAGCTCTATTTATAATGTATAGTATTATTCCATGTGTTGAATATTCATGTTGGCCCTTTAGGAGTTTCTTATATTATTTCCTGTAATAAACATTAATTTACTGTTTTTCAGAATAATGTAGGCAAGAATATGGGACTTCACAGTTGATATTCAATTCAGGTTTTCCTGCTAATATGAATTGCATTCAATCACTAATATTCTGTAATTTCTACTGTCAAATTAAGAAGCACGATCATTTGTAGTTTTTAATTTTGAATTGAATTTATTGTGTATCGTTGTTTTACAGAAATATTTTTCACTGTTCTGTAGATACTTAAAGGAGTAGCAAGAAACATGTATGGTGGTTCCATGACTGTGGAGCTAATTCATAAGAAAATTAATTTGGCTGAAGAATCACTGGCTTGGGAGCATGAGCGCCATTCCATAAGGAGACTTCCTGCATTTACTCTCTCTGATCTTCACGTAAAGTATTTACTTATATTTACTTACGTACTTATTATTAGATCCCATGTTTTAATTTAATTTTTTTCTAAGAATTACCTTGTTTTGCATTTTGAAAAATAGTTCAATCTACTTATTTGCTGAAATGAGTTAAAGCTAACTGTAATAAACCTGATGATGGTCCATGGACGTTTTTCAACTTATTTAGGATGTGCTAGGGCTGTTTTCTGCATAATTTGTCAAACTTTTTCATTTTAATATGTATTAATTTCACAATCTAAATTTCATGGATTCCTTAGTTTACCAAAAATGTCTATTTTTAGATGGGAAAGAAAAGCAGTAAATTTGGTGCTATGAATTCCTGGTATCTGCAAATGTTTCCCCATTAGCAATAACTCTCTCTGAAAGAGAAAGGTTCTGGAAACACCTTTTTTGGTGTATATAATATAAGAACTTTGATAACACCTAATTTTTGTTTCCAAAGAGGTTAAAATTTAAACATCCTTGCCATATACTATTTTCGTATTTCTACTCTAGTCAGTGATAATGTGTTTCTCCTGGAGATATTTTTTACTTTAAAAAATTACCATTTATAGATTTGCATCTATTGGAGCAGAGGGTTTTAATTTGTGAAGCAATATTAGTTTTCTCCTAAGATTAGTAGTTTTCAAGCTTTTGATAATAGAATTTGTATATCTTTTCACTTTTTTTTTTTAATTTACAGACTCATAAAGACCCTAGAAGATCTACAATTTTGGATTCGAAGGATTGGAATGGAAATAATAAAAATGGAGAAGTTTTGGTGAAGAATGCACGAGTGATAGCTGAAGCATTAGCCTTGGTCATGTATAACCTTTCAACTGATCATCAAATATTCTCAAATTCTTTGGTTAGTGCAGTGATTTTCCAATTTTTCTTTTCCGTTAGTTTTTTCATATTAGTAGAGTTGATTAGTTGTAAGAAAACGTAATGGTTTTGGACTGAATTTTAGAAACAATATGTCCAGATTGAGTAAACTTGAGTATGTAATGGCAGTTGTTGACTCCAGTCATTACAAGTATTGACTAATCAGTAAAATTTTAAAATTTTTGAGTATGTTTTAAGTTATTCAAATTTAGTAGCTTATATTAAGGAATGTTCTAACTCTAGCTAAAATGCTATCAAAATATTATATTTTTTAACCATGAAAACAATTCTCTTCTAGACTTAAATGATAAATAAGGAGGAATGTTTCCTTTAACATGTAATAAGGTCATTTATTCTGGGATATGTATGTTTTACCATTCTCTAGGGAGTCGATTCCTCATCCCTTGATGCGTGGGTGGATTATTTGTCATCCCAACCACGCTCTGCGCAACTGCTTGCCAGTAAGCAAAACCCTTTGGTGCTTACTCTGCAGGATGCGATGTCTAGGTTGGTATTCTTGGAATAAATCTCTTTTTTAAAAGATATTCTGTGCTTTATATTAAATTACTGTATCAATTATCATTATACTGTATTGATTTGCTGCTAAAAGGTTTGATTCATAGTTAATTAGAGTATGCCATATTTCCTGGCATCAAGGATGCAGTTTTTAAGCAAAATTTTGGAAAAATTGGTTTGTTTAGATTAATAAACAAGAGAGTTAAGTAGGTGATTTATGTTGGTAACATCAGTACCATGAATCAATTGATGTTTCTTTATGAATTTCACCACATTAAAATGACACAATTTTGGCTGTTACAGCATAGAAGTAGTTTATTCATTGCATTAATTCTTATTGTTGCTGAAATACTTTCAAGTTCACCATTTTAATTAATGCATTTTCTGCTGGATATCACATGCATTATATATACCAAAAATATCAAAATATGACAAATATTACTAACCTTCCTCTACCTAGCTTAGCATTAACTTAAGAAAAAAACCTTAGGCGTGGTGCAATTTCAAGACTTATTTCAGGTAAAAAACACGTCCTTGATGCCAGAAAATACAATATTTTGAAATTCAGGAATTGTTTTGATTTAACCTATTACTTTTCAGGTACACAAAAGAAGTCAAAGTTAGTTACTTATCTCCAGACAAAAGAGATCCTGAATTCGTATTTTATGATATCACCAAATCGACTGTTAATCTTTACAGGTATGTGCTTTATTGAATGTTTTAATACTAATAATTGTTTACTTACATGAAATGATATTTTCTATAAGAAGCTGGTTTTACATCTATGGCTCTTTTCTGAATTGTTATGATTTGAAACCCATGGTTATGCATCTTCGAAGTATAAATCTCAACTGTAAACATAATGTGTAAAGGATTCATAGTTAACAAGGAAATATTTTTCCATGGAAAGAGAACTTTTGCGAATTTCCATTAAAAGTTTATCAAATGACTGAATTTCATTTCTGACTAAGCAAGTGAACAATATCAATTACGAAATCATTACTTGTTTTTATCAGTATGGTGCTAGATTCTATAAGAACCTACATATCATAAAAAGTCATCTATGAACAGAAACTAGTTCTTACTATTTCTAATAGAATGGAAACTTTTTGGTTGAGTGTCATCCTAAATTCATTTCACTTTATATTATAAATCAGTAACTAATGAGTGCTTAATGTATTTGAAACCATGCTAGGTTGTCTATATCTACCTGTGTTTACAGTATCATCTTCTAGATAGAAATGACATTCAATAAAATGTAGCCTTTTCTTGCCATTGAAGTGATCAACAATCTATAATAGAATATTTAATGAAGTAGCTGAAAAGGATGTTGAACCAAGTTTATTAATTAATTGAACTAACAAATGATGTGGAAGATATAAAATCCCTTCAACCCATCAAACTTCTAAGAAATACTCTACTTATATTTCAATTCACAACTTATCTATTTTGCTGTTAACCATCAGCAATTTTATAGAAGTAATCTTAAATTATGAAGAAGGGCATTCAATGTTTTTCAATTAAAATTTTCTTGTGCTTATAGCTTGTATGATTTTTGTTCATTGTCAATTCTTTAAATAACTATTTTTTACAATTTTAGCGTCAAGCCGGCAGTTTTTGACCTGTTTCTTACCATTGCTATCCTTGGCTATTTAGCTGCAATATATGCATTCATACAGGTGAGTTCTTTTAGATTCAGAGCTATAGCTAGATATCAGTGTTCAATGGTTATTTTATTCGTAAGTTAGATTTTCTGCAGCATTAGAAATTCAACTGCATGATAATGTACTGAAAGTGATTAGCTAAGTATATAAATAAAAACTGTACTTTTTAATTTTCAAGTTTGAAATCTCAATTTTTCATTAATTCTATAGTATTTTATTGAATGTACTATTAAATTTTGTGAAGTGCACTAACTTGTATTGAAATTATTTTCCAGAAATTCCCACTTCTCTATGAAGGAATATCCAAGTTGTCCTTTGGATCCAAAGTTAAAGCACACTGATATTGTTTGTTATGTTTTGCTGTAAGAGAAGAGCATTTTGATGAAGAAATACATTCTTCATTCTTGTTGTACTTGACTTGTCAAGTGTGTCACTAAAAACAGCAGTGGTCTTGTGCTAGTTTCTATTTCTGGTAATTTCTATCGAGGTTTGTGTTTTTATAGCTGAATTTACCTTAGATTGTTGTTGATTGGCTCTTTTATTTGACTGCTATTGATTGCATCAATCCCATAAATGTCATCTCTCATCTGTTGGTAATCATCTCATCAGTCTAATATTGTTTTTCCTGAAGCCGTGAAAAAATCAGATTTGGAGAGTTGTAATAAATATCTGAGATGAGAGTCTCTGTATTATTCTACCAGTGTGAGTTTTTGAATTTGCATTTATACAAGATATCCAGAGAAAGGGTGAATTTCATTGATGCTTTCCTTAAACTATATGTGAAATATCTGAAAGCTGAAGAAATGCTTTTTGCTATGCAAAAAGATGTATGTAATGTGGATGTTTCCAAAAAGAAAATATGTTTAAGTAGTGGAAATTTTATAAAATTCTGATGAAAATTTTTGAAAGAAGGTAACTTAAAATGATGTATTCTGAATCAGCATCAAATGCTAACTCAATGATATTCTTAAAACATTTCCATCTTTGGCTCTGGCTCTATGATATATTTTCCAATCATTTCTCTCTGGTCTAAAATGTTATTCTAATGGTGTGTGATTCTTCTTTACGGAGAGTTGGGAATGAATTTCTTTTAATTTTCTGATAATTTTACTAATTGAAATTGATGGCTTCTACCAAAGCTTCCCAACTTACATTTTGTTTTGTTTTCCATTGTATTTCCTTCATTATTTTTATTAAAACTTTATTCAATCAATTACATATTCTAAGATTTCTTTCTACCTTATATTCTTCTATTCCTTTCTAATCATTTCAATCATTAATTTGTTGACTTTCGATTTCTAATAAATTTTGTTTGTACTTTTTTGTCATTTTTGAAAATATGAAAGACCCAGGTCCATTTATCCTTATTTCACGAAAGGGTACCGGCATTTTCAAAAAAGAAAAATTTGGAAATTTAAAATTGTTCATACTTTCAGAAAGATGCCTAAAATAGTTTTGAATCTTTTTCCTTTTCTTATGGAGATATTAGTTCAATGAACAAACAATCACAATTCATAAAAATTGTGTATTGATTCTTCAGCAAAACACAAGGCTAACCATAATCATGCATCTTAGTAATTGAACCAGCTTCAGCTTTTTCTAATTCTTTATTCTTTCCGTCATTCAAGAGCAGTAAAGGCAATTTGTCATGTAATGCAGGGTTTCCCATCTGATTATTGACAATCAAGTCCCACCAATGGGCAAAGAATTTTTTCTTATTTACAATATCTATTATATATAATTCCTTCCCTGGATTCATTCATGGATATATAAAGGTATATGGATATGATACAAATTCACAGGCTAAACCACAAGCCTCATTGACATGAAATTATTTCAGCATATAGGCCCCAACATGAAACCCCCAGGAAAAAGGCGACTTTGAACCTAAGAGTCTTGGGTTCAATGCCAGAAGGCCCCAAAGTTACGATTTCTCCCATTTTAATACATTGCTTTGATTTTTGGGAATTTCTAAAAAATAATTCCCAGATAGGTAAAAAATCAAAATGCAAGTAGCATACAGATATGGTGATGATCTGTCGAAAAAATTAATGACTTTTACAGAAAATGTCCTGGGTTCGATACTAGGTTGATGCAAAAATCTCCCATTTAAAACACATTGTGGTAGTTTTTCATTATTTTTTTTATGCCCTTATCGAAATGATAAGAAGTTCTTGCTTAGCTAGAAGATGTATATTAAGACTAGGTTTAAGGAAAAATTTAGATAAGACCATGCTGTTCCTGGGTCCAATGCCAGAGCACATTAAAATTTCTCACATAAGGAATATAAGGGAAAAGTAGGATGTCGTTTGAGGCAGTTGCAACTAATATTTCTGCTTGAATTTTCACACATAGTTAGAGATGGTGATCTTCTGTTGTGCTGCATAGTAAGTATCACCAAGAAGACCCGGGTTCGATGCCTGACGTAAAACATATCTCCCATTTAAAACATATTGGTTGAATTTTCATAATTCTTTCAGAGTCTTTACCTTGAAGACAGATAGTTGACACTTTGCATGTGTATGTATATTTATGTTATGCTATAAACCATTTGCTTGCAGTATGCAAGTAGAAATTTACTCATATTATTTATAAATATTTTGTATGTTGATGAATAGCAGTGAAACTCAAAGAGGATTTGTTATCAATGAAGCAAAGCATTTGAAAAATAGATAACTAAAACGTCGTTGGCCTCATTCAGTGTCACCTCATGGGTTTAAAAGTCAGGTTAGGAAAAAGTGATGTGAAATGTGTAGTACAATATTAGGGTAAATGAAGGTATGACTTGTCTTAAAACTATAAAAGTGGATTTTGCCAACCTCCTCTTCGCTCAAGACCAAAGTTCGGATATTTGCAATTCCATGCACTAAGGCAACTTCTAAATCAATATGTAATTCGCAGAGAAGAGATTGAACCTTTCCTTGATCATTAAACTTTTCTCCTCCCTACATTTTCTAAATCTCCCGACTATGAAGTTACAATCACATTCACTTACCTTTCTTCTTTTTCCCTTGCATATATATGTCCTTGTCGTCTCACACCTGAGGATGGCATTATCTCATCAAAACCAGCAGTGAGTTAAAAATTGGTGAAATAAACTATTGAATCGTTAAGTTTTTCATGACATTCCACCAAGCGAAGGCTAGCAAATGCACTAGGTTTCTTGAGAATAGTATGTTAAAGCTACTCACTTTGTATTTAACTTAAAATTAAGGGCATTCTTTTTTAAACAGGATGCAGGAAAAGGTACAGATAGACAGGTACAGTGATACCATGAATATTTTGTCAATATTTCTTTTCTGAGTTGTTTTTGGCATTTTTAAATCTATGAAGGTTTACTCAAAAATACAATGCTGTAGCAATGAGATTCTCCCAATACTGTATCCAGTTTTCAGACACTTTACTTTTGACAGAGTAATTTCAAGAGCAAGTAGCAACAACCAATAACACCCGATTTAACAACAAGTAAAAACATGTGCAATATAACTGTAGAAATCTTTTCCTACCAAATTCAGTATTTAGACAACAGCAGTATCGTCACCTTAAATTTCATCTGGTTGTTTGATTAAGATTTTCCAGATTTTAAGATGGTATTATCCCAGTTGAATGTACACTTGCTTTATCTTCCTTGATGGTTTTCATAAGATGAGGGTTTCAATTTCGTTACCAAATTAATGAGTATATCTTTTATGAAATATACACTTGGATGTAGGAATAAATAAGACACCACTATCCCAAGTGACATTATTGCTTCCGTCCCATACACAAAATTTATAAAAGGTATACACTTAAACTCTATAACCATTCAAAAACTGACTTAGCTCCTTGTTTAACTTAATTTCATGGCTTTGACAGTTTAATAGAATTAGGTAATCACAACTGTGATGAAACTGACGTAAGAGCTTCAACACATTTTAACAACCCTAAACTAGGACCTGCTTACTGAAAATGTATGCAAAAAGTGGAGGCATATTCTTGTAATTAAAATTAGACAAATGGCTAACTAATAAAACACTTTCTGAAAATTATTTTAAGCCATTAAACTATGCCTGATATCCTGTTTGGCAAAAGTGAAGTGTTTTACGTTTAAATGGTATCAAATAATGTGATGCCAAGGAATGATTAGGGACTCAGCAAATTCCATCTTTATAAAAATATGTGACTTCTGCTTGTAATATTTTATACATAAGAAGCCTTTATAATTGGATTTCATGAGGTGAGCTTGTTTAAAAAGATATATTTATCTTCATTAAATATACAACAAATGCAGAAAATGGTGTAAATCACTTTCCATCCAATATATAATATACAGTGCAGATTTAAAATAAAAAATATTCAGAATAAAAGCAGCCATTATATTCTTTCTAGAGTTTATCGATGATTAGCCACTTCTCAGTTACTTTTTCCACCTGACGTCCAAGGATTGGATTACGGATGCGCAGTTTAACTTCAAGTTTGCCTCCAACAGACTTTCGGCCATCCATGAGCTGCATAAAAGAAATTATTTTCCTTAATGGTAAAGCATTACCCTTTACTACCTCAGAATGCATACATTAGGACTAGCTACTTTTTAAAACTTTCAATAAACACCAAATGGCTTTTGGCACCAAATAATTCATATTTGAAAGTAGATAATGTAATTTCAAGTAACAATAGGAAAACATTTGAATGTAAGAATATTTGGATGACGATTTTCTGAAACCATAATGAAATATAATTTACTTATATGAATGAATATATAAAAATATGGATGCAAGAGCCTCTTATACTAATAAATCACAACAATATGGATTATGTATATATTAAATACATTAAAAATCTGAAAAAAAGAATTTTCATTGCAACTCTGAGAAAATAATTCTCATAACCACACAAGGGAATATGAAATGGTACTTACAGGAAAAGAATCATGCAAAGTACACTGAGTTTCAAGTGTTTGCAGCTTGACTGTAGCTGTTCCGACAAGGGAATCGCCACGAAAGAAGCCCCTGAAAGAGATTAATTATGAATGGTGGAAGTGCATAAGGTAAAATTTTCATTTCCAAAATTTGCCAGAAATAATGCCATGCCTTAGATGTACAGCATTCAAGTTACTTATGCCATAAAATTAACTTTGAAGGCAATATGACATTGAACTTTTTTTTTTTCAAATATATGTGAGCAAAAATACCTCTCTTCAATCCTCTTAAAAAACTGAACCAAATGACATGGAAATATACCGAGAAACACAGTTAAATCTTCTACAATTTTCCACTATAGATTCTTATAATATTCTCCAAATACTTCAAACTAAAGAGAAAAGACGTAACATTCAATTAACATGCACAACACAGACAAAAGGAAGTCCAAGATTAATAAATCCACAGGAAGAATAGAAAGCCAAGCAGTATCTACAGTAGGTGACACAAAATCAACACAAACTCCTTTTGAGCTTTACTAAACAACAGTGGATCTGATGTGTATTAATACACTTCTCCCAAAAGTTATCCATGGTGGCATGTCAATAACATGGCAACCACTAGGAATTAAACCCAAGACTGTCTTCACCAAAGGCAAATGGCCCACTTGGCTAACTGAGATCCATCGCAGCAAGATATATATGTATGTATATATAAGTAAAAGTTGCTTGCATTCTGCAAGCATATTGAGGACTCCAATTTCAAGTCGATATCATATCGAGAAGGACCTCAAAAGAAGAAAAAGGATTGAAAATATGCTTAAAAATCACAGCAATTTATTTTAAATAGAAGAGATTCGCAGTAATTTGAAGTCAAACTCATACACATTCGGTGAAAATTTTATAGATAAAAAAAAGAATAGGGATCACTGTGATTATGAATTCCCTATGCTATAGTGAAGTAGCTGAAAATATTTTCGAAAAAGTATTATAAGTAATTGGAGATTCCCACCATACGTTTCAAATATTAAAGACGACTGCTGTCGAACCCACTACCATTCGGAAGATGTGAATACACATAACGCCCTGGTAGATATAAAACTTATTTAATTCAAATTTTGAAGACAATATCTTACTGGGATGGACCTAAAATATGGCTCCGTTATCCCCATATGAAATGCATAGGGTAATGTAAATGGCTCCCTGGTATCGAACCAAGGACCGTCAGGGAAACATATAAAAGCATATATGAAATGTATTTATAATCTCTATACTCCTGCCGAGTTTAAAGTTTCTATGTTATCGGGAAACGGTTTTTAAAAAATCATAAAAATCGTAGTAATATCTAATTTTGGGAACCCATGGTATCGAACCCCAGAGCTATTGGCAGATGTGAATACACAATATAACTTGGTAGAACTTGATCTTACTTAATGCTAAGACTGAATTAGATATTACATACCGGGAAGGTCCTGAAATAGGACTACGTTATCCCCATTTGAAATGCATTGAGGAATGTAAATGGCTCTCTGGGATCGAACCAAGGATAATCAGTTAAATAGCGTACATAAAAAATATTCATAACCTCTATCTACATGCTGAGTTTTAAGTTTCTATATTATCAGGAAATGATTCAAAACAATCTTAAAAATCGTCTCAATGCATTTTAAATGGGAGATATATCCCCTGGCCTGGGGATATGCACGGCTTCTAGTCATACTTGGAATTTCAACTCTCTACTTTGCCAGGAAGTGCCTCAAAAAATTTTTCGAAAATCCCCGCAATGTATCTTTATGGAGAAAATTGTGACTTTGGGGCCTTCTGGAATCCAACCCATGACACTGAGGTTCAAAGCCGCCTTTTTTCTAGAAGTTGCACATTATGGTCACCACATCGTAAAAATTTCAAGTCAGTGGCACTTGTGGAGCAGATATATATCTATATATATAGCAGTGGTGCAGCCAGGATTTGACCATGGGGGGGTCCAAGGCTGCCGATAAAACAAAAAAAAAAATAATGCCTATCTTACAGGGATTAGTGTATTCGAGCACACTACTTACTACAATATGTCAATTATTTCAAAAACTAAATGAATTGAAAACTAGAGGAGTAAAATGCCAACGTAGCCAACTTATTACACTTACCAAGATAGTAGTTTACATAAGCAAACAATTGGAAACTTATCATGAGAGTTGTTTGGATTTCTGGTTTGGATACGTCTAAAATCTAAAACACTCATTTTTTCTATGCTGAAGTTTTTTAGTGTTGAAGATCTAAACTTCTTCCAAGAGGTTGCAAAGCATGGGAAGGAAAAAAATAGTTACAGTAATTTGGCAAGTGTAATAAAACATAACATCCACTCATTAGATCCCCTCCACATTTGCACTCCCATGCATATTTGAATATATTTCGTTATTTGACTATATCATCAGCAAATTTTGGAATTTCATTGAAATGTCGCCTACCCAGAAAACACCATCAATGTATAAAAATATTAAGTATATATACAGCATATTCCACAAGCTTTATATAAGCAACAAAAAATCATTTATATCAGATGAAATTTTCTGGTAGGCTTACAATTAAGCCTGACTTCGTTATTTATGCTTTAGCTAAGTATTCAACTGAAAGTGTCACATACTGAACATTAAAAGTTTTGCTGCATTAAGAAAAATACAGTAGACTCTTGATTATAGTTGATATTGTAATTGAATTTGCAGAATTAAAGTCACATACCAAGGTCAAAAAAGTGAAGACGTCAAATAACAATGATTTAGACTGGGTAATAGGTAGTTTAACCAGCAGAGAGCTGATGCAAACCCAGTCTTACACAATGAGTGTTCAAAGAAAGCAAAAATTTTCCATGAATTGATATTTTGAATGGGCATTCTATGACCACGTGGTTGATAGGAGAGATGTCATGAGATTCGTGGGATTCTATCGCCAGAGAAAAAATTTGCTGCAACGAAAAAGAAGCTGAAGTATTGAAGACACAGTTTTAATAGTTTATCAAATTTATTTCAAGTCATGAAGTCACAGTCTCGATAAATATATTCGTAACTTATGCACACAATACCTTTCAGCTGACTGATTTGCTTCCAAAATGGTATATTATTAATACTATCATCGAAAATTAATTTTTACTCATATCTTGTATTACTCCAATACTTTTTCAAATAATTACGGAAATTTGGTTATCGAATATTTTTAAAAATATACATCAAATTGTCAGGCAATCATAAAATAAAGATCAGTATATTTTCTATCATCCCGAGTGATGAAGAGTCTACAGGGAAAGCTTTTAATCGTCCAGAATGCTTAATAAAGGAACAAGTAACTTTGCAATTGTCACTAACACATCTTGAGATGTGCCCTCTGATAACAGCCCTAAAATAAGACAATCTTAATTTATGCATATAATAATGGTTATTTCACAAAAAACCACATAGCCATTAACTTACATTTTTTCTGATAGTGGCCTCAAGAAATTAGCGGACTGTGAAAAGAGTTTTCGGATGAACCTTATGAAATCCAAACTACACTCTCCTTTGAACTGTTCACTGTGAATTTCTCAAAAGCACTATTCACGAGCCTTGCTTTGCATTCACACCCTTGAAACAGTCACATGCAAAAGATCTAACTGAGCATTTTATCAATCTGTTTGTCTCTCAAACATAATATTAATCTCTGTTTTCAGGGTGCAAGTTTCGAATCGCTTCTCGAATGTTCCCTTGTATTTTTTCAAGGAGTAAACATCATCACTTTCGAATTTTTCTCATCAGAATCTTATCTTATGGTGTGAGTCATCTAACTAAAGGATAGGCTTAAGAAGTACACGCATTGAGTATTGTCTGCGAAACACTCGTATCATAGCGCCCCATTGATATCAATGTCGGCTCTAGGCCTATTCTGCTACAGAAAACATCATTTTAGCTGAAATCGTAGCCATATTTACAGGCATGCAAAGCTTTTGCTGAATTTATCAAGTAAACACATGACTAGCTGTGTATTCGTAAGACTTGCGTGATTATTGGGGTTTTGTACTCTTCAGCAGAAAAAAGTACTGTTGTAAGTTCTGGCTTCTTTAAATGAAGCATTATTTGACAACGTAGTATGACATTCGAGGAGAGCACTCATCAATTTTAAGACGATCAAATAATGACTAGCTTCTGACTGAAATGAAGTTGTAGATGTTTTTCTCTTAAATAAAACAAGAGAAAGTCAGTAGACAAAATTATGATCTAAACAGAAAACTAAAGAAACAACTGTGATATTTATTTATTTAACTTACCATACAATGAAGCGCGTGTTAAGGAAGAACACAGTTGAACTTTGAACATTGAAAAAGTATCTATGGTAATATCTGTGAGCAGATTCTTATGCAAGGTCAAACCAGTGATACTTGAACTCGATATTTAGTATTTGATAGCTGGCTCCCATAAAAAAGGGCTTTCTATTCGTAAATGGTGCTTGCAGTGTTGACTAAGAATTTTGTAAAAAAAATTGACCAACATTTTTCGGAAAATTAGGTCGAATTCAACCGCCTCTATAAATTGAATGTGCAGGAATCAAAGTAATTTACTTAATAATCATAGTAATGGCTGTATATGGAATTTATTCAGCATTAACTAAGCAAAGTTTCAAAGTTCCCACAAACAAAATCAACTTTTTTATTTTTGGCCAGCTTTTTTCGATTCTATCCCACTGTACAAAGTTATATATATTAGAATAAATATGAACTAAAATTAAATAATGCTTGGATGGTATCAAGATGGTATTTAATCGCAAAAACATCAGTCATCAGAGAAAGAAATGGAAGAAAATAAATTCCTATTAGCACGAGATCTATATAGGAATGCACGTGTATGGCGTGGTTGCCTAACTCCGATATTCAGTTGCTAATTTTTTTATAAACAAAAGCCCAATGAGTTAAACAGCCAGACATGTGTCCACTATTTTTAAGCAAAGAACATGCCCTGAAAGATTCGTGAGAATCTGTAAGTTAATTAGCCATTAACCTGGTGTCCCCTTTGTTGGTACAAATTTTAATTTCTCGAAATTGTTTGGCATCAAGTCGGCACAGGTTACCATAATCCAATCGCAATAATATTTATTAGGTAAGTTTATTACGCCAAATAGAAAACAATTAGAGGGTATGTGTCGAAGAAAATGACTGATTTTTTGGGACATCCTAATATCTATCTACTATAAATAATTCCTTCTCCGGATTCATATATACAGATAGGATACTAATTCACAGGCTAAACTACAAGCGTCATTGACTTGAAATTTATACGACGTATTGGTCATAACATGAAACTGCCAGAAAAAATGTGATTTTGAACCTTAGTGTCATGGGTTCCATTCTGGCAGGCCCCAAAGTCCCGATTTTTCCCATATAAAAGCATTACTTTGATTTACGGGAATTTTTAAAAAATACTTCCCGGATAGGTAGAGAATCAAAACTCGAAGAGCCTATAGATATGTTCATGATCTATCGAAAATAAGACTTTCACAGAAAAAATCCTGGGTTCGATGCTAGGACGATGCAAAAATCTTCCATTTAAAATACATTGAGGTAGTTTTTCATTATTTTTTTTATGCTTTTATCAAAATGATAGGAAGTTCTTGCTTAGCTAGAAGATGTATACTAAGACTAGGTTTATGAAAAAGGTTAGATAAGACCATGCTTTCCTGGGTTCGATGCAAGAGTAGGTTAAAATTTCTCACATAAAGAATATAAGGAAAAAGTAGGACATTGTTTGAGGCAGTTGCAGCCAAAATTTCTACTCCAGTTTTCTCACATAGTTAGAGATGGTGATTTTCTGTTGTGCTCTATAGTATGTATCACCAGGAATAGCCGGGTTCGATGACATGTAAATATATCTCCCATATAAAAAGCATTGGGGTAGTTTTTAATTATTTTTATCATGCACTTATATATATATATATATATATATATATATATATATATATATATATATATATATGTGTGAGTAAAATGAAGCTATCTTGGCTTTCAGGTCAATTTTCCTCCTCAAAAGTATCTTTAGAGGCTCTCCAAGTTTACCATTCCTTCCTTTAGGGGGAATTACCAAGGAAATAACATCAGGGCTCTAATTATAATCCGGAGCTCAAGTTATCTGTCTAATCTGGAGGTGGTCAGAAAGAAATCGGAAATTTTCCCATCATGCATCTCTTATTCTTTTTTCCCAGTTTTGAAATCATGACATTTATGATAAATTTCTCCTATTTCTAGGGGGTCGACGTACAAACATGTAAAGACAAACATATGCATGCACCTAGTCATAGATTAATAAGGTAAGGTAAGGTAATAAGGAATGTAAATGAAATTATGATATGCAAGAAATCGGGTGCTCCCAGATAGCCAAACGGTTAGCATGGCTTCTATGTCGAAGCAGTTTTAATAATACTACTGTATTACTATAACTGTAGTACTATAATTAATAATAATGTATAACTACGTGGTGGCTGAGTGGTTATATTTAAGCTTAGTTATACATCTGACCCCAAGGTGCTGGGTTCAAATCCCAGCAGATTGGATTTTTCTGATCAGGGAATGATTGTGTGCGTTTGTCCATGATGCCTTGGTTAAGCACCTCCTGGAAAGCACAGGAGGACTTAAACAGATATCAGGGCAGCAGCAGCCTAGCAGAGAAAAAAATGTTTCAATGTTCGATATAAGTTGATTCCATTTATGACCTGCAAAACTTGATAATTTATTTTGTTTTCTATCCATTTTTAACTACAGACCGAAACTACAATTGAGTGTAATGACTTGAACAATTAACTGAAATGTTCTCCTTCTGAGATATGGGCTCTTATTATAAAATATTCAGGGTAACAATGGAAATTGTCAGTGGAAAAGGTATAAATAAAGCATTTATTTTGTGCTTCTTTGATTCAACAGTTTTAGAAATCTTGTATACTGAAGAAATCTTGCCTGACATAACTGCAGATGTCTTCAAATAAGTTTGAAGAAAAACTCTTAATTAACTAAATTTCATGAATTTTAAGAGAGAAATTACTTAATTCCATCAATGTCTTCTCTCATAGAATCCCAGCTACTTTGAGAGAGGAGATAAAGTTTTCAATTGAAGAAAAGTTTTAAGATAAATTCTTAGCCATTTCAATCCAGATCTAAATCAATTTTCAATGATTATTAATTGTTTAATTTTTATGGAATAATTAAAACCAAACAAACAATTGAATGACCACAAAATTTCTACAGATTATACATAGAGTTTACAGGCAAAAAATAATTTTATGATGGCTAATGTAGTATGAATTGGAATCAATTAACAACAATTATAATTGATGATAAATAATACAAAACCTAAAAAATAGAAAATGTTATATTTTCTGAATCATGCTGTAGAGACGAAATATTTAAATCAGCATGTTAATTTGTTTCCCTTGATTTCAAGATAACACATTCGTAATTATGTGAAACAATAGACAAAGATGGAGATTCAAACAATGACATTTGCAATTAAAACAAACAAATTAGTAGCTATATTTTTAAATAAAAAAAATTTAAAGGATGTATTAGAGATTTTATTAGTAATTTAATGTGTAACACCACATTCCTTCACACATGAGCTCAATGATCTTGAAAATTGTACGAAAAATCAATTAAGGATAATATACACCTCTATCAACATAGATAGACATCCTCCAAAATCCCTATAATATCTTTTGAAGATATTTCCTTGAAAATAAACAGAATTAATTTTAAATTTAAATAATAAAAGTAAAACAGGAAGGGAGGGGGAATCTTTTATAAGATTGTTTCTATCTATTTTAAGTTCTTGAGTACTGAAAAAGAAATATCACTAACTTCAAATCAAACGTTGGCTGCAGAACTTGTGGGATGATTAATACATGGTCAATTGAGATAATTCTTTCTACTTAAAATTATTAATCTGATCATACTGTAATATAATTAAATTTATGAAAACCTTTTTTGTCTGCAAATGAAAATCATGGAACCAAGATTGGAAGCGACATTTCTAAGAAAAACCCAACAAAACACTAAACTAAAAATTATCAAGGAAAGAGGAAACACATATTGGACATTACAGCACTGATGAACACACCAAATAAAAGTACATATAAGAAGAAATTAGAAAGCAGTTTAGATGTCATGGATAAAAAATCCTAATATTAAAACTAAAAGAGATTTCCAGAGAAATATATGTTTAAAATACGGACAATAAACTGATTAATCCTTTTTGGTATGGATATTATCTTCAAAATAAATGGGTCTCCTGACACTGAAACTGAATTAGTCATAATATGCTATTGTTATTAAATTTATTTACTGATATATTTGGTTGAATGCGTACAATTAATTTAATCAAATCCTAGGAGCAAACATGGGGGCATAGTGAAGGTGGCAAATGAGCCACATTGACTTATAATTGCTTCATAGACTGCAATGAATCTTCCACCTATGGTTGCAAACAGCTTTAGAAAATTATTCACAATTCTTGGTCAACAGCATGTCCCACTCTGAAGAAGTGAATCTGAGATTTCAAAGATGAAGCATTTGGCTCGATGAGTGCAGTTCTGATTGTACTCTAATTCTATAATAACCTCTACACAACAACTGAAGCAATAAATGATGCTTTGTACAACAAAAAACAATTAAATGCAATACTCAGCAACATACACAACATTCCCTATGCTGTTCCCTGATTTGAGCAGTTGCAATTGCAGCAGCATTTGACAGTTACTGCCCTAAACAAAATTTCATTCAACATTATGAAGATATTACAAAAGATTTAGACCTATTCTCTTATACAAGAAATCTGGTAAATTCCTGTTTACACTAATAAAAGTTAATAATTTTACCTTAACCTTGATAAATTGCTCTGTGACTAGGATAGTAGGAACATCCGAGTATTTTCAAGGTCTGACAGTTTTTGGAAAAACCTTTCTATTGGTTTCATTATAAATAACAAATATATGAACACTATGTATTCATGAGAAGGTAAATTATTGAGATTGGATATATTACTTATAAATAAGAGTTTAACTCAATTATATCCCTCGATATCAACTTGACATTAAGTTTAAAATAATATACTTTAAATGGATTTTAGCTCAAGGCATACAGTGAAGAAGTCAGGAAATGTGGCGATGGCTTTTCCATACCAAATCCTATGTACATTAATAAGACAAAATAATTTTTTTGTTGATTTTATTATTTACCTGATATATTCAAGACAACCACTTTTCCCACAACAGTAGCAACAAAAGAGACAAGGACAGGACCTGGAAAGAGTTATTCTCTTGAATAGAAAGACAACTAAATTATCAATTCCTCCTTTTTTGAAGCAGCTCAAACTAGTATACTTCACTGCAGAGAAAAAATGCCCTTAATTTCATAATTTCATGCCCTTAATTTCACTTAAAAATGAGACAGATAAGTAACTGCCACATATAAACTATAAAATTCACTAAGAGCATACGTATAAAGAAATGGTCTGCTACATTAAATATTAACATTCCCAAGAATATTTTCCGATGTTTATTATAAAATTAAAGACCCTAACATATTGGTAAGTGAACAAAAAATGCCTAAATAATTGAAAATACTTTAAAATATAAATGATTGCATAAATGTGAAAATTATCACTTAATTTAAGAGAATTTTATTTTTAATATGTATAACTAAGTTTCTCATTTAAAACTTCAGCTGTTAAAAATGTGTCTAAATATCCTATAACTCAAGAATTGGAATAATAAACTGTAAATAAAGTGAAAAAAGTTTCTGCTGCCTAAACTTGGGTGTTGATTATGGGTAAATATTATTATGAGACTTTTTGTGATTGCTAATTGGTGGATAAAAACAGTATACTTTTCTGTACCAAAAGGAATAACTAATTCATTTTTACCAGGTATTGCCATCTTTAAGAAGTAGTTACAGTTTAAATAACCATAACACATTTTTTTTTTAAATATGGCATAATAAAACAAAATATCATCATGTATTATGGGAGCATAAATATTTGCCCAAAGTTAGCAATCCTAAATCTTAAATAAACAATATAACAGCTGCATCACCTTATTTATAAAAATGAATTTCAAAGGACTCAAAAATTCATGAGGTATAAACATACACAATTAAATATTTTCTTTCGGCATTCTGGATTCAGATTCATGAATATGCAAATAAAAATGCCAAGGAAGTAAATGAAAACAGTGTTCACCAAGATAATCATTTCATAAGGCAAAATTAAACTTTTCTGAAAAGCTTCTTCAAAATATTGATATTATTTTTTATTCAAATTTAAATGCATCAACAGAGGGTAAAATATAAAATAGTGGGGCCATTTTATTGAAAGAATTCTGATAAAATAGCTGGATAGTAAATATTTGAGTTAAAAATTATCATACACCATCATAAATTTATGAATAAAACACTTAAAATAAACACTTAAGAAAAAAGAATGATACATTCACCAAGGAGTCTGAATATCTTATGTTAGTTTTAACAATCTACATTATCTTAATAGTTTATAAGGATTAAGCTGTAGTAAATTCAACATTGACCTAATATGTATAGTTGGTTGTAAAAAGACTGATCGTGATTAGAGTGACCACAAAATCATTAAGATACTAGTTTCAATGGTGTTCAACCAATGCAGCAGCCCTGCAGAAAGTGCATAACCACCTTCTCCTCTCACTCCAGCCCTTACTTCCTTACCTCTGCCAAGTTAGGCTCAGGCTATGTTATAAATACTAATGATGTCAAACTTAAACTATTTTTGCAAAGAGATTCCATGTGGCTGACAGGAGTTTGTCGGTTTGGCTACTGGATATTTTCTCTAAGATAATGATGGAAACATAAAGAAAGAAATTTTGGAACACAGCTGTTATGGAAATAGAGGTTTAAAATCTCCAATAGCCATTTCTGTTGGCACTCATTCACCGGTATCCTAAAAAGACAAGAAAGGGCACCACACTTTTTGAGGGCACTCAATATGTATTTCGAAAGAGATGCATTCATTGTTCCTCACATACCACTATGTCATAGGGGGAAAATCCAACCAGCTCAACCAATAAAACAATAAATAGCCCACTCCCAACCATCTTCGCTTTGTATCTATTCACTCCTGACGAGGAATGCATTGCGTTCAAAATACGTATTGAGTGCTCTCAAAAAGGGCGCTGTCCTTTCTTGATTTCTCAGAATACCAGGGAATGAGAAGAGGAACGCCGACAAAAACGGCTATTGGAGATTTGAAACCTCTAATGATGGAAATGTCGCATAATCTGGATGGATGCAATATAAACATTTTAGATAGGAAGACTTTCATTTTTGGTGTTTGGAGAGACAAAATAACCACAAATATTGCAAGTTTACAATTAACCATAAAAGTGCATCTTGCATTTTCTTTCCTGGAAGATGGAGATTTGACCAAAACCAGTTGTTTTTGTTTTTAAATTAAATGGTGTAGAAATTACAACAATTTTATCCTTACCTTAATTGATAATGAATGACATCTAAACCAAATGAATACCTAAAGCTTATGCAAGGATTTATTGAATTTTTTTAGCATAAAATGAAATAAAATCAACTAGGGGTATCATATTTATTATAGTGCCTCATAGTAGAGATCTGCAGAAATGTTCAGCCATCCCCTCTTTGGAGGGGTATACTAAACTCACACAAATTCTTTACACCAAGTACTCTACTAAATGACCTTCAGTTCCTAGCTGCCAGATCGCTAATCGTTCTCTTGTTTTTGTTAAAAATATGCTATGCCATGCCAAGGAATTTTTTAATTGAGAGAGTTTGTCAAAACTGCTTTGCAAAGAAGAGACTCACTGCATGAGAATGGGAGGAAGGGATACCAAAGGTTGATATCATAGTTGAGGATCATAGTAAATCAAGAGCGAACACTCAGTTCTTTCATTCCTTTTACAACATTACCTAGGGGAAAGTCACCTGCCCTGCCTAGAAAGGGAAAGGAGAGATGGAGTAGTAAGGAGCAGCCACATTGGTTGCAGACGATTAAAAAAAAGCATCCTAATGATTTGGCAATCACCCTGTAAACAATGTTTTTTGCAACTAACTGTATTCTCTTAATCAAACCTTTCAGCTTCATGTTTTTCTACATCCTAAGTGAAAATAATGGCTTTCAGCTGGACCCAAAATTAGAGTAAATATCTTCTCATTTCCTAAGTTTTTCATTTGAACCATATTACCACATCTTTACTACAACTGATTTTCAAATCCCCTTATAAAATTAGATCAGTACGTAAAATCCACAAATTAAAATAAAAATTATAAAAATAGGAATCAAAATAAAGACAACACTACTACTAAAGTTACATAGTATCAACAATAATGGTTTGTTAGTGTTAAAAGGCTGGCGTTTCTTTCGATGCCCTTCTTTTTAGATCGAAATACAAATCTCCAGTTGCTTATCTAAATAGTTCTCTCTTAGATTGTATAAAATATAATATAAATATTTCGCATTATTGCTTATCACTTATTTCTATCTTAACTGAAATTCAAAGAGCTGAATACTAAGAAATATGTAAGTAAATATGGCTTTAGAAAGCTAGGATCATCCATCAGCCACAGAATCATATAATATCTCAATTTATTCTCATAATAAACTATTTTGTACATAAATCCTACATGAATCTCTTTCCAAGATCTAGGTAAAAAGCAAAAAAGAAGAATAGAGCTTTCACTAGGCTATCGGCAAGATATACCCAAGAGCTGTACTCTTCTCAATGAACTCCAGAGATGAAGGGTGCCTTCCAATGAATAAACCTTTGCTTATCCAGCATACCTTAAGAAGAGCCTTCTTCTATCATTTTTTAATCTTCACATAATTTATTTCTTAACCTAAAAAAAATCCTGTATCTAATACACAGTCTATTCTTAACGATATCATCCACATTTTGCTCTATTAACATTTAATCCTCAAGATATTAATAACATGCTTTCATAAATATGAATGAGTGGATGTACACCAAATACCAATTCAAAATACATCCAGATTCAACTCTCAAGGTGTCAACATGTCTTCACTAGACATTGCACTTCTCCAAATTATTCATTCTCAATGAATTGGAAAAATCTCCTTATGTAAACTGACAACTAACCTTTGGGGATTCTACATGGTCCTCTACCTGAAAATTATAAAAAATTGACAGGACGCTTTTTCAATTGATATATATTTTATTTTTAAAGATTTTTAGACTATTTACGGTTTGAGAAAATTGACCTTAGCTAGCCTCATTTCTTTATGAGCAGGAAACCAATGTCTTTGTATACAATGGTACATTGAATTTTCATATTTAAAAACTATTTTTTCCCTCTCACAATATCCAAATAGAGATAACTCACAACATGGGTATGTAACGAGTCAGTTTTCTCATTGAAAACATTCTCAGACTATAATAAGAGCTACATGATGATTGAAGCTCAATAATATGTAATGAGATTTCTGTACTTGATGTAATCACATTATAGCAAATGTTAGTTCTTAAGTACTATGTGAAAAATGGAGAAAATTAGAGTTAACCAAAAGTAGTTATAATGAAGCAGATATGTGTATGTTTGAATAAATCAAGTAATTATATTCAAAAGTCATTTGTATCTACTGTTTCACATAATTACAGCTCACATTTAATTTTTAACTAGTCCATAAACCACTGAGGATAACAATCAAAACAACAAATAAACTACCCAAGGTCCCCTTGCAAATACTTTGCTTAATCATTAATCATAATTATGAGAAGTTAAAATTTTCAGAGCATTTTAATTACCTAGTTTTTATCCTGACAGTAAATACCTAGATCCAATGAGAAAAAGTCATATTATCATAGAAACTACCTATGTAAAGAAAAATTATGAATTGAAAGTAAGATAATAGATAAAGCACCAAAGAAACATTCCTTATTAACAAAAACTGAAGTTGTTTATCTGCAGCCTATGAATCCTTTGAAGTTTCTGATGAAGCCAAAAATGAAGTTTGGTGACTCCTTACTAATCAAACATATGTTAGATTTACAAATTCATATTTGACAAGTAAATCATATTTATTAAAAAATAAAGCACCTATACTCAATGAAAGAAAAACGTTCCCAATTCATAGAAAAGGAAGCTGAAATAGCGTTGAATTGTTTTCCTTCCAGGCACTCATCAAATTCTTCATATGATAGATTCCATAATTGAAAAATTTCATATGCTGATGGCTAAAATTACTATTCTATAATACTAATATTATCTAAGATTTCTGTTAAAACTAAATTTGATACAAGGAAAGGAAGGGATATAAAAAATCAAAAATTTTCACAATTTAATTACACCAATCAGCTAACCCTAAAGTGCATTCCGTCCTAACTAAGTTAAGGGAACCTAAAAAATATAAGCAAATAATTACTAAGCTATATTATACATGCCACAATAAGTTAACATTAGATTATGTTATTTTGAAACTATGTGAATACATACATACAGGAGTGTTCTACTTTTTGATAGGTTCATGTGCACTCAAAAATCCCTATTAAGCGCAATCTCCTTCATTTCCTTATAGTTAACTCCATCCCTTACGTCATCTAACATCTTTTGTCTTACCCTCTGTTTTCTTCCCCACCCTTTGAATCATCCAACATCTTCTGTTTTTGTCTTCCCTCTGTTTTTCCTTGAATTCTACCCTCAACTACAAATTTTAGCATACTCTCTCCTCTCAATATTTACCCACACATTTCTAGTCAATACTTAATCACGTCAATTAAAGTCCTCTCCTCCCCAACCATCTTCAGCACCTCAGTGTTTGTTTTCCTATTAACACGCCTTACTTTTCCCGTTCTACGCCATACCCATATTTCAAAGGTCTCCAAACGTTTGACTTCCTCCTTTCTTAAGTCCATGTTTCACACTCATAGAGCAACACACTCCAGACCAAGGATTTCACCATCTTTTCCTTTATCAAGACCATAGGTCATCAATTCACTTCGCTTCATAAAGGCTTCTTTGGCCAAGGCTATACTTTTTCGAATCTCAAATTTGCATGTTCTATATGAATATACATGAATTCCATAAGAATCTTTTATATGAATAGCAAGTGAAAATAAAACCATCTACACTCATTTTATGACACTTTCCCAAAAACTTTAAGAATAGATTATTTGCAATCATTATGCCAGGATATCAACAGTATTTTGAAGAGAATCTGCTGACTGGAATTTTAACTTGGATTAATCAAGTTAATGTAAGGGAATATGAATCAATCAAACGGAAAAATAATACATCCAGAGCATCTTAGTTCACATCATTTGATATACTGAATCTCAGTTTGTTTACTCATTTGGTGCTTTAACTACACCGGTGAGATACATACCCTTTGGACCAAACCTCCAGCTTAACAGCCTGTCGTTTAAATACTCGCTGACAAGCTCTAGAAGTTCGCTGCATAGTTAACAAGACATTGTGTTCGTACGATGGATTGTTGTCTTTGGCTGAGACCGTTCTATCCTTTTGCGGATAATCCTAAATTAAATAAAAAGATGAAAGTTTCAAAAATAAATAATAAATAAGTGTAACTGAGATATCTTAAGTTTGATTTTATAAGGATATCCAAGCTTACCGTAGGAAATGGAAATTCATATCTCACATAAGTCTCTGCACCATTGTTAAGGTTATAATTGATACCTCTTAAAATTGTCAATTCAACATCATTGTCAGAGAGGTCTGTGTTACACCTATAAAGAACAAGGTTTTCTTTAAATCATAACATTTTACTACTAAAAACACAACATGCCTATAGTTTCCCAATTAACAGATGATGATTGATATACAATGATGATACCATCTATGATGTGAATCCAGATAAATTCTTCAAAGGAATATTCTGCTAAAAGTACATAAAATCATAGCATTTCTCTTAGTATTTACCTATGCATTTCTTTAGTAAAAACATTTATAGTAACATGGGGTTGAGCCTTAGGTTTTTTAGAAAAATCCAAGGCACATTTATTATAGAGCATTGCAACTCAAGTTGATAGTATGGGAAAGCTTATGGAATTCATTCCACTGATATCCTCCCATAAGAAGGATGACCCATGTTGCCAATTTTAAACATTTACAAATTGGTAGATAATAAAATCATTTATGATGTAAAAATAAACGGTGAATATATGGTGAAAATGGTTTTTTCATATAAGTTAAAATAACATTTATAAAAATTATTTTCTTACATTTCCATGTGGAAATGCTTTTTTCCGACATTATCTTCATAAAGCTGTTTTAAACATGGCGTTGCTTTAATTGGCCCTAAATTTACACAGTAAGTATTCCAGATTTACCTTTCCATAAAAATAAACATGAATTTATGGTAAACATAATCTGAATATTTTTATAACATAAAAAGTAAAATTCTATCCTAAAATTTTGAATTAGGCATTCCAAAATGCAATCAATGGCGAAGTCTCGCACTGTAAGAGATACCCCCATACATGCTGCATATAAAATTTAAATAAATGTATAAAGTAGTTTTCAGCGAAGGATTGAATACTTTATCTTATTTATAAAGGGTGTTATGAATTTTTCAATACGATGGGTTTTCCCACTCGCCAAAGTTCGACTGTCTTACCCATGAATACGTCTGGCTGTATGAGCGTGTTGAAGAAGCAACTCCCTCCGCAAAGTATCAAAAGGAAATGATCTCAATCTCTTTTAATATTTTGATAAAAATTGCACTTACAAGTATCAAGAATCCCTTTTTTGCCACAAACTATTCTTTTTACTGAATCATTATTTTTCTAACTTAAATTTTCGTGGAACTCAACGAACATAGGTCTTAGTGAAGGGTCATTATTTCTGAAGTGATGAAGTTAAACATCTTATCAATTCAGATTTTGAAATAGATTGAGGATATTTTATGTTTACTTATTAACACTGTAAATATTATTTGAATTTTTTTAAAGATTACATCTTGCTGGTAACATTAAAGCCTGTTGTGTTCTCTGTTACGCTTAATTTGAACTTCGAAAACAAATTTACTTCTCTTCAAATGATAGCTATTTTGTAGGAACATTTGCGATATCCTATTCTCCATCAATTTTTCCTTTGTAGAGAACTTCCAGAACACTATGATTCAAGTCAGAGAATTAGCCTCTGTTCAACTTATCTCCATTGAAGCGTTCCTTTTTTAGGGCAGCTTTTGGTTGTGCTGAGGGTTTATGGGTTGAGAAGGATCTTAGCAAATATGAATGTGTCTGGGATTCAATTTGGAATTTTTTTTCCTAACTGTAAGGTTTGAAAAATATTTATTTTTGTTGCGTCTGAATAAAAATCTAGGGAATGACACGAGCCTCAGCTGCAACGGTAAATGAAGGAGCTGCATACAATTCCCATAGCGCATGGGTCAAGTCATAAAATATCTGGGTAAATTTTAACGCTCAGGAAACAGAAAGTGAAGTTCTGAACTGATAATGTTTAGAATTTAGTTTTTCCCCACATCTCTATGAATATAGAGTGTTGAGCTGTTTCAATCGGTGATAGTGTGCCATGGTATTTCTTATTTTGTGATTCACTTTTTAACTTTTGGTGATCACCATGTCCGAAGAGAATGCGTAAAGGAGAGAAATTGAGAAGCTATGAATGCCAAATGGTTTTCAACATCTTCAGATATTTCAAGAATATGCTTGGTGTTTCTGAAGCATGCAAAGAGACCGAGAAAGCCACTGGATACTCTCAGGCTACTGTTTAGAGGGTGAAGAAGGAAACATGCTGAGGAGAGTTAGTGACTCCATCTAAAACTAGGACTGCTAAGCAACCGTATTAAAATGTGAGATGCTTGATTGACGACGATTTTGTGAGGTCTGAAGTGAGAGGAAAAGTACACCAGTTGTTTTTTACTGAATTTTCCTCAAATTCCGAAAACAATATTAAATACTGTGAATATGGATGACGATTTGCCGAATTTTAAAAGAACTAATTTATATCGCTTGCTGAAAGACATCGGTTTTGTTTACGAACAAAGGAGCAGGCATGGAAGGGTTAGAATCACTTTAAGATTCTTGATTGGAAAGGTAAGAAACACATCTTCCTTCAACATATTAATCTATTAACATTTATTACATTAAGTTAGTTTTAATTTGATTCTTATTCTGATGTTGATCGAGTAAATTACACCCAGAACGATAGAAAGACAATTTTGCTTCATACCACAATAATGTAGCTAAAATATTAATTTTAGTCATACCTGAATAAAAATTTTCATGTATTCACCAGCATCAAAACTTTCACTTTCCAGTAGGTTGTGTAATTGCAAATAATGAAATAAAAATGATTATCTAATAAAAAGCAGTTCTTTACCAAGTAAAGGTTCATCATAAAAACAAGAGAAGAAGTAAGAAATACAAATGTTACGGGATTTTTTTTTCATTAAAAATAAGCGAGGATATAATAATTTTTAAAATTCATTTTATATGTAAGTCAGATACCCAATTTCATTTGATTAACTTACTTAACAATGGAGAAAGACCTGGTCTCATAGTGAAATCTGGGAGGAGCAGCTTCGTAAGGTATTCCAGATGCTTCAACTTTAGAAAGTTCCAGTTTGTGAGACATTGCTGCAGCACGAATTGCATCCAAGTCCTTCTTGGAGTCAAGGGCAAGCTGGTCAAAGCGATTGCCACTACCAACATCTCCAATAGCACGAAAGTGATCACGCGTACTAATACACATCTGAAAACAATGAAGATAAAAATTTTCATGATCAGGAAAATACATATAAATATTAAGCAAATATAATAAGCAAATTATAAATATATGTATACATATATAAAGAATACATTTTAATATAAATATAAAAAGAAATTATGTTTCCATTTTTTTCTTAAGTTTGCTTTTGTTTCAATTCATATAGATTTGAAAATTATTCTTCTACTGATAGTTAAAGAGGATTATTTAAATAACATAAACACGTTTAATGAGCAGTTGTATTGTGTAAATACTTACTGTTATCTGCTTGAGTAGATTTTCCTCTAACTTCTCATATACTTCAGAAACACTTCCTGGTATACAATCTTCAGAAGTAACAAAATCAAAATCAGTCTCCAAAAGAGCACTCTTTTCTTCAGGTGGTAGTGGAAGCTTTGTGAATAAACATCAAATTAGAAATTTTCAATTTTTTAGAATTGCGTAGGTAGAATTATCCTTTATAAAAAACTTTTTAAGATATGTTACCTCAGAAAAATGATATTTAACTTTTAAAATGCCATGTTTTCTTGAAGCTTTTACTCTTGTTTAGACTAGACATATATCAATAAGAAAAATTACGATTATACACCAAATTTTTGAAAAAAAAAATGTTCAGCGGGGAAATTATTATGTTGAGCAAAGACAACAACTTAAGAACTTAAAACTAATGCCATCTGATGTTATAGAGAAGTGAAAAAGAGTGACTAGTCTGTGACTTGAACCTAGGTATCCCACTTTCTGGGTAGGTATTCTAATCACTGAAGTAACAAGCCATGCCCTTCTATAAACAGGATTCTTTATGAGCAAGATAGCGGCACTTTACAAAGTGGTGGTGGTTGGTGTGGAAAAGAAGGAAAATTCAAGCATTTACCGTGCTCATGTCCACAGGTATTCCAGAGCGAGATGCTTCAATCAAAGGGTCAATACCCTTTGCAATTCGCAAATATTCTCTCGCTTGAGCCAAGTCACCTTTCTTTTTAGCTTCCAAAGCAGCTCTCTTGAATACTGCTTGCCGTTTTAATAGTTCATCTAGCTGACGTTCCTGACGTGTTGCAAGTTGATTTACATGGCCAACTCCTTCATTAGAACCTGTTACAGCCCCTTGAATTCAATTTTATAATTTTGTAATGCAAAAAATGCACCTGCATAATTTTTACAAGTAATGATTCTTAGTGAAAAATTATTACTTGCAAAGAAAAAAATATATTTCATTCAAATACACTCATCAAAACTTTTCTTTGATAAACTTCTGTATAAGAGAGTTAAGTATTACCAAAAACAAACCTACATTGCAAATATACTAAATTAATATATACAACAAACTGTTTTAGCTGAAATAAATTGCATAAATAACTCAAATCAATTTCAGTAACTTTTACTACCAAGTAAAAATATTGCATAATATTGTAAAGTACAGCTCCCTGCAAAAAAATTGAACAGCGTAGTTGAAGCTGCATGAGATTAAGAGGCTTTAAAATACAGGACTTGGTGACACTGGGTGGTCGAGCGATAAGATGGCTCTTATAGTGAGGTCCCTGGGAATGCAATACCAGCAATTTCTGGGACTTTTTCGATATATATAGTAAGGTATACTTTGAAAAAGGCAGTGGCTGTAAGTTAGAAACAGATTCCTCTTTATTCGTTACGAGGAGACCCAAAATTTTACAATTTATCATAATTTCTGGCTCCCTTGTATATTATGACTAAAACACATTTATATAATGACATTTATTGTTAAATTGAAGAATAAATTATTTTAAATTAGTCAGAATTTAAAAAGTTATAAAGGTTCATTTTGTAGGAAACCATAATTTTTAAACCATTGTTAGTAGCAGTTAAAAGACTACGTCATATTTTTAAATGCATGAGGGTTGCGGATTTACTCAAACCACATTTCCAAAAATAAACTTATGTAGTAAAATATTTACGTTACGATTATTTGAAGAAATCCAAAATCACGCAAGGCGTATCGGTAACTCAACGTTCAGTATTTCTCGCTTTCTTCTGTAGTAATATTATTATAAAAGAGTCGACAGTGGAGGTCATTTTGCACGTAGTGTCCCACTGAGAATCAAACCCGGGAGGCTCTCTCTATATTGGCATTAAAGTCCCTCGAGTGCTCTCTATCATTATAATTAGAATCATGTCAGACACCATTTAATCATTTGGCGAACACCATACTGCCCGGGCTGCAGAGTGAATGATCTAGGAGGTAAATATGATTTATTTTAGTTTAGACCTTAGACAGATTACGACACCCCAGGTAGTTTTAGTGTTCTCCGTCTTGTTCCATCACCTTTCATGTGAAGTTTTATTCATTGAGACGCCCCAGACAAACGACATAGGTAATCTTCTTCACAAAATTTCTGCACACTAGGTCCAATGGTGACATCCATTTGACTTAAATTTTAAGTTAGAGTTAGATCCATTGTTAAAGATGCTAACTGCTATATATACTGAAATTTCTACAATTTTTAGGCCGCTGAAATTTTTTTTGCGGTGCACTTCCATATTAAAGAATGGAGACTTTCATTATTATTGGTTGTGAAACCTCCCAAAAATCTTTCTAATAACTCATTCTCACTCAGTGAAACATAAACAGGATGGATAGGTTAAGCATCTCTTCTGGAAGTGGTTTCTTGTGCCTATAATCACATAACTTTCCCTCCCCCTCTGCTCTCTGCCAGGTGCACCAGGTCCAGGAGGACAGTTCTCATGTTTCTCATCTAAGGAGCTCTTATGCTCATATGTCGCCCAAATTGCTTTTGTCATCGTGTCTACTGAATTATTATTGTTTCTAATGGATATGCCAGAATAGAGACTAAGCTCATCTATTAATTTGGCCATTAATTTTCCCTTTCCTCCAAGTCCTTTACGTCCTTCCTTCAGGTTTCATCCGCTTCTGAACATGTCCAATGCATTCCTGTTTTATTATTTGAAAATCATTCCCATATGGTTTAGAATCCACAATAGTTTTTAAGTTTTACTATAACTATCGCCAAGGTAACACCTGCACCGGAAGTCATAAAGTGCCATCGACCTATGAAACATTTCCATCACTGCGTCAACTTCCATCTTTACCAAATTTCCTTGGTGATTACAACTGCACTCATCAGTATGCTTCTCTCTCCATTCTTTATATTCTTCACTCTCTTTCCTGTTTTCCCAAAATTCACATGATTTACAATATGCAGACTTTACTACAACATCAATGACTTTCTTTAAACGCTGTCCGAGGAGAGTTGCGACACCAAATAAGAACGAGAATCCCCTTAATCTCCAAGTACCATCTCCTGAAACAACTAAACATATTGTACTTGCTGATCCTGGGCTTGAGCTGTCAGCTGCTTCTCTTCTTCGACTGCTTTTCTCAGGGAATAATCGTAAATAGATTTTGTGGCACGGTGTATATTATCCACAACTGTGTCGTAAAATGAATGAAAAACTGCTCATGGTAAATCCATTGTTTCAAAAAACTTCTGAATTCCAGCTAATCGATTCCTAACATTCTCATAGCAAATATAAATCTTCTGTTGACTTCATAAGCCTTGTTGTTAATAGACGGGCATGAATTAATACCTCTCCGCTCACAGGTGTTGCAAACAATCATAAGTTTGAATCCAAGACCACCTGCACTCGATTCCAAGAATTTAACACCACCTCCATAAGATTTGCAGACAACAAATTTACTTATGGCAGAAAACACAGCAATAAAGTTAAGTATACTGTATCTGTGTGACGGATCAACAATGATGTCAACGGAAGTCCTCTCCATCAACTTCTTCGCCGAGGTACTTGTACTAGCCTCTTCTTTTTCCGTATCTTGCCTCTTCACAGATATTTGGCTCTTTTTTGATCTCTTCTGGTGCTTCTTCCAATTTTTCTTCCTCTTTTCTAACAACAGCAGTACGATTCATACTTTAAGTCAATCACTCAGTTACTCTCAGTCACGATACAGCACAGTAGAAGCATACAGCTCAACTGCCTTTCATACCTGTGAAGCTGATTACAACCACGTGATTCGAGTGCCAATTTCATTTACTTTGCTTACGTCTTTTATTCCCATGGAAAAGATTCATCTTCCCTTGGGAAAGTGATATTTACTGAAGCAATCCCTTGTAATTCAACACTGTGCTCTAGCCGAACAAGAGTAAAGTTGTGAGACTGAGCTAGGGATATGAATTCATTGTTTGACCATGATAGAAAAATAGAGTGGAATAAAATCTTAGGTGGGTTAACAGTTTATTCAACATGTCTTCGTTGTTTTGCCATTTACCATATCTCTTCTGTGAAAGATAGTCCTCAGTTTTTCTCATTGATGACCATAATTCTTGTCAGCGTAAGGAGTTAGCATCAGAGAGAGCAAAAAATAATTTATTTTGAGACCTCTGATATACCCCACGATAAATCTTGAGATGCTAAATAACGCATTTGGCAAAATTAAATGTCTAAAGCAACAAAAATAAGATGGCTGAGGTCCTTTTTAAGTCCAAAGAAACAAATGTGTTTACCTTGGTCGGAGCCGCCCGTAAATGCCACGCTATCTGGCTTGCACAGTCAGGATAAAAATCTATAAGCTTGTCAATTTAGCGAATATTTACATTGGACAAAGTGCACTACAAGACTAAAAGTCCATTCTTTAAATTAAGACAAAAAATGTTTGATATTTTGAAAGTCTGGGGATGGCCTACCCCCTTAAGTATATATATAGGGAATTTATGAACTGCTTAACATTTTAGATACACATTTGGAGTTTCCACCCTAAAAATATAAAGATCAAAATTAATGAATAAATTACTTTGTTTATTTAATGTTTATTCAAAATTCTCAAAACTGAACGTAATGGAACTACCATGGAATTACTACGTGGAAAACTGAACGTGGCTCTAGACTTGCTTTTGGGGTGCGTATTCAACATTAAATATTAATTCATATAAAATGAATTGGCTAATAGTACTTAACATTAGTCAAAAGCTATTAAACATCCTACATGACAAGACCAAGTTCACATTTTCACATCAATCCTTTTCTGAGAAAAAGTTGTTTTGCAAAATCGATAACGGAAGTATCACAAATAATCTACATTTTTCAGACAAAAATTAGTATATAAATACAGTAAATATCATGCTCTATTCGCTGTTCTTCATGCCTAAAAGAATTAGGGTACTCCTGGAAATTATAACTCTGTACGGTCCCATTCTGCGTATTTGCATTATTGCCAAAATGTTAAACTAGTGTGTGGAAAGAAATAGCACGGTTACGAATTATAAGCTTTAAATTGGTCACGATAACAATAATCAAAATGTTTTTTCCTCTCAGGGGAATTCATACTAAAGAAAGATTTTTTGTAAGGAGAGTAAAATATATTTTGTCCTAGGTTATCCCCCAAATTCCCTGAGTATTCCAGGATTTACAAATTGTCCTGACTAGAGTAGGAAACAATCAAATAATTCGGTTGTTTGCTTCAATCGAATTATGCGAATAAAGTGATTTGATTTTTCACTCAATCCTAACCGAGTGAATTTATTCGATTTTTTTGAGAGAGTGGAAAAAAATTGAATAAATATATTCGATTATTTTAGTGAGTGGAAAAAAGCAAATAAATCTATTCGATTGTTCCAAGCGAGTGATTCACTCATACAGAGAAAGTGAGCAAAAATTGAATAGATTTAATCAATTTTTCACTTGTTTACTTGATACGCGTTGAAGAGGAGAGGATGGAAGTGGCGTGTAACGTGATCCCATTTAGTGGAAGTGTGGCAGGGATATGTGATACTGATGAAATATGAATAACTCTCAGAGAGTACGAAATTCAAAGGTATGAAAAAGTTGCAGTAATAATTAAGTATTGTTCTAACACAGTAATAATGCAAATCAAATTTATAAATAGAAATAATATATTTTCGATTATGGTAATGAAAAATAATTCGTATGAAGATTGGAAAAGAATCATTAGCTTGATAAATCTTATTTTTTCAATTTTATAATGCTTCACAATAATTTCTAAATAAAAAAAAAATAAAAATAGACTAGATTTTACGCAAAAGTTGAAATTCCATCATTTTCCGTGCATGCTTTTTTTCTAATAGGATTTTACTGGGGTATTGATTATTTTTCCTTTTTAGCCATATCTATAATATTTTAAAAGGTAAAATGAAGAGACAAATTGCTTTTTTCAGAAACAACTACTAAGAAGGAATTCAATTACATATATTAGTATAGAATAATTCCTTTAAAGCGTTTAGATTTTTCACTCTATCCTGAGTGAATTTATTCGATTGTTTTTAGTGAGTGGAAAAAAAATTCGAATAAATCTATTTGATTGTTCCAAGTGAGTGATTCACTCGTTCAGAGGAAGTGAGTGAAAAATCAAAGAGATTTATTCGATTTTTCACTCGTTTACTTGATACGCGTTGAAGTGGAGAGGATGGAAGTGGCGCGTTATGTGATCCCATTTAGTGGAAGTCTGGTAGAGATATGTGATACTGATGAAATATGAATATAGATATCATATATACGTGTGTGTATGTATATGTGATCTAATATCCGGCAGCCAGGTGTTACTTCCCCTGACCAGCTATAGCATCCTGTCCAGGCAACGAAAGCGAGTGAATTCATTCGAATGAAAACAATCAAATAAATGCCAAAACAATCGAATAACTATTCGATTGTTTTTTTCAATCGATTGTCCCATCTCTAGTCCTGACCACTTATTTTGTAAATGGGTAAATAGCCTCCCAAATTCATCTCAAAGCAACACAATTATGATGAAATGAATGCAATTTTGTTGAACATGGAGTTATGTTAACATTTATGGTACAAATATAACAACAAAACTTTTGTATCAATATAGGCAATTGAATGTAAGACAATATAACTTTTCAACAATCAAATTCAAATCATAAATATATCTATAATTATAGAAAAAGATTGTCCAACTTAGGACCTGACAGTATAAATATGAATGAAAGCTACCTTTGGGTACAGCTCCACCCTTCTTCTCGGGAGGAGCAACAATTCCTGCAGTCTTCTTCTCGGGGACATCTTCATGAGCTTCTTCCTCTGGCTCGTTCTCAGTTAAATCTGGTATGGTAAGGGGAGGAGGAGCTGGTTGACCTGGGATAGGTGCAAACCCTAAAAGAGAAGCACCGATAATGCTAATTACGACACAATCTTTTTTCAGGAGCGAATATGAAGAGATCTTTTACATGTCTATTGAATTCGATTACTTCACATTAATTTGAACCAAGTTAGAACAATGGATATGATTTTTGACCTTAAAATACTGTGTGACACATCCTTGGCCTGCTGAGACACTTTTTATGTCTCGTAAAAAAATGAATGGTATTAAAGACCTCTTTATCTTGAAAATAAAAGTTGGTGATTCACTTTGATTTAGCAAAGTGCTGCTAAATTTTCTATCGAGCCTCCCTCAAAATGACTGAACAAACCTGTATGATCTCTTTCATAAACTAAACAAGGGAAGAAAAAATGATACTATGCTAATGGGCTTAGCTAATGACAAATAAACTCTATTGTCAATGCATAAACAGATGAAGGACCTTCACCACATCCAGACCAGACTACATATGCACTTGTTAGAATAGATGACGAATATTCACACCATTGGTCACCTCATTTGAAAATTGACGAAAATTATTCCTTAAATTAGTCAATCTGACCAATTTAAATTGCTGGAATTTCATTTTCCCATGCAGTAGAAAGCCATTGCATGTTCCATCTTTAAATGGAGAGGCTGTGGATAGAAGAGGGTGTTCTTCTTTTACAGGATCCTTGAAGGAGGAAAGCCTAAATGAAACGTTTAGAGGCTACAGAAAATAAGCCCAATTGGGATCATGAATCAGCTGCTGTGTGTATCTCCAAAGAAACTTATTAGTAAACCTAAGAAAGGTGCAAGAGGTGAGACACTGGGCTATGCATTGAACTGTCTTTCAAAGACGACCACAATAACTCAAATTTGTGAATGTTGAGTAAATACAAAATAATTGTGTAGTGTAAATATTTGTGTTGAGCATTCATCACCTGGGAACTGATCGGAAGCCAAACAACACTACATAAATGATTGATTAAGAAACAAAATAAGTTCATTGAAATTTTATACCACAAATGGGGAATTGTGCGAAAAATATTGATGTTATGTACAGAACTGTTGGAGTCTTGAGAATAGACAATCTATATAAATATGTTGTGATACTTGACAACTACTTCTTAAGTAATTTCAAAATTGAAAAAAGAAATGCTAATCTTAGTTTGAGATCATCAGAGCCCATTGTACCCATTGTATATACTAGCTATGGTAGTAATTATTTTCAATGGATAGTTCCTACTGAGTTTAATAAATTATCTGATGAACTATTAAATTCAAAAACCATACAAAAGGTAAAAATTTTAATTAATAATCTACTAATCAACCAATAATGTATTACTTGTTTATATTGACTGAATGTTTATTATTTGATTGAATCTTGAAAGTATACATTATGTCTTATCCTTGCATTTATATACACTTTATGTTGCAACAAAATTCTAAAAAGCATATAAATAATGATTTACTTTGATGTATTACTTTGTATACTTTGATGTGCCTTTGATGTAAATCATAAAATTGTGAAATGAATGTTTATATCATATATAAATCAAAAGTTCATGTATTTCACAAGTTAATGTATCTTTCAACTGCTAACTGATATTTATTCAGTGTTCTATCTTACTACATAGGTTAATTATGTTATTTTGTATGACTGTAATAAAATACTTATTGGGAACCTGCTGACAAGCAATTAATTGCATAGCAGAACCAATATACACTTATTTCAACACTGGAATAAACAGGTTTTACCTTATCGTAATATGTAACTGTGTATGAAATTATTGCAATATTAAACTAATTAAGGGGCTACATCCACCTAGAAATTTCAATTTAATGCAATTTTTTATTGCATGTTCTTAGTGGAACTAGTTTTAAGAATGTATCCTGAAAATTTCATGTTGATATCTGTAAGAGACTGTTAGTACCATAAGGGTGGTTAGGATTTTCACTTTCCCTTCCCTCTTTATTGTCTTTGGTTCTAAGAAGGGCCACAAATATCTCTTTTCTCTTTATCTTACATTTTATAACTGTAAAAATTCATTCTCATGGTGTTTGGGTTTGCGAGTGGACGTTCTAGTGGAGTTTTGTGTTTTTCCTTCTCTTGAGTATCTTGAAGTTTACATAGAGTGTTGGCGATGGCATCGAAAGGGAAAACCCCTCGAGATTACAGAGCATCTACTTAGTTTTGACGAGATAGATTGAAGGAAAGGAGATGACCGATGAATCTGCTTGAAAGCAAGAGGAAAGAAGAAGCGAAGAGAAGTACCTCCGCTAGAAAATTAGATGCATCGAAGGATTATGATATTCTGATAAATTACTCTATTAAGCGCTTGGTTCTTAATTTTTAACTGTTTTTCTACAATCAGTGCCTCTGTAACAAGTAAGCAGTATTGGAGTGACATTACATTCAGTCGAGCAAGTGAATGAGGTTTGGGCTTCAAGATAATTTTGAATTGTGATTCCTTCCCACCTATCAACATCCTATCTTGTCCATACGTGGGAAGCACTTACGAAATAAATCAAAGATTTATTTTAGCTACGCGACTTTTGGGAATTGGATTATTTGGTGCAACAAGACTCTGAGGAATTATGGATTTGCATCGTCCAATTTTCCAGACCTCCTACAATCTAATTGTAAGTGGCGTAACAAATGCTTCAGCTGTTGCAAAATTGTGTTTTCTCAAAGTGTGCAAGAAGAGAAAGAGAAAACACTGGATGCAAACTCATGGGAAGACTTTGAAGAAACAACCAGAGGACTCACTGTTTCGGGAGATGGTACATGGAGGAAACGTGAATTCAATGCCTCTAGGTGTATGTAACCCTTTAATATATGTGAATTACCTTTCCTATGAATCTCCCACTTGTGCAAAATTCTCTCAACTTACTCTAAGCTCAATGCATGCAATGGAAGAAGGGGTTTTATTTCAGACTTTCTTGAGAAAACCTACTAAGAATCCATTGTGCCCATGTGGAACGTTTCTTTTATATTTTATTATTTTTATATGAACTATTTTAGACATTACTCACAGACCCCTTCGCACTATTTGGTAGATCCCAGTTTGGGACCTTCCGTTCTACAGTATAAGTGTTATTACCAGGTGGAGTGGGCAGCTCATCAAATGGGACTGACTTTCCACTTTTATGAGCAGCAACGGCACCTTGATACTGTTTGACAATGCGTCCCATCCTGCGGGCCTTGGAACTATTTCCTTCTTCTTTGGCAGATTTTTCAGCCTCCTGATAACGCTGTAGGCGTTGCTCCAGTGCTTCTAAAACTGAAGATGGAGCTGGAGGTGGGGCTGGAACTACCACTGGAGGATCTGTATAACAACATATCAGTTACACAAAATTTATTGTGAGATAAGATATTACGATAAGGGCTTCCCACTTTCCTTTCTAAGACAGTTTGATAAACTTGATTGCTCAATAAGCAGAATGAAATAACATCCCTGCCTCTGTGAGTCAATCTCTGGAAGTTGCATACAATTTAAATGCTTTTATAAGAGGAATTGTGAGAACTCAGAATCATTTACATGATTAATTAATACAGTTTACATTACTTTAGCTAGTTTTCATTGCCTTCATACATAAATAATAGAATTTTGCATCATTTTGTAAATCCAACAGTTCTAGAGCAATTTATCAATCATTAAAATAATTTTACGAACATAATCACCTTTTGGAGGCTCTGGGGCCATTTGGTCTTTATCATTTGCAGTGTCAGGTTCACTGCCCTTGACAAGGACATTCTCTTGCTTGGGTTTTCTTGGAGGGGGAAGGGGAGCTGGCCTGTGAGGAACATTTACCGCTCCTGGCATTGGGGGCATGTCTGAGAGGTCAACTGGTTGACCACTTTTCACTGCAGCTATCACAGAGTCAAATTGCTAAGAAACAGAAGAAGAACTTTTGAGTCTAAGAGCAAACCGCTTTTATTAGTTGAAACATTAATATATATTAATCAATTATTAGTTAGATAATATCAATTATTATTTATCAATAGATTCAAACTGCGTAATGAACAATGATAGGAACTGCATGAAAATTACAAGAAGATGAGATACATATTATTAAGCCTGATGATGCAATTTGAGATGAATAAGGACACAACAACAGTTTGCTGTAACTGAAAGAGAACTTTAATACCTAGTTGCAGTATAAGAAATTATTTTATACTAGAATTTGAAAATAAAATTTAACATTAATTATATCAAGCACAACTGCAATATTCACGCAACTATATAAATATAGCATTGATAAAAATAAAATTCACTTTTTTATAATAGCCCATAATGGCAGAAATTTGGGTCAACATTTTACCTAAAAGATGATGAAGATCAATTGAGGAACATATGATTAACAAATCTAAACAATAACCAGCATGAACTCAATTTATAGAAATATATATTCCTCAATAACTCTTTAAAATAATAGGTATATATATCAAGAAATACCGTTCTTCCACTTCATTAGCTTACTATGAATTTAACTACTATGCAAATAGAAGGCAGAAAAATTACCTTCACTATTCTAACACATTTCATTGCTGATTCTTTATCATCATTCTTCTTTGCATTTAATGCTTCTTGTTTGTATGCATTCCTCCTTTCTATAAGTGTGTTCAAGACTTTGTCTTCAGGTTCACTCACTGCTTCCTTATTTACAGGAGGTGCCATTGGAGCAGGATCCAAATTCTTCTGTTCTTTTGAATCTTCAAAAATGCATGCATTGTCATTAATTAAAGCCATACTTTATTTACAGGCAAACAAATCAACCTTTCTAACAGAAGACATCAATTCTGACAGGAGCAATCTCACAACCCAATAATTCTGCTAATTTACCTGACGGTGCAGTCCCTCCATCAGAGATTGGTGCTGTCCTTTCCCCTAATGCTACAACTGGTGGAATGTCTTCTTCATTGATGGCTATACCAGCTTTCACTTGCTTCAGCTGATCTTTTATTGTCTTTATGCCCCGGGAAAACCTGGAGAGTAAAAACAGAATAATAAGAGAGTCAATAACAACATTTCCAAAAGAGCAGAGACTTTAGAAACAAAGTAAAGTGACCAACTGGACATCGTGGATATCAAAAGTCTCTATTTTGCAATAAATAACACATCATGAATTTTTCTCACTATTCGATTCAAAATAGAGGATCATGGAATATGTATAAAATGGATATTAATGCATTCAAAATATCAACAGAAAGAACTGAATTCGTCGATTTATAAGTCAACTTAGTACAACTCAAGCATATTGAGGTAACGAAGATTTATAGAAAGAGACTTCTACGCTATATCAACTGGGTTTCAACCCCTTGGGTCATCACCCTGTTGATGACCTAACAGGTTGGTGTGTTTCTATTCATTTTCTTGGTGGAAGAATACACTGAAGGCAAGGCCGAGTTATTGGATTCCATACCGAGGTAATTCTTAAAAAATAAAAACACTTTAGCCACCATTGAATTTTTGTAGATTATACAGCCAGCCATGCATACTTGGGTAGAAGTAAATGAAGTGAAGTTATCAGTACAGGTATCCCTTACCCACTGCAGGAGTTGGGTTTCCAAAAATCGCAATACTGTGAATGAAATTCAGCATAACTTCATTTTAGCTACATCAATACACACATACATAGGCATAGACAAGTGTTTTACTAAATTTTTCCGAGATCTCTCATAAGATATCCTGACAGCCCCAGTAACTATTTCGATAATATAACCAAACTTTTGCTACCAAATCACATCCAACTGTTCTGCAAACTATGCATATTTCTGTACACATGGTACGAGGTCTGTTAGAAAAGTATCAGCCTTTTGGCCAGGGGAAAAAACTGGCACACCTGGAGCATTGGAAACCTAATCACCTTCAAAGTAGTCTCCTTGGGACTACACACACTTCTCCCAGTGGTGCCATCATTGTTGGAAGCATTCCGAGAAAGCCTCTTTTGGAATGGAGTTTAGCTCAGTTGTTGTTCCAGCCATAATGTCCAGTCTCTTGAGTTTGGGGGACAGCCAGAAGTCGCAGAGGGCCATATCAGGGGAGTAAGGAGCCTGTTGAACCACAGGAATCTGGTTTTTTGCAAAAAAAGTCTCAATCAGGCATAAGGAATATGCTGGAGCATCGTCGTGATGGAGGTGCCAATTTCCTGTTGACCACAACTCCGGTATCTTGCGCCACAGAGCAACAAGTAGGCGACGGAGGACATCCCTGTACTAATCAGTAGTAGTAGTACAATAGTGTTTCAACAGCTTAGGTCATTTCGCACATTGGCTCCCACCGAGAACCGAACCTGGGACCGCTGTCACCAAAGGCAAACGCACTGTCCACATGACTATCCCGGAGCCCTCCTGTAGTAATCTTCGGAAATTGTTTGACCCTGTGGTGCTTACTCACAGTGTACCGCACCCCGGGAGTCAAATAAAGCAGTCAGCATCACTTTGACTTTGCTGCACACTTGGTACACCTTCTTTGGTCTTGGTTATGTGGAATGCTTCAACTGTGACGACTGGGATTTGGTTTTTGGGTTGTACCTGTACCCCTAGGACTGATCACCAGTGATTATGGTGTTCATTAATTCGGGGTCACTGTTTGTGGAGTTCAGCATGTCCTGTAAGACTTCAACACAAAGTAGCTTTTCCTCTTACGTCAGCAGCTTTGGCACAAATTCACCAGCACTCTCTTAATGACCAACTATTGAACGTGCCCAAAAAGTGCCGATGCCCACCTCTTATGCAATTTCTTGGATAGTCACATCATGGTTCAGCATCACCACAGCATTCACTTTGGCAATGGTCATTTCAGCATGTGATGGCCGACCAGAGTGTGACTCGCTCTCCACCAATGTGTGGCGATCTTTAAACTGGTAGTACCACTCCTCAATCTGTGTAATGCCCATAGCATCGTCACCGAAAGCTGTCTGAATCTTCTGAATGGTTTCCACCTGGCTGTCGCCCAGTTTCTGGCAAAATTTGATGCAGTAATGCTGCTCGTTCCATCATTTTCCTTGCAATGAAAAACCGATGAGAGCACTACCTCACTCAAATGCTGCTTGCCAGCAACAGATGTGATCGACAGCCGAGAAAAAATTCACATATGAGCACAAAGGTTCAAGGTCAGCTCGTGCAAGTGCACTTGATTCAAATCAATCAGGTTTTCACAAAACAAAGTAAGGTCAGGTGCTTTTCTAACAGAATTCATAATTATGGTGATTGCAGTAATATTATGAAAGCAGTCACGAGTCAAACGCGAAGAGTTTCCACCATCTTGAAAAAGTGGTGTTTCTCTTTTCCTAAACATACATTGTTTATCCACCCTCACCCCACTTTGTTGTACCTTACCTCCCTTGGATAATGAATTGAGGATTGGGGTACTTTGACAAAAAATGTGCTCCAATTGCATAATTGTGGATGGCTTAAATAGCATTAACTTGGCATGGAGCATAGCATACAGGTTATATCTCATCGACAAGTAGTTCTGCTTTGATAACCTTCACCTAAACAACCACAATTTTTTTCTCCATGGAATAAGCCTAATGAGTTAATTATATGACTGAAAACAAACTGTGAAATTATATTCTTGCTGTTGTACAAATTTAAGACTCGTTACAGAGAAATTCATAAATAATTAAGAAAATCAATAAGTTGGACCTCAGGACCTTGCTTATGAAATACGTCTTTATAAACTAACAGAGTAATTATTAATGCACTAAGTAATACCTGCGTGCTCTAGTTGCTTCACCTGCTGATTTTGCATTCTGCTCAGCTTTTTCATACATCTGTAGTCGATCATTTAGTAGAGACTGAAGATTCGATTCAACTCTCTTGGGCACTTCAGGGGCTTTTTCTGCAACATATTCTTCTACTGGGTCTTCCACTATATCTCCAAGTTCTGCCTGAGGAGGAAATAATATAGTGCACTTTACAATATTGCAAAATAACACTCTTAAAATTAGTAACAATTCAATAAGTATAGAAGGTGCATATCATACAGATATGACCAAGGCCTTCAAATTAATTCAACTCAATATTAATCTCTCAAAAACATTGAGTTACTCTCAGGTTGACATTTATATCTCCAATGACAGCAATGTAAGACAAAACAGCATAACGAAACTTCTTGTAATTTCCTCTTTCTTACCACACATACATTTTTTTGTAGGCTCAAACCTTAAAAAAGAATGGAAAATCATGATTTGGGTATCCTGATGGATTATAAGAGATGAAAGGAAAATGTTCACAACCCAAGCATATTAGATAAACATGAAGCTACTCTTGCCATTCTTTACTCTTTAACCCAGTTCACATTAAATATACATTTATTGTGTGGATTTTGTTATACACATATTCCATACACCTAAGCCCATCTGTATCTATTATATATATGGCCACTTCTACATATATACCTATATATATATGTATATATTGAAACGTTTGCAGAATACATTGCTGGGAAAGTTTAGTTACACTGCAGCTCCCAACAATGGCTCCTACTTTGTTATATTTGCGAGGCATATTGTTGCTGAAATCACCTAGTAACGAGGGGGAAGTGGTATTCTTTCTTACCATCTGAAAGTGCCAAAGTGATGCTAATTAGAAAAACGTTTTGTAGTTTGGATAATTGAACACATTAATATCACCAATTTGAGTTACAATGAGGTGTTGACTCATCTGTTTAAACTGAGAATCTTCGACTTACTATGTTTTAAAATTGTTGATGTAAAGATAGCTCAATGAAATTTTCATGAGTTAATGACTTGGGAATGGTTTAGGGTGATCACCAAAAACTTATTTTTTCAAGTTTGTTTTTTTTTTAATTGGCCTCAAAGATTTTGATCAAATTAATGGCGTCGCAGTTTTTGAAATTTGAAGTTTTACTCTGACTGAATGGAAGCAGCTGTGAGAAAATTGTTTTGTTGTGTCAGTTGAAGCAATTTTCAATTATATATGTTTCCATGGGGGAAAATGTCGCGGTTTTTTAAAAAAATACAAAAAAAATTCGAAACTCGAAAACGAATGAAAAGCAGACACCCAAAGTGGAGAGATTCCGGTAGCCCAAGAGTTTCGTCTAACCCTTCTGATTATCACAACTTTTTAGGACACCCTGTATAAGACAGGAAAAATATTTTCCTTTAACTATTACTACATTTTACTAACTATTACTATAACTATAACTAAAAGAAAATTATCAGAGTTCAAGAGGATTCAAATCTGGGAATAATGGAAAAGTTTGTCACAGAAGCACAAAATATTTATCAAATATGTTTTGAATACAATGAAGAATGGTCTGAAGCAAACATCACAGGAAGAAGCTGTTTGCAATGGTGCTTTTTGACTTTGTATCAGGTGCATTGGAAAGATATTGAATCTTGTGTTCAGTTTTTATCCACAGAACCACCAGACATTAAAATACATGACAATTGTCCATTTGAAAAAATTGGATATTTCTTTAAATTCTGAAAAATAGGTCAAGTGGGAAAATGAACATGTTGAAGTTGATCAAAGATGAGTGGAAATATTCAACCATTTCCAAAATGCACAAATACCATATAAAAATGTACTTCTATTCCAATTTACATGGTGCTGCCACGACTAACTAAGACTAAAGACTAACCAGGCTTATGAAGGTATTTTTCAATTGCTAATGATTTTTGGACAACTGAAAAACCAAGACTGAATTTTGACTCTAAAATTGAATACTCTAACTGCAGCACTTGCTAAGAAATTCAATATGAAAAATAGTTTTCGTAATAATGCTTTCTGTTTACTTAACGTTGCAAAGAATGTATTTTTATTTGCAATATTTGTTTCTTTAATTTATTTGTCATTTTTTTCCAGTAGAAAATTTTTAAAGGAAGCCAATAGCACTAAAAAGTTCAACTTTATTATTTCCAAACCAAAGTCCTAGGTAGAATACTAAAACCAATAAATTAAATCATCGCGAAACAAAATTAAACATATTATAGGTATCCACAGATTAAAAGTACGAAAGTCCCCATTCAGCGTTCCAAGCAAAGTATTAAAGGAAATGTTTCTTTTCTCAAAGTGGGGATATGAAGATGCATCTAACTATAAAAGTGGTAGTACAGTTAAAAATGCTTCTTCAGATAACTAATACAAAACGATTCCGTTAGAAATATAAAACGATTGAATCATATTAATGATTGGTAAAATTTCACTTTCACACTTTTTGGGAAAAATTCTATATCTCCCTTAATACTAAAGATATTTCGACAAAACTTGCAACAAGTTGAAGATAAAGAATGGCGGTATATATATATGATTTCAAATTCCTCCTAAAAGCTTCCATTTTGGAGAAATTTTCGTTTAAAAATGACCTTTTTTCGACGTTTTTTCGGCCATTTTTGGATGTTTCCTCGTTCTCCCGCTAGGGCGATTTCCTGTAATTTCAACTCTAACTAAAGCCCATATCCCATTTCCTACTCGCTTACGGGCCTCCTTGAGTGAAAAGGGGTGCTGGGTGGGTATAATGTACGATTGATTGACCTGTTTTTTGTTAATTTTAGACTCGGTTCTGGGCTTCCTTGAGTGAAAAGGGGTGCTGGGTGGGTGTAATGTACGATTGATTGACCTGTTTTTTGTCAATTTTTGACTCGAGTACGGACATTTTTTACCGAAAAAGGGTGGGGGAGTGAGGTATATTTTGTCTGATTTGCTTGTTTTTTCGTAATTTTTAACTCGATTACGGGCTTTTTTGATCGAAAAGGGTGGGGGGAATGAGGTAAATATTGACTGATTTGCTTGTTTTTTCGTAATTTCCAACTCGATTACGGGCTATTTTGATCAAAAAGGGTGGGGGGAGTGAGGTAAATATTGACTGATTTGCTTGTTTTTACGGACATTTTTTACCGAAAAGGGGTGGGGGAGTGAGGTATATTTAGTCTGATTTGCTTGTTTTTTCGTAATTTTTAACTCGATTACGGGCTTTTTTGATCGAAAAAGGTGGGGGGAGTGAGTTAATTATTGACTGATATGCTTGTTTTTTCGTAATTTCCAACTCGATTACGGTCTTTTTTGATCAAAAATGGTGGGGGGAGTGAGGTAAAATAATGACTGATTTGCTTGTTTTTTCGTAATTTTCAACTCGATTAAGGGCTTTTTAGAGCAAAAAGGGTAGGGGGGAGTGAGGTAAATATTGAGTGATTTGCTTGTTTTTTCGTAATTTTCAACTAGATCACGGTTTTTTTTTCAAAAAGGGTGGGGGGAGTGAGGTAAGTATTGACTGATTTCGTTGTTTTTTCGTAATGTTATACATATAAATTCTGCATTGACGATTTATTAATTTCTCGATTTTTCATCGATTTTCACCTCATTTACAGGTTATTCATAGATAAAACGGTGGGGGAAGGGGAAATCAATTACATCGAATTCGTCTGGAATACCATAGTATACCGAAATATAGTTTTCGCACTAATGTATCTGTATTATTCATTCCTGTGATCATTTTAAATCCTTTATTCCTATTATTTTGACGTTCCTCACATATATTACCTCATCATAATTTAAATATATGTTAGAAGACCTTGGAAACAAAATGAGCTTGCAAACCAACTGTAGCTTGCGATCCGAACGTGAGGGTGACTATCTTTTTCTTAACACAAGGCAAAATTTGCTCAATAAATACATTCCTCGCACTACATTTAACCATTACCGTTACGTAACACGTAAATTAAGGAACACCGCACACCCAACTCAACCCATCGAGCTTTGCCCTCATCCTTTACTGTCATACGTTATTTACCAACGTATTTGCTCCTTAAGGACACTTTATTCTATGTAAATACTTGCTATTATCCTTCATTTTGGCTATTTCTGCATATTTACACTTTATTATATCGATTTATTTGTTTATTGTCCTTTATTTCATGATATTTCGTCTTATTTACGTTGTTTACGCGCCCAAAAAACTGTTGCATTTTGGGAATTTTTCCTAGACGTGAAACTCGTCGACCGGCGCTACATCTGGTGTCAAAATGGTAGAACTAACACGAAAAACATGGTTTCCGGAGGCCATCTCGGTACCTCCTTCACAAAAATCGATGTATTTCTGTAAATAATGAAGTTACTTATTCGCAATAATTAGCATAATAAGCCGCAATATTTCAAGTGGCTCCCCAAAAAAAACCATCGAAATCGGGGTATTTTTAGTAATAAAAAAAATTTTTTTTCCAAAAAGTGTGAAAGTGAAATTTTACCTGATGGGTAAATTTTACCTGATGATTATCCTTACCAATAGCTCCGGATCGCTTTCATTTATGGATTCCTCATCATCAGACGGTTCATCTTTCAAACTAGCAGCAATCATGGAATCCAAATTCACTTGCGGAATTTTTGTAGGAGCTAAAAGATTGAAACTGGGTGGTTATCTTAACGGAAAATATGAGTTTCTTCCGAACGTTTAAATACAAAACTTACTTTTTCTCTTAGGCTTTGATCCTCCTCCCGTGGTGAGTGCCAAGAGTTCTGCCTCAAGATCATCGTCATCACCGTCATCTTCCGCAGGATCAAGATCATTTATTTCATCCGGTACATCGAATATACCTAACTAGAATTTAAACTAAAACAGATTAACATGACGGAACAGATTATTTCAACAAAATAGAACAAAACTGCAACACTTACTTGAGGTGCACCTGACCTCCTAGCTTTTGGCTTATCAGCTTTCGAGCGACCAAACATCGTTACTGCACAAATCAATGTAATTCACTAAAGAGTTTTAAGTATAATCAATTCGATGGGATGGGCACTTCTATATGTCAAAGATTAGTATAAGCTGAAATAGTAACCAAACCTACAGCACTACTGTCAATAAGAAAATCAGTCAAAACGAAATCAGCGATAGATCGAAATACGTAGATAGCCAACCTTGAAATGTGTCATCGGCATAGTAGGATTATTATGGAAGCATTAAGTGAAAATGTTCATAATTTTCCATAATTCTTTCAACTGATTGAAAAATCTCGTCGTCTTGGTTGAGGAGATGAAGGGAAAGATCTCCTTAACCGAAGTCTCAATCGATCTTAAGTTTTATCTATAGCAGTTTCAGGGGTTTTAAGATTACTTTGAATTGCTTTTTGTTTAAGGAAATATATCTTAATTATCTTCAAAATTTGTACACTTGGTGAGAAAGTTAGATAATGTCAGACATCCAATCCAATGAAATATGAATTATTTAAAAAATAAAGTAGTAACATGATGGGTGATAGCATCATGAAAACAAAGTTTCAGTGGCGCCTCTTAGGTGAGGAATAACAGGAATGACTCCGAATAGCTAAGAATCAAGAACCACTGTATCTTTTGTACTTTTGTGTAATAACAACGGAAAATCGTCTATAAGTAATTTTTTGAGAGTTACTGCGGGCGGGTAGACTCGTCAGTTCTCGTTGGTTTATTTTGTCCCTTCGCTTACGTATTTATTATTTTTATCTGTTGAAAGCTGTTCCTCCTATTGTCTAGGAGGTTTCATGATGGCAGGATTTTTGAAGTGAGGAAATAGGCTTTCGTCGAAGAAACCACCTCTGGAAGTGTCGTGAAGTTTACCAAACACTTTATACCTATTATATTATTATTATATTTCCTCGTTATCATGGACGGTAAAATGAAAATATCATTTGGAATTAAAACTTCTAAACAGAAAAGTTTGGGATTACCAGTTCCCGCAACTCATACAGATGTGGAATACATAAGTAGCTTTGATGCGAATTGTAAACCTTTGGGGTAAGTTTAAAAGAAAACTATAAAATCGACAATACTCAATCGGACAAGTGCTCAATTTAAGGATCCAGTTGTATTTTAAATGCGCAATTTCTTTTCAGCTACCGTTTTTACTTAGCCGTATATCATATTGTATATAAATGTATCTGTATATTATCATAGTTACCTTTCAATATTGACCTATACTTAAATCATCAAGGAGTATGAATTTTTGACAAACGTATGGAGAATGGGGTATTTTATTAAGGCATATTTATCTAATCCATGAGTAGTAATTTATTTTTCTACTATATGCATCTAAGTTATTTTTATTCTTTTAATTTTCCAAGAATGTGATTAATGCGATTTTTTTTAGCACTACACTTTCTTGTGCCTTCATTTCTATTTCAGTATTGTTTTTATAAATATCGTGTAACATATTTTTATTCATTACTTATACATTCAAGAAATTCTTCCTCAACCCATGAAGTAAAATTACAAAGTTTAATGAAAGTTGACGGTTTTTAAAGTAGGCTGTGTGATGTAAAATAGACAACCAATGAAAGAAAAGTTTGAATGTGATCTCATTTTAGAAACTATTTTCAATCCACTGTTAGGTCCGAGAAACCCAAAGAGGAACTTGTTATACCGATAAAAGGAAGCAAAACAGTGAGGGATTTAGTGGAGGAGTCTGAAAGAGAAAAGCAGACCAAAGTGGAGGAAAAAGGTTCAGCCGTTGCTGGAAAGATAACAGACTCACTGGAGCAACTGGCTGTCAAAGAAATAATTGAAGGTATTGAAGAATATTCCATTCTAGAGTGTTTTTGTCATTTATGCCAAAGATAAGGAAGTAATTTGTGCAAGGTACTTAGCACTTTTTTATCCATTGAATACTACTCAGATATCATTCTCAGAAAGTATCCTTACATACAAAAAATCGGATTTCTTTCCTCTTACTTAGGAACCAAGAGTGTTATATATACATTTACTGTTTAAATTCAATCCAAGATGTCTTAACTTGGTGGAACTCCGTAATCGGGATCATATTAAATGAACTTTCATAATTCCACTATTGTGAGGCTGTCTAATTCAGGTTATTAACAGCAAAAGATATTGAGTATATTATTATTAAAATACCGACTTAGGAATTGAAGAGTAATTTTTTTTTCTCATTAGGAGTGAAAAATGCTGCAAAAGAAAATCCAGAAGTTGTGGCTTTACCTTTATCTCGTGATTCGGATGCCAAAGAGGTGAGTACTTCAAGTGAAGATTCCTAAGAATTTGTTGTTCTCCTTCTGTAAAACTCGATGAAACATTATAGAATATGTAGTGATTAATAGTATTGACATTTATATCCTCAGATAGGTAAACACAGTAATTTGTCTGTTTTGTTTACATATATTTCGCTATCTGAAACAGACATAAAGGCAAAAATTAGAATGTATTTAAAATTTGATTGACTTTTTAAAATTAAATATTTATGATTGATTATTCTGGATGGATACCGCTGAATTGGAACATGGTTAAAATTTTAACTTTCATGAGATTAATATATCATATTAATTAGTTATGGGTTTGTGCTGAAAGAGAATAGCTTGCAGAAATCTTCTGTTTAGTCTTCCAATTCGAAAATGAAAGGCAAAAAGCTTACTTCTTGAGAAAAGAATTTTTAATATCCGGTACAACTAATGTAGCTCATCTTCTATGTCACAAACATAAGGCTATCCAAAATTTTAAAAAAAATCTACGGAGGTGGCCATGATGTTGTAGAAATTCATTATAGAAAGTTGATGTATACTTTCCCACAATTATATTTTTTTATGAACAACTGGTTTTAGCTACATAGCCATCTTTGGATGCAAGGAGCAATAAACATTCAAACACAGGAACGGGAAAACATAAGTACGCAAAGTAACCAATTTGGAGGGGAAGGGGAACAAAGTGTTGAAGTGAAAGATTTGGTGCTTTCCTGGTGTATGCTATGGATGAAGTCCTCTCAGGTTTTCCACCAGTTCAGGTAAGCTGTAGCCGATGTTTCGGTGACTAACTCTGTCATCGTCATTCAGCACCCTGAAGACGATGGCAGAGTTAGTCATCGAAACGTCTGCTACAGCTTACCTGAACTGGTGGACAACTGGAGGACTTCATGCAAAGTGTTACTGGTAATGGAAGAATGGGAGCATAGGGCAAATTCTAAGTTGCAGGAGGGTGAAAGGAAAAGGTATTCATTTGTAAGGGAACAAGGAGGAGAGGGGAAGTGACGTATGACTTTGAGGTGTTCGAGAGCGTTGAGACAAGGACCTTTAGTTTGAAAATGTAGAATTTCGGGTGAAAAATTAATAAAATGGCAGTTTTCGTTAAGATGTTTTGCTAAGTGGGAGGAGAGAGATTTATTGAGAAAGGCTATGTGATGTTTGTTGGTTCTAATATTAAAATTACGGGACGTTTGGCGAATATATATACTATCGCAGTCATTACAATTTAATTTATACTCCCTAGACTTGTCCATTGGTTGAAAGGTTTCCTTTGTATTAATAGAATAGTTTTAATGTACCAGAAAGTCACAGTTTGTGAGCAACTTATCGCAGTTCCTTCGAGTTGGGGTTATCCATGGCTCACATTTTTTTCTCTTTTCTTGACAGTATTAATAGCACATTGCCACCCTCAGCTCCATTGATCCCCTGAAGATGGTGACTGTGAAATACATGTTGAGAAGAATTTCTAGCAGTCATGCATAACCCCCACTAATGGAATTTATTAAGGTTACCTTGTTTAAAAAATATAACTTTTCAGAGCATTTGAACTCCAAAACAACTCTGTATACTATTGCAGTCCACTTTGGATGATTATGAAGACATTCCAGTGGATCAATTTGGCAAGGCTATGCTCAGAGGAATGGGTTGGACACCAGGAGCTGGCATTGGGAAAAATACCAAGTATGCTGATACTTTGAGTAAATCAATTAAAAGTATATTTCAAGGAAAATTATGCATCAAAAAATTTTCTTAGAATGACTTATTTCACCATAGAAGTGTCATTTAAATGGCTAGCAATAAATTTTTTAATCAGTAAACATGATAAATTCTCTAATTGAATTATTATTATTTGGCTAATCTGGATGAAAGTTGAAAGAATATGAATATAATTAACTTTGTAGTTAATCTTTCTTCTTAATTTCTGTTACAAGTCTTGAGCAAATATTAAAGACATAATTTGATTATATGAGAAGAAATCTCATCATTTTCTTACAAATAGAAATTTCATTTTCCGATTCAAGACAAAAAATCAGTCCTTAAAAGCAACTTTGTTTGGTAATTTTCCAGGGTTGTAGCCCCCATAGAGCTACAGCTGCGTCCCAAAGGACTGGGTCTTGGAGCAGATAAGATGGCTGTGAGTAATCCAGTTACATACTGTTCAACTTCATCTGCAGATAAAGACGGCTTGAGTCTTGCAAACGGTGCTCAAATAGTGGCTGGTGCCCACAAAGGAATGTACGGAAAGGTAATGCCGTAATTAAGCCATACCCTATTTTTAGGTTTTATTTCTTAACTCTTCTTCCATAATAGCTACATTTTTGACTAGAATCATTTATCATAGTTTTATTTTCAGCTACACTGTCAAAATGTTTATCGATCTATTTCTTAATTGGATGGTTTCATTCCTTAATGAGTGGGTAGGACACATAAATATGGGAAAATTGCCAAAATGCCATCTCTTTTGTAGAATAATGGATTCATAGAAACGTTTTAGCGGCATATTTATATTGAGACAGGTACTAGAAAGTGCATTCAACATCGCTAATCAACAAAATGGACAAAATTACATTTTCCTAAATCAATTGGAAAATGTCTGACATAGAGCTGTTAGCATGCAAGTCTCTGGTTCTTTTTGTTTTTCCACATTTGCATTATATATGGGTACGTTTTTGAGAAAGATTTATTTCATCTGTATTTATCAGTGTAAAACACAATTGTTGTATAATACACACCCTGATTTTAGGAGGTGAGTTTGAGTTTAAAAAAAAATTTAAATTAAAGACTTCAGATGTTCAGGACACAATGAACTTTGTATAGCAGTTGCCAACATCTAAGAAATCTAGTTTATTATTACAATTTGATAAGGAAATTATTACTACCATAAGTAAAATCTTGTTTTCAAGTTTTTTTACAATGACAAAGTTTGATTTTAGATGATAACATGTTAGGGCTACCTAACTGGACGATGGTTAATGTATACCGTATTTGATGGCATATAAGACGCACCTTTTTACCTAAATTATGTCTCGAAAAATTTCCCTGCGTCTTATATGTGAAGGTTCAACCTCACAGGTTAACTTTCAATACTGAATGCTATTTTTAACCCAGATGGTCTATACTACCAATTTCATAATTGCATTCAATGATTGTGTTAATATTTGGCTTTTACGAAACGTGACAACTAAAAGAAACTACATTTTAAGTAATTGTGGTACCGCGCTTTCGCACGGACTATTAAAACTTTTTTTCGTTGTGAGTGGCCAACTTAATGAGGGTGCGTCTTATATGCCGTCAAATACGGTCATTAGTAGATAATCATGTTTGCTTCTCTGTACCATTTGCTTCTGAAATTGGCAGTAGTAGGTAGTGATTTAATCACCCAATCTCCCTGTTTAAGTGTTTAAATTAACAATTGTAAATAATTGGGAAAAATATGATGTATCATATTTTGTGAGGATGAACATCTAAGTATACAAATTACGCTGACATACAAGGCTATGTGGAAGGGAGGCACACATTTGTCTAACATAGCCAATCTATCAAATTTGAGTTACTCAAAAATGTTGTCAATTATTCCTTAATCTTAATCATTAATTGTACCTTTGTATTTGCAGTTGTGCTTTAGATCACTAATGTCTTATGAATATGACTTTTTAAGACTAACCGCCACCTTTCTCAGGTTGTGAGTCAAAATGAAGACACTGGACGATGCATAATTCGGCTGGAGATTGGAGGCTCCACTGTGTCAGTGAATGAGAATTTCCTAAAGCCTGTCACCAAGGAGGAATACAGCGGCAATGCTCGGGTTTTAAGTAAGTGCTCTTCTTAAACTGCTGCATAATACTGCTTTAATTCATAATACACTACATTAATTTATTATCAAATGTTGAGAGAAAGGCATTTCAGAATGTTAGCTGTGGATTTTATTTTGTGCATTCTTGTTGAGTTAACTCTGCCTGAGAAATTATGTATAGCCAACATATTCGTAATAAGTTTTTAAATTGCCCCTAATGAAAGTTTAATATTACATTACTTTATTTTTCCAGATGCTGCAAAGTTTAACAAGTACAAGGACTCAGAAGGCAATGCTAAGAGAGAGCATTCAAAGAGTTCTCCAGAGAGAAAAAGCGATTCTCGTAGGAGGCGAGAGAGATCACGCTCACCTGTTAAATGAGATCGTCGGTCAATTTCATTTGCATGTGCACTATTTAATTGAATATCATAGACTTATTTCTCAAAGACCATTAAGAGTTGAATAAATTTTTAATTTTACAGTCCATTTCATTTTTTTAACCTAATTACATTACCATAATTACCAACTGGGAATACAAATTGATAGAATATGATCCAAAGATGGGAAAAACAGCAGCTATTGATAAATTGCTATAAGTAAAATAGATAGTAATAAATTACAGTAATTGAGGCATCAGTTGGTTAAATGTTAAAAAATTGTTGATTGAGCAAGTGTGGAATTTTCAAGAAGAATTCCGGCAGACGAACAGGTAATTGGGACCCTCACTCGAGTATAAGCCGAGTGGGGGCTTTTTCAGCTTAGATTTATATGAGTGTAAACAGTATATTTATCTTAAATTACGAGTATTCTTATGCTTATTCTTAAAGATAAGTGAAAAACATTTATAGAAATGAACACAACCTAACAAATGCCTCTACATACAAACTTGATTTTTTTAATATTGGTTGAAGCGTAAATATCATATTGGAGAACGTTGGGCAGAACAGGTTAATGTGACAAAATAGAGTACCAGATTTTTTCATTTTCAGAACACTACGTCGAATATTCAGTAAACATTTTTGTAATTTGGACATCATATTCCTGATGCATGTAGGTAGTAATTTGAATGCTAGTACCAATTTAGGTTGGCTAATTTTGTACTAACTTCTGTCATCTGTTAAATAAATCGTAATCTAAGTTTCTGAATGTTTTCATTTTTAATTAGGCAAAAATACTGTTGTGAGAGATTTGGTTAACCTAAAAATGTGGTTGTGAGGCAGAGTGGGGTCAGTGAACCTCCATTTTAAAGTGACAGTCAATACCAACAGCCTTGACTATTCAACTGAGGTCTGGATAATATGTGCCCTTAAGTGGATACACAATCAGAGTTGGACGCCACAACACCAGCAATACAAAGCATGTTGCCGCCGTAAATATTATCAGCGGTGGCATGGCATAACCTATTGCTGCCTTTATTAATGTATTTATTGAATTTACCCTTCCTCTTATTCAACTGCTAATTATTTTTTAATCAGTTTGAACCAAAATTTTTTGCTTTTTGTTCATCATTTGTGTATTTTTTCTTTTTCTGGAAATTTTGATTGAATATCTTTGCCTGGATTCCATACATGATATTAGAGAAAAGGTAAATGGGCACCCTCTTGTGTTTTTGACTTAATGGTACTTTATTTTAGAAAATAATCCATGTTTTAGACATTCATTAACAACTATAATAAGTTTACTAAATTATAGGAAGCAAAGCAATGATTAATATTTTTTCTGGTTGAAAACAAAGATAAAAGCAAAAAGCTTGTGAAATCGAAAAAAAAATTGTGTTGTAATTGTAGGCCCCCAAATAAAGTCACAAAATATACTTTTCAATGTTTTAAAACAACACAATATGGTACAAAGGGCAAGTTTTCTTCTTAGTATTGGGGACAGGAGATATGTTGAACAAAGGAACTGCATTTGAAGCACTCGGGCAATATTATGGTGTTTCAGCCGCCTCATCAATTGGCATAGCTAGAGCCTGATGTGCTTTCATATCAGATAAACTCGACAGAGAGGCAGATGATGTTGATGGTCCAGATACAGCAAGCAGAGGAGCATGTGATTCCAAAAGATTATATTTATTGTGAAGCAAGTTTTTTCTGTGGCCAACTCAGCAGCTATTGAGTTAGCGTTGGTGAAGATGTAACAATTCATAGGGTATAAATCATTAATTCTTAGCCATTTGGGTATGAAGGTACCAATAACCTCTATAGCATCATAGGGCATGAGTGGACGCCCACTCTGATTCAATGTTGTTTTCAGAGGAGTCTTATCTAAGGGCTGCAATTTGTGGGTGGAATGAGGAGGAAGTAAGAGACACATGGTTCTTTTTGGTCAAGTCAATCACATCCAGGTTACGAACGTAGCTAAAATGACCATCCAAAACGAGTAGAACAGGCCAGAGAAATGATGGTGCCATTATAGGCCCCTGCTATAAATAGGGGCCCATGTTTACACCAATTCCACCTAAGCAAGATGGTCACTATCACATGTAACCTAAAGACGTTAGTGACTTAAGGCATGCTTATAAAGTAGCTTAAGATCTCTGCTTTCTTGATATCACTGTGAAATTATTTTCAATTGACTATAAGGATGTGAAAGGAAAACGGTTCCACAAGTCTGTCAAAAGTTTGCAGTCCAGAACAAGCACTATTTCATACAATAACTGACACTGCGAAAACACTCCTTGAAAGAAAGGTTCTGACTGCTATCTTATCTCATCAAGTAGCACATTTTGGAGTCCTAACCACCAGTCTGCAGGACCTCCCTTTTGGGAGGAGTGTCCATATTTACACCACTGCCCGTTTTTGCACCCTTTCCTCTAAAACTAATTCGCAGCAGTAGCGCTTCCATCGATCGACGTTCTACTGAATGTATGTGCCCAATTTGTGATACCACTCTGTAAACGATCTTAAAGGAATGTAACGTAATTTAAATTAGAATACTATTTTTTAAAGAAAAGTAACTTATTGTCAAAATTTTTATTTGTCATATCAATCCTTATATGGTGCGCAGCGAGCTAGATTAAAAATGATGGCCAAAAAAAAAAATAAAATAGAAGGATCTGATGTTTATGAGTAAGAAAATAGTTTTTTTAGCGTCGACTTTGAAATTTCGCATGGTCATTCTTCAATACATTTTGCATATGGGAAAGTGAGGAAAAACTGGGTAGTAACAACAGGGTACCAAAGCGGGATACCGGATTTTTTTTAGCTCAATTACTGCTATTAAATACGGAAAAACGATTCAATTACCAGATTAGATTGTGAAGACGATGAGGCCAACATACATGGTCTTTATAAAAAGTATCGGGAACAATATTTTTCTGACATGACTGTACGTTGCAGTGCGCACGCGCCAAGTGGGCTCGGTAGTGGGTGTCTGACTTCAAAATGCACCAAGAGCCAGTTACCAGCAATTATTTCTTAAGGGTACATCAGGTTCTTAGTGGACCCTTGTCGAGTGACTAGGTGCAAGCTCAAAATGAAGCGAACGATTGAACAGCAGTTTGCCACCAAATTTTTTGTTGGCCTGGAGAAATCGGGCACGGAGACATTGGGCATGATTTGCCAAGTGTTTAAGAATGAAAGCATGTCACATACTGCAGTTTTCAAGCGGCTCAAGCTCTTCAAAGATGGCCGAGAGAGTGTGGAGGACGACTCCCGCGCTGGACGGCCGTCAACGTCAAGAACCGTCGACAACGTGCAACGGGTGCCTGAAGTGCTGAATTCAGACCGTCGATTGAGTGTCCACATGATCGCAGATCGAATTGGCATTGATAAGATTTCAATGCACACCATTATCACCGAAAATCAGGCGATGCGGAAGATCTGTGCCAAACTCGTCCCGAAGGTATTGATGGAGCCAGCCACACCTGCTCCAAGGTGACGGACTACCTGACGAAAAATGGCGCCGCGACGATTCCCCAACCCTCTTACAATGTTGACTTGGCCCCAGCATACTTTTTTCTATTCCCGAAAGTTAAATCCTTCCTCAAAGGACACCACCATTTGACCCTAGGTGCAGTCAAAGAAGCTTGCACGCGTACGCTTAGGGACCTTCCGGAGTCCGCCTATCAGGGAGCCTTCGAGTCGTGGATAAGTCGCTGGCAAAAGTGTAGGGATGGGACACTCAAGGGATGTATTTTGAAGAATTTTAAGGATTTGTAGCAATATCCAAAATAAATCTATTTTTCAGACACTTTTCCCGATACTTTTTATACAGATCCTGAATGTGTATTTTGCTAATGATCGTTTATTTCGTTGCTCTACATAAGTTATCTTAACTTAAGTGGTAAAATTCTAAAATCTAGTGGGTAAAAAAAATCAAACGCAAACAGCGTGAAAGTAGAATTTTACCACTTAAGTTAACTTTTTAAAGTTTCTCAAGTTAATATTTAACTCCATAATACTTCTCATCATTATAACATAGTACCCCAATTTTTCGCAGGAGTGGGGCAAAACGGGGAAGGTTGCACTTATTTGAATACCCATTAATAATATAAAAATACTAAATATGCATTACCAAATATATGACTTTTTAAAAATTTATCATTGTAATGTTTTTCATGCCACATTATCTTAACTTTTTACTTTCCTTACAAAAATCTGAGAAAATAAAGTTGTATGATTTGCGTTTGGCATCGTCATCGTCAGGGAGAAATTCTATATCTCGGTTACTATCTGAGAGAGGGTAAGAGAAAGAAATCAACTGTAAAGACATGTTTAATGAAGTGAATATTTTACCAACGGTATCTATATCCAAAGATCTGATGCATTACTGCAAAATTTACTTTTGCATTACGGATAAAGTGAGGTGACATTTTATTCATCTCTTCGTTTTAGTTACTAAAATATTTCGTTTAAGCTATTAATACCCGAAACATATTTATTTAGAAGCGCTTTCTCCCGTAGATCCCTTAAGAAATAAGATAGCCATGGAGGGTGTCCTTTCACCGTCAGGAAAAGGCAAACTCAAAGATTATTCATCGGCATCGCAAATTGTCGTGCATAGTGTCATGACCGTGTACATCATGGATCATCACCACTATTTCACTCGTTTTTTGTGAGAATTAGCTGTAAAACAAAGTTTCACCATTCTGTGGAATTAATAATTCAAATATTCAACTGTGACCACTTAAACAAATTATTATGAAACTTATAGAATTGTTTATAACTCAGCATTGATTACTACTCGATGAATGTGCTCATCTGCGAAAAATCAACAACTGGCATTATGCGTTCAGTTTGGTCAACTTTGACCCCCCTGTAGAATTTTTATGCGTATGCGTATTAGCGAAACTAATTTGGTAAAAATATGCATAACTTATTCGAAATGGCCACGAGAAGTCCGCACCCGACAAATATTTTTAAAAAATTCTGAGCGGTGTATTATCAATAACATAGACTTGCTAAATGTGCAATAACAAATGAATGATTTTTACGAAAATAATTTTACACTGTAATAACGTTCTCCATTATTTAAATTTCTAACATTCTACTTTTCTTTACTCAATGGCGCAAAAAACTTAGATGTACAGTATATGTTCCAATACCTCATTACCGCAATGCACATTAAATAACGTAGCCACTACTGCTACTGAATGGCTGTTCCAAATAAATAAACAGTCTTATTAAATTTTCAACATAGTCGCCATATTATATGCCTTGGGAATAAAATACTTGCATCATCAACGGTATTTGCATTAGTTAGCGTTGACGGCAGTAGTTGTAAAGCTGTCTGAACGTTTGTAATGACACAACCGTGTCCCTTTTCTCGTTTAGAGATAAAACATGTTAATAAACTTTTAGTAACTAAATCCACTTGGTCAGCTGGGTTTATAATAAATAATGATAAATGTATAATTTTATAATATGGTTTATTACAAGTTAAGTTACAAAATAGTTCATAAATAATATTTTCACAGCCACAAACATAAAGGCCAAGTTCACTGGATGGAATAAAACTGAAGTTGAGACCTTCGCAGATCAAAGGATAACTGGTACATGAAAGCCGCAGCAGGTACAGTCAACCTGGTGAAGAACCATAAAATTATTCATCACTTCCACAGAAAAATACTAATATTTAACGCATTAATTCTCTGCAATATGCTTACCACTCCAGAAAGTTCCATCAAATGGCCAGCTTGACGGTGATACACTGATCGATTCTCCAAATACATTTTCGGATTCTTCGGGGGAAGAACAGTGGGCTGAAACATCCACGAAGCTGAAGTGATGTTTCCGTACAAGTCGAGTATATCTCTTCCATGGAAGGAATCCTGGAAATAATGTATTTACGTTAGTGAATATATTAATATATTTAGTCCGTAGCCTTTCCCTCATCACGTTTCCCGTACCCTCAGGGAAGATTAAGTAAAAATTGGTGTGCACTAGGGTAAAGTGACTTTATTTGAGAGAGCGATTATCGCTAGATGAGCGAAGTGGAATCGGGCTAACCGTAAACAGAGTCTGTATCAGAGATTTTTTACTATTGCTATTCTAAATGCCATTATGCTGTAACACTAATGTTATAAATGTTTACGTTGATCGTTCTAAGTATATTGCCAACAGTAATGTTGTGGTTTAAAAGGAAAAGGAGACTTACCTTTGAATGTCCATCGTTAACATCCATTGCGGAAATGTCACTGCTGCTAGTGCAGAGGGACCAGCAGCCGCTGGAATCTGCGGTGTTTGTCGGGGAAGGCAGTGCTTTCTCCGGAGATCCCTTCAGCAAAGATGCAATGTCGCCAACGACATCCAAGAACTCCTCAAGGGATGTATTGTAACTGTTCTCCATTGCTGTCAGAAATTTCCTCTTTGATACAGATATGATACTCGAGTCGACTACCTCACGTCCAGTGGTACACTACATTAACAGCACAGATTTGCGCCTTATAAATGCAAAATCCGTGCAGGGAACAACCCTTGCTACCCAATGGATGCAAACGCCTTTCACTTTTGGGTTAGCGTTCCATTCCCATTGGCCCTCCTTCCCTTTCACTTCGGCCAATAGATGCTACAGCATCGCTTGGGAGTATTTTACGCTTGTATCGATGGCTGTGGATGTCTACCGAGTTACTACTTATGTTTTGAAAAGAGACTCGTAGACTTAATGTGAATTTTTATCAGTTGTAAATTTAACGTGGATATGACTGCGACATTTTCCGATGTATTTTTGATTAAAAGAATTATGGCTGCACTTTCAATGTAAGAACTCGCGTTTTCATTGTTTTATTCGTTAATTAATGGATGAGAATGTAACGGCTTGACGGGACGACCTCCTTTTTTTTATTATACTATCAATTCTATGTATCTCATAAATTTCTGTGAGCCTCAACATGGCAAATAATATTTCTTGCACCAATTTGATCTTGTTCCGTGATGTTTAATAAACTAAACTTGTTTAATGAACAACCCGTGGACAATATCTGCTAACTTCGTAGTGTATTCATTCATATTCAATTTCTCACCCACCTTGGAGTACATTTTAGTTTTGGAATAGTAACATAAGGTAATTCCGAGATAAATGACCCAGTCGTACTATTTTAAGGAAAACCACAAATTGCTCTACTGGGGGTGTGCGTCAGTTGAAAGGCACCTATCTATCTGAAAGAGTTCCACAGCGATTAATTCTTTTTACGCAGTTTTATAACATCATTTCAAGTAGGTACTGTTTTTTCCGCCCTGTTATAAGAAATAGTATAATGTTTCTGGTTGGCATCAGTTAAAATGTTTACATATATTGAATTAAAGGGCGAAAACTTGTAGCTATAGGTTCATCTACGACAAATTGTAGCCCCACTGGCTGTAAGGGCATCTCTCCCGTACTGAAAGGATAGACCTCTTCCCGGGATAGATGCCCCAATGCTATATTTAGGTATATGTGCCTTATTAGTATCAATTTAACTTTAAGGTGATACTTATTTATGTATTTTTTTTTCAAGAAAACGTTGGCATTCTACATTTAAATTTAAATCCATGGTCCACGGATACACATCAAAAGATGACATATTGTTTAGTAAGCACTAGTGTGGAGCGTTTTGCCACTTTTTCTTTGATCCAAATATAATGCCCGGCAAAAATGGCCCACCCTCATGGACATTACAAATTTAATTTTTATTCGAAATAAAAAATATCTTCTGTGAGAATTTGTCCTCGAAATTTCGACAAAAACATCAAAATTGTCATAACTTTATTTTCGGTTAAAACGACAATATTTTTGCGTAAAAAGATGTCACTTGCAAAAAAAACACTGATGCTATTATATCTAGAGGAGGCTGAGATGCCTTCTGTGGGACTGAAATATGAGGCAAATTCAGACTTCAAAACTGGTTTTAAAGTTAGCTTAAGCGTTTTGTTATATCCTAATTTAAAGTTAAATTTAACAATTTTGTCATATAACAAACGCTTTCCAGTTTAAACTAACGGGACAACTCTCTCTAAGAGGTGGGGCGTCTCAGCCGTACACTCGGGAGAGATGGCCAAATATATGGATGGAGAAAGAAATCAATATTTTGGGTGAAAATGTTTTTAAACAAAATTTGGTTATATACTGTTCATAATCAATAAATTTTATATTTTATCACGCAGTTTCACATTCTTGTCATTACTTAAGTCATTGTTATGAAGTCATTTCCTTAGGTCATCCCTACCGGAATTACCTTATATAAATTTGAAAAATGTTATTTCTCTTTGGCTACCTGTCCTTAGTTAATTCAAGTAAGATAAAGTTTTTCCGGTCAAAACGTATACTACGCAGTCTTTTTCAATCGATTCCAGAAAACATTGTAGCTCTAGTACGTCATGGGAAAATGTTTCTCCACCTAACGTAAGTGAGAATTTATATTTATCAACTCATTGCAGTTGGTTCCGAACTGATTCAATTTTCTAATTTAAAAAATAACCCGCATTATTAGAGCTATGGATCACATGAGAAAAAATACGCATTTTTTATTTAAAAGAAGGAAACGCAGCTACTTCTTTTGCATAATCTTGAGAAGACGTTGCAAGTCATGATCAGACAAGGCTAGTTTTTTTTTACCTCCTTCGCAGAAGAATTCAAAGTTTCTGAGTGAATTATATTGTGAGCAATCTCGAGAGTTGTTTTGGTCGTTACGTTTTAGATGCCCTCCTTGACAATACGAAAACTTCCGATAGATCTTCAACTTCGTTTTCTCAAAGGCTTACTCCTGCATCGAATTTATGTTTTACCCCTTTGATTCATTTCCAATTCATCGTCGATCGCTTGCTCCGAAATGAGCAGACGTTAGAATTAGACAAGGATTTTGGTATCCTAATGGGAACGTTCTGCCTCACCACTCATTGATATCCCTTATTTTCTGCTATCTGTAACCAGCTGAAAGTGGATGCTCAATTCTCATGTTCTATCGCTAACGTCGTGAATTGTCGATCAAAAGGAAGGAAAATACCTCTTGTGTGATTAAAGAATTCTATACACATGGAATAGGTTTTCATAAAAAATATTTAAAATTTGAGGAAAGATAAAGCAAACTTGAAAGTCAGCGTTCGGTATTCCATTTCGTAATAAACAAGATAAATTGTCGCTGGAACTTTCCCATAACTTATATCCAGTTCTGAATGGTTATTCTATCGCAATTGACATAATATAACACTGAGTATTAATGCAAACAAATTTCAAGCCATCATATTTGGGAGCCGTAAGATTCTTAGCAATATTAATTATCAGCTAATACCTAAAATCAAAATTGACGACAAGAAAATCGCATACTGCTCTTCCGTTAAGAATCTCGGTGTATAGATGGACCAATCCCTCTTCTTACTTCAATGACCTCAACAGTACTCAAACCTTTGATACTCGTTCTTCAGGCAAGCTAAAGATTCCTTCTCACAGAACTGGAATCTGTTCTAAATCTTTTATCGTTCTTGGAGCGAAGTATTGGAATGAACTACCTAACTACAATCTGAAATGCCTCTCACTTCATTCCTTCAAACAGTCAGTCTCAAACATATTAATTAACAGGGAGAATTAACATCTTTTCACCGGAATCCTTTCACATTTCCACTGCTGGTACCATCATCTCGAAGGTAACATTATAACTTGTCTTTTTGTAATAATAATAATTATTATTACTATTTTTTATTTTTTATTTCTTTTAGTATTAATACTAATATTAGATTTATTAATATTTGTACAGCAGGAAAATCATGCTTTATCTATCAATATAACTTTAATTATCCTTACCATCATAACTATTACATAATATTAAGTGTGGATAATTTATTACATTATAGTAGTATATTAATCTTAATCTTTAAGGCCTCCATTACTTAAATCGCATTACCGAAAGCTCCTTATTTTCCGTCTACTCTTCTTCTTCTTTCTTTTCAGGTAAATGACATCCGTAGTCAACCACCAAGAAATTTACCCGACAATATTGGTAAACAATAATGCAACTAGTGATATACCTGCTTTTATTTATTCAATCTGTGTTTTCGCTGGTTTTTTCGCTCCCCTTCTTGTGTGAGCGTTTTCCCGCACACTGGGTTATTCTCCGAAAGCCTTTAGCCGAGGCGTTTTTCCCCACATCCCAATTCTTTTATTTTTACCTCTTCTTTTTATTTATATATTTGTATTGTTTTTCCACTTTTTTGTAATTTATATTGGTTACCCTTAACGGTAATGGGCCTAACCTCGCCTAATAAAGAGTTTTTTTATTATAATTAAGTGTTTACTTTATTAGCTAATATATATTTGTATAGCTTTATTAGCTTAAGTGCAATTTCAGAAAATAATCAGCAAAACTACAGCACTTAGCCAAATCTTTGCCTAAGCCTTCATCTAACTTTTCTCGGCCTCTAAATTGAGAGCCTCATTGACAACCACTGCGTCCTCTGTGTATTCATGTATAAACATCTAGGAACCTTCTTATGAACCACGTTCCACGGTACTAAGGGTTGTTTAAAGATCGACAGCTCAATTTGAATATGAATAAATATATTGAAAATGAAGTATTACTAAATGATGCAATTCGTTGAAAATGCTTAATTAAGCTTAATGCTTATTTTAAGCTTTGAGGAAATTGAATCAAAAGGATCTTATTTTCTTTCGCATCCTTGATTTCACCGCATTATTCTATTACTTTTTTTCTTCTACTCTGAATAAAAGGCTCTAATTCATAGTTTCTCTATTAAGCTTTGGGATGGATTAAATTGTAGAAAGGCTGTAAAATTCAATCTAAAGTTTTCCACAAAACATTACCTTGAGGACTTATAGTAAATGTCTTAAATGGTTTAAAATTTATAACAATATGAAACATGAATCGGTTTCGGGTTAAAAACTATATCAATTCTGGTATGACTTTATCTGAATCACCAGTCGTATAAATATAGACAGTAATAATAAAAATTTTTATCCAGCAATGCAATTTACGCGATTACCTTATTAGTGCTATGAGAATTTATCGTAATGAAAGTTAAAGGCTGAAATGTAAGACCAGTGCGTTAAGAATACGGTCATTATCCATGTTTATTTTCATCAGAATCATCTGTCATGTAGTAAGACTTAATATGTCTCGCTTCTTCTGGTGTATTTTGCGGAACAGGAAGGAAATTTGTTTTCACATTGACCTCCGTCGTATGACATAAAAACACACCAATATCGCTGACTCTAATTACTATGACTTCTCAATGCTCCGCGAGAGTACGACCTTAAATCCGTCTTTGCGATCCTTCCTAGTATTAGTTGCCAATTTTCACCAACTTACGTTTAAATAGCTCAATCTATGAAATAAAGGTGTCCGTTACGGCCACCTTCGGCAGAACACTATTTTTATGAGGATAATGGAAAGGTATGTTAGGAGGGGGTCCCCAAGCGTCGCGTCGCTCCAGGGGTCCCCAGCGTAGCTCATTACGAGGGTAAACAAACGTAAGGACGCCATTGAATTGCGTAGGATGCGTGAGGATTATATTGATGGGTTAATAATAACAACAACAGAGTGGTTACATTTTCTCTTTTTGTGTGGCAGAAGACACATACCAGAGAATATGTATGTTCGTTGATCAGCAAATTCAGAAGTATTGGAGAAGTAAGACCATCTTTTAAGATGTTAACACTACGAAATAAGTCCGATTATATCTTCTATACATGTATAAAACAACCGTGAAAAGCCTTTCCATGAAATTTTTAACAAAAAATTTACGCTATAACTGAAAATGCGATTCATGTTTATTTTTATGGATTTGAGTTACAGGTTCTAGAAGAAACGAATAATCCTTTTACCTCGAACTTCTATTGAGGTACTCATGAAAGTCATTCATATCTAAATATAACTAAAATACGCAACAAGATTCTCTGATTGTAATCTCATATACATTCTTTAGATACTCATTGATACTCCTTAGGAAATCGAGTAGGTTAGGGAGATAAATACTTGCTTCAATACACACAACTTCCTCGATGAAGAACTATGTTTGCTGCTCTCTTAAGATTGTGCAAATCTAATTGCACGGAGGCAATTATATTATTTGGCTCTTAAAAGTAGCTTTTCCCACAGCGTTAAAAACTTATACTTTTTTCATGTGGTGCAATTGATTTAGTACAGTTAATGATATATTTCTTTTTTGTCTTTAAAAACACTCGTAACTTCATGTTTGAATGACTAGTTCGTTTATTGCTGTTATTTGATGTGACATGGTTGCCAACGAGTTGTTGGCCGTTTGGATCGGAATAAATATAAGTTAAGGCGGAGTGATATTAAAAGTTTTATTTTAATCGATTTTGGCGCATCACAATAAAAATCAGTCTTAAAACGGCTTCTTACCTAACATATTTCCCAATGCAGTAAGTGATAAATTGAAAAAAAATACGATTGTACTAATGCTTGACAGCACAGTTAAATAACGAAGCTCCGCACTCACAAGACCAATAATTCAATCCTAAAAAATAAGTGCAAGATAGCTAAATGAAAATAATGTTTACATGAATTGATTGTCATTATGTCCATATTTTCCCACATCCTCCAGTTGTTGTTCGAAAATGCGCTTAAATTCTCAGCCAACTGATAACGAAAGAAAATGAGTTGGGATTTGACAACCGAAGTCAAGAGGAAGAAATTTTATAATCACAAAAGTTTAGAATGTTTCACCAATCTTAACTAAATTCTGAAATTTTGACACCACAGCGATATCCCACGATCTAAAAAAAACGTCTTTATCCAATCTCTCTGACTATTGTACTTATATTGATATCGTATGCTTATTATTTCTAATATAGTTTCGTAAATTTAATAAGTCTTCCAACAATTAAGACGAACGTGTATGCTTCTTTATGGAAGAATTTTTAGTTGAACCAAGGATACTTTTATAAATGTAAATATCGAATTTCACAAGACAAGCTCCCTTCTAATTTTTATAATTTATTACCTCTATCTAATCGAGAAGTTCAATGAATTACGTTTTGAGATATTAACACATTGCATTGAAAGTAATTCCATGGCAAAATGAAAATGTAATGTAGTATGTAATGCTTTATGATTATCGAATAATTAAGCATTCAGTAAATTTTTGAATAGCTTTTACTACTCTACTTTCACATCATAGTCTGATGAGGTATCAAGTCACCAAAAATGATTGCATTTTAAAATCTGGATATAGATAGACTATCTGAATCACTTTAATAGGAGCATGGTTAGCATTAGGGAAAACAAAGCACTCATACCATATCAAGAAAGGATCAAGTATGGAAGTCGTATCGGAGTGAACCAAGAAAAATTACAGGGAAGAGGAGAAACAAAGATTTGAAGAATAGATTTAATAAATTGAGAGAAAAAATTATTTCCAATTCAATATGCGTCAGAATGTTAAAAGTAAGGTTAAAATTTTACGCCTACGAAACTCATTTACGGAATGATTTCGTTCCAAGATAATATAGGAATTTTTCAGACGAAGTCATGGCGTTTCACGGAATCGAGTATCATACGAAATTGGTACAGAGACTGGGGCACCTGGATTTAAAAAATAATCGGATTTCTAGCTTTCCGTTCCCTACAGAATTTGAGAGGGGTTGTAGTTAAAATGCAATATTTATTGGAAAATCTTCATTATGGTAAATGATAAGGCAAAGCACACTATCGAAAAATGGAGTGAGGCTTCTTCGCTCAATAGGTTCTGACAAAACATCCCTTTAAATATCTGTTTTTTTTCTTAGAAATATAATAGTTAATTGATAATAAGTGACAAATTGAACTAAATTATTTCCCTTCAAATGTTTCAAACTTCCATGAAGACTTTCGCTTTCAAAAACATGTATTTGAGAGAAAATAATCTTCATGCGTTACACAGATAAAAGGACTAATATTGTATGAGTATCTTCAAAATTTACTCCTGCGATAAAGAGACTTCAGTTGCGAGTTACAAATGATACGTTACGGAGTCAGGATTGAGTACGCTGCGAATCATACATATACTCGGATAAAATTGCCGTTCATTTTGCTTTTCGAGGGTTTGCTAATAATAAAACTTCATGAGAACCACTCTCTAAATATAAGGAAATAACAATTTATGGGTATTTAGAGAAAGAGAAAACTTTCTCAGTACGAAAAACTATGTATCGAACTATTTTTGATCATTTCAAAAGTAAATGTTAGACGTGAGAATGAAAATAAAAGAAATAACTACAAAAAATCTCTATTAGAATGTCCCAAAAGTTGAATTCCATAGATTAGCAGAGGAACAGAAGGGCGCAGTGGAAGGGGTTGGAAGGGTTCCCCATTGGCCCCAGCAAGATGGAAAAGTGAAAGTAAAGCGACTTTATTGGTTCTTGCATACTTTTGGGAGCATATATATTTGGATAGAGTTTGTCAAAAGTCATTCTCGTTAAGATCTACTAGTGAATAAGGTTATCTGTGACTGTTGGAATGGACTCTCCCATCGCTTCAGCCCTTCTGCGATTCCTCGGGATTCCCAATGTGGATACCGTGAATCCCCCCTCGCCTACTGGAAGCGACGACTCCAGCGGCTGCTGGTCTCTTGATTCGAGCCTAAGTAACGCAGCAAGTTTGGGAGCAACCGAAGAGAGCACACAACTCACGGTAAGCAATTAGAATACCCTCTTTTCCTCCACTGTCTAAGTATTAAAGTCGAGTGGTATGTGAACCAATTGGAGGTTTTGGATCGAAATTACGTTTAGTGTCTAAATGTAGTAATAATCATATATTAATAGCAAAGTCGAATTAATAAATGAATTATAATTTCGACATTATTCATTTGCAAATGACTAATTTTCGAAATTAATCTCAATAAACTCCATTCAATTAAACTCTTAAAAGTAAGACGCTAATGTTAAAAATTACCTATTTCATGATGAATCTGACATGGAAATGTGTTAAAGGTGTGACATTGTAAATAATAAATATTTATTAATACATATATATATCGTTAATGAATTGCCTGAATTCCAAATTAGGAAAGTGGACGGGATATCCTCGATTTATACAGCAACATGACCAAGGGGAACTGGTCTTACCAGCCATCACTACTCCCGGAGGGGAATCCAAAAATGTTTTTAGACAATAGATCGGTGTATCATCGTCACGAAGGGCACTTCACGGTGGTGTCAGGAGTGGTAAATATGCTTTTTCCGATTGTATAAAACTATCTTAGTCTAGCCATGCCTAATACTTGATACAACTTGCAGGTAGATTGTGAGTGCTGCGGGTTTCCTGTCCCAGTTATACTCTAGGCTAAAGAACATTCGTCGAGTTTCTCCAGTGAATTTAACGTATCGCATGTCTGTGATGTACTATTTATTGTATGATTGTGATTGTATTGTGATCATAATAAAACTAGTTAAAACTACTCGTAATGCATCCAATATTTTTTATATCATGTCTAACAATCCATGATTGTTTCTCCTTCGCATTGCGAATGAATCATCGTTGCATGTTGGCAATATGAACGAAAATTTTTCGTGGTAAACAAACAGTCCCCCTGGCGACAAAGGCGATAGTTAAACCGAGATCATGCGCTTTCATAGATTACACGGGGAAGCCCATACCGAAATAATGCAATGAGCTAATTTCAGAATTTATGAAAAGGAGGCAATATATTGTGATGTCAACATACGCAATGGTGATGCATAAATAGCAGGGTAGTTATGACGGCTATTTTGGAGTTGACGTATTTTGGTTGGACAGAAAATTCAAATACATGAGGTACCAGAAAACACGCTCTATATCAATAATCATAGAAAGATCACCAAATAAACGTGTGTTCAACGCCAGTTAGGTGCAATATTCACCCATTTGGAATACATTGCTGTGATTTTAAAGATCGTTTTAAATGCCTTCCCGATAACGTGGAAACGTAATACCCGGCATGTTAACTTATGCCATAAATACATTTCGTATGCCCAATTTATCGTTTCAATGACGGTCCTTGGTTCGATTCCATAGCACATACATTTCAAAAGTGCAAACGCAGCCTTAATTCCTGATATGTACCATAAGTCACAGCCTCACCAGTTCGATGTACAAAGGTTTCGTCCTGTCTGCTTCTTGGAATTACCTCTAATTCCTTGAATTACTTTTAATAAATATCTGCTTCAGAAGTATGAGAGGATCGGCATACTAGCTTAGATCTCCCTAGCTTGGTTAAGCGGCTGCATTCTTAAGCGTTCAAAAATATGTATATAATTAATTTTCAATTGAACTAATCCTCACATAAGATGATGCTCACATCTCACATAAGGGTTTGGTTTAGCTAAGTTGTCGTCAAACCGCGGTTCGCGAGCCACATGCAATGATATGCGTGCGTGCAGGAAGTGTAATTGAAAGTTCGTGATGGCTGGTTATTTATTGAACATGGCTACAAAGAACGGAAGGCAAAAGCCGTGAACTGAAAGTTGAACGGACCGTGACTTTGGCGTTTTAACTTAATGTCGTAAACTTATATGGCCTTTCATTCGTCTTATTTACCAATAAAAGATTGGCGCACAATAAGATATAAGTCTTTGAATATAGGAAACCAGAAATTCGATTCGCCACTCTCCACAAGGTAAAACAAGTGGAGAAGATAACAAATGCTGTAGTTGAGTGCATTGACAAACATTTCACTCGATAAAATAGTCTCAATTTCAACAAACGGAGCGAAACGGATTTGTTGCTATTTTGAAAGAAAGTAACCACGAGATACTTACCTTGCATTGTTCTCAGACATTTCCAGGAGATATTTGCGAAGCTATGGAATTGGCGATTAAGACTCCATTAATGCCCTTAATCATCGATAATTTAAAGACTTTTTCGTCAAAATGGAGTGAATGTGCAGACATTCTGCTGCATAGATTTAGATATATACCCCGCGAGCCGCCAGAGGCGTATGGCAGGGGGTGTAATACACCACCATTATTCATTCCTACCTATTAGCATCTCTAATAGCTTGGGGAAAAAACGACCAAAAGTAATTATCCGTCCTTGCGATTACTTCCCTATAACGCTTCGTCGATGCCTCTCTCGTTCGCTCCTTACTGGCACTAATATTTCACTTACTTCGTCTATAAATTCTGAACGAATAAACTTTTCGAAAAGTTTCCGACGATATTAAGATCTTCTCATCTGTAGTGAATTCCAACTGAGGGACTCTATCATTGCCGTAACGCTGCTATCAAACCTGAAATCCCCGCAAACGAATCGGGCTGCTCTACGCTGGACCATCTCTAAATCTGAGACTAAACCTACTTCGTGTGGGTCCCAAACCGCACAGCAGTATTCAAGACTCGGACGAATAAGAGAAAAGTAAGCTATTTCTTTGACTCTCGATGAGCATCCTCTCAACGTTCTACCAGTTAATCTTTGCATTCTATTCGCTTTTCCTATCGCATCTCGAATATGTTCTTTAAAAGATAAGTTACTGCTAAACGTGACTCATAGGTATCTGTTGTCGTGAACTAACTCTAATGGATGACCTGAGATTTGGTACTGCGTGGGAATTATGTTTGTGGTGCGCGTAAAACTCATGGCAACGCATTTATTTATATTTAAATCCAGCTGCCAATCTTTACACCATCCTGATATTACGTCCAGGTCGTCTTGAAGCACATTACAATCGTTTTCTGTCAAAATCTCTCTGTATATCAGGGTATCATCGGCAAATAATCTAACCTTACTCTTTACGTTATCTACGAGGTCGTTAATGTAAATTAGAAATAAGATTGGACCAAGAACACTTCCCTGTGGAACTCCTGATGAGATACTTATTTCTTCGGATAAAACTCCATCTAACGCAACTCGCTGAGATCTGTTTTCTAGAAAAGATTCGGTCCATCTGATAACTTTTTCGTCGATCGCGTAGGCACTCAGCTTTTGGATAAGCTTTTCGTGAGAAACTGTGTCGAAAGCTTTCCTGAAATCTAGGAAAACTGCGTCTGATCTAACACCGCCGTCTGCTGCTTTAGATACGTCATTCATAAAAAGCGCTACCTGGGTCTCACAAGACCTACCTTTACGGAATCCGTGCTGGCTCTGACTGATTGCTCCCTTTTCGGAAAGAAAGCGCATGATAGAGCTCGCTATAATATGCTCCATTATTTTGCAAAAAATTGAAGTTAATGAAATAGGCCTATAATCATCTGGTTTTGACGCGCGCCCTTTCTTAGGCACCGGAGTGACATTAGCTTTTTTCCACGACATTGGGACGGTTCCCTCATCCAATGATTTCTGATAGAAAATCTGTAGAAGCGGAGCAATTTCATCGGCTAAAGTTTTTATTACAACAGCGGGAATACCTTCGGGTCCTGGCGCCTTTTTCCTATCAATATCTCGCAATAATTTTCCAATTCCATCAACCGATATCTCGATGGGACACATCTCTGAATCAATGCGCGAGGTAAAATCCTTAACTTGACCATTGTCTACAGTGAAGCATTTCTGGTAGTGCCTGTTAAGTAAGTTAGCTTTATCTTCTGATTTATTTACGGTAATTCCCTCTGCGCTTATGAGGCTAGGCACAGAAAACTGACCTCCACGGGTCTCACGCACGTATGACCAAAATTCTTTCTGATCGCCACCTAATGATTCTAATAGGGTTCGAGATCTATATTCCTGGTATTCTTTTCGCGCTTCTTCCTTAACTAACTTTCGCACTTCTCTATAGTTTTGTTCTTCGAGCTCATGGTTCGTTCCGCATGCTTTGAGTTTTCTCCATCGCGAGTGAATGACTCTTTGCTTCCTATGTAATGCTCGTAATTTAGGTTTCGTCCACCGTGGCTCTTTACGCTCACGCACGCTCTTAGTAGGAACAAATTTAATTAAACCCTCTTTGATTATCCGGAGAAACTCTATCCAACTATCATTTACTGTATTTGCACCCAAGAAGCGGAAAAAATCATCCTTGCACTCGTTAATATAAACCCTAAACTCCGAAAAATTAGCTTTGCGAATTACATATACTTGCCTCGGTGGCTTAAGAGATTTAACCGCTACTGCTTTCATCTCCGCCATTATGACATCATGGTCTGAAATACCGTCAACTATATCGAGATTAGCTATCAATTGTGGGTGGGTGGTGGCTAGTAAATCTAGGATGTTACCTTCACCCGCACGAGTCGTTCGAGTCTTCGTCATGTTTACCTGTTCTATCGCATGCAACGAGAAAGTATCAATTAATTTTTGAGAAACTTTTCTCTCTCTACTAGAGTTGGAGCATGTTAAATTCCGCCAATTAATATATGGTAGATTAAAATCTCCTCCTACAACTATGATGGGATCTTTTACTTTTTCACCGATTATCTGTAACGTCCCGGATAAATCGTCAATACAATCAATTTCGCCATCGGGAGGACGATACAATGAACAAATTAAAATCTTACTACCGTTAGGTCTTAAAATCGAGCACCAAATCATTTCGCTCCTGCTATTTTCTACAAACTCATCTCGCTGACTAATCAAATGGTTCTTTACAGCGATAAAAACTCCACCGCCTACTCTACCCTGTCTATCTTTGCGATATATCACATAATCTGGAGGAAATATCTCGCTTGAATTAATGTCTTCGCTTAACCAACTCTCAGATCCTAGTATGATATCCGCGCAAGTGCTCCTTGTAAGGTTTAGAAATTCCACCTGCTTATTACGTATGCTTCTGCAATTCACGACTATTATTTTTAGATTTCTGAGTTCGCGCTTTAAAGTTGGATTACTGTTTGGAATAACCGTAACGATTTTTGAATTGAATTTCTCTTTATTGTCAATGCTACTGTTTCTATTTCGGGGACTAAGATCATGCGTTTCTACTTGCCTATTTACGTGGGTGTTATCTATAATTCCTACCGCTGAATGTACTTTCTTAATATTATTATTTCCCCTTAGATTTAAATTTTTCTCTCGCAAATCTATCTGCGTTATATCGCTCTCATTTAAACCGAAAGAATTGGACTCTAAAACTACCTGGGGTGGCGAACTCTGATAATAGTCTAACCTAAAAAAACCCTATTTACCTCGTAAATCCTACGTGCCACCAGCTCCGCCGCCCGGGCAGTATAATGAACGCCAGAACGATTAAGAGGTAGCCGACATGAATCAAGAACCGGCCTCAAATCGACGAACCCGACCCCGTTGCTCCTACAGAAGTCCCGCAGTCTTTGGTTCAGGCCGACAACGCGACTCCAAACCTCAGAACCACGGTCCGACCGCGGAACTATGGTGCAAAATGACAGCGACACACGGACACCCGACTCACTCTCGACTCGGGAAGCCTCGGCGATCAGGTCCTTAAAAGAACCTAGAATCTCCTCGGACCCGAATCTCGAGGCGTCGTTGGTGCCCGCGTGCACCACCACTCGCAACACGGAGCAGTTCGAAGACGATACCGACGTTCTTAGTTCCTCCGTCACCTTCGGCACCGTACCTCCCGGTAAACACCTGGAGAACACCCGCTCACACACTCCCTCCCGGCGGGCCCTTGCACGTAATGGATCCATTATCCGCCGGACATTAGAAATTCCTATTACTAAAACCCCCCGAACCCTTCGGGCTCAGCCACCTCCGGGGTTACGGGGATGGCAGCAGGTGCAATGTCCTCCGACAACACAGAAAAACGATTGCTCACAGGAAGAGCATCAGCCGAAGCTTCTGCAACTCCCTGCCTCCGCAAAACCACCCCGCGGTCCCCCCGAATGGAGACTACCTTCCACTCGTCAGGTTTCTTGGCCGACGACATCCCCGCCCTCGATGAAACCTTCGGGGCACCCTCGATCGCTCGGCTGGCTTTCGCACTCGGGGAACCCCGAGCCGCCAACTTGGCGCAGCGAGCTTTCGGGGTGCTACCCTTGGATTCCACACGCGAGGAGGAAGCCTCCAACCTTTCCACCTTGGAGCTGAGATCCGCAACCATCTTTCTGAGTTCCACTATCTCGGCCCGAAGGGAGGCGAGACAAGCAGATCCCAAGAAAGAGGAAACGGGAGTCCTAGGAGAGGCCATCCTACCTAATAATACAATTGACTTTAAATGACTAAAAACTGAGAACCCAAAAAAATGCTTGAGAAACGACAATAAGAACACGCAAACAAATTAAACGAGTTAACTTAGGCTGACACTAACACTTGCGTTTGACCTGAGACGAAATACGCAACTGACCAAATATGTTTGAGAAGACTCTGAAAGGACGAATGTATCACTTATGGGAACGATAAAGACCGGTTACTAATAAAACAACAAGGAAATACGACGGTTAAGTAATAACGAATATAAAATTCGCAATAAGAATAAATATGCCTACAATACGTTTACGAGGGGATAAAAATACAAAAACTAACCTTTGCAAACAAAAACTCTAAAAACAGCTAAAACGATAGAGGGATGACTAGAAAAACAGAAAATAAGTAAACAGTAAGGGCTTTGGTTGTACTTAACACTAAACTGCTACTCTGCTAAGACGGGCAAAACTGAAAAACAACACCGGTTAATGAGGGCTTGGTTGGCCGTTGGCTTGTCACTCTGGGGGTCCGTTCAGGAGCACCGGAGAAAACACGTCCTTTCTTTTCGAGACTCAGGTCAAGAATGAAATAGTATATTATATAAATGCATAACAAGGTACGGCTGAGGCTAAATGCAAGGTTTTCAAGAAAAGGTTATCAAGAGGAAACTTAAATAAAGCAAATCAATTAGGGAACTAAATTAAAACATTTCTCCTTGAGAAGTGGAAATTATTATTCACTATCATTAATTAATAATCATTACTCACTATCTGGAACGAACGATCTAACGATCAGTGACTTCGAAAATCTGAATTCAGTCTTTGTTAAACAATTAAGGAGCGTTTCGGATTGAAAGAAGATGTAGTGTCGATGAAGACGTCATTATACGGGCGAGATTGTATAGTATATTGGTTGACTCCAGAGACGGTACCAATGAGATTGAGGACGTTTTCAGCAAAGGCCAGCTTAGAAGTACCCTAACTAAGTTAATAATAATGTATCTACTTGTATAGTTTAATTTTTAAAATTTAGTTCCCATAAGAAATTTTAATCGTTGTAAAGTTGATATTTTTTACTAATTTGTTTATATCGCTTTATTTGAGTTTGCCGACCACTGATTTAGCTGAAATTCGTAGCGCCCAAATCTTATGCACCCCGTTATGATTTTCAACAGCGCGGGTTGCCGGATAACCGCTGCATTCCGCCACCTTACATTTGCATAGTTAACATATTTTCGACAGTATTTCTAAGACAGACAGAAATTTGCACAAATCTAGAAATATAACAACTACCGTATTTGACGGTTCATGAGACGTCTTTTCTTCCTATCAGGATGATAAAATATCGTTCGCTTAGTCTTATATGTAAATGTACTTTTTGTATTTTATTCAACTGTATGTTGTAGCTTGAGTTGATCGAATTTTTCAAAACATAATTTTATTGTTAATGCATCAATGAATGTGACATATATTTGTTCTTTATAAAACGTAAGAAATGAGAGGAAATGTAACTTACGTTGGTGCGGTACCACATGGACTGTTAAAATGTTTTTCTTGCGTGCCTTAATTTAATGAAAATTATATGTGCTAACAAATATAGTGCATGAAAACTACTGAATGTAAACATACACTCATTTATTGTGCCATTTAGTAGAACACAATTCCTGGTTGTGAGTGGGCTTTAAAAACAAGTGCTTGCATGAAGTAATGGAACATTAGTGACCATTGTAGCTATTCTGTGATTACCACACTTATGTTGGTAGGTTAACTGATATTATTATGATGTCTCTATCAATCTAGTTATGGAGATGATGAGTGTACTGACGAAATAGTGTAATATGCGATTAAGTATAGATTTGGGGTTAGAAGTTTGTATTGTTTACAGATTATTTTAAAAGGCATCTAACATCAGTAAAGGATCCATTACAATTTACTTCATGAATATTACACTTGAGTAAATCAAAACTATAAAGATATAAAATTAGTACATAAGTCACAGCTAGCCAATGTATAAAAGAATGTAGGTGTGTACAAATAAATGTTGATTCTAGATAGGAAAGGAATTGTTTCCTAATATATTCACCAGTACATCATGAGCTAAGGACATGATAATACACTTTGCCTGACCACTAAGATACACCTAAAGAAATGATTCACCGCATGTGTATCACACAGAATGACCATGAGATGACACACAGGATAGTTTCTTTAAAGTAGAGATAGAATTGACATGGGATTTTCACACGTCTAAACAGATTTACAGGAAAATGAAATAGGAGAGAAAATGATAATAATGGAAAGTCACTGTGAACTTGTACCATTTTATTAAACTTTCATAAATATAACAGAAACAGTAACAAGTTATTTACCTCCAAACAGACAAGGAAAGCACTGAATAATCGCACACAGAAAAGTGATCATTTTATTTCTGCATAAATAAAATGTATGCAAAAGTACAGGGCTGCAAAAAATAATGGTCAGAGAGTAAATAGCACTCTCCAAATCCGGAATTTGTTAATCAATTTCAAAAAAATAAACTCAAAATAAAACGCCATTACAAAACAGGAGCAATGCCAAGGTGATGCAAATATATCTCAAGGACAATAATTGTCTGTCAAATTAACTTGTGAGGTAATAACTTACCTCAGTGAGCAGGTAAGCACTTCAATAATTTCCTAAATCAATATCTGTAAATATACATTCTACCGTATGTTCAAAGCATCACTGAATAAATGTTCAAAAAATATAATGAACATTATCTTTAACAAATAATATTTGTACAGTCAATAGTTTGATAGGATTCCTCTGATTACCAATAAATAAAATAGATGCTAAAAGGCTTATTGCTCAATGCAAATGATCTTTAGCAACATTTCTCACACACATTCAATAAAACATTATGGTACAATATAATCAAAACAATTAATTTCCTTCAAGAAAGGAAAAAATGTCTAATTTGTCCCGACTACGTTTAATCTAACTATTAATCACCATGATAGTCATTAATTTATCATGAGCTCATTTTTCTATGATGATAGTCTTCATTATATGAGGTGAATGATTCTCTTCGATCTTTTAGGAGTTTTTCCTCGAGGAATATGATAGTGAATCTAAAAGTCCAAATAAATTACTCCAGGAATAGTAGTAGAATTCATAATTTGCTCTGTTACAAAGGGAAGATTATATTTCATAATTTATTAATTTAGCTTCAAAAACATAATCCAGCAGGAATATATACACATTAAAAATTGACAATCATAGAATTTTCAAAAATATGTTTCCCTGTCCAGCGATATAAACAGAACTATGTTATCTAAACAAACAGAATTCATATAGACTGGTCAATCAGATAAGTGAATGGCCAGATATCAAAGGATGGTCGCACATGGGTAAAATAATTATGAAATGATCATGCTATAGATAGACCATAATTTTCAAAAATTAAAAATAATGGAATGGATGATAAATAAAAGGGAAGGCCACATGGCATTTCCCAGTATCACAGCAATACACCATTTACAATTATGGTGCCGGTAAACTGCATTCATTTGACTAATTCCATTTTGATCAGTGTAAAACTAATCAAGTTGCACTTTCCCATAAAGAATCATAGGGACTGGTTAAAGACCGATAAAACATAGAAATATAATTAAACTATTTACAATCTATATCCACTTAAACTCAAGCACTACAAATAACTTCCATTTTCTGCATATCTGTCAAGGTGGAATACTCATATTAACAATCATATATTAGAAGACATATCAAAGCCAAGAGATGCACAGGGTGTTAAGAAGTCAGGGGATTTTAGAAATTTGTACCTTTTTTAACTTCAAAAGTTTAGGCACAACACAAATCTTCACCTTACCGAATTATTCACAAGCTTCAATGGTTGGTAACATAATGATAGTTATGTGGCAAGTTATAATTAGGAAAGTGCATTCAATGCCTTTTAACAATTTACAATATAAATATACAGAATAATATATTTATACACTCCTGAAAGAAGTTAAACCAATGATGGAATTGAGACTAAGTTCTTCTGCCTCACAATCCAAGGTAGCTGCACAGACAGAATGCCAAAAACATGGTAATGGTTACCAACACAATGGCTACCCAGAAAGAAACAGTTGCTGAAATAGAAGAAAAAAAAACATGAGAGAAAAAAGCAAGATGTAAAGAGATTACACGGAATATTGTTCTTTTGTACTAACTGGCACTGATGCACTCAGTAATATAAGATCAAGAAAATAAATTACTACACTTAAATTTCTTTAAAATAAAATTACCTGCACCATTTAAATTATTTTCTTCATTAGTACCATGATAAAAAATTAGTAATTTATTAATTACGATTTCTATATTATAATTTGAGGTAGAAAAATAAAAAATTGACAATTTGTGAAACAGCAGTTCAAAATGATACATACAGATACTAAAAAAGATGGATACCTTGTGTTACAATAGCTATTTCAATGTATTTTGAAACTTGCCAAGGAGGCTAGAAATCCAACTGATATTTGACTAATCTCATTTTCATCAATTTCAAAGTAAAAGCAACAATATAATAAGACTACAAAGAACATTTTTTTTAATTATATCAGTGGAGACTGGAAATACAATGGCTGAAGTATGTTAAAATGTTCATTCGTCTGAATATTGTTGATCTCTACAAACACTGTCTTCCTCTATACATTCCAATTTGAGAATGGAATAAGCTGAAGCAATATAGTCCAGTACTTACAGCGTGTTGCAATGCTGTGAATGCAAACATGGTTGTCAACTGAGATACTTATCACAGCAGTCTCAGTGTCAGTGCTGATGGCTGGGCCATAGTCCTCGCGCGTAGGCACAAACTCAAGTCCCGTGATAAACATGCTGTGGGCTCCTTTCACATGCAAAACCCTCTGGAAATCAGTAAACTTCAATAAGAAATCACAGGAAGAAAATGTAATACACGCTGAGAAAATAAGATATTAATTCAAGAGCCTTGCAACAAATACTAAAAAAAAACAAAATATATTTTGAAAGAATTAAATGGTGACAAAGAATTGAATATATATTAAAAATGAGTAAATAACAATTTCATAATCAGTAATATGGTTGGATACCAATAGAAATATCTTGGATCATGGTTTTTACTCCTATAACGTAGTTTTTTTATAATGAAGATTTTTCTCTGTAGTTAATTTTTAGCCAAAAATTAAGGATTTGGCCAATATTTTCCAGAATGCTCTATTATATATTAAGTGCATGGATATTCTTTTCCACATCTTGGAAATTATTTGTAACTAATACTTTCAGTTCATTAGACAGGGTTTACAAGCATATGGGTTTAGTTTTAAACGAGAAACATCATTCTAGCAAATGAAACTCAATGAAAGCAAATGAAATGAAGTGAAATCTCTTCAATAGCAAAATTATCGCAACTGAAAGACACCTTACAGCTTTGGTTCAGGAAATATTAAATATCAACTACAAAGATGTATTTTAACACAATCAATGTATATCCTGAACTTTCCGCCGATGGCTGTGAATGTCCTCCGGTTGTCCCCATTTTTGATTGTGTTTGGAGTATTTTGTGACTCTTTCCTCACAATCAATGTATTCAACAAGGAATAAACCTCTTTTAGTCACTCACTCTATAATATATAAAACTTAATATTCCCATGGATCATTAGATTAAAATCAATGCTGCACAAAAAATCTTATATCTCCTCCTAAAAATCGAACCAAGAATTGTCCATTCCTCTGCCAATTACAACCCAAATAAATTAAATGCCATTGCCTATTTTTTCCTATTATGTTATAATTAACCAGGTGTTTTGAGTTCTCAGCAAAATCATTAAATAATTTTAATAAAGATATCCCAACAGTTGACTTGCTAAACTCCAGCAAGACAATAACTGCTACACTTCTGAAGCCTGTTAACCACTTTTAATGATAGTTAAATATAAATTGTACTTAGGTTTCATTTTAAAAGTAAAGTAAGTAAAATATTCTAGAAATTGTAAGTGTGACAGGTTGTATTACTTTTAAGTATTTTGTTAAATGTGTTCCAGATTTTGCAAAAAGGAAAAAATAGTCAAGATAGGGAATTCCCCTGACATTGGAGGAATATGGGTTTGAGAGCTACTCTGAGGTGTGATAAATTCAAACACTGATCCTAGCATAATTGTTTGTAATCATAATTTAAGCATCAATTGTCAGAGGGGGTATGGACTAAAAGATTTTAAGGAAATTGTAACGATTATCATCATTGGATAACAGCCAGAGAAAATTATGATTACTCTTCAATTGCTACAACACGTTATCTAGCTTAAGTGATGAAATTAAGTACCATAAAGTATTTACAAAAGTTTCACTTGAAAAGACAAAGGTAAAATAATAACAGGAAATGATTATGAGAGATTTACAATGGAGCATTAATATATAACACTGTGTTATCCCAATGCTAAAGAATATAAATTTCACCTGTAAACTAAATGCGATAAAGATGTCCACACTACCACTAAACATGGTTCCAGTAGAGACAAATCGACCATCATCGCTAACGGCCAATGCGGACAGGCTTTCTCCACAAGTGATTCCCTTTAGTGGCTCTCCACCTTCTGGTGATGGATCCCACAGATGTAAGTACGCACCAACTCCGCCTTTGCATAAGCCACGAGCCCCCTGCCATCCAACTCGGTTGGAGATGGTGAACAGGTGACAAGGTCCCTTTTCACCCTCAGCTTTCCCTGCAAATCTACCACACACACTCAGTTCACGATTTGTTTATTATGGAAAAGGTTTCGATGAAGTCTGTAAAAGTTTGGCATTAGCTCCAAAGGGCCACAGATGGTAAAGGTAATCATGAAATAACCAACAATCATTAAATTGTATTGATTCTATGATACTTCATCATGCAGTTGTTTTATTTTCAGACAAAATTCAAAATGTATTATTCTCATTCAAGAATTCAAGCTTTGGAATAGAGAAATGTTCATGATTTTTGAGAAATATAAAGTAACAGTTGGCCAATATGAAATTGCTTGCAGGTCTCAAATCAGACATTCTTGCTCTTGATAAATTCTCCTCTTAATGCATTTGAGATAAATGATGCATCATATTAGTTTGCAGCTGAAGGAATGTTCACCCCTTTAGTACACTGTGAGGTTTTTGAAAAGTAGAAGACCAAAAAACCTTAACATTGTTTAGCCCAATTATACAGCTAAAACCATTGTCTAAGAGATATATATTTCAATTTTTCACTAAAACACAAAAGCCTAAACAGAATATGAAAGATGTCACATCAAATGTGCTTTGTCAGAAGGTTAGATAAAAATTTACCTTAAATAATATTGTACTGAACGGCAAGATTCGAATATAGTATTTTATTTTACTAAAATTATTAAGAATGCCAGTCAATAGTGCCTATTTCTAACTAATAGATTAGAAATTAACTCAGAACAAACACATTTGACAAATAAAACTGTTTGGCACCAAGAGAAGTAATTGAAACTGTTTCCTCTAAGGAGCACATGAACTCAAATTTGAAATAATTATAAAATTCTAACACAAAATAATTATAATATTTAGTCTGTCACTGAAATTAAATTTAACCCTCCACTACATCTGCTGGACGCCAGTCAATATCGTTTACGTTTCTTCTGCTGAAATACGAGTTAATTAGTTTCTCCTTCTTGATACCTTACTCATTTTGACTTTTCTACCAGTCGGTTAACTCATATCAGATAAGATGATAGTAGACCTATTAGTAGATAATAGATCCATGCAAGGGATTTTGATATTTTATCGAGTCTGACAGACGCCAGCAATTAGATGCATTACATCTTGTTTTCAATCAATACTCATTTATTTTGATTTGTGTTTATTATTCATTTAATTAAAATGTTATGATTATATCTGTTCTTTGTCATTTATGAAAACTCTGGTTATATAAACTTTTATAAACTATGGTTACTCATAGATGATTAAAATGTTAAATATGTATCTTAATCTGTTCTAATTATGATTTTATTTGTTGTAAAGGAGTAAATAAACAACGTGACAGAAGTATACAGCATTCTTTTAAATTTTACTTATTTTTTACAAAATATATCTACTACTGGCTTCTGACAGATGCCACACGTGTAATTGTTCCAAAAACTGAAGGGAGCAGTGGAGGGTTAAAGAAATTTCTTAATCATCAACCACAAATTCAAAGCTTCATCAATTAAAAACTGTAATTATTATAATTTTCCAGTGCTCACTTTAAACAACTAGGGTAAATCTCCGCTTTAAGAATACCCAATAATACAAAGATAATGATTCAAAAATTGTAGAAAATAGAATTACCTTATAATAAAGAAAGAACTATGCAATCAATGATGAAGAAATAAATAAATTTTGATTCTTCAATTTAGGAAATTCCTTAGATTTTCATAATGCAGTCAAAATCTATGAGATTCAGATACTTGACAAAACAAATTAAATTTATGAATTCATATTATAATTTTGAGTAATTACAAATTTTTGATGAATACCAATTCTTAAATATTAAAATGGAAGAAAATCAACAATAAGTCAAATAGAATTAAATTAATGACAATGGAAGCAATCACAATCCCTTATGCACTTGAATGAATAGACTTTGTGCGTATATCCTTCTTAAATATGATAACTCAAAATATCCAACAGTCAACATACCTGCAGCGTTTGAAAAGATATTTAGTGCCCTCAGGAATTGTCCAATTCAATTTCCTCAGTTTCTTTCCAGTTTTAGAGTCCCAGATAATGGCCAACCCATCCTTGGAGATGCTAGCCAGCTAAAAGATATTAATTTAATGATTCACATTGTTATTCTTAATAAAATTCATCCTGTGAAATCAATATTTTGAATTGAAAGATTGATATAAATGATATTAGCAAGCGATGGGATAAATTTGTATTATTACATATTTAATAATAATATGATATCCATGCAAATTAAATTAAATGAATATACTAGGGTAAGGCAGACTGTTGAACATGGATATTTATATTAAAGAGTCACAATGTAAGGAATTATTCAATATGTTTCTATTTTATCTTCCTCGGCTCAGGTAAAATGAAAAAAAGAATTTCAAAGACATTTCATAATTAATACAAGGCATTATAACAGATATCTTAGTAATGGCAACAAATTTTGCCATTAACTAATAAGGAAATGTTCTAACATAGACAGTAAGCGAATTATTTCCTACTAATAAATAATGTTGATGAAGGATGTGAGTAAAAGAAGTATGTAAGAATAGACATACAATTTACAAATGATAGGAGCCATACCTTGAACCTATGCTACTTTTCTGTAATAAATTAAAATATATATTATTTCATACATCTCTACAGAAAAAAACATTCTCTTTATACCTAACTAAGTGAAACAACTATGAGCAACAGTATAACTTACCATTAATTAAACAGGGTGTGTTCCCGCTACAATACTACAACGAATGAACTATTTTCAGTTGTCACAGGGATAAGGATAGAGAAAACTGTATCTTTCATTTTCTTTTGTCCCAGTCTTGATCATGGCAGTGATGAAATGAAAGCTACTTAAGTATGAGTGAATAATTGCACTAATCAATCCTTACGGAATGCCAAGAAAAGCGTTACTCATAGAGTCATTGTGCTTCACTTGCGTGGACAGGTTCTGCTTATAGCATTCTAGCTCAGAGAGGAAAGCAATGACTCACTCCTCATGCTGCCTAGTAAACCTCATTCCTCTCTGCAACCTTACAGACAGATACAGGGTGTCCCAAAAAGCAGTCGGAAGAACAGGGGAAGAGCTCCTCTTGGGCTACCCCAATCACCCCACTTTGGGTATCTGCTTTTTATTAGTTTTTGAGTTACAATTTTTTTCGTTGACTTTCAAGACATTTTTCCCCAAGGCAACGTAAATAATTAAGATATAGATTAATTTTTTTCTCTAGAATGACAGATTAGTAGCTTCAACTAAAGCAAAATATTTTTTCTCACAGCTGCCTCCATTCAGTCAGAATAAAACTTCAATTTTCAAAAACTGTGATGCCATTAATTTGATCAAAATCTTCGAGGCAAATTAAAAAACAAACTTGAAAAAAAAATTTTTTTGGTGACTACCCTAAACCTTTCCCAAGTCATTAACTCATGAAAACTTCATTGAGTTATCTTTACATCAACATATTTAAAACATAATAAGTTGAAGATTATGTTTTAATGGACGAGTCAACACCTCATTGTAACTCAAATTGGTGATATCAACGTATTCAAATATCCAAACTGCAAAATGTTTTTCTAATTAGCGTCACTTTGGCACTTTCAGGTGGTAAGAAAGAATACCACTTCCCCCTCGTTACTAGGCGAAGTCAACAACAATATCACTTGCAAGCATTACAAAGTAACTGCCATTGTTGGGAGCCACGGCGTAACAGTGCTTCCTCAGAATCTTTCATTAAGAATTGCATTCAAATCTTTCATGATGAATTTTTACCATTATTAATGATCATTATGATTTCCAAGATTTACGTTCTTTGTGATTTTCTCATATTTATGTTTATGCACATTTGTTTATCCCGATCTTACATGAGGTTTTTGTACTGTTTCATGAATCCTGACCTTTTTTTCAGGATGGCTAGTTGAAAAGTTCTTTCTCCTACTGATGATAATAATTGTACCATATTTATCAGCGTATTACACTTTTTTTCTTGAAAATTTAGGCTTGAAGTTCATACTGCATATTTTTTTAAACTTAATTACATAAAAAGAATCACATTTATTTTCAATCCAGTTTCAAAGTCTTCTTTAGGTTTCTTTTATATCAAAAATGTCCTTTCTCCTGAAAAGAACTTATCAAAATCAGCTGATCAACACTCAAATGAGTATTAATCAACACTTGCAAAACATCACATTTTTAAGATTTAATGATTAATCAAATAATTCTTGTTCATTTTGGAAACAATAGGTATTTGAAATCACTCTCACCTTTTACTTGGCAAATAGTAATGATAGACTAGCTTTTGTAAATGTTGGCAGCTGCTTTGCCGAGTGTCCTGACCATTCCAAGTCTTTTTATTTTGAATTTTAGTTTTTTCAATTCTAAAAAACCCTCTTAAAATCATGGTGCATCTTCTACAATGATGCATATTATACACTATTGAATATGGTAATCATGCCTTCTTTCGTTTCCAATGTATGATTCATAGGCCATTTGATCTTCAACTATAAATTACAAAGCAAGTTGGACTTACCCAATTATCATCTGGGCTAAGAGCTAAGTCATCAACTTCCTTAGAATGAGCAGCTAGATCAACATGCAGAGTGGGCTTATGGATGAATTCACTGTCTGTCTCTTCAGATGAAAACTTCCAGAGACGTACGTGGCCATCTGTGCCACCAGTAGCCATCAACTGCTGGCAGTGGCCCAGTCGAACAACCCTCTGTAAGGGCTCCACCTTGCTGTATTTAAAATATATATAAGATTAACACAACTTATGAGCAACTTCTTTTTCTAAGGATGACAGAAATTATATTAACATATATAACATCATTGGGCAAGAAAAATCAAGAGTTTTCTTTATACTATTCTAATTTTACTACATACGTTATAAAAAATCTAACAGAGAAAAAAAACTCTTTGGGCAATTTGCAAGAAAATTTTGGAACACTGAGGTATCTAACCAAAGAAAAGATGGGCAAGTAATTTGAATTACTATATTAAATCCTTCTATGAAATCATGGCCTATATTTTTCCATAATTTTAGCAAGATAGATAATATGTTTGTTCTGAAATGAGCAGAAATACATTCCCAAAGGCAAATTATGGGAAAGTAATGCAGAATTGTGATGCTTACAATCGTTAGCGTAATTTATTCAGCCCTTAAGTATCACTTATACAGGCCTGTTCATAATTAATGTAAGAACTCATACTGTGATTAGCTCATAACATGAGTTGATACTATGGGTTCACTTAATTTTTCTTTCTGAATCCCTGTGCTTGTATAAGCATTGAAGTAAGTGCAATGATAAATTTTAAGAACAAATTTTCCATCTTTAAATTAAATGTAAATGAAGTAAGAGAAAAATATTGTCACACATTACACAAGTATATCATTGCACAGTTTTATGCTAATTGGAGTACGTATTTCTATTAAACGAGTTTCAAAATATTTTTTTCATGTTGCAGCATTGTTGCTCTGTACTTGAAATAAATAGCTAATTTTTTAAAGATGTGTGTATAGTTTTAAAAACTAAATCGTTTACCTGAAATCCGTTTGAATGCAGACCTGAGGCTTAATATCAAAACTGACTCGGCCACATGAACTACCGCTGCTTTGCACTTCCTCAACTTTGGAAGCTTCACTTTTGCTGCCTGCCGATTTAGGTCCATGACCATTGACATCTTCATGCTTCTCACTTGTTCTCCGCTTGCGCAGACCATCTTTCTTTGGCTGAACATCTGACATAGAGAGATTTGAAAATTGAAATTGGAAAATACATAAAGAGGTATCTTCTACTGCATGTGATATGAGTATTTTACTTACAATGATTGCATTTATACTAAGAATAGGGGTTAACGGAATTTGTGCAATCACATCAAAAACTTAATTAAAGAATATAATATATAAAAGAACGTAATGAAAACATTTGAGTTGACACAGGTCTCAATTTAGGCCATTTTTATAGGTATATAATATAAAAGCTCCTCAGACGTTTCAACTACTAAGAAATAGGAACGACCCCTGATGGAATCATCTATAGAAATCAACATAAACATTAGAAAAATTTATGACGAAAAAGAAATTTAGCATGGACTCATTACAACTACATTTAAGTATTTTTAAACACACTTGTGTGAGAAGGCCACACAATATTGAGATGATACAATAACATTGCTGAATATTTTTCTGAGTATCTCCTTTTAAGCAAAGTAAATTAGATAAACAAAATTTAAAGATAAAGAACTCCCCTATAATCAAACTTAAATTTTGTGAAACCATGAATGTGAAAAAAATTAATGGTGTAAATGCATGAGTTCAATTCAAACTTTAGGCTTCATTCACGATATGAAATGTTTCCTCTTTTTTCTGGTATGCAAGATAGATATTTAGTTAGTTGATTAAGCATCTGCTTCACTTCTTACACCTTCCTTCTTACACCTCTAATCCTTAAATAGATTTTATTGGAATTGGATCTACATTGCAAGTCGCAAGATGTCTACAAATCAACAAGAGTAATTAAACATAGATGAAGGTAAATTTCTAGAAGAAATTTACCTAGATGAAAATTGATGTAAACCCGAGAGATTTTAGGAATTCCATTTACGAAGACTTCGCAACATTAACAATATCGTAATACCACCTAATTTGCGGTACCGAATTCTTTACCTCCATTATTCAGCACTTCGCCAGAAGTCTCCATATCACACGAGACAGAATACAATTGACAATTTCCTTCTTGTCCTGCAGCAAGTAAAATCTTTTGACCACTCGACGATTTAATATAACCAACTGCAGTTGCACAGTTCATTACAGCATTAAGCCCAGTTTCGTGGCGAATCACTTCCTCTACTACGTACCGTTTACCATCATGTGAAAGTTCAAATATCTCCTGCTCAAATGAAAAAGAATAACTATGGTGAATTGAAAGAAAAGACATGTTGAAGAATCTTTGAAAAGAATTGACTTAGATTACAAACTTTGCAAACCATGCTTTACAAGAATGAAACGATATATGCATACACAAATCTGAATAATAGTAGAGATAGATTGATTAATCGCTTACGAATCCATTCGCAACTCCAGTTTTAGAAGACCCACCACCACCGGCCACTAATATATGACGATTAGTCAGCATTTGTAAAGTATATAAAGGAAAATTAACACGAGCAAGTAGCTCTCTTTCTCTACGAGATGACGGCATTTTTGGAAGGAATGTAATCACAAGATATGTTTCACTGAATGATCTGCGTATAGTTGTTTACTTCTTCCACGTAGAACAAATTTCATTCATCATTTCGCTTCTCGACTATTTAAAATGATTCACGAAACGAAACAAACTGTGATGGAGGGGATGAATGTATGAGAAATTTATGTTATTTCTTCGTAAGAACATCGGGCCGGGCCGGTCGATTTAGGACGTCCTATTGACAAGCGAATTTTCATCTTATGGTAGCTATGCCGATGATATTGTGACACATGTGTAAAGGAAAACTATTTGTTCATAATGATGTTTCAGTGAATAATTATTGAAAACTTGGGTGCCAAACTGCAAATTTACCAAAACTTGCATTCAACAATTCAACTTTTATCGCAGATATAACACTGCACTACACGAAGGACTGCTCTCACAACTTACAATTTGCTTTGTACCTTAAATGAGATACTGAATAGCTGATATTTACTTGAGAAAAATATTGACACCGTTCAAGCAATTCTAATCAACTAAGAACATAAATTAAATACCACTAAATGTCATCGCCAAAACCAAGCTTGGTACAGGTACGCGCTGTTGGCGTGGGATGCAGATTTTAATGTTTACATCAGAACTGATCAGAACACGTTTCTAACCAGTAAATTAATGTTTGGGGCGGCAATTTCATTCAGAAGTTGGGCGACGTTCAAAGTAGCGTCGCTCATATGCCCAAGTTTCTCATGTAAAGACCTGCAAACCATTGGATCATGGATCTATCAATGCGCCGTTCCTAGGTAGTATTTACTAGGAAAATGTTAGTTACGAAATGAAAGGAATAATTTCTAATAAATCCTCTTGGATTATATGGAACGTTATTACAGGGGGTGGGGCATAATAGCTAAGGATACTGGTCAATTAAAATGTAATTTTTGACACAAGGCTTAACTTCTTGCATGCGTATTAGAATGTTTTAACAGGATATGCAAAAATCATGAAATCCAGTAGCTTTAAAAGCATTTCGTAGGCATTTAGTAATTCTTGCACATAAAGAATTCATGAAAAATCTAAGAATTAATTTAAGTATAAGGACATAGCTAAATTTAACTAAAAACAATTTGGTCACTAAATGATTGTTAAACAAGCGTAATGATAATTGGCTGCTGATACATTGACTTACTTCTTTCTAGTATTTACGTAATACGCATATGTGTAATACAATACCTTCCGGGCATCGAATTGTGAAGACGCTTTTTCTTATCTTATATTCTTAATAAACAATGCTATGGATATAGACGCCATCTCCTGCCTGGTCTAATATTTACGAAAGTGTCTAACAATAAAACGTAAAAGTAAGTTTCCCAGATCGATTACCGAAAACGTATCTTCAGGGGTGCTCCAAAGAAATTATGAGATTATTGAAGGTAAACATAATGGTCATACTAAATGTAAATTAACAAGTAATATCACTCGATGTAAATACTGGTTTATTATTTAAAGGTAATATAGTCGATCATATTTACATAGTAAACAATATAACAAATTCATGGTACAAGGTCATGAAGTTCATAGGTACCCAGCAAGGTTGGCCTGATTTATTTCATTTTGTCTTTCCTGCCACCCATTCCTCTCCCCATGGATCCAGGACGGCCTCTACCACCAAATCCACCTAGAGAAGAAATTCGTACATATTTAAAAGTAAGACGGAATGAACAAATATGATGAAAGAACAAAACGTCAAAAACGATCCTCACTATAAAGTTGTTATAAGTCATAATCATTACCTCGACCTCCACCACCTCCTCTACCTCTTTGGCCTCCGGGACGGCCTCCTCCACCTCTGCCATCTCCACGACCACCACTTCTTGCCTTAGAAGCAACTTCTTCTTTTACCATGTCTATAACCTCATCAGGTATTCTTAAGTACTTGATGGTACTTCCTCTCACATAACATTCTGGCATGCGCCAGAATTTATCGCCTTCCTGGAACAAACATTCACTTGAGAATTTTGGAGGATGAATGACATAAATGATAAGTATCTCGGAATATCGGATAATACCCTAGATGTGCAAATAACTTCTCTCAGCATGATATTCATCCAATTGTCACATGTCACTAAGTGACCGTTGTACGTTTCTCCACTTTTTAATTCGACCAACTGAAAGAAATGTAAGATAAACATCAACAATGTTTTCCTCGCTAAAATCAGCAATCAAATTAAAAAAAAGGAAAATATTTACTAACCATAGGATGGTTTTGCGCTGTTTTCAAAAGAGTCAGTGGTAACTAAAATAGATTAACGGATAGCATAGAATTAACCTGAGGTAGTAATAAATCGACATAGGATGTAAAACTAAAGATATATACCATCGTGAAAATTGTCAATAACCCAGCTTCTGTTCCTAACGTTCCAAAACACTCGAACACGAAACTATCGATTGTGCGATACGTCCGCTGATGAAAATGTTGTCCATGCACTTCATTCTTTAAGACGTTTAAGATTATCGATCATCGTTTGTTTCTCGAAGGTAAATCTTAAGCAGACTGGGCTTGGTCATAAAATGAGTTTAAATGAAGTTTCCGTATCAGTATGAGTGCAGTTGAGGTATGATAACCGCAGCATATAGATAAGTAACTATAGCATTCTGAATGAAAAATTAATTCGACACTTACATTTAAAGCCACTACAGAAACCATTGCCGTTGGAGCCCTTACCAGAGAAAGCTCTAGAGGAAAGACGTCTATGGATAGGGAATCTTGATTCAAGAATTACTGAGTAAGTTTATTAAAATCTATCTTGCATAATAAGTAATAGTTTGGAATATTTAATTTGTATTACTAAGCAGTTACAGTAAATAATGTTTTTGCTTTCCTTCCTAACGGTATCAACTCCTCAAACTTCTGCAAAAATATGGCCCTATCGAAAAGTTCGACCTCCTCTTTCATCGGTCGGGACCTCTTGTTGGACTGCCGAGAGGCTATGCATTTGTTACTTTTGAAAGTAATGAAAATGCCACCAGAGCCAAGATGGCCCTGGATGGAAAGTTGGTTGGTTGCAAGAGGATTGTCTTGAGGTGGGCGCACAGCATCAGCAGGGTAAGCATTGAGTAAAGAATGCATAATTAATGAGGTTCTTTCTTACATTCATTGTTAATTATAAAAATTACGGAGAGATTGCAGAATAGCATTTTTGATATCACCCCTTATGGAATAATATTTTGCCATGATCTGCTTAAGAGTTTAACTGTAATTAAATCACTGGTAAATTTCTAGAAGAGGTCTGTTTGGGTTTTATTTTTTAAATTTACCAAATCACTTAGTTAATCATTCATTTTGTATGGTTAAATTGTAAAAAATTAAAACTACCAAATTAAGCTTTACTTGGTGGAACGCAAATATTGGAAATATCGAAAAATATTGGAACGAATGTAGCAATATAAAATGAAGACTTGGAAATTTCCAAATGAAAGCTTTTACTGCACAACCAGTTTCAACTCACCTGAATATTCTTCATAGTACCGGAAATTTTTCAAATTTATACAAGGTTTTTACAAAATTTTGAGTGTATGCTATGGAGAGGAAGAGATTTGTGGATGATATATATTGCATTTGGGTAGGCAAAATACCTGATATCCAAAATTTCTTATTAATAATTTCCATCCCTGGATTGAATTCACGAATGAGTTAGAGGACAATGGTGCGCTTAATTTCTTGAATCTGCTGATCTCAGTGGTGGACAATATTGACATTTTAAGATATTACGAAAAGAGAGTTACAGAGACCACATAATCCCTAATGTATCTTCCCACCATTTCTCCCACAAACATGCTAACACTATGATCCACCACCTTATTCATATTCCTTTGTCCCAGTAAAATTTTTAACTCTAACTTAAGACGATAAAATTCATAGCTAGGATTATTGGGTATTCCCATGATCTTATAGATACCATGCTGGCCAAGAAACTTAAAAGAATTGCTTCATTCCAAATTTTCCCATCTCTCTCAGCAATAGAAGAATCTAAGCACGATTGGGTGAAGCTTACATTTCTGGGAAATATTTCCCACCGTTTACAAAATCTTCTACCTGCCCATTTGAAAGCACTCTGAAGAGGTCATTGCCTCCAGTGAACGACAAGGCGGAAGACACAGATCGATCTGGGGTTTTCCAAATTACTTGTGACGATTGCGGGATGGGATGTATTTGACAAGGAAGATAAAAGTCAGGGAGGCCAAACACCAACATTGCTTCTGTTTAGGGACTTCCCGCATTTGCTGAGCACCTCCTTTGCTGCTAGTGTTCCTTATCATCAGCTGAAAGGGAGAAAACTAGACCGCCTCAAGATCATTGAGATTGTGTTGGCGGCCTTTGAACTCACTAACGATGTTTCTTTTGTTAACCTTTCCCCTCTCCTTAGCCTCCCCTCAAAATTATGTAAAAATCTTGTGTAAATTGGAAAAAATTTTTGGTACTATTTACCAGAAGAATACAAGCGAGAGTTGAAACCGGTTGTGCAGTAAAAACTTTCATGTGGATAATACCAAGTCTTCATTTTATTTCATTTTGATAATCATTCAAATCTCATGATGCTACTTTTTGTACTTCCAAGCATTTTATGAAATAGTTATGAAAATATTAAGTTAGTAAAAGTCTTGAATATCTAATGGTCAATATGTTAACGGAATGAAAATAATCTTTAGAAGCCAAAAATTTATATAGATTATACAAAAGAGATACATCCAAAGTAATGTTTAAGGCTGATGGAGAAATAGCAATAGTTGAACTAATCTGTATACTTGAATATTTAACTATATTGACATGGGAAATTCACTGGAGAGGGAATAAAAATTATACCTAAGGAAGATGGAGGTCCAGAAAGATTTTAAATTCTTAGTGTTTTGTTGTTTGGGTGTTGATGTGAACTCTCAGAAAGGATGATAGCCAACGTTAGAAGGAAAGTATAAAAGATATTCTGTTGTATAGTTAAAACTTAAAGAATTAAAATTTGGTTAAAAGGGGATCCAACAAGTAAATGTAGAGATGCGACTTGGGAGATGGAATTTGATTATATATTTAGAAAAATCAACAGAAGAAATGTGTTGATCCAATATGAAGTTATAAAAAGTGAATGAGGGAGAAAAACAAGGTGAACACAATTATTAGTCAACAGTAACTATTTAGGTAGGGGTTATTTTTCAAAAAGTAATGGTAAAATGTATTAATTGTAAGGAAAGATGACATTAAGTGGCAAACTGAGTACTTCAATAGTAGCCTAAGGAATAATAAAATGAAGGATTTAAGTACCACTCTTTATAAGTTGGCAGTGCCTAGAGCTTATACAGAATGAAATTTAAAAGACATTTAAAGATTTATCACATTATTTAAGAATAATTGATCCAAACAACTCAATGCAACAGTGAAGTGATTCCTGTCGAAGATTTTAATAAGTAAATGATAAACATCTCTGTCAGTATAAGAATTTGGTTTCTATTTATTTATTATCATCTACGGGATGAACCCTTTTACATCAATGACATACATAATTAATTATAAATAAATTATAGAAATATATAAAAAATAGATATAATATCAGATAAATCAGTAAACACAGAAATACTAAGCAGTGAACTATAACAAGGATATATAATCATCTAAGTTTCTGTTGAATCACACACAAGGAAAGTCATATATATATATATCAATTCAAACAAACAAAAAATTAATAAAATACAATAACTCACATAAATAAAAGTAGCGCTTACCTAGTTTTACTCATAGAAAAGAATAAAACTAAAAGGAATACAAAGAGACCAGAAAAAGCCAAATATTTCACATCTAGTTGATACAGTGAGTTCAAGATACAAAAATTATCAGAGGGTACAGCCTCTATGACATGATAGAGTTTTTTTAGAAGTGGCTAAATTGAGTGCAGTGAAATCAACAATGTAAGGAAGTAAATTAGTGGTTCTAATTATTCTGGCAATTTGACTGTTATGCATATAGTTTGTACTTTAGTGACCTTTATAAAAAAGATATTTTTTCATGGTATTGTAAGTGGATGCACAGAGAGTTATCAAATTGATTAACTCTTATTAGGATAAGTTATTATTTAATAATTTATATAGGAAGAGTAGATCATACTCTTGCCATCTTATAGAAAGTGTTTTTTAACCATATTTCACTATATACATCCTAGAAGGACGAAAATATTATTTATATCATAACCCTACTCTCTTAAATTCATTTGTATGAAGCATCTTTGCACCCTTTCCAGGAGATTAATATGACAATTGTAGTATGGTGACCATATGACTAAGCAATACTCAAGAATAGGTACAACTAGGCTAGTGAACAATGTTTTCATTGCAACTGGATTATTAAATTCTTTCCTAGCCCTTGAAATGAAACCAAGCATTTTCAGAGCTCTAGTGACTATTTGATCAATATGACTATCAAATTTAAGCTAATGTCAAATAAAATACCAAAATCCCTCACAGTATCAGTCCTTATTAAGGATGTATTATTGGCTTGGTAATTCTGAAGAATCGAATCTTTAGATCGATGGAAAGATATACATAAGCAATTACTTAAGTTCAATTCTATAGCATTGTTAAAGCACCAATGAATTAAGTTATTAACAGCTTCTTGAATTATATTACAATCATTTATAGATTTGACTTTAAAATATACCTTTAAATCATCTGCATACACAGTGAATTTTACTTTATTATAAATTTCAGCTATATCATTTATAAATAAGCTAAATAGAAATGATCCTAAATCAGAACCCTGAGGGACCCCTGATGTCACTGCTTATAAGACATGTAAGATTTAATTCTCACTTGTCTCCATTCCATCAAATAACTTTTGAACCAGTTATGAAGATGGCCAAAGCTCTGTAGTTTTGCTAATAAATGGTTGATACTTATTGAAAAAAGGCCTTTTTAAAATTGGTGTATACAGCATCAACTTGTGAATCTTCTTTAAATGCGCTCAAAATATAATTTTGATAACTTAATTGGTAGTGGTTAATCGGCCTTGATAGAAACCATGTTGCTCATTGATGATTATGTGTTTAAATAAAGGACTGATATAGTCGAGGACAATCCTTTCAAATACTTAGGCCAGGCAACTCTGAATTGATATCGGTCTATAGTTACGTACATCTGATTTCTCACCAGACTTATAAACACATACATACTAAGGACTTAATTTGGCGAAATAGGCTTAACATGACCGAGTTTTAGACTATTATGGAAAATACCACTATATATATGTATATATTTATATTCAGTTTATAGTTAATTATTTGCATAATATGCGACAATATGTTCATATGAAACTCATTTTCATTCCCGTTACTATCCCGTTTATTACTTTAATCTGGGCATTTCAGGAAGATTTGGAGAGACCTAAACCTCAACTGGAGATTCCTGCACTCGCTGGCACAAAGAATGAGAAAAAAGTCAGGTAAATACAATATTTCTTGTATAAGATTTTTATTTTTTGATTTGTGATTAACAATTACTTTTTTTAGTCGTTTAAGTGTCATACAAGCCATTGAAGCGAAGTTAAAAATGATGGAAAAGGGATCATCAGAGGATTTTGAATTGAATGCCGGACCTTCAAGAGGGCTGCCGTTGAATCCAGCCCTTGGTACTGCCAGTAAGATTCGAGGCAATGCGTCCAAGCATCATCATGACACAAGACCATACAACAGATCCTATAACAGAAGATGATTTTTAACCCTATGTATGTAAACATATCTAACTACATGTCTAAGGTGAAACTTTGACATTACTGTGTACAAATAATTTATTGAGTTAATTACGTGAATGTTTTTACCATCAAGACATGTCACTTTCTCAGTGACGCCGAAAGTCGTTGACTTATCCTCAAGAATTTTCTGATTCCTTGTAACTGTAATGAAGAAGTCAAGTGAATGAAAGTAAATGTAAATGGATATGCACTTCGTCCACTATGATGTCATACATACTTGCATTTGGTGCACGTATAGAATACTGTTTGTCCCTCATCTGCCGATCGTAGTTGTACAGTTGCATATGCCATTTTGTCGTTGAAGCACATAGGGCATTGTCTATCCACAAGGGGCCCCTCGGCACTCGACTTACTTTTCTTGTAATCATTTTTCGCTATGGTGTTAAAGTATATTGTGTACTCTTTTACCATTGCTGAATAAACTGAAATGAAATCAAACCGTTTCACGATGTTTCCTTTTATGTTGTATCTCTGACAATTATTGTGCGATTTCATACCTTCATCAGCTTTGTATTCCTGTTTACAAATATAACAAACAATATCGCCAGTTTCTTTCATTGAAGGTAGAATTGTTCCACATTTCGGACAGAAGCCTGGTGCACTCACAAATGGTTTTCTAAACATTCCTGAGTGATAAGACACAAAATATGTGACGGTAAGATCTTAGCAATGAAGAGCTCCCTTTCGCAACTTTTAAATTAATACTCTCCGAAGCTGTCAGAATCTATTTATCCTTTATCTGTACGATAGAACGTGGGGTCTGTGAGCGATAGTGCTAAACAAACTTGACTGAAAAAGCGCTGGATCTCGACAAACAACCGAAGGTGTCAACGCGAGAACGCATCTTGGGCCACCTGGACTGAGGTTAGCCTAACAGCTGTTTCGTGTGCAGTTGGTGGTCATACGCAAATAGCTTTAACATTTTAGCTATATCTATGTCACCATTATAGGGAGAGCACAGTGTGACGGAAGATTTAAGAATTTTCTGTAAGAGTAAGTTACATTTTATTCAAATTTGTTAATAGAAATCGCAATGTTCATGGATAACTATTGAATACTAGCCAATAAATGTAACAGGGATTTCTTCGTGCTTCGAGATTTGTATTAATATCTTCTGTAACAAGATGACCCATTGTGTAAGAATCAGTGGCTCCATGGTTAGTGAAGCTTTCGTGTGAAATAAAATGTATCCCTTTACCCTTATAAATTTATTTGCAACAATTCCCATTCCTGTGTTTTTAAGTATTTTTTCAATCTTTTCACAGGCGACAGCTTTTTTAAGATCGGCTTTAAGACCAGTCCGTACGCCACCAATCATGATAATGAAACATTTTTCTACCCAACCAAATCTTCCTCAGCTTCCTGTTCCTCCTTTGCAAAAGACCCTTGAAAAATACCTGAGGTATGAAGACTAATTGAAAATGCATATTCATGGTATAAAAACCTGTTTTAAAAAAATGCTAAGTCGAGTGCCATCCTTTAAATGGAATATCGGAGTTAGATAATCACTTTATATGTTTCCATATGGATACTGTATAAGAATGACGTAGGACTTCTTGCTTGAAAACGAAACGTTATACTTAATTACTATATGATTTCTTCTGCGAATAAGATTTACTTCGTCTATTAGTCCCAAAATAACGTAGCTGCTTGGTAGAATGTAACTCATTGCTATTCCTCTGGTAAAAGCCTTCTGGTATCCTAGACCAGTACTTTGCCATTTGCTGCCACCTCTTCAACTCTTCTTGCCACCATTTGCAGAAATGTCCAATTTTTATTCTGTGTGAAGGTTCAAAAATTTACATTTTTCTACACAATTCCAATTCATTGTTTGTAAAATTATATAAAAATAGTTTTGGTTTTTTCAGTTGCAATAGTACATTTTTAAGCCTTTGTGTGAAAGACTTAAAACTTTGATTGGCGATCCATAGTGGAAATCTGCTTTCTAGTAGCATAAGAATAATTTTATTGAGTTTACAGTTCTGTCATTGTAAGGTAGAATGGAAGAAGAAAATCAGACACAGATATGGACTAAAAATGCCTGCTCCTGTTTATAATACAATTGCAGATATTTTAGAAGGTGGAGAGTATCCCTTGATTGATTTTTGGTACTGTTTTTTATTTTTAGAATGTTATCTACATTGGGAAACCAGAATATACTTTTATAAGCTATTTCTATTAGGATTATTTTCCTAATTATTAAGGAGATTTTTTTAAAGTAAAAAAGAGAAATTGTTGTTGAGCCATCAGCTTATGTGAAAAAAATCCTATTACACATTTATTAATTATGCATCATGCAATTCAATACTTAATAAATGATGACTATTGTTTTTTCTTTGGATTTTATTGCTTCTTAAGAGGTCCTTGAGAATATTAAGGTATGAATACTCAGATCCAGGGGGTGATAGGACATTTCTAGGGATGTGAGAGAAGTTTCTAAATTTTCATTGAAAATTACCTCCTAACTTCTTAACAACATAGCCATTAAAAATGGAGATACCATTTTATATGTAAAAATACAACATGTATTGTAAAGGTATTAATTTGTTTTATTAATAAATTATCCAAACATTAAATGGAACATAATGATAGAGGCCATCACGAAGGCAATGGATGAAGAATGAGGGAAAGAAACTGTGGATTACACAATCAACACTACAACTGATGGAAAAAATAAGAATTTTAAAGTAAAGAAATACTGAAGAATATAGAAACTCGAAGAAATTAATAAGAAATAAGTGTAGAGAAGATAAAGAAAAATGGCATACTAAAAAATGCTAAGAAATTGAAGAACTATATAAAAAAACATGCAACTATTAAATTACATCAATTAATTAAAGAAATCAGTTGTACAGAAAGAGTAATACCTAATGGAATTAAAGACAAATATGGGAAAACATTAGTGAGAGGGAAGGAAATACAAGAAAGATGGAAAGAGTATGGAAAAGAATTGTGTGCAAAATGTGAAGTAGCAACAGAGAATGAAGAATATAGATGGGAAAAAGAAAGAAATAACCACAATGATAAGTCATCAAACATACTACAAGAAGAAACAATATTTGCAATAATTAAATAAAAGCAGGCAAAGCAACAGGAATCAATAACATTCCTATAAAAATGTTTAATATATGGATGAAGATTCAATAAGAACCTTAACAACATTTTTAAATCATATATTCTATACAGGAATTTTACCAGATGACTTCAGAAGAATAATTATGATTCCTATTCCAAAAAAAAAATATTTCGATAGTGTGTGAAAAATATAGAGCTATTAGTTTGGTTTCACATGCATGTAAAATATTACTAATGATAATTCTAAAGAGAGTTAAGAAGCAAATATCAGTATGGTTTTAGGGAAAAGAAAGGAACACGTGATGCTATAATGGAGTTAAGGCTAATTTTGGAAAAGAATCTATAAGATAATAAAAAGAACTTTTTAGGTTTTATAGATTTCAAAAAGGCTTTTGACAAAGTTAACCAGAAAGTTTTAATACAAATGTTAAAATTGGAATAGATAACAACTGCCTAAAAATAATTCAAATACTGTATAGTAACCAGGAAGCTGCTTTCAGAATAAATTCCAAACTGACAGAATGGTTCGAAGTAAAATGTGGAGTAAGGGGTGTATGATGTCACCACTATTATTTAACCTGTACAGTGAAGAAGTAGTAGGGGAAGCATTAGAAGAGATTAAGGGTCTATGTATAGGAGGAAGGAATTTCAACAATATAAGGTATGCAGATGATATAGTAATCATCACATCTTCAAAAGAGGAGTTACAGTTAGCAATGCAAAAAGTTTATGAGGTGGGAACAAAATTTGGATTGAACGTTAATACCAATAAAACAAAAGTAATGATGGTGGCTAGTAAAAAGAGCAACTGTGACAGTGACAACAGTGCGAGACATGGACCATCTTAAAAAGTATGAAAAAAAGAATAAAGGCATTGGACACATGGTTTGCCAGAAGAATTTTGAAAATTAAATGGTCAGACAGAATAACTAGTGAAGAGGTTTGGAGAAAGATTGGAAGCAGGTATAGTCTATGGAATGAAGTGAAAAGAAGAAAGTGGAAATACGCGGGACATGTGCTGAGGGGATCGTCAGGGGAAAGAATCGTGAAAGTGCTGGAAGGATGGACAGTAAGGAAGAGAAAAAGAGGGAGACCAAGGATGGAATGGTTGGACAATTTAAGGAATTGGAGTGAAATTAGGAATTATGAGGAAATGAAAAGGAAAGAAAGTAGGAGAGAAGAGTGGAGATCCATGAGAGTTAACCTCCTGATAGGAGAAGCTAACAATTTATGATGATGATTAATAAATACATTATCTCATAGTAGATGTAAAAAATGGAAACTCATTAAAAAGGCTAAGAAGTACAACTCTAGTATTTTCTTTCTCGTAAAAATGTCCTTTCGAACTCATTTCCTTATCTCTTGCCAACTAGTATCTTGTTGATGGTGTCACTTAATTGTGTACTTTTGCAAACTATCTCTTTCTTTCTGTTTCACATATGACGATGGGTTAGGTGTAAGAAGAGACTTTCTAGTCTCAATCTCACCCGAATAAAGGCCATTTATTATTATTATTAATTTATAAAACATTAAAAAAACATTATTATTAATTAAAAAACATAAAATCAAATATAAATAGTCTATGTAAAATAGGTTTGTTATTCTCTCATTCATCTCTTCTCTGCTTCACAAAACAATGCTATTCTTTATTGATTTCTTGTTGTCATTTGAGATACTCGTATGTATCATATTCATTTTGGAGATTCAAAATTTAGCTCTTTTGGGGACATTGGACGTGTATATTCAAACCTGGGGTTTGCTACCTGATAGCACTTGGATATCTCTTTCCTCCCCTCTCCAACAGTTGAAAATTTTGAGTTTATTCTAAGTTTCTTCCTTTATGTCACATTAAAACCTTGGGTTTTTCCTTTGATCCTGATAAAGTCTATATACTTTAGTTTTGTAGGAAGATATTACTTTATGGTCATGCTGATCTGTTTCAGGACAGTGCGTCCCCTTGTAACAAATGATGAATTTAATATCACTAAATCCTTGGTGTTGAATTTTGGAGCTCCGGGGGGAGTTGGTGAGAAGTTGCAGTCTTTATTGCAGAAGAAAGCTAAAGAAACTGAAAATTGGGTAAATAGGTCTTTATTTAAAAGGTTACTTTATCTAATTTTTCAAGTAAAACAATTAAATTTTAAGAATGTACTGATAGAGAAAGGTTTGCAAACAGGGCCATGCTGATGAGTGATTTGGTGTATGAAGTATAAACCTACACCAAAGAAAAATTTAAAAAAATGCCAAAGTAGTAATTAGGTATAAAATCAATATGAACTGACTTTACTTGGTGGAATGCCATTTATGAAAATAAACCGCAGACTTTGTATTTTCCACAAAAATGTATTAATACACGACGGTTTCGGCCATACAGCCATCATCAGGTACATACCACAGAAAACAGACAGAATTTATAACATAGCACCTAGTCTTGAAGGTAGAGTGAGAAGGGGAGAGGGGTTGATGAAAGTAATGTCATTGGTTAGGGTCGCGGATGCCCCCACTATTTCCGCGATTTCAAATTAATCCAACTTCTTCCCCTTCGACTGTCTATGCTATGTTATAAATTCTGTCTGTTTTCTGTGGTATGTACCTGATGAAAACCGGTCGTGTATTAATAAATTTTTGTGGAAAATACAAAGTCTGCGGTTTATTTTCATAGTAATTAGGTGTTTACTTAAGATGATTTAACCTAATGAATTTTGGTGGGATGCCCAATGTAACCATTTGAGATTGAATTCATTCAATTGAAGAAGCCTTAACTTGGTGGAACTCTGTAATCGGGATCATATTTTTTTCAAACATTTGTATCTTGTGCTTGAAGATGAGCAGTTAGCTCGAAACCAGTTGCGCATTTAAGTTTTTGTTTTGTGGAATTTTGCATTTTTTATTTAATATGATCCCATTTGAGATTGTACAGTTACATTTAAATTTAAATCGATTAGCTTGAAAATAAAAATTGTGGTATTACTTCTAATAGTTATAATTATCTTATATTAACCTATTGCTAATTCCATTTGATTTACTCTATTTATGAGTATATATTATCAAAGGACATTTATTATGTAATATATTCATTAGAATAAGTATTTTTCATTAGATGATGTTAATTTTACGCTTTTTGTATTTGATAAATACAAAAAATATTACAGTTCATAAACAAAAATCACTCTCAGTATAGCCAAAAAGGACAGTCTGAATATGCTGTTGTCATTCATTGCATATGCCAATATTGAATAATAACTTTATTATCTATGTGATTAAACCATCCCTGTATTTTCTCTAATTCAAATATAATTTTTTTTTATATATCTGTTTTTTTGGCAGATCCATGTAGGTACATTCATTGTCCCAGAGTGGTTCGATGGTATTAGGTTGAGAATAATGATTCCACTCACATCAATGTAGAAGAATATTTTCTTTCAGAAATTCATAGTAATGGAAAGTTTATGTGAAGTCTTACTTTAAGCAAATATTTTGACGGCTTAATCTCAATTTGCAGTAGATTCAACTTCTTGCTACATAGATATGATTCCTTGTTAAATTACCAATATTTAGCATATACGAGGTATTCTCTTTTTTCCCTTAATGATTAAAATTGGAGTATTGGAAAATCAGCAAAAATTGACGTTATCGAACATTCTTAATTTTATAGACCATTGGTTGGATTTGTTGGTTTTGAAGGGTCCGTTTTTCCTTTGGATTTTTCCTGGGTGCACACCCTTATGTGCAATATATCTTCAACCCTAGCTCATTGGTTAGATGTTGGTGTTATTTTTAAGATTGTGAGTTAATGGGTTTATGAGACAAAGTATCAATTTCATTTTTGCTCATGCTTATTTATTTCTTAATTCAAATAGTTGGCAGAATGGTGGCTCAACATTGCTTATTTGGATTACCGTTTACCTGTAACTGTTTATTCAAGCCCTGGATTGGTATTTCCTCTACAAAAATTCTCCTCGACTGAGGATAAACTTAACTATGCTGCGAAAATGATTGCAGGTGCTTTGGATTACAAACTACTTCTGGATAGGTAATTGGAATATTAATTGCTTTATTTTCTCTCTCCTTATTGCTCATTAAAATCAATTTTAAAGGTATAAAAATATGAATTACAAATATGCCGGTCCCTAAAATTTTGAGGTGAATTTCAGGTTTTAGCCTATGTTCAGTGTATAAGTCAACCCAAAAAATAAGGCAACAACACTTCCCCAACTCTATTTTATGGGAAGAAAAACAATGGTATCCATAAATATAAGATAGCTTAAAAAATATTTACTACATAAGATGAAGATGCTAGAATTTTTTCTTTCAGCTGTCATGTCAACTTCTCACCTCTGCTCAACTATTACACAATTTCTTTCGTTGGTATCACTCAGGCTACACAAATAAAAATGCATTAAGAAACTGAAACACGATGGTATTAAAAATTTATTACGGAAATAATGGTATTTTAGCGAGGTAATATCAAACCACCACACTGCTAAAACAACTTCTATTTACTCCTAACAGTAAGTCAAATCATAACAATTATATAAACAAAAACATGATGTGTTTATTGATCTTCATTTGTAAAAATAAAGCATCGAAATATATATTAAATTTTTTAAAAACAAATATGAAGAAATGAACATAATTTGCTTAGAATAAATGTGTCAAATTTATTTCAAAGATATGAAAATGATTTATTAATTTAACTCTTTTATTATGAAAAAATGTCTTAACATAACATACTTAGGGCCACAATTGTATATTGAGATAAAATTTTTTTATATGATATCAATGTTAATTAGACTTGCCAAAATTTAGTTTCAATAAGAAATAATTGTGGTGAGTTTGTGTACAACTAGCATAAAGCAGGCAGTATCACCTATTTAAACCTAGGTGGTAAACGGTTAAATTTTATGTTTGGCGTATAAGTCTACTCCTGGTTTTGAGAGATTGTTTTAGGCTCTAGAAGTCGACTTATACGCCGGCATAGGCGGTATTTAAATTATATAAATATTTTATGTAACTTTTTCAAATAAAAAATTTATTATTTTCCTCGGTAAAAATATCATTGAATAGAAAAATGTATGGGAATCAATCTAAAATCTGTAGCTAACACAAAATTCTTTTGCCTTGTACCTCAGAAATACTCTAGAACATAATATTTTGCAACTGACAAAAACATTAGAAGTATCGGTAATTGAGTAGCTGTTCTGATTACTGATATCATTTACTTTGACAGAAAAACTTAATCAATTTTAATGGATGCCATACCTGTAGTTTCATAAAAGATTTTATAAATAAATGTTACTTTTTGGAAGTAATATACTCTGTATATTCTTGAGCCCTTTTCATGTTGTTTCTGGTGTAGTTTTTAGCACTAGCGAAAGATTCAGGTTAATGTCGGTTGGTACAATAAAATTGACCTATATTTTGTCTTCTTTTTGAGGCATGCAATTCCAGAAGAAAAGCTAGGCAATGACCCTGTGGATATGTCGCAATATTATAAAATATTCGGAACTTGCAGAATTCCAGGGAAAAATAGAGATGAATTGCATTTTGCTGACCCGAAAAATCCTCCAAGGCATATAATTGTATCCCATAATAATCATGTGAGTAGAATACTCTTTAGCATGGAAGTATTTTTTGGTCATTCTTTACTCCCAGTTGTATAGTGATTCAGTGATTGATTTTTGTTTTCACTATATCAAAAATATTTTTAAAATGTGCTCATGTTGAATTTTTTACATAGTTGCTTATTCTATAAATTAATGTTCTATAAAAGTTTAGTATTAATTCAATTTTGCTAATCTTTTCTTGCCTTCTGACAATGTAAGTATGAGTAGGTAATTTCTATATCGAAGTTATGTAAGCTTTATGATTTAATGTATAGTATTGCATATTTAATTTGATTCTCTCTCTCTCAGTTCTTCAAAGTAACTGTACTTAAAGATAATGGTGAGCCTTTACCGTGGAAAACTTTCTTCCAACAACTAAAAGAAGTGCTAGAGCAGTCAGTTCACCCTGGACCTCCCATTGGAATACTCTCATCTGAAAATAGGGGCACATGGGCCAAATCTTATGCAAAGCTTTCTAAAGGTAATTTAAATTAAAAATCAGAAAAATTCTGAGTTAGTTAGCTTATACCATTGTTTTATTGTTAATAAATAAATGCAAATGATTAATAGTCTAAATCCAAAATTTGTCTTAAGGAAAAAATGTAATTTTGATATTGTTTTCAATTTTTTTACTTTAATATGATTTTTCCTCAAAATTTCTATTCATGGGAACAAATTTTGAAAAATTAAAAGCTATTTTGTCTTCATAAAATATTTCTTTTTGAGATTTTGTGTCACTGTTTGAATTAACTACTACTACTGCTAGTCAATTTGCAGGGCCTCTCTACAATGTGGCCCAATCCCCATCATGCACTCTCCATCTTCTTGCATTCATCCTTCTCAAGTTATCATCTACATCATTGAGCCATCTTATACAGTGTCTTCCTCTAAGCCTTTTGGATGTCACAGCTATATCTTCTTGACCATATTGTTGTCGGACATCCTCTCAACATGCTATAACCTATTACTCTTAATTTCCAACACAGTGTTAGTGTATATGAAGACCTCCTGTAGCTCTCTATTCCCAAACTTTTTCTTCTACACATTTCGTCAGCCTCCTTTCTTTTCTGTCTAAAGTGCTCTACTCTTGTTCTTGTCCTCCTGTTGATCATTATCCTCTTTGCCTCATTTTTCTCCTTAATAGATTCTCTACATTTTTCATCCAACCATCTTTGCCTTTTTGTCCTATCATTTACTCTAAGGACCTCAACAGCAGTTTCTTTCAATGCAATCTTTATGATACAGTAAGTCCACGAGTTATACGTATTCGAGATACACAATTACATGGATTCATGGTTCATCAGACAGGTGGTATAACTTTATAAATACTTGAAATACCGTGCAGGTCATGGTTGTATGTTTGTTATGTACCCAATTGATGGCACAACGTTTGCAGAATACGTAGCAGACAGACATTTCATATGTAGTTGGTTAATTTTGTTTCTTTTTAGTGTGATAATAATTAACCCTCGAGTACTTGCGTCTGGGTCGAATCAACCCATATGAATTTTAAAATTCCATATCTTTTTATTAGAGCTTTTTTACCTCTTCTCTATCATAGTAGCTGAGATTTGGAATTTTCTGAACCAGCTATGCATTTTCGCCAGGTCAGAAATGGAAGTTTAATTATTTAAACAAATTTTCCTTAGTGGTAGTGCCAGGATGAATGACCTTTACGTAAAATATTGCATTTTTGACCTTGTTTCCGCCTTAATTTTTAGAGATGTTATATAAATTTCATATAATTAACAATTATTACTAATATATAACATTTTATTTTATTTTTAAACAGTTTACTTTTTATACGCAATATTCCAAATCCATCAGTCATATACTTTGTGTCAGGAATATCGAATTTTTACAGAATATTTTTGCTATTTTTAAACATTTATTTGATTTTATTTTAAAAACCAGTTTAACCATTAATATGACATCATCACTAATGAATTAAAAATGTATTCACTACATTTTGAGTGAATCTTGAAAGTCTCACAGCTTAAAAGATAGGGAGTTGCATCCATTATAACAAATGGTTATTTCTGAAGTATCGGTATAAAAAGTGTCACTTTTTTATATTTGTCTTGCAGGATCCATACCTCTGTATCATCAATTGATGTGTGAGACAAAATCCAATGAGCAAACGGTCTTGTTATCTCCTCAAAGAGCAGACAAAATTCTAAGCAAAAATTATCATTACCTACTTCATGCATTTTTTCCCACAACTTGCCTCTGCAAAATGCTTCTGGGAACTTTGATTAGAGACTTGTCATGAGTTTCACTCTCTCCTTTCTCCCTCTGAGCCTATTATCCCTAATCTTTTGTTTACTTTCGATAATGACCCCTCTAGTCAGTGCTGGAATTTTTAATTGAGTTTTCATCATATTCGCATCCACCCCTAAGATTTGTTGTCAAACAAAAATTTTGGCTTACAAATGGGAATATAGGAGATAAAAGCAGGGCTGATTCGGATTCCCAGGGTAACCTCTCCCCCTCCCTCATTACACATTCATTGCTTATGAAGTATGTGAATGAAAAATATCTAGAGAAATTAATTTAAAATGAATACCTTTACCTACCTTTTCCACATAATGACTCTTTGGTTAACATTTATTAATCATTGAAATAATATTTTTAATGAGAACATACTTTTCTCACATTCTGAAACACTTGCATGAGAATTAAAAACCCTACAGTTCCATTCTGTTGCACTCGCTGCCCTTGGATTGAAGAGGACAGGCGTATAGAATTAGAATTTGACTATAAGGAGTATGCTTTATAACGAGTACACTTAATAACAAGTACTTTCCAATTTTTGACAGCTCTTGTTATAACAGACTATTACTGTATATCAAATGTATGCCTCCGCATCATGCACGCATCATTTATCACATGTCAATTTGGTTAAAAGTAATCCCATCTGGTGAGCACCACATAACTGTGGTAAACCTGTAACTCACCTTCAGCGCCTTTATAACCTTCCTTGTGTTTTTTGCTACGTATTCATTACCACCTTCAAATTTTCCATAGCAATCAATCAGTCTTTGTCCATTATCATTTGTCACATCATGAAGACTTCCCTTTCCAGTGGTTTCTCTGTATGCTTCCTCTTTACCAACCGTGGCATAGAAGTCTCCTAAGACTACTTTACATCTTGTCTTGAGATGCTTTCCTTTTCTCCAGAGAATGTATTCCTCTCCTTCTCTGTTGGTGCATACACACGAACCAAAGTAATATTGAAGAAACATGCTCTCATCCTTAGAGTACATATTCTTTCATTTATAGGCTTGAAATTGAGTACTGCTGCCTTAAATTATCATTTAGTAGGGAGCTTTTGCCTCCTATTACACCATTCTCTTATCCACTATACATGATTATATATTTGCCACTATGTAGGATTCCGTCTCCTTTCCATCCAACCTGCTAATTCTGTGTTATAATTTCTCATCTCTTCCTTTAGGCTTTGTAGAGCACCTTGCTTATTAAGGGTTTCTATATTCCATGTTGCCACCTGGATATCAAATTTCCATTTTGTTTGCCATTCTTTGAGTTTTGTAACACAAAAGTTTTTGTAACACAGGGTTGTTAGCCTATGCTCTACCCCCAACCTGGAAGATCAGAGTATCTCTCTTTTTTGTTTGCAAATCCTTTCAGATTCACCTTCAACTTTTACTGCATTATCTGTCCATCTCTTGTTGATTAAGAATCCTACACCATCCCTTATACCCCTGTAAAAGAATAAATGTCCTTACTTCAGTGTCAGTAGTTCTTCTGACTTTGCTGTTAGTAATGACATCCCATTCTCTGCTTCATTCAGCACCTCCATCATAGTCAATCTTTGCTCTTCAAGCTGTGCCTGTTTTTAGTCGCAAATTGCAGGGTCCTTTTTCTCATGATGAACCTCTTTCATGCCACCACCTCCTGGACATCCAAATGGGTGCTGCTTTTATGTCCAGATAAATTTCCATTAAAGATGTTCATCATGAAAATTGTACTCGTATTGGGGGGATGTGTGACAATAATTCATCAGGCTGTCCTATTGTGGGTTGGTGAATCTTACTCTCACTATTTGGCTGGAGATATTGTTGAAGTCGTCTTAGTTTGGTTAAACCTGGGCTATACCTGGCTATATGATTAAACCTGGGTCGCCTCTAACCTTCATGAACACCTCTCTGCCATGATGAAGCAATGAGTTCACAGGAAGTGAGAAGAAATATGTACTATGATAAATATTTCATTGGGTATGCCTTAAGAGGATTTCATCACTGCATAGGTCCTCTAATGCTTTGAGTAGTGCTTCTTTGTTGGCACCACAGTTTTGCTTCTGTTGTAATGGTGGTAGCTTGGAAGTTGAGAATCATTTTGGAAATTTTTTAACCCCTTTTTATATCAATTTTTTCATTCTATTCTGTGCAGTTTTGTTTACCTCTTTGAGATAATCTGAAAAATTCCCTAGTAAGGGCTGTTAACGTTGATGGTATGAAACTCTGCAGATTAAAATCATGAGATGAGAGTATGCACTGATGAGAAGATTACAATATAATTTTTGGGCCTCACTTATTCACTCTCCTATTTTTATTGCATATTACATTTGCTGTGATGACTTTCATTAATCTATGGAAGGATAAAGTCACAATATGTATTTATTTTTCCTTTTTATAATATTTGAGAATATTATGTGATAAGTAATTACAATGATTGTATAAGCATTCTCTTATGATTTTCCTTTTGGTGATTTGCTGTAAACAATTTAACTTCAGAATTTTACTCCACTCGATAAATAGTTTCCTATGTTTTATTAAATGAAATATTTTGCATAAAAGCTCAATTCTTACTGCTTACATTTTTTGTATTCATGAATTATACTGCTTACATTTTGTGTATTCATGGTATTATACCATTTAGCTAACCGCCATACTAGCTAAAAAGATAAAAATTGTATTTTCAAGCCACCATAATCTGCTGTTGTTTTCAAAATCTAATTTTCTTTTACTCTGTAGATTCCCAAAACAGAGATTCTTTGAAAGCCATTGAACAATCTCTGTTTTTAATGTGCATTGATGGTCCTAACCCAGATCTTGGAAATGTCAATTTTCAAACTGAAGCAGCTTTAACAACAGTGCATGGTAATGGTAGCCAAGGAAACACTGGAAATCGTTGGTTTGATAAAACTGTGCAGGTAAGTGATTTCATTTACATATTTAACCTCAAACTGCCATGTTGCCTATTTATTGTGATTATATTTTAAATAATAGATTAATTTCTACTGTAGTCATTATAGAATATCTTGTTGTTCTCAAAGAGGAAGATGTTTATCTAATCCAAGCAACTCAAATAGAATAATATTTTGCTCATATTATTTCCTGTCCTAATTACTTGAATTCTTGCTAAGTACTTTCAATTTTGGGCATGGTGACTCACCAAATCATGGGCCATTTAGGGCTTCAATCCCCAAATATGACATTTAATCAGCTGGCATTTTTTTTAGCATATGTGGCCACAAATTCAATCAGCTTCTAAAATAGAGTAACAGAAGTAAAACTCGGCAATAATTTGAGGTAGAAGCATAGTGCTTGTGGTAGTCTCTACATTTTATGCTATTTGGCTCAGGTATTAGCTGTTTTAACTACCTAATTCTGAATATTGATACTTTTTGATGTGAAGAATAATTAACAGTATTACTGGGATTTATTATTTACTTGAAAATAACACGCCATCGAATGTAATGTGCACCCCAAAATTCGAGTGTCGGAAATTGAAAAATCCTTTGCCCGTGAATGTAATTCAAACCTTCAGACATGTGGTCATGCCATTCATAGCACCATGTATATATATGTTAACTATTCACTTATACGATTCCATATATCTATGTTTATACATATATAAAAAGGGCTGTATTTACCATATGACATACCTGAAGGGTCTCGCTAGTGCTGGGGGACTCACAGGAGTCACAAGGAGGCTTTTAAGGAGGCAAGACCTTAACATTGGGGGTCCTCATTCTAGATTTCCACTGGGGCCTCAGGGGGTTATAAACACATGCGTGCATATACACTAGATACAAAATATTGGTAGGTGTCCTAGGTAAGTGCGCATGTTACCCAATTTAAAATCGGTCATTTAAAAAAGTTTGATGGGCGAGCCAATTCTCCTTCAATTAAAATCTATCGGCCGACTGTGGAGGTGAGACAAAGATAGGGCCATCCCTGTGCTCAAATCTAGTATGCCATCAATTCTAACTCACATTCCAATAAGAGTGGGTTAAAGGGTTATTATTTTTAACTAAATATGGTATGTTTCTAATTTTTAAGATGAATAGAGGGTTGTGATGAAAAATTAATCTTTTTATAGGAATCTTGCTATATTGTAAGTGTCATCACGAATTTAAGTTTCTTTCAAGTAAATGTATGCCTAGTTTGATATGACTGATTTTCAAATACAAATTTTGTAATTTTTGGTGTTTAAAATATGTTACATCTGTCTATGCTGAAGACTATTGCTAAAAACTGCTTGGATACTAAACAAATAAGAATATTGACCTTGTGAAAAAACTGTTTCCTTTGATTTTCAAGAATGATGAATCTCGTGGATTGTTAGTACATACTTAATATATTGGATGCTTGTTTACTGGAAAATTGTGACTCAAGTCACTTTTGATCTTGCTTATTAAATGCTATGAAAAAATTGATATTTTGGCTCATTGTGCTGCTCTTATATGGACTTGTTCCTCTGGTATCACTCTTGCTCGTTGAGAATAGTGAAGGCAAACCAATTCAAATATCATCTTGCCTCATTCATAGCAAACATTAGAGGGAATGACAATCGTAACTTCAGATTAATTACTTTAAATAAGGCTGTGATCTATTAATGCTGAGTCCATGTTGGTGTTTTATTCCTCAATTAAATTATGTCCATTAAATATTTTTTGAAATTATTATCTTTACTAATTGTCCTAGATGTAATTGTAAATCCGGGAGCCCTCCAGTAGCTGTACATCACTATGGCTAACGGATGAGACCCTTAGAATTTGGAGGATTCCCTATATTGGCCTTCACTATGCCAAAGCTTATTTTAAAGCATCGTGAGCGCTGAATTAATTCATGGCATCCTGATCGTCATTTTAAAATATTTAATAAAAAATGATCCTCGTCAAAAAATGTACAAATTTTACCTCTGCTAAATCAGTGTAGGTTGAATCCAGCCCTTCACATACATTCAATAGGCTTGCAAATATACTGGTGTAAAGTAAATCATTATCATTAAGTGAATGCGAATTTTATAAATTGTCTTTCTTCCCACGACACATCACCTTCTTTTTCTTGATTACTCTAAGTTAATAATTCATTGGCATACTAGAGATAATTATGTCAATAAAAGAAAGAATTCAAAACACATATATTGTATATACCAGCATATAAGTCAACCTTTGAAACCTAAAAAAAAACTGAAAAATCAAGTCGACTTATACGCCGAATATAAAATTTAACCCTTCACCATTGAGGGGTAAATAAGTGAAACTGCCTGCTTAACACTTGTTGTACACAAACTCTCACAACACACCACAATTATTTCTTACTTAAACTAATTTTTCGCAAGTATAATTAACGTGGATATCATATAAAACAAATTTCATCACGAAATACAATTTTGGCCAAAAGTATGTTATGTAATGACATATTTTCATAATAAAATAATTTCAATTAATAAACTATTTCATATCTTAAAAATAAATTTGATGCATTTTTCTTCTTTGCAAATTATATTAATTTTTCACATGTATTTTCATTTTCCAAAAATGTAATATATATTTCAATGTTTTATTTTTATAAATGAAGATCAATAAACACATCATGGTTTGTTTTTGTTTATATAATCCTTACGATTCGAGAGTTTGGAGTTAACGGAAGTTGTTTTAGTAGTGTCGTGGTTTGATATTACCTCGCTGTATTACCATTATTTCTATAATAAATTTTCAATACCATTGTGTTTCTGTTTTGTAACATATTTTTATTTGTGTAGCCTGAGTAATACTAATGAAAGAAACTTGTATAACAGTGAAGCAGAGGCCATAAGTTGACATGGCAGCTGAAAGAGAGAATTGTAGCCTCTTAATCTTATGCCGTAAATATTTTTTAAGCTTTCGTATATTTATGGATACAGTAGTATTTCTTCCCATAAAATAGAGCTGAGGAAATGGTGTTGCTTTATTTATTGGGTCGTCTTATATGCTGAACATAGGATAAAACCTGAAATTCACCTTAAAATTTTAGGGGTCATTTTATACCCCAGTTCGACTCGATATGTGGTAATTTTCTTGCAAATTCAAATAAAACTCACATAACTGTGGCCTGCTGTCCCTCAAGTAACATGTGACAAGCCCAACATAACAAAAGTTTGAGGATGAGGATGATGATGATCTGTTCAATTAAGCTCAACATGGGTTTATTTCTATTCGCAGTTCATAGTGGGAGAAAAGGGTGAGGTTGGGTTGACATATGAGCATAGCCCAGCAGAAGGACCACCAATTGCAAACCTCATGGACCATATTGTGGATTACATGTAAGTCATTCATTTGCTGCCAAAATAGAAGTTTAAAATACTCCTGAAGCCAATCTTCTGGACTGCAACCTTTTCATGGTGGAAGGGCTTGCGTATTCCTATGACCTTAAGAGCTGGCTGGAACATAGTTGGTAACCGGGAGGGGCCAGACTAAAGGTAGTCCACACAGCATTTGTCCCTCAGTTAGGCAGCTGCAAAGGCATCTGTACACCAGTGGGGCGGCCATAATAAGTGTTGGTGTCACAGTAATAAACACCATTGAGTAAGGCTAGGGTAGACCACTTCAACTACTTATCCCTTGTTATGATGTGCTACCATAAGAATATTGGTACTGGCAAAGGGACCTCTGCCTTTTATGGTGTGTCATACCCCGCCGTGATGGTTCCAACATTAATATACTAGGGTTATGCGAAGTGCAGTGGAAAGATAGGGTAGAGTTCTTGAGCGATGATGTTAGTCATTTTCAGTGGGGGAAGTGCTAGCCAGAGGGGAGTAGCTGTTGTGTTGGACAAGAGAGTGGGAGAATCTGTGATAGCCACCAAACTAATAAGCGATCAGATTATGTTGGTAGATGTAAAGTCGGAACCAGTAAACAAAGTTATAGTTCTGGTGTACTTGCCCACTAGTGATTACAGTGAAGATGAATTAGACATGGTTTATGAACAAATAGAGGAGGTTATGGAAAGGGACAGTGTAATGAAATAGAAAAGCTGGTGGAAAGCGGGAGGGTCAACCTAATGTATAGAAAAGTAAAGCAACTGATGGGTTCTAAAATTAGTAAAAGAATGGTGAAGGTTAAAGACTGCAAGGGAAATCTATTAAGGGATCCAGTCGGCATAATGGGACGGTGGAAGGAATACTTTGAGGAATAATGTGGAAAAAACATGAAACCTGCCAGCATAGATATAGAAAGTGAGGAAGAAGTTGAAGAAGACGATGTTGTTAGACCTGGGTTACTTGTTAGTGAAATAGGACAGGCATTGCAGGATATGAAAGGGAATTATGCAACGGGAGTTGACGAGATCCCAGTGGAGTTCCTTAAGATCTTGGGAGATAAGGGTAGCAAATGTTTCTATGAATTTATTAGGAAAATTTATGATGAAGGGCAATGGCCAGAGGATTTTACCAAAACTATCTTGATTCCTTTACAGAAAAAGAACAAGGCTACAGAATTTCAGGATTATCATACAATTAGCATAGTCTCTCACGCGGAAAAAGTACTTCTAAGGGTTCTGAATAGATGGGTAGAGGGAAAAATTAAAGGGCAAATTGGAGAAGACCAGTTCCGTTTTCAGATAAGAAAGGAACGAGGGATGCAATTTCGGTGATGAATTCAGGGATTGCTGAAGACTGTATTTTAGGGTAGAATTCAGGGGGAAGACAAAGACAAAAGATACTGGATGATTTAAGGCATGGGGTTAACTGTAAGGAAATGAAGGAAAAGTAGAAAACTCATGTTTGTAAGCCATTTGCCTGAATTTACCTGTTCCAGAAATAAAAGGTAAATAATCAAGCCTTTCTGTAATTTTCAAAACATATCAATCCAAATCTATCAAATGGCCATAATTAAATTCTTAATTAATCCTCAGCAATATTTCAATTTCTTACCTTGTATGACTTGTTGAGACTAGGGAACCCCTCTCTAACCTATTATTTTACTGGTAGTGGAAAATATCGTATAGGTAAAGGTCAAAAATATATTTAAATTATGCATAATTATATAATGAAAAAAAATAATATGTTTATTTATATTATTATCAGCTCATCAGTTTTTCAAAGCCATTATTAAATTGTACAGTAGGAATTTGCTTTTGATTTCCCTGTTGGTTATTTTCATTTTAAAAGACCATAATAATAATAAATAATACTGGGAAATTTGGTATAATATTATGGCACAGGATTATTCTAAGACATTTCTAATTGCAGGAATAAAGCACCTTCTCAGAATCCAGATTCTAGCCATCCTAAACCCAAGAGACTTCAATTTAATCTTTCTGGAGCAGTTAATGAAGCTTTGGAAACAGCCAAGGAAAACCTTGACGTGTATGTATGGTATTTCATAAAAAAATTTCCTTTACTTACTTATTAGTTAGTCATGTGTTGCATTTTATAACATTTTCTTTTATTTCAAACAGTTAAATTATACTATCATTCAGAATTATCATAGGATGTAGGTGGGAAAAATTATAAATCTGTGGTAATGGATTAACATATTTACCATCCAAATGACTCAATCCTTGTTTGCCTTTAAACCAGTGTTTCTCAAGGTAGGGCTCACATCCCACAACGGGCAATTGGATTGTTAAAGGGGGAAAATCAAAAATGGATATGTCCAGAGTTAACGGTATGGTAACTCTCAGTCACTACTTGTGCTGGGTAAACGTCCAGTATAAGTAACTTCTGTCTGCCAAGTTAGTAGCCATGATTTCATTGTTAGACATCAGAGTTGAACTACTTGGCTGGCACTAAGTATTTTGTGCTGTTTCCTCTGAATTATGCAAAATTCTTAGTACTGGGATCTAAGTTTCTGCAGTGTTGTTCTGTATTTGCTGTTTGTGTTAGTTGATACTGTATGTTACATTATCGTTAAAGTCTCCCTATTGTAAATCCCTGTAGGGAATTCCCTATAGGGAAAATTCCCCATTGCCAATTCCCCATAGTGAAAATTCCCAACGAGGAAAATTTCCCATTGCCAATTCCCCACAGGGAATCGTTCCCTGTAAGGAATTGGCAATGGGGAATTTTCATTGCAGGGGAATTTGTACAGGGAATCGTTCCCTACACCATTAGGAATTAGAATAAACATGCTACGAGAGAATAAAAATCAACGACTTATATCATTTATCAATTTCTTTTATTTCAACGACCTACAAAGGTCAAACAAAAAATTATTTCAAAGAGGTTGTCGCTGCATTCTCAGCCCTCTTTAGCCTCTCCTGCTTCTTCCTCTCTGAAAAGCCAGGAATTTCGGATTTGGCCATGGTAATCCCCACTTGTGTCATGCTTCGGAGGTAAATATCAAACAAAACACTTAGATCTGGTACAGAACTTTTAAGGGATTTACCCTCATATGGAGAATCGTTTTGTTTTACTTACCAATTGGAAGGCTCCCGGATAGTCATGTGGACAGCGCGTTTGCCTTCGGTGAAAGCGGTCCCGGGTTCGAATCCCGGTCGGAGCCAATGTGCGAAATGACCTAAGCTGTTGAAGCACTTTTAACAATAACACATAACACTTACCAATTGGCTGTAATCGCAGCAATAGAGAATGGAAAAAATTAGACTTCGATAGAGTTGAACCGTACTCGGAAGGCTGTATAAGATCTAAAAGTACTCAGGATGTAAATACCTAACAGTATAGTAGCACTTACAATCACGGTTTTCTATCGACTTTGGATTGTATATAACGTTACGTAACCTACGGTGCCATGACAGTGTTGATCGACCAATCGATCAACTATGATGTATCGAAACCGGAGCTTATCATCTTTAAATAAGGACGGCTGAAAAAAATTTCCTTCTTCAATGTTAATTTTATCAATTGATTTGCAAAACTATATATTCCTCTCTTTTATTTGTCTTCCTCTTTTACATCCAACGTCCATCATTATCTAACTCATAAATTTCAGTACAGTACAATTCCCCCTATTCCCCCCTATTGATTCGCACACTGTATATTCCTATGCTCACTTTTGTGTTCGTGGTTTGGGTATTGTGTGTACAAATAAAAAATACGATAGTCAACCTGTATTGTGTTACTTGATTTGTAGTTTTACCATTTTCCTCTTAATATAGGTATATGTTGACTAATCTAAAATGAAAAAGAGGTCACTAGCATATAAATGAAGCTCTATGTCTCAGGACTGGTGAAAAATGTTTTTGATAAGGAGAACCACGGTTTGCTGCAGGGAGGATTCCCTGTGGAGAAAATTCCCTGCAGGAAGAAATCCCTATAGGGAATGTGATTCCCTGTAGGGAATCTGATTCCCTACAGGAAGCTGATTCCCCCGTAGGGAATTTTCCCTGCAAGGATTTCCCTATAGGCAATGTGAATCCCTATAGGGAATTGTGATTCCCTGTAAGGAAAAGAAATTCCCTGTGGGGAATCGAAATTCCCTGCAGGGATCTATGGGGCATTTTCAATAGGGCTCGTTTTAAAAAATATAGACATCGTATAAACATATGTGATACATAAATGCTATCTTAATTCAATTGGTAATTTTTATTACCATATTTCCCAGCCTATAAGACGCACTTTGTTTTACTCCAAAATATGCTCTAAAATCAGTCTGCGTCTTATGCGAAGATGGTATGCGGGTATAACTCCATCTTATAATAAGCAAGCCAATTCATCGGGATAAATGCATACCATTAAGTATTTTTCACTGTATCAGGCATTGAAAACAGTTCAGTTAATTACAAATTTTGATAATAACACTTTTTTGATTAAGTAGTAAGGAATACAGTTTTAATATTTCGATGACAGAACTTCCTTTAAAAAAATTCCCAGGTAAATCGGAAATGCATACAATGTAGCACATTTAGTTTAATCTCGCATGTGGTGCTGCTGCAAAACTTATAAACATTGGGCTAACGGAGATGTCAACCCTATGCTAATACAATGTATCTCTCGCGATAAAGAGTTTACCAGCACTCAACCTTATGTTACAAAGTATGTGTTGTTTTTGTAAATTCTTACCTGAAAAATCAAGGTGCGTCTTATGTACCGGTGCTTCTTATAGGCCGGGAAATACGGTAATCTCAGTTTTAGAAGCATCATTTTCTAGAAAAAAATTGTCAAATCAAAAAGCATGGTTTTTAAGGTGGGGTAAACGTCTGTCTGTGAAGTATTCAGCCTGAAGGCTGGTTTTGGTACCTCACCCCCTCTGACATTAACTGCTAAGAGCTTGTAGAGAGGAATGAGGTTTACTAAACAGGATGAGGAGTGAGGTAGTTTGCCCTTGCTTTCCTCACAAAGCCAGAATGCTACAAGCAGAACAAGTCCATGCAAGTCAAGCACAATGACTTGCATGGACAATGAATGCAAGTCACAACACTTTTCCATAAGGAACGACATTAATCAGTGCAATTATTCACTCATACCTTCGAGGCTTTCATTTCATCACAGCCATGATCAAGACTGTGACAAAAGTAAATGAAAGTTACATTTTTCTGTACCCTGTACTGTACTAAATGATAGATAAAAATATTCCATTCCTCAGAATATGGTGACAGGAACAGGGTAAATGTGCCATGCATATTTAAATATGCGTTTTAGTCTGTTTATCTGAGGCATATTTTGAGGTTAAACAATGGCATTTTTAATTCTGATTTGAATTAATTTCAAACTTTAAAGGAAAATTTGAAAAAAAGAGTAACATATAAGTCTCCATTTACTGCTCATAATGCAATTATGGGTTAGATGGAAGAAGAGACTTTTAAGTCTCAATCTCGCCCAAATAAAGACGATTTATTATTATTGTTATCAATTGTACTCTATTTTACTATTAGAAATTTGAAATCCATCCATTACCATGTATATATTTAGTTCATTTATTAATATTTATAAGAAGTAACATAGGTGAATTTCAATTAAATGACTCCTTTCATCAACATTACACAATAAAAAAGAAAGATCTCCATCTCATGAGATCTCTCATCAAAGGTCAATGCCAAGGGTCCAAAAAAGTCTATGAACATGTACAATAAGTTACCACAGAGAATCAAGGAAATTAACAATTCAAAAGCGCTACTTATGATTTCCTATTGGATAAATGTTTTTACTCAGTATTTGATTATTTGAATGAATCATTTAATAATTTTCACTGTATACTCAATGTTTATGTACTCCTCAAGTCTTATACATACATTGTATGTCTTCGTATAAATAAATATAAATAGAATACTCTATTTTCCTGTGTATAAGTCGATCCGGCAAATAAGTCAACCCAAAAAATAAGGCAACACCACTTCCCCAGCTCTATTTTATGGGAAGAAATACTATGGTATCCATAAAAATACGATAACTTAAGTAATATTTACCGCATAAGATTAAGACCATAAAATTGTAGGAATAATGGTAATATAGCGTGGTAATATCAATTCACAACACTGCTAAAGCAACTTTCATTAACTCCTAACTAAGTCGAATAACAATTATATAAACAAAACCAAACCATGATGTGCTTATTGATCTTCATTTATAAAAAGTAAACATCACAATATATGTATATTAAATTTTTGTAAAATAAAAATATGTACATGTGAAAAAATGAATATAATTTGCGAAGAAAAAATATATACACCACGCATATGCTCAATATAGAAATTAAAAAAATAAGTTATTTATACTGTTTTTGTAACTATGGAGTTTCACTATGTGACAGCTTTCTCAATCAGTTCTATTGTAATTATCTTTACCTGAAGGCTTGTGGAAGACTTGGAAATGTCATGCTTTACCTTCAAAGGATATGGAAAAGATTTCATCAAATCTCAGAAATTGAGTCCAGATAGCTATATTCAAATGGCAATACAGTTGGCATTTTACAGGTAGGTTACTGTTTTCATCCCTGCCTTCAATACATCTTTGATTATTAAATTCCAAGGTTGAAAATGTTTTCCAATTTCAATAAATCTGCGAAAGTCGTCATGACACATAATGTTAAGAGACAAGATTTGGCTGTGATTGATTTCATAATAAGTTTACTTGGATATACTATTTTACTTGTGCCATTTAAGTGATCAATTTACTCTTTTATAGTACCATTCAAGATTTCTTACATTAGAGCAACTTTTCTAGTATCTTGAATGTGGTTATTTGGCATACCAATGAAAAGATCATTCCTATGAATTTCTTTATCATTTATAGCCACTTATCTTCTTTCATAAGCTTTGTTATCTTACATTCTTTAATATGTTGTGATATTTAATTTATAATTTTATTCTAAAAATATTTTTATGTATTTAATTTATCGATTCCATTATTTTTTTCTGTGGAGAATTCATAAAGAACCTGGAGCTCACTATGAAACTGCTTCTACACGCAAGTATTTGGATGGCCGAACTGAGACAATTCGATCTTGCTCAATTGAATCAGTAGTATTTGCCCAAGCTATGCTTGAGGAGTTTGGACGAAAGACAAATGAAGAGAAGGTGAAGGCACTGAGAGATGCTGTCGAGAGTCACAAAAAGTATACAGTTGAGGTCAGATTACATTTCTTAAGTTTGAAAAATAATTGACTGTTATGATAAAACCTGTTAATATGCTGGCAAAAGCTATTTGGTAGATATCTGGGGGTTCCGCCTTTACTTTTTTCAGGTAGAAATTTGTAGGGTCTCCGTCCAAATCTGGACCCTTAGCTAGCCTTCGCAGGTACTGAGCGCCCGAACTTCCCATCAGGGGGGACCATAAGTAAACTTACCACGTGGAATGCGATTTAAAAATTATAAACAATTCAAATGAGCAAAAATTTATTATCTTCATCATCTCACTTGTCCAAAGAGATATACAAGTGACTTTTGATCGATGTTCTACGAAGAAAATTAAGATTTTTTGTAATTTTGCTAGAAATGAGCCATTGACACACGGCAACCTTGCTCAGTCAGATAGACAGGTGTTTTAAATAGCTCACTGGCCCACTTGGTCTGGTTTGCTGTCTTAATATCAACTAGCTGAGGTGCCTGTTGAATCTCAACGGGGGTTGGGGGGGGGAGTGTTTCTAGATTTTTGCAAAAAAAACCCCCCCAACCCATCCCAGGGGCAACGTTGTTGTTGCTCATTTGCATTGTTTATAACTTTTTAAATCGTATTCCATGCAATCAGTTTTTTTTTATGGTGCCCCCTTGATGGGAAGGTCGGGCACTCGGTACCTGCGAAGGCGAGTTAAGGGTCCGGATTAGGATGGAGACCCTACAAATTTCTACCTGAAAAAAAGTAATGGTGAAACCTCCAGATAACCACCGTTAACCGCTATTTGTATTTGGCAATAGGTTGGAAATTACCTCATTTTACTGTACTTGAGATGCATCTTTTCTTAAAAATTGTGGCTAAATAAATCACATTGCATCTTATATAAGAAGGTTCAACCTTCAACAGTTAATGTTCAAAACTGAATTAAGTTTTTACCCCTTATGATCAGTAACATCTATTTAGTCTAGTATATTTACTTGTATATAACATTTATTACTCAATTGAAGGATTTAGTATTTGTTATTACTAAGCTTATTGCTATGCTTGATCATGAGTATTATATTGTTTCTTTCTGCCATGTGAGAGGAGATGTTTTGACATTTGTGAGACGTAAGAACTAAAATTTAAAAACTACAACGTAAAACAATAACTTAAATTTCTTACAGTTTTGCTTGGACTGAACTTTTTTTCTTGTGTGTGACCTTATAAATACATATATACTGTATCTATTATATATAGACGCTTCTCCGGATTCATTAATATATATAGATAGGATACTTATTCACAGGCTAAACCACAAGCGGCATTGATTTGAAATTTTTACGACATATTGGCCATAACATGTAACCGCCAGAAAAATTGCGATTTCGAACTACAGTGTCATGAGTTCGATTCCAGAGGGCCCCAAAGTCCCAATTTTTCCCTTTTAAAAGCATTGCTTTGATTTTTCAGAATAAAAAAAAAATACTTCCCGGATAGGTAGAAAATCAAAACTAAAGGAGCCTATAGATATGGTCATGACCTATTGAAAACACTAATGACTTTTAAATAAAATATTCTGGATTCAATGCTTGGACAATACAAAAATCTCCCCTTTAAAATACATTGGGGTAGTTTTTCATTATTTTTTTTGATGGACTTATCGAAATTATAGGAAATTTTTGCTTAGCTGGAAGATGTATATTAAGACAAGGTTTAAGAAAAATATTTTGAAAACACCATACTGTTCCTGGGTTCAATGCCAAAGCACATTAAAATTTCTCACATAAGGAATATAAGGGAAAAGTAGGACGTCGTTTGAGGCAGTTGCAGCCAATATTTCTGCTTGAATTTTCACACTTAGTTGATGGTGATTTTCTGCTGCGCTGCGTAGTATCTCCAGGAAGACCCGGGTTCGATGCCAGACGTTAAACATATCTCCAATTTAAAACATATTGATTGAATTTTCATGATTCTTTTTGAGTCTTTACCATGAAGACAGATAGTTGACACTTTGCATGTGTATGTATATTTATGTTATTCTGTAAACATTGTGGCCTATCTGCAAGGATACATTATAATAATTATACAAATTGCCTCTATTGGTTCATTGCATTTTTTGGTCTGAAGGAGAAACTTGCTCTCTTCTCATAGTTATCTCTTAAAACACTGAAATTCAGAATACTATAAATGCAGACTTTCATCTGTCTCGTATATTTATCATTAATGTAGATGCTCTTGTCTCTCTCTGTTAATGAAGTCTTTTTCTTTCATGCCTCTTTTATTTGCAGGCAGTAAATGGCTTTGGTGTTGACAGACACTTATTGGGATTAAAGTTACTAGCGATTGAAAATGGTATGGATGTACCCAAACTTTTTTTGGATACCGGCTACATTAGAAGTTCACACATGAGAATTTCTTCAAGTCAGGTAATTGAAATTTTTTTTACCTGTTTTTTTGTGGAGCATGCTGTTGTATAAATTCGGTAAACATACCTACAGGAATGTTTGATAGTATGGCAATTCATAGTCTTTTGTGATTTATTTGTATTATGTATTATATTAATTTTGAAGGCATGGTCAGGTTCACCAGCACGTTTGGTTAACTAATTACCGTATTTCCCGGCCTATAAGACACTTTTTTTACTCCAAAATATGCTCTAAAATCAGTCTGCATCTTATGTGCCGATGGTATACGGGTATAACTCCGCCCTATAATCAGCAAGCCGATTCGCCGGGATAAATGCATACCATTAAGTATGTTTTACCGTATCAGGAATTTAAAATAGTTCAGTTAATTATAAATTTCAATAATAACACTTTTTGATCAAGTAGTAAGGAATACAGTTTTAATATTCCGATGACAGAACTTCCTTTAAAAAAATCCCAGGTAAATCGGAAATGCGTATAATGTAGCACGTTTAGTGTAATCTTGCATATGGTGCTGCTGCAAAACCTATACAAATTGGGCTAACGGAGATGTCATCCCTATGCTAATACATAGTATCTCTCGTGATAAAGAGTTTACCGGCACTTAACTGTATGTAACAAAGTATGAGTTTTTTTTGTAAATTCTTACCTGAAAAATCAAGGTGCGTCTTATGCGCCGGTGCGTCGGATAGGCCGGGAAATACGGTACATACCTTCCTATAAGTTAAAATACTTATTGTACTTTCCTAATATGTGTAGGAAGGACACGATAAAACATAATTTTTGTCACTATTTTGAAAAATATTTTCTCTTTTAAGGTTGCTGCCAAATGCGATTCTTTCATGTGCTATGGGCCTCTAGTACCAGACGGTTATGGATGTTGTTACAACCCTCGTGCTAAAGAAATTAATTTTGGGACATCTGCATTCAGGTCCAGTCCAGACACAGGTTCAGACAAGTTTGCTCAAGCATTACAGACCTCCTTCACAGAAATGCACGACGTTCTCTCCAGCACGCAGAAGTCGAAACTTTAAGACTTGTTTGTACCCATGGGTATTACCTGCACATCAAGACTGATGGTTAATCACTTATCCTAAAACTTAAATTTTACGTCAGAAAGTTCTTTGGTGATTATTTGTAATAAAAGACACTAGTGGATATTTTCGAGCATTTTGCATCACAGTGATAGAACATAGTTACTAATTCTTCAATGATATTTCACATTCTTACTATCAGATGGATTTAGAGTGTTATGTACAGCATTAAAAAGTAAATTTTTTATGAATGTTAAAAAATATTTTTCTACAAAAATTGTTAATTGGTTGAAAAAATCTAGTTCCAAAAACATTTAGAGAATTCTATAAAATTAATTTAGTTAGCATTAAAAATGTAAAATATATATATTATATATACACCCAGAAATTTAATAAAAATCTGACAGAAACATCATCAGTTTTATTAGAAAACATACACAACCTTAGCTCTTAAACTTTATCACAATATGCTTTCAAACTATTAAAATTAATTCAAAAGATAATAAGTTGCAATTCTGAATATACGTTTTACCAATAAAATTAAATCCTAAAATAAATCATTCACATAAAAATGATTGCAGATAAATTATCTAATTTAATCTATCAACAAATATCAGGATTTTGAAGTTGTGAATAATAAAATAACTTATGAGGAAAAATCTTATTTATAGTATGAATACGCTCCACACAAAATAATTCATTAACAATGAATCTACCAATCATGGTCTTGGACCTAGATTATCTAGAACCTTCTGAATTATCTAGAACTCTGGACCAAAAATATTAGCAATTGACCTTGGAAGTTGGGTCAATAATACCTTTCTGACATAACTTTAAATCTTCTTACCCAATGAAACAACATGTCATTAACGAAAAAGCAATGAATGTATAAAATTCAAAGATTTAGAAACTAAAGGCGAGTCTTCTGTGATGGTAAGACGGTCCATCAACACACACTCATCTATTCACAATTTGATTTGAATGACTACTCACTTTGTTTTCATTTGTACTGACTTCATCAAAAAGGCAAAATATATTGCGTTTTGGAAGAAGCTGTGCCGTACAACCGTGCTGGATCTTGAGACGAATAAATTATATTTATCATAAACAATTCATCCATATTCAGCAAAAATTAACCAGAATTCACACTCGTTTACTGTCACTTAAAACTCGCACAATGCTTCCCAATCCGCCAACAGCGTATGCCTTCTCATGCCACAGGAGTAGATGACCGCTACTGCCTTCTGAAGGAAATTCGAATCCTCTATAAACATACTTCATCAGAACATCAACCAGGTCTCTATCTAAGGCATTTACTGCTTCCTCTATTTGTGAAGACTTGATAGAGAGCAAAACTTTCAAAGTGAGATTTAAAGCAGCATCCTGGAAGAAATAAAACTCATTGTAATTATTCTATTAACATCGACCCCATTTAATAAGATAAAGACACGAACAGTAATGATGCGAAAGGGGATTAAATGTAAGATTTGATGTATGACCCATTTCACAGACAATTGGCATTGAGGATAACTTAGTGCTTTCACTCACTGTATGTAAACAAATTTAATATACGATTCGCAACATCCTTACCAAATTACCCTGCTCATGTTATGAAGGGAGGAACCACTACTACGTCACTAAAGGGCAAGTTTCAGGATATCAATTCTTTGTAGATAAACAGAATAAATGATATAGTAGTACTTATTGAGTGAACGACATCATTTATTTACTTACACGAGGGATGCCCATTTTACAACGGATAAAAATTTGCACAAAAATGAATCATAATAATGCTGATATAACACAATGATACTTGTTACCGAAATGGGATCAGAAAATATCAAGTTATTGATATATATGAAACTGCAGAAAAGGCGTTACATATCTATTATAGGATACAAAAGTGCACGATTTACCGCAATCCAACCACAATACAACATACGTATACTCATGAGATAACCTTTCATAACTATATAACAAATGTATCTACATATTATATCTTGATACATAAACGATTCACAATCTATTGACACAATTTGATATCAAACCTTAACTGATTGTTGCTTGGAGCCCAAAGGTGCATTTCTCAGAACGGTCTTCAAAGCTTCGATATTCCGGCCCATGTTTATCATTAAGGAAATTAACCGACATAAGAAATTTATAAATCGCTAAAAAGAAATGGAATTATGAAAAAGGATATTGATTTAACATCGCTGTCACTTCGGTTTCATCAGGACCAAGTGATGGAGATTGCAGCTCTCCTTGCTCATCTTCACGATAGTTATCTTCGTTATATTGGTCAACGTCAATTTTTCTGAAGGCAGAGCTAGACGTATTTTTCGCCATGGTTATCAATTAAAGTTGATTTTCACTAGAATTCAGCAATCGGTAGTAGGCGGGGTTGCGGATATACTATGTTGCAGAATGTGAATCATGTGAATCAACTTCCGGTGTTATTATAATATTAGAATATGGAAATCTAAAAAAGAATAGATTTCAATTGAGTGATAAATGAAAATCAATGAAATATTTATAATTCCTTAATTTTTATGAATTTTGTGTTTGTTAGTGACGCTCAGATGAAGTCAATAAAATTACAGTGACAGAACTGAGTATTTCCGGCACTTCCTGGAGTACGTCTCTCACTGTTCCACGAGTCGTCCAACATGGTAAGCCAATTTCTGTATTTTCTTATCTGACAATAATCGTTGGCATCGTTCAATTTTGATATAATTAAGTCTTATGATAGATATTTGCTTGTGTTTCTGATCAGTTTCGACTGAATAAATTTGGATTAAGCCCTGATAATTGAAAAAAATTGCGTTTTTATTTTTCGCAGGGTAAAGTAAAATGCTCGGAACTGCGAACAAAAGACAAGAAGGAGCTCACCAAACAGCTCGAAGACCTCAAAACAGAACTTACCACTTTAAGGGTAGCAAAAGTTACTGGAGGTGCCGCTTCTAAACTCTCAAAGATGTAAGTTTCTTTATCGAAGGCGAGCTGAATTGAATAATTGGAACTTCTTCTAATCACGTTTTTGTGACTTTATTTTCAGACGCGTGGTTAGAAAAGCTATTGCCCGAGTTTACATTGTGATGCACCAGAAACAAAAGGAAAATTTGAGGAAACTTTTTAAGGTAAGTGTGTCTATCTTTTTTGGTGGGAAGACCGAATTTAGTCCCGATCTAAATATAAAATACTGATTAAAATGTGAAATAACGACTTTACTGCCGAAAAATATTTCTCGGGATGGATTTAGATTTATTCCCCGCTAATCGCCTGATGCTTATGGCAGAAGGTGTTGTAAAACCATCATAATTATTTTACCCCAATAGCAAAGGGCTAAAACGACCTCAAGTAGGTACTTAATATGATAATGTGATAACTTCCCTGTAAAGTTTTCTCGGAGAACGGGTAATTTCTTTACTGACACTAAACTTTCATTTGCTTCCTCTATTTAGTTCTGAACCGGTGAACTTGTCGAAAAGCTTTTGTCGGTAGTCAGATCTTCTCACCTTCAGCGAATTCCAACCGAAGGATTCTTATTAGTATATCCGTATCGTTGCTATCGAACTTGAAATCTCCTCTAACGAAACGAGCTGTTCGAAATTGGGCCATCTCAAAATCTGAGACTAAGTCCACTTCATGCAGGTCCCAAATCGTCCAACATTATTCTAGACTACGTTGATTAAAGAAAATAATAAGCGTTTAAGTTATGCTAATTTCTTCGACTCTCAATGGCCATCTCCTCAACCTTCTACCAGTTAATTTTTGAATACTATTCGCTTTTTCTATCACATCTCGAATGTTCTTAGAAATTAGATAAACTCATTCAACGAATCCTTTCTTGCGATAGCAGTCGAAATCTTTCCTAGACTGATAGTAATGTAAATGAGTAATAGCGTCTCGTATTCTTAAGAGCAAACCTAGTTTTTGTCTCCTTCCACCTAGGTATTCAGTATCACTGGGTATTCATTATCACTGAGACAGCTATGCGTAGTGAATTACACTTATGTTTTTTTATGAACCGCCGTGTCCGCCCAACCTAAAAATGCCCTCGAAGATTGTGTATGTCTTATTAAAATTGTTGCTCAACTTATCGATTATTTTAATTTAGGCTAGGATTGTGCAAATTTCTCAAAAGCTTGGACAAATATTTTTCATAATGAATATCAGACTTGGATGCACGGTTATGTTTTGCATTACTTTTGGTAGACATTTAATGTGTAATTTATGAAAGTAACGTTTTCTTTGCTCTTGATGCTGATTTATCAGTTTTCCTTCTGCAAAGGAAGGTTAGGTTATTCAAGATATTGAAGTTCAAGAATTCCTATACTGTAAAATTAGTATTGACTAAGATCGTAAGAGTTATTAATATTAGTAATTTTAATATTTATTAATTTGGAAATAACAGTTATAAACCATTTCCTAAGATAGTCTGCACCAAGTAGAAGCATGAGATAGGTAAGGGGCAGCCATTCCTGAGAGAGGAAATGTTATAATTCTTGTAGCTTTGCCTGCCTTTTTAATGGCTGTGATGATTTAAGAGATCCTAAAGATTCTGACGAATGGCATTTATGCTGGTTACTCTTCCTACACTGTGAGGAAAACTGTTATTCCTTGGGTCATTGTGCTACTCCTGAGTAGACTTTCCACTTCCTGGCTAATCGAAATAATGTTATTGGATTTGTATGTTGATTTCTGTTTTTATATTCATGTTCATGCACTTTCTAGACAGGTTTAATTTTTAAATTGAGTATTTTAACTGTCAACTTTATTTTTGGAATTGGCTTCAATTTTTGATTAATCCCTTTTAATTTATAATAATGTGTGATGAAGCTTCGTTTGAAGTAATTTTTAAGGAAAGAGTGTTAATTTTTTATGGACCTTCAAGGTTTCCTTTGATAAGAGATAGTTGCTCTCTGAGTAGTCTATACTTGATTTGTTCCTGCTCAATTCTCTTTTTTAACCTTAGAAGTTGGTTGGAAGCTGTGACTGATAGTTAAAGCGCTTTATTGTTTTTGAACAGGGAAAGAAGTACAAACCTCTGGACCTGAGGAGTAAGAAGACCAGAGCCATGAGAAGGGCTTTGTCCAGAAGTGAGTCAAAGATTAAAACAAGGAAGGAAATTAGGAAGAAGATGCTGTATCCACCCAGAGTGTTTGCTGTTAAGGCTTAATTTTCTTTTATTAAAAATAAATAAGAAGGCAAAATTGTGGTCTTTCTTTACTCCATGATTGTCTTTACCTCTGTGCTCTTTAAAACATCGTCTTTGAAATTGTGTGACTGAAGTTCATTATAAAAGTTGGGTAAATCTTAAACTCTTCAAATCAAACTTTTTTCTGAGAAATGCTTTGAATGGGAAAAAATTGTTGTAATTGAGAGATTAGGGAGAAAATTTTTCATTTGAGATTTTCAGTTCATCTTTTGTTGCAATGAGGCTCGGATCAAATAGCTTTACGCTATAGGAATGAAAGCTCAGCTTGCAAGTCAACGGTACAAATACAGCCAACACGTGGGGGATTTACCATGATTTTTTCATTCTGTTGGGTGACATGCAACCCCTCAACATTATTTCTGGTGATCTACTTTGTTACCTTTACTTTGCATTTTGTTGCTTATTTACTTACAGAAATATGCCTTGAGATTATATTTATTGTTAGCTATAGACCCATAAATATGATATTTACCTAAATGGCTATTTTGGTAAATAGCATTAATGCAATTACATAATTTAGATCATACAGTGGTAAATAATGTTAATCCAAGTGTGATCATGAATGAGAAATTAAAGAAATCTTGACTATCCAGCTCACTGTGTTAAGGTAGACATCTTTGAGGCAGTAGTAAACTGTCTGGGAGTTGGATTATTATTATATACGAGTAAAATGTTGCTTGCATACTGCAAGCAGATCGACAACACTAATTTCATATCGGCATTATATCGGGACGGTCCTCAAAAGAAAAAAAAAAAGATTTAATTTTTTCTGAAAATTCGCTGAAATTTATCGTCTGGCATCAAACCCGGGTCTTACTGGTAAACCTACTATGAAACAAAATAGAAGATCACCATCTCTAACTATGTGTGAAAATTCAAGCTGAAATATTGGTTACAACTGCCTCAAAAGACGTTCTAATTTTTACGAATGTGAATGGCTCTCGGGACTCGAACCAAGGACGATCCTGGAAATCTAAAAAATGTTTTTGAAAGATATTTATGATCTCTATCTATATGCCGAATTTCAAGTTTCTATAATATAGAGAAAGGTTTCAAAATAATTCCTAAAAATCGGATCAATTTCTGATTGCAGAGACACCTGGTGTCGAACCCAGGACACATTGATAGCTGTGAATGCACTGTTTGATATGTATGGACTTGATCTTTCTATATGCAAAGTTTGAAATCGATATCGTGCCGGAAAGTACCTAAAATTTGTTTCCGTTATCTCCGTAAGAAATGCATTGAGGAATTCAAATGTCCCTCTGGGATCGAACCAAGGACCATCAGCGAATATGTAAAATTCGATTAAGATATATTTTTATGGTGTCTAACCTCATACCGAATTTCAAGTTTCTATGCCATCGGAAAAGGATCCAAAAAAAATCTTAAAAATCGCCACAGTGCATTTTAAAAGGCAGATTTTTGCCCCGACCTAGCATCGAACCAAGGATAATATTCGTAGATGTCTTTATGGTTTCCTTTAGATATGCGCGGCATCTAGCGATCCCTCGAGTTTCAACTCTCTCCTTTTCCGGGAAGTGCCTCAAAAACATTTTCGAAAATCCCCGCCATGTAATCTTATGGGGAAAATCGCGACTTTGGGGCCTTCTGGAATCGAACCCATGACACTGAGGTTCAGGGTCGGCTTTTTCCTGGAGGTTGCACGTTATGGACAATATGTCGTAAAAATTTCAAGGCATTGGCACTTGTGGAACATGGTTAGAATTTTGATCCCCTATGAATGAATATATAGGTATATCCGGAGAAGCGTCTATATATAATAGATATTGTGAGAATACTTAAATATTATATCAGTGGGCTTTCAGCATTAGAAATATAGCTTCCATTACTAGAGACAAACCTGGTAATGCAGCAAAATTTAGGAAAATATCTGGTATAGGCTTTGGTGCGAGTGTAAACTAAATTGAAGCCATGGAGCGTGATGTATGGAATGGAGGATAAAAAGAGAAGATCATGCTAATGCACATTGATGTAGATTTTAGCACATGGTAGATCCTTACATTATGATTGAGTAAAGTACTAACCAAGACACTTGGAACTTTAATAGTGGTTAAAAATGATTTATTTTACCATTAAATATTGACGATTTCCAGCAAAAGTCAAAATAACAGAAGAACCTTGCATGACAATTTTAAAAAAATTATAGTACATAATCATTCATCACAAAATTCTTTTGATTAAATTAAAAAGTCAACTCCATGCACTGGAACCTCATTAATTAAACTTTGGCTCGTATTACTGAGAACTTAAAATATGTACAAAGAATAATTCATTTGTAAAATCTTGATGGCATTTCTACATTAGCTGCAAACAGTCAATGCATTGCAGATCAGAATTATCCAGAGTTAAAAGACCTCAAATTTTTTTACACAGTTGAAAACGTAATCAATATCTTCAAGACACATTAGACGGTTCCTCCTCTTCAGCAGCCTCCATATTTTTCTGATTTAATGCGATGGAACCTGCAGGCCTCAAGGCAAGCATTCTAACTTCCAACAAACCAGAAGGAAATTTACGCTGACGATGATTCAGAAGTATTTTCAGCCCTGCTTGATGAAGCAGCAATTTCAGATCCTAGAGGTTTGGTAAATTAAAAACATCCAGAATTATACTAATATCGAACTAAACAAATGTAAAGTCGAAGCTATACAATAAATTATTTTTAAAAGTTGTACTTATACTAGAAAAAGATTTTGCAATGAATAAAAAAAAATCTACATGAAATACATACATTTTGGATAGCAAGTACAATTCCCTCAGTATACCTCTCATTACTAAGTCATTTTGAAAAGATGAACAGACCATCTAAATCTGAGAACATTAATTAAAGTATACCACTACCCTATAGAGACAACTTATACCATACTATTTCAGCATGGCGCCAAGAGAATCTTCCCTCCCACATATCTGGCATACTTACCATCAGTGGCACTTAGCATGACCATACATTTGGTACGCTCTAATAAATGGTTAATACAATAAATACTAGTTTCATTGAAAAGAGATGAATATTCTTAGAATTCTCAACTTAATAATAAAATAAAATTTTAGACTACATGTGAGAAGAAAAAGTAGCTGTTTTTAGTAAACCTCATTTTATTTAACAATTCTTTGATTAAATGAAATTGTTTAGCATCTGCACCTCAATTTTTCAGCGGTGATCACAGATTGTTTAGAAAATCATTATTTCATCATCGTCAGGTAATCTGCTTGTACGATTATTATATTTATGGTGGTTGATAACCTGGAAAAATCTGTTCCATGGCTACTGTTTTGGGTCATATTTTAGCTAAATAAAAATACTCTATTTCAATGGCATTATATGCATACACATGTGTAATTTTATCTGTTTGGATATTTCATATCTACATTGTGAAGTGTACTATGCAATCAACTTTTTATCTGAGCAGCATGGATAAGCAATTAGTCGTGCAAAAGGGAAAAAGATGTTAAGAGGGAAAACTATCAGTCACAGCTGTATATGACATTTTGACAATCTTGGAATGCATGGACAGTAGAAACAGCCTAAGCCTCTTTTGCAATCATCTATGTACCCACAGATAGTTCTAAAGCTCAAATTTTTATTGAGGCAGTAAAGAAATAATTCACAGCAATAGAAGATCAGGGTGCAATCCAACAGCAGCAACAAATAAACAATGAGTGTATAGTTAAAATGGGTACAGAGATCTAGTGACCAAGATTGAGATAACGCTAACCTAAAAATGCTAAATATAACTTAGGGGGTGTCCATTAATTACGTGAGGTGTTTAGTGGGGTGGGGGGTTAAGCCGAATCTCACTCACTCAAGCATGGTTCTCGAAAATATTACGTGATTTTTTATCCGCAAAAAACAGTGTAGAATTATGAGATAACTGGGTTAAATTGAGTAAAACGTGTTTCTCTACTAAAATATGACTAAATTTTACACAATAATATTTATCACGGTTATGCGAGCGCCACAAAGTAGCATAGTCGATTGTTTAACCACCGGCTAGCTGAACAGGCGATTCGACGTACGAGTTGTTTTGGATAAATCCAATACAATAAAACATAGATTGACATATTTACACAGAAAAAACACATTTTAAACGATCTCACGTGAGATTAGAGGAGGGGGGTCGAGCTAAATCTCAGGATATCTCACCAGGGGGGATAAAAAAATCACCTCACATAATTAATGGATGCCCCCTTATTAACCTTCTGATTTATTATTGGACCATCATCTTAAAATGTAAATTTGAGAAAACTAAACTCAGTTACAGTATTGCATCTGTATTTTTCGAAGGGACTGAAGGAATGTATCCTCATGTTTGCAATTGGGTTAGATGAAGGCTTTGAGTTAAAATCAACAAGTTGATATGAGCATTTGCTTTTGGGACACCAAAAAGAACGAGGGCATAACAAGACTTCAATTATTGTATGGCAAACGACTGCCAAGAACATTTTCCAGGCTATTATTGCAGAAGATAAGTTAATAAGATGTGTATGTATTGAATGCATAATTCATATCCTGGGCTTATCTGTGCTACCTTGTACAAAATGGTAATGAATCTACAAACTTCTCCTAATAATTTCTCAGATATTGCATACATAATTTTAACCATAACACTAGTTTTTAGCTAAAAATATACATATTTATGGATTCAGAACTGGAAAACCAAAAATATTCCCCTGGGAATTTGTAATGGCTGGACAGCAGACATCCTGTATATTTCAATGACTATTTATTCTATGAAAAAACAAATATACAGTTCATTATGATTGTCCCTAAAAATATGTTAAATCTTTAGTGTGTGAAAATCATTGAGTTATTGAAAAATGACACAAATTTCATAAAACTTAAATTTTTTCGAAGGTAATTACAGTAAAAATTCTGCAGAAGAATTAGAGAATATTTCATTTGAAAAACAAAACCGTTTTTGTTTATTTCAAGACTTACATTCTTAAATCCATAAAGTCCAAGGAGTGAAAACACAATTAAAACTAAACATAAAAGGGATGTAAAATAACATTAAAGAATAAATTTATCATTGAAAATTATAGTTACTTTTAAAGGTCGTGTTACTGAAGAATCCAAATCATCTTTGACTACATTATCAGCTGATATATTTTCTTTGATGACTATAACGCCATCATTGCTTAGTCCTTTCCTGCAAAATGGTGAAGGAGTTACATAAATCCAATAACATTCACAAACATCAGTACACAGTACTAAAAATATATTACCAAGTATCCTGAGGGTTGGAATTCAATCTTGTAGTAGAGTGCACTGTTTAATGAATTTATATGGAATCACTGTCTCTGAATCTAAAATAATCAATTCCAATGCATGCATATGATTCAATTATTAAAGAAATGATTTCAAAACTCCAGTCACTCTGTTTGGCATAAATCTGATGAAACTTTGTATGAGCTTATTCATGACATTAATTAAATCATTGTGATGCCATAGCAACTACTTTTCTTACCAACTTACTTTGAAGATATTTCAACAATTCCAACGTATTGCCGGTAACACACACTTTTATATCATTCGTAAAAATAAGTATTGTTAAGTTGACATTTTTACAACAGACACATTAAAAAATATTAAATTTTGATATAATAAAAACTTCATGATCAAGTAGAGGGAATGAAGATTTGAACATCAGATAGCAAAGACAAAAGAGTAACCATTGAAAAGAAATGCTGCAGTACTAACTACACTATGCTAGTACAAACTACACTGGATGTTCAGTATGCACTATAGTAAAATATACAATGTTATGCTATCTGAAGTAGTTGAATTAATAATGGTGAGATGGCACAAATGAAATACAAAAATAACTAATTAGAATACAAATGAAGCCAAGACTGTAGAAATAAAATTAGCTTAAAATGAGCATGAGTTCTTAAGAGGATTTTATAATCATTCATTAAAGTGAATCACTTTTACTTCTTAAGTGTTAAATAATTAGCGGCCGAAGAAAAATGGGGATATAAAAAAAGGGTTGACCCTTTCGCTGTTCTTGTGCTTGATTTCCATTAACATTTGCTTTCTGATACTTCTGCAGTAAATCTTAAATCGAAATGCGAAGGAGAGCTTCGATAACTCGAGGGTAGGGTCACACAAAATTGATGATAGGGCAAATAATAGTACCAATGGACCGTTACGCTGGAATGTGATCTACAACAACCATGGCGTACGAGTTATTCGCTTCGAATTTTATTTACCAATCAGTGAGCAAAACTAATATCAATTGGCAATTTATGCCATATTAATACTATAGACCCAACACTGGAAACTTATGTTAAATGCGACACAATTTTTTAATCTAAACCACAGACCAGAAATTGCGAATGTGCTTTAAATTGTGCATTCAAAATAAAATGTCAAGCTAATAAAAGTCCCCCTTACCCGCAACGCTGGAAAAATTTCACAAAATCCTCATCAGTTAAATGGCCTAAAACCCACTGGCACCAAATCACATCATATTTCCCAGCTTCGGGAATAAAATTTTGTAAACCTGGAAACAACGTTAACAAATTTCTCACGTATAAAATTCTACATAAAACGCTTAGAGCGGAATAAAATCATTACTGAACAAACAAAATGCTGGGAATGATACGTAAATACTAACCTATTGGAAAGTAAGACCCAATTTTCTTGCAATTGCTTAAATTTTTCTTGGCCTCTTCTAGAAAATTTGGATTTTGCTCCACTAAATCAATTGTTTCGAAATGATTTTGCAAAAGGCATTTCGTTATACGGCCAATACCAGCACCACAATCAACAGCAGTTCTTTTCCCCGGTGGGTTTGGCCACTGCGATAAAAAGATCATATGATCACGCTCTGGTGGAAATAACATCGACTGAAAATTCAACGCTTAATATGACTTACTTTATAAATTAACTTCAGAAATTTCTCCGAACCTGATATATCAGTTTGAGATATAACGCCAAATCCTCCTAGCATTCCATCAACAGTCGGGGGAACTTTGGACCAATAATTTGCAGCTTCCGAATAAAATGAACCCTCTGAATTTTCATAATCGGCCACTTCGACCGACTCTTTCGGAGTACTTCCCATTTCAGAAATGTTGTAAGGACATAGGGCTCATGAAAGTAATTGACTTCAGTTTAAGAAGGGTCCGAAGTTAACTCATTCCTTCCACCACAACACAAACAACCATGCTGCAACTTAGCTAGCTACGATAAAAACCGCGTTATTTTCACGAATATCGTAATTCACTTGTGTGATGTTCAGTACCAATAGTGCCAACTAAAAAGGTTTGCTTCTCTCTGTTTTACACTGCGAAAGTTTTGAATGATGTAAATTGATGTCTTAAATATATTTTGAATTATTGCTGGAAAAAAGGACTGAGGCCTCCTTAATGTCGTTATTTATTTTCTCCAAGACTACTAACATGTAAATATGTTTTAGGCAATTCCATGGGAAATATTTACTTACAATGACAGCTTTCCAAGACCATTGTAACTCATCATCACACGTTTGGCAAGCTTGCAGTAAAATTTCCGAAAAACCAACTTCAACACTTCCAACATGGCAGAAAGGAGTAACGAAGAAAAAATTGCAGCAGGGAGGCGAAAAGTAACTAGAATAGATTGTAAAACCATTGTCATGGATATAATTTCATAAGAAATCAAATTTCTCTTGACGACAGTAATGCCATGACGAAAGGCTTGCTGACCTTTTTTTATTTTTGTTTTACACTAATTTTAATACAGACTATGTTTATAGCTTAAGGAATTCCAACAAAAATGCAAGGCGAACTCCCCAGTCTTAAACAAAAAGAGCCGGGAAGTAATGAAGGAGGATAAGGGTGATGATACTATCGGATCAGCTACTCATAGCTGTCAACCAGAAGTATTGCACCCGATTGGAGTGAAAGAAGATAAAGACGATCTTTTAAATAGTAGTTACCAACAATTGGAAGATAGGAAAAATGGAGATACTGATATTTTCATTGATAAGAAACCTGATGTACCTAGTACCGATCCGTTTTCTTCTGCACAAAGCTCAGTAAGATAATTTTCAGCTACATTCATGTTGATTGTCTTTGAAGCTAGTGTATATTTTTATGAAATAGAAGTATCGGATTTTGTATTTTTTCAACGAATTCTATGAAAATAAGTTATAATTCTACCAATTTAATCAGTATTATTTTACATCAATATTCAAATTGCAGGTCGCTCTTACTGATCCAGTGACGGAAGATAATAACAATGCTCCCTCACCTCAGTATTCCACGTCTCCGGAAAGATCCAGCACTGAAGCTTTGAGACAATTAGCTCTGCAAATGGATGATTTAGTATCCGATCCTTTGCTCTGCGGCGCTAACGCTAGCTCTATTTCTCAGGAAAACGATGAGAGAAATGGAATGGAAATCGAGTTACAGAATAGAAATCAAGAATTGGCTGGAATGCTCGAGGAGGAAAAGAGACAGGCAGATACCTTGCGAGTGCTGATAAAGGAATGTGTAGGTTTGATTGTCAGATTTTCTTGAAATAATTGTTCCTTTTTACAAGTTATTTTATTTTTGTGTGTCTGTGTTTACGCATCCTCATTTTTATATCAAAATTAGCAACTTAATTACGATTTTTATATTTGAATTCGCTCATAGTAGCTCAATAACAGATGATAGATTATGTATCTATAGAACAGTAACACTGTGGATATTGTTAATTCACTTTTGGAAGTTTTAAAGATTTTAATGAAATCCATGGTGTGAATTCAATCATTATTATCAGTTTTCTCCATTTCTTATATTTAATTTCTTGATTTACGAATTGCAATGATACTTTATTAATTATGAAGTACTAATTTCAACATACCCTTCTGATATATATAGGCTGTATTTACATTGTCTAATCTTCCCTTTTGCTTGGCTACAAATTGTCTCCTAGCTGAGCTCATCCATTGAATTGATTAGTGATACTTTTTATTCTCGAATAAGCTTCACACTTATTTCAGTTTTGTGAAAATATTCTTAGAGATCAAGGATCCTGCAACTAGAATCTGAACGAGAGTCCTTGGTGACTGAAAGTCACGTACGCATGGAACGGGAATTGCGTCCTCTTAGGGAGCAGCTGCAAGTTCACATCCAGACAGTTGGAGTTCTGGTTGGAGAGAAAACTGAGCTATCAGCAGCTTTATGCAGATCACAAGTTGTTGCCAAGCAAAAATCAGGTAACCAAATAACTCTTATGATCACATTTCACACAAATTACTATGTACCTGTAATTGTGATGGTGAGTTGTTTGCAGTGTTTTGTGTAGAGGTACCCAAAAGAGTAGAAAATAACATCCCTTCCTGAGAAAATAATTTCTCAGCAGAGAAAGTCATTGGTTATTTCAGTTTAAATTCAGAATGGAATGAATTGACCAATGCTCCATTTTCTAATAATCTTTATCTTAATTGTAGCTGTCTTTAATATGCAATCGTTAGATTTTGCACAGAATAATCCATATATGAACAATGTTTTGTGTGGAATCTAATTAGAAAATTGGAGGTTCTAATTATGTGGAAGTGAATTATATTGAGCCAACTTTCTATGTATCAAAATTCAGCCACACTTGAGCCTTGATGAAAACAAAAAAGGTCTGATCTATTTTCAATTTTAATTAAGTTTCAGTTTAAAATAGCTGCAGTACTCAAACCTAAATAACAAATATGTTGTTTATGATGAATGCTTCCTTGTGCATAATTAGATTTATTTCCATCTTTATATTTGATTTGGTTTCAAGATTTATCAGTCACTAACTTTTATTTATGCTCATAACCTTACTAATTTCATTGCTGGTTTTTATAGGTAGCATAAATGCACAGATTTAAAATAATGGAATTATTCTTGATATTTCATCTAACATTGTGATAACTTTCAGATCAAGTTGAAGAGTTGCAAGCTAAGTTAAGGGATTCACAGTTACGAATAACTGAGCTGGTCCGTGAATTATCTGTTTCCAATGAAGAAAGAGATACTATGAAAGAGCATGCTGCTAAAGCAGAGGGCAACATTTCTAATTATTCAGAAAAAGTCTATCAAATGGGGTAAGAACATTTTTGGGATCTGAAACCTAACTTTTTGGAAAATATCATTTGGATGCTAGTAGTTTTCTTTGTTATTAAAAAATTCAAGATATTAATATTAAATTGAAATATTTTCAAAATATTGGGATACATATTGAACAATATCATTTATTATTATAGTATGCTAATATTATAACATTCGTGTATTACTATCATAATGGTACGTGCTTATGATGTATTATGTGTACATATTTTAAAATTACTATGAAATACTTCATGACTTCAAACTTCATTTGTCAATCTCATGCAAACCCTCAATATATAAAAAGTTTTGAGCGCAGTGTGTTCTCTAATAAATGCTTCATTTGCTGTAACACCCTGTTTGCTGTCTCAAAAACATTTCTCTTCTGTAACTAAGTTAAATATTTATCTGTTTTCAAAGACAGGAAAAAGTGATGTCACAAGAATAGTTATTACTCATTTTTCTAAAATTTCCAATTCATCTCTCTACGACAAATGTTTGCATTATGATCAAGTTGACATGCAACCAGATATTTTGAGCATAATGTGTTTGTCAGCATCTGCATCATTTCTTTACATTTTCTAGGTTACAGCTGGAAGAGCGCACTCAGGAGGTGTCTGAAGCTCGTCAAAAGTTAAGCATGCGAACAAATGAGGTTTCAATGCTTCAGAAGGAATTAGAAGGAGTAAAATCTAAATTATCTCTTACAAGACTCAGACTTCGTCAGGTTTGTGCTTCGTTGATTTTCTTCTCATTACATTTTACTATAACTATACCTTATAATTGCATGCTAAATACTTTTAAAGAATACCAAGTTTATTATCATTAAGACTTAAAAAAGAGCTCATTGTTAAGAGTTTCCTTAATTTTATATTTATTTTAATTTTATTTTATTCAACTTTCTTATCATGAAGTATCTTTTTTTAAGTTTTTATTCATGAATTTTATGGAAAGAAATTCTTATTTTCCTGAATAATTACTGTATTTTTACCCTATAACGTGCACTTATTCCCCAGAAAATTTAAGCCCGAAATTCATGCTGTGCTATGTGCATTTATTGCATTTTTAATCGAGCTTATTTAAATATAAATAACCATTTTTGAAGAAAGTCTTCTCAGGCTGAGGATGGCTGCATTGATAGCAACCGAAACGTTGGTGCTCCACCGAGAAACTACCCGGTTAGCAGCCTTTGAAGACTTTCTTCAACAAACCAAAGCGTCAAGTCACGTAACCATTTTTATTTTAAACTAAACTAAAAATGTATTATTAGGTATGTTAATGGTATATATTTTGTAAATGCCTCTTCTGAAATCAAATGTTTCGTTACTTTTCAAATTAAGCTGATCAACACTAAAATGTACGCTTATCTTCCCATCCAAAACATCTTATTTTCCTGATTGTGTTGAATAAATAATTTATATTTAGTTTTAAAATGTCAAAGCGTGATTTACGAGTATTCCGTTTATCATTGAAAATCTATTAAAATTTAAATGCGATCAATCGATCTTAAACTATCGTATAATGGCTATAAATTATAAAGTTGCGGAAATCATCTGATTTGAAGAAAACATTTAAAAATAATCACTGGCGCACGGAGTGCACCGGCACAACTGCTTGTGTTACGCCATGGGGCACGAGTGCTCAAGGGGGGAGAATGCAGGCTTAAAAGTTTCAGTGGAGTGTTTTTCATTTAAAGTTACTGGTGAGATGTTTATCTTCTTCCTTCTTTAATACCATTTTCTGTTATTTCACTAATTGATTGCAATAACTGTAGCTCACTGGTGAAGGAGGTGATGAAGACAGTCTAGGAATGAGTAGTGGTGATGAGGCGGCTGAGTCATGGCACCAGCACCGTCTTCGCCTTGAACGTCAGAATGAAGAACTTCATAAGACTGTGAAGGAGGTGGTGGAAGAGAGAGAAGAGGCTACGAGACGCTTTCAAACTTATATAACCACTCTCAACTCTCAAATGGCTGCTCTGGCCAGGAAGGTAAACTTGATATAACAAAGTTATTAATAAATAAATTATTGGTTAATTCCATTCTTTTTCATAATTAACACAACATATATTGTTTATGAGTTAAGGAAGTGACATTGTGAGGGAAGGATCTCTTTCTCAGTTACCCTACATTTATGTAAATTTTCTTTATTCATTCAGCCAGTAGTATATCTTTATGATGGAAAGAAATTTTACTTTACACGAGGAAGCATATGCCTGGAAACCCAGAGCTAAACAGTGTGTGAAAAAGTGTTAGAAGGGGAAAATGCCAACATGACTAACACTCAAACCCAGATCTCTCATGATCTGTGGAGGAAAATGAGATGAAAAACTACCATGCTGCATCAATCCCATTTCTATTAAAGTTATGCTCTATGAGCAATGTAATGCTCCACCAAACTGCCATAGCTTCACATCAAGGTAGCCAACATATCCCGGGCTGTGGTTAGAGCCAGTAAGTGGAGCACCATTGCCTTGCTCTTAAAGCATCCCTTTATCAGATTTGGAACTGACGCAGCATAGAAGTTCAATGGATACAATAACTACACAGAAATACCTGGGTCCCAGTCACTTTGCTTTTTTCACTTCTATTTAGCTTTAAGTAATAACATTTCTATTATCAGGAATTACTTCGATTATTCTGTAGACTTAGTCTATGACTGGAAACTTGATATCATGATGATGATATCTATTCATGACACAATTCTACTCTTGGTATTGAATTTAGTGGAAAATTGCTCGAAAAGTAAGAGAATAATGTATTAAAGCATACTTTATAAAGACACCAAATCCATCATTAATATGATTTCGACCAAATTCCTTTTACGAAAGATTCCATATCATTAATATTAAACATATTAGGATCATATTTATCAAATAATGGAATGCTTCAGGAACAATACCTTTTATTATGATAGGATTTTTTATCCTAAGCCGATGAACTGCCATCACTCTGCTATTTTGTTCTTGGTCGAAAGAATCAAATTTGGTATGACCAGAATTATCACTTACAAGTTAATTTAACCAAACATTTCTTGTTATTTGAGATAGGTTGATCTTTACTCAACACAACCAAAGTGTATATTTTAATGAGTATTTCATTCCTTCTTCAGGTGGAATCTTTAACTTCTGAAAATAAAACATTATCAGAAAGGGAGCAACAACTGGTGCGCCATATATCAGAACTTGAAAAACAAATGCAGAAAAATAACAATAAACCTAATGCCAGTGAATTAGAGGAAACCTCTGCCAAGTTAGCCGTGGTAGAGGAAAAACTTGCCTCTCAACAGGAACAGCTGAATGAAAAGGTTAGCATCTTATCAAATCTATACCAAACACATACTGGGTTTTCTCATTGTAACATTCCTTTGTTATTTTTGCGATAATATATATGCCTTGCTGATTTGTTCATTATCTCTTTTTAATTTACACGTGATTAATGTAGTCAATTTTGGTTGCTTAGTGAATAAATGAAAGACTAATTCCTATATTGAATGGAATAACACGCTTATAATTACTCAATCTCTTTGGTCCAAAGACCAGGGATCGTATTCCTTTTTTGTCGTCTTAGGTCGTAAGACCCGGGGTCGCACCCCTCTTCCTCATCTACTACAGAGATACTCGCTTGCTTGTCACGGAGATAAATCTTTTCTATTTACTCTTGGTTTATTAATTGTTGTCAGTCATGGGTTGTCACGACATTAATGGTGTCTGGCGTGGCATCCTTGAGACAGTATCATCCAACTCAAGAGAGCCCCATGATAGACTAAAATGCTGATGAAGATTTCTATGATTGCTAACACCAAGAACAATATTACAACATAGTGGCGTCTTAGTAAATAGGTTTGTATAAAGAGAATGGAAATCCTTGAGAGTGAGAATAGTTTCTGGTAACAGAAATAGTGGCCACAGGCCTAACATAGAATGATTGCTGGCCGCTGAAGGAAGTGACTGCTGAAAGGAGGGTAAATTTAAATTGTTTATATGGGATACTTGTTCAGTTCCCAAAATAATGGCCGCTTGAGGAGGTGACCGCTTACGGGAGGTGGCCGTTGAGGCAGGTTTCATTGTATATGTATACATGTGTGTGTAATTAAAAATGTTCTAATATTATGAGTTTGCATCAATTTTATGGTTTCATTAATATATTTGAGGATGGATGTTTCTAATTTTTCCAAGGATGTTATTGTTAAAATATGTTGGTAACTTATCCAGTTGTATTTCTAATTTATATTCTTTTATCATTGTTTAATTAAATGAGTCAAGAAGTGTAGTTTACTGAAAGAAAGAAGTCTTATCAAATCTTATCAATTGGCGGCCCCTCACTTAAAACTTTTCCATTACACACAGTGAATCCTTCGTTGTAATTTTGTTTTCCTTTGTTTACAGGTAGAGAAGTTGGAACTGTTGAGTTCAGAATTGAAAGATGCAGCTCTCAAAATTCAGGAACTAGAGAGTAAGTTGGAGGCTGAGAGGAAGCAGAGGACGGAGCTAGCAATGGCAGAAGATGAGGGATGCAGGCGGGAGAGAGAGCGGTTACTTCTCGAAGCCATGGAAAGTGACAAAGTTGCAGCATCTCGGGCTGTAGATCAGAACCTCAAGTTGAAGGCTCAGGTTGCCGAACTTCAGGATGCGTTTGTCAAATTGGTCAGTACCTAGAAAAATATATGCTTCGTATCCTTTGATTTCAAGTTTTCGGTGACAGTATATCTTCTTAGCCTTGTGCTCTTAGAAGTAATTATTCACTTTACAACTTTATTATCAACAGCAGCTTTTATCTGTAGAAATTGTCATCAATGAGGCTGTTGTCAGTTTTAAGGGAAAGATAATTCAGTTAATATAACCCTAAACAGTGAAAGAAAAATATACTGTGGTATAGCCTAAAATTTTCATTGCTCTTTGTCTACATAATTGCTATAATTATATTGAATATTTCCTTCATTTTAAATTTAAATTCAGTATCAGTATTCAGTGTATTTAATAACAAACAAAACAATATGAAGAAGTTCATTTTGTTATATTAACTTTAAATCATGTATATTTTGTCTCTGAAATAGAAAATGGATGTTCGAATATGATTGTACCTGTAGATAAAGATTGTGATTATTGGGAATACAATATTTTGGATGGCTGTGAATTTTAAGGATAATTCTGCTCAAAACTTAGGAAAAAAAATTTATATTGACATGAATTTTCATTTCAGAGTAATGATAAATTGCAACTAACCGAAAGCTTGAATAAATCACAACATTTATCTAAAGAGCAGAATGAAAAGTTACTTGATTTAGAGGAACAGATTCATCACTTCAGGTAAGTTAAATTAGGAAGGTAATACTTGATTCAAATTACTAATATTTTGATACTTCCTGACAAAAGTATGAATAAATGAACCCATAAAAAATTTCATTTCTGTCAGTGTGAGCTTTGTTAGAGGGTGTCTATGTCTATGTAAGAACCCTGCAAATCGCCTTTCGGCGTGTGGCAGGGGGTGCAAGCACCTTGACTCTGTTTTCCTAAACGGTTGCTTTCGCTTATACTTGGCAGAAAAAATGAATTTTTGAAACAATTCGTTTTAGCATCTATTTCCCTAATCTTTCGGGCAGTATCAGCACGGCCCATATAACAGGGAGGTCGCATTATATCGGTTACATCATCTGAAAACATAATTTCTCTGAACTTATTTAATAAATTTATCCTTTGAATTTTTCTTCTATCTTCTAATGATTCCCATCCCGCGTCCTGTAACATCTGAGTGACACTCGCTGTTTTAATGCGTGGCAGTGGCAATTTAAATTAATTTAAATTTAAATGTTTTTAATATTATGCAATTAATGTATTTTGTAGTGTATAATGTAGTGAGCCTTTTATAACCATAACTTAAGGTTATGTTAGATATTTGAGATTCTACTGAGGTAGTATTAAATACTTTTGTGAGTAATAATGCACTCATTTGATCATTTTGTTTGATTTATCTCCCTTTATAGATTTGCTCTAAATATTTTATCTGTCCTCAAGATGAATGTGGAGTGGAAAGGGAATTCACTCATACATTCTTGCTTACTTTGCTATGGGTGCTTTAGCTAAGATACCTGTGCACCATGTCATAGATTCGCAGCCTTCATTCTGGGGCTATTACAATGATGTTGTCCTGTAAAACTGTTTATTTCAAATTTATTTTAATATCGTTTGATGTCACCCTTTCTATATAAATAACCAAAGGGATGTGCTTGGATGAATGAGTTTCTGCTAACATCTTGACTCTGCAGCCATGCCTTCATGTTTGTTCCTTTTTTCCATCTTGGTTTTTCTATTATATAATGGGAAAATATCACTGCTACATCAATGAATTTTGTAGATATATTCTAATTTTCAATTAGTTATGTATCTGATTTGTTTTAATTCACAAACAATTGCTACTTTGTCTACTTACCTGCTTTGAAAGCAATCTTTCTGATTGAGTGCTTCTCCTAAGTGTATTTTCTACTAGAGAGCTCCAAATCATCATCAATAATATATCACTTCAATAGATTCTTGAAGCTTTAAAGAGAAGAAAGGTAAAAACACCAATGTAAATTACAGATGCAAAAAGGAACACAGCTGTATAGGTATTCAATCAGAAAGATTGCTTTTACCTCAAAGGAAACAAAGTAATTAACTTTGACAAATAGCATTACTTTGAAAAAGTTAGACACATGTTAAGTGAAAGCCCTTATCAATCAATTACGAAATATCCCCTCTACAAAGTGATCTCTTCAACCAAAGATACCCTAAAAAAATCCAAATACCTCATCACTTTTCCCATACTTCTCAAATTTTTCATTTCCAACCCAACAGTACCAAAGATGTACTGCCTCCCAAAAAAGAAACACAAGGAAGAGATTCCACTCAGGCCAATGAGCCATCAACCGCAATTTATCACAATGACATTTAAAACATTGGCCACTTAACCGGCAATCCAACGTTTGAAACACTGATCATCTAGTTTACCCGCTTAAAAATGTCTCCATACATGGATATGAAATTCTAGTTTCCTTTGATGCTATTTGAGACGTAGACATTTACAGTAACCCCAACTCAAAATAAAGAACACAATTTTGCTAAATTACCCTATAATAGAAAAAAACTAAATTGCCACCTCTACAATACCAAAGATATCACCTCACCAATACAGAAATATGGCATATATGAAATAACACGCCGAGACTGACTTTTTTATATCAGACTAACAAAATAGAAATTAGAGATGATGTTTGAGCCATGGCCGGTGAATTGATCCAGGGGAATTCGTACGCGGGAAATTGATCCCCCGAGCTGATGTTGTACTACTGTTGTTCAGTCTTATGTTAATCTACATGTCTTGATTATTGGTTATTGTTATAAATAAATTAACTGGGGAGGTTGGGTTGGTAGTACAACATCAGCACAGGGAATTCTCCCAAGACCAATTCACCAGGCACCATTTTAAAAACACTTATCTTACTCTAAGTACAACCAGATGGACAGATCTAGAGTAGTGCAACAACTCAATCAGAGAAACACCTATATCCATTAACTCAATATGTTCTTCAAATTAACTTTCTGATGACTTTTAATTAGGATAAAGCAAGAGAAGGATATGATGCAAGAAGAGCAATTGGAGCAAAGGAATAAGGAGAGAATGGCTGCTTTGGAAGCAAGAGTAAATATGCTACTGCTCGAAAGAGAACAGATGAAAGAAGAACTGCGAAGATTGAAGGAGACCAATGGTCTTCCTGATGAAGATAATTCAAAGGAATCAGGTATTATAATCTGCCATCTTTGATGTTCTCTCTCATCAGGCAATAGGAATATTTGTCTACCATTACTTGTGGCATTGTAGGGAAAATGGTAGAAAATTATTGTGTGTACAAGCCTCAATGTATATACAGTATACTACCATAAATCTAATATGGTCAATCTCAACTTTGTGGAAGGGAGCCATACTTAATAGGTAAAATAAATAACATTTAGTAACTTCTACCAGAATTATTCATTAAACTTTAGGTGCAACTAGTTTCGTCATTACATCGACATCATCGGGCACATCGAAAATGGAAGTTCTAGCATATATTGAGTTGTGAGCATCTATATTGTATGGGAAGAGGGGGAAAGGGGTGATTGGTGTGGGTTTAGATTCCATAAAAATTGTATGATTGTAGAGTTGCTGCTCCAACTCTCTATCATCCAAGAGTAATGGCATGAAACTAATATCTTTGGTATAATAATTTCCCTTGTAGATATCCTTACAGCAAATTGCAAACAGTTAATTAAAATATCTCTGGTCTCTCTGGGGATTTTTGCTCTGAGTAAGAGAGATTACTGCTTTGCCTTAACAAATCACATTATTCTCTCCTATAAATCAATCCCTTGAAATAAAGTCGTGCATAAATAATATATTCTATTTAATTTTTTTTTCTTCTATTACCATCTCAATATTTTCAATTCAAGATGAATCCATTGACATATGGCTCTCGTTTTATAACCACTCACATTAACCACAGATTTAATTTTATCTTTTGTGTGTTTGCCGAAAGATCAAATTAGACCTTAAAACTTGCATTGCTTTGTAAATATTTTTTATGTAATATCACCAGTTTCTTTTGAAATATCCAAAAAAATTGACTAATGAACCAAGTATGTCCATAAATTGTCATATTTGTTCATTTTGTCCTACTTTCTTGACTTCGATCCAAAGTTCTTTATTACCTGTTGCTGATAACATAACCTGGTCGAAAGTATTTTGAATATTCTAGTGTTTAGAATCTCGACTACATTTTTAAATTGCAAGGCTTTCTCCAGCCATTGAGTTCACATAGCTTGAACATTTTATGATTTGAAGTTAGTTTTTTAGTTGAAGTAATCTTTGTTTTTATCCCAACTACCATTACATAAAGAAACAACCGTTAATGGTGAGCTAACTACAAGTAATGAAGTTGGTGACAAGGAAAAGGATCAAGTGCTTTCAGAGACTGAGGCAGTGCGTAAACTTGAGGAACGTTTTCGATGTGCCATGGAAGAGCTAGCGACTGTTACAGAGGAGAAGCAAAGACTGGAGCATTTAGTCCTTCAACTTCAAGGAGAAACAGAAACTATTGGTGAGTTTTGCAGTTCAAGAATTGTTGCTTGATGCATATGCCATCTCCTAGAAATCTCTCCTAAATTATGTATTCTCAATTTCGTTCTTTGTTGCTTTTAAATCCATCACCATTGATTTTGTCCAAATGATAAATATGTAAATCCTTTCTTCCTCCATTAATTTCGAGATTTATTATTCTTAAAATGGAAATGCCAGAATTCTGGTGTTTTAGCCAAGATATACTCTAAATTTTGTAGAGCCATAAAAACTACATTCCATGAGAAAAGATCTTGTGTTTTCCCAGTGTAGGTGCTGAAAGAATAATTCTTGGGTCTCCAACTGGGTACAAATTCTGCATAAATCAGACGTTTCGGCCACAATCTCCATGGCCATTTTCAGGAAATTGTGGCCAAAACGTTGGCTTTATGCAGAATTTGTACCCTGTTGGAGACCTAAGAATTATTCTTTCACTACATTTCATATTTTTGGAATTATTGGATTGGTATTGCAATAGTTAAATCTTTTATTTTTGTTAATTTTTTAACATAGCCCCATTTCAAACGTGACCTGTGGGTTTATCTAGAATTTACTTTTTCTTCAGTCTCACTGCGTACAACAATATTGGTTACTGTGCCAACATTTTGTGTTATTAAAAGACTCGAAATTTTTATTATTTTGCATAATTATTAAATAGTTGTCATGTTCATGTAACATATCTAGGTTTTCTTAGAAGGAGGTAGAAAACTAGTGGTAAATATTTTTCTGTTAGGAATGCATGGAGAGAATTTTTATCGTTTTCCTAGTTATTTCCCAATAATACAGATAACTTGAACTTGGGATTTTGGTAGGAGTCCAGATGTTATTTCACACAAGTGGTGGTGAATTTCAAAGCATGTCTTGGGTTAGATGCCAAGGATTTGCAAGCAAAATTAAATGTAAATTTATATAATTATTTATTGAATGTCGACAACTCCAGTTTTTATTAATTTCACCCTCTTCCCAGTGAGAGAGAATTATTAGGGACTTCTACTAGAGATTCAGTGGGCAATTTCCTTGATACCTAAGGCAATTAAAGTTGAGCTCTAATGTTTTTCCATAAGAATTCATTGGGAATTCAGATCCAGCTGAAAGTAATAAAAAGATGATATTGGTCTCTCTGAAGAGCTAGTGATTTCCTTTGATTCAAGCATTAGCTGTTATGCTATATTCATTGTGACAAACTTATGATCATAAAAAGTTTTTTTTTTCATTGCTCTCTTAATGCCAGTAGAGAGTTATGTGCTATATTGTTACTATCAAGGAGGCGATAAAATAAAATATCAAAATATTTATCATTACTGGTAACGAATTTTTTGCAACTATTAAGAGTAAAAAGATATTTTTTAACTAAAGTCTCATGATATCCATAATATTAAATTAAGTTGGCCCAAATTATATTTTATGTATTTTGTTCATATTTTGAGCTTTAAATTTGAGCGTTATTGCAATTTATAAAACCTTATACAGTAGGTCTCTGACTTACATAGTTAACTCGTTCTGAAAATTTCTATGTATGTTGAAAGTTCCTGGAATATCATTCAACTTGTCAAGTAGCTAATATTTGTGGCAGCTTCACAGATGTAACGTTTTCGTAGATAATAAATGAGTAAAAAAGAATAAAAAAGCACAAGAAAATGCAAATATTTTAATCTCAGCACGTGATACACTCTGCAAAGGGTAAAAAATAGCTAAAAAACAATTACTAAATTGTTGACAAGTTCTGGAAAAATGAATGGAAGAATGACAACATGTAGCATTAGTGTGCCTCTTCTTAGTACTACTTATACTGTCACCACACGTACGTCTCTCTGACATAAGAAGAGTTTTACAAAATTTATCAAACTTGATGCAATTACTAGATAGCTTCCTTGTAATTTTAGCCAATATGTCTTGCTAATGTTTCTTTGCTACTGTCTGTCTCTGAAGGAGAGTATGTAGCCCTCTACCAAACTCAAAGAGGACTGCTACGTAAACGTGCCCGTGAGAAGGATGAGCAACTTAAAAATCTTGCCAAGGATAGAGAGGAGCTGTGCAGCAAGTTATCAACATTAGAGTCTCTTGTTCGTAGACTTATACATGAAAAAGAGGGAAAGGATCCACAAAATGCAGGTAAATCAGATTAAGTTAAACTTTTTGGAGTTATTTTCAATTTTATTTTAAATAAGCTATTCACATCAGTTGATGTACAGCTCCCCACAAAAAAATCGAATGGTGTAGTCGTTGCTGCATAATTTTGAGGAGCTATAAAATACTGAACTTGGCAACACTGGTTGGCCGAGCTATAAGATGGCTCTTATCGCGAGGTCTCAGGGAATTCAATGTTAAATGGTGGTCAATGGTTCAATGGTAAAGATGGTCTCTGAACCTCCACTGTCTAATCACTTATAAGAATACTACTACACGTAAAAGCTGGAAACGCTGTATGTTGAGTTATCGATGTGCCTTGTGTGATTGTGATATTTTTCAGATAATCGTAGCGTAAATATTTTACTGCATTAGTTTATTTATGGAAATATTATTTGAGCGAATTCACAACCATCATGCATTTTAAAATATGAAGTAATCTTTCAACTTCTAAGAACAATGGTTTAAAAATGAATGTTTCTTACAAAATGAACCTTTATAGCTTTTTTTAAATTCTGACTAATTGAACGTAATTTATATTTAAATTTTACAATAAATGTCTTTATATAAATGTGTTTTAGTCATGATATTCAAGGGAGTCAGAAATTATAAGAAGTAGGAAAATGTTAGGTATCCTCCTTACGAATAAAGAGGAATCTGTTTCTAACTTACAGCCACTGCCCATTTCAAAATATAAAACCATAATATACATTGAAAAAGTTTGAGCATTGCTGGTATAGCATTCCCGGATACCTCACGACAAGAGCCATCGTATTGCTCGCCCATCTGGTATTGCCAAGTCCAGCATTTCAAAGACCCTCAGTCTTATGCAGCTACGCTTACGCCATTAAATTTTTTTGTGGGAAGCTGTACCTTAACACACTGTACTCTTTTTAGTGTATTCCTACAGCCAAAATTATTCATTTCATATTCAAGCTCAAAATTTTTTTAATCTACTAATTTTTATCATAGGGATTACAATATATGTGAGATTTTATAGTATTTCCATCATACACTTGGACTAGGGAGTTTACTGAAGTCCTATTTTCGCATCTTATCTGAAAAGTATTGGCTTAAATCTGAGTTATGCCTCTGTTTTTTTGGGGTTGATATATGCAATTGCTTTGTTAGCTTGTTTGCATGTATTTATGAGGAGCAAAGAATCAATTTTCCACCTCACAGTGATTTTTTTATATGTGGATCGTAAGTGAATTGTTGAATGTAATGTTTCATGAATGATGTTTGTCTATTACAATGCATCCTTTTGAAATTTTGCAGTGGTGGAGCATGAAGAAGAGCAAAAGGAGTCTTTAGAAGAACCAGAAGTACACGAAGAAGTTCATTCAATGCCTATAAACTCTGGAGTGAATAAAACAGCTGGACAAATAATGGCACTTTTTGCTGAAATAGGATCCAGTAATAGTTTATCCAATTCTATTCCATCCAGTTTTCATCCGTGTCCTTGGTGCTCTGGCCAGTTACTAACAATTTGAATGATTTCCATGCTTGTGATATAAGTACATTCAGATACATCGCATCCTAATTTATTAAATCCTATCTTGTTAACTCTTTGTTGTTCTGTTAAAAAGTATTACCAAGCATTTCATAGTATGAGGGTTTTTAATTAAATATAAAAAATGAAAGATTTACTGGTTAATAGTGCCTGATGTTTGGAAACTACTGTTTAATGAGAGATAAATTTATGTACAAAAATTTTACAAGTATAATCATGATTTTTGTAAATATTTGGCGATTTTAAGTTTGACTTTTTTGTAAAAATCACATATATCCTACTAGTGGTCAGAAAACAAGCATTGATTATTATTGTGTAAATAATAATTCCCTGCATATGAATAGGTCACAAATGCCTGTATTGTCTTTGGGTACTATTTGAAGATTTTTTTTCCATTATTGTATGTACCATATCCATCATGAGAAAGTTAATCCTTAGAGAAATTTCAATCCTTCTATTGTGTAAAAAAGGTTTTATCCTTAAAGGTACTCCAAAGCCGTAAATAAACAGCTTATTTATACTTTTTTAAATGTATTCTCTATTGCACATTGGGGGATAATATTGAAATTCACAAAAACCATTAAATGGTGTATTGTTAATTAAAAAATTATATTTTCACCCCTAATTTTTTGCAGTTTTTATTAATGACTAAAACTATTAGACTTGAATGAAAAATATCCCTCAATATGCAAAATAAAAATATGTTAGCAACATTTTGGTAAAACTTGATTCATATGCTGAATTGAGTTATCCTGTACACCATTTTGAAAAACCTTGTTTCGAGAAATGTGGGCTCATAGTTTTAGACATATTTTGGCATATAAAATGGATACATAAAAAATATTTGGATTATCATTCTCTATGACATAACATAGTCTTTTTCTTCTTCAACAATGTATTTCCTAGACATTTCCATGCTTCTTGTTTCAATTCTATCCACTCATGGAAATTTGCACTCCTTGGTCTGGCACCTACAGATAATGTCAGTCTTCCTCTTTGCACATTTGTCACACAATAGAGCCTCAGCAGTGATTGGAATTTACTTCATGTGGCTTTCCTCTGCTTTCTGCCGTGTGCAAATAGAGTTCATCCATGATGGCCATGCACATGACAGGGCTTCTCATCTGAAAAGTTTTTATATGTTGTTTAAATCTCTCTTTACATTACCTTGACCATATCATTAATTATCTCTGAAGGCTAACCTTTGTCATATATTTAATGTGCCCCGCTGTGAATTTACCCTTTCTACCTAACCATCCACATTTTTTGTTTCTCAGACTTGTGCCCATCATCCTCTCTTAAGCATGCCCAGTATATTCCTTTCTTTGTTTCAATCACAGGGGTAGCATATCCTATCTCCCTCTAGCGACCAAAAGTGAAGCCAGGGGTAAAGCGGCAAATTGCGCATTTCGCCATGCTGGTGAGAACTTTTTGTACCTCCCTATACTAACACATTGTTTTTTCATGATTTCGCGGCTTTGATACAGAGTTATCAAGGTTTGATCGAGTAATTCGAACATTTTGGAACACAAATTGTAGTTTAAGCAATGTGTAACACGAAGTAATTTTGTTATTTTCGCGTTTCTGAAGGTTTAACCCTTAATTACTCGCGTGGGGTCCTAAAAGACCCCAAGGATTATTTTTTGCCAATATTATAAGAACTATTCATTTCAAATTTGGTGTACCTTCATCATTTAACGTCACCAGTATAACTTTGCGTTTTTGTTCAATTCTGATCAACCAATTTTGAATTATAAACATAATGCATAAGTAAAATTAAACAAATTCAATTGAAACCAGAAAGTTTTATTTTTAATATTTCTGTGCGGAAATCAGATTTTTAGTTCTCTCTTAGTCTCAGAATGTTGTTTTTCTTGAATCAGTCAATTTCAAAGATTGTTATATCCTTCATAAATTTCGTTCTGCTGCCGACATAGCGCATTACAACTATAATTTCTGACGTTTGCGCAAAAATTCTGAATAACAGTGGCATGTAATTTCCATTCGAAGACTCAAGGAATTACTTTTCCTCGTTCTCTTTCTTCGCATGAGGTTCTAGGACCTTCCCGTTAGAGCAATAAACTCAACCATTGACAGCTGCGTATACTGTCCCTTCGAGTACCCGATGCGGCCATCACCCCGCCCTTTTTCCTACCCTAAAAACAAACATGTTTTCACTTCTGCTTTTCTTTATTGCCATTCATCCTTCCAATTTATTGGGCAATGCACGCGCGTATTTTAGGAAGGATTGCACTTATTTTTTGGATTCCAGAATTTTGGTGACCCGAGGCAGGATGTCAGCACTCAAAGAACAAAAAGAGTAATAAAAAGCAGCTCCTCCTTTGCCAATGCTTGAAATGTAAAGTTTACTTTCACGTGAAGGAGGAAGAAATTTGTTGTCCCGAGGAATATGACTGAAAATGCATAGGCCTCTCCAAGATTGCCGTTCCTTGGGACCCCACATGATGGCTTTCGGGCCATCTGTAGATCTTGACCCCCAACGCCCCCAACCATGCGGAGGTTGTGCTTTTGTCTGCTCCTCCTCTCGTTGTCTCTTGTTCATTCCAAGTGAAAAGATCATTAGTTCATCAGTCACCGAGGACGCAGTATCTAAAAGAGAAGTTTCTTCTAGACTCGAGCATACGAGAATCCTAACGGAAAGTTTTTTTTCATCCAGGCAGAAGAAACACCAGTATTCATTGACACAGGACGTAAAAAAGTAAGTACAAGCATCCTTCGTTCAATGTATATTTCCATATATATAAAAAAATTCAGGAATATAAATAAATGTATCAGTTTAGCATATCATATATTTAGATCTACATTTAGTACTTCATGTTTGCTAAATTTTACTCCTATTTTTCTTTTAGAATGTCTCACGAAGATTCAAGCCAATCCCAAGAAAGGGACTACATGGAATTGTTTTATGAAACAGAGGAGGAAGTAGGTGGGGAGCAGGAAGCCGAAGAAGATGAAGAGATGTACAGCGAACACAACTCTGAGACCGAGCAGGAGATGAGCTCCAATGACGACAGTGAAGATGAGGAGGCATCGGGAAGTGAATATTTTTGGAGCAGAGACAAGAAATTTCATTGGAATATAGCACAAACTCCGAAAAACGTGAGAACAAGAAGAAGGAATATAGTTATTCAACGCCCAGGTGTTGCGAGTTTTGCAAGAAGTGCTACGACTCCTTCAGAGACGTTTTCATTATTCTTTGATACTCCCATAATGGAAACTCTAGTAACTCAAACAAATATTTATATTGAAAAGGTGCAGAAAAATTTTGAGAGAGACCGTGATGCTAAATTGGTGGAAAAAGAAGAAATGCGTGCTTTCTTAGGGTTGTTACTAATGTCTGGTGTATTGAGGAGCGGTCATCTAAACTTTCGTGATTTATGGGCAAATGATGGCACAGGAGTTGAAATATTTCCCTTGACAATGTCCTATAATAGGTTTTTATTTTTGATGAGGTGTCTACGATTTGACAATATTACAACTCGGGAAGTGCGAAGAATGGGCGATAAGCTTGCTCCGATTAGGGAATTTATTGAAAAGCTTTGATAAGATGATATAACTGATAAGATAAGATAACTTTGAAAAGATGTATACCCCAAACGAGTATGTGACGATTGATGAGCAGCTAATTCCGTTTAGAGGTAGGTGCCCTTTTCGCCAGTATATACCAAAAAAACCGAAAAGATATGGAATAAAAGTTTTTGCATTGGTGGATTCTAAAACTTTTTATTTGCAAAAATTTGAAATATATGCAGGCGTTCAGCCAGAAGGGCCGTACAAAATGGGAAATAAACCGGATGAGGTAGTGAAACGGTTGGTAAGACCCATAAAAGGAAGTAATCGGAATGTTACCACTGATAATTGGTATACTAGCATCCCTCTTGCCGAATCTCTTTTATCAGAGTACAAATTAACAATTGTTGGCACTCTGCGAAAAAATAAAAAAGAAATACCACCCGAGTTTCTTCCCAAGCGAGATAGGATAGTTAGGAGCAGCATTTTTGGTTTCACCAAAGATATTACTTTGGTATCCTATGTTCCTGTTAGAAACAGAGCAGTGATTCTTATCTCAACAATGCATCACGATGCTAAAATAGACGAATCAACCCAAAGTCTTCTAAAGCCGGAAATCATAACATGGTACAATAAAACAAAAGGGGGTGTCGACACATGCGATCAGCTTTGTAGCAATTATAGCGTTGCTAGAAGAAAGTAAAGATAGCCATTAGCTGTTTTCTTCCACTTTTTGAACGTTTCTGCCACTAACGCATTCATAGTATATAATAGTAATGCTTCAAATAAAATTACAAGGCGAAATTTTTTAAAATTACTATCAAAAGAATTAATCAAAGAACACCAGATGATAAGGTCGAAAAATCAGTACATTCCAAAAAATCTCCGAAAACGCATTCGTAGAGAGCATGGACATGAAGTTGCAAGTACATCTGTGTCAAGAGAAACTTCGAAGGGAAGATGTAAATATTACCCAAGAACTAAGGACATTAAAGTCACCAATAAATGTATTGATTGTCATGTTTTTCTTTGCAAAGAGCATACGGTAATGAAATGTGCCGAATGTGACGATGAAAGTAAGGAGATTAGTTGAAAATAAATTGTTTTCTGTAAAAATACTTTGTTTTTTGTTATTTACCATAAACTATTTTTTTTTAAAGTTATAATTAAATCTCATTAACTCTTTCATTAACATTAAAATAAAAATAACCTGATATTTTATTGTTAAAAGTAAAAACTATGTCTGGGGTCCTAAAAGACCCCACGCGAGTACTTACGTAACTTTTTTTGACGCGAGTAACTAAGGGTTAATAGGTAAATAAGCAGGGGTTTGATTCTGCCTTCAATATGACCAATTGCAGTGCATTTGGCTGTAAGAACAGATTCGTCATTTTGACAACTTTTATTGCATTGAGCCCCAATTATGAATTAGAACAAACATTTGCACAAGCAGAAAATCTCTGAGTATCCTGATAAGCTATTATAATGTATGATAGAGTAGCTTTGTCTCATTGCGGTAAACAATTATTAAGGAATTTTTATGCCATACTTGGTATTGATCGATTAAAAACTAAGTCGGATTAATGCATTATAATATACATAAAATTAACATTATAATAATCAACTAACTAACCCGCAGAGCACCAGGGTGAACTTTTCTCCGGCTCCCCTGTAACTATATGTTTTTTTGGGGTTTTATTTTAATCTCATACGGGACTCAGGAGCTTGTCTATCCTATGACATGGAATCGGATAGTTTAAGCTTAACTATCATGTTCGATTTTTTTCTCAAAGTTCTCTTAATTCCTTTTATTATGGAAAATAAAACATGCCTGCAATGTAAACTTGTCGGATGCCGGTGTCGTCTGCTAGAGCGATATAGAAAACGAATCATCTGCCGACCTCCCGCAAACTCTATTAAAACCTCGTTGATTAATTCTAATGTCAATTTTATTCTAATGCATTAATCCTTCTTAGTTTTTAATTGATCATTACCAAGTATGGCATAAAATTCCTTAATAGTCGTTTACTGCAATGAAATAAAGCTATAGTACATTATAATAGCTTAACAGGGTAATTAGAGATTTTCCGCTTGTGCAAATGTTTGTTCTAATTCATAATTGGGCCTTAATGCAGTAAAAGTTGTCAAAATGACAAATACGAGAACTTGTATACCATGCAAGACCTGCAGGTGCAGCCGAGAGCACAATGAAATGTTCATTAAAACGCCGTGGATTAATACTGACGTTCGTTCTGCTTCATAGAGTTCAGACAATGAATGAAATAATAAAATTAAGGAAGATGCATAGATTCTAGTTTCGGAACATTTTGTGGTGGCAGCTGTTCTGATGCACAGCAATTGACCATGCTGCAGGCAGAAACAAGCCACTGCTTATTTACCTATAAAACCTTTAGAAATGCGAAAATAACAAAATTACTTCGTGCTACACATTGCTCAAAATACATTTTGTGTTTCAAAACGTACGTCTTACTCAATCAAACCTTGATAAATCTGTATCAAATCCGCAAAATCACGAAAAAACAATGTAATGGTATAGGGAGATACGAAAAGTGCAACCCAGCATGGCTAAATGCGCAATCTGCCCTTTTTTGTGGCTTCACTTTTGGGTGCTAGAGATAACAATGATAGTAATACTACCCTTGTAGGGCTGCCTGATTGAGGGTACATAATGAAGGTAAAATAACTGCAGGTTATGACAATAAAACAAATACTTTACTGCAAGAAAGAAAAGCGATGAGGAAGTTATACTTTTAAATATTGTGAGAAGAGGGAAAGTTTCCCCAGCTTCTGATGAATTTCTGAAATCTGATTTGTAATTGTAACTGATTACAAATTTGACAGATTAATTATAATTGAGCCCAATCACATTTTATCAGTACTTTTCCCAACACTGGTGTTTACACGTGCCAACACTTGACTTTGTTTTGGGTCTAAATTCTTTTCAAATACGCTCGTGCCTAAAAATTATTTCTCCAACACCTCCCGAACCAAATTACGAATGGGTCTCCAGGGGGGGACAGCTGCCCCCCCCTGGCGACGCCCTTGCTTACATGGCCACATTTTGAACTGAGCTGCTGTATTTGTCGTATTCCATCATATTTTTATAACTTCTTTTTTCCAGAATTTGCATTATTGCACTAAATATTGCGATTTCACTAATTCTAAATGGATGTCGAAGAGTCAGATGAAAATCCCACCTTGCCCTTCTGCGTTGTTGGGGAAAAACTTTCCTCTATTTTCCATCATGGTTCATTTTATTCCAATAAAATTGGGCTGCGATATGTGCACAACTTATCATTGCACGAAAAAGTGCTCATTTCTCTGCGATCAGAGGTTGAGATCACAGAGTACGATCAAATCTGTTTCCATCACAAAGCAATGTATTTAGAAAAGTATGAAATTAAGCAAAAGTCATGCTGCAACCCATTTAACAAAAAAAACATACAGCTACACATGAGCTGCAGAAAGTCAATCCAGCCTTGTCTAATGATTTGCAAAAATGGGCAAAAACAAATGTGAAGCCTGGTCAAAACATTTGTTCCAAGTGTAAAGCCAAATACAATTTTATGCTCCAAAACACTACTGACTCTTCGTCTTCGGAAAATTGCGATATGGATATTTCGGACAGGGTTAATCAAGATTTTACTGATATGGGATCTACTCCGTTAAGAATTCGGAGAGTGAGTAGTAGGGATAAAGCTGGCTACGTGAAACAAAAAATTGAACGCATGCAGAAAGTAGTAGCAGACAAAATAACCTTAGCCGCTGGAATACCAGCTGAAGTAATAGGACAAACTAGTCAGTGTGATGTTGAGGAATGCTCGTCATGCTGATCTAATAAAAATAATTCAAACATAAATTAAAATATCAGATAGATCGATGAAAGTTCAACAATTGTCATTGGCCCCAAAGAGTTGGTCGATAGCACTTACAGCGAAAACATTTGGGGTATCAGAACGGTGAAAGCAGCACGGATGGTTTTGCACGGCTATTGGGTGTGACCCCTACGGCGATGGGGTTACTGGTTAAAATGCCTGAACTGGTAGTGACGATGTCACTACCAGTACCAGTCATGGACCAACGCAATATACTAAATATGTCTACATAAAATAACCAGGACGATAAACAACAGAAGGCATGTGGTGCCACCATAGCAACGTTTTCTACTTTGTAAATTTTTTTAGGGCTGTAAGTGCTCGCGATGAAAAACCAAGTGTACTTTTTTAAGAGGTTTAAAACATGCTCTTTCAAATGAAAATAATTTACAAGAGTATCAAAAATGTCTTTCTTTTCTAAGAGCGGGCAGAAAATAAACCTATTTTTGTCGTTTTTACAAATGTCATCCTCATAGTTGTCCCTATTTCTAGGGCCTTATATGCTCGAGATGAAAAACTAGATATTCTTTTTTAGAGGGTTGAAATCATTCTCTATTTAATAAAAATGTTTCAAAAGAACTTCCAGAGGGTCTTTTTTTGTAAAAGCAGGGTAAAAATAGCCTATTTTTGGATTTTTTACAAAAACTGTCAAATGTTGACTCAAATTATAAAATAATGGAAAGTACTAGGATAATGAAATTTTATATTTATAAACTGTGTATTGATATTTTATCATGCGCAAAGTTTCACGTTGATTATATCTTTTCTTCTTGAAATATAAAAAGCCCAAGTTTGAATTTTTTTTCGATCTGCAATTTTTTTGGCCAGATTTGCACAGAATTTTCTGTAAGGAGGTCGCTCTTACAGTTATTTTTATTACTTTTTTTAATAGAGCGTAAAAAGTTATTCAAGATAGCCAAAGTTTATTTACTTCATAACACAATTCTCTGAGATACAATGCCTCAAAGTTACTGAAAACTCTTAGTCATATTGAAGAAGGCAGTACACGGGGTCAAATAAACAGCTATATCTCAGCAAGTATACTGTTGTAACGTGGAGGTGCAAATAATAACCCATGTATTATCAATGCCAGTATAATTTATGGACTGGATTTAGTAACAGTACATTACAATTCAAGACAAGAACACATGTAATAATTGAGCCACCATGACTAGACAAGAGAACAATTGAAGTTGCGTATGCAACTCGCATAAATCGATATAACAGAGCGATACAACACCCCCACACCAAGTTAAATACATACAAAAGCAAAATTACAAATATTTCAAATACATTTCAAAGACATTACAATTTAAATGTTTCCACATATTACAAATTCAAACGGTCAGGAGGTTTAATTACTCTTTTTGGTCTACTCATTTTTAGACCTTCGCTTTCTTCACAATTTGGGGTTTCTGTTTTTGGTCTACTCATTTTTAGACCTTCACTTTCTTCACAATTTGGGGTTTCAGTTACATTATCATTTCCACAACCAATAGGTTCATTTAAAAACTCATTATTTTCACAATTATTAGATCTCATTACAATTTCATTATTTTCACTTTCATTCGTTTTCAACAAAGTTTCATAATCAATAGGTATAATATTCCTATCTACCTTATAATTAACTGGAATTTCACAACTTTCATTTTTGTCATCAATTTCAGTTACATGATCTTGTTCCAAATTCAAATCACAAGCTTTAATCATTTGATCTGCATGCCTACGCCATATTAACCCTTCATTAAGAATCTTAACAATATAATTTCTGCAACCTAACACTTCCTCAACCTTGCCTTTCTGCCACACTCTCTTATTTGGATTCCTGTAATCTCTGGTATAAACTATTTCTCCAACATCAAAATATACCTCCCTACCACTAGGTTTATAATTAGTTTTGCAATCGATTGTAGTTTCTTTCAAACAATCAAATCGGTTCCTAACATTTCTGTTGAACATTCTGTAAGAAGGACTCTCATTTGTAATCCAATGTGGAGTATTTCTATAACTGAACAAAAATCTACTAATCAAAGTATTAATTGAACAACCCTGGTTTTTCTCATCCATTAACAACTTTTTCAAAGAATATTTTAAAGTTTTGACCGCATTCTCAGCAGCACCATTAGTTGCTGGATGAAATGGAGCAGAAGTAACATGTTTAATCTTATTTAAAGTACAAAATTTTTCAAATTCTTGTGATACAAACTGCCTACCATTATCACTTACCAACATTTTAGGAATTCCAAATCTAGCAAATATTTCACTCAATTTTCAGCACACAATCGAACATCAAAATTTGGTTTAAGCACAGGAACTAATGGTGTACCCCATTCAGTATTATCCACCTTGGTAATACACCCTTCAGCCTCTAACCTGTCAAGTTCCTTCTCAACTTTAGCTTTAAATGAAATCGGTACTTGCCTTGGTTTGTAAAATATTGGTTTCACATTATCTTTCAAGGTTAAATTGATCTGTCTCAACTTATAATGACCTAATTCTTTTTTAAATAATTCATCAAATTCTTTAATTAACTTATCTTTTTCTTCATCAATATTCATACTACAAATTTCAAAAACATTAACTTTGAATAAACGGATCAAATCTCTTCCAAATAATGGCCTAACACCTTGTTTTACGACAGTGAAATGACCCTCTTTTTCTTCACCCTTATATTTAATTAAACTTACAAACTTTCCAACTGGAATAATATAAGTACCAACATACGTTTTCAGTTTCACATTAGTTTGAAAAAGTTCAAACTTCGCAAATAAAGCATGATAAATATTTTCTGGAATAATAGATATACCTGAACCTGTGTCAATTTCCATTTCAATTTTTATACCACCTATTTCAACATTTATCATGAGTGGTTTGACATTTCCATCACTTATAGTAAACAATTCAATGGTATTATCACTTGTTGATGACTGGCCTGATTCAACAAAATTTGTAGACTTGTTATCTACCACTTTGCAAACTTTGGCCAAATGGCCTACCTTACCGCACTTTTAACATTTGTACGTTTTATATTTGCACTTCATAAAATCATGATTAGCTTCACCACAAGCAAAACATCGTTTTAATGATATTGATCTTTTTGAATTTGTACCAGTATTACTCTTGAATTGTTTCACTTCATCTTTTACAACAGACCTTACTTGAAATGTGGGCTTACCTCTTGATAACTTGTCAACAAAATGTTCGGATTTTTCCCTCAAACTTCCTTCCCTTTTTGTTGCAATTTCGAGAATTTGTTGTAAAGTTTTAGACTCATCTTCCTCGCAAATCCTGTCCAAAATTGCACCAGGTAGCAGTCCAGAAATGAATTTGTCCTTCAAAACGTTGTTCAGTTCATTGCCAAATTTGCAGTTCATTGCCAGTTGTTTTAATCGTACAAACCACTTTCCGATCGATTCCGATGCATGTTGTTTCAAATTGTAAAATTCGATCCTCTTCCGATAGACAGAAACAAATGGAGAAAACTGTGTTTTCAAAATGGAGCATAACTCACTGACGTCTTCAAAGAAAGGTGCTACTGGATCACATAAGTTCCTAATAGTTCGAAAAGCTTCTTCACCGATGACCGTTAGTAACACAGCTACTTTCCTGTTTTCATCAATACCGTTCGCCAAAAAATACATTTCCAGTCTTTCGTAGTAAATGTTCCAGTCACTTTTAATATCAAATTCAGGCATAGTTCCAATATTACTGAAAAAATTCACCTGACTTGGACCCGCCGTGGATTCAGCCATGATGAAAAGATTTTTTTAACTAGAATCCAACCTAGGCTCTCACCATCCTTGTTTTTCCTCGTCGCCAATTGTTGTAACGTGGAGGTGCAAATAATAACCCATGTATTATCAATGTCAGTATAATTTATGGACTGGATTTAGTAACAGTACATTACAATTCAAGACAAGAACACATGTAATAATTGAGCCACCATGACTAGACAAGAGAACAATTGAAGTTGCGTATGCAACTCGCATAAATCGATATAACAGAGCGATACAACATATACCATCGGTGAAAGTAAAACTTTACAAATGTTCATAAGAGATAAGTATAAATGTCCGTACAAAATTTCATTGAAATCCGTGATAGTCGAGCGGGGCACTTCTCTGAAATCAGACCACTTGGCATGGAATGACCCTTTTTTAACCCGCCTTCCTAGGTAAAGTAGACTTTTGCTAAATATAGTATAAGTATGATACTGAATTATATCTCAACTTATGGTAATGTTACAGTTTACTTAGGGATATTTTTATTTTTCAGTTAAAAAAAGTTCACATTTTTCTGGAGATGCAGCATTAATGTCAATGTTTAATAACGAAAGTACCAATTTTCCTCAAGAGATGGCATTAGTGGCGAAGTTTATAAACCAAAGTTCCAATTTCCCTCAAGAGATGGCATTAGTGTAGAAGTTTATGAACAAAAGTTCCTATTTTCCTCAAGAGATGGCATTAGTGTCGAAGTTTATAAACAAAAGTTCAAATTTTTCTCAAGAGATGGCATTAGTGTCGAAGTGTATTATATAGTACATTAAGACCCGGTATTATAATGTATAGTTAAATCCGATAAATAGTTAACATGAAGGTTAAGCTTAACTATCGGTTAGCGAGATGGCCGGTATTATAAAACTTTTTCGACTCATGGTTAGTTAGCAGTAGCAGTATTGTTAAAAGCGCATAGAGAACATTTCGATTGACGAAGGTCTTGGAGACCACAAAGGCGTTTTTGCAGATATCGAGATAAACCTTAGCAAGTATAAGAAACCCAAACGCAAAATTTATCTCTATTCCAAAGCCAAATTCGAGGAATTTAACGTAAAACTAACTACCGATTTTAATTCATTTAAGTCGCGCGTAAGCAACAACAACACTGAGGATACATGGAAATCATTCGTGGAGATAATGCATAAATATATAGATTTGTATATACCTTCGAAATACTCTAAAAATGATTGCGAGCCCAGATGGTACGATAAAGAGGTTAGAAGGGCTCTCCGCAAACAAAGAGATTTGCACGGAAAAGTAAAGGCTTTTAAGGGAATAGATCAGCTTGTTCCAAATCCACAACGATCACTATTACTAGAAAAGCACAAGAAAGCAAAATGCGACACCAAGCGAGCCATGCGTAACGCCCACAGCAACTTTAAAAAGAAAATACTTGGGGAATGTTTAGAGGAAGACCCTAAAGCTTTCTGGTCCTACGTTAGAGAGGTACAGGGAAAGATACAAACAGTGAGCTCGATAAGGGATATCGAAGGTAACATTACTTGCGATTCGAAGAGGAAAGCGAATATTCTAAACGAATTTTACCAAAGCGTATTCACATCAGATTGTAACATAGAGATCCTCCCTAAGGTTAATATACTGGATTCCATGCCAAATATAACTTTTACGACAGACGGTATAGTTAAAATATTACGCAAAATTAAGCCAAATAAGTCGCCAGGGCCAGAAGGCATCCCAGCAAGAGTGCTTAAAGAACTGGCAGAAAGCGTCGCCCCTTATCTCAAAATTATATTTTGTAAATCGATAAATGAAGGTAGGGTCCCATCCGATTGGAAATTAGCTAATATTACTCCTGTTTACAAAAGCGGATTAAAGGAGGACCCAGGAAATTATAGACCTATATCATTAACTTCGCTGTCCGGAAAGGTAATGGAACATATCGTCGTAAGCTCACTCATGAGTTTTTTAGATAGAAATGAATTCCTCGACGCAAACCAGCATGGTTTTCGTAAGTCCCGATCATGTGAAACCCAACTTGCTCTATTTGTACACGATATCTTAAAGTCCGCCGAAAGTAAAAAGCAAGTGGACGCTATTTTCCTAGATTTCAAAAAAGCATTCGATAGAGTCCCCCACTACAAACTAATTTACAAACTAAAACTAGCGGGCATTAACAAGGAAGTAGTCGACTGGGTTAAGGATTTTCTCTACGAGAGGGAACAACAAGTTGTACTGGATGGCGTTAGCTCAAATAGAGTCAAAGTTACCTCTGGCGTACCTCAAGGCAGTGTAATTGGACCTCTTCTTTTCCTTATTTATATCAATGACTTGAGTGACGAGATAGTTAGTAATGTGAGGATATTTGCGGATGACTCGGTTATATATAGGGAAATAACAAACGAGGAAGACCGGACATCTCTCTCAAACGATTTAGTCCTCATCCAAAGGTGGTGCGAAAAATGGGAATTAGATATTAACGTAAGTAAATGCTCCGTAGTTAATTTCTTCGAAAAGAAAAAAATGCGTCCAAATCACCCATACAAAATTAATGGAATTAGTATCAAAGTAGTAGATTCAGTTAAATATCTCGGGATCAACATTACTAATAACTTAAATTGGAGCACGCATATTCGAAAAATCTGCGGAAAAGCAAGTAAATGGCTTGGCTTTGTAAAGCGTATTGTCGGTAAATGCGACGAAAAGGTGAGAGAGCGATGTTATTTTACCTTGGTCAGACCCCTTCTGGAATATGCGGCAAGTATATGGGATCCGGCGGATGAAACGTGTACTCGCGAACTCGAGAAAGTGCAGCGTAAAGCGGTTCGTTTTGTTAAGAAATGCTACGATAAAAAAGCAAGCGTTACAAAAATGCTCTCAGACGTAGGTTGGGAATCCTTGAAAGAAAGGAGATTGGAAGCTAGGCTGCGATTGCTTAATAAATTCAGGGAAACTACATTTTCCAAAGATACAATCGGTATCATGCAACCCCCCTGCTACGTCGGTCGATCCGATAATGACCGTAAGTTAAGAGAAATAGATGCTAGGACGAATCGTTTCAGAGATTCATTCTTTCCGCGAACAATACGTGACAATAATCGAATAAGGAAGTAATTTAGATTCAACTGGTGTTTACACCCCCTGCCACACGCCGAAAGGCGGCTTGTAGGGTATTAATGTAGATGTAGATGTAGAAGTGCTTTGACAGCTTAGGTCATTTCGCACATTGGCTCCCACCGGGAATCGAACCCGGGACCGCTTTCACAAAAGGCAAATGCACTGTCCACATGACTATCCAGGAGCCCTAATGGTTACCCATACAAAAAAATCTGTACTGTGGCTGTACTAAATGTGCACTGTAACTGGACTAAACTCGATGTTTAGCACAGTCACAGTGCAATTTTCTGTGCTAGACTGTACTATGGCAGCTGGACTTGGAGGAGAACTGTACTGCAACAGTGCTGAATCACTGTGCTGGAACTGTACTAGAGCTCAAACTGCACTGTGACAGGGCTGGGTAACATGACTGGAACTGTACTGTGGCTCAAACTGCACTGTGACAGGGCTGGGTAACATGACTGGAACTGTACTGTGGCTCAAACTGCACTGTGGCAGGGCTGGGTAACATGACTGGAACTGTACTGTGCCTCAAACTGCACTGTGACAGGGCTGGGTAACATGACTGGAACTGTACTGTGGCTCAAACTGCACTGTGACAGGGCTGGGTAACATGACTGGAACTGCCCTAGTAGCAAGTAATATCTATACAATATCCATAAAGGTTTACCAATATCCAAAAAGCATTATGTCCACATTTAATATTGTATAGATATTACATGGATATTAACCCAGTAACCACAGAAAGTTGCAATAATGTTGAAGGGTGAAAAACCATAGGAAAATATACTTTCTAAACGCGTTTCGTGGTCGTCTGAAGAGATTGAACACCTTTCTACGGAAAGTGTTTTTTGAAACACTAAGCCAGTTTCTGGACTTAATATTTCAATAATCGATTCCGGAATGGCGAGTTAGAAAATACCAAAGGAAATGTGTTTCTAAGCACGTTTGAGATCATCTAACATTCCAATTATTTGATTTGTTCCCTTACAAAGGTAGCAATGCTGCCAATTATAATGGGTCCGATTCCATTATATTAGGCCATATTATTTTAAATATGATAATAATATTAGTCAAATTATCTATGTCTTCTGGAATGAATATTGAATATGTTCACTAAACTCCATCCGGCGTAAGAAGCCTTCATGCGGAATTTAATTTCGAATTTTAAATTCTAAAAATAAATTATAAAATTGTTTATATTTGCAAATTGATATTGAAATCGTGTAGCGGAGGCGGATATCCCATCGGAATGCTTTCCGGGCTTTCTATTCCAAACGGAGATTCTTTCCACTGCTCAAAATTCGAGTTCAAATTTCGCGGGGAGACATGCGTGGGGGGTGCGCAGTGCGCAGCCATTTTCACGATCGAATATACAAAGAGATTCAACGGTTCAACGTGCGTATGGTGTAGATCGGTGCGGTTCAGTGTGGATATGAGTTTTTTTACGTGGCTGGACTTCTCCATTCTTCGGCATCGTGCCTCTGAGATCGCAATTTTGGTGAGTAAAACTCGTAAACGTACTTATATATAAACGTAATTTATATGTATCAACTATAGTTACTCTGCATAGAAGAATTGGCATTCTGTTTCCCATTGTCACAGCACTTCATTTGTTCTTCACAATGAGTTATACCATCGATATTATTTAAATTACTTCATTCTAGCTTGTCTTATTCCTAGCATAAAGACTAATTAAATGGTAATTTTTATGTAGATGCTGTCAATAGCATGTAATCGGATTTGTTCTCTTCTTATAGATGCTGTTCGGCATTCCAAGTGGGAAGGTATCTCTTCAAAAGACTTGGAAAATTATGTGAAGGATTTGTTACGCCATACCAAATTTAGGCATCATAAGAAAATTAACAAATAAAATTAAATATTAATTCATTTTACTTTGCTACTATTCAATAAATAGTATGTTTACATAGAAATTGCAGTATTCATTTTCCTGTCCTTCAAAAACTTTTCAATTTCAGTTAATAAAAATGATGTAGGTATAGTTAATCTAACAATACTTTTGCCAATAAGAGTTATTCCAGTTATTAAGAGTAATTCTAGGCTGCTAATTATTGATTCAAGGAAAGAGCATTATAGTAAAAATTGTGCTGTGGCTGCACTGTGACTGCGCCGTGCCAACTGTACTGTGATTGTGCTGTGCCAACTGTACTGTGATTGTGCTGTGCCAACTCCACTGTGACTGTGCTATGGCAACTGCACTGTGACTCTGCTATAACTGCACTGTGGTGTTTCAATTTAAGTGCAGTCTAAGTACAGTCACAGTACAGTCCCTTAGCACAGTTACAGTGCAGCTTTAGTACAGTCGCAGCACAGATTTTTTTGTATGGGTAGTTATTTATCACTTTAACTAAGAGTTGCGTTGCCCGAAAATAATTTTCATACCCGTTGCTGCGAGTTTTGTTTGAACATAAACGAATCGTAATGCGAATATCCGACTATTCCGCTTTCTTTTTCCATTCATACGGGAACCTATTTACTAAGTTATCTCCTATTACTCTTATTTACCTTAACTTAATCTAAGGAATAAAGAATGGATGCTAAAAGAAATAAAACCTTCACAGAGGAAGAGCAGATCTTGCTACTAAATTTAGTTGAGGAGAATAGAAATGTAGTAGAGAATAAAATAAGTAACTCAACTTCATGGAAGCAGAAGGTAAGTTACGTGTTTTCGTCATGTCTGCTATCTAATACGAAATTCTACATGAGAGAACTAAATAAATGCAGGAGGCAGCATAGATTCGTGATAAATTCGACGCACAGACGGGAAGCACAAGGCCGTGGAGAAAGCTAAAATCGAAGTACGACACGCTATTAAGAAAGATACGAAAAAGGATATGGCTAGGGAGAAACAAAGTTTGAGGCAGACCGGCGGAGGTCCATCCAACATTAAACGTAACCCGGTGTACGAAAAGTGTAGGAGTTTAATTGGTTTAAACGGAAAGGGCTTGGAAAATGTAGTGGATAGCGATTCACAAATTATGTGTAGGGATCTACCTTGTACTATTGAAGTGATGTTTTTTAACAGAATTAATTCTATTTTCACTATATTGTGTACTATACACCGATTTACTTGAAATTTACCGATTTTCCTTCAGGTTCAAGAGATGAGCTATCACATAATTCTCAAGCCATGATGGTAAATACTTATCTTGTTTTTTTTATTGTAACACTGACTGTGCTTCTAATAATTAATGGGAAATTTCGAATTAACAAAAATACATTTTTAATTTCATATAATTATTTCCTTATTTATTCATAAATGCTATCATGATCATTGAAATATTTAGTACTGAAGTGTAAAGCCTTCTTGTGCTTTAAAGTAGACCTCTATCAAAATATTTCCTTTCTTTGAAGTTTCACAAAATTGATAATACTTTCTTGACAGGTATCAGATGACTCAAACTCGGATTCTGCTTCGTATGGTAAAACATTAATTATTACTGTCCATAATCAAATAAAAGAGAAATTTTATTAAAACGAATATATTGCCAGTTAAGGTCCTAAAGACAACTCGTTGATGTAGTCACTGATGATTTCTTCTCAATGCATGTGGAATTGGTATGCCTTGCTTATGTTTACAAGGTTGGATTATGTTGATGTCCAGTTTGGTATGAAAGATATTCTGTAAATAAATTTGTAAGAAATAGGTCGATGCAATAGTCATGTCAGTCCTTATATTCTCAGAAGCATAAGCATATCAAGCAAAATGTCATTATTGTAACAATATGTGCCAAGCATCATTTCATGGTTGTTACATCTTTTCCACTTTACTTCTTGGTTAGTTTTGAAAGTTTTGACCAAGAAATATAGATACCTAATGCATTATAATCTTTAATACTTGGAGTATTGAATTTTTATAGATTACAATTGTAATTCTGACATTATCCCCATAAAATTTTCTGAAAAGGATTTTATTCATGAGTGCTTGCATTTCCAGACTGGAACTTATACTCTCCATCGTTTCCAGTAATAATGGAAACATCTCACCCAGAGAATGAAAACAATGGTACAGTAACTTCAACAGTCTTTAAAGTTATCATTCATGCAACTTAATGTAAGATAATTCTAGGAATGTCCTTTGATTGTATCTTAGTTAAGCATACCTGTAGCTTTCAGAATTTGTCACCTCTCTGACAAACTTGAGCTTTATATTAATCTCGATGTGTTAATGAGTACCAATAGCCTTTAAGTAGGATTCACTATTCTTGAAATATGAGAATTGATAAGTTGTTTAATTTCAGAGAATATAACTACAATTTCAAGTCAGGGTGTGGAAGTAGTGGAAAGCAAGTTTGAAGTATATATGTAAGATTTGATTATTAATTTCCTTGTATTGTTCCATTCTCGATGATATATCATGATTCATTTAACAGTTGATATAATTGGAGACAAAAACAAAGAATCTGCTAAGCATAAGATCCCAGGCAATGGAACAACAGGCGGTATGCAATACTTATAAATTTGGCTTTAAGCGTATGCCTTTTTTAGAAAATAATAAGTATTCTTTTCATAGAATCCAAGATCCAGAAGAATTTCAGTAAAACAAATCCAAAGGAAAGTTTAATCTCATTAACAGAAGCAAAGTTAGAATTAATCAATCTACAGAAAGAAATTTTAAAGAAAGAATATGAGGAGAAGCAAAGAAGAGAAGAGGAATTACATGCTATTAAGATTAGAATAGCCAATGCAGAAGAAAAAAAACTGTTACTAGAAATTATATTGAAAGAAAAAGAAATAAATACATTTATTTAGATGAATTTCAGTATTTACTTTGAATCACCATAAGTTAACCAATAATTTTTTAAAATGTATAAATACAGACTAACATTAAACCTTTGTGGTGTTTCACTTCAATTATAGTACTGAAATAAAATTAACTAATGAAATTAAAATGTACAATTAAGACAAACTAACAATTATGCTAAGTTGTTACAACTGATTACACAAGCATTGAAATTTATAAGGCTCAAAATTTTTCAATACATCCATTCTGTCTCTAATCATGAAATTTTTGTAGTATCAGGTCACGGAAATATTTAATGAATGGATCTTTCCCAGCACCAATATCCTCCTCAAATTCACTTTGGTCTCCTACCACTTCTTCAACCTCCACTGGTTCTGATATATCATGCGGTGGTTCCTTGTTTTTTGCAATAACTGCCACATTGTGCAGCACTGCACATGCCACTACAACTTCCATTGCGGTTTCCAAACAAATTTTCATACCATTTGAGAGGATCGGGAAGCGTCGCTTCCATACTCCAAACATTCTTTCTATTATGTTTCTAGTTTTTGTGTGACTATCATTATAATATTTTTGATACTGATCTATGGGTTTCCTAATTGGTGTCATCAGAAAATTTGTCTGTTTACAGCCCGAATCTCCCAGCAATACCCCGTTTCCGAAGTGTTTATTTTCTAACTTATTCTTCAGTGAAGAATTGTTAAAAATTGTTTGGTCATGGGTTGACCCTGGCCATCTAGTTACTATATCTGCAATCTTCATTTTTGCATCGCAGACAACTTGAATATTTAGGGAGAAGTAACCCTTTCTATTTCTGAAGCTTTCAGGCTCTTCACCTCCTGTAACATCATTTATGATCAATTTCAATCTATCAGTGAAGGACAAATATTAAAACTATGAATTTAAATTTTAATTATGAAGTATTTGTCAAACAAGTATAGTTATATTTATTATATCCCTTCTTAATTTGAGAAGAAATCTTTCTTATAAGAGACATGTGATGTACTTAACCATGAAACTGATCTTCATTATTTTTTAATATCCGTATATCTTAATTATTTTACAAAGATATGGATGATAGAAGCAGTAATAAAAGATATTATCAATTTAATTTACTAATTACAGCAACATTGCTTGAGATTTTAAGAACACTTTATACCTGGTGATATGATTTTTATGTGTGTGCAATCTAAGCAGCCAAAGACCCTTGGGAATGAGGCCATGCTGTGAAATTTTTGCATGTAAAGTCCAATCTCTCGTTTGCTTGTTGGTAGATTTATATATGTCATTGATTGTTCAGCAATGGCTCTAGTCACCTTCTTAACTGTTCGGCTAGCAGTTGATTTATGGACACCAGTGAAGTCTGCTGAAGCGATTAGCATCGAACCAGTGGCATAAAATCTTAATGTCAGTAGAAACTGTTCCATTGCTGACATCGCCTTATTTCTTAAAATAGGAAGTGTAATGATCAAGCAGTTTTTTCATACATCAGATACTTTGGATTAACTTTGCAATACCTTGTTGTTCGATGCTCTATTTTCATCGCAATTTTTTCTAAAAACTTAACCACTGTTTCTTTATTTAGTCTAAACCTTATAAAAAACTCTTCTTCACTCAATGTGTTGAAATAATCCGGTCGAATCTTAAATATTCTAGGATTTCTTGTTCTCAGCAGTACTCGAAATAAAAATTCATCGTCGTCATCCTCAATATCTTGAAACGTTTTCAATACTTCCATTTCTTGTCTATTATGTGAGGTAATAATAAATATCGTTATTAGAGAAGTATTTAGCAGCATTATTTAATATTATTTACCTGTGATAAGCATCCCTTTTTAAAGGGACTCGTTTCTGAGGTAGGAAATTATGCTGGCTGTTTTTGTTTTATATCACTCTGCTTTAAATCTTTCTAATATTTTATTTGTTAGATATCTTTCCCCATTTTCAATACTTTTTATCAAAAAATAAGTATAAAAAGTAACTTGCTTCAAGGAGTACGTCTAACATTATGCACCTTCGTGGGTGATACTTTTATCGAAGCCTTCAAAGCAATAGTTGAGACCACACACGTTGACAGGCAGGCCTACTATTAATTCAGATAATTGTATAATAGTTTCCTCAGTTCCTTTATTTTACCTTCACACGAATTTCAATGTTCTTTTAAGTTACACGACATTTGCTTTTTCTGGCCAGTAGTTTCCACGTCAGAAAATGAATAGCTTGTTAAATCATGACTATTATCTTGATATCTTAAATGCTCAAAATCATCCCAATATTAATATTATATTTATTACATATATAATAACTGGTAAATTTGCAGTTTGGCACCGTCAGCCATTATTTTTTTTTACCCAAACTGCAAATTTACCTAATAACTTATTGTACACATCTGCGGAACCAACATAGTTCTACGCGTAATGAATGTGACAGAAAAAACGACCTTAAAATATTACATATACATTTAATAGGAGTCATACCAACTTAATTAGAATATCCGAACAAATATTTTCCAGAAATTGTGGAGTATAAACTTAATTTTCATCAACAAACCAACTGAGTTGATAAGTTAGCAGTAAAGCTTGTCCGCCATTACTTGTTTGCGTTGCGTGATATGTGTTGCACTATCAATCAGTTAAGGACTTGATCACAACCCAATCTGTTTGATAAGATAACAAATACTTTAACAAACAGATGAGGCTTAACCATCGATTATAATACTCAATTTTTGAGTTAACCTGGATGTTAAAGTTATCCTATAGATAACTACACATTATAATACCAGGCCTTAATGTATCGAATGTCAATTCAATTATGGCTATCGATCTCGGTATGGACAATACATGGAGATCGTGACAATTTGACTTTATTTGAGATTTGACAAAGAGAAAAGAAATATAAAGATTCCTTAGATAGAAAGAGGAGATATAATAATTATAATTTATTAATAATCGCTTCTTGTCTGGCAATGGCGTATGACCTAGTGGGAGCATCAGAGACGATAACAGGAATTAGGGATAGATAAACTTCGCCACTAATGCTATCTCTTGAGGAAAATTGGAACTTTGGTTTATAAACTTCGCCACTAATGCCATCTCTTGAGGGAAATTGGAACTTTGGTTTATAAACTTTGCCACTAATGCCATCTCTTGAGGGAAATTGGAACTTTTGTTTCTAAACTTCGACACTAATGCCATCTCTTGAGGGAAATTCGAACTTTGGTTAATTAACTTCGCCACTAATGCCATCTCTTGAGGAAAATTGGAACTTTTGTTTATAAACTTCGCCACTAATGCCATCTCTTGAGGAAAATTGGAACTTTTGTTTTTGAATAAATCACCACATTGGTGCACCCATCCTTATTTGAACATCTTAGGTATGACTTCATCCGTCGCTTTTAAAATTACCTCCTCTTCTTAAAAACAAAAAATCATTTATATCCGATGAAATTTTCTGGTAGGCTCACATTTAAGCCTGATTTCGTTATTTATGTATTAGCCAAGTATTCAATTGAATGCGTCACATACTGGAGAGTACAAATTCGGCTGCATTAAAATATTCTGTAGACTCTTGATTATAGTTGATATTATAATTAAATTTGCAGAAATCAAGTTATATACCAAGGTGGAAAAAATGAAGACGTCAACTTACAATTATTTAGACTAAGTGATAGGTGGTTTAACCAGCAGAGAGATGATACAAAACCCAGTCTTACGCACTGAGTCTTCAAAGGAAACAAAAATTTTCCACGAATTGAAATTTTGAATGGGCATTGCATAACCAGATATGAGATTCGTGGGATTCTATCACAAGAGAAAAAATGGGCTGCATCGAAAAGGAAGCTGAAGAATTTAAGTCACAGTTTTAAAAGTTTCTCAAATTTATTTCAAGTCATCAAGTCACAGTTACGATAAATATGTGCGTAACTTACGCGCACAATACCTTTCAGCTGACTGATTTGCTTCCAAAATGGTAAAATGGTATGGGCTATGCTTTTATATGTACACAATGATGATTCTGACAACATGATTAATGTACATTACATTATACTTTAATGCCATTCAAAATGTTTTATCATTATGAATATGGTCATTTCCAGGTACTGAATATTGACTTCTTAAGATTTTCATTGAACAACAACTTTCACAGTAAAAACTTCTTCTTTCGTATTACTTATTAATTCCGAAAATCATGTGTCTCCTACTCCTCCTCCTACTTTACCTCCCCTCCCACATTTCGCACCCGAGACAATTGATGGAAGAGAAGCGTATTCCATTAATTTTTATTTTTTGCTCAATAGTGTTTAATAGGTTCAATATTTTATATTAAATTCATATCCTGAGCTATTACGTTTTTATTGTACCTCTACCAAGGCTAAACAACGTTAAGTGAAAGGATACGTGTGGCGTAACTGTTGTCTCGCTATCCTGAGGTCATTTACATCTGGCAAGAGGAGCGGGAAGACACGTAGATTCAGAATGAATAACTGTACCTGTAAAATACGCTGAAAGAGACAAAAATGGATACAGAAGTACGTAACAGGAAAAATGCGAAAGAAATTAAAACAAAGAAAAACAAAGCAAGTAAGCAGATAAGTGAAGTTTCTGACAGTAAAAACGACGATACTCATGAAAAAGAATTGGATGAATTGAAGCCAGTTGAAGAGAAGGTATTTTACGTTTGCTAATTTACTGTGATGTGTGAATTCCTATTTCTGTTAATAATACTCTTATTATTTCATAATAGGAAACACGAGATAATGAAGACGAATTTGTTCATACATCAAAGAGATTTAGTATTAACGTAGAAGTGGATTTTCTGTCTTTGGCATTGTTTACGGCAGCTTTAATTACTCGTATGTACCGACTTGAGGAACCCAAAAGTATCGTGTAAGTTTAATATCATCATCTTATTATTATGCGAAGATTTCATTTTAATTGCTTATTAATATAGTGGGTAATATGCTATGATGAACAATATTATTACTATTTGGTGAATTATATCTTGAATTCTATAATATTAGAATCGTTAAATTTTACCAATTTCTATTTCTATTTTATCAATTTCACAGTTTGTGTGAATCTAGAAATTTACCTTAGAATCTTCATATCTAATGACAGAATATTTCGGGAGAATGCTTTGTTATGGAAATTTATGTTTTCTCTAATTAATCGTTCAGATTCGACGAACTTCATTATGGGAAGTACATAAGCTTGTATATGAAAAGGACTTTCTTCTTCGATGCTCATCCTCCTCTTGGAAAGCAATTAATTGCTTTGATAGCGTATTTAGCTGGTTTCGATGGTAAGTTTAGTTTAATCTTACACAAAATAATCAAGCCTGTAAATTAAGGAGAGACCTTCGGATCCCCTTAGTGTTTCCATCTCATTATATTTGAAATGTAGTAAAGTTATGGTTCATTTTCTGACCCAATCTAAATAAAGTATGCATTTTTTATGAATTTTCTTGTGATTATTTTGGAATACCATTACAGTTAACTCTTGTCGTTCAAGTTTGATATATTTAGAAAGATTGCATGAAATGTGATGTAGCTTAATATCGTTTTTACACTTTTGTTATTTGAAAAGTTGAACGAGTAGCAAGTTTATTATATGTTTTTTAGTTTTATTTGTAAGTTTATGTCTTGGATATGTTTGAATGCACTAAGTAACACCGTTATATCAGAAACTAATATCCAGAACTGTCCTTTCTGATTGCTAATACTAAAACAAAAACCCTCCAGCTCTCCCCTTAAATCTCTCAACATAGGGTCCAGCGAGATCTTTTATTTTTTTCTCTCCAAAGTATTATATTACCTTACAGCTTACTGTATTTATCTGATAATCATTCTGTTGCAATTATTCTTTGTAAAGCACCTTCATGCAAAGAAAAAACAATTTAAGACAGTAACCTGGATTTAAATTTGAACTTACTTTTGCTATCATGAATTTACTTCATCTGATGCCTTTACTTCTACAGTCTAATTCGGTAGAAGTAAAGGCGTAGATGCTAAGTCATTTTGAACTGAGATGCAAGATTAAGATGTTGATTATAAGATGTTGCTAGCATAGAAAAAAGTCACTAAAAGATGAGAAAATTGCTAGATCTAATGGCATTCTGCAAAGGTCAAGATCCAGAAAAATACTAAAAAATGAAATGTCTGTGAAGAAAGTCTAACAATGTCCCTTTCTCAAAAGAACTTCATTAAATGTAACATTTTAGCTGGACTTTTTCTATTCAAAGTAAAATTTGTTTCTAATTAGATATATTGGTGTGGGTGTATGCATTGAACAAACATTAAGGATTTGAGTGTTGTATTGAAGATAGAACTAAAAAGGCTATTTGAGCTGTAGCTTGGTGGTCAAGAATTATCAATTATCAGTCAAGAATCTATTTTTATCCTTATTTTCTATGCATTTCAGTACTGTTTTATATAGAGGATTTCTCAAATTAACTTAGAAAATTTTGTTCTAAGGGTAAATTTCATCAATATTTTAGATTATTTGATGTTTAAATTGTTGAAATGGATAACCTGGTATCATGTGATTTTTACATGTGTTATACTTATTTTATGGTTGCTTTTAAACAGTATGGGAATTGCAACATAATCCTGGCTGGTTACTATTCATTTAATGTATTCTTTGCTTTACTGTCTTATGTTAATCATTTGTTTTCACAGGTCAGTTCAACTTCGATCGCATTGGCAGTTCGTATACAAGTTCAGTTCCTGTGTTTGCTCTCAGATTTGTGCCTGCCTTCTGTGGAAGTCTAATTGTGCCAACTGCTTATCATTTGCTTTTGGAACTAGGCTTTTCACAAAGTTGTGCTGTTCTTGCTGGATTTTTATTTCTTTTTGGTAAGTTCTACCTCATCAAAGCAGTAGTTGATGCTATTATTTTATTGTGGTTTTCTTGATAATATGGTTACTACACGCATATAGTAACAATTTATTTATAAGGTGTATTAAAAAATCAAATTTTCTTTTTCACATAATATCAAAACTACATATCAAAACCAGAAAACTATTAATTCATTTTCTACATGGATTACTTAATTTTTTAACATAATTCATTGTTTTCAACATGTAAATAGTAATATAATTCCATTCAGTTGGCTTCATTTTCTTTGGATACATTTCATTTGCTACACCTCATTGAATCCAATGCAAAACTTATTCTTTAAACTCCTGTTTTGCTCTTTTTCTTCTTCTACATGTAGATAATGCGCTGCTGACTCAGTCGAGGTTTATCCTAATGGAATCGATGTTGCTCTTCTTGGCTCTCTTTGGAATGTTATGCCTACTCAAATTTAGAAAGTTGAAGTCCCAATCATTCTCTCTGAGATGGTGGCTTTGGTTGACTTTAGCAACAGTTTCTCTTACTGGAGCATTGTGGTAAGTTTGTCTAATTTTACTATAATTTTTAAGCATATGTCTTACTTGGAGGCATGATTTTTTCCTAGTAGTTTGGTTTAAAGTGGGGATTTTTTAACAATGATGCCAGTATCTCAGGATAATTAATTTAAACTTTAAATTTGATTGTGAAATCTTAAGATAATTACTTTTGGTCCTTTCCACAGTCAATTAGAGTTGCTAATAGGGTAGATTCTTCTTCTTCAGTAGAACCGTCCGAAATCGGATATCAACTGCATCTCCAACCCACTCTGTCTTGGTCATCTTTCTTCATCTGTGCATAGCTTCTTCCTCCCTTCATGTCAGACACCATACTAGTCCTTCTTCTTCCTCTTTTACTTCTAATCTCTCTTCAACAATATTTTACTGCAAACAGTCCCTTTCTTTTTTCTTTTTGTGATGCTTTTCGTTAAACATCTTTCTTCCCTGATCTTTGTAAACACCTCATTTCTCACTCTGTCACTCCATTTGATTTTTCCATTCTTCTCCATTATCATACTTCAAAGCTTTGCCGGTATCTCTCTTTGTTTTTTACAGCCCAAGTCTCGGCTTGTTTTAAAACGACACTCCTTACAAAGCATTCTGCAAATCTTTTCCTTAGTTCTAGCAGTAATTTCCTTGTAGTAAGCAGACCTTCAACCCTCCCAAATGCTGCTTTTCCATTGTAAATCCTTGTTCTTATTTCTTTTGTGCAACTTCCGTTTGAGGTGATTATACTTTCAAGTACCTAAAGGATGTCCCTTGCTCCAACTTCCTTTCTTCTATTAGAACATTAACTTCTCTGGGCTCTTTGCTCATTTTCATAAATTTTGTTTCGGCTACATATACTTTCATTCAATATTCTTGGCCTAATTATACTATTCTTTCCATCATCACTCGTAGCTCCTCCGCTGTCTCTGCTGTAATTGCCTGATCATCGGCATATTTAATTGAGCGAATATTTTCTCCACCAATTCTCATGCCTATTGTCTGTTCCAATCCTTCTTCTGTGAGTTTCTCTGTAAATAAAAAACATTGGTGACATGTAACAACCCTGCCTTACACCTCTTCCAATGTTCCCTTCCTCTGTATCCTAGCCTTCCACTCTTATTATCTCTTTTTGTCCCCTATACCACTCTTTTATTAATGTCCTCTATCTTTCCAATCAGTTCAGATGTTCTTTAATATCAATTAGAGTTTTTGCTGAATGACTTTATTGAATACTTTTTCCCAGTCAATAAATCGTATTTAAGGGGCTATATATCTCAGCCGCTACCTCCATGGAACCAATTCCTCACACTCAACTGCACTCAATCTTGTAAATTCAGAAAGGAATTCAAAGGGTGATGCAGCTTTGCAAATCAAGATTAAAATGCACACCACTATGTAAATATTGCTGTGGAAAATCATGCCAAAACAGTTCATTATTTCATCTTGAATAATCCAAGGACGACAAAGACAATCCTGTCCACATCTTTGTGGAATGAGTTACAGAGCTCTCTCCAACTGCTCATAGAATCACTTCGGATTTATTAAAGTTAGGACACAAAAAAATTGAAATTACAGTATAGTGGATTACTTCTTTATCATATAAATATTAATCCTAATTACATCATATTGTAAAACATATCACAATATCAACAATGATGAGGCTGCCCGCGAACACATTCTTAGACGGACCCAGCGACAGCATCTGAAAAATTTGTCCGTGATATACCTGGTCCTCATCGCAAGAAGTACTCCTTCAACAATCAGTCCACTGGGAAAACCTGAAATCTCCTGAGAAAAGTTGTTTCTGATCTTGTAAAAACAAGCTACTATTTCAGATATACCGATATTAAATTCAGAACGGCTTGATTGCCTAATTTTTGGGCTATTATTGGAGGGCACGTCTGAGTTACTTGTAAAATTCTGATGGTATTTTGAACTTTTTGGTCGATTAAAAGTTTTTACAGCAGTACCTTATACAGTACAATAGACTCTTCATTACTTGTGATGGCGGAGAATAAACTGATCCAGAGCTGGGCAAACCCACGTAAAAAAACACAAAATTGCCTGTAGTCCAGGGGCAAAAAAACCTTTTGCCCAAACATATAGGAATTGGATACTGATTCATAATTCCATACATATCTTGTGAGTTAACAGTGGAATGTACAACTGTATGCAACGACCGATATGTGAAACAATCTAATACAAAATATTTACAGATTATGATGAAACCTGGGGATGTGGTAAGGAAAATTTACTATAATTAAATTGAGAAAATTAGAAAATAAAATATTGACGGGTGGAAATTTCTTGATACATGAGTTAACAAACAGAATTAAAACCATTCCAAATCATTAAAATACTTCAAAGCTTTTCTTTCCTCAAGAAAACGCACTTTTCTTCTAAGGAAGAAAAAATATTTGAATGTAGTTTAGAAATGCACTTATTTCAACAGAAAGTAGTTTATATTTTAAGAAATTTATACCTTTGACCTGCTTACTGTTATGAAAATGAATTTAAAATTGCAATTTGTGATTATTAAATTTGATATTTTCATAAGAAAGCACGCTTTTACTTAACTTGAGATGTATAAACAAATTAATGGTGTTTGAGCTTTTGTACCCTGATATACCATAGATTCATTTATTCTTTCGTTTGGATTTATTGCCGATATATCCTCTTTTGAGATGCATAGTGAATTGACTGGGATCATCAGTTAACATCTATTAATTTGGTCAAGTGCCCCTAATCTGCAATATTTTTCTCTGCTATCTAAAATGTTTTATTAAGCATTAAAAAGTATTATAGTTATGAAGCTGTAATGATATTTTAGACGTTTCAATTAAAATACTAATTGTTTATGGGGTAATGTCTTATTGGTCACTTGTATAAAATTCATACAAAAAAATAATAATTTCTTGAAATAAAAACATCTTGATTTAATTATTAGAAGAGAATTATGTTGTACATACCAAAACTTACGCAAAGAAAGGTGGTAATAAACAAACAATAATTTTAATAATCACTAAAGACAATAGTGTGTTAATTTACAAATGATAATAATTTTGTAAAATAAGAATGTCTTGATGGAATTATTAGGAGGAAATGTCTTAAAATTGATAAGTGAAATACTAAAACATACAAAAAGAATGAAATCACTTACATAGAAAAGAATTTGTAAATGACTTCTAAATATATGTCATACGTGCCATAGCAGCCACCTCTATGCAAAGGAAAATGGTAATAAACAAACAATTGATTTTAATAATTGCTATTGACAATGGTGGTGCGATTGTTGAATTTGAGTACGTTAATTTGTATTTTCCAGACATTTCTCTTTTAAACTGAATAGCTAAGAGATGAAACACGCCAGACATTTTCAATCAATTTTTTACTTCCCTTTAATATCAGATGAACACATTATTTACTTTTATTTTATAGGGTTATTTTAAGGGGTCTGCAGCACCTCCTATCTTAGAAGAACCATGATTTTTTACAAATTTATATAATGAGAGAATACCTTTGATGGAAGTTAAGCAAAGAAAACTATTGTAGCTAAATAAAGCTTTCCATCTTCATTTGAAAATTTCATGGAGACTAATTTCAAGGCAGACCTAAGGAGGCTATATTTTAAAAAAGGATGTACCAGCCAACATTGATTTTAGGAAGATAAATTCATTCAATCCCACATCTATGTTACGTTCGGTCATCATTTTCCTTCCAAGTAACTAGCGTGTTCAAATTGTAGTGTTATCTTCTAAATTGCTTACATTTAATTATCGCTTGCCAAATCACATTTACTGATATTTTTCTTCTCATATTCACTACCGCTTGAAGGAAAGCTTGTTAAACCATCCTCCGAATTTGAAGGCAAAGAACTCTCAAATTTGATACCCACATTACTTAAAACCTTCAGCATAGTGAAATAATGACCATTTAATAAAAATGGATCCTATGCAAACTGGAAATCCAGATTTCACCCTTAATAAGATTTCTATTGTTCAATTATAAAATCTAAAATCTTGGAACGATTATAATTTTTTCACATGACTGTAAAAATCTCGTTTTTCTTAGTTACTTATTTAAGGAATTAACATCTAGTAGCATGTAGAGTGCATGAATATACCGGCCTCTGGAACTTTTTGTTCCCTCTACAGTCTCGGACCCTCATAGAGAAATTCTGCTTACACCCCTGACTCATACATATTGTTATTATCATAAAATCAGTTATTTTTACTTTCTCCCTATTTATAAATTCGACCTCCAGATTTCAATGGAAATAGATGTTTTGGGGCCCATAGAGTTTATTATCGCTATTTTCCAGAACATGTCTCTGTGTGTGTGTGTCTGTCTGTGGTAAAGAAGTTTGTGGGCACTCTAACGTAAAAAGTAATTATCCGATCATTTCCAAAATTCATATTTAGTATTTTCCTAGCAATGCCAAGAGTTTATCAGTTTTTTATGAATATCGCTTAACCAAAAGTTCCGGTTTAACCGGAACAAACTTTTGTTTCTTTAATATCTCTGTCAGAATGCAATTTAGGTATATACAATTATTTACAAAAGTTATAGATAATGTACTTAACTACAACTTTTGTTTGAAACATTTTTTCGTAATATTGATTGTTTAGTAGTTATTCTTGAATAATTGTTAACCGGAAGTTGTTGTTTATCCAGAAATTGTAGTTTTTCTTAATTATCTCTGACAGAATGTGATGTATTTATATACAATTTGTATTAAAGTTATAGATAATTTATTTTACTACAACTTTTGTTTGAAACATTTTTCTGTAACACTCATTGTTTTGGAGTTATTTATATATTACCGGCATAGGCTTCTGTTTTCAATAAATATGGAGAAAGTCATGTGTTGGCCACTCCAAATTTTTCATTGTTAAGTGTACCAGTATACTAAAATATGAGACAAACAAATTTTGACTATTTACTTATTAATGTTATTACTTATCATTAACTGTTAAAGCATTTGAACATAATGTATAAAGAGTTGCAGTGATTTATTCAGTAATTTCTCTTTCAGTATTAAGTATGCTGGTCTTTTTACCTGCATCCTTGGCTCAGCTCTAATTTTTAAGGACTTCTGGAAGCTCTTGGGGAAGAAGCAACTCACTGATAGAGAAGCTCTGAAGCATTTGTTGACCAGATCACTGATTGCTGTGCTGCTTCCCATATTTTTGTATGTGGCAGTGTTCAGAGTTCATCTTTCTATTCTTTCTCGAGCTGGTCCTCATGACAGCGTGATGACAAGTGCATTCCAGGCTTCTCTTGAGGTATGGACAGGTGAGAGTACTATTACTGGGTCTTGGGTTGAATTTTGAAGTACTCTTACTTTCAAATATCTCTAATTATATTATAAAAGGGTTAAGAATTGAAGACTCAATTTGTGAGTTATGCTTTATAAAATACCAGTATGTGTAAGTACCATGGTTATCTAGTTTGCTTTCATGTTGGATTAAAAAACTACTCTAATAGTTGACTTATGTTCCTCGAAGACAGTGGTTCTCAACTTTCCTTATGTCCCTTTAACCCCTTGCACTGAAATACAGGTTGTCATGGATCTGCATTGCCAAATCACACAATGATGAGCTATACTTGTCAGCGGATTTAAATTGTTGCAGTGTTAGGTAGGGTAACTATATTAATGTTTTGAAAGTTAGATAATGATAAACCATCTGTAATTCGTTTACAGAACTTGTACTTCATAATGCAATGGAAGGAATAAAATTATTTTATATGGGTGCTGTGGTGCTGCGTTCATCATTCAGAGTGACAAACATATAATAATACAAAATGTAATTACTTGAGAATTAATTAAGATAATTATTGGCAGTTTGTGTCTGCAAGTATGATAACTCAAAATATTTTTGGACACAGCAAATACACCTCGATATGTGCACCATTAGTGGTGCGACAAACATCTAATCTGTAAACGATACCGATTCAGGGTTAATTTTGTGGTACTTATTAGCTTGTAAAAAATCCATGGTAAACAAACTTTTACTAGACCACTAATTTACTATCCGAATAACACGACCCAGGTTTCGTAGCATCGCTACATCTTCAGGTGACAAAATAAGAACACTTCGGAGTATATATACTCATGAACGTCAAGAAATCAGCAAATAGGAAAGGAGTAGGAGTTACAAAGTTTTTCTAGCTTTCCTTACTTACTTAGTAATTCTGTATATCTTGCAATTCAACGGATTGTGATTGAGAACCTTTGCTATGTAACCTGCCTCATCCCTTACCCCCTCCCTCCCTCCCACATTCCACCTTCCTCCCCCTTTATCCCTCCTTCCGTTACTTGCTACCTTCTCTCCCCTCCCCCTCCTCCTTTCATGAGTGTATATTAGGGTGGTCCTTATTTTCGAAAGTTTTAAATTCTTTCGGGACGCCCCCTAAAGTTGTTCCATTTGGTTAGAAAATAAATCGTGTGAAATATTATTTAAAACGGATAACGGAAAGACGTGCCGCATCGCACTTAAAGTTTATAATTTTCAACATTTTTGGCCTTTTTTCGAACATCACAGGAGATAACGGAGTCTTCCCATATTTCAACTGTTTTGATTTTTCTACCAATGCATTGTTAGACATTAACTGTGATTTTCGTAAAATATTAATTAGATCTGCCAAGTAGTTTTCGAGATTCAGCCCAAATAGAGAGCGCGCGCCCTACAAGTGGTGCCGTTCACTAGGCGCCTCATTTCGAATCCGAGAATATCGCCGCCTTGTATTCTATCTTGTTTTTATAGCTCTAATCAATTTTTACCATATTTTTTCAGCATAGCGTCGGTTAAATACCTAATTATATGTTACATTCTTTAAAATTTTGAAGTTAACTATAAATAAAAGAATGAAAATTATTTTATTCCGGTATAGATATTGAAAGCTAGTTTTTGGTCTTCTTAGGCTTTGTAAATGAATTGAGGCCGTTTGAGGATAAAAAATGCAATATATATTTTTATTAATGCATAATTCTAAAATTCTTGGGCCAGCGTTGTTCTATTGCAGTCTGGGAATTTCCGTCTGTATTCACGCACGACTTTTAGCACAAATTGTTTTTGTTTCATTTTTCGTTACTTTTTCGTTGAACTCCTCCATCAACTTAACCCCTCTTTCTGCACAGTCGTTGACGACTTTCAATTCTTTCACTATCTCAAATCTTTGTTTGTATCTTTCGTCATCTAGCCACAGTAGTGGATCCTTGGACAAAAATTACATAGAAATATTAAATCTTTTAAAAAATGACTTACATTCGCAACAAATGAAATTTTCAAGTCCTTTTTCTATGAATTGGCATTCGTTTGTATGTCTGTATGGTATGTCGTTTGGGTGTACTGAAGGTCTTTTTGTGGAATAATATGAAAAATCGCTGAAGCTTGTTTCCAGAGCTTTTACCATTAGTAGTTTTATATTCATCGATACCTTCTCATCGAAGAATGCTAAGGCCGTATTTTCTGGCACAAGGTACCACAAATGATGGCAGAATTTGTTCATTGTGGCCACAGAAACAACATCGCTTTTTCTACTGCGGTCATATAAATTTTGTAAACACATCATATCTTTTCTAGGAGCCTCCCTGGCATTTGGCGCTGTAATCCAGCCCTCCAGGTACAGGCTCACTACAAATATGCAGACATAGCGTATTACACCTACTTCTTCAGTAGATAAGGCAAACTCATGACGAAAAAGAAATATTTTTAAGGAATACAGTACTTTTGACATCCACGTAGCATGGTACAACGCACCGGGGACGCGAAATTATATCCCTCATGGTGGTACTCCTCCCATAAAAATAACGGTTAGCTCAAGGAGCTCTCGATAGTCTTCTTTGGGATGGAGTCGGTGGAGTCTGAGAAGCAAGGGTTTAGGTAATTTAAGGCAGCACTCTTTTGTATTTTTCTGTTACAAATAATTTATCAGAATTGATGTGCAAAGTAAAATTCTAGGTTCGTCTTTTACAATCACAAATGAATCAATCAATTAATCTCGGAACCTACAATGAAGAGCTGATAAATCTTTCAGAGAGGGATACCCCTGGTAATATGCCATTCCCGTAGCCAAAATAAATCATAAAAGCTTATACTGTCGAAAAGTGTATCTGTAATCAACGAAGTCTCGCTATTATTAATGCTTTGTTATTTCCTTGTAACAGTTTAGATGAAAATCCAGGCGATATTGATGATCGCTTAGCATACATGTGATACGAAAAACAGGGCATTGGGAGTTCCCATGGTTCACAAGCATTTGTTTGAAACTTGGAAAATTTATCTTATGCTTTACTAGATGAACATAGATTAACATTCCCTAAAACAACATAAATTATTAATTTTTTATCTAGTAGTGTAATACAAGACAAAATTAACGACAGTAAAATTCATAGACTCGAGCGGAGATGCCGAGGGAACGGCGCCACTTTACTTCCTTTTATGCATAGTTAAATTCAAAATTTTAAAGAATGTAACATATAATTAGGTATTTAACCGACGCTATGCTGAAAAAATATGGTAAAAATTGATTAGAGCTATAAAAACAAGATAGAATACAAGGCGGCGAGATTCTCGGATTCGAAGTGAGGCGCCTAGTGAACGGCGCCACTTGTACGGCGCGCGCTCTCTATTTGGGCTGAATCTCGAAAACTACTTGGCAGATCTAATTAATATTTTACGAAAATCACAGTTAATGTCTAACAATGCATTGGTAGAAAAATCAAAACAGTTGAAATATGGGAAGACTCCGTTATCTCCTGTGATGTTCGAAAAAAGGCCAAAAATGTTGAAAATTATAAACTTTAAGTGCGATGCGGCACGTCTTTCCGTTATCCGTTTTAAATAATATTTCACACGATTTATTTTCTAACCAAATGGAACAACTTTAGGGGGCGTCCCGAAAGAATTTCTCAAAAAATTTTTTTCCCATATAAATAAGGACCACCCTAGTGTATATATTTGGAAGTGTGTCTGTTTCGTATTCGCGCCAGTTTGTTATTTTTCTTTTGGCCACCAGGGGAATGTGTGCCTTACCAAATTTGGAAGCCCTTTTTTCGTTTGTGTTTTTTTCTCTGTGTCCACTTTTTTGAAAGTATCTAGTCGGTAGTCGAAGCAGTCTGCCTCTAACATCAAGAGCATACCAGACAAATACAGATAGAAGCCACCTCCACTCAGCATATGGCGAGTCATACATTCCCTCGGCAAAATTACATTCCACTATTTTATCTCTAATTCTTATTTCTCTATACTTAAAGTAATTGGGCGAAATAGAGAACATTGTTTTTTGGTCCTTCGGGCCGGATGGTTATTAACGCAGAGCGGATCTTGTTTGGCTTACCGGCTTATCTTGGGAAAGGCAACTTACGTAGCTTTTCAGTTTCTTTGTTGATTGACGGTAATTTTCTGTGTGCGGGTGATCGCTTTATCTTTTGTTTGCACGCCAATATATCTTTTTTGAAGGTGTCTCTTACAATCGGTTATCATGCCTAATGACGAGATTGAGCATGAAAGTAGTAGTAAAAATATTCGGATTTGGAATCGAAAGTATGCAATTACCAAAAGGTGACGTGATTCAGTCATTCGAACAATCGAGAGATTGTATTTAATGTCGACCACGGTTTTATCTCAAAGGGATGAATTATCCGTTTTCTTAAGTCGTGTTTCGACTTTGCCGGACGAAATGAAAACTTTTGTTTCGTTAACAAATGAATTGCGTGAGTTGGCATTCGATTTGAATTTAGACGTGGAGTTGTCCGAAGGCGAGTTAGAGGAACGAATTGAATGCCACTTTCATAAGATAAATGCTATCGCAAGCCAAGTAACGAAGGAATCCCCTTCTAATATCAGGGAAGGTCAACCTTCGGTCTCTCCCTCAATGCGACTACCTACTATTAGTATTTCGACTTTTGATGGCAATCTCGCTAACTTTAAGCAATTTTTCGATGTATTTACGAGCTTAATTGACTCAAATAAGACTTTATCTGACATTGAAAAGTATCATTATCTTTTATCAAGCCTAAAGGGTCAGGCATTGGCTTTGGTTTCTAGTATACCTATCATTTCAGATAATTACGTAATTGCATGGCAGACCTTAGTTCAGCAATACGAAAATAAGAGGTTGCTTGCTTTTCACTATCTAGAGAAATTACTTAGTATTCGGATCAATACTGATTCGGTTGATTCTTTGCAGAATTTTTTCGATATTTTCTCGGAAAATGTAAACGCTTTGAATGCGATGAAAATTCCAAATCTGTCCGAATTTATTTTGTTTTATATCGCCTCAAAGGCTTTGGATAAATCTATCAAAAGGCAGTTTAAATTAGAGAATCATGACGTCGGTTTTTCTTTAATTGTACGTCTTTTAGAATTCGGGCGTAGATATGTGAACATTTTAAGAACATCTGGATGCGAGCAAGTTAAGTCTGACCTCGTCAAAAATTCCTCCGTGACTAAAGGGGTTTCTCAAAAAACTTCTGTTGACTACGTCTCGATTTGAACGTGAAAACAGGATTAAATGTCAGCTTTGCATGGCGCATCATAGACTTTATCAATGCCCGCAATTGAATGTGGAAAAACGAAAGGACTTTATCAAATCTCAAGGTATTTGTTTTAACTGTCTAGCCAGTGTTCATAAATCACTAGACTGTAAATCTAAATACAGGTGCAGGTACTGCTCTCGCAAACATCATTCATTATTATGTTCAAATAGTAATTCTGGTCAAGGTTCACAGTCGAAGTCTGATGAAGTTAATCAGGAACCGAAACATTCAAGTACGAACGGGGCTTCTAAAGACTTATCTGAGGAGGCTAGACACGTTTTTAGTAATACAGTAGTGAACTCGATGTCTTGCATGACGGAGTTCAACTCAAACCATATTTCTGTTCTCTTAGGCACTGCTGTGGCATTAGTTAAGACAGCTTATGGAACTTTAGAGCCTATAAGAATGATAGTTGATCCAGCCTCACAGGCTAGCTTTATAACTACCGAGTGCCAACAGAGATTAGGGCTGTTTTGAAGAAAGATAAGCCTTAATTGTTTAGGTTTATCAGATACTCCCGTGTGTAAGACACAAGGTGTTACTTCATTTATAATGAAGCCACGCAACAATGACAAGGAAATACAGGTCTCTGCTATCGTAATTCCCAAAATAACTTCTAATCAGCCTTCCTTTCCAATCCCTGACTCAGTTTATGAAAAATTCTCTTCGTTGGATTTAGCGGATCCTACATTTTTCAATCCAGGGCCAATTAATTTCTTGGTTGGTGCTGATTTATATTCAGATATTATGACAGAAGGTCCCATACTGCGGCAAGTAGGTCTCCCTAGTGCATGGCCGTCAGTTTTTGGGTATATTCTCTTGGGTCCAATGGCAACAAGAGTATCGGATTAAAGTTCAAATGTGGTCACTTGCTTCACGTCTGTTGAAAATGACCTGAATGCATCCATACAGAATTTTTGGAGAATTGAGGAATTGCCTTCAGTTAATAATAACTCACCTGAAGATAAAGTTGCTGAAGAGCAATTCAGGACATTACATTATCGAAATCCTGATGGAAGTTATGTGGTACCTTTGCTACTAAAAGACGATGATATCTCACTATCTCTGGGGGACTCACAAACACAAGCTATCAGGAGATTTACGAATTTAGAGTGTAAATTTAAACAGGATGAAGAACTACATGCTGAGTATACAGCCTTCTTGGAGGAATATTTGAATCTTGAACATATGTCACTTGCTAAATGGGAATCGGGGAATTACTATATCCCTCATCACGCAGTTGTGAAACCTTTCAGTAGTACCACTAAGGTTCGAGTAGTGTTTGATGGGTCATCGAAATCTAGTTCTGGCCAGTCATTGAATGATTTCCTTTTAAAGGGGCCTAAGTTGCAACAAGATATATCAGATCTGATTAATAGGTTTCGCTTACATCCGATAGCTCTAGTCGCAGATATTTGCAAAATGTATCGAATGATTCATTTACTTCCTCAGCACAGAAATTATCAACATATCGTTTGGCGCTCGTCTGAGAAGGAATCCTTTCAGGAGTATAGACTGAATACAGTTACATATGGGGCTCACTTCATCCCCTTATCTTGCAATCCGTACCTTGAAGCAATTATCTGAGGACGGGGCTGATAACTTTCCGAAAGCTGCGTCTGTTCTGTCACGAGATTTCTTTGTCGATGATTTGCTGACAGGGGCATCTAGTGAACCTGAAGCGATTGAGCTAATTCAACGGCTACAAGGGTTATTGCAGTCTGGTGGATTTCAACTTAGAAAATGGTCTTCAAATATATCTCAATTATTTCAAGGATCTCCTATTGGTTTAAGTCAATCTGATATATATTTCAGGCAAGAGGGTGACCAAATGATGAAGGTTTTAGGTATTCATTGGGAACCACGTTCAGATACATTCTCTTATCACATTAATATCTCTAAAGCTTCTTCAACCAAGAGAGGTATTCTTTCTACAATAGCAAAGTTATTTGATCCGTTAGGATGGATATCGCCTGCAGTATTTTGGGCTAAGTATTTTATGCAGGAATTATGGAAATTTAACTTAGGTTGGGATGACCCTGTTCCTCATTTGTTGAGAGCTTGGAATGATTTTGTCAAACAACTCCCTTCCTTGTCGGAGATCAAACTTAAAAGATTCGTATGCGAAAAGTTTTCAGGTGGCATGATCATAGACTATTACCTGTTAGGATTCTGTGATGCATCTGAAAAGGGCTATTCTGCAGTTGTCTATTTGCGCAGTGGAAAACTCGATGTGCAGGGTCACGCATGTATACTTATGGCAAAAACGAAGGTAGCACCTATTAAGACTGTTTCCATTCCAAGACTGGAACTTCTTGGAGCTGTATTGCTAACAAAATTAATTGAGCATGTCTTTGAATCATTATCTAAACTCATTAATATATCCTCTGTGTATGCATGGAGTGACTCCACTGTGGTATTATCCTGGTTGAAAATGCCTCAGCATCTACTAAAAACATTTGTATGCCATAGGGTAGTTCGTATTATTGATTCTCCAGTTGGAATAACATGGAATCATATATCTACAAAATCTAATCCCGCAGATTGTGCAAGTCGAGGTATATTGCCATCACAGCTAATAGCACATGATTTATGGTGGAATGGTCCCTCGTGGGTATCTTATCCTTGCGAGCAATGGGAAATTAATACTATGGAGAACATTGATCATGACCAAATTCCTGAATTAAAATCCCGTAGTCCTATTGAGATGTTTCATACCACCACGAAAATCGATCTGTCTTTTATTGATAGATTCTCTTCTTTGCCACGACTACAGAGAGTAATAGCTTATTGTTTAAGATTTATTGTTTATCCCACCCCAAAACGGAAACGGGCTCCTACAGGCAAATTGAGTTTATCAGAACTTTCCGAAGCCTTGATAGTGTGCATTCGTGCCACACAAATTTTCTTCTTTGGACAAGATATCAAACAATTAAAACAGGGTTTGCCTAGTTCTACCACTCTTCAAAGATTAGTTCCATTTATTGATTCCCACGGTTGCGTCAGGGTGGGCGGCAGGTTAAGGAATACATGTTTAGATTATGCAAAGAAGCACCCATTGTTGCTTCCAAAAGCCTCTACTTTGACTAATCTAATCATAAATTATTATCATAGGGCATATAATCATGCAGGCTCCACCACTCTATTGAATTTGATATCTCAAAATTATTGGATTGTATCTGGCAGACAAGCAGTCAGGACACGCATTCATAAATGTATTCTTTGTTTCAAGTTTCGAGCCACTCCCGTACCCTGTAATGAGTGATCTTCCAGCTTCCCGAGTGCGACCTAGTCGTCCATTTCATCATACGGGTGTGGATTTTGGTGGTCCTTTCTACATCAAAGAATCCATTAGAAGAAACGCTAAAATTTCTAAGGCTTATTTGTGCCTATTTGTTTGCTTTGCCACCAAAGCCTGTCACCTAGAAGTCGTTTCCAACTTGTCTACTGATGCATTTATCGCTGCTCTTGACAGATTTATATCGCGACGTGGATTATGCGCTCACATATATTCTGACTGTGGCACTAATTTTATTGGAGCCAGTAGATATCTAATGGGAGTGAACAAACAATTTCACGATTCGTTTCTTAGGGATAATATTACTGATGTACTCATAAGTAGACATATTACTTGGCATTTTAATCCACCAGCTGCTCCACATTTTGGAGGTTTGTGGGAGGCAAATATGAAAACTGCCAAGAATATATTGCGAAGAATAATTGGGGAACGTTCATTGACGTTTGAGGAGCTGTCAACTGTGTTCGCCAGAGTTGAAGCAACTCTTAATTCATGGCCTCTAACTGCGCTCTCAAATGACCCTAATGAGTTGGAAGTACTAACTCCAGGGCATTTTTTGATAGGTGCACCTCTCCTTAGCACCCCAGATTCTACTATTACAGATATCAATTGTAGTAGGTTATCTCGCTGGCAACTTGTAAGGCAAATTACTCAACATTTCTGGCAGAGGTGGTCAAAAGAGTACTTGCATACACTACAGATGCGATCAAAGTGGTTTAAAGATCAGCCGCAAGTTGATGTAGGAGATTTAGTATTGATTCGTAGTGATAAGTCCCCTTCTCAGCAATGGAGATTGGGCAGAGTTACGAACATGTTTCCAGGTCGGGACGGTCGCGTCCGAGTAGTCAATATCCGTCATTCACATGGCATTTTAAAACGACCTGTTGCTCAATTGGTAAAGCTACCAATTGAGTCCTAGAAGATAATCTATGGATATATTTTTTTTTTTCTCTTTCTAAGATTGTTTTCGTTGTGAGGCTGGGTAGCTCTGGAGTTACTATGAGGGGTCTTGTCAAACTGACTATACAAACTGATCCCTGTGAAAGGGTTGTTTGACCCCCAAAGGTCCTCGGATTAAGAACCACTGATCAAGGCTGAGTATTAAATCATTTTAAATGAAAAACGCTTTGTAACTTCTACAATTTATGTATTTGGGCAACTAGTTTTGTTAATGTATTAACACTTCCGGCTGTTGAAGAAGATGATGTTAATACATTAACTAGACCGGTCGCAAGAATACATATATTTTGGAAGTTAATAAGTGTTTTTCATTTAAGATGGTTATACCACCATTCCACGAAGTCAAAATTTATCATATTAATTAAGTATTAAATGTTTTAATAGGTGCTTATTACTGTCTTTTTTACATTGGTATAACAAGAATAGCATATGTATAAGATACAATAGTTTGTTTTCAGTAACGCATGCATTTCGGCCATTGATGTCCCCATATTTTATCTTAAAAAATAGTTCTCTCTGACTTTTCTTTGCTCTGGAATGTTCATTTATAATATTACCCATGGTAACTCATAGAATCTAACAGTTTCAAGTGTTCATAAATTTTTAGTGCAAATTATATATTATTATAAATTTTATATGTAGTTCAATTTATATACTCTTCAAGTTATCAAATCATTATTATTCAAGTATTTATACAATTTTCCTCCAGTGCCTTAAGCAGGGTTGTGATATATTCTGTGTGTTGAACAGGGTGGCCTTGCCTCAATTACCAAGGGCCAACCGTTGGAAGTGGCCCATGGATCCCAGGTGACTTTACGCCACACGCACGGTCGCACCTGTTGGCTCCATTCTCATGCTCATGTATACCCTCTCCGCTATCCAGACGAGAGAGGTTCTTCTCATCAACAGCAGGTAACTTCTATCTAATCGGTCTTTTCTCTAATTATTTCTTATTTTCTATTTCTTTCTAATTATTTAAACTTAAAGAGATTATTTTTGTGCAATTTAAGCTTGGAAATGCAATTACTGTACCAGAGACTTTCAAAATTCTTTAGCAGGTTAAATATAAAAGATGTTCCTGATAATCATGAAAGTATAGAATGTTTTATTTTCAAAAGAAAGCTGCTTGAACTTTTGTCTCATGTGTATTGTAATGCTCTTTCAAATAATCAGCAATAATATCATCATCATCGTAAAGTATTCAATTATTTGTTTGGAATTATAATGGAATTTAATTTTTCCTGGCCAAGAAGATGGATATTAATTAAAGACATTCAGCAACATTTTACTATATTAATTTTTTACGATAGGTTTCAAACTTAAAATATAATATAATCTGATATGTTGGCATCATTTTTACTATTGTCCAGAAATAAGGCTTTATTCTGATTCAGTGATTTCTATTTAACTATCCTTTTTGTAGAGTTGTACTCTTCCTTTATAGTCATCTTTTAATCTATTTTGTTTGCTTTATTTTAGAAAAACCTTAGACCAATCAATTTTTTTCTTTCTAGATCACGTGTTACTCATTTAAGGACGTCAACAACTGGTGGATTATAAAAAGACCTGAAAAATCTGACTTAGTGGTTTCAACTGCAGTGTCTTCCCAAGATTCTGTGAGAGTTGATGCGATACGCCATGGTGATGTGATTCAGTTGATCCATGGAATCACAGGAAGAGCGTTGAACACACATGATGTGGCTGCACCCATGTCGCCACAGAATCAGGTTAACAATGTTTTCTGTTTTCTTTATTTAAACATAATGGTTGTGCCAAATTTCCAAGGACTAGTCTCAAAAAGAATATTTGGCTTTAATTTTTCTGTCTTCTTCTTCTGTGTAGAGTATTTAAATTTCTGAGAAGCAAATTTAAAGGAAGCATTTTTAATGAGATTGACCATAAATTCAGCCTTCACGTATTTATTTTTCTTTCAGAATAGCATCATTTTATATATTTTAGCACAGTTTGGCGCAATTAACATGCATGTTAAAAAAGGAATTATTATTATTATATCTTAATTATTTACTTTCTTTATTTATTTCCTATTTAAAAACAAAGGGGATACCTAGAAACGTCATCTAGATTTCAAAAGGTAAATTGAAAGGTTATGTGAAATGATCTTAGGCATTGAAGCTTCTTTTAAACATAATACTACAAGTAAAATGTTTTCCTTGTGAAAGCAAAGGCATTACCTCATACCTCATCCTGCCAAGCTGCCTCATTCCCCCTGCAAAGCATCTGATATCAGAGGGGATAAGGATCCAGCCTTCTGCTTCCGATCACAAACGGATATATTATTTGGGGAGCAGTTTTTGAAAATTATTCTTTATAATATTATTAGTTTTATAATTTTAGTATGTGAGTTTTCTTGAAGAGATTAATCTTTATTAATTATATCACCTCAGTTTGTTGCCAAAATGAAAGAAGGGTTGTGTGCTAGGGTACTTTCCTTTAGTCAAATTTCATTCTTGCTATGAATAATTTATAATAATTCACAAGTGAAATGGAAAAATGTCTTACCTGTGTTTTCACGTTCAGATAGGCAATTCATGGCTCTACTTACGCCAGTACAAATCTTGCTCCATCTCTTGAGTCTTTTGATAATCTCTGAGATTGCCAACTTTATCATAAATCCCACATAGAGTGGGGTTTATGATAAAGGTGGCAATTTCTGTGAGAATCCCAGCATTCTCTTCAATCCTCCTCAAAACATTTGATTATTTAATTTTAATGAAATTATTATTACTTATGATGATGATATCATAAGTCAATGTAGTCGGTAGTAATACATTTCAATAAATTCAGGAATACTTGCAGAATTCTTTGACTTTACGGATTGGTTATTTATTGGTTACATGAAATAGTTTCAAATACATAACAACCTCATATATAGCCAAATTCTATTGTTGTCCTTAGGAAATGGGAATCTATATAATGCACTTTACTTATGGCTGAGCCCTTGTCTGTTATTTAGTATATAACACTTACCTGCATATATTTTGTTGGTCTTTTCACGATGACTATTTATATCTCTCTCTATTTTTAGGAAGTTTCTTGCTACATTGACTATAATGTGTCGATGCCAGCTCAGAATCTGTGGAAGGTAGTAATCCTCAACCGAGATCAAGTTGGTCCTGTTTGGCACACTATTGAGTCCTTGGTAAGTAATTTTAGTTGAGTAATTAACTTGAATTTCATTGATTGAATGACAGCATGTGATGATTGAACCATCTGGACCCCTAACAGAGGTGTATGTTACTTTCAGAAGTTCAATTTTACTTTAAACTTTATCCATATCTTTTAAAATTAGGGCTTTGTTCGGTTATAGTTTTTGCATCCATCTCATCTATTATTGCTGCAAAAACATTATTTTATCTCGTTTTATGTTTTTAGCTCAAATGACTATGATGCACTTCATTTTCAGGTTCAGTTTGTTCATGTGAACACTTCTCATGCTGTCCGTTTTAGTGGCAAGCAACTTCCAGAGTGGGGTTTCAACCAACATGAAGTTGTAGCTGATCGCAATCTTCAGAATGATGACACCATTTGGAATGTTGAGGAACACAGATACACGCAAAGTAAGTTTATTTTTCCATTCCTTTAATATGATTCTTTATATTTCAAGTATTTTTGTTACCCTCTTTGGATGTGATTTGAGGGGAAAGAAAGTGATTGGTGTCTGCAAAATCGTGCTTTTATTACATAAGGGTGGAGAATAGCATGGAGGCTATATCTCGTCAGCAATTAGTTCAGAAAAGATCTCGTATGTAAGTAGTTCAACTGTTTTAACCTTCTTCTCCATCTCCACGATGAGATGTTTGTCTCCATGGAGTAAGAACTTTGAGTGTGAATTCTTTGCTCCAGCGTTAATGGTGAACAAAATCGTGCATTTGAATATCACAGTACACTCTGCACAGCACAAAATATTACGAAACGAAGAATATAGAGGTTGATAATCACGCGGCACATCAGTGTGTGACACTGATGGGCACAGAAAAACTGTTTGATGGGCGTTCGCAGAAATGAAAGGAATTCCATCTGATGTAATCCTGGCTTGAGCTATTGCTTGAGCTACTACTGTACATGAAAGTGTCCATTAATCAATTCTTATGTGAAAACCAAATTATAAGGTGTTTTGCGTTACCGCAGTGATTTAAAATCATGACTAAAAATAGTAGTTGATTTGTAATAGATTTTGATGTTTGGATGAAAATATTCCTAAATGGCTGCAGAAGACTAAAATTGATTCTCATGCTGCTATTGTTGAAACTCGGTAAAAATTTAGTTCCTGCTAATTATAAATTTACTTCCTGTTAGGGCTCATGCGACTTATTAATGCAAAGTCAATGAAACTTGTGGTTTCAGCTGAGAAATGTTTCCAATTTACATGATAAATTAAATGTGTAACATGGTTGCTTAGTTATGGTTTCCAAACACATTTTGCCAAAAACTTAATGGTTGGACTCTGTTTTTTTAGAGCAAGGAACAACCTAAAGGAAATCCATATTAAATTACCTTGCTTGTAGTGTTCTTCTTTTAAGTGAAAGAAGCGCTATTCTTTAGAAATGATTGAAATAAGCACAAAAATGAAATTATCTTTTTCAAAGTCTCTCTCTTTTGTCAAATTTGAAATATATACAAATGAGCTTCCTTCATTTGATAGTTGTAATTTAGCCCAAAGTGTTGATATTAATAAAATCAACAGGGAATTAAACACATTAGATGATTACATTTTTTTCTCCCTCTATATGTACCTAAAATATTTTCTGACGTAGGTGAGGACAAGAAAGACAGAGAGAAGGAACTGGTGAATGCCGAGATGATACCTTTACGTCCAACTCGGCTCTCATTCTGGGAAAAGTTCTCGGAATTGCAGTGGAAGATGGTTTTCTCTTCTGCAAGTGGAAGCAGTGGCTCTGACACAGTGCAGAACCACATGTACAGCAGTAGCCCTTTGGAGTGGCCCTTCATGTCCACTGGCATTGCCTATTGGGTCAGCTCTGACAGCAATGTAAGTCCATCTCATTGGAATTATATTGTTTTGACCTTACCGAATTCTTAAATATATGTATTTTTCATTGCAGGCACAGGTCCATCTTCTAGGAAATATCATTGTTTGGTACTCTGGAACAATAAGTGTTGTGGCATACTGCTTGATCCTAGTTTTCTATCTTCTCCGAAGAAGAAGAGAATGCTATGATATTTCAAATGGTAATGAATAAATTCTATTATATTAATATTTATCTTGGAAATGGAAAAACACTGAGTCAAAAGAGAATCTGTTTAGGTGTAATTAAATCTTGGTCTGAGAACCACAATCCTTGGTTTCTCCATATTTTTATGTACACTATATATCGGTATAAAAGCACTTTTTTCCAAAATTCATACTGCGTTGTACAAGAAGTGACAAATAGTGACATGACAGGGACTCAAACCCAGGTCTCCCTCTTTCCAGGCAGGTATTATAACCAACCAAACTACCATGCCACTTCCTTTGAAACCTAGCTATTTTTCACATCTTGTAAAACGTTTAGTTGCATGCTTTCTTGTGCTAAGTCAGGTATCATTTCGGCCATTCTTGCTGTATGTTAAACATGTATATTATAATTTTTATTTACACATACCTAAATAAAAAGGGTCACATTCATTTTTAACTCAGTTTAAAACGTCTTTTGATATTTTATGCTGCTGTATTTTTAAAATGTCTCCTCTCCTGAAAACAACTTTTTGCAATGGTTTTCAAAATTGGCTGTTCCGTGGGACCTCACAATTTTCCAGATTATCTACAATAAATATTTTAATGAAAAAATACTAAATAATTACTGTCAATTGTGGAAAAAGAGATATAGAAGTAAACATTTGACTACCATTTATGTATTATCACTCTATCTGGTGAAGGGCACCAACATAATAATACAATATCATCTGGTATCACTCTTTGTTGAAAAATAAAGAACTCAGAAAAGAGATTTATACCTTTACTTATCACCTTTCACTTAGCAAATTGTAATAATAGACTGGCTTCTACAGTCATTGAAAGCTACTCTGCAGGGTTTTACATTGTGTGTTACATGAAATTTTCAATTAGGTTAATCTCTAATATTTGATTTGAAATCATATAGTTTGAATGGATTTAACAACTTCACTCGTAATCATTGTTATAATCTCGACCATTTTAAGCCAAATATAATAATGTACATAATTCCAATTTCCTGTCTAAACCAGACAACATCAGCATATGCTCTAGAGTCTAGCAATTGCTTAATATGATTATTTTTAAATCTGTTTTCAGAGGCTTGGAACAAGTTTGTGATAATGGGAGAAGTTCTCCTTGGTGGTTACCTAATCCATTACTTGCCGTACTTCTTCACTGAGAAGACACTTTTCCTCCATAATTACTTTCCTGCCCTTGTTTTCAAAATTCTCCTCACGGCAGCTCTTACGGAACACATCCACTACTTGGCATCGTATGTATTGGTTCTTATAATTGCAAGCAAATAGCTTATCTAAATGTATTATTTTAATTATATTATCTGATCATTTTTTATCTAATTATATTTTGGTGTAAAATGACATTTCTTTTAGCAGAATGAAAACACTTCGTACTTTTCCACAGAATATTTTCTGTGATTTCAGAAGATTTTCTGTGGAAAAGTACGAAGTGTTTTCATTCTGCAAACGGCTTTCTAAGAAGTCACGCCTTCTCATATTGATTATAACATTTCTTTTAAGTCTTAAGAGTTTGATTTCACAAAATGAAGAAAGGAAGTAAATCATCAAAGGAAAACTGCATGCTTAATTCTGCTTTACGACATGTTTTTGCTTGTGCAAAATGTAGTTCTTATGAAATGAATTTGTTTTACCATGATGGTAACTTCAATCTATTGAGAGTATTCATAATTGTAGGTGTATGGAAACCTCTTCAGGAAGTTATCAAGAGGTTTTTATTCTTAGTTCTGCTTGATCATACTAATCATATCCTATTTAACTGTGATGAAAGTTTAGATGAAGTATATGATAAGTTTAAAACATAAATGACAATTTGTGTTTATTTAACAGTTATTTTAGAATGTTTTTTATGACATGATGTGATAAGTATTTCAGCTAAACTGTTGCCAATCATATTCGTACCATTGGAGTGGGGCTGATAAACCTATAAGAAATTGTTTTGTTACAGAGAAATGTAATGGCACTTTCCAATTCATAATCCTCACTTAAAACTCCATGTGAATAACTGTCTATATTTGAAACTCATGATTGATATAATCTCATTTTCTGGTTTGGCACCAAATTGGCTAGTCTTTCATTTTGTCATTTATGTAATTTGTCTTTCAAAATGTCTTGTATCCCTTCCTGAAAAGTAGCCTCGCATAATTGAGAACATTTTATTTCGTTTTATTTTATAGGAAAGTGTTTCCATGGAGGATTTTAGGGCAGCTGCTATTCTGGTCAGCAATCTCTGTTTGGCTTATCTCAGTTGTGCTGGTTTTTCGGAAATTTTCTGTTCTTTGTTACGGGACCACACCTCTCACAGCTGCTGATATTTTACACCTGAAATGGAAGGAATCTTGGGATTTCATTGTCCATCGACAGTGACACCGAGGTTCATGCTTACTTATATTGTTACAGTCAGTTGTAAATTCCCTTTTTATATTTTCCTCGACCTCACTTCACTGCTCTCTGTACCTCATTTGATGAATTGCATTATTTTTCTAATTAGTTGCTTATCTCATTCCATCCCTCATGAGTATTTTATCAATGCTGTTGATATGTACAAATGTCTTTATTTGAAGTACTTGGATCACTTTGTTATGAGTCTGTTTATATTTATTAAGTCTTGATTGGTTATCGTTTTTAGGGTAACCTCCAAATTTATTTTTATAATATTATTTGTGTACTTATTTGTTCTGATGTTCATCATTATTTTCATAGTTTTTCAAGGAAGGCTTTATGATTATTTGTGGCGGAATGATAAATATTGTGTCAAAATTACGGAATGTTTTATGATATGTATGTATGTGTCATTTCTCAACTTTTCTGGTATTTTTTGTCAAGCAGTATAATTTCTGTTCTGAGAATTATTATTTGAAAGTTGTCTTCTCAAATATATTTTCTCACCAGCTTTAATAAAATATAAGGTAAGAGTTATTTCTGATTGTATGATAGAAAATCTACACTATCTCGTACATGACTCTTTCACTTATTATGTAACTTACTATCATTTGTGTTTTGATAATTTCATATATTTATATATATTAAGTATAATATATGTTTCATTGACCTTGATTGTTATAGATATCATCTTCCTTTACAATTCACGAAGGATAGACTTTCTATGAGTCATTTGTGTGATTTTTGTTATATTGTTACTCATTTGAAATGGTGCTTGTCTTAATTTTTTAACAATAGTTTTTAAATTCCTGAAAATCACTTTAGAGAATAATTAGAATAATAATAATAATTTTAATAATTTAACAAATCCTGTACTTATACTAACTATTGCTTTTGCTCTTCTTGGCACAATTCTTTTTTATTTGTTTTCATTTCAGAGGTGTTCTAACGATGTCTTACATCATTTTACATTTTATTTTCAAAATTTTCATATCTTAATTTCGTATGTGTTTCTCAATCTTTACGTTGAGGACCCCATGTTGCATGAAACTGTAATTAATTCCCCAGTCTTTGAGAGGTTCGTTAATCAGACATCGGCAATATCGAGGTAATGACATTAGTTGGTGGCCATTGAACATGGTCAAGAACATCGAGGAAAAGGAGGTCGAAAATGTTTAGCTTCCATTGAAGGTTACCCTGACCATCCCAATGTCATCGAGGGTTACTTTAGCTTCTGAAAGTTGATTACATAGTCTTATAGCATTTGATATCTGTAGCAATAACGTAAGATATTTACGAAAAACTGCCAGCATTCATCTGAACTCGGTCCTTACTAAAAGTAATTCAATTTACTGGATATTATCTAAAACTGATGTTGATGAATTTCAATCTTCTTCTATCAATCAGTTAAATTTATAGCTCCATCATTAGTCATGAGATGAATATTAAAAGACTATTAAAGACTGGTTTCTATTGGAATGATGTCTTAATTTCAGTATGTTCGAGAAGGCTTACTGTTCTGTGATTTAACATAATTGATTTGATCCCGAGATGACATGTTGTTATGAATTTTGACTTTGATTTTCACAGTTTATGCTAGTTATTCCAATTAGTGTCTTTTGAGAATTCTGGGCAGCTGATGATCTACCAATTTACTCTTTGATTTCTTTGAATGAATCTTAATAAATGCAGCCAAGGGGGCGAGGGGGGTGAATCGGACCAACGTGTGAATAAGAAGGATAAGAGAAAGGGGACTCGGGTTCTCGTACTTCTCCCACGAGGCTTCTTTTCTACTTCAAAATCACTATCGTCATCTTATTCACAATAATTTACCAATGAAGGCTGGGACTTGGATCTTCTTCTAGTTCTTCTGACATTTGGAGCCATGTTTTCATTTGAAACAGTTCCCCTCGCATCAAAAAGGCTGCTGTTCTTTTCTTTTGGCAGTACTTTCACCGAGCAGTCCTTGCAAAGCTCCGAAAACAAGTGTTTCTTCAGCTGCATTAGCTCACTTTTCACATAGCTCTTATCATACTTGTTAGGAGTTCTCATCTGTAACAGTGACCTCAACCTCCCAAATATTTATAATCCTATCATGTTGGGAAGTGCATGAAGTTGATGTTGGAAAATTCTACCATGCATTTCTTACTGGAGTGACTGACATTGGATAAATAAATATGGATGCTTTTTGAATCAAGTTAGGATCATTTTATTGAAATTTTCTGACAAATTTTGTAGGATTACATAAGTAAAATTTATCCTCAAGATTAGTTAGAAATAAACCTAAATTTTATCAACTTTGGTATGCTGATGTTATGTAAGTAAGTTGTATTATTAAATCCTACTTTATTTTGTCTTGATTGGTTATCGTTTTTAAGATCCTCCAAATTTATTTTTATAATATTGTGTACTTATTTGTTCTAATGTTCATCAGTATTTTCATTTTTTCAAGAAAGGCTTTATGATTATTTGTGGCGGAATGGGAAATATTGTGTCAAAATTATGGAATGTTTGTATGATATATATGTGTGTCATTTCTCAACTTTTCTGGTATTTTTTTATGTCAAGCAGTATAATTTCTGTTCTGAGAATTATTATTTGAAAGTTGTCTTCTCAAATTCATTTTCTCACCAGCTTTAATAAAATATAAGGTATGAGTTTTTTCTGATTGTATGACGGAAAATCTACATTATGTCATACACGACTCTTTCACTTATGTAACTTACCATCACTCATTTTTGATATTTTATATTAAGTATAATATATGTTTCATTGACCTTGATTGTTATAGATATCATCTTCCTTTACAATTCATGAAGGATAGACTTTTTATGAGTCATTTGTGTGATTGTTGTTATATTGTTACTCATTTGAAATGGTGCTTGTCTTAATTTTTTAACAATAGTTTTTAATGTAATGGATGCTTTTTTAATCAAGTTAGAATAATTTTATCGAAATTTTCTGACAAATTTTGTAGGATTGCATAAGTAAAATTTATCCTCAAGATGTGTTAGAAATAAACTTAAATTTTATCAACTTTGGTATGCTGATGTTATGTTAAGGTTGTGTAAATAAGTTGTATTATTAAATCCTATGTTTTTTTTTAATTCATGAGTAATTTATTCAGCACATACTAATTTCAATGAGCCGTGAATGTTGGCAAACATTTCTCTAATTTATCTTGGAAGCAAAACATTTTCTAAGGAGTAGCCCATTTTCTCGAATTATGAAGCTTTGTACATATTGAGGCGGGAAAACATATTGTACTCTAATTTAACATCTTTTAACAATAAAAAAGTATTTAGGACCAGCTCTAGGCAGTAACTAAAGCATACGCTATTTGCATGAAATGATGGACACCTAAAGCACTCCAGCTTATATGCACATGAGGATCATTTTTATACAAAGAAAGGAACAATACGATAATGATACTTTCCTACTTAACCATCTCGATATTACATTTGTCAATTGGTGGTAGAATCACACCTAAAAATTGCAAGATGAGGTATAGCCATTTGACTTAGATCCAATTGAAATAATCCGAAAATAAAATGGAGAAATCATCTTTCTAAGGTTGACTCATTTGTAACCCTACTTCTGTATTGTTCTATTTTTCTGGAAAATTTTCAAGGAAAACTACCTTTTCATTAATTCATTCGCAGTGTGTTTTTACATTTTCTGAAATATTTAAATTCATCGAATAACCATTTGTTAAAAATTAGAGAAAGATAATTATCAAGACATTTACATATACTCATTAATATTGCATGTACTGATACAACTGATTTGGGAGATTTCTTGGTCTTATTTATGTATGTCCCACATAGAAGAACTTTTTATATTTCCACACTAATGTATTTATATTAGTGTATTAATTTACGAAGTTCTTTTACTCTCCTTTTAGAATGTCCTTCCACAAAGTACAGCCGAACACGATAGAATTTATACATACCCTTTGTTTGTTCACTGAGTACTGAAAGGTAAGAAACCTCCTGTGTATTTGCTGTTAAATTAGTTTATAAATTATTTCAGATGTTAAATTAAAAGAAAAATAATTTCCAACTTTGCAAAATACTGTATTTGACGGCACATAAGATGCACCTTTTTTCCCAAATTATGTCTCGGAAAATTTCTCTACGTCTTATATGTGAAGGTTCAACCTTCACAGGTTAACTTTCAATACTGAATGCTATTTTTAACCCAGATAGTCTATATTACCTATTTCATAATTGCATTCAATGATTGTGTTAATATTTGGCTTTTACGAAACGTGACAACTAAAAGAAACTACATTTTAAGTTATTGTGGTACCGTGCTTTCGCACGAACTATTAAAACTTTTTTTCCTTGCGAGTGGCCAACTTATGGGGGGTGCATCTTATATGCCATCAAATACAGTACATTATTTTTCGAAATTTAACTGATAATAGTGTTGGAAAGTATCACCACATGAATCATGCGGCAAATTAAAGAGATACAGGATCTCACTAAATCCAGCATCATAGTATTTTATTTCAGCAAGAAAACCTGACCACAGTTTCTCACAGAGACCCTTTATGATTTGGCATTTAACCAAACTTTAGATATGTAGATACATACCAAAGATCCATCCATTTGGTGTCCTAGCTTGTAGTTTCTCCTGTGACTGCACCAGAGTGCAGTCACAGTCTACAAGCCACTTTACCTTCATTATATGTTCTATTTTTGTTTTACTTTACCAACTTGATGTTCACTGAATTTGGGAATCCTGGCATTTGCAGATGTGATGAATAACGGAGTCTCCTATCTCTTAGTTTACATTCTATCTGCATTGAAAGTGGATGTGTAACATTATAAATCAAAAGATTTATTATTATAAAACAAGGGAACAATGTTATGAGAAGAATAACACTCTGAATACAAGCGAGATGCCCGTGGAAATATTGAGAACCCTCAGAATGGGAATTCAAGAGCTAGCAGAAGGAAATAAAATATACTAAAGCAATTAAATGTGATTACAATACATAAAAAGATATACAAGTTAGTTATTACACAATATTTCATCAAATACTTCAAAATTTATGCACAATAAGGAATAAGATGTAGATGATCATATTGCTCAGGGCAAATACAAGCCATGTTAACTCCTGAAATTGCTACCTACAGAATTAACCTCAACAGCAGAAAAGGCTGAATTAATTATTACCGTATTAGTAATTATGATTTTTATTAAAATATAATTTATCATATCATTTATAAAAATCATATAATTTATAATAATATTTTTATAAAATAATGTGTGGATAGAAGGTCTGTGTTATTAGAAAATGAAGTACTAATCAAGCAAAAAATTTAAACTATTTTTTGTTACTTAAATAGTGAATATAAGAGGATATTCTACAAATGGATTTACAGATGTTACAATTGTAAAATTCAATTTTCACATCAATAGGGCAAACTACATTATGTTTTAAAGTAAGATGTAGAAATTCCAAAATATCAGATTAGATTACTCGGATGAGAATCAATATAAATTTTCTATCTGTAATGGCCCTAATATCCAAAGACAGGAGAGGTAAATTTATTTCTAAAATATTGGGGAGGAACTTATTTATTCTTAGTTTTAGTGTAAATGTGAAATTTGCCAATCAACAATCATGACAGTGAATAACGTTCTACGCAAGTCTGTGACAAAATATATACTAAACATAGATGTTAGCATCTTACAACGTCTTTGTTTGTCATCACATTACCTAGCAAGTCTTTTATTTCATCAAATATTACACTCTTTTGTGAAAAGGTTTGCCAGTACTAATAAGATTATATCGAATGCAATATTTGATCATTTTCATCCCAGCATACAGATAGAGAATACTAAAAAAATAAACATTATTTTTACTATTATTTATTATAAGAAATATAAAGATTTTATAAAAGATCAAATGGTCGTTTTTTGTTTTTTGGGCTTGACAAAGTAATAAGTTTTACTCTTCGGGGAGTTTTCTTCAACTCCTGAATGTCCCCCTTCGCATCCGGGGACTGGAACGCCTTGGAAGTGGTATTCTTTACTGGAGATGCATTATTCATCTCCTCTTGGTTACCTTCAGCATTTAATTCACCAGACTTTTTTAATGATTGTCCTTCACTATCTTGTGACACAGTAGCACCTGCTTTTAAACTTTCCTCCTTCTTTGAAGACACAGTAGCACCTGCTTTTAAACTTTCCTCCTTCTTTGAAGACACAGTAGCACTTCCTTTTAAAATTTCCTCCTTCTTTAATGACACAGTAGCACTTGCTTTTAAACTTTCCTCCTTCTTTGAAGACACAGTAGCACTTGCTTTTAAACTTTCCTCCTTCTTTGAAGACACAGTAGCACTTGCTTTTAAACTTTCCTCCTTCTTTGAAGACACAGTAGCACTTACTTTTAAACTTTCCTCCTTTGATTCTTTCTTTTCTGAAGGAGAGTTCTTCTTACCCGCCCTAGCAGCTTGGCTAGCTGCTTCACCTTTCTTATTCCTGAAAGAGTAAAATATTAAATTCAGTCATTCTATTTGCTCCCAAATTATGCCTTAAACACAGAAAGTAAGTATTAATCATTAGATCATTTATCAGGCTTGCTTTTCAAAACACTGAGAACCAAGCTATAAAATGCAGTTTGCTTCCCACTTTTCCTAATCTCTCATAAACATCTGCTTTTTTGTCATTTCAGTTCTGATAAGACTTAGATCATCTCTTGATTCTATTACGTTCATATAATTTAACATGTAATTGACAAAACAAGTTTAAGATAGTTAGAACTCTTAACTCAATTCTAAATTAGTTATATATTATTACTTATTTGTAATTACTTTTGTGTCAGAATTTTATGTTAGTATGTTATAACTTGCTCTTTTTTTTACATTCTAATGACTTCCTTATTTCTTGTCTTATATTATCTACTACCATATTTAAATTTAGTTTTCTATATGTAGGTTTCGCAGGTTTTCCACACCCCCTTCTTTTGAGGGTGTTTTCCTGCAGTGGAAATTTTTTCCTATGCTCTTAACTTAGGTTTTTAATCCACATAGTAGTTTTCTTTTCTGTACTTTTGCAATCTATCTATTTCTTTCTGTTCCAACATGACAAAGGGTTAGGTGTAAGAAGAGACTTGATAGTCTCAATCTCGCTCTGAATAAAGTCCTTTATTATTATATTATTATTGATTAAAATATACTGAAATTCTACCTTATCGCTAATTATAAGATTTCAATGGTAAATAAGCTTACCTTTCAGTTTTTTTGCTCTCTGGAGAGGTTTTATCTTTAGATGAGCTCAAGGGTCCTTTAGCAGTACTATTTGCTGTTTTATTGTCATCCTTTGTCTTCTCGCCATTCACCTCTTTGTCTACTGGTATGTATGGAACTCCTAACTCACCTTTATTGAATGTTATAGCTGAACAATAACCATCTGTTGATGACACTACTAGTATTCTGCCATCCGAAGACCTGAAATTGGAAGCAAAGTTGGCAATTATATTAACCTATAAGGAATTCAAATTATTAGAAACTTAGATAAAATTAATTTTAAATTTTTACGAAAAACAAAAACTTGTAAAAAAGATTCTAATATTTTATTCCAAGTGAATACAAATTTAAACCTATAAATCAAATGATTCTTAAATTTTGTAAAGAAAACAAGGTGCTGTATATGCAGGAAAGCAAAATTTGCCCAGCTTTATATACCAAACTGGTCACTTCTCTGAGAAGCCGGGAAAATATTGAGAATCTGATATTTGAATTTATTTCATTTAGCATCTATTTGAGATCAAACTAAAACTCAAAAAGACAAATCAGCAAGCTCATTGTTAAGAGTCTCGTTGCTATTTGTTAGTTCAACGTCATTGTTTAATTCTATTGATATTTCTGTTCGATCATTAGGGAAAGAGAAAACCCAATGCAAATGAAGCTATTGTGAGCTCTGTGATTACTTTGAGTTATTAATGTTACAACAAGACTAATAGATCAATAAATCTACAAGGATAAAAACAGCTTAGCGTTTTGTTTTTACCATAGCAAGGATATAACACCTAAGTAGCAAGGATAGGGATGAAAAGTGACATTCACTTTAGTGATCCCATGATCCTAAAAGAACCACATAATTTGAAATGTTTTTTTTTTTTCAAAACTAAGAATGGTTACTGAATATTTCAGAAATGCAGCACTGGTCATTTTTGGTGGCACCGTTTTGCCAACTATACCGTTTGCTTCTTCAGGTCAGAAGTGATGCTTTTTCTCATTTCATCCGGTATATATTTGTTGCCCCCTTCTCTAATTCTTGGCATTTGCTCTCCTGATTTGTGGTAAGGCGTAGGAGCCGTTTCCAAAGACAATGGGGGGGTAACTGTTCTTTTTCTGTTGTCACCAAAAATGACCAATGCTGGGTTCCCAAAGATCTTCAGCATCAATTCTTTGCACAAGTAAAGTACTTGTTTGCACAAAAGCCTTCATTCCAGATATAGAATGGTTGTTTATTTATGAACAAAAGCTATAAAATTTATCCCTTCCATGAAAACAGGCTAATTTAGCACATTTGAAATTGACAAAAATATATAAATGTTATTCTTTTTACAAAATACTTGGTACTATTTTAACATAAGGATTTAGCATTGTGATAAAAATGAAAGGCTAAAATATGGTCTTTATATTTCTCAATAAAAATTATTTTGTTTCATAAACTATTTCACATGAATACCCACTTATATGTACTTTAAAGAAACAGAATATTGTATATAAGTTTCCACAACAAGCTTCCAAGTAAAATTAAAATTCCAAAACTTACCATGTAATATCAGTTAATCTTGTGTAGTGAATATTTGAGATTTTGGCAAATGGCACAGGCTGCTGCGTGTCGTATAAAAACACAGAATTTTGAGTAGCAACAGCAAATACTATTCTGTAAGGAAGAGCAAATAAGGAGGAGTTCTTTTCCCATGGTTTCTCTTCTTCTTTTGTAGAACTGCTTGCAGTTTCAGCATCCAATTCAGCATCACTTTTTACAGTTTCAGAATTCTCAACTTCCATCTTTTCTTCCCCATTTTCAGCGGTGGAAGAACCTTTCTCTTTCATGTTGTCTTCCTTATTTTTACTCTTCTTCCCACTGCGCAGCTCAAACATCACAGGGCAACATCTTACCGCAATAGTGTATTTATCACCAGTAGGCAAGTAAACCACAGGTCTGTAAATTAGACATAAGGATAATGAGTAAAATTATAAATTGCAGGACATATCTCGCTCTCAGGTATATCAAGCTTCTTCAGTTTGTGACTGTTGATATTTTCATGATCCATTGGATCATACACTGAATCATAATAGACATGAATGTAACAAGAAAAGAATACAGACCATCAGCTGATGATGGAGATTATTTGCTATAGTAATCATGATCATCAGGCAATGAATAATACATTATAAGTCCATTATAACGAGAGCTGACAAAAATCGGAAAAGTACTTTTTATAACGCATACTCGTTTTAGCTTTCTAGATTTTAGATTTCTTATTATAAACGTCCGTCCTCTTGAATCCAAGGGCAGCGAATGCGTCAGAAAGGAACTGTAGAGGATATAATTATTACGCAAATGCTTCAGATTGCGTAAAAGAGAATGTTCGGGTCAAAAATATTATTTCATTGACTCATAAACCATAACCAAAGTGCATCCTCTAACTTAAAATGTAAATCATTATTGCTCGGTAATCGGATTTGGTCCCAAGTTTCAAATGAAAACAAATCCCACAGGTGGATGACAATAAAATGGAAACTCGATTCAAACTGCTGACTAGAGGGATCATCGCTGAGAAGAAACAAGATATAAGGTGATAAGATATAGGAGACGTGAGGGAGAAAGGGGATAGTTTAACTCGTGAGACGTCTCCGATTACGAGATATGCTACCTGCAAGATGAATATAGAACCATGGCACTCGTTATAATGATACCTCAGATTTTGATCACTCGTTATAATGGAAGTAACTCTGTATCCTTTTTGCTGTGGGAGGGACAACATCCAATGAATCACTCGCTATAACGCAACTCTTGTAATTTGCCGTACTCGTTAGAACAGACTTCCACTGTCACAGTAATTACATGCTGGAAGCAGTTGTGCAAGAAGAAATCTTTCAAACATTAGGATTTAGGTTAGCGCTCTACTACAGACTCTTCAACCTTGCCAACAACCTTCGTTGTCCACTAGTACATCTATTACTCAAAACATGGTTTGTCTCCAAGACATTATTTTGTTAGGGAAATACATTAGTGAAGAGATGTGTTTATTAACCAAGATTATATAGTATTACAAGAAAAATTCCTCTATATATATATTAGGACATGAACTAATTGATTACACTTGCAAATTATTAGAAATCATCAGAAAAAAAATATTACAAGATACAGCAAAAAATCATTTCCAATAATTTTCTATGAGAATTTGGCAAATCTTAAAAAAACATTAGACACTGGAATTCAGCAAAATTAGCTTAGAAAGGCTATATGAGCAAGATGATTGTTTGAGAAATAGATACTCAACTTCCAGAAAGCTAATAAAACAAAGAATTTATTCCAATACATAATCATTCATTACTTCCAACGCATTGGGAATTGTTAATACTTCAGAAAACTTCCAATCCTACAAGTCACAAATCCAAATTCACTGGGGAAGAATAATTACACCTGGATTTATCTTAAAAAAAAATTAAAATATTCAATTTCCCATCGAGAATATAGAAACAATTTAAAGGTAATTAGGAATTACTACTGACACCCACCTGTTGAGTAGATGTCTAGAATAAATGTAGGTAACATTGATATTTTTCTGATCCCCTTCCTGTTCAATTAGTCCCGCAGGAGTAATGAGCAATTCGCCGTCTGGAGTAAATGCTAATCTTCGGAAGAATGTCTTTAAGGTGTCATCATGATAGAGTCTGTACACTTTTTCTTCTGGGTTTTCTGACGTTCCAAGTCCAGGCAGCCAAGACTTGTAAATCCTATGTAAAACACGTTTTGTGTTCACACTAAATATGCGACACAGCCTAAACACAAAAAGGAGTATGATTATCGGCCATGGAAAAATAGGCTGCAACTAGAGCACAAAAATTATTTATTAAAAATGATTACCTATCACTACTCATTGTAGCCACATACTGATTCTGAGGATCCCAAGCCACACCTTGTACAAAGCCCTTGTGGTCTTTTAGTATACTTGTATTACGTCCTGCAATAAACACAAGTTTTGAATAATTTATTATTATCATCTATCGAATCTATACCATCCAGGATCAGAATTTGAGCATTTGTGTTAAAATATAACTTAAATTTATATAAGTTAAATGAAGGAGGAGTGTCCAAGCTGCAGCCCTTTATATTTAACTTCAGTCAGACCAGTAGCTAATTGTTTCCCAAAAAGTTATTTTCAAAAGAATAATAACTAAAGCAGAAAGGTGTATTGCTTCTTATTGATTTAAAAATGTTTATTTTAGTCAACTATAGCAGCAAAGTAAAATGATATTCACTTTAAGTACAACAAAACGTAAGAGAAAACTATTACTTTCAAATACGAAGACCCTCATGTGGCCCAAGGTGTCCTCACAGGAGATAATGAAGCACATTGAAGGTAAAATAACATCACATAGAAAATTAACTTGAACAATGATTCCTCGTTTTAATGGTAAACATATACTATAAAGCTATACCCGAGATAAAAGGGATCTTTCTACATCACCAACAGGTGAAAAGGAAAACTATTAACCTGTTAACCATTATGAGTGCTAACCAAACAAGTTTTGAAAGTTGAAAAAAATAAGTAAAAAATACTATGAGAGTTTATTACATTTGATAGGAAAATTACACTCTCAAGAAGTTCTTGTCTAATTAATAGCTCTGCCGATGAGCGAGAAAAAAGCTTTCTGATTATGAGTTACTCATGATGCATAACATACACCTTAAAAAACGGGTTACGCCGACAATGGCGGCACTGATTGGAAATATATTTTCTGCCTTAGTGGAACGAATGAATTTACTCAAATGTCAAATACTTTTAACAATAAGGAAGAAATTAACGACTGCAACTTAATAAGAGCTACTAGTCCATTTAAGAGCAGTGCACTATAAATACCTTTTTGTACATCCCATATTATTGCTGAGTTGTCCACAGAGCCCGATATGAGGAAATTACTGTCAGGGGACCAGCAAAGATCATACACGTCTTCGACATGGCCTCGAAGTACTTTCAACAAAATCCACTGTTCCTTCGCATTCCCTTCTTCGTCATTTAATGGGAATTCCGGTAAATCCAGATCTGTTTTCTGTTTCCAGATAAGTATCAGTGATTCTGCAAAACAATACATAACTTATATTAGAGACAGTCCAAACCACTGAAAGAAAAAATAACTTTAGGTGAAACGGGCATATTTACCATCATCACCAGAAGCGAGGAATTCTCCTGATGGGGAGAACCTAACAACGTTAACCGCTTTTTGGTGTCTTACAAGGTCAGCTGCAAACTCTAAATTTGCGACTCCATTTTCTTGTATTGTGATGTACCAAATCTAAAATACCAACCACGGTTTCAGAATCCATAAGATAATGACAACTATGACCCCTATCGTAATTATAAGATGTTATTTGAAAACTTAATATCAATTTACTGACCAGAACGTGAGCATCTGTTCCTCCAGATGCAAGTCTCCATAATTCATCCGTTCCTCGACGAGGCTGGATATCAACACTCAATACAGGATCTCTATTATGCCACGAAATCTCTGGTATAATACACTTCATGTTTTCAGCAGTATAACTTTTGTAGACTTTAGTATCCAATTACTAGAATAATACACGCTTGCAGAAAATTGCGATAGTATATCTTAAAACATTTCATACGCCGGAGATCATCAATTGGATTCACAACACTGACATTGTTCCCGCCAATTCGCAGAGATTAATTGACCAAAACCGGGAACTTTTATCGAACAAAAGAGTTGAGATAATTTTCGGCGCTACACGTACCGGTTTACATAGGTTCACAGATGTCTTACCTCAAAGAACAAACGTACGAATAGAAATCTGCTGACAGTCATTTACTTGAATATTTATTAGTCAGTTTTTCTTTTGATTGATAATGTTATCTGTGATTGTCAATGCACAATGTAATTGAATTATTGGCGATATTTTTCTTCTGTTGCAGTTATCAACAATGAGGCATAGAAACATGGTAAATTTACCGAAACATATTTCGCCTATGCATCAGTATTTCTACAATTTTCCTCCTATGAGGTGTACTTGCGATTTTTCTTGAATCATAACAGTCACCTACGTTCTTCATTTGTGCCCTCTCCATTTTTCTGTAGAATTCTTACAGCGTTGATGAGGCATCTTTTCTCTAAAGGTGATCTTGAATTATTATACTTAAAGGGTCACGTAAAGTGGAAGTATGTCAAAAGAAGGGGTAAATCTAGAAATTTACCAAAGAAGGTATATGTTGAAAGGTTTGGAGTTTTTACCAATCAAGGGCTCAGAAACAGTTTAAGTAAAAAGGATGACATTAATTAGATACAGTTTGTGAAGTTTACATCGGCCGTCGTACCAGCTACTGTCGGAAATTAGAAAAATCTAGAGAAAAAATTGTACCAGCATAATACTTTTTCAGACTGTCACCTTAGATAATGCAAATTTATCACTATTTAAAGTCTGATATTTTATTCTTTCGTACAATTCCTGGGTACAGATAGGATATTGTGTGGAGATTGCAATATAGTTTTTTAAGTTGTTGTAAAGTTGCCTGTATTCATTTTTTGATTCCATTCTTGGACATATTCAGCAAAGCTTGCATGTAGAAGGGTGTGCCGGAATACAATTATTTATGTGGATAGTCAATCTGTCATTGGAGTCACACAAACCCGTTTTGTAACCTATCATCCTAGATTTTCTTATAATTTTTTCCTCAAATAGAACTTAAATTTCATATTTTACTTTTTCCATTACTGGACTGGGTATTTCATGCTTTTTACTCTATGGTGTAAGTTATTAGGATCAAGATGGTCATAATAATTTAAGATTTGAAATCGTGCTCAATTAATTAGGTTGTCCCTTTTGCAAAAGTTGGATTTTGGTTTGTGGTGCATGTTGTCAGCCTCATGGCCATCCTAAAGCAATTACTTACACAGTTATAAAGCGGCATCTCATTGATGGATAGCTCATGTACCTTCTAACAATAAGTACTTTTTCTAGTCAGTTATTTCTTAATTCAGATAGCTTACTATATTCGTCGCTATGTTGGCGTAGCACCGATGAACGTCAGGCCCCATGTATCGAATGTGGGAGTACTTTTACGAAGGGCAAAAATACTATCTGAGGTCTCTTACATGCATGCATTGATAAATAAATATCAAAGCATTATTTTTGAGAAGTTAATGAAAAATTTTGTTGTGACTTCTATCATTAAAAACATATTTTCGTAAATCCTTTTAAATGTTGATATTCAAATGTTCTCAGTGAAGTGAGTAAAATTATCCAAGTAACTTCAGTTTGACACTCTGGACCATTAATATTCTTCACAATTTTCAGTAAGAGAGAGTAACATGCTTTGACTGCAATGTAGAATTGTAAAGTATGTAATGCTCTAAAACCAGCCAATTAACTTACGATAGTATGACATCATACCCCCAGACCAGTATTGAAAGCCAAGTAGGTGGGACTCCAGCTGATTGATATTGTTTCATTTTATTTTATTCATTATATTTTAGTCATTTGTAGAAGTATTTACTCTGAGGAATTCAATCAATGTAAGAAGAAAAGTAAGTCACAGTTCCAGAAGAGGTTTTATTCTGAAAACAGTTTTTACTAACATGTAGTCAACATCAGGCTTTATGTTAAAAAATAAACTAGTTGATTTCTTGAAGTTGAGTATTGTAGCGTTGATTAATGAAGATTTTGAAATTAAAGATTACTTCATACATGAAGAAATCTTTTATATATTAAGCAACCTTTGTTCCTTCGCACCAACAACACAACAAATCAATAAATATGCTTTTATACCTGCTACTTTTATACTACTACTTTTAACAATTTGCAATAGATTTACCTATGTCTGCTGTGTGGAATTTACTAATTACATTCTCCTAAGGCTCTGACATGCAATTTTTAGTTGGCCTACTGTTTGATTGCCAAGAGTTGTTATGAGACTGTGCCCACATGCAACTGTTTATTTGACTGATTAAATAGTTTGTGTCTTTCCTCAAATGACTCACACGTACAACATCATGGTCAATTGTTCGTTTAGTTGTCTTGGTGAGTGCAGCACGATGATTGGCTGATCGAATAGTTTTGCAACAAAAAATTGCATGTCAGTACCTAGTAATTTTTATTTAGTTAATTTTGTGTCAAAAATAGGTTCATAAGTTACTGTTATATTATTCCTTTTCTGTCATTGCCGATTCACTCTTCTGTCTGTGTATAATTATCTCTATTTCCATTCTATATATCCAGGGTTTCCAGGTTACACATATAACCCTTATATATTAAGACAGAATCGTGTCTGTCTGTCTGTCCTCAAAAAAGGGATGTAACACTTTTAGCAAAATCTGAGTCTAAATTCAATCTCCCGCAATGATTTTTAGTGCGCTGGAGGCGGACGGCCTGCACACACAGGGGTGCAAAAATTTAAATTTTTTGGTTGAGTTTAGAGGTGCAAAACGGGCGAAAAACTGAAAAAAATCGGGAAAATGAGGGCAGTGGGAGACGTTTTCTTTTGGGATGACGAACGCCGCTTACCTATCGCTTGCGCGTCATTTAACATAGTTAAGTCTTTATCAGTTGATCTCACTGCTGAGGGTGAGGTCCTGACTTTGCGGTCTATGACATTATCTACTTTTTCGGAATCTTTGACGAAGGCCTCGAATACCTTTCGATGCTGCCCCATCAAACGTAAGGGAACTAACCTGCCTGCGGAGCAGTCAGTAGGCAACTGCTAGTAAAACAAATTATAATAAAAATTGTGACATGACTGGGACACGAAACCAGGTGCTCCACTTTCCAGCAGGTGTTCTAACCACTAAACTACCATGCCACCACAATTCCACTCCTGTTAAAGGAATGCTTTATGAGCAGATAGTGGCACTCCACATAATGGCACCGACCACCACCAGGGGTCCTCACTGAGGCAACCGACCCACAAAGCGATATTTAGAGGAATCCCCTCAAATGAAACAAGAAAGAACTTCAAGATGAAATTTAACTTAGCACGAGGAAGCATGCGCTTTAAACCCAAAGTTGAACAATGAGTGAAAAATTGTAACATGACTGGGACTTGAACCCCGGTAATATAGGGCAGGTGTTCTAACCACTAAACTACCATGCCACCCCAATTCCACTCCTGTTAAAGGGATGCTTTATGAGCAGATAGTGGCGCTCCACATAATGGCACCGACCGCCACCAGGGGTCCTCACTGAGGGTCCTCCCAGTCATGTCACAATTTTTCACTCCTTGTTCAACTTTGGGTTTAAAGTGCACGCTTCCTTGTGCTAAGTTAAATTTCATCTTGAAGTTCTTACAAAATGTAATAGCTTTAGAAGTAATTGAGATATTTATTAGCGGTTTGCTTCTACAAGTAAGGCAACTCCAAATGTTTTCTATGTCTGCTTGATGATGGCGCTCTATGCCATTATGCGATAATTGTGAGAAATTTCTTGGATAATGAGTTCCACGATCGCAGATTTAAAGAGGTTATCCATTGATTGCTTGGCCATCTAGAAACCCAGATATGAGGCCACTTTTCTGTGGGTGTTTATCAAGAATCAAGTGTACCATACACCAGTTTGTGATCTACTGCACCATCGAATTCCTGCAGTAATTGCAAGTGGTACATCTGCAATGCTGCAAAACACTTGGAGAGAGTAAAATGCAGATTAAATGTCTTTCTGCCAATATTGGTGCACATATAGAGGTGTATTAACTGTGTAAAAAAAAACATTTTGAGTTACCATACTTCTAGAAACAAACTGCCAATAAATATCTTAATTAATTCTCAAGTTATTAAATTTTGTATTATTATATGTTTGACCTTGACACTGTGTATTTTGTCTTTTCTAAAATTAAATTTTTTAGTGCACAGAATTTATTTTCATTATATTCCTCCAATTGCAGTTTATGATTGGATATTTTATTCTCTTTATGGAGTTGCATAATAAATATAAAAGCATTGTCTCGTGTATTTTGGCTACTATAAGTTGTATTTCATGGCCTTTATTTTGATGAATAGAATTGAAAACATTGACTGTAATTAATAATTGTACTCCTATCATAACCTTAAAGTATTAGTGGTTTTAATATCAAACTACTTCTAAATAAGGCAACAAAATAATAATTTTTAGTTCATCTTAAAGGTTTTTCTACCATCTTATTAATTGTTTTATATACATCTTTTGATGTATTAATTTATCTCAATGCGACATTATTCGAAGCACATATTATCTATCACTGGTTCACAGTATTATGTTCATGGTTGTTCAATATCTTCTGTTATATGAATTTCGATGTACATTCATTGTAAATTTATTATGCACATATATATTAATTTTCTGTTCTTTCTCTTATTTTAACTCTCAATACATTTTTAAGAAGAGCTCAGTCTGGAAAGTAATATTTTCGATTGAGAGTGAGATTTCAAATAAACAGGATCTAGATGTAAGCATTCATTGCTTGATAAATTCACCTGTTTGTTCAACCTACAAATATCATCAGCATAATTTTCATAAAATATAAGGCATAATTCACTAGGATATGGTCATGGCTGTTTCATGGTGGTTCTCAGTAATTAGTGTCTTGCAAAGCCCTGCATTGGTGAATTGCCTGTTGGGAATTTCTTCTCATCAATTCCCTGACCTTCTGAATTGTACCATAATGTTTTATTTAATGTCTACGGTTGGATTAACAAACAACAGTTAAATAATTAACAATGCTTTCTTAACAACTTATCATAAGTACCTTCACAGTTGGCATCATGTTTACTTGAAAAAAGTCTTACAGTTCATTTTAAAACTTTACTTCATTTAATCATTATACATGTAATGGGGAATTTAAATAATATTTGTCTAAAATTGACATTTTACACAAATGCAAATTTAATAGTATCAATCATTATTTGTAGCATATACTGGGGCCCCCCATGACGCATACAATGATAAATAAAATACAAAGCTCGAGAAAATGAGTGGAAATAATTCTTGAATTAAAAGTTTATTGCTGCTTTTCATTGCATCTACCTACATTATTAAATCTAAATTAGCATATCTGGTTGTAGGTCATGTTTATATTATAATCTATATTAGAATACGACTGTAACTATTATATCTGAAAATAAAATAATATTATTCCTAAGATACAGAACAACTTTGTCTTGGTTTTTGCACTAAGATTTTGATTTCAAATCCCAATGAATTTGAATATGATTAATCATATATAATTATGATATTTTATCCAGGTAAAATTATGATAAGTAAAATGTAGGATAATCGTAGTTAATTTTAGTGAAAGAGTAAGAATGAAATAATTTTGCATTACATTCGTATTTCTGGTTAATCATTTGGGTATTTTCCAAGCCAGGCATCACAGATTGGGCAGTAGTGCTCAGCTGTTTTGAAGCCTTTCAAAAGGTATGGAAGGCAGCACAGACTGAAAGAAATATGAATACAATTCTACTTTGTAATGTCAATTAATTCCCTTGGACCTCCTTAAAATTATTCTTCTTACCAGATAAGTGAGCAGTATGCTGCACTCTTGCGGGTATGCCCATCAACTACATACTTAACTTCAGTTTTTATGTAGCTTGAGCAATTGGGACAAGTTTTCTTAATGCTTTTTCTGTGGAACTTATCAACATGCTCTCCTGTCGTGTAGAAAGATATGTATATATGCTTTAAAATACTTACATGTAATGTTATTAAAGTGCATCATAAGATTTATCAATGTTTACTTAGAAAACTGTAGAATTCATATAACTTTTTTATAAAAATTAATAAAAAAATGTGCTGAAAAGTAACCACAGAATATAAAATAGTCAAAGAATGAACTTACTAATTTATTATGCAACAATGTTGTGGAGAATGTTATCTATTTCCCACTCTCTGTGTTAACCAGAAGTTAATAGGACAGAATGATTTGGAAAAATGTTTTTAATCAAGTAATCCATATTTTTTATGAATTAATGAAACTGAAACCACTTTAATTGACAAAGCCGTACTAATTGTTAAATTGCTCTATCAATATGTGATCTGCTACACACCCCAAAGTGTGACCTTATTCTGTAATTCTATAGTAAAAGGATTGAAAGAGTTTGAGTTTTTCTTTTACATTGCTTTGTATTCATGTTCTTTCAAATAAACAAATTTTGAATCAGATTACCTTTCCCAAAGCTTAATCATACATCTTTTGTGAGGAAAATAATATGTGCAGAATAAATGGCTATATTTTACTTGGATGAACACGTCTGATTCAAAATATTTTATTACCTTAGGCAGCATAACCATTGTCAAACTGAGTTGGGTTTGAATCATATAACTGATTGCAGGTCTCTGCTGGATGGAAATAATATCATGGTGGTATAGATCACATATTGAAAGTGTGCCATTTGTTACATAAAAAATGCAACTTTACATGTTCTGGGTATTTTATTTTATCTCAACACTCAGCCTAAACTTTAATGATGTTTTCTTAAGAACAAATTGATAAAATAAATATTTTTCTTTGAAAATAATAAGCTATTGTGATGGAAACATCTTTAATAATTTTAAATATATTATTCTGTTATTGTCTCTACAAAAATTTAAAAAATCATTATCACTGTTTCACATCCGTTCCATATTATAAGTAAATCAACCAAGCTCACTCAACCCTTCCTGGTTTGAGGTTATCTACGACTTCAAAAACAAATGTTGTTTCATCCTGTTTCTTGGTAGTTCACCTTTCATACTTACATTAATGTATACATACATTAATTTAAATATATAATATATTGATACATTACAAATTTGTTCAATTCTGAAGGAGCAATTTTCATAATAGTTGTATTTTTATAATTGGACAACTAGTAATTATGTCGATGTCATGTGAGATTTTAAAACAGACAATTAACTACAACTACAATTAAACCAATTGTTCATTCTAGTAATGCTAGTACGAATATTTTTCTTTTGGGATTAGGAGCACCATTGCCCTTTCCATGCAACCAAAATTCTTCATTGGTATATTTACAAATATTTTTAGTTGGGGAAAACTGGCCTTGGTGGCCCAGTGGTTAGCGTGCTAACCGCTATCATTCCAACCCCAAGGTTCGAATCCCAGCTGATTGGGAGTTTTCTGATTCAGATGTGTGTGATTGTCTGACTTTCCCATTCAGGATTGGTAGCAGGAAGGGCATCCATCCTCATCATGACCCACACCAAACTCATCAGCCGACCCCATCAGAATATGGGAATAAGGCTCAGAGGAAAAAAAGTGAATATAGGGAAAACACTGCAAATAAAAGTCTTCCCAGCAGTTTAAATTTGATAAAATTTCACCAGATCTAACTTGGTAAACCAGATAATTGTTATTCTTCCACTGCTGACATTTCCTCATATAAGACAAGTCAGACATATTTTTACGTTATTTCAGTATTACAATTCACTCCCTTTCTGGAAGTTTTTCTGCAGTATGAAAAATCTATTTAAATATTTTATTTATTAGGGAAAGTCTATAATTGACTCTCTACACATGTGTTAAATTGATAATTTTGAGGTGTTTATCGTGAAAATAAACAAAATATCGTAGAAAAGACTGTCGCGGTTAATCTAGTAGTAGCAGAAATTTTTGAAATCATCGTATACCTGTCAGGCTGAAAAGTAATCTTTTTGAAATTTAGAGATGTTTTTTTGTTTTATCGGTAGATTATCAATTGCAGCACCAGCGCAGTAGCCGATATCCGCAAATGTATATCTCTTCAATCATAAATGTGCTCAGATGCATTTGAAATAATATTTTCACGTTTATGAACGACGTGAAGAAATTTGTACTTACCCGAGTCGCTTTCCAAATTCATGTTGGAACTTATTTACGTGTCATTTACTTCCGTAGTAACCGAATATGACACCACATTGACTTGCATTACAGGATTGAAAATAAGTTTGTTGTGTAGTTTGCTCTGATATTGCTTTTGTCATAATCTTAATTCTTGTTAGGTTACCAGACGCTAAACATGAAGAGTCATCCACCATTTCCTAAGGTAAAATTTCCACGCTCCTTGAATTTTAATTATCAGCCTTCGGTCTGGCAAATGATCTCCGTAAATGCAGTACTTATTTCTTTAGAGATATATTTAACCTTTTACTGATTTATCTCGCTTCAAATTATTTAGAATGATTTTTTAATATTTATTTACATTTTGTATTATTTTATCATCCATCACTAGCAATTCGATAAGTAGTATGGTTATTTCTCTTGTGGAAAATAATCTAGTTCAGTCTTGTCTGCGTGCGATTCGATTCAATTGGTTTAGTTAAGGACTTTCGAGTTATAAAATAGTCATAAAATAGTCCAATAGTTATCGTCAACGGATAGTCATAAAATTTTCCAATTTTATGACTATCCGTTGACGAAAAATCCTAAGTGTAAGATGCTATTCTTTTTATGAAAGACGCAGTCGTCATGTGATAAAGGCTCCTCGAGGCGGCGAGGCAAACTCCGGCAGCACGAATAAAGGATTTGTTTATTGTCATAACCTTTCCTAAGGATGGATGGTTTTTGTTATTTGAGTTTATACTTAAGAAAATTTCGCATACATTTCTCCATCGCAAAACAAAACTATATATCACTATATATCCAAAATTTAAAAAAAGCGTCCCTTTTAAGGCTACACAGAATATTGTCGGTATATCATGAGTGAATGCTGTGCCTGAATTCAATAAAATCCATCTCTATTTGTAGTAATAATTTATAAGAACAAGATAAAGTTAATATATCGTTACATTTGTATCTCTTATTGTTTTTTGTTTCTTGCTGCCATTGGAATGAAAGGGAGAAAATTCAAGACAGGAATTATATTAACAAAGTAATGTTTAAGGTCGAGTAACGTTTTATTCTTGTTTCACTCTGTAAGGAAACGAGAAAAACGGATATCCTCAGCGAAATGATAATGGTTGGAATATTCCGATTACCTTTCGGTTTCATAATGCGAAATTAATTTGAGGGCCACCGATTAGCCAATTGTGTAGCGCTTCCGGCTTCGGTGAAAGCTGTTCCGGGATCGATTCCCGGTGGTAGACTATGTGCGAAATGACCTAAGCTGTTGAGACATTTTTAACAATGTTACAACTAAAATTAATTTGAGCACCAATAACGAATGAAATAACTGGTTTCCACCCAACTAAATGAAATGATTAATCGAGGCTTGGGTTGAAATTTGATCCGAGTGTAGGTAATTCTTATTAGTAATTCGCTTCAAAAATTAATCGTCTTACAAAGTGTGTTTTACAGTGTGAAACTGAGATCTCCCTTCGTCATAATCTTCTTTTGATCTTATCATCGGGAGGTTCTCATTGAAATCGCAGTGGAAGAATCCCTCCTTAATCGGATAGCAAGCAAGTCGGAGCTCCTCTTGTACTTCACACCTCTCCTCCGCACGGCAAGAATTGGATTAACTGCAATTGGGGAACATTATTGAAGATACCACTCTTCGGATTCGGTCACTTTATTCGAATTAAGTAAAACGTGTACTCGATATTTTTTAAGTGTTTAAGGTTTACAAGTTGAAAATATCTCGAAGAAATCCAATTTCCTACTTTACTGATAGTGCAGCAAAAATACTTCTATTGTGAAAAATACTAATATTGTGGTAACCCTGCATGGAATAATGTCAGAATATTTAAGGTGATATTTATTTATTTGAGAATTGAGGTTTATGAAACCAAGCAGAATTGTTATATTTCGAAAATATTTGGCGAAATCTTAAAAATATCCTCCAAAACTTTTGTTACGGAATTTCTTTTCAGTTGCTATGCTTCATATGGTTCTTTTATTCTTCACTTGGTGATTAATAATGAATAAATAATAAATAACTTTATATAGATGCGCTAAAAATAATTAAAATTTTCATTAAATAACTATTTAAATTTATATTTGTAAATCTGGCAACACTACAATTATTACATAATTTAATCAATGAAAATTAACGAAATTCTCAGATTATGGGGATAAATAAAAATCTTTACAAAACGAAAATTTAGTTGAAATATCTGAAGTAGTTTCCGTTTTATTGAAGGAAATATATCGCCTGGGGTCGTAATGACCCCTCGCGACTAATCAAGGGCTTATAAGACCAAACCCGAAGATAAGCCTCAGCATGATTTTCGGGAAGTTCTTATTATAATGCCCACCGCAAATGCTCTCATTGAGAATGGCAGATTTTGTTCGTACGCTGGTACACCAGACAAACGCAATCAATTACATGGTAAAATATGTAATAATATAATGTAAATAACATTATTGACACGAGTGCTTTAAACAAATGATAAGGGGAAAAAAGCAACGCTCGTCTGCCTTAAAAAAAACTGAATGATGATATTCATGTGTTAAATACCCTAAGTAGCGCCAGTAAAAAGCAAGGCCTCCCGATTAAAATCTCGACAGTTTCAAGGAGCAAAAATGAATATAAGGTCTAATCTCACTTTTGGGATTACACGGTAAACTTATTGTGATATTTTATCTTTCTTCCCGCGAAATACGTAAATGTTTTCGTCTTCTATATTTTAATACACGCCACAAACCATTTTACCATTATAAGATTATTAACTAAATTATTTCACTTGATCATTCATATGATTTTAAAATCCCAAAAGTGGTATGACATTTTTGAATACGATTTTTCATATTTACAACCAGTTGGACAAAGCACGTTTGGGCTGTTTCGTTGGTTCGGAAAATCCATCAGCATCATATCAGAAAAAAAGGAATATTACCATACTTATTTCGGGGTAATGGATCCTTCGTCGAATTTTGCACGAATTTATACCACTCATATGGGTAGTTTATAGCGGTAGGGGCTTCATCTTCAACAGCGAAGTCGATGGATGGATTCCTTCTTGCGGTAGCCTCTCACTGTGCATGCTACTCCCACTTTTCTTATGATTATGTCGGAATTCCACAATATTACGGCCTCCTCCGTGAATTCTTTCGTTGCACATCTTTTCATCCATCCTCCTCTAGCTTTTCTTGCATTTCAGCAGGCTTAGTCTCGGATTCACCTGTCACTGGGGTCTCCACTAGCACGGACGCTTGCGTTGAGGTTCTTTAACTCCACTGCCATGGGCGTGCAATCAGTGTACCCTTTTACTTACTTCCTAATCCATCCAGTGGAAATGAGTAGAGAAATGCTCTTTTGATTCACTCAGCTAATGAATTCATTTTCTCATCCACCAGTAAACCCTTTGAATGTAGTCAGCGATTCAAGAACGGCCTCTCGGATGAGACCGATGGAGTCCTCTGATAATCCTGAACGAAACTCATCTTATGCTTCGTTCACTCATTTATAGACTTTTCGCGACTAATTTTCCTTTGTAGTTGAATTTCAGCAAATCTAAATAATGTTCCATCTTCGTAAAGATATACTCAAACCTGTTTATGAATTGTCTTGCTCTAACCATGTAGTCAGCTGATTTATTTCATTCTGCTGCGGAAATCGCGTTGAATCGTCAAAAATTACAACCTGTTCAAATTTGATCCTCAGTGAGTTTTAGATTTACGCTCTTCATTAACGAAGAATACATACATACATAGATACGGTTGAAGTTATGCTTTAACGTTGTACCTTCTCACGCATTTTCTAGCACCTACGGCTTCTTTGGCAGAGGTTAAACAAGAACTGAAAAGTGGCGACTGTGACCCTGCCACAATCTCACTTCTGTTTCACGGGAGTCTTCATATATCTATATATACCAAGGTATATCATAGGCTCCATTGGTACCTTGTTCATATAGCTCCCGTAAAATCAGAGTTAAATGGAAGATGAGACTTCCTATGGGAAATCTCATGAGGCTATAGTCCCAATGTCGCCCAAGAAAGACATTTGTATCGTATTGTTAAACAGAACTGAGATTGGGATGGCAGTTCAGTGATGAGAATACCTGAGTAGAGTAGTACTAACTTCTTCGAAAGAAATTCTATGACTAAAGGATTATTCATACAGCCTTCATTGAGTGAGCTTATAAAGGCAGAGTCTGTGAAATATCTTGCATTAACTCTCACGGATAACTTATCGTTTAGTACCCACATCCGTAATATTTGTGACAATGCACTTACGAAACTCGGCTTCGTTAAGAGAATACTCGGTCGGAGTGAAGAAAAAATTCGCGAGCGATATTACTTCGCACTAGTTAGGCCTCACCTTGAGTATACATGTAATGTATTGGACCCTGCCGACAAGTGTTGTATTTGAGAATTGGAAAAGAATTTGTAAAGAATTGCTACGATAAAACAGTGAGCGTTACTCAAATGACTCTGGTCGTGGGATGGGAATCTTTAGGAGATTAATATAAAGGATATTTTTACTTAATTAGTTCAGAGAAAGTTCGTTTTCAGAAGAAGTAGGGGAGACTGGGGTAGTGGTGGTCAAGGGATAAGCGTGGTCACTATGATTTCTCGTGAAGTTGGATAAGCAGGTTGCAGCAAATAGGTGCAGACACAGCGCGGATCTCTCTGGAACTGTTGTTTGGATGTTGAGCGAGATAAAGTTGTTTAGCAAGTGTGTGTTGTAAGGAAAGCCACAGTACAGATTTAATCTGCTGTTTCACTGCTTACTGACATACCAATGATTTTGTTTTCACAGATTGAGTTCAAACTGTTCATTTTACCGTTAGCTTCTTATTAACTTCTCAAGACTTCAAATTCTGTTCCACTCATTAAACGTCGTTCGTTCACGTGACACAGGGCAAGACTTTGCCTGATGTGTGCTATGCACAACTATAATTAGACATTTAATATAATTCAAGAAACGGTAAAATTTGATTTCGCCGTAATATAGAAAAAAGCTAATTTCTTCACCCCACTGTTTAATGGCTAAAATAATAGAAACGATACAATACTAATTGTAACATGTGTTTTCGTTATTTTTTCCAGTACAGTCTTACATTCTCAATACTTCCACCATCCATCTTATACGTCAAAACGGTAATCGGCCAATTCGTCAGTTTATCAGCCAATTTATAGTGTTCCCAGTTACAATGACCGCTTTCCGGATCTATAAAATGAAGTAATCTGCAAGCGAACGAGCGTGATTGCCTCTCTATAATGATCGATCCTTATCTCTTGTTTATCACCTCGAAAAGTATCCATCGACGTCTTGCAAAGGCGAGACTGACAACGCGTCAGAAAATATTACCGAAAAAGATATACTTATCGAGTAGTTCTACAGGATTCTCTTCCCCAGGAGAAGCTCCCATTGAGGATGAGAACCCTTGATTTATGCAATCGCAACACTTTTTTTGAAACAGGTGCAGATTTGTTTGCTTAACGATGTTAATAGCAGTAGTTAGAGATATCGAGGAGGAAACTGATTTTGATTCAGTGACAAAGTATAAAATATTTCTTGTTCTAAAAAAATTGTATGGTTCCCATTTATTATCTGCTTGTCAAAAAATAACTTTTTATTCAGTGGGAATGTTTAAATAGTCTTCCGTATCTTTGGCTGACAACTCCAATAAAAAAGCTCTAATTATCAAGAATGAAATTTTCAAGATATACGTTCTTATAATGATTTATCAAATCCTGCTCTGGTTCATCATTGCGAAATGAACTAAGAATATCTATTTATAATTTTATTCCAGCGATTTAGACTTTGAAAAGCTGTTACTTACCACGGAATTCAAAATGAAATTCACTTGTCAACTTAATATGTCGCTGTATCGGTTCGTTTAAGGAGCAATCAAACTTCCAAAACCATTTCGCTATTTTAGAACCAATTTCATCGATTACTAAAACTTTGGTATTTGTAACGAATTTTTATTTCATTGGGATTCTTCACAGATTTCACTAATTTTAGATCTCATGTCAAATATGTCTGCAGTAATGCTAGATAACGAAAAATTTCGTCATAATCCTCATAATAAAACAATATGCTATTTTGAAGCAGAATATCTATGCATAAAAGAAGAGAAATAAGAGAAGAAAGTGATTTCCTCAATGATCCTGATGATCGATTATATGAAAGAAGAGTAATGTCGTATCTCAATTCATAATTATCGTCGTACATTAATTATCTAAGTCTGCGTGCTAGCGCTCCAACGCCCAGGTCCCAGGTCCGATAGCCGACTAATCTAATTCGGTTGCATATTTGTCTGATTTCCCGGTTGGAGGCAGAAAGGAGCAAAAACCAATTTCATTACGATCATCATCAGCCGACACCATGAATGAAAGGCATACATTATCCAATTCTAATATTATTCTTACAACTAGTCGCCTCGAGAATCCATTTTTTCCGTGACAGTAAGATCAGGGAAGTAGTGCATTTGTTACAAGGGTGCATAGCGGATTCATTCACTCTCTGATTATTCATTAAGCGATGTGATTCCAAAACAAAACAGTTTTTTATATTCCATTAATCTGCGGAATCTTCTTCTCCACATTAAAAGAGGGTTTGATATTGTTTATACTTAATCTTATTTACTATAATTTATATTAAAAATAAGCAAACATTGAAACACTTTATTTGATGAAAGATCTTAAATTTTTTACAAACATTTTACGTTTATTTTACAAATATAAAAAAATTGGCATAGAAGACATGATAATTAAACTTTCACGATATAATATTTACAACCACTAATTTAATTAAATTTAGAGAGAGTATACGATTCACTAATAATGAAAAGTGAAACTCATTGGTTACGCGTTACTCTATCGTCACTGGAATCGGTTAACCACGATTAAATTCTTTCAAATATGGCTCACGCAGTTCGTGCCTCGTTATCAACGGTTGCTTATAAACATTTTAGTCATTTGGTTGTAAACATTAGCACTTGTCAAGAACTTATCAGAGGTATTGTGATTCATTCCAACGAAGTATCATATCGCGAAAGAGAATTTTGTTTTATATAGTATGTTCGCCTTATTTTTAAAACATTATAAAATATTTCCTCAATGACATCATTACATTGTGAAGTGCTGATTTCAGTTAATCATAGAGAAAATTGTACTAGTTTTACAGGTGCAGCGCAGGATTCTTATTGGAATATTTCGTCCTGCGAAGTATGAGCGTGTTTGGCTATTTTACACGATAAAGAGAATCAACCCAAATCAAAGTTTTCTGCGATTAGGTCGCAATACGTCAAAACTGAAATATAACCTTACATTCATTTTAAAACTGTTCGTAGTGAGTGGAACTCCGGTGTAGTTAACTTCACCTGAGTAACATCATTATGTCAATATTTCCGAAAGTACGCCTGGAATATCTTCACGAAAATCATTTGATCTCAATTTATGAAGCACTGACCAAAATGGGGATATTAAAATGATGAAATTAGCGTTATAACGTACTTCTTTTCCTTTTATTGTATAGTTGGTTGGGTCTTATGACCCTTCATCAATAGATTGGGTTTGTCGTAAGCACGAGCAATGTTTTTGCCAGGTTTTAGCCAAAAAATACCTGTTCAGTGCATGTTATTGGAACGAACTCGAAATGTCAACGTCGGTTGAAAATTGAATTTCGTTTTTTATAGCGAAGGGCCTCACGAGAGACTTTCGTCAAAGAAAAAAGAGCTCTTGGAAAGTTCGTTTGGTTCACCTTGGGTGGTGAAAAGAGGTTTCCCGCCAAAAATGAATTCTTTCGGAGAATTCGAAACCCGGGGCGTACTTGGTTCGGTATTAGGAATCCCATGTCTCTGTATTTATCTTCTTTGTCGATACGTCACAGCGAGGCCGAGGAACTCCTCAACCGTTGGCCTTCCAGATTTAGTTGCCAAGCCAACGGTGGTGGAGTTACCACTCCTCGCCGCGACCGGGCGCTACCGTCGCACGGATGCTTCGACGACGCCAGGGTCTCTGGGATTCCATCTAGCATTGGCTTCTGCAAATGAGGAGGAGTGGTTGCCAGGCCGCGCCCTCGCCACTCCAACAGGTGGTTGCTTCCCCTAAAAAATGAAAAATTCGAGTCAAAATGCGCTCGCTTAAGTCGTCACATCGATAAGTTATTCTCCGAGACTTTGAATTACAGATTGTACGCCCTGCAGCGTTACTCCTCAGCGTCATTGAACTTGTGGGGTGCACGGCTTACATAGGTGTAAAAACGATTCGATCGGGTTTAGAAGGAATGAGATTACGAAATATTTTTACGGCCGATTCGTGCAACCCGCGCTCCAAAATTCTCTTTCGCTATTCCTTTACGAATCGCAAACTTGGATTTTCGCGAATGTTGTCAGAGGATAATCCCATAGTTGATGTAACTCGTCTTTCACTGCCTTGGATGTATTCCTCTGATGAGAGCTAACGGTCACTATGTCTTTCGAAATCCAAGAGCTCGAATGAACCGTCATTTATATCCTTATTACGTAATTATAGTTGCCTCATTATGAAATGGCTTCATAATGACGCAAAGATAATTAAACGCAGGCTGGAATTTCGCGCTCTGAATTTATGCACCATATCTCATTCATTCTCGCGAAACTTTCCCTCGTTTATTTTAACATAAATACATAAATTATTAAAGCTACGATATTTACCTTGAAAATTACTGATTGAGAAATCGATATAAAACTAAGCAAATGTGTTTCGCAAAATAAAGTATTTTGTATGAAAGAAAAGAATGAAATGACACTATTCTGCAAAATTCCATTGCGCCCAAAAGCTTGGATTGGGTTGGACGCGGGTTGATGGAGAAATAAGAATTTTAATTGTTTTAATATTTTTTGTTGTAAGGTTTTCACGTATAATTAAGTGGGTTTTATTTATTACTTTTGACATGGCTATGCGCATACATATCGAACTATTTCTTAAAGACCGCGATGTTGTCGTTCAGCGAAAATTTAGAGTTTTTTAGACCAGAAAAATCGAATTTTAAGCCCAGGGAATCTCACTGGAGTGTATCTCACGTATGAATATTAATAATGACACATTGCTTGTGCACTTAAGTTCTTGGAATATGTTTGACTGGGAATTGTCTTCTGAGCTGCAGTTCTTGGCAACATCGCATGCCAAGATAACAATCGAAACTTCCTTTCTTTTTTAAATTAAGAAACTGAAACCAATTATTGTTATTACCTTTGTTTTAAACGGTCTCGATAATTCTAAAGAAAATACATCCAATATCGTGCAGCGTTTATATATTTCCAACCAAATCAACGATTCAAAAGAGAGGATTAAACTCCAATCTAATAAAGTGTCGCTTATTTAACGTTTGAATGCGTCCATGTAAGAGCACGTCTTGCTATAGTGCTTACAAGAGTAAGCTACCTAAACGAATTGCCACGAAGCAATATTTAAGATATCGAGCGATTTCGTTGTAAGGTCTTACGAATAGCATTTTAAATAAAAGTAGTGCGAATTCCGGTAAAGTTAACGTAAAAATAACGAAATCCGAATGTATCGATTAAATTAATTTGCAAAACCACATGAAATATGCTTGTGTTATTTTCTCTAAGTTCCTTTCAAGTAATTGTTATTCGATTAAGATTGCAATGTAAATTAATGAGATGCAAATGGAAAATGCTACTGAGAATAGCAGAATGGACGCAAAAAGTTATTGAATTGAAAAGGATTGAGGTATGGTTTGGGAGTTATAAAGATTTATTATTTCCGGATGGACGACTCGTTTGATTTTACTCTCTCCTCAATGTTTATATTGTTATTTAATTCAAGGCCACGAATCCTTCTCATTATTTATTATAATTTCTAATAAATAACAAGATAGAGCACTTTTTATCCTCCCTTAGGTTGTCATTTGTTTCCATATCGTGTTTAAATATTAAAACACGTATTTACCGTAAATTCCTCATTTCAATTTTTGAGATTGTCACATGACCTCGTAGTGTAGGTTTTTAAATCATAATTAAACGCACTAAAACCAAATGATCGTTCGACTCCTCATGGTTATTAACTTTAGAATAGTTATCTTTCCGTAATCAATCTAATTTGTCAAGGTCATGCGCTCCAACTTCATCCCAGGCGTCGATGGTGCAATTTGTGATAAAATCACAGCCCCCAAAACACAACGGTTCTTTTCAAAACTATATATCGAAATACATTTGATCTTATCTTATCGCATTTGTAATTGTTTAAAGACTCTCATTACAATACTAAGCATTTCCATTTTGTGCTTACGTTTATTCCGGATATAAAGTTAATACATGGCGGAACATTTCGTAGGTTTTGCCGGTAAGTTAATTACTAAGAAAAGTAAGAAACTATTATCTCTGATATCAAGTTTGAAACTATTGGCTTAAACATTAACTTAAATCTAAGAAGTTAAGTACAACTTATTAATATCGTACAAAAATGTCTGTTCTTCGAATAAATGTTCACAGACGAGGATTAAATCGAAAAACTCACAAATATTACGGCTTGTATCGCAATAATTCAAATTAGCTTCCAATTTTCTGTGCGAAAATTTTATTGCAAACGGTATCTTTTAAAATCTTTGGAACGTATAACGCTATAATGATATTCGGTTGAGTTTCGTCCAGTTCGTTCCCATGAATCACTGCCAAGATTTGAATCTTCCCGTTTATAATCAGACGGGAAGCTCGCATCTTTCGTTTATAATCCATATAAATTCGTTCTAGCTGGACATTTAGTTTCCCATCGGTTTGTAAAAAATGCCATTCCCAACGGTTTAACCCATAGCAACCTCCATGTTTCTTTGGCGTGAGCCTCAAGGACAATTTCTTTGCGATGCACATAGCATACTTCCCAGGAACTTTCCCTGCACGCATTCCTATCTCACCTGTAAATTCATTCGTGTACCTGACTAAGCTTTAAAGATTCTAGAAAAGAACCACAGTCAGCGTTCGTCTGAAAATGCGTCGCCGAGATTCGACCTGTCTCACTTTCGAAGAATCGCTCAAACGTGTAGAAAATTCAAACCGAAGCCTTTGACAGGTGACCAATGGCTGACGAGAGAAAATGACCGATCACCGACTGATTTAACAGTTACGTGGGACCTGTTTCTTTGCTATTCATTTAGAAAATTTCCAACGGTTTTAAACAAAAGAGATCTCTATTTATTCAATCAGATAATGTGGATTCGGTTTGAGAATTCGGATAGAGAATGCGCGTTGAATTAAAACTGATCCGTAAGCGAAGCGTCGCTTGGCGACAAACAGCGAAAGTAAAAGTGCCCTCAAAAGAGCTGCCGTTTTCGGAGACAGGTGCGTCTGTGAAGTCATCGTGCGTGCAAGGCCGTCCAAATATAATCGCCCCACCGACAATAAGCGCCTTTTGGTTCCTACATATCGATACCTCTCCGTAATTGTCATAAATGTCTTTACCTTTGCCAAAGAAACGGCGCGAGAACGAGGGATTGGAAAAGAAAGGTGGATAGGAAATTCCTTCGTCCATCATTTCGATGTTTTTACGGTTACATCGCGCTACTTTTCATCGTTGTTTGGAATTCGGTCTTCACCGGAAATTATCACGTTCGTGCAGAAGAACGTTGCATCCGCACTTGAATCCGCGAGATCATCGTCCCAAAGAAGCAAGTTTAATCCGTAGCAAAACTCACCTGAGCATCTTCCTAATAAATGTCCTTTTGGGTCACATTCGGTCACAGCCTTAAATCTCTCCTTCCACAGTTTCGAAAAACCAGAACCGATTTCAGCTCCGTGCGATTCGGCACTTTCCACTGACGAAATATTTCACGAGGAATAATCCTCTCGGGCACCGGTCGCCTCCAGGTGGGCAATCACCAGATTTCGCTCGGCTTCCCAAAACACTTCCCGCCGCGGCCGAGGAGAGAACCACCGCTCGTGCAAGTTTCCCGAGTTGTACAAACCGAACTAAAGCTTCGAGGAGGAAACACTCCCCCTCCTCCTCCGCTTCCCTACCTCTCCTTCGGATGCGTTAGTGTGTGTGTGCGAAGAAATAAAACAAAAGGAATCTCTCGAAATTTTTAGCTTTTCCCCCACCCGAGACCGCAGACGCTATGACCGGAGTGCTCAGACTGACGAAGGGCGGCGAGAGCGAGGTAAAAAAGTCAAGTTGATGGAGCGGCGTGGGCAGTGGGGGAAACCGGTTGTCAGGGCCAAAGGCGGGCTAAGAAGGGAAGCGATGCGGTGAGGTTGGGCTGCCATTGGAGACGGCGGTCGATGAGGGGGAAAGTCTATTCCTTTCTCTATTCCAGCATTATCCATTCGGTACCTCTTCCTTTCTCATTTTTCGTTACGTTTCGTCTACTCGGTTCCGCAGCCTCTTCTTTGGAATCCCAAGACGTCGGATTCATCCCCACTCACGCATCCCAAAGCTTCCGTTACATACCTGATTCTTCCCCAGCCGTTTTCTTTCCCTTTCTTTTCCTTCCAGTCGCGAGAGATGGCAACCACGGAACCCTCATCGCCCGTTCAAGTCTCCGCTTTTACTACGCTTCCCGAGAGGAAAAGTCATATATTTAACAAAGTAAATGTTTTTTAAATCCTTTAATGGGCATATTTCGATTTGCGCATTAATGAAATCTCTCTATTTTAGTAAGCTGTTGATAGTAGAGCAGTTTAACTTAAATAATCTTAAACCGCGTATAGTACTCTGCAGTTCGAGTTTATCTACGGAAAATTCATGCTCCAATAGAGTAATAAAACCAGGAATAGCTAAGGATATATCTGCCGTGCCAATAGAAGGAAGAAATAGTTAGATCACCCCTAGTTATTTGATCGAGTAGCATAACTGTTCATTTTATTTCCAGTTTCGTACATCTAGCTTTCAATAGGTTTCTCTCGGAACCACAAATATTTGTTTTATCGTTGGCATTACAGTACTGAGGATATCCCTCTAAATTTTCCGTAAGTTTATATTCGTGAGAAAAATTTGACTCCTCTTGCTCGCTTCAAGGCCGTCGCGATTTCTTTGGCGCTGTAATGTATTGGATATCGGCGCTATCCTGCAAATATAGAGACAATCTTGGTTATCGTCTTCAAAAGTCAGGTTTTAAACTTCGTTCAAATAATGATGTTAAAATGTCAAAAATAAAACACTGATGGTGGAGGCGAGATCTCGCGAAGCCAAAGCTTCGAAATATTCCTTTCTACTTCAGTTAATGGCCAAGTGGATCAAAATATCCTTATACTGAAGTAAGACTCTGCAGATTTGATTTGAGAAGTGTCAGTAGTGTTTGGGTGTACCGAGTGTATAATGTAAAGTTGTCTAATTTGCAACTACAGAACAGATTTTAAGATACTGAAAAGATAGTAACTCATAAATATAAAATTAAATGGTGAATATACAAAGAAAGATTAGTTCTTTCCGATCATTAATCTGTATGAATATGCATTACTGATGATGTCAGTTAATTATTTACTAAAAATATTAATTGATCTGAAATTAGCATTAACAATTTTTGAATTATGAAAATATATTCAGTTTGAGGTATTTCGAAGAATTTAAATCAACACGTTATGTCATAATTTGCCCAAGCAAAGAATGAAATAAACATACGAAGTAAAAGCGAGCTCTAATTTCTTTTATCCTATTCTTAAACATCCTCGTGAAAACTATATCAGAGATTGAGTTGAAATAAAAGCATCCGAAGATAACTTGGGAAGAGTGACCTTAAATTCACAGAAAATATACATCTCTACAACTGATTTAATATAAATTTTGATCGAAAACTGTATTCCGTAACCTAGGCATAAAAATCTCATAAACCAGTATTATATTCTCAAGAAGTAGAAGCGGTCTTACTTCAATTTTTCTTATTCACCACCTGAGGAATCACTAATATTCACTTTCAAGTTTCGATCAAAATGAATAACACGTTGATTTTATGTTAAGAATAGTTTATTCATCGTACGTAATATCTTAGAATTTTACTGTGTTTTTCTATTTTATTTTGGAAAGATTTTAACATTTTTAACAGCTACATCATGCTTTCGGGTGATGACATTCGCTGTGATTTTATTGCTTTAAATGTGTCTCTTAATGTTACTATGTTTATTGATAATACGTAAATCTTGGCATCTTTTATATGTGTAGATATTTAATTTTCAATGAAATAAATGCCCGTTGAACGTTAACCATTACAAAAACTTGTAAAATGCACCAAATTTAAGTTTGCACCTGCTTTTGAGATAGACTTAAGAAATAGATACAGATCCATTTTGAGGTGTAATTCAACCCCGTGATCCTTGATTCTTAGAAATGTGAGTGAACAAAGGAGAGATTCACCCAGATTTAGATGAGTGTTTCTTAGCGAAAAAAACGCAGGTGAGAATTAAACTTTTCACACTTTCGGCTACGGCGAACTACTAGTTTCTCCGATCGCTCTCATTTCAGGAGAAAAATAAAATTTAGAGAATACGAGCTTAAAGTCGTTCAGCCGAAAGTGAATCGTCATCAGCAGCATTTTAAAAAGCACGTGCTAGTGAGATTCAGAGATTTTTGGGATGATAATTTAGCCGATCATCGTTTGCGTGATCGGCCATGTTTGCCTCCGAGAGTTGAAATCTCCGCAGCGGCGTTGCATCGGAAAAGGCGTCCGAGGAAGGATCGGTTGACTGCGACGAGCGAGATGAAAAAAAAGAGGAAGTCAACTGTCATTCTCTCACACTTCGATCATAGGTATCTTTAATAATAAAATTAAAACAGTGAGTGCAATTTCCGCGTATATTATCCTTTGCTTATCTCATTATGCAATTCGTGTAGATACTTCTAACAAAACGTGATTCGAGCCCGCTCTATGATCGTTTAGAAAGTATTTTTCGAAGAAAGTATTCCTTGAAGTCTTAATGGAAATGAGACTAGATTTATCAGTCACTTTGATCAATCGCGAGACTAATTTATTAAAAGTATTTTTTCCTGTTCACTTTCAAACCCTAGCAAGGAAGATCGAGGCGGAAACGTCCTTCTGAGCACAGCAAGGGAGGGAAAGAAATGGCGGGAAGAGAGTCTCGCTGATGTCAGTGGCGTTTTCCCAACCGGGATCGAGACAGGATCGACATGTAATGAACAGCGAGGATGGAATAACATACGCCATAAGTTAATCTCATCATGAGAAACACTGAGGCATACTTACCAAGAGGCATTCGATATTAAACTGTTGTTCAAATAGAAGTTCAGAAAGAGCATTTTTCTCCGATGCCAGCTCGCGTCTGAAGGGAGAAGGACAGATACATTTTTTACCTTGATGGTGAAATTAATTATTTAAATATAATCCCGCCGAAATAGTTCTGGGTTTACTCATGATGGTTTAGCATATCTGTAACTCTTATTTAACGACATCTAGGTCCTACTTAAGGCGATTTCGGATTCCAATAAGAATTAGCAGAGCGGTTTTGTAAATTAACGCCAAAATAAAAATCATCATGACTACAAATTGTGGGAATTCACTATCCGATGTCATAAGGATGGGCATTTTTCTATGAAGAAGTGAAATCTGCGAAGAGCGACGATTTCAGGAGATTGTATCCCGGCACATCAAAGTGACATTACTTCATTCAGCTATCTCAAATTGAAGTGACCTTTCAAGTAAAAATCGATACGTAAATATTTCTAGAAGTTCGTTATTTTTTATTTCAGCATTTCTAGAAATATTTCCTCGCTGACTGTATCTTATCGTAGCAATTCTCAAGAAAAATAAGTGCGATTTTAATAATTTTCAAAGCGTGATTCTCTTACCAAATATAAATCCTACAATAAAGTAAAATAATCCTAAATCCAAACATCAAGTAGCGAGAGAGTTAGACAGGTCGCAGAAAAACCCTCAGATCGCAATAAATGGAGGGAATTAAAGGTTGTTACTTCTCCGCTCCGTCACTCATCCTCGACTTTTCAGGAGGTCCATTTCTTCTTGCTGCAATCCATGGCCCTCAAAGAGATGCACTTTGAATAAGATGAAGCATTCCTGAAATTAAGACACCGAATCATCGAAAGTGGAAAATCAGAACTTATGGTGGATCAGATTGCGATAAAAAGCAAATGTCATCCCATTTTAAAATAAGGCGAAGCAACAGGAACGGCCCCATGTGGAGATCGGAGGGAAGAGCAAAAGAAGCCCAAAAATGCAAAGGGGTAAAGGAAGCCCATGGAGAAGAATGGAGTTGCGAAACGTTTCAAGCTGGAAAAGCCAACCCCGTGGTAAATGATTATGCTTTTGGAATTATGAGGTAAAGCAAAAACTACCTTTTATTTTTAAACAAACTTTTAACCGAAAAAGTGACAGATTTCCTCAGTAATAACAAGGGAATATCGTGTTTTTTCTCACGTATAATTTATGTTTTGGTGATTCTTTTTAAAGAAAGATATGCTATGGAAGGAAGCTATGGTTTTAGAGTGAAATGCAGCCTCTTTTAACAAATGCACGTACTAAAATAATTTTCTTTCTAAATATTATTCACTGCATTGAGAGAAAATGAAAATATCCCAAGGAAATGTGCAAAGTAACCTAACTCTTTTTTTTTAAACGCTATTACTCTACTCGGCTTAACTTGGCGTTTAATTTAGACTTATTTGTGTACAGTCGATGTGAAAGTACTTGGATATGGGCAATTAAGTTGACGCTTTCTCATTTTGTATATACAGCCTTACTAAAAAAACTTTTCCCATCCCTAGTTTAGTACATTTCTGCTAGTCTTCGTCTTCAGTTTTATTTTTGATCTGAGTTATGAGTTTCGATCCTGGATTATACACGAGCTTCCTGATGGTGCATCAGATTCAATTACTTTGAAGCAAACAGATCACGGGATTCGTTACTCGATAACATTCATTTATCCTAAAAATAGAACAGCTATACACTATTGCTGTAGACTGAATTCTGGTAATTGATTCTCGAAGATTAAAGAAAATTTTATTCATTGCGACGAATAATTCAATTATGGGAACTTTCGTCACTCCTGTTAATTTGCGAAGACTTAACATAAGATGCGAAGAGATTGATGTTTTGTCTTCAGTAGAATTATTCTCAATGACCAGAAGCGAAGAATACTCGTGAAGGAGGAACAGTGACTCAGTGTTCTTTCCTCACAGTTGTAATTATATCACTGCTAGTGATCATAATATGGAGCGTTTGAAAGTAAACAAAGATGGTTTCCGGTGATTGAAAAATGGAGATAAAACGGCAGCCTCAAAACTCAAAGAAGAACATCTTGACGTCATCGATTAAGAACTTACACATAATTCATTAAGCCATCTTCAAGCTCTTTAATGTGTCTTCTCTCTAGTCTCTGTAAGTTTTAATAAATAAAAGTATTATATTAACATTGAATATTTAGTATATTGTATTGTTGAATTGTAACTTCGATAAATACCTTTCGGTAGGAACATATGTAAACAAAATAAACAATCAGTATTTAACGCCATATCCTTAACTTCCTTGTATCTTAATAACCATTTAAATCATTCAACGTCTTTTGTATTTGTCTTCCCCTCTGTTTTCAAATTCCATACACTTTAATAACTTCAATACAATTTCAATAAATGCGATAATAGTCGGCTTATGTTTTGCAACAAAATAAAAACGAAGAGCTGGAAAAGTGGACTGGAAATACTTGTCGGGGTTTTCCTCCAATTGTATTTCCGTTTGCATCGTTGGACGGAATTTAGATCAAATCCATCAATTTGACAGAAGAATTTTGTTCAAGTATTTCGTATATCAGTATATTCCAACTTTTTGACTCTCAAGCCACACATGAATCGGTTAAAACTTTGCGGTATCTCATCTGTATTGGTTAGATTCTTATTTCAAATTAAAAAGAAGCAAAAAGTATATAATAAGATATTAAGAAGTTCTCATTGCGAACTCCAATTGAATCATAAATTATCAAATGAAGCATTTATGGGATGGAAAATTTGAAGAGCATGTTATCCTTGGATGATTCCACGAAGAACTAGGAAGCACTGACCTGCGTAATAGATTTCTTGGTATTTGATCGAATATAACACGGTAATTTTCATTTAAGGATTAGAGGTGTTTTGGCTCAAAAGAAATTCTTTCTGGATTAATAAAACATTGAATATATGAGAAATAAACTTTCGCACCATTTAATAGCGGAAACTACAAAGTTTGATTTTAATATTCCTCCCTGTGTGTCACTTCTTTGCATAATCCAAACGTGACAAAACCGAGTAAATGGAATGTTTAAAGTTATTTTCCATTTCCAGGCATGGAGGTTTCTCTTCTTTGTAGCGAATAATGATTTGAATAATAATATTATCTAAAATAAATCACAATACGTAAGAGCAAATGACTTAATGTTACTCAACGTGAAGCTTTGGTCGGTGATCAAGCTCAAGCAATAAAATAAGAGTTCGCAGTGATTTTATTTTCAAAGGAGCTGGCGTCATAAATATGCCTCAGCATAATCGACACGTTTAGACAGTATAATAGAAGACGTAGATTTACCTTCGGAACAGCAAGCAGAAGATTGAAATGATCTCCTCAAACTTACACGCAACCTGGGACCTCGATTCTTACGTCGCGAGGCTATAAATATCTATAGATGTATAATCCGAGGCAATAGATATCTATGTATGTAAATCTATAGATGTATAATATAGAAATGTTTGCAACTGCCGTGATTCTTCTTTTCGTCTCAAAAAACGAGCGTTATAAATGAATTTTGAATCGTTTTTAATTTTTGGGAAAGTAGAATTATGGCAGTGACAAATGAATGTCTCATCGATAGAATCGACAGAAGCGAATTTTCGACTCATCCAAACGAACCTTTATTTATCAAAAAGTAAATAACCAATTTTCTGCAAATATTGAATGACATTCTCTCAAAGTTAGCTCATCCGAAAACTGCACGGCAAACTCCACATGGACGGCATGTGAGAAAGTTTCTTTGCCTGTGGGAGACACATTTTTGGTATTTGAAATTTAGATCCAAGGAGCGATATCCGCTATCACAACGGCATTTCTGCGGACGAAATTGAAAGTCAAATGTTTTTCATCCACGAGGATAATCCCCGGCGAAGGTCATCAATAAATTAGGATGTAAACCGATGTATCTGATGGAATGAACAACTTTACTCAAATAAGGGCTCCCGGATAGTCATGTGGACAGCGCGTTTGCCTTTGGTGAAAGCGGTCCCGGGTTCGATTCCCGGTGGGAGCTAATGTGCGAAATCTCTTCGCACTTATTTCTCCAGCTGTGTTCTTCCTCTTCTTACTTACTGTTCTCCCATATGGACCATGTCATCCGAAACAAACCTCTCTCCTCTCAATCGCATCTTAAATTTCTTTCTAAAAATAGTCTATTTTCGTGTCCCGATATAGAATATAGAGATATGCCAAAATATCATCTTCTCAATCACCTTAATCTCACCCCAATCAAAGCCTCTCATACTTTCTCCGACATTTCCTTCTTATATAATATAATAAATAGCAAAGTTGATTCCCCATTCTTACTCTCTCTTTTCTCTTTCCTTCAAGAACAACACGCCTATCCGATACCTTTTCTTTGATTACTCCTCGTCTATCAATAGTAAAACGATCACTCTTCTTTCGCATTCCTTCAATTTTCAATTCCCTTTCCTCCAATACTCATTTCGATCCTTTCTTCTTATCTCCGAAATCTATTCAGAATATGATTCCACGAGTTTGACGTGGAAAAATACAATTTTTCTATGATTTGTTTTGTTTGTTTGCTCATATTCATTTGTTATTTTATTATATGATTAATTTGTTGATTTTTCACGATTTTATTGTTATTTTGTTCTTTATTATTATTATTAATCATCAGCAGTAATTGGCTTCGTGTTGTATGTTGATGTTTGTTAATAAATAAAATTAAATAAATAAATAAAAATAAAAGAAATGGCCTAAGCTGTCGAAGCACTTTTAACAATACTACTACTCGAAGTACATAATCTATTGAAGGGGTATCAAATTGCATTTATTGCAGTATCAAATTCGAAAGTTTCGTTAAGATTTTCAAAGGTTTAAATATGATGGGGAACCCAAAATTTTGGCTAGAAGTTAAAAGTTAAGCACCGCACTCAGTCAAAAAGTAAACTAGCGATTTTGAAGAATTATGGATGGTTAAAATACGGTACCTTGAAGTAAAGTAAGCAGCCTTTTAGGTCCTTACTTACGGCTTTTTTGTCACTTCCTGAAACAAATGCAATTTATACTTAATGGTAGATATCTGGGGGTTTTACCTTTACTTTTTTCAGGTAGAAATTTGGAGGGTCTTCGTCCTAATCCGAACCCTTAGCTCGCCTTCGCAGCTACTGAGCGCCCGACCCTCCCATTTGAGGGTACCATAAAAAAACTGACCGCATGGAATACGATTTAAAAAGTTATAAACAATTCAAATGAGCAACAATTTATTATCTTCGTCGTCTCACTCTTTCAAAGAGATATAAAAGTGTATTTTGATCGACGTTCTCCGATGAAAATTAAGATTTTTCGTGATTTTGCAAGAAATTACCCCTTTACACACGGCAACATTGCTCAGTCAGATAGGCGGGTGTTTTAAATAGCTCACTGGCCCACTTGGTTTGGATTGCTGTCTAATTATCAACTAACTGAGGTGCCTGTTGAATCTCAACGGGGGTTGGGTTGTGTTGGGGGGTAGGATTTTCTAGATTTCTAGATTTTTGCTAGAAATCCCTCCCCACCCCCACCCAACGGAAACGTTGCCGTGTGTCAATGGGTAATTTCCAGCAAAATCACGAAAAATCTTAATTTTCATCGTAGAACGTCGATCAAAAGACGCTTGTATATCTCTTTGGACGAGTGAGACGACAAAGATAATAAGTTGTTGCTCATTTGAATTGTTTATAACTTTTTAAATCGTATTCCACGCGGTCAGTTGTTTTATGGTCCCCCCTGATGAGAAGGTCGGGCGCTCCTGAGCTGCGAAGGCGAGCTAAGGACGGAGACCCTCCAAATTTCTACCTGAAAAAAGGTAACAGTATAACCCCCAGATATCTACCATTAACCTAAGCTCTAATGCAGAATCGTTTATAACTTCGAATGAATTCAAAAGGAAAATGTTCGACCTATGCGTAACATTCGATTAATTCAATTTTCTTTCTTTCAATCTTTAACTACTTGGGCAGTAAGCTGTATCTGGAGCAGATTTCGTATTCGCAATTCAACGACGGAAAAAATTTACCGTCCCAGTTCTAACGTATAAATGCGGATGTATACATGCGGCTCACCCACGTTGTATTCGCAAATTGGAATAATTCGGCGAAAGGCTGTCCGTTTAAAGAAGAATCGTAGTATATAATCTCTACCCCTTGTTCGCATTCTATGGGAAGTATATGAAGAGAAATAAATATCGAGACTCATTTGATAGGGAACAAATATTCGGAGATAACGCATTGGAAGACTTTTAATATATCCATACATATTGCTACGTTAGAAGTCAAATTCTCGTAGAGAATTTATGAAAATATGCTAGGACAGGTCGCTTGACAAACTATACGAAACAGCCACAGTCACAGATTTAAAGTTTGAATGCTTTCACTCGTCTCAAGTAGGTAAACAATCCCGATTACATTTTTTGTTAACTCATAGCTGCTATTTCAGGAGATCATCAACATTTTCTGCCGACAAAACCTTGAAAGCCTCGAGCATTTAATTAATTCGTACTTTTTCCTTAATAGTTTTATCGCGAAAAACGAATATAAAACTATTGAAATTTTGAAATATGAAGATATGAAGCAGTTGATGAAAATTTGTTCGAAATTTGTTTGATTAGAGATAAACAATAAATAACTTGAACATTTTAAAATGGCGACCTTGCCGATTCTCATTTCGGAGTGACTTTTGCATCTTTGGAGTCTTTTGGCGGCCGAAAATAAAGGCCAGACAAAGCTCAGGATCCTTGAACGGCGGACATCAGAGGAGAGTTATTTCTTTTGATTAATTAACGCCAAGTATAAAACTTAAAATGCCCTAGATTTCATAGACCTCCAATCGTTTACCATTAAAATAGTTCAATTCTATAATTAGTTATATGCGTTAGGAATAAGATATTTCAATCCTGGAATAATACAACAATGAATAATCCTCGATTTATAGTTTTCAATATATAAGGCGGCCCACAGTGGGCTGAAATCGAAAAAAGCCGGACATTGGGTCAGAAATGGTTTTTATGAGTGCGGAACTTGAAACTTCGCACAGTTATTGAGAAAAGATTGAATTTTATGTTTCCTTTTTTCGTTTTCGAATATCTTCAGGCGTTAATAAGTTACAGGGCGTCAAACTTGAGTAATGTTCACAGAAAATGAGATTCTCGGATTTTTCGTTGACATATTTAAGTTCGGTGTGAGACAGGGGTGTTGCTTGTCACCAATTTTATATAATAAATATGGTGACAAACTTGTAGAGGAAGCCTTGGAGGGGATTGGAGGGATAGTGGTAGGTGGAGAAAGTGTGAAAACCATTAAATACGCAGACGATCAGGCTGTGATAGCAGAGAGTGAAGAAATGCTACAAGAAATGGTAGAGAGAATCAGTATAAAAGGAGAGGAATATGGAATGAAAGTTAACATTGAAAAGTCAAAGGTGATGATAGTATCAAAGAAGGCTGGCCAAGTACAAATTAAGTTGAATGGGAAGGAATTTGAGCAGGTTGAAAAATTTAAATATTTGGGAAGCACCATCACATCTAATGGCAGTTGTACAGAGGAAATAAGAAGTAGAATAGCTCAGGGAAAGGCAACGTTCCAGAAGATAAAAGAACTTTTGACAGTGAAGAACATCAAGATGGAGTTAAGGAAAAGATTTGTGAAGTGCTTTAACTGGAGTATTGTGTTATATGGATCCGAAACATAGACATTGAGAAGGAGATAAGAAAAATACTTGGAGAGCTTTGAAATGTGGCTATGGCGAAGGATGGAGAGAATAAGTTGGACAGACAAGATAAAAAATGAAGAGGTACTGAGGAGGGTTGAAGAAGAATTTAGGAAAACATAAGGAAAAGGAAAGCAAGATGGATAGGCCATATACTAAGAGAATGCCTACAGAAGAAGATATTTGAAAGAAAGATCAATGGGAAACGAGGAAGAGAGAGAGAAGGAAATTTTGAATGCTAACTGATTTGAATAGAGGGAAGGATGAAAAATCAAGCTCTGAAAAAGGATGCTCAAGATAGCCTGGAGAAAGCAGCTCCATTGAGACCTGTCCGTGGACAGAAATACAATGATGATGATTTAAGTTCGTTGATTTATAGAGGCTTTTCGAAGATACTTTTGAAGAAAATGACGTAAACGAGTCTTAGCTGATTTAAAGCAACGAAATTTCGGACCCCTTTTTTCGGCCAAATTTCGAGATAAAGTAAGGAAAACATCTAGGTAAACGGCAATGGATTATCAAGTGTCTTATACCACGTCAATCTGAAAGGCCTTCAAGTATGGAATCTGAAGACACTGTTTCTATTCACCTGCTACCCTGGCATTGCGGTGGATTTTTCGTAAGCGCTGCGCGGCTAGGCGCCATAGAATCCCCAAATCCAGTTTCGCTGTCTTTTTGGTGATTTGAGGTCAGTCTGCTTCTTTTATGTTTAATTCTTGTTAATCATATTGAAAACTCACTTGGAGACAGTTTAAGATTGTAATTTCATACATCTACTGCAAAAAATAGACGCTGAATTAAGAATATTATACATTTTAATGAAATGTGTCTGTATTTTAATTTCAACCGTAAATAAACTTATGACGATGTTTCCATCCTCTACATTGGTCCGAAATGTGGTTGGCAGAGCTGTCCAAGAGAAATAATCATATATGACAACTTATACTGTAAATCGATATTTAAAGTACGATGTATGAAATCGGATACTCGAGGATTATATCAGTTATTTTTACTGAATTCAAAGGCGTTATAAAATGTCCCAGAAAGAAAAAGCGAAATTGAAAGAGAGAAGAAAATTGTTTTGACGTATTCCAGAGAAGGAAGGTCATTGATGTTCGTTTGTCGTTAATTAAGATGCATGGACGTGTAAGTTTTAAAATTTTCTCGGTCTTCAATAATAACTCATAAATGACACACGTAAGATTCATTTTGATAATTTATCGAGAATCAGAAGTTGAAAAAATAATATTTTGCTTAATTGGGCCAGAGAAATCTTGTGGGTAAAATTATTTTCGATACAGAAATTTGCGGTGTATCTCGAATAAAATTCCTATGAATTTTGGCTCGCAAACATGTCAAAATGAAATTAAAATCCTAAATGAAGCACCTTTTAATGAACGCTCTATTGCTACTTTGTTCTAGGAGAAAGTTTATCGCACTAAACAGATAATATGTTATTCGTTCGAAATGATATTGTACTCAGTTTAAGCTTCGCGTTCGGTGCAAACATTCATGCTCTTTATGTCTATCAAACGACGTCGTATTCTCCCATTAGTGAATCGAAGGTATCTTTGCCTTTCTCATCCAACCAAGGCTGTATTCAGGGAAATCCGAGTCTCCGTAGAAAAAAAGGATCTCCGACATGAGTTATAGCTCCCATGGTACACCAAAAAATACACCATTCCCTCCTTTGGAGAGAACTAGTTTCCAACTTCTTTTGTTTTCTTATTCCGCCTTACACGGTTTGAGGGGAGCTTCGACCAACTGCACAAAGGGATGTCTGATCGCATGACTCCTTCGCTTCTGAAATCGATGAGATTTCTTTTCCACTTGAAATACGTTCGAGATTCTTTAATCTGGATCATTCACACGATAAGTTTTGTAGAATATATTTATTAATTAAAATTTAAAATATATGATCGATCTAGAAAAATAATTTTTTAACGAAAATATTTTGCCTAAGAAAAATACCATAAAAGATTAAGTATTAGTATTATTATTAGTATTAGTATTGAGTGTAGTGACCGACATTCAACCATCGGAGGACCATTGAATACCACTCTTAAAATATCGTGATAATAAAGAGCTAATTTCATTCTCAAAATATGATTGTCATGTAAAGACCACCGATGGACCTGATTACGGATTCATTGAGAGATTTTTCTATCCTTTGAATATTCACTTGATTCCTTCGGGTCAATTTATGCATCTTCTATCGCCTAAGACCATGTATGCGTTTGAATACTTTTTTCATTGCAATTAGTCTTTGTCGTTCTTTTGTTATATGTCCTCTTTCTCTTAGTTAAGGTAAATTGGTCGTGGCGGACATTTTGTCTATCGCGATTGGTCGGGTTGGATGGAAGAAGAGTCACATTATCGCCAGAAAAAAAGACGATTTGTTATTATTGGTCATCTCTATGATTCCAAAATTTAGAATGCTTTTCTTCAGATGTTCAATTTTATCGCAAGTAAGTTTTATTGAATCGATTTGGAAGCCCATCGTTAACGGATAAAATAGTTTAGTCTTTGCTCATAGAAAATAGTTGTTCGATCTCATGGTGAGAAGTCGACTTAGTGTGTACAGAACGAAAAATGAGCAATAATCTCTGATTTCTGTTCCTCAGTTTTCTATTTTTGTGGTTTTTAATGTTATCCTTCGCCTGTTTTTTCCCAGTGTTTAAACGATCTTGAACTCACTCCAACCACTACAGTCCACGGTTGGTAAGTGACCTCTGTTTTAGTATTATCACTCCAAATTTTACCGATTAGTGGCTTTGTCGTTTTTTGGATAAAAGGAGTTAACTGCATAAAGAAAATGCAATTTTTATTCCTGGTTGAATTTATATTTTTTACTATTAAAATAAAATTCACTGTCTCTGGCGTTGTCTTGTGGAAATACATCATAATGAAGAAGAACAATTTATACTTTTTCCACAGTATTTTATTAAAAACAATAAAAAGAAACAAAATACGACTAGTTTCAGAGATTTATCTCCATCAAGACTAGAAACTAGTCGTGTTTTGTTTCCTTTTATTGTTTTTAATAAAATACTGTGGGAAGAGTACAAATTGTTCTTCTTCGTTATTTTTTTATTAGATTGATTATCAAATCATTTTGATTCCTGATCGTTTAAGTTGCCGAGTCATTCGGAGGTCTATCCTTTGCGATTCCAACGTAATAAAATCGATTATCTATTTATTTCTTTAATTTCAATTTTGTTACTGATTACGGGTGAAGGCCGTTTTGAACGAACTCTCCTCCGTTTCCGATTTCGTTGGTCCAGGAATTATCGGTCGGAAATTATACTTTGAATCGAATCGACGGAGGAATGCAGGTGCAAAGTGAAACTGGATGACGATAACTGGATGACTGGATAACGAAACTCATTCAGAAATCCCCCTTTTATTTACTATGGGAAGATTCAATTTACGCTCTTGTGAATAATTTTGATTCCATCGGCAGCGGAACGCGTTGATTAACTTTACAGATTGTTTAGGATGTCAAGTGTTGTGCGCTCCTTCGGTTGATCTTAACGAATCTTCTCTGGTAATCAAAATATAGTTGTACGTTTTTGGTCGCATTCGATTTTTATTGAGGAAATAATTGAATAATTCAGTCGCGTATTAAATATGACGGTCGTATTTGTTACGTAAAATTTATTTTTTCGGTTTCGGAACAAAATCATAATTTGGTTGAAGGTACTCGCTTTTCTGGAGTTAGTTACATCTTTTCTTTGAGTGGTGTTCTTGAATAATTCATGCAACTTTTCGGGTGAAAATTACTTCAGCGTATTACTATACATAGCCATAGAAAATAAGACTAATAAATTATATTTACGAAGCAAGATGGATCGAATAGATATTTTTTATGAGAAAGACTTCCAAAGTTCGGAAAAATGTTTTCTTTTAAAATACATGCAAATGCAGTGGAAGATGTGCAGTATATCACTCAAACATGGTCGCATCGATGAAAACCTTTTGACAGATTGATTCGTAAATCTTCATAATTAGGTCGGATTCAAGTGGAAACTGTAAAATTATAAAAAATGAGGACAATTCGAAATCTCGAGATTTCCGCATATAATGTTTCCTTCGCCTCTTTTGAATTTCCTTCGCCTCTCTCCGTGCAGTCGTCTCTCAAAATGGCTCCTTTCCCGCCATAACTGCGCTTCCCCTCCCTCATTGCACCTGTCATGCCACTTCCATTTCTCCCACTTTCTCCTTTCTCTCAATCCTTTCACTCGCGGCCTTGGAAGACGCCACTGCCCTCTGGAGGTGACCGCAGGAAGCACCGAATGGTCTGCAACTATTCCTTCCAGACGAGCGGCATTCCATCCCAGAGAGATATTGCTGCAAACGGTCGATGGAAGGAATCAAGTTGATTGGATGGCACTCCAAATTTCGCATTCACACTCCTGTGTTTATCTCAACTATGGTTCTTGGAATTAAAAATCCGTGTCCATCTGTGGTTTCATTTGGTTTAACATTTCTTGGAGCGCTACAATCCGCTGATCTTATTTCTTAAAGACTTTCAAAAGATGCTCGTCCTGAATTGAACAGTCAATGAAAACCTCATCCGATCATAACTGAATATGATAGTCGTCGTTTGTTAAATTACGAAAAAGAAAATTCCTGGCTTGCATTTTTTAATTGAAAGATTGCCGAAAAGTTGTCCAATTCTTCCTTTGAATATGACTGATAGTCTCGATATCAATTGAAATTTAATAAGTATCTTCTATTCAATATTTGTTTTATCTTCAGTTTTGAAAAGAAAGAATTTGTTTGCTTTGCCTGGCAAATATTTATTGGATGAATACTTCCTTCTTCCAATCAGTCACATCATTCTCTGAATTGGTACACTCTCTTCTCGGCATTTCATTCTTAAGTTTCTTTTTAGCTCTCTGCTCATCTGTCGGAGAAACTGAAATTGCCGCAAGTGATTTGAATGATTTCAGAATTCACAGCGTAAAGAGAGAAACGAAAAAGTGATATAATTGATTTCTGAGATGGATTCGAAGATATTATACGAGTTATTTAAAATGTTTACGTTCTAATTGTGTGACCCGGAGAAGGCTTCTTTGAGCAGAAATCGTTCGGTAGAAGGAATCGTGAAACACCATTTAGTGGAATTGCTCATCTTATGTTGACCACCTGCAGAATCAGCTTTACTTCGTTCATAATTTTTTGACAATTAGTACGTTTTCATTATTAAATTGTTCATTATTAAATTGTTGTTTTCATTATTAAATTAAAGTATGAGTTCTTAATTTCGTGATTTCAACCGACCAATTCATTTTACGTTATTTTTGAATTGGAATTCACTGAGATTGGGGACGAGTGAGCCCAATCCGTGCCATTGCCGAAACCCGTTTTCCACAAAACGAAAATAAGGCGGGAGTATGCTCAGAAAATGGAGCCAATATTCATGGATATCGCTGCACATCTCGAAGCGCATTCGGAATGTCTCACGGATGGATTCGCGCCAAATTCCAAAATTTGCTCGTTGCCCCCAACTCCTCATAGCGACGACCTTATCTTAATAACAAGATTTACAAAGTTGATTTTTTCCCAAAAGATTTGCAACGTAGTCAAAGTTGACCGACATAATGATAATATATATATATAAATAAACATTCGTTAATTTAGTTTCCGAATAAATTGTTCGACGAGGGGAAGGCGGATGAATTTCTTTCCTTAAAAACCGATTTTGAGGATTTACCGCGACATTGATGATAATCACAAGCGTAGACTTTCACTTTCGAATGACCTCGAGTGACCTTGGAGGATGAACTCGAGGAGCGATTCGGATATTAATAAAAAAGTCGAGTGTCTTTTTTCCTAATTTCCAGCGTCTCTCATCGCTCGGGCCAATTGACTTTTCAAGGACGTCGTAATGGCTGCTTGAGGATCTCATCCGAGTGCACGAGCACCATTTCAGTCTGTTGAAGACCATCGCTAAGCACCATTTCAGTCTGTTGAAGACCGCTAAGGACTGATGAGTCGATTTTAAAAGACAACGAGTATCGCTTTTCGGCTGAATTTCCAAATGATAAAATGTGCTGAAGCATGCAATTCATTATTTTCGTAGTTTATTTATTTTTGAATTTAAATCAAGACTTCACATCCAGCAAGTAAGCCAATTTACAGTGAAATGTAAACAAGTTATTGATATAAGTAAAGAAAAAAATATTACATAAGATATAAGAAACAGTACATCACATTAGTAATTGAGCAAGCAAAACTATTTCTTGTGAAGAAAGGATACTGCTTGCTTTATGAAGGAATCTTTGATTGATGAAAATGGATCCACATCAGTTTAATTTAATGAGAAAGTAAGACGATAGAAGAGTGGGCGTTTAACAAGAGAGATTCAGGGAGTAGGATAGTGGAATAGAGAAGAGGTTCTACTAGGAACTCGAAAATGTAATTGGGGAAGTAAATTAGGACAATCAATAATGGAATTTAAAATAATATGTATATATGAAAGATCACTTCTAGTACAATATACAGAAAGAAAATCCGAAGATAGAGCAGATAATATGTTACTATTAGAAGCGTGGCGATAAGAAAGTGCACGGTATTTAACAGTTCTGAGAAATGAATTAGTAATTCTATCCAAGGGGGGTAAGATTGGAAAGATAAGACAAAACTAGTCAGCAGATTCAGGAAATCGCCATGGATGTTGTACGTATGATGATATGAATATATCATGTAAGATGAAGGCTTCCGAGAAATCCAAATATAAACTATGAATCAGACGCATTTCCGCCTTACAATGGCTTGTTAAGTGAGGTATTGATTTCAACATCCGAGGGATAATACCTGCAGTTCAATTCTATAAGCTGTAGTCTTTTGGAGAGCAGAAATAGAAAGTTTGGTGAACCGAAAATTGACAGTTAAACTCACAAAGCAATCTCTTAATCGTAAAAATTGATACATATTTTTCTCGCAAAAATGAAGACGTGCTATTTAAAGCCTCGCTTTTACATACCTTCTCAATTATTACCATATCATGATATGGTGTATTTATTTTCCCATATGACATCCCCTTTGGAATGCCAATCTCATTCATTCTTTCAACATGCCCTAATGCACTCTCTTACGAATCGTATTATATCTTCTCCTTTTTATAAGGGTATTTAATTCATCATTGTAACGGATTATATACTCACCGGTTTCTAAGACAGGTTCGTATATCTTCCTAAGTATTTTTCTTTCAGTGGTTCTCAGAGTATTCTCTTCTTTAAGGTTAAGGACCATGTTTCTGCACTATATGCCACTACTGGACGTATCAATGTTTTGTATGCATATATGAATTTTTTGGCTCCTCGATATTAACTTGCTTTTAAGAAGATGTAGGTTAGCATAGAATGCTTTATTCCCTGCCTGTATTCGCTCCGTCACACAGCTGCTAATTTTGCTCTAATATCGATTAGGGTTTCCCAGGTATCTAAACTCCTTTAAATATTTTGCCCCCCACCAGCTTCCAGTTTTCTCATTGACGCTGATGCTGACATAATCATATATTTGGCATTTCTTTCATTCACCATCTGTTCACTATCTATTCCGCTTCTGATTCTAATTTTACATATACCTCTATTAATTTCTTTTTTTTGTTCTTGCCAATAATATGACTAGTATACCTCGTTGGTCGATTGTTGTTGCTGCTTTATTTAGTGCCAGTATGAGTGGGGTTGTAGACAGACCCGTCCCCTTGTTTAACCCCCTTGTTAAATTCAAATTGTTTACTGAGTTTTGTTCCCAATTATAATTTTAGCTTTTGCATTACTCATAGTCATTTGCACCATCCATATCAACTTTAATGAAATACCAAGTTCATGCCTTATCTCATATTGTTTTATTCTGTTTACACTACCAAATGTTTGCTTATAATCTTTAAACAGCATGTAGAGATGTTCATAATATTTCTCCATCATTTGCCTAATTATGAAGAGCTGGTCAACTGTGCTTTTACAAGGACTGCACTGGTACTCACCCTTCCATTTTCAATATTTCGTTTATTATACTAGACAGAACTGTATATAAGTTCGCTTAGCAGTGCGATGCCTCTATGATTATTACACTCTAATTCGTCTTCTTTTATGAATATTGGTCATTCCGATGCTCCAATTGTCCGGCATCTTCTAAGTTTCCCATATTAGTGTGATTACTTTATGTACAACATCCGTAATTGCTTTCCCTCCATATTTAATTCGTTCAGCTGCCATATTATCTCTCCCTGGCGCCTTATTATTCTTCAGTTCCTGTATGCTGTTTTCCACCTAGCAAAAAAAATGAGTAAAGAAAACAAAATGAGCGAAAAGCTGCACCAACAATTGAATATTGAAACAAAAAATTACCAAATATTTACCATTAGAAAATTTCTAAATTATCCGAAAGGAAACCGCCTCGCCTCTCTGTCCAGGTAGGCTACTCTGCTGATTTTGACGAAGCTTGGCTACTGAATTCCACTTGAATATCAAAGTTTATCTTATATGCTTGGATTTTAAGTATATTATTGTAATAGAATTAAACTATAGCATCTCTAAGAGTCGTATGATTAAAATGTACTAAACAGTCAAACTTTGAAATTTTGCAAAAACTACTAATTTTACTCATTTTGTACTATGTTGCGCGACCGGAAGATATGAAACAAATGTATAATAAGTGCATGTATATTGATTTCAGATACTTTTAGTAGTTAATTCATGGTATAGGAACGCAATTAAAACCATCTCGCGTGTTTCAAAAAATTATGAAAAATTAAGGTTTTCACAATATTTTGCTAACTTCTATGGCATTGCGCGACCGGAAGACAAATTTATAAAAAAATAATAATTAGTGCTTTTTCACGTCTATACTGATCGCAACTTTTGCGCACTATAGCGATCTGAAATTTAAAAAAAAGTTTTTTTCGAACCACTCAAATGCAGGTGTATCGTTCTTACCTTCCTCTATGTCTGCTGCCGTTCCAGTCTCCTGCCTTCCATTCTGTTCATTCAACAGTTCTTCAAAGTGTTCAGCCCAACGTTCTCCCACTGTATTTTCTTCACCTACTATATTTCCATCTTTACTTTTACAACCAGTCATCATTGGCTTGATTCCTCTTTTATGCTGCTCCACTGCTTTGTAGAATTTCATTTTGTATATTGTACTGTTTGATTTCTTCAACTTTTTCCTTAAAAATTATAAAATTAATCAAACAAACACATGAGTTTTGCAAGAAAACCAGCCGAGGTGGAATTTAATAAATATTTTCCCGATTTCAATGAGAAAAATCTATAAGAAATCCTATGGAGTTTTTTGTTGCATGCCTGTGTTATGTATGCTGTTTCTACTCGTATATCCGTTGAAAATAATTCACGCCAAGGGGCATGATTGCTTTCTATTAAGGATTATAGAAAGAAAGATAAGAGGAAAACATTGGAAAGGAAGGCCACAGTTTGATATGCTCAGAGAATAGCATTATAAAGGTTCGTATCAGAGAATGAAGAAGAAAGTACAGAATCGAGTGGAGGTCTTTAGCTGAGTCCCAGGACATCTCCATGGCGACGATGATGATAAATAGCAAAAGGAATTCCAGTTCAGCGTACAAATCATATCGCCATTGCAGGCTACCCTGATTTCCGCATCCACTGATTATTTTCATATAAGCTTAAATGATCTAATTAATTAAGTACGAGTATGCCAGCTTCGATCTAAATTGAAATAGAAAAAGAAGAAAACAAGTAGAGTATTTTCATATATTTGTGACGCCATTTACCGGCTACGGCGGTCCCATATTCGAATACTGGCCACTTGGATTTTTCGGTTAGGGAATGGATGAGTTTTTTAAACAATAATAACTATTGAAATTGGTGTAATTGGGATCTTTCTTACGGTTTCCATTAGAGAAATTATTATTCCATCACAAGACACAGAAACATTTTGTGTCTAGAGATCTCACGCTACAACTAATACGCCCGGTCACCTCCTCAACACACTTTTAACCTTAAATGCTTGGCGTAGTTAAAAATCAAAATATAATTCCACTTGGGCGATAAGACAAATTTTATATAATATTCCGAAATTATACAATTTACAAGCAAATATTATACTTATAAAAAACGAATTTAAGTAATTATATTAAATTACTTGGAAAGGGGCATTTTCCCTCTTTTTAAACCTCAGAGAGATGGCTTTACGTCTCCTCATAAGTTTTAAGCGATGAGCTATCCATTTTAGCTCTGCTCTGATAAACACGTCCTTAGTTTTCTTTGGACAATTTCTTGAATTGCATGCGCAAAAATTAATTAAAGATTTTTTACGAGAATATTATCCTTCCCACATTTCATTACATCATACACGAGTAGATATAGTTTCTTGAGGGTCGTTGATAAACGAAGTTCTCATGTATCCCCAAGATGTCTTTTGAATAAGCTGCTGTTATTTCTTTACGTTTTTCTCTGATAATATTCTACCAGTGTTAGGTCTTATTTATCTATCATTCCATACATTGCGATTATTTAGCGGTCTACTTTGGGCATCTGTTTCTGCTGTTTAAATAATTTGATTCGTATTGCGGATGGAATCTTCGTATGCTTTTGATGTATGTCTGAATCCTTTTTTCTTCATCATCTGCTCCAGCGGAAGAGCGCTTGAAATGGTCGAAGGAAGTGGTCGGAATGCACCCTCCCCTGAGAGTCTCGGCTTCGATGCCAGGTGGATGAGTGCCATGGGGTCAACGCAGAGTACGGTGTTGCCACAGCGAATGATACGCTGCGCTTTTTGCTCGTTATTTCGCTTTTAAAAATATAGCCTTTGGAGTAATAACTGACCCTTTGAATTGATAAAGGAATAAAATTCACAGTCTCTTGCGATGTCTTGTGGAAATACGTCATGATGAAGAAGAGCAATTTGTACTTTTTCCACAGTATTTTATTAAAAACAATAAAAGGAAACAAAACACGACTAGTTTCAGAGATTGATCTCCATCATCAAGACTTGAAACTAGTCGTGTTTTGTTACCTTTTATTGTTTTTAATAAAATACTGTGGAAAAAGTGCAAATTGTTCTTCTTCATCATGATAAAGGAAGTTAAGATTTCATTTAGTGCGAAATATTTAGACGAAAATTTTGCCTCGACTGTTTTTTATACTGTAAAACGACTGGATAATCTGTTTCGCTATTTGTCGTCTGCTTTTGCGTTTCATCGGAAGAACGCTTTGTTTATGAATGAGTCGAGACAAGCAGGTTCGACCCTGAAGTAGAGCCAAAAAGGATGGAAAATAAGTATATTTTCAGAAAAAATAACATACCCGAAAAATATTTCTTTTTTTATCTTTTAAAGTTTTTATCTTCTAAAATATTGTGTTGATCTCAATGAAAAAGTAATTCAATGAGTACGATTTGGTACAGTATTTTGCACCGAAGTATTACCCCAGGAGGGTCATTCGGACGGATTTAAATACCCTGACTACATATTTGTATCAAAAATATCAAATAAATATTTCGATTACTTCATTATGTAATCTTACATAGAATTAGAATATGCTTAAAGATGTGAGACACAAAATATTATCTAGTTTAATACATACTATTGCAAGGTGTTGAATGTTTATTTTCACAAATTTGGCCATCGATGCTTAAAAAAAGCGGGAATTCGGATGTTTATTTACTAATTCTTCAATGAAAATGTTGGATTACTTTGGGATATTAATTGTTCGTCAGTCAACCATTTTAATAATTCGTAAATGGAATGAAAGTTAACGAGATGAATGCGGAAGAGAGGTTTCGGCGGGAGTTGAAGCAAGGGCCTTTTGCTAGACTTAGGATACTTTATGAAAATGTTCTCGTTTCAATTAAATGTTAACATTTAAGGATTTTATTTGTTAATAAATCAATTTCGCCTTATAGTTTTTCATTGATACATCGCATCGAGGAATAAATTTCATTTTGAATATCATTTCTTTTTAATATTTCAGTTGTAATTTAAATTTTCGGCAAAAGAATTTAAAAGTGATTAATTTAAGTTTTTAATTGAAAAATATCATTGGGCTCAGCGTCGTTCAATTGAATCTTCGACTGGACCGATTTCATAAAAACGCACTCTCTCATCTGCTGTAAATGGAATTTTATTCCGCGTCAGTTCACAATATTAAATTCACCACGTAATATTTTATACAATAATCTTGCACAACTAAAATGTTTGTGCACACCTTGTCTTACAAGAAATATAATTTAGTACCTCATTAAGAATTGCTCTCGACACTTTTTAGGAAGGTGAAGACACTAAATGAGTAGTAGTAGTATTGTTAAAAGTGCTTCGACAGCTTAGGTCATTTCGCACATTGGTCCCACCGGGACCGCTTTCACCAAAGGCAAACGCGCTGTCCACATGAGACACTAAACGAATTGATTCAAAATGCATGCATGCTAAAACGCCACTATGTTAAAGGAACAGTCATATTCACTCATGCGACTGTTTTCTGTTTTTATCGTACTTATTTGTGATGAATTGGTGGTTACATGGTACAGGTGGGTGCAGAAGGCAAGTAGCATCGTTGGATACTTTAGATGAAGCTTCATTGATGCAAATGTTGGTACTCTGAAGAATAAACGTGAAAATGTTCCATTAAATTGCTCCATTGTTTTTTCTTCAGCTTGAATAAACTAACTACTTTGTTTTATAACAAAACACTTAATTTTACTTTGAGAAGTTTGATTGCATCTTTCGAGAACGCCTGCTTTCGAATGCTTCAACTTGTGGTCGATTTAATCTCTTCGAGAGAGGCCCATGTTGTACCGCGAGAATGTATTTTATCGTCGGAAGCTTCTACTTTTGTCTAAGTAACTCATATGCTTACTCTTATGGCGTATGAGAAGACTTAATAGTTCGAATAAAATGAAAGATGAATATAATATTTATTGCGAAACATTAAGAATGGAATTTATTTATTTATTCAACGGGAAGTACCCTTTTGTTATAAAAAATGTCACAGCACCAATATCACATAGCAGAATTTAAAAGTATAAAATACAATAAACAATAGGATTTTATAGGTATAAAATATCACAAATATGGAAATTAATATCTTAAATTATTCGTCTTTAAGCATAAATATCATTATCATCATTATAAATAATAAAATTTACCTATAGGATGTTACAAATAATAAACATAAACAGCATTTGCGAAGTGAGTAATTATTAAAAGCTTTTATGAAAAATAATAGAAAAAGAATGCCATATAAATTTTAACATATATGATATAAAATATAAAAAAATACATATGAATGATAAAATATCATATTTTATGTATTATTTAGAGTGAGTGATGAATAATTCTTTTTTAAATCATGTTTAGTATTCTATGGGGCTTAAATTTTTAATTGTATGTAAACTAGTGTGGAATGTGTCTATATTTTTAAGGTGAGTATTTGCTAATCGATGTAGCCCATTGAGAGGTGCATTATAAGAGTAATTAGTTTTCGAAACAGGAATCGCGATTTTTAGGCGAAATTCTTATGAAAAATCTTTTAAACGAACGTTCATCGGTCCTTTTCAGCAGAACCCTTATTTGCCGTCGCTAATTATATTTTATTAAAGGTGGAGCACTGTTGCGTGTTATTTGATTAGTAATGAAAAGATGTTGTGTCTGTTTATGAAGGAATATCCCCGAGAATGAAGAACATCTGAAATGGTGTACATCTTCTTTTGACCGAAATTTGTCTCCTCATCTTCCCCTTCTTTGCATCGGCGGCCTTGAACTTTAAGAACCATTGCCTTTCAAACGCCTTCGGAAGGCACTTTTGGCGCCACCCGAACGCACTCCACGTTTAGATGAAAAGACGATATCGATAAGGCTAAAAGGATGAAGTGTGCTCTTTTCAGTTTTACATCTCTTTCACCTGATTTCTGAAGCCGCTTTCCATCGAAGGTGACGTTTCTTTCGATCATTTTCCCTTCCTTTCGCTAACATCATCTGCTAAAGACTGTCGCATAAGGAAGGCGATAGTTTTCCTTACGAAGTTACTTTGAATCGAAATGTTTATCCCTAATTTATCATTCCGATAATCATATTCGTGAGTATGTTCGTAATCATCAGTTCGGTTTGCTCCTGTGTGATGCTGGTGGATGAACTATCTTCGCTAAGAAGAAAACTGAAAGAAACTGGTAAAGAAACATCCTTAATTTACGAAATATATTTTCCTTGTCGAAATTATTTTCCAATCATTGAGCTTCGCTTTCTTTTAAAGTAAATTAGAACAATTAGATCATAGTAATTGAACTTTCGGACGGTGTAAATTTTCACCGATGAAATTGAAAGATTGAAGTGTACTAAATTGCCACCAGGAAAGTATTGCTTCAGTTAACCTTTTTGCCGATGCCATGGGTTAAATATTTATAGAGAGCAGCACAAGAATCCCTATTTGGCTAATTTTAAATCTTGTGTGTCCGAACGCGTTCATGCATATGAATCATTTTATTTTAAATTTTGGTTCATTCTGTGGAAAATATCGGTGCTTTAATTTTACGAGATTTTTATCAGAACAGTTTAATAAAAACGTCAGTTGGCAGACATTGAGCATCCTTCAAAATATCGGTTGAAAATGAAATCACTTATGGACATTTTATACGATTACACTTTTAAATTGGTATATATTTAGAAGTTGAAAAACAAAAAATGTGTCTTCTTTTCGTCACGTCTATCGTGTTGTTGGCTCTCTCTAGAAATATTTCAAATGCTTTCCCGAACTGATTTTATGAAGGATGTCTAAATATCTGTCACACTTATTGGTTTTCTGTGAAAGCGTACACGATATTTTGGTCGATTGTGAAAGGTAATGGTTTATAAATTCGTGTTCATATTCAACCTTAAGTCTCCCAAAGTGAACAGTGGGTGAAACATAAGGAAGGCCTCTCATCTGATTCTCAACGGGAAGACTGATCAATAGCAAAACATTTACATGAGCGTTAATCGGAAAATTGCTTAATATGATCACGTAACAAACCAACTTAAAAAATCAAACACATGATTGAGTCTTCAAAGCCACTCAATATTTAATTTCATGTCTTTTCGAGGTTCGCTTCATAATTTTGGAATACATAAGAAGATCGCATCCAATTCAGGATAAAAAGTGCCATTTTTACGGATAAGTTTTCAGAATTGCAAAAAGGAGACGTAGTTAGTTAGTTTTGCCATTTTGGTCAAACCTCTGTTGGAGATATTTGCACTTGTTTCTGAAACGAGAAATGATGCTTCCTTAGAAGGATTACGAGACTAAAACCTTGACCATGAAGCCGTCGAGGTTGTACGCATGCCCTCCGATTACTGCTGATTTTAACTGGCAGAGGAACATTACATTTCGACTTCATACTTTTGAGATAATATTCTGGCGAAATTACAGTAAATCGGTCTCCTTGATTGATATTCATTTTCTGTTTCAATAGAGGAAGTCTGAATGAGTCAGAATTTTCCTTCCTCTCAGACTCACTCCCCAAAGCAAAGCGAGATAATTTTTATTTAAGGTAAATTTTAACTATAAACTTTATTTTTATCGTCATTGCATAACTTTTATTTGACTTGATAACAATATCATGTATTGCATACTATAGAAATGGCATTAAACGTCATCAATCGGTAGTGAAACGTAAATAGAAATTTGAGGATATCTCGTTAGCGAGTTTCCTTCGCAACCCCACACTTGTTGGTCCAGCCCTCCATCTTGTCCTCTCCCAACGCACCCAAGGACAAATCGGAGTACGACCCAAAACCAGAGCGAAATGTAACAGAAATGAAAAGTGTCGAATTTCAAGGAAATATGTGCTCAGTAGGGGATTCGTTCGAATTAGACGCGTCTGATGCACGACGCGCATTGCTGGAAAATCCCTCGAGTGTAAACGAATTTCGTACATCTTTGCTGTTAAATTTCCAAATTTAATATCCTAAAATTTTCTGTTATACGTAGCTGCGGATATGCTTTCCCTGACTCAGATTATTCGCGAGCTCTTTCTTCCGCGGAATCTCAGCATCGCTTTCAGTGCTCCTGGCCAGACTTTCCGTTAAATTACCCACAATCCCTTCGAATCTCACTCCACGCCATTCGCCACCCTTCTCTTTTTGTTGCTTCGTTTATTTTAGCAGATGAGACGCCAAAGTCGCCATTGTTAGAAGCATAGAACTTCGAGATGAAATTTGCAAATTGCGTTTTCCAACTTCATTTCCGTATTGAATGATCTCCAAGATCAAGGGTTACACCGCAAATATTATTCGGATTAAATTTATTTTTTTGATTATTCGTGAATTATTTAATAACTTATTTTAATCGACCTAGAACGGAATTGCTCAGAAGGACAAAGGTAATCTACAAAAAAATCAATGAACGTATTTTTTTAATTCAGTCGTGATACCAATAATTGTTGATGAGAACGAGGACCCGCTTTGAAGAACAACTGAGAGACTGCTTTCTGTCTGCAAATGATAGCTCAATTTATATCAATGTTTGCTCGAACCCCGCTACATTCTCCTCTGTGGTATTTTGAAAGCATGCGTATTCTTATAAATTAGTAATTACTTGAAGGTTGAGAATGAAAGAAAGCAATGAGAAATAAAGAGTACTACAAAAATATCTCTTCTTTAATTCCAAATTCTCCTCACCGAATAAAACTTATCTATCGAATTGATCGTTTATCGTTATTTTGACGTTTAAATAAATATTTCAAAATTATTTAAATGTCTCTAGTGTTACATAATTCTTCGTTAGCCATTTTCACTTCCCTTCTTGTTCATTTACGCTTTCTCAAAATGATAAACATGATTATGACATTATTTTCAGCATTTGATCAGGGACCCTCTGCTATAATTACAATTACTTCTGTAATATTTTAATAGAGGTATTTTGCCTTATCAGAGAATTCAGAAATTCACCTTTCAGTCCTGGTTTGCACTCAACTCGAAAACAAAAGTAGAAATTCAAGGAATTTTTTCCTTTATGAGATAACTGTATAGAACATTCACTTTATGTATGATTTTGTTGAACTGAATTTGGTCAATCTTTTCCTTACGGAAAGACTGACTCTTTACATCTCTTTCCCCAAACAAAAAGTTTGTGAAAATACCGGAAATCCGCGCCTTCTTCAACTTTACATACTTTCAAGTATTCCTGTCTTTAGTGGAATTGAATTCAATCGAATAATGCCATAGAAATGAAATAAAACAAATAGCGAAGGCCATTGAAAGTTAGTCAGTTTAATCGTTATTTAAACTTCAAAACAAGTTACCAAGGTTAAAAACTCAGTTTTAAATCTTTATGTTTTAGCTGCTTCTGAGGAGCAACTATTTTATTTTGACCTCTTGATTAATTTTTCGTTCAAATATCGAAATCATTAGATTTATCGTAGAGGAACTATCAAGGATTCCGGGGGAGAGAAGCGATATTTGTCAATGTGGGCATTATTAATGTGCGCTTTAGTCAAAGTGGGCTTCTGTCCTGTGTTTACCCTTATATCGCAAATATTTAAGAGTTAAATTTTCATTGAAATCAAGGATAGCAATTTTTCTCGAGGCTTTGTCATCTCCTATGCTACATTTTCTGAGAGTAATCAAACTCGAGGAATCAGAGAACACCGGAAATGACGGAACGACTTTTGCTGTTTCATCTCTGCTGTTGGCGTCCGAAGTTATATTTTACTTTTATTCGGAAATCATTCGCTGAAACTCAATTTAAAGCACTCTCCTCTTTCGACTTCCGAATTTTCCAGTTTGTGGATGCGCGGTGCTCTTTCACCGGCCACAAAATGCAACATTGTCCGTCTTCTTTCCCCACTCCCCCCATACTCCCATTGGACAAAATGGACGATTGTCTGTCTCCTTTCGCATACTCCCATTGGACAAAATGGACGATTGTCTGTCTCCTTTCGCATACTCCCATTGGACAAAATGGACGATTGTCTGTCTCCTTTCGCATACTCCCATTGGACAAAATGGACGATTGTCTATCTCCTTTCGCGTACTCCCATTGGACAAAATGGACGATTGTCTATCTCCTTTCGCATACTCCCATTGGACAAAATGGACGATTGTCTGTCTCCTTTCGCACGTGCCCATTGGGTGAGCGTTGACCTCTCTCACTCTTGATGGAATGATTTTTTTCTTCGAGCAGTTGGCAAAGAAATTGATTTAGGTTGGAGTGTACGCCCTGAAGATTTGCTTTATGACTAATCGTTTCATCAGAAGTCAAGAGTCAGACATAAGCACCGATAGATGGCTAACATTCCATATCAGCGACTACAAAGTATTCCATTTGGATTACAAGATTTATCGTAAGGAACGCGAGGACAAAATGGGCGGTGGAGTGTTTTTGGTGGGTTTCCCTTGGAGTTGTTTTTTCAAACGCAGAGAGCATTTAGTACAGTCAGTGCAACAAGTTGATTCTGTTTTTAACGACCCTCACGTAGGGTTTTGCGTTGCCTCTATGGCGAAATAAACTTAACGTAGAAGTATCAATAGCACAACCTCAATTGACGGGGGTTTTAATCTCGTTGAAACTGATAGGCTACATCTTATACTCATAGATAGACTCGATTTTACTAAGACTTCCTATAGAGAGATTTCAAGGCAATTTTAATATGTAAGCTGTGGAGTCATTCTGTAGGTGAGGAACGCGAGATTTTAGCACATTTACAAAGAGTCAAAAATTTGTTTCAGGGAGTTGATACCAGGATTGGTTGACACAAACCAGTTTGGGAGTAATATGAAAAGGCCGGGAAAACAATTGAAGTGAAATACAATTTAATGGAGTTTTGGTGCTTCATTTCTATAAATCGGTATAGGAGAAGAGAAAGCTAATCTTTTCATGAACTCGATGTAGTGACTAAAATCTTATTTGTTGTCAATTAGTGGTCCTAAATCTCTTTGAAATTTTGACATTTTTGTTCAAAAACTTCAAAATTTGGAGACAACCTTTATGTTTATCAATTTTGGTAAAACGTTTGCAGTCGTCTGCAAAAAGAAAATCAATACGAATCGAGTTGAGAGCAAAATTAAACAAACGCAATCGGAACCCGAACGAACTGTGCGAGAGATTCTCAATTTAAAATATACTCTTTTATGGGAATACTTATACGAGGACCCTCTGGTACTGCGCGTAAACGGTAGGCTCGTTAAAAATGATAGCCGCATTTTATAATGTTAATAAAACGTTGCTAAGGGTAAAGCGAATAAATAATATTTTCGGACGCGTATTTACAATTGTACGTTGCTACCGAAAGTTACTCGGCCTTCTACTGCGTCGAAAATCACTATCAGAGAGGTCGACATCATTAAACTTACCGGAGAGCACCTTTTCTTAAAGTAATATTTGAAAAGTCTGTGGGCACAGGTGAAATCCAAAAAAGATTCGAAAATTTCGAATGTCACCCCAATGTTTGGCTTAAAGGATGATCCTGCGAATTAGAGGGTTTATCTTTAGCATCGTCGACGATGCTGCAATGGATTAATAAAATCGCTAGCGCTTTAATGAGTTTCCTCGGAACATCTAATTAATAGTAAAAATTTAACAAGGATTTCGTATGACACAATCTTGCGAGTCCACGAGAACGATTTGTGGATTTGTGAATGTAAAATGTGCGTATTTGGCTGCGCAAATGCATTCTCTCAGTTCTATTCAAAGAAAATGTTATAAATGATTTCAATACGATTGAATGAAACTGAAAAACATGAGGATGCGACTTTGTAATTATGCATTTTCGCATCAGGATTCCTCTCCGAGTGGTGCGAAGGTCGATTGCGTTGCCCTTCAAAACTGGTCATAGAAGTTTCTCCGCCGGGAATCAAACCCGCGAAACTGGTCACGTGGTCTGTAGCGGCTGCATCGCCTCAAGTTCACTCATCTCGAATTGAGAGCAAAAGACAAACGCCTGCCTTACTTTATTCTGTCTCCGTTTATAATTTAATCCTTATTTTTATTTTGAGACTTCTTTCTTCATCGATTCCTTGGGAGAAGCTGAACGTCTCCCAATTTCGATTTAATATCTTCACGTTTGATAGCCCCCCTCCCCCCTCCATTCCCTCCCCTTCCTCCCCTCCCATTCCCCTCCTCCCCTTTCCCCTGAAAGACTTCTTGCGTCGCCTTCTCATCTGTGATGATAAAGACTGCGGCCGATGGACATATCGATTTAATTCGGATATTAACTGCAATTACGTATGCATAGAAACTTAAATACGATAAATGCGATTATGATGTAAATTTGAAAATATTACACCGAATGAATATAAATTTAGATAAAGGAATACAAACACGTTTTATCTTTTCTCTATGACTTACAGCTGAAAAACGCTTCTCAAAATTATATATATACAGAAACACAGCTCTTTTCTCATTAATTATGTTTTAAATAAATGAAAATTCTACGGCAGCCACCAATCGGAAGTGTGCAAAGAATTCGGAAGGAAACAGTCTTAGGAAATTCAACAGATCAATTGTAAGTTAATATATATAATTGAAGACATCCAGATCGGTCATTTCTGGTTTTACCGTAAGTTTAGAACTTTCTCGACTTCCTCATACGCGTTAATATCGCACGTCAGTTCATTTTAACTTAATATCTTCTATTCTTCATTAACCGTATGAAACTTTGACATTTTGCTTAAAAACCTAATCATACTGCTATGGATTTCCAAGGTTTTGAATCTTCCCTGGAAGCATTGAATCGCCGCATCTGATAGAGAAAAATGAAATTTCTTTTGAAATTATTCTCTGGATCTAACGTATGTAATCTGATTCTGAGAATTTCTAACTTTTCCTGGGTGACGAATTCATCATATGTCTGAACCTTTGCATTAACGGGAATAATAATGACAATATCCATCGAAATTAATAGCATCCTTGGCGACATTTTGAATGCTTCTCCAATTTCCTAGCTTTTTGTACGGCTTGGTTTGAAGGTGCTGTAGAATTACGAATGCATATGTAAGACACTTTCAGTTCCTCTTAACGGTATATTGTACAAAATCACATCAGAGCAGATAAGTGTATATGATTTTCCTTTTGTAACTGATGATATTATCTGCATCTCGTCCCGAATGATATAACTCTACGATTCAACTAGAGAAATGGTGTATCTATTGGGGGAATAGTCCTTTTGAATACTGTAGAGTATTTCTGTCAGAAAGTTTCTTGCCAATGTTATTTCTTCGCGATATTAAATCGTTATTAACTAATTAGGCTGGTTTTAAATTAAAATCACAAGAAATCGATTCATGAAAAAATATAAAGTATTTTTTATATTATATTTGAAATTAGAAATTACCTTTCGTTTATTGTTTTATAAGTTATTTTCGACCTCTTATCATTTTTTCTTTTGATCCGACATCTTGAAATGAAGTAATGCGATGTAAATTATTTACGGTTTAATTACTCAATGATGTAATAACAGAGAAAGTTAACACTTTTTGTAAGAGCCCATTTACTCCTCAGGCACAATCATTTTAAACTTTATTTTAAAAAATATTGGGTTCTTTTCTTCCTTGAGTTAATAATTACTACGTATTCCTCAATTTATTGCATAACGAAGATTTCGATGTTTGGATGGATAGCTGCTATTTTAGTTTTAATTCAGGAGAGTATGGAAAACGCATTACTTGCATTTTCCTTAAATTGCTCTATACAATTACATCTAGAGAGACAATCGGAACGGGAATTCTCTGTAGATGTGGCTACGCAAAAGTAATTTTGATTAATTCACACGCATTCGTCATCAGTAGAAACGATATGGAAACTAATTATAATGTGTATTTCGACTGGGAATAGGTAATTCGCGGATTAATCGAGGTTAATTATAAATGAGAAATCGCTGTGATTTTATCTTCTTCCTTCGTTTTCACTTTCGCTCAAACGACTCAGACATCCTCTTCAACTCTTTCCTAATTTAACGTCTTCCGCGACGTTCATTTCGAAGGGAGAACCGGTTCGAGACTTTTTTCCATTAAACGCCATTGTGAGAAACTCGTCCGCCCGATTTTCGTATTCTATCATTGTGATCGAATCATTGCTGCTTTTTTCAGACATTGGCGGTCGAGGAAGGCAAACCATCGCAACAGTCCTCGTCTTAACCGCTCTTTTGATCATCTTGATACCAAACAATGCCGAAAATGAACAATCTTAAGCGATTATGAAGTCGATATTTCAATTCTCTTTCGCAGTCTTCGATCGAAATCATTAACTCGCGATTGAAAGAATCAGGAGGTAAATCGGAAATCACATTTAGGTGCAAAGAAATAGGGCCACCTTTAGTTAAAAATCTATAACTAGCTCAATCATCTACGCACGAACGATGAAGGATCATTCGTGCGTCGATATCTCCATTTACTTAAGTAAAAGATACGCAATGTAAGAAGGCTACGTAGTAATCTCTACACTAGATGTGTAAAGCTCGACCGACTCCACTTTCTCCGATACCAGCATCTTCAGGTGGGGAGGATGCTTCCACGGAATTTTTGCGATAGGAAAAGCGAATAGAATGCAAAGATTAACTGGTAGAACGTTGAGAGGATGCTCATCGAGAGTCAAAGAAATAGCTTACTTTTCTATTATTCGACCGAGTCTTGAATACTGTTGTGCGGTTTGGGACCCCCACGAAGTAGGTTTAGTCTCAGATTTAGAGATGGTCCAGCGTAGAGCAACCCGATTCGTTTGCGGGGATTTCAGGTTTGATAGCAGCGTTACGGCAATGATAGAGTCCCTCAGTTGGAATTCACTACAGATGAGAAGATCTGAATATCGTCGGAAACTTTTCGAAAAGTTCATTCGTTCAGAATTTATAGACGAAGTAGGTGAAATATTATTGCCAGTAAGGAGCGAACGCGATCTCCGAGAGGCATCGACGAAGCGTTATAGGGAAGTAATCGCAAGGATGGATAATTACTTTTGGTAATTACCCCCTGCCATACGCCTCTGGCGGCTCGCGGGGTATATATCTAAATCTAAATCTAAAGGGAAACCGGTAAATTTAGTGTAGATACTTTGCCATCTTTATTCTATTGCAATCCACAAAGTTACGCCTTCTCTCATCGACCACAAAAAGATCTATATGTTCCGGATCACCGTCATAAACTTGTCAGTGTAAGTATTTAAGCAGTAATTTGCTTTCTGCAATTTCGTTGCGGAATATGTGTTTGTATTTTTTCGATTCCAACGACGCACTGTGTGATATTTTCGTAATTTAGAGGGACAAAAGTAAATTTTCTTACTTGTCTACGCGTATCAAACGCATTTGGAAAAATATATTAATTTCTCTTGTGTTTCTTGAGTTATTAACTGGAATTGAGTCTTGGAATGCAAGAGAAGTGTTTACATGAAGCATAAACACAACCTCACGTAAAGAAGACACACATAAGTCCAAAGAGATAAAGCGCAAACGGTGACGGCCGCTAACGGCCGAGTTAGCAAGGAGAGGGATATGAGGTTATTTAAATCTCAGGAAGGAAAGTGTTAAGATGTCTTTTAACATAGTTTAATTATAAATAATAACAATTCAATATGATCGATGATCAATGTGCAATAAAATACAGAAAAACATAAAATTGGTAAGTAATAATTTGTAATCACAAAACAAATTGAAAGGAAAAATAAGGAATTAATTTTATACAACATATAATATGAATTAGAGGATTATTCGGAATCAACATCAGATTCTTCGATTCTTCGGAATCAGAAAAACCTGATAGGGTTCCGTCCTGATCCATTGGAGCTGGAGCTCTCATCTCTAAGAGGTCACATACCTCCATACTGATTTTGCCTCGTTAGGTTTTAGGAAGTGATCGTAAGCTTGCTATAAATGGGTATAAAGTCAACAGTAATCTATTCATTAAATCTTTGTTCGTATCAACCCTTGATGTCTTCCTAGTGAATAGTTCCCTAAATTTCCTGTTGTCCTTATTTCGGGCCTCTTGTGCTTCCTCGGAAAGTTGGCTTATTGGAAGAATACACGAATCTATAATGTCTTTGCCGTGAAATAGAATGTATTATTGCGTAGCATGAGTACTTTCTAATACATCATTCTCTAGTTTCTTTTAGGTACTGGTAAAATTTTTCACTGTTAACTGAAAAGCCACTATTTATGCACTCTAACATTACATATATAATTATATATATATAAATATAATTTTTTAAGTTGATACCCCTGCTATATGAAATTATGGCTGGATATAAGTTTGGAAAGGTTAATTAATAACAACTTGTTTAAAATACAATTTAAGATCCCCAAATTTAGCCTGATAAAAACATTATTAGATAACACTTTTTTTGGTTGATAGCGCTGATAAGGATTTATTTTACGATTTTTAAAGTATTACTAATTGTTTTGTCACTATCGAAAACCTCTAAACTGAAAGTGTCATAAAAAATTCGAAAATTCGCCCAATATTTTGACTTTTTTCCGAAAGGAGTGAAATTAATTTTTATTATTATCCGACAGATGGCATTTAAAACATAGTGTAATTTTGCTAAATAAAATCAAATTCCTATCATTTCGATAAGTGCAACAAAAAATAAAGAAAACTACCCCTATGTGTTTTATATGGGAGATGTATTTACCGTCCGGCATCCGTGCATATCCAACGAAAATCAAAAAGTCATCTTCGAATATTGTCCATGGTTCGATGCTAGGTCGGGGCAAAAATCGGCCGTTTAAAATGCATTGTGGCGATTTTTAAGATTTTTTTTGGACCCCTTCTCAATGGCATGGAAACTTGAAATTCGGCATGGGGTTGGATAACATAAATATATTTCATAATCAAATTTTATGTATGCACTGATGGTCCTTGGTTCGATCCCAGAGGGCCATTTGTATTCCTCAATGCATTTCTTATAGAGATAACGGAAACAAATTTTAGGTACTTCCAGGAATGATATCGACTTCAAACTTTGCAGAAAGTAAGATCAGGTCCTTATAAATCAAACTGTCCATTTACAGTTACCAATGTGTCCTGGGTTCGACACCAGGCGTGTCTAAAATCAGTAACTGATCCGATTTTTAAGAATTATTTTGAACCCTTCCCAATAATATAGAAACTTGAAATTCGGCATATAGATAAGGATAATTGATACATTTCAAAAGCATATTTTAGATTTTCTAGATAGTCCTTGGTTCGAATCCAGAGAGCTATTTACATTCGTGAAAAGTAGAGCGTCGTTTGAGGAAGTTGCAGCCAATATTTCTGCATGGATTTCCACACATAGTTAGTAATGGAGATCTTCTGTTGTGCTGCATAATAAGTTCACCAGGAAGACCCGGGTTCGATGCCTGACGATTAAATTGCAGCGAATTTTAAGAATATTTTCAATCCTTTTTTTTTCTTTTAAGGACCATCCCGATATGATGCCGATATGAAAGTAGTGTTGTCGATCTGCTTGCAGTATGCAAGCTACATTTTACTCGTATATATATAGGTATATCCGGAGAAGCGTCTATCTATTATATATAGATGCTTCTCCGGATTCATTCATATATCATATATATATATATATATCTATTATATATAGACGCTTCTCCGGATATACCTATCTATATCTATTATATATAGACGTTTCTCCGGATATACCTATATATATATAGGGGATCAAAATTCTAACCATGTTCCAGAAGTGCCATTGACTTGAAATTTTTACGACGCTATGGCCATGACGTGTAACCTCCAGGAAAAAGCCGACTTTGAACCTCAGTGTCATGGGTTCGATTCCAGAAGGCCCCAAAGTCGCGATTTTCTCCATAAGGATACATGGCGGGGATTTTCGAAAATTCTTTTGAGGCCCTTCTCGGAAAAGCAGAGAGTTGAAACTCGAGGGACCGCTAGATGCCGTGCATAGCCAACGAAAATCGGAAAGACATCTTCGAATATTGTCCTTGGTTCGATGCTAGGCCGGGGCAAAAATCGGCCGTTTAAAATGCATTGCGGCGATTTTGAAGATTTTTTTTGGATCCTTTCCCGATATCATTGATAAATGAAACTCGGCACGTCGATAGATATCATGAATATATTTTATAATCAAATTTTACATATTAGCTTATGGTCCTTGGTTCGATCCCAGAGGGCCATTTGCCCTTCTCAATGCATTTCTTACGGAGATAACGGAAACAAATTTTAGGTACTTCCCGGAATGCTATCGACTTCAAACTTTGCATGATAGAGGAGCATGTCCTTACAAATCAAACTATGCATTCACAGCTTACAATATTTCCTTGGTTCGACACCAGGTGTCTCTGAAATCAGAAGTTGATCCGATTTTTTGGAATTATTTTGAAACCTTTCCCAATAATATAGAAACCTGAAATTCGGCATGTGGATAGAGATCATTAATAAATTTAAGAAACATGTTTTAGATTTCCATGATCGTCCTTGGTTCGAATCCAGAGAGCCATTTACATTCGTGAAAATTAGAACGTCTTTTGATGCAGTTGTACCCAATATTTCTGCTTGAGTTTTCACACATAGTTAGAGATGGTGAACCTCTATTGTGCTGCATAGTAAATTCACCAGTAAGACCCGGGTTCGATGCCAAACGATGAAATTGCTGCGAATTTTAAGAATATTTTCAATCCATTTTATTTTATTTTTAGCACCGTCCCAATATAATGCCAATATGAAATTAGTGTTATCGATCTGCTTGCAGTATGCAAGCAGTATTTTACTCGTATCTATTATATATAGACGTTTCTCCGGATATACCTATATATATATAGGAGATCAAAATTCTAACCATGTTCCACAAGCGCCACTGCTTTGAAATTTTTACCACGTTATGGCCATGACGTGTTACCTCCAGGAAAAAGACGACTTTGAACCTCGGTGTCATGGGTTCGATTCCAGAAGGCCCCAAAGTCGCGATTTTCCCCATAAGGATACATGGCGGGGATTTTCGAAAATTTTTTTGAGGCACTTCCCGGAAAAGGAGGGATTTTAAATTCAAGGGATCGCTAGATGCCGTGCATATCTGAAGGAAACCATAAAGACATCTACGAATATTATCCTTGGTTCGATGCTAGGTCGGGGCAAAAATCGGCCGTTTAAAATGCATTGCGGCGATTTTGAAGATTTTTTTGGACCCTTTTCCGATGGCATAGAAACTTGAAATTCGGTATGAGGTTAGATACCATAAAAATATATCATAATCAAATTTTATATATTCGCTGATGGTCCTTGGTTCGATCCCAGAGGGACATTTAAATTCCTCAATGCATTTCTTACGGAGATAACGGAAACAAATTTTAGGTACTTCCCGGCATGATATCGATTTCAAACTTTGCATATAGAAAGATCAAGTCCATACAAATCAAACAGTGCATTCACAGCTATCAATGTGTCCTGGGTTCGACACCAGGTGTCTCTGCAATCAGAAGTTGATCCGATTTTTAGGAATTATTTTGAAACCTTTACCAATAATATAGAAACTTGAAATTTGGCATATTGATTGAGATCATTAATAACTTTCAGAAACATTTTTTAAATTTCCAAGATCGTCGTTGGTTCGAGTCCCGAGAGCCATTTACATTCGTGAACATTAGAGCGTCTTTTGAGGAAGTTGTAGCCAATATTTCTGCTTGAATTTCCACACATAGTTAGAGATGGTGATCTTCTATTGTGTTTCATAGTAGGTTTTCCAGTAAGACCCGGGTTCGATGCCAGACGATGAAATTTCAGCGAATTTTAAGAAAAAATTAAATCCTCTTTTTTTCTTATGAAGACCGTCCCGATGTGATGCCGATATGAAATTAGTATTGCCGATCTGCTTGCAGTATGCAAGCTACATTTTACTCGTATATATATATATACCTCATACCGAATTTCAAGTTTCTATGCCATCGGAAAAGGGTCCAAAAAAAATCTTCAAAATCGCCGCAATGCATTTTAAACGGCCGATTTTTGCCCCGACCTAGCATCGAACCAAGGATGATAATCATAGATGTTTTTATAATTTCCTTTAGATATGCATGGTATCTAGCGATCCCTTGAATTTCAAATCTCTCCTTTTCCGGGAAGTGCCTCAAAAAAATTTTCGAAAATCCCCGCCATGTATTCTTATGGACAAAATCGCGACTTTAGGGCCTTCTGGAATCGAACCCATGACACCGAGGTTCAAAATCGCAATTTTTTGGTGGTTATACGTTATGGCCATAACATGGTAAAAATTTCAAGTCGGTGGCACTTGTGGAACATGGTTAGACTTTTGATCCCCTATATATATATATATAACTTATAGGTATATCCGGAGAAGCGTCTATATCTATTATATATACGAGTAAAATGTTGCTTGCATACTGCAAGCAGATCGGCAATTCTAATTTCATATCGGCATCATATCGGGATGGTCCTCTTAAGAAAAAAAAAAAGGATTTAATTTTTTCTTAAAATTCGCTGAAATTTCATCGTCTGGAATCGAACCCGGGTCTTACTGAAAACCTACTATGAAACACAATAGAAGATCACCATCTCTAACTATGTGAGAAAATTCAAGCAGAAATATTGGCTACAACTGCCTCAAAAGACGCTCTAATGTTCACGAATGTAAATGGCTCTCGGGACTCGAACCAAGGACGATCTTGGAAACTTAAAAAATTTTTCTGAAAGTTATTAACGATCTCAATCTATATGCCAAATTTCAAGTTTCTACATTATTGGGAAAGTTTTCAAAATAATTCCTAAAAATCGGATCAACTTCTGATTGCAGAGACACCTGGTGTCGAACCCAGGACACATTGATAGCTATGAATGCATAGTTAGATTTGTTAAGACTGAATCTTCTATCATGCAAAGTTTTAAGTCGATAGCATGCCGGGAAGTACCTTAAACTTGTTTCCGTTATCTCCATAAGAAATGCATTGAGGAATGTAAATGGCCCTCTGGGATCGAACCAAGGAACATCAGGGAAAGCATAAAAATCGATTATGAAATATATTTATGATATCTAACCTCATACCGAATTTCAAGTTTCCATGCCATCGGGAAAGGGTCCAAAAAAAATCTTAAAAATCGCCACAATGCTTTTTAAACGGCAGATATTTGCATCGACCTAGCATCGAACCCAGGTTATTTTCCGTAAAACTCATTTATGTTTTCGATAGATCATGACCATATATAAAGGCTCCTTGAGTTTTGATTCTCTACCTATCCGGGAAGTATTTTTTTTAAATTCCCGAAAATCAAAGCAATGCATTTAAAAGGGAAAAATCGGGACTTTGGAGCCCCCTGGCATCGAACCCATGACACTGAGGATCCTAATCGCAATTTTTCTGGTGGTTACACGCTATGGCCAATACTCCGTAAAAGCTCAATCACTCTTGTGGTTTAGGCTGTGAGTTTGTATCCTCTCTCTATATATATATATATGGATACATGAATGAATCCGGAGAAGCATCTATATCTATTATACGAGTAAAATGTAGCTTGCATACTGCAAGCAGATCGACAACACTAATTTCATATATGCATCATATCGGGACGGACATCAAAAGAAAAAAAAAATTCAAAATATTCGTAGAATTCGCTGCAATTTAATCACCTGGCAGCGAACCCCGGTCTTCCTGGTGTATTTACTATGCAGCAAAATAGAAAATTACCATATCAAACTATGTGTGAAAATTCAAGCAAAACTATTAGGTGCAACTACCTCAAACGACGTCCTACTATTCACATACACTCCTTATTTGAGAAATTATAATGTGCTCTGGCATCGAACCCAGGAACAGCATGGTCTTATCTATTTTTTTTCTTAAACAAAGTGTTAATATACATCTTCCATCTAAGCAAGAGCTCCCTTACATATCGATAAATGCATAAAAAAATTATGAAAAGATACCCCATAGTATTATATATGGGTGATATTTTTACCGCCCGGCATCGAACCCGGGTCTTTCAGGCAATACTTTCTATGCAGCACAAAAGAAAAACACCATCTCTAACCGCGTATGCAAATTCAAGCAGAAATATTGGTTACAACTGCCTCAAATGACGTCCTACTTTTCCTTTATATTCCTTATGAGAGAAACGTTATTGTGCTCTGGCTTCGAACCCAGGAACAGTACGGTCTTATGAAAATTTTTTTCTAAAACTTATTCGTACCATACATCTTCCAGCCAAGCACGAACATCCTATCATTTCGATAAGTGCATCTAAAAAAATAATGAAAAACGGCTCCCATGTATTTTAAAGGGCAGATCTTTGCATCGTCCTAGCATCGAACCCAGGATAACTTTTGTAAAAGTCATTGATGTTTTCGAAAGTCCAAGACCATAAATATAGGCACCTTGAGTTTTACTTCTCTACCTATCCGGAAAGTATTTTTTTTTTATTCACGAAAATCACGGCAATGCATTCAAACGGGAAAAATCGGGACTTTGGGGCCCTCTGGAATCGAACCTATGACACTGAGGATCAAAGTCTCTTTTTTCCTGGGGGTTTCACGTTATGGCCAATATGTCATAAAAATTTCAGATCAATGACGCTTGTAGTTTAAGCTGTGAATTTGTATCCTATCTATCTATATAGGTATATATATGAATGAATCCGGAGAAGCATCTATATCTATTACGAGTAAAATGTTGCTTGCATACTGCAAGCAGATCGACAACACTATTTTCATGTCGGCATCATATCCGGACGGCCATCAAAAGAAAAAAAAAGATTGAAATTTTTCTTAAAATTTGCCTAAATTCCATCGTCCGGCATCGCACCCGGGTCTTTACTGTGAACTTACTATGCAGCACAATAGAACATCACCATCTCTAACGATGTGTGAAAATTCAAGCAGAAATATGGGCTACAACTGCCTCAAAAGACGTTCTAATTTTTACGAATTTAAATGGCTCTCTGGATTCGAACCAAGGACGATCTTGGAAATCTAAAAAATGTTTCTGAAAGTTATTTATGATCTCTATCTATATGCCGAATTTGAAGTTTCTATATTATTGGCAAAGGTTTCAAAATAATTCCTAAACATCGGATTAACTTCTGATTGCAGAGACACCTGGTGTCGAACCCAGGACTCTTTCATAGCTGTGAATGCACTGTTTGATTTGTATGGACTTGATCTTTGTAAATGCAAAGTTTGAAGTTGATATCGTGCCGGGAAGTACCTAAAATTTGTTTCCGTTATCTCCGTAAGAAAAGCATTGGGAAGTGCAAATGGTCCTCTGGGATCGAACCAAGGACCATAAGCTAATATGTAAAATTCGATTATGAAATAAATTCATGATATCTATCGACGTGCCGAGTTTCAATAATCCATGTTATCGGGAAAGGATCCAAAAAAAATCTTAAAAATCGCCGCAATGCATTTTAAACGGCCGATTTTTGCCCCGGCCTAGCATCGAACCAAGGACAATATTCGAAGATGTCTTTCCGATTTTCGTTGGCTATGCACGGCATTTAGCGGTCCCTCGAGTTTCAACTCTCTGCTTTTCCGGGAAGTGCCTCAAAAAAATTTTCGAAAATCCCCGCCATGTAATCTTATGGGGAAAATCGCGACTTTGGGGCCCTCTGGAATCGAACCCATGACATTGGGGTTCAAAATCGCAATTTTTCTGGAGGTTATACGTTATGGCCAATATGTCGTAAAAATTTCAAGCCATTGACGCTAGTGGTTTAGCCTGTGACTTTGTATCCTCTCTCTATATATATATATATATATATATATATATACGAGTAAAATGTAGCTTGCATACTGCAAGCAGATCGGCAATACTATTTCATATCGGCATCATATCGAGACGGTCCTCAATAGAAAAAAAAACATTGAAATTTTTCTTAAAATTCGCTGATTTTTCATCGTCTGGCATCGAACCCGGGTCTTTTCTGTGAACTTATTATGCAGCACAACAGAAGATCACCATCTCAAACTATGTGTGAAAATTCAAGCAGAAATATTGGCTACAACTGCCTCAAAAGACGTTCTAATTTTCACGAATGTAAATGGCTCTCGGGACTCGAACCAAGGACGATCTTGGAAATCGAAAAGGTGTTTCTGAGAATTATTTATGATTTCTATCTATATGCCGAATTTCAAGTTTCTACATTATTGTTAAATGTTTCAAAATAATTCCAAAAAATCGGATCAACTTCTGATTTCAGAGACACCTGGTGTCGAACCCAGGACATATTGTAAGCTGTAAATGCACAGTTTGATTTGTGAAGACCTTCTCTTGTATCATGCAAAGTTTCAAGTCGATAGCATGCCGAAAAGTACCTAACATTTGTTTCCGTTATCTCCGTAAGAAATGCATTGAGGAATTTAAATGGCCCTCTGGGATCGAATCAAGGACCATCAGCAAATATGTAAAATTTGATTATGAAATATATTTATAATATCCTACCCCATGCCGAATTTCGAGTTTCCATGTTATCGGGAAGAAGTCCAAAAAAAATCTTAAAAATCGTCACAATGCATTTTAAACGGCCGATATTTGCCCCGTCCTAGCATCGAACCATGGACCATATTCAACGATGTCTTTATGATTAACGTTGGATATGCCCGGCTTCTAGCGATCCCTCGAGTTTCAATTCTCTCCTTTTCCGGGAACTGCCCCAAAGAAAATTTTCGAAAATCCCCGCCATGTATTCTTATGGGGAAAATCGCGACTTTGGGGCCTTCTGGAATCGAACCCATGACACCGAGGTTCAAAGTCGGCTTTTTCCTGGAGGTTGCACGTTATGGCCAATATGTCGTAAAAATTTCAAGTCAATGACGCTTTTGGTTTAGCCTGTGAATTTGTATCCTATCTGGGTATATATATGAATGAATCCGGAGAAGCATCTATATATAATAGATATATAGACGCTTCTCCGGATATACCTATATATAAGTTATATATATATATATATACGAGTAAAATGTTGCTTGCATACTGCAAGCAGATCGACAACACTATTTTCATTTCGGCATCATATCGGGACGGCCATCAAAAGAAAAAAATGGAATGAAATTTGTCTTAAAATTAGCTGAAATTCCATCGTCTGGCATCGTACCCGGGTCTTTACTGTGAACTTACTATGCAGCACAATAGAACATCACCATATCTAACTATGTGTGGAAATTCAAGCAGAAATATTGGCTGCAACTGCCTCAAACGAAGACCTTCTTTTCACGAATGTTAATAGCTCTCTGGAGTCGAACCAAGGATGATTTAGGAAATATAAAATATGTTTTCGAAAGGTATCTATATGTTCTATATATATGCCGAATTTCAAGTTTTAATATTATTGGGAAGGGGTTCAAAATAATTCTTAAAAATCGGATCAGTGACTGATTGTAGAGACGCCTGGTGTCGAACCCTGGACGTATTGGAAGCTGTTAATGCACAAAATGTCTTGCTAGAACCTGATCTAATTTCGTACAAAGTTTGAAGTCGATATCATATCGGGAAGTACCTAAAATGTGTTTCCGTTATCCCCATAAGAAATGCATTGTGGAGTGCAAATATCCCTCTGGGATCGAACCAAGGACCATCAGCGAAAACGTAAAATTTTATTATGAAATATTTTTATGATTTCTAACCCCATGCCAAATTTCAAGTTTCCATGCATTCGGAATGGGGTCCAAAAAAAATCCTAAAAATCGCCACAATACATTTTAAACGGCCGATTTTAGTCCCGACCTAGCATCGAACCCGGGATATTTTCTGTAAAACTCATTTATGTTTTCGATAGATCGTGACAATATATAAAGGCTCCTAGAGTTTCGATTCTCTACCTATCCGGAAAGTATTTTTTTTAAATTCCCGAATATCTAAGCAATGCATTTAAACGGGAAAAATCGGGACTTTGGGGCCCTCTGGAATCGAACCCATGATACTGAGTATCAAAATCACAATTTTTCTTGCGGTTAATTGTTATGGCCAATACGCAGTAAAAATTTGAACTCAATCACGCTTGTGGTTTAGGCTGTGAATTTGTATCCTATCTATCTATATACCTATCTATATACCTATCTATATCTATTACGAGTAAAATGTAGCTTGCATACTGCAAGCAGATCGACAACACTATTTTCATGTCGGCATCATATCGGGACGGCTATCAAAAGAAAAAAATGGATTCAAAATATTCTGATTATTCGCTGCAATTGATTCGTCCGGCATCGAACCCGGGTCTTCCTGGTAATACTTACTATGCAGCACAATAGAAGATCACCATCTCTAACTATGTGTGAAAATTCAAGCAGAAATATTAGCTGCAACTGCCTCAAACGACGTCCTACTTTTCCCTTATATTTCTTATGAGAGAAATTTTAATGTGCTCTGGCATCGAACCCAGGAATAGTTCGGTCTTCTGAAAACTGTTTTCTTAAACCAGTTTTAAACCATACATCTTCCAGCCAAGCACGAACTTGCTATCATTTCGATAAGTGCATCAAAAAAATAATGAATTATTAACCCTATGTATTTTAAACGGGAGACATATTTACCGCCCGGCATCGAACCCGGGTCTTTCTGGTAAAACTTCCTATGCATCATAATAGAAGATATTAATCTTTAACTATGTGCGAAAATTCAAGCAGATATATTAGCTGTAACTGCCTCAATCGAAGTCTTACTTTTCCCTTATATTCCTTATGAGAGAAATGTTAATGTGCTCTGGCATCGAACCCAGGAATAGTACGGTCTTATGAAAATATTTTTCTTAAACCAATTCTTACCTTACACTTTCCGGCTAAGCACGAACTTCTTATTATTTCGAGAAGTGCATCAAAAAAAATAATGAAAAACAGCTCCCATGTATTTTAAAGGGCAGATCTTTGCATCGTCCTAGCATCGAACCCAGGATATTTTTTGAAAAGGTCATTGATGTTTTCGAAAGTCCATGACCATAAGTATAGGCACCTTAAGTTTTATTTCTCTACCTATCCGGAAAGTATTTTTTTTAAATTCCCGAAAATCACGGCAATGCATTTAACGGGAAAAATCGGGACTTTGGGGCCCTCTGGAATCGAACCCATGACACTGAGGATCAAAAACGCTTTTTTCCTGGGGGTTTCACGTTATGGTCAATACGTCATAAAAATTTCAAGGTAATGACCCTTGTAGTTTAGCCTGTGAATTTGTATCCTATCTATATAGCTATATAGCTATATAGCTATATATATGAATGAATCCGGAGAAGCATCTATCTATTATACGAGTAAAATGTAGCTTGCATACTGCAAGCAGATCGACAACACTAATTTCATATCGCCATTATATCGGGACGGTCCTCAAAAGAAAAAAAAAGGATTTAATTTTTTCTTAAAATTCGCTGAAATGTCATCGTCTGGCATCGAACCCGGGTCTTACTGAAAACCTACTATGAAAAACAATAGAAGATCACCATCTCTAACTATGTGTGAAAATTCAAGCAGAAATATTGGCTACAACTGCCTTAAATGACGCTCTAATGTTCACGATTGTAAATGGCTCTCGGGACTCGAACCAAGGACGATCTTGGAAATTAAAAAATGTTTCTGAAAGTTATTATTGATCTCAATCTATATGCCAAATTTCAAGTTTCTATATTATTGGGAAAGGTTTCAAAATAATTCCTAAAATTCGGATCAACTTCTGATTGCAGAGACACCTGGTGTCGAACCCAGGACACATTGATAGCTATGAATGCATAGTTTGATTTGTTTAGACTGGTTCTTCCATCATGCTAAGTTTTAAGTCGATAGCATGCTGGGAAGTACCTTTAACTTGTTTCCGTTATCTCCATAAGAAATGCATTGAGGAATGTAAATGTCCCTCTGGGATCGAACCAAGGAACATCAGGGAAAACATAAAAATCGATTATGAAATATATTTATGATATCTAACCCCATACCGAATTTCAAGTTTCCATACCATCGGGAAAGGGTCCAAAAAAAATCTTAAAAATCGCCGCAATACATTTTAAACGGCAGATTTTTGCATCGACCTAGCATCGAACCCAGGTTATTTTCCGTAAAACTCATTTATGTTTTCGATAGATCATGACCATATATAAAGGCTCCTAGAGTTTCGATTCTCTACCTATCCGGGAAGTATTTTTTTTTAATTCCCGAAAATCAAAGCAATGCATTTAAACGGGAAAAATCAGGACTTTGGAGCCCCCTGGAATCGAACCCATGACACTGAGGACCAAAATCGCAATTTTTCTGGAGGTTATACGTTATGGCCAATATGTCGTAAAAATTTCAGCTCAATCACTCTTGTGGTTTAGGCTGTGAGTTTGTATCCTCTCTATATATATATATATATATATATATGGATACATGAATGAATCCGGAGAAGCATCTATATATATATTAATAGATATAGATGCTTCTCCGGATTCATTCATATATATACCCAGATACCCAGATAGGATACAAATTCACAGGCTAAACCAAGAGCGACATTGACTTGAAATTTTTACGACATATTGGCCATAACGTGTAACCTCCAGGAAAAAGCCGACATTGAACCTCGGTGTCATAGGTTCGATTCCAGAAGGCCCTAAAGTCGCGATTTTCTCCATAAGAATACATGGCGGGGATTTTCGAAATTTTTTTTGAGGCACTTCCCGGAAAAGTAGAGAGTTTAAATTCGAGGGATCGCTAGAAGCCGTGCAACTCCAACGTAAATCAGAAAGACATCACCGAATATGGTCCATAGTTCGATGCTAGGTCGGGGCAAAAATTTGCCATTTAAAATGCATTGCGGCGATTTTGAAGATTTTTTTTTGATCCTTTTCCGATAACATGGATACTTGAAATTCGGCACGTGGATATATATCCTAAATATGTTTGTTAATCAAATTTTATATAATCGCTGATGGTCCTTGGTTCGGTCCCAGAGGGCCATTTACATCCTACAATGCATTTCTTATGGAGATAACGGGAAGAAAATTTTGGTACTTCCCGGCATGCTATCGACTTCAAACTTTCCAGGATACAAGAACAGGTACTTACAAATCAAACTGTTCATTCACAGTTTACAATATGTCCTGGGTTCGTCACCAGGTGTCTCTGCAATCAGAAATTGATCCGATGTTTAGGAATTATTTTGAAACCTTTCCCAATAATATAGAAACTTGAAATTCGGCATATAGATAGAGATCATAAATAAAATTCTGAAAAATATTTTAGATTTCCAAGATCGTCCTTGGTTCGAATCCAGAGAGCCATTTAAATTCGTGAAAAGTAGAACGTCCTTTGAGGCAGTTGTAGCCAACATTTCTGCTTGAATTTTCACACATAGTTAGAGATGGTGCTCTTCTATTGTGCTTCATAGTAGGTTCATCAGTAAGACCCGGGTTCGATGCCAGACGATGAAATTTCCGCGAATTTTAAGAAAAATTTCAATCTTTTTTTTTCTTATGAGGACCGTCCCGATATTATGCCAATGTGAAATTAGTATTGTCGATCTGCTTGCAGTATGCAAGCTACATTTTACTCGTATATAATAGATATATAGATGCTTCTCCGGATTCATTCATGTATATACCTATATAGATAGATAGATAGATAGGATACTAATTCACAGCCTAAACCACAAGCGTCATTGACTTGAAATTTTTACGACGTATTGGCCATAACGTGTAACCGCCAGAAAAATTGCGATTTTGATCCTCAGTGTCATAGGTTATATTCCAGAGGGCCCCAAAGTCGCGATTTTCTCCATAAGAATACATGGCGGGGATTTTCGAAAATTTTTTTGAGGCACTTCCCGGAAAAGTAGAGAGTTGAAATTCAAGGGATCGCTAGAAGCCGTGCAAATCCAACGTAAATCAGAAAGACATCTTCGATTATTGTCCATGGTTCGATGCTAGGTCAGGGCAAAAATCGGCCGTTTAAAATGCATTGTGGCGATTTTTAAGATTTTTTTGGACCCCTTCCCGAATGCATGGAAACTTGAAATCCGGCATGGGATTAGATATCATAAATATATTTCTTAATCAAATTTTACATGTTCGCTGATGGTCCTTGGTTCGATCCCAGAGGACCATTTGCACTTCTCAATGCATTCCTTACGGAGATAACGGAAACATAATTAAGGTACTTCCCGGCATGCTATCGACTTCAAACTTTGCAAGATACAAGAAAAATTCTTTAAAAATCAAACTTTGCATTCACAGCTTACAATATGTCCTGGGTTCGACACCAGGTGTCTCTGCAATCAGAAGTTGATCCGATTTTTAGGAATTATTTGGAAACCTTTCCCAATAATATAGAAATTTGAAATTCGGCATATAGATAGAGATCATAAATAACTTTCAGAAATATATTTTAGATTTCCAAGATCGTCCTTGGTTCGAATCCAGAGAGCCATTTACATTCGTGATAGTTAGAACGTCTTTTGAGGCAGTTGTAGCCAATATTTCTGCTTGAATTTTCACACATGGTTAGAGATGATGATCTCCTATTGTGCTGCATAGTTAGTTTACCAGTAAGACCCGGGTTCGATGCCAGACGATGAAATTTTAGCGAATTATTAGAAAAATTTCAATCCTTTTTTTTTCTTTTGAGGAGCGTTCCGATATGATGCCGATATGAAATTATTATTGCCGATCTGCTTGCAGTATGCAAGCTACATTTTACTCGTACCTATCTATATATATGGATGAATCCGGAGAAGCATCTATATATAATAGATATATATAGGGGATCAAAAGTTTTACCATGTTCCACAAGTGCCACCGACTTGAAATTTTTACGACGTTATGGCCATGACGTGTAACCTCCAGGAAAAAGCCGACTTTGAACCTCGGTGTCATGGGTTCGATTCCAGAAGGCCCCAAAGTCGCGATTTTCTCCATAAGGATACATGGCGGGGATTTTCGAAAATTTTTTTGGTGCACTTCCAGGGAAAGTAGAGAGTTGAAATTCGAGAGATCGCTAGATGCCAAAGATATCTAAAGAAAACGATAAAGACATCTACGAATATTATCCTTGGTTCGATGCTAGGCCGGGGCAAAAATCGGCCGTTTAAAATGCATTGCGGCGATTTTTAAGATTTTTTTTGGATCCTTTCCCGATAACATGGATACTTGAAACTCAGCACTTCGATAGATATCATGAATTTATTTCATAATCGAATTTTATATATTAGCTTATGGTCCTTGGTTCGATCCCAGAGGACCATTTGCACTTCCCAATGCTTTTCTTACGGAGATAACGGAAACAAATTTTAGGTACTTCCCGGCACGATATTGACTTCAAACTTTGCATGTAGAAAGATCAAGTCCATACAAATCAAACAGTGAATTCACAGCTATCAAAGAGTCCTGGGTTCGACACCAGGTGTCTCTGCAATCAGAAGTTAATCCGATTTTTAGGTATTATTTTGAAACCTTTGCCAATAATATAGAAACTTCAAATTCGGCATATAGATAGAGATCATAAATAACTTTCAGAAACATTTTTTAGATTTCCAAGATCGTCCTTGGTTCGAATCCAGAGAGCCATTTAAATTCGTAAAAATTAGAACGTCTTTTGAGGCAGTTGTAGCCCATATTTCTGCTTGAATTTTCACACATCGTTAGAGATGGTGATGTTCTATCGTGCTGCATAGTAAGTTCACAGTAAAGACCCAGGTTCGATGCCGGGACGATGGAATTTAGGCAATTTTAAGAAATATTTCAATCTTTTTTTTTCTTTTGATGGCCTTCCGGATATGATGCCGACATGAAAATAGTGTTGTCGATCTGCTTGCAGAATGCAAGCAACATTTTACTCGTATCTATTATATATAGATGCTTCTCCGGATTCATTCATATATATACCTATATAGATAGATAGGATACAAATTCACAGCCTAAACTACAAGCGTCATTGATCTGAAATTTTTATGACATATTGGCCATAACGTGAAACCCCCAGGAAAAAAGAGACTTTGATCCTCAGTGTCATAGGTTCGATTCCAGAGGGCCCCAAAGTCCCGATTTTTCCCGTTTGAATGCATTGCCGTGATTTTCGGGAATTAAAAAAAAAATACTTTCCGGATAGGTAGAGAAGTAAAACTCAAGGTGCCTATATTTATGGTCTTGGACTTTCGAAAACATCAATGACTTTTACAAAAGTTATCCTGGGTTCGATGCTAGGACGATGCAAAGATCTGCCCTTTAAAATACATGGGAGCCGTTTTTCATTATTTTTTTAGATGCACTTACCGAAATGATAGGATGTTCGTGCTTGGCTGGAAGATGTATGGTACGAATAAGTTTCAGAAAAAATTTTCATAAGACCGTACTGTTCCTGGGTTCGAAGCCAGAGCACAATAACGTTTCTCTCATAAGGAATATAAAGGAAAAGTAGGACGTCATTTGAGGCAGTTTTAACCAATATTTCTGCTTGAATTTGCATACGCGGTTAGAGATGGTGTTTTTCTGTTGTGCTGCATAGAAAGTATTGCCTGAAAGACCCGGGTTCGATGCCGGGCGGTAAAAATATCCCCCATATATAATACTATGGGGTATCTTTTCATAATTTTTTATGCATTTATCGATATGTAAGGGAGCTCTTGCTTAGATGGAAGATGTATATTAACACTTTGTTTAAGAAAAAAATAGATAAGACCATGCTGTTCCTGGGTTCGATGCCAGAGCATATTATAATTTCTCAAATAAGGAGTGTATGTGAATAGTAGGACGTCGTTTGAGGTAGTTGCACCTAATAGTTTTGCTTGAATTTTCACACATAGTTTGATATGGTAATCTTCTATTTTGCTGCATAGTAAGTACACCAGGAAGACCGGGGTTCGCTGCCAGGCGATTAAATTGCAGCGAATTCTACGAATATTTTGAATTTATTTTTTCTTTTGATGTCCGTCCCGATATGATGCCGATATGAAATTAGTGTTGTCGATCTGCTTGCAGTATGCAAGCAACATTTTACTCGTAATAGATATAGATGCTTCTCCGGATTCATTCATGTATATAACTATATAGATAGATAGATAGGATACTAATTCACAGCCTAAACCACAAGCGTGATTGACTTGAAATTTTTACGACGTTTTGGCCATAACGTGTAACCGCCAGAAAAAATGTGATTTTGAACCTCGGTGCCATGGGTTCGATTCCAGAAGGCCCCAAAGTCGCGATTTTCCCCATAAGAATACATGGCGGGGATTTTCCAAAATTTTTTTGAGGCCCTTTCCGGAGAAGGAGAGAATTGAAATTCGAGGGACCGCTAGAAGCCGTGCATATCCAACGAAAATCAAAAAGACATCTTCGAATTTTGTCCATGGTTCGATGCTAGGTCGGTGCAAAAATCGGCCGTTTAAAATGCATTGCGGCGATTTTTAAGATTTTTTTTGGATCCTTTCCCAATAATATGGATACTTGAAACTCGGCACGTCGATAGATATCATGAATATATATCATAATCAAATTTTAGATGTTCGCTGATGGTCCTTGGTTCGATCCCAGAGGGCCATTTGCACTTCTCAATGCATTCTTTACGGAGATAACGGAAACAAAATTAAGGTACTTCCCGGCATGCTATCTACATCAAACTTTGCATGATAGAAAAACCAGTCCTTACAAATCAAACTTTGCATTCACAGCTTACAGTATTTCCTGGCTTCGACACCAGGTGTCTCTGCATTCAGAAATTGATCCGATTTTCAGGAATTATTTTCAAACCTTTTCCAACAATATAGAAACTTGAAATTTGGCATATAGATAGAGATCATAAATAACTTTTAGAAACATTTTTTAAATTTCCAAGATCGTCGTTGGTTCGAGTCCCGAGAGCCATTTACATTCGTGAACATTAGAGCGTCTTTTGAGGAAGTTGTAGCCAATATTTCTGCTTGAATTTCCACACATAGTTAGAGATGGTGATCTTCTATTGTGTTTCATAGTAGGTTTTCCAGTAAGACCCGGGTTCGATGCCAGACGATGAAATTTCAGCGAATTTGAAGAAATATTTCAATCCTTTTTTTTTCTATTAAGGACCGACCCGATATGATGCCGATATAAAATTAGTGTTGTCGATCTGCTTGCAGTATGCAAGCTACATTTTACTCGTATGATATATGAATGAATCCGGCGAAGCATCTATATATAATAGATATATATATAGAGAGGATACAAACTCACAGCCTAAACCACAAGAGTGATTGAGCTAAAATTTTTACGGCGTATTGGCCATAACGTGTAACCACCAGAAAAATTGCGATTTTGATCCTCAGTGTCATGGGTTCGATTCCAGGGGGCTCCAAAGTCCCGATTTTTCCCGTTTAAATGCATTGCCGTGATTTTCGGGAATTTTTAAAAAATACTTGCCTTTAAGGTAGAGAATCAAAACTCAAGGAGCCTTTATATATGGTCATGATCTATCGATAACATAAATGAGTTTTACGGAAAATAACCTGGGTTCTATGCTAGGTCGATGCAAAAATCAGCCGTTGAAAATGCATTGTGGCGATTTTTAAGATTTTGTTTGGACCCTTTCCCGATGGCATGGAAACTTGAAATTCGGTATGAGGTTAGATGCTATAAAAATATATCATAATCGAATTTTGAATATTGCCTGATGGTCCTTGGTTCGATCCCAGAGGGACATTTATATTCCTCAATGCATTTCTTACGGAGATAACGGAAACAAATTTTAGGTACTTCCCAGCATGCTATCGACTTAAAACTTAGCATGATCGAAGAACCAGTCTTAACAAATCAAACTATGCATTCATAGCTATCAATGTGTCCTGGGTTCGACACCAGGTGTCTCTGCAATCAGAAGTTGATCCAATTTTTGGGAATTATTTTCAAACCTTTCCCAACAATATAGAAACTTGACATTTGGCATATAGATTGAGATCATTAATAACTTTCAGAAACATTTTTTAAATTTCCAAGATCGTCCTTGGTTCGAGTCCCGAGAGCCATTTACATTCGTGAACATTAGAGCGTCTTTTGAGGCATTTGTAGCCAATATTTTTGCTTGAATTTTCACACATAGTTAGAGATGGTGATATTCTATTGTGCTGCATAGTAAGTTCACAGTAAAGACCCGGGTTCGATGCCAGACACTTAAATTGAAGAGAATTGGAAGAAAAAATTAAATCCTTTTTTTTCTTATGAGGACCGTCCCGATGTGATGCCGATATGAAATTAGTATTGCCGATCTGCTTGCAGTATGCAAGCTAAATTTTACTCGTATCTATTATATATAGATGCTTCTCCGGATTCATTCATATATATACCTATATAGATAGATAGGATACAAATTCACAGCCTAAACTACAAGCGTCATTGATCTGAAATTTTTATGACATATTGGCCATAACGTGAAACCCCCAGGAAAAAAGAGACTTTGATCCTCAGTTTCATAGGTTCGATTCCAGAGGGCCCCAAAGTCCCGATTTTTCCCGTTTGAATGCATTGCCGTGATTTTCGGGAATTAAAAAAAAATACTTTCCGGATAGGTAGAGAAGTAAAACTCAAGGTGCCTATATTTATGGTCTTGGACTTTCGAAAACATCAATGACTTTTACAAAAGTTATCCTGGGTTCGATGCTAGGACGATGCAAAGATCTGCCCTTTAAAATACATGGGAGCCGTTTTTCATTATTTTTTTAGATGCACTTATCGAAATGATAGGATGTTCGTGCTTGGCTGGAAGATGTATGGTACGAATAAGTTTTAGAAAAAAATTTTCATAAGACCGTACTGTTTCTGGGTTCGAAGCCAGAGCACAATAACGTTTCTCTCATAAGGAATATAAAGGAAAAGTAGGACGTCATTTGAGGCAGTTGTAACCGATATTTCTGCATGAATTTGCATACGTGGTTAGAGATGGTGTTTTTCTGTTGTGCTGCATAGAAAGTATTGCCTGAAAGACCTAGGTTCGATGCCGGGCGGTAAAAATATCCCCCATATATAATACTATGGGGTATCTTTTCATAATTTTTTTATTCATTTATCGATATGTAAGGGAGCTCTTGCTTAGATGGAAGATGTATATTAACACTTTGTTTAAGAAAAAAAATAGATAAGACCATGCTGTTCCTGGGTTCGATGCCAGAGCACATTATAATTTCTAAAATTAATCACGCCGGTGGTTTAGCCTGTGAATTAGTATCCTATCTATCTATGTCCTTGAATGAATCCGGAGAAGCATCTATATATCTATACGAGTAAAATGTAGCTTGCATACTGCAAGCTGATCGACAACACTAATTTCACGTCGGCATCATATCGGGACGGCCCTCAAAAGGAAAAAATCTGATGTGGCCAGCACATGACTTTCTCCATACTAAGATGTAAATATTTATCTACGAATGTAATCTCGAACTCTATATTCCATTTAAACTTTGAAGATGAGTGATTAATTTATATATTATTATCTTTTACGTCACAAACATTATAAATAATGTTTTTCTGGACATGTTCGATGAAAAACGATGAAATTGGACTTTCGCCATTAGAGCCCAGAGCGCCCACAAAGTACATAATCAGCAACTTCCGGTTTATCAGTATTTCACAAATAACACCTACACAATCAGTGATAAAAAAAATATGTTTTATACAAAAGTTGTAGTAGAACATATTATCTAAAACTTTTATTAGATATACAATATACCTATATATCATATTTATGGAGATATTTTGAAAAACGGAAATGAGCTTTGATGAATAGAGCTCGACTTCCGGTTTACCGATTTACTTGAAAAACTAATCAACTCTGACAGCACACACTATAGTACTATATATGAATTTTGGTATTGATACGACTAATAGTTTTCACGTTAGAGCGCCCACTGTCACACACACACATACACACACACACACACACACACACACACACACACACACACACACACACACACACACACACACACACACATACACACACACATCATTCCGAAAATGGTCAAAACGTGTTCTAGGGACCCCAAAACACGTATTTCCGTTGAAATCTCGAAGTCGATTTTTTTCATGAAAACAATACTTTGTCTATACTTCGTATATGGAGAAAGTAAAAAAAGGATTGAAAATATTCTTAATAATCGCTGCAATTTAATCGTCTGGCATCGAACCCGGGTCTTTCTGGAGATATTTCCTATGCAGCACAACAAAAAATCACCACCTCTAACTATGCGTGAAAATTCAAGCAAAAATATTGGCTTCAACTGCCTCAAACCATGTCCTACTTTTCCCATATATTCCTTATGAAAGAAATTTTAAAGTTCTCTGGCATCGAACCCAGGAACAGCATGGTCATATCTAATTTTTTTTTAAACCGAGTTTTAATATACTTCTTTCATCGAAGCAAGAACTCCCTATTATTTGAATAAGTGCATGAAAGAAATAATTAAAAACCATCCCAATGTGTTTTATATGGCAGATATATTTACCCCCCGGCATCGAACCACAACATCTATATGCCGAATTTGAAGTTTCTATATTATTGGCAAAGGTTTCAAATTAATTCCGAAAAATTGGATCAACTTCTGATTGCAGAGACACCTGGTGTCGAACCCAGGACACACTGACAGCTGTGAATGCATTGTTTGATTTGTATGGTCTTGATCTTTCCATATGCAAAGTTTGAAGTGGATAACTTGCCGGGAAGTACCTAAAATTTGTTTCCGTTATCTCCGTAAGAAATGCATTGAGGAATTTAAATGACCCTCTGGGATCGAACCAAGGACCATCAGCGAATATGTAAAATTTGATTATGATATATTCTGATGGTATCTAACCTCATACCGAATTTCAGGTTTCTATGCCATCGGAAAAGGGTCCAAAAAAAATCTTTAAAATCGCCACAATGCATTTTAAACGGCCGATTTTTGCCCCGACCTAGCATCGAACCAAGGATAATATTTGTAGATGTCTTTATGGTTTTATTTAGATATGCACGGCTTCTAGCGATTCCTTGAATTTCAAATCTCTCCTTTTACGGAAAGTGCCTCAAAAAATTTTTCGAAAATCCCCGCCATGTAATCTTATGGGGAAAATCGCGACTTTGGGGCCTTCTGGAATCGAACCCATGACACCGAGGTTCAATGTCGGCTTTTTCCTGGAGGCTACACGTTATGGCCAATATGTCGTAAAAATTTCAAGGCATTGGCACTTGTGGAACATGGTTAGAATTTTGATCCCCTATATATAACTTATATCTATCTATTACGAGTAAAAAGTAGCTTGCATACTGCAAGGAGATCGGCAATACTAATTTCATATCGGCATCATATCGGGACGGTTCTCAAAAGAACAAAAAAATGATTCAAAATGTTCTTAAAATTCGCTGCAATTTTATCGTCTTGCATCGAACCCGGGTCTTACTGGTATATTACTATGCAGCACAATAGAGGATCACCATCTCTAACTATGTGTGAAAATTCAAGCAGAAATATTGGCTGCAACTGCCTCAAACGACGTTCTACTTTTCACGAATGTAAATTGCTCTCTGGATTCGAACCAAGGACGATCTTGGAAATCTAAAACATTTTTCTTAAAGTTATTTATGATCTCTATCTATATGCCGTATTTCAAGTTTCTATATTATTGGTAAAGGTTTCAAAATAATTCCAAAAATCGGATCAACTTCTGATTGCAGAGACACCTGGTGTCGAACCCAGGAAATATTGTAAGATGTGAATAGATAGTTTGATTTGTAAAGACTTGCTTTTGTATTATGCAAAGTTTGAAGTCGATAGCATGCCAGGAAGTACCTAAATTTTGTTTCCGTTATCTCCGTAAGAAATTCATTGAGAAGTGCAAATGGCCCTCTGGGATCGAACCAAGGACCATCAGCGAAAAGGTAAAATTTGATTATGAAATATATTCATGGCATCTATTCACGTGCTGAATTTCAAGTATCCATGTTATCGGGAAAGGATCCAAAAAAAATCTTCAAAATCGCCGCAATGCATTTTAAACGGCTGATTTTTGCCCCGACCAAGCATCGAACCATGGACCATATCTGGCAATGTCTTTCCGATTTACGTTGGAGATGTACGGCTTCTAGCGATCCCTCAAATTTCAACTCTCTACCTTTCCGGGAAGTGCACCAAAAAATTTTCGAAAATCCCCTCCATGTATCCTTATGGAGAAAATCGCGAATTTGGGGCCTTCTGGAATCGAACTCATGTTACCGAAGTTCAAAGTCGGCTTTTTCCTGGAGGTAACACGTCATGGCCAAAACGTCGTAAAAATTTCAAGTCGTTGGCACTTGTGGAACATGGTTAGAATTTTGATCCCCTATATATATATATATAACTTATATATAGGTATATCCGGAGAAGCGTCTATATATAATAGATATATAGATGCTTCTCCGGATTCATTCATATATCATATATTCATATATATATACGAGTAAAATGTAGCTTGCATACTGCAAGCAGATCGACAACACTAATTTCATATCGGCATCATATCGGGACGGACATCAAAAGAAAAAAAAAATTCAAAATATTCGTAGAATTCGCTGCAATTTAATCACCTGGCAGCGAACCCCGGTCTTCCTGGTGTACTTACTAATTATATTAATTTACATTCGTGAAAAGTAGAACGTCGTTTGAGGCAGTTGCAGCCAATATTTCTGCTTGAATTTTCACACATAGTTAGAGATGGTGATCCTCTATTGTGCTGCATAGTAATATACCAGTAAGACCCGGGTTCGATGCAAGACGATAAAATTGCAGCGAATTTTAAGAACATTTTGAATCATTTTTTTGTTCTTTTGAGAACCGTCCCGATATGATGCCGATATGAAATTAGTATTGCCGATCTCCTTGCAGTATGCAAGCTACTTTTTACTCGTAATAGATAGATATAAGTTATATATAGGGGATCAAAATTCTAACCATGTTCCACAAGTGCCAATGCCTTGAAATTTTTACGACATATTGGCCATAACGTGTAGCCTCCAGGAAAAAGCCGACATTGAACCTCGGTGTCATGGGTTCGATTCCAGAAGGCCCCAAAGTCGCGATTTTCCCCATAAGATTACATGGCGGGGATTTTCGAAAAATTTTTTGAGGCACTTTCCGTAAAAGGAGAGATTTGAAATTCAAGGAATCGCTAGAAGCCGTGCATATCTAAATAAAACCATAAAGACATCTACAAATATTATCCTTGGTTCGATGCTAGGTCGGGGCAAAAATCGGCCGTTTAAAATGCATTGTGGCGATTTTAAAGATTTTTTTTGGACCCTTTTCCGATGGCATAGAAACCTGAAATTCGGTATGAGGTTAGATACCATCAGAATATATCATAATCAAATTTTACATATTCGCTGATGGTCCTTGGTTCGATCCCAGAGGGTCATTTAAATTCCTCAATGCATTTCTTACGGAGATAACGGAAACAAATTTTAGGTACTTCCCGGCAAGTTATCCACTTCAAACTTTGCATATGGAAAGATCAAGACCATACAAATCAAACAATGCATTCACAGCTGTCAGTGTGTCCTGGGTTCGACACCAGGTGTCTCTGCAATCAGAAGTTGATCCAATTTTTCGGAATTAATTTGAAACCTTTGCCAATAATATAGAAACTTCAAATTCGGCATATAGATGTTGTGGTTCGATGCCGGGGGGTAAATATATCTGCCATATAAAACACATTGGGATGGTTTTTAATTATTTCTTTCATGCACTTATTCAAATAATAGGGAGTTCTTGCTTCGATGAAAGAAGTATATTAAAACTCGGTTTAAAAAAAAATTAGATATGACCATGCTGTTCCTGGGTTCGATGCCAGAGAACTTTAAAATTTCTTTCATAAGGAATATATGGGAAAAGTAGGACATGGTTTGAGGCAGTTGAAGCCAATATTTTTGCTTGAATTTTCACGCATAGTTAGAGGTGGTGATTTTTTGTTGTGCTGCATAGGAAATATCTCCAGAAAGACCCGGGTTCGATGCCAGACGATTAAATTGCAGCGATTATTAAGAATATTTTCAATCCTTTTTTTACTTTCTCCATATACGAAGTATAGACAAAGTATTGTTTTCATGAAAAAAATCGACTTCGAGATTTCAACGGAAATACGTGTTTTGGGGTCCCTAGAACACGTTTTGACCATTTTCGGAATGATGTGTGTGTGTATGTGTGTGTGTGTGTGTGTGTGTGTGTGTGTGTGTGTGTGTGTGTGTGTGTGTGTGTATGTGTGTGTGTGACAGTGGGCGCTCTAACGTGAAAACTATTAGTCGTATCAATACCAAAATTCATATATAGTACTATAGTGTGTGCTGTCAGAGTTGATTAGTTTTTCAAGTAAATCGGTAAACCGGAAGTCGAGCTCTATTCATCAAAGCTCATTTCCGTTTTTCAAAATATCTCCATAAATATGATATATAGGTATATTGTATATCTAATAAAAGTTTTAGATAATATGTTCTACTACAACTTTTGTATTTAACATATTTTTGTATCACCGGTTGATTAGGAGTTATTCGTGAAATACTGATCAACCGGAAGTAGCTGATTATGTACTTTTGTGGGCGCTCTAACATAAAAAGTATTTGTCGGATCAACACCAAATTTCATGTATAGTATTTTGGTTTGAGTTTTTAGAGTTGATTAGATTTTGGAGAAAATCGGTTAAACGGATGTCGAGCTTCATTCTTCAAAGCTCATTTCCGGTTTTCAAAATATCTCCATAAATATGATATTTAGGTTTATACTATTATTTAAAAAAGTTTTAGAAAATGTAATTTACTATGACTTTTGTATAAAACATATTTTTTTTATCACTGATTGTGTAGGTGTTATTTGTGAAATACTGATAAACCGGAAGTTGCTGATTATGTACTTTGTGGGCGCTCTGGGCTCTAATGGCGAAAGTCCAATTTCATCGTTTTTCATCGAACATGTCCAGAAAAACATTATTTATAATGTTTGTGACGTAAAAGATAATAATATATAAATTAATCACTCATCTTCAAAGTTTAAATGGAATATAGAGTTCGAGATTACATTCGTAGATAAATATTTACATCTTAGTATGGAGAAAGTCATGTGCTGGCCACATCAGATTTTTTCCTTTTGAGGGCCGTCCCGATATGATGCCGACGTGAAATTAGTGTTGTCGATCAGCTTGCAGTATGCAAGCTACATTTTACTCGTATAGATATATAGATGCTTCTCCGGATTCATTCAAGGACATAGATAGATAGGATACTAATTCACAGGCTAAACCACCGGCGTGATTAACTTGAAATTTTTTACGACGTATTGGTCATCACGGGTAACCGCCAGAAAAATTGCGATTTTGATCCTCAATGTCATTTGTTCGATTCCAGAGGGCCCCAAAGTCCCGATTTTTTCCATTTAAATGCATTGCTTTGATTTTCCGGAATTTTTAAAAAATACTTCCCGGATAGATAGAGAATCAAAACTCTAGGAGCCTATATATATGGTCATGATCTATTGAAAACATAAATGACTTTTACAAAGAATATCCTGGGTTCGATGCTAGGTCGATGCAAGGTCGATGCAAATATCGGCCCTTTAAAATACATGAGAGTAGTTATTGAATTTTTTTTGATGCACTTATCGAAATGATAGGAAGTTCGTGCTCGGCTAGAATACGTATGGTATTAATTGGTTAAAAATAATTTCATAAGACCCTACTACTCCTGGGTTCGATGCCAGAGCACAATAACATTTCTCTCATAAGGAATATAAGGGAAAAGTAGGACGTCGTTTGAGGCAGTTACACCCAATATTTCCGTTTAAATTTTCGCACATAGTTAAAAATGGCGATCATTTATTGTGCTGCATAGAAAGTATTACCAGAAAGACCCAGGTTCGAAACCAGGCGGTAAATATATCCCCCGTTTAAAATACATTGAGGTAGTTTTCATTATTTACTTTGATGTACTTATCGAAATAATAAGAAGTTCTTGCGGGCTCCCGGATAGTCATGTGGACAGCGCGTTTGCCTTTGGTGAAAGCGGTCCCGGGTTCGAATCCCGGTGGGAGCCAATGTGCGAAATGACCTAAGCTGTCGAAGCACTTTTAGCAATACTACTACTAAGAAGTTCTTGCTAAGATAGAAGATGTAAATTAAGACTTGGTTTAAGAAAAAAATTTAGATAAGAACATGCTTATCCTGGGTTTGATGCCAGAGCACATTAAAATTTCTTACATAAGGAATATATATATATGAAAAGTAGGACGTCGTTTGAGGCAGTTGCAGCCAATATTTCTGCTTGAATTTCCACAATAGTTAGATATGGTGATCTTAGGTTGTGCTGCATAGTAAGTTTACAAGGAAGACCCGGGTTCGATGCCAGACGATTAAATTGCAGCGAATTTTAAGAATATTATCAATGCTTTTTTTTCTTTTGAGGAACGTTCCGATATGATGCCGACATGAAATTAGTATTGCCGATCTGCTTGCAGTATGCAAGCTACATTTTATTCGTATATATATAGGTATATCCGGAGAGGCGTCTATATGTAATAGATATGAATGAATCCGGAGAAGCATCTATATATAATAGATATAAATATAATATTTTCATCTCATTTTGTACTACATTCAATTGAAACTCTTACTAAATTCAATCTTTCTGTAGTATGTACTTCTCTATCTTCGTCGTTCCTTCTATATAAAATGCAGTCATCTTCAAATAAACGAATGTTAGATTTGATACTAGAGGATAAATTCTTGACATAAATGAAAAAAGTTGGGGTCCTATTGCACTCCCTCATGGAAATTTTACTTATTCATCACGTTTTCTGATTATATAAAAATAACACCGAGAATTCATCTTCCATCAATTTTTCTATTCTGTGTCACTAAGAAAAGTTTCAATCTAAAGACTATTGTCGATGTTTAGCGTATCCAGTTAACCTAGAAGTATGTATCTTTATTGTCTACCGCTTCAAATTAATGAAGACCCAACAGTTATGTCTTGCATGAGAATCCTTTCCTAAATCCACATTGACTATGGCTAAGCCAAACTCCAAAGGTTTCTCAGGTAATCCGTTGTAATCATCTCAATTACCCTCAACCACTGAAGTTGGACTAAGCCGCATTTTGAGTTCATGGATTTCTCATGAGTTACAGAGCTCGATATATTTTGATTAAGGCTTTTTCGTTATTCCGCGAACAGTTTTAGCTACTAGTTTTAACACGATTAAAATGCATACAAATGTATAGTATGAGCAAGATATTCTTTTCCATGTAACATTAATTCAGTTTAAGTTGGATGGGAGCTTTTCAAAAGCGCAATTGTTAATTCCGAGCTCATTATTTTATAAGAATGCGGTCGCCCTGTGGAATTAATGGAGCGAGTAGGGTAGTCTTTTTTCGTGATAAACTTTAGCTAAAAGTCGCAGTACACAAACTTTATAATAATGCGCATTTCATAATTATGAGAGACAAAACATTCCTTCATAAATATATATATTTTTGATTTATTTTTTATTTTTCTACTATCTATTTAAACTGTTCCTGGCCATTTATCCGGTACCACCTAACGAATAGAATCTCACGACTCCGAATATAAGGAAAAAAATCGATAGCGATTGATTACGATCGAACATCACCCTAGCGACAAACTAATTTGTCAAGTAAATAAACAAATAGCATCTAGAACCACATTTCCTGAGCACCGCTTTGCTATTTCTTCGTCGGCTCCCCAAATTTGAGAAAGGACGTCCATCCCATAATAATACAAACAAAAAAATCTCCGTTTTCTAGAGATGTATTTTTTGGAGGCCTTGAATTCGGTCCAAATACGTGTCCAATACCTTCAGACTTTCCCCTTCGTTGTATCCACGTGGCTCCTCATTGGCCGCGGAACGAAGGCTACACTAAGCCCACCTTCATTTTCGTTGCCGAAATTCCCTCGTGCCATTATGCAATCCATCTTAGAAAACTTTCTACTCCTTTTGGGGACGGCCTTCTCACTTTCATCGGTCATTTTAATCATTGAGCACAAGAATGCTTCGTGAGAGCACCATCAAATTCCTCTATAATACAAACACCTGGTGTTTGCTTACAATTAAAGAAGTAGATCCGTCTCAAAGCTACTGTCGATTGTATGCAAGGAGATGAGTAATCGGAAAAACGGGTGGTTTATACTCTCCTTGCGTGGCACCATAAACTAAACGGATGCTGTGTTACCGAAGCCGCTACTTCCCGATGAATAAGCTAAGATCGATTGATGAAGTTTCGACTGAATTGGATCGAAATTCCAACAGAAATACCTCTTTTCCTTTTCGACTCCTTAAATTTATATTATTTATAATTTATAAGGGTGAAAATTAATTTTTCTCTGAAAATTAATCTTCGTGCTTCATCTTAATAATAAATCTCAGAGATTGGTTTTTGCTCTCATAGCCGCTTTCTTATTCACAATGAGGATGTCTACATTAAAACCTTATTCAGAGCAAGAATATCATTAATATTCATTCGGGAATCATTTTATTCACCTTTGGCCTTGATGGCTTGGGGTCGCTGGTTCGTGGTGAAGTCACCTGACTATCGTTTAATGTCCGTCTGTTGCTCCTCTCTGATAAAAGATTTTAATTTAGAATGCAACCAATGAAATATCACTTAAACGCAACGCATACTTAAAAAATGATATTCTATCCTATCTTCACTTACTCGCATTAGCTAAGAAAGAAACAAGTTAGCGTGAAGATGGGTTTATGATTGATTATTTCAGGGTTAATCTAGTTCTGTGGTTTCATAAAAGCCATTTTAACTGTTTTAAGAAATTCCTCAGCCATGAAACTAATTATATCTCGATTAAATATATACCAAAAAATCCATGCAGAAAATACATTTTAATAATCAGCCATATTAAGATAAAAAACAGTTCACAATTCTCCCTCTAACTTACTTTTTTTACTTCGGTATTAATGTAGTGCGGCTTCTTCAACATCGTTATCGTCGTTTTAAACAGAATTGTTATTAGCAAGTTATCCACAGTTATACAGATGTTGTAACCGGATTTCACATTGATTGGTATCCTATAAACTCTTCTAAAAGTTAAAAGCATTCGCTCTTTCGTACGTAACTCGTCATTCACTCGATTAAGCGGCTTCGTTTTGTCGCCGTTCTCAAAGGACTTTGATGGAGAAGTAATCGAGCTTGTTTTAAAAAAGTAAGCGGGTTTATTGCCGCCAAAAATCGAAGGCGTTCGTTCGTCTTTTGTTAGTTGATTTCATCCGAATTAATGCGATTCCATTTAACTGTTAATGAGATTGGGAAATATATCCTCTTGGTGGAATCCTGTCGATGGATTTTATGTGGAGAAATTAGCATCTAATATGCTTTCACTTAATACTTTGTTCGATCCATTTTGTCAGCATTTTGCTTTCTTATCGCCAAGCATGAATCATTCAGCTGTATACCAACTGCCACTTACTTCACGTCATTTTATTAAGTTTTCCTATCAAATCATGATTGAATTGGAGAATAGGCTCAATTTCCTTATTTTGCCCTTCACGCCAAGAAAAATTGACTCTTGTTTTTTTAATATTCAATTTTCCGGGTAAGATCAAAGCGCCAGATTCTAGTTGTCCTATATTTTGAGACCATATTTCATAGAAGAAGTCACTTAAAGTCTAAATTAGTGATAATCGGGTCAATCGATGGTCTGACGTACTATTGTGAGCAGCAGGAACTGGAGTATGTCGTTGGTGAGAATAGAATGAGAGACTATCTAAATATTGATGGATGCAGTACATTGCACCCAAGAGGAATGATCCACTGCACAGAGACGCACGAGAATGGGTGTGTTAGCAGAAGCAAATTGAGGAGTGGACCTCCAGTTCACGTGTGAAATTTATGCGAATACCTAGAATTACAAATTACAGATGGTATGTAATCATGGACACGAATACGTTTATTCTTGGCGGTAATATCGAAATATTTTCTTTTGTATTTCGCGAATAAGTTGTCAGAAAACTATTCCTTCTCCCCACAGCGCTCGTGAAGCTGTCTGGTTGGAAATGTGAGGCGGGCAATTTTAAATATACCCATCTAAGAAGTGACCTGCAGCCTTCGATAAATCGTTATCCACGAACCAGAATGCTTTCAAAAGGGAATTCAAAATATTTACTCGCCCGCACTCTTCCCGAAAGGCATTTTTGAAACTTCGATCGTTGTTGGTTTTGATTTCGAAATGTCAATGGCTCGCCCAAGATGCGTTGGCGACCGCTGGTTTGTTCAACATATTTATTTCGTAAGTACCTCTCTGACCTTGCGTAGGTCGCCTCCGTCAGCGCTCCCAACGGAAGTTCTCCGAACTATGTCTGATAGCAACTTGGATGCTCGCAGCTCGCGCTCTCTCTCCTGAATTTTACAAACTTTTAGCCCGATTTCGGCGCCATTGTTCTGTTCAGATTCAAACTACCCTGCTTGCCACTCGCAAAGAAATACTAAAATTAGAGAATCTAGGTTACGAATGCCACTTAGTTTCGACATTGCTTGTGTGCTTGTAACGCAAGTCTCTCATATATGACAGTTTCTTTCGCTTATGTATTGCAAATATCCATTTATAAGACGGTCGACGTTAACAATAACGAAGAACGAGCACGCATAACCATTTCCTATACAGAAATACTGACTTACTTAACTTGATTCGAACCCTGGACCTTCATGTTGGAACGCCAGAAGGAGATTGTAAAGTTAGATCCACTGATTAATCTCTCTGAAGACATGACAATAATTCTTTATCACTTCCTCATTTTTATGATTATGTCAGAAGAATAAAAATATTTACATGCTTTTGTATTTGAAAGTTATCATTGACTTTTATTTCGATATCGTTTAAATCGCAAAACATGACCTTTCTGAATGTGATTGCCATTGCCTTTTATACGAGTGGTAATCAAATCAGAAAATGCATGTTGAAAGAATATTAGAAGATTATTTTTTGAGCAATTAGGGTGCCGTTGAAAATGGACAGAAATGGATAAGAGAGCTTGAGTATGCATTAATTTAACTTGGGCTGTATCCTCTCTTTCGCAGAAGAATTCAGTAAGCATAATCCTCAATGACCCCTATTTACATGCACCACTCAACAGCGACTCTTTAAAATACTTTGCCTGCCCGTTAAGGGAATGAAAAGGATTTTCTAAAAGGGTGCTTTTACAATCGCACTTCTCAAATAAATAGTCAGCAAAATATCCAAAGTTTTATCGGTGATTATCTTCTGTTTACTTTACAAGACAGGAATTTGGTGGGTACAAGAGAGGAATTTAGAAGATATATTTTTTATTTCGATGATTTTTTAAAATAATACCCATTGAAATACATTACCACGTATATTAAGATTAACTTTCATTCGAGTCAAAAAATGAAAAATTATGAATGGAGTTTTTTTCTCTTTGGCTTGATAGGTAACTGAATCTAATTAGTTATGTGGTTTAAAAACATTAATTGTAATAATTAAAAATTAATGCTATCAAGATGATATCTGCATAGGTATATATCGTATTTCCTTATACTGCCATCTAAAATACCCTTCTATCTCGTAAATGCAACACCTTTATCTATATGTTCTACTTCGTCGCTACAACAATGAATGCCTCAAACAAAGCCCGAATCATTCGCAGAAGCCTACATTTAACAAATGAAATTATTACTCGTTTCGTTGAGATTTCGTGAAAATCGATCAAAGGTTTCGATTCGCTTTCAGCCTATGCAATCTTGATGTTTAGCATAAATCAGTTAATACAGGAGATAATGGAAGAAGCGTGTAAAACCTTTTCGTCAAGTGAACGCATCCTGTATCATTCACTAAAAGGGTCATCCAATCAACGAGGCTTCGTTTTAAATTATGCGAGTGGTCCTCTTATCGAATAGCTAACCCCAAGGGAGATACGTCTTAATTAACACACTGTGCTTAATTGATGGAGCACAGCTGGTGTCGAAAACATTAAGGGTGTAATATGCCGTTTGAGAAGTTCTATTACAAGATAATACACTATTTTGGAATGCCTATATTTAGACGAACGAGTGAACAAGTTACGGAATTCTTTAGTCAGTTATTATGACATTTATCTTTCATAAAGCTTCTGACGTAATTGTTGATTGATGCACGAAGCCAATTTTAATAATCAGGAAATGCCTCTTACAAAAATAATATTATTTTAGGTTTTTGCTTAAAAATTCCTTGCAGAGATTGCATTTCTCTTCAAGTGAAGATTATTAGCTCTAAAAAGTTTAAAAAAGGTAAATTTTTATTAATAATTATGATTTCTATACCAAAATCTTGTTTCACTAGGATGAATTCACTTGTAAGTCTGGGGAAAAAGATTCAAATGTTTAGTTGCTCAAATAAAGTTTGTAATTGTGCTGTAGCCACTGCAAGCGAATGGATTTTAACAAATTCTCCGTGAACTGTCCTTAATTTAAAGCCAATGACTATTCTGATGCATTTAAGTATCTTCCTGACGTAGTTGTAATCAATTCATTCATCATTCATCTGCTTGAGAAGTGTGATACATAATGACATTCAAGGGAGAACGTCTGTCTTAAATATAAAAAGAACATCGCTAGAAAAATACCGTGATTTTATATTTAAGACGAATGTAAATAGAGTAAATTAGAGAAAGCGAAAAGGTTTAGAGTAATATTCATGTTATATTGTTGGTATAATAGGTTACCAATGTTATTAATTTAATAAGGTATCGACAGTTATGACGTTTGTCAAGCATGTTATCTTATCACTTATGGGAATATTTCGTTATATAGCTGCATATTCATGTTTGAATACTCCTTAACCGACTCAAAATTGAAACAACAGCAAAAAGTGACTCGTGTTCGGGTCAGTTCGCCCATCATGGAACAGTTGGCACGTGCCGCAGTGCTCTATTAGAAGAGTGGCTATTTAATAATATCTATTTATTGGCTAATGAGAGTTACTAAATTTGACATTCATTAATATTAAATATTCATCTCTGAATTCCTTCTATGAATTCCTCAAAGTTATAATTAATATCATTATTCATTTATGCATGTTAATGTTTCATACTGACAGTGTGAGTTTGAATTTTTATAGAATCAATAGATTTTTAGGGACATAATATGCTAAATTTAAGTCGATCTATAAATTTTGAAAACATAACCTCTGTATTTACGCAACCATTTGGCTTTTGCCAGCTAACGATTGCGGAAATGACGTAAATAAGGGTTTGAAATTTGTTTGGAATCAAGTTTAATTACCTCCTCAATTTTCTAATCTATACTTCCTTGCTTTCTGTGATTGTAAAGAATTTTCTACTAAGATATCACGGATGTACGAGGAGTGAACAATAGTGACTTGGCTGGAGCTCGAACCCAGGTCTCCTAGGATGCACACTTCCTTGTGCAAAGTTAAAGTGACTTTCCAAGAAATCACGGGTCTCATTTTTGATTAAAATGTCACACGAGGACAAAGGATTCTTTCGAATTATACAAATATATTTAAAGCATCGCGTTTGTTATGCACTTGGCGCAAATTTACAGAATGATATAAAATTGCTTAAGGTTATAAATAAAGCTCTGCTTCGGCGAAAGCGTCGTCGGCAAGGCTCTCGTAATTACTTCAATCTCCGAAACAGTTTCCACGAAATATCTGCCGCAGGCACGCTGGAGGATAATAAAAGTTTTTACATAAAAAGAGACTTTTTTACCTTTCATCTTCTATCTCCTTTGGCTAATATGGCAGCTTTAATTAGCGACTTTTTTCCGAGAAGACTAGTGATAGCTTCCGAGATCATCAATTTATTTAAAAGGCTGAACTTGGGGCGTTCGATTCTGAGATTACCCTTTACACCTAAATACCTAAGCACTGTCTATCACTGCGTTTTCGTTTGCTATAAAGACACGCACTTTGCAAACTCTTCGATTTATAATTGGAACGATATGTTAGCGGTGTTGAATTTCGCCATTATCTCATTTTTATTGGTTTTTAGCTGTGGCTGTAAAACTTTGGGTTGTTATTCCACTATATGGGTCATTAATGATACCCGCATCAACATGACGTGACTATTAAATAAGTCGCTTTTAGATGAGTGCCTTTAAAGATCTGGTGGCTTAACTGCTAAATAGAAAATTGCTCAATATGGCGGAATTTTATTAAACTGTATTGCCTAACCTTCAGTGCTGGTAAAATTTTTCAGATAGGTCGACTGGGAAACTTATTTATTTTGCTGCTTATTATAGTTTTCTTAGCGACTGCCATTGCCAAGCGAGCGCCTAATTTTATGGACCGAGGAAGTATTTTAACATCAATACTGGAAATAAGTATCAAAATTTATTGCATTTGATAACATTTTTTCGGTAATTGATCAATTCTTAATTACCATTCCCATTTTAGAATCCACAAGAATATGTATTGTATCCGTAATAGTTTTGCCTTCGTAAAGATTCAAGTTAGACCATGAAAATAAAATATACTTTAAAATTTTGATTTAAAAATTCAGTGTGGAAAAGAAAAACATTTAAAGTGATTTGAACGATTTAACAGGCGAGTCTATTCAAATGTGTGCGCGTGGCTGACTGTTTATCGGGTAATTTAAACGATTTGGATTTCAGGAATAAGTTAGTGCAGTTTCTCGATGAATGCACGTCATTTTTTCATTTTAAATCGTTCAGGCACACTGAATCACCCAATCGTTTGGAGATTGTAATCATCATTTAAATAATTTAAGTATCGAAATGATAAATGTAGGACTTCTAATGTTACAGATTTTGGAGTGTTTGTATGTATAGTGTAAGTATTGCTTGAATGTATAGGGGCTGACAGCTGACAGTGTATATGTTACTGCAGCATGTATGTAATGATAATAAAAAGTGAAGTCTATGGCGCGGCATCCCATTTTAAGGATACGCCGCATTCGGCGTTGGAGACACGTGATCGACTCCCACGTAATTGCATTTCTGAGACCTAACTAAATAACATAAGTATGACGCAATATCTAAATAAGTATCTAAATATTATAATAATGCCCAATCAAAATACATCTAAATTATAGACTATTAAAAACCCATATACCGCTAAATCGATCATCGCCGATCTATGCAATTACATCCATTCTTCGACAATAGCTTCCAAATGGCAATAATTCGCTTCATTTCGTGTGGCGCTCCCCTTTAACACGAAGAGACAATTCACGCAATATTTCTTTTCCCGTCGACGCGAATCTCGGAGAAAATGAGACTCCGCATCGCTCCCGATGAAATTCGCGGAATTATTTTTTTCGATTCCATTATCGTTCCGTTTGCCGACGAGAGGGCATCTCCAATCTGCTCGTCGCGATCGCATTTAGAACTTAATAAAGTCAGACGAAGATGTCAACAGAGAAAGCCATCAGTGGCGCTTTATTTCGTCGAGAACTTCCCTACAGAGGAAGCGAGAATCCAAAAAGGAGTCTATTTTTTATGAAAATCTCGGTTTTCCATTTCGTGGTCTCCCTGTTTATGTCTCGCAATCATCGAGTTCAAGTGAATTAAATCAGGGGAGATCTGCAATTCGCAGAAAAGAAAGAAAGGAGGAAGGGAGGAAGATGAGAGAGGGAGGAATAGAAGAGAGGGAGGATGAGAAGAGAGTGAGTGAGTGAGTGAGAGAATCAGAATGTTCGTTGTTTATTTCTTCTTTATCATTCCGATTCCTCGCAATTATTTCGCATTTTTCATTCTTTGACGTGTTTTTATTCAGTTCCTCTGTTAATGTTCTACGAGAGCGAGTTATCACCTTAAAAAGTTCTTATTGTCACTGTCTATATATTTTACTAAAATAATCGGCGAAGAGCAAAGTGACATTGTGTACATGCATTGAAGTGTAGTGGTGTAATTAATTTGCTCAAATTTAAGCTTCTGGAAAATCTCCCTTAAGCTGCCAAGTGTCGCATTACATTTTAATTAACGTGGGAAATTTTCCACAGAATGATGCAATTAAACGCTTGGTACACAAGTACAGAACGTAGAGACCTGCACAACCAGCAACACGTTCTGTACATACGGGTATGTTAGGGTGTCACAGATTAGATCTATATTTACAGGATTCATTAGATAGATTACGATATCGGAGATATTGTCAGTTATCCTAATTTTTAGTCATATACTTTTCACACTTTCCTCTTTTCGCCCAAGCATAACATAGATCTTCATTTAGTTTAGTGGATAAGGCGTGGCCTAAATGGCCAACTCACCTTGCTTTTCCCAAAAAGAAGTAGAGTTTTTAAAATCTCCTCGTAAACTGATTTTTACTCAAAAATTTGTTTAAAGTTCAAGGACAGATCTTCGCAAGTAAGAACAGATATCGCGTTCGATGGAAGAAGAAGCTTTCGAGAAAATGAAGCGCATTTTTTTCTTTCAATTACTCAAAAGCATTCGAATAAAGAAATAGGCTCTTATTTTAAGAAACTTCAGCATCCGTGACGCAAAGGAGCCGTGTGGAGAAGACGTGACGTCAGCGCAAACGGAGCTTTTATTTGCCTTCTTTGAAGAGCGCACTTTCCTTCATTTCAGAGTATACGAGTGGTTCGTTTATAATTTTGTTCAAACAGTCATTGCGTCCGTCTGTGCACTATTACGCTATTATACATACACATACTCAAACACACATATCGCAATTTTTCTTCCATTACTTTTATTTTTCTCGTTAAAAGGGAATGATGTGAATTATAACATCGTCTGTGACCTAATGTAAGCCATTCTATAAGAGTTCAGATGATACATATATATTTTCATAATCCAGGGCTAATACATACGATACGCAGCCAAGACATGTTTTTGTTTGGCTAAACGTTTTAAGTCTTTCTCTCTAAAAATTAGCAGTTGGAAATAAAAGAATGCCGTTGCGCGAACAAAGTTACGAATTATACGAATCCTTTGAATTATGTCATAGATTCATACCATAAAGAATTCTCTCTAAAAAATCGTTATAACTACTATTTTGATTCCCAAGGAAAAACGGACTTCAAAAAAGACTGACGGGGCCGGAAATCGATTGTTCCCGGATAGAAGGAGGCCCCGGGTTCGATTCCCGGCCCCATCAGACCTTCTTTCAAGTCCGTTTTTCCTTGGGAATTTTCCTGGGTCCACGCTCTTATACGCAAAGTCACCTCAAACCTTTTTCTCCTATTTTGATATTATAATATAATAATTTTATTTTTCGTTACATGCAGGTACAAACATTCTTACAAAATTTCAATTTGTAAAGTGAACAAAAACTTTTAAATCCTGCCTTTGATAGGCTTGCAACAATTTAAATCTTCTTAAGAAAAATACAACCAAAAATAATCACATCATTCATATTTGTTCAGAGTGAGAAATAAAGATCAACTCGGTCCTGCTAAGCATCAAATGCTTGTCAGCAGGTTCCTAATTTACAGCTTAGTGGTATTATTTTAACACTATCGTCAATATTACAAAGACTCTTGAAGCAACCATTCTTTAACTTTTTTCTTAACCTCACTAATTGTGTTTAGTGCATTGAGATCCTTGGGTAACGAATTAAAATTTTTTGGGACCAGAACTTTAAAACTATTGATTTCCATGATTGAAATTCTTTCTTTTGAATTACGGTTATAGATATTCACGATTACTGTGTCGACGTTCATAAATTTGATAAATCAAAGACTGACAGATTGATGAAATGGATTTTTCGGGCGTGCAACACACCCGTTCGCGGTAAGAAAGGGCGTTTACGTTGAATATTTTCTGGCAGGAAAGAGTCTATTTGTACTTTATTGGTTTTGTATTATCGTTATTGTGAAATTAGAACCCTGCCAAATTCGTACGTATCCTCCCTTTTACTGCAGCGATGCCCTTAACACGAAACCTCCAACGTTTCTTTACTTAGCGGTCGGCGGTCTGCATGAATGCAAGTCATCGCATTTCAAATGTGTTGGAAAAATGGCATTTTCCCTTTCTTCGAAGTCTTGGGAAAGAGTAGTTCCCCAATATAATTATTGAATTCACCAATATAAGCATTTTTCGGGTTTTATGAAATCCCCATGCTTTGGGTTGCGTCACTATATTGCTTTGGGTTGCGTCACTATATTGCTTTGGGTTGCGTCACTATATTGCTTTGGGTTGCGTCACTACTATTGCTAATAGTCACAAATAATCATCGAATGGTTTCAGTCATCGATTATATTATTATTATTATTAGTATTACAATCATTTTTGCCCATAAGGAAAGTGTTAGAACTTGAACAGCACATGATGAATCAATGTTGACTTCTTTCCTCTTATCTTCCCCAAATCTCTTCATTCTTTGTGCTCCTGCTTCCTTTGCTCTGTCCACAATGCTCCTGTTTTCTTCTTACCATGTACTATAAATTTTGTGCTCATAACTTTGTTCTCCTCTTTCACCTATCATTTGCCTGGTGATCCCTGCTTGCCTTAGATCTTCTTCTACTTCAAGATTGGTTTTTCTGCTTGAGCTGTTTACTACATCAAAAATCTTCTTTGCGAGTCTGTTGTTGTTCATTCTCTGGATGTGTCCGTAAAATGATAGTCTGCGTTTTCTGATCATATCTGTAAGTCTGTCTGTGTGTTGGTACAGCTCGTTCGAAGGTCTTTTCATCCAAATGCCATCTCTGTGTACTGCTCCAAATATTTTTCTGAGAATTTTGCGTTCTATCTTTTCAGTTTCTGTAATGCCTGATGCTCCGATTTTAGTCGTTTCTGATGCATACAGTGCTTCTGGTAACACGACTGTTTTGTAGTGTCTGAGTTTGGCCCGTTCCGAGATGTTTCTCTTGTTATAGTGTGTCCATGTGAGTTTGTATGCTTTCTGACGTTTTTCCGTTCTTTGTATATTAGATGCCTTATTTGATCCTCCTATTTCTGTATATTCGTCTAGATACTTGAATTTTTTGACTCCTTCGATGGATCCATATTTTGTAATTATGGTTTTTACATTATTTTTCTTCCTCTCCATGTATTGCGTTTTCTCATATGATATCTGTAGACCCGTTTTGTGGATGTGTTCCAGTGCTTCCTGTGCCTCTTTTATGTTATTGATTATATGTGTATCATTTATTGAAGATTGAAGAACCATAGGTTTTCTAAGTATTCATATTCGTCGAATAATCAACGATTATTGTGTAAGTATTCATAGTCATCGAAACTAATCATTTGACTGAATTATCATCGATTCGTCCATTGTTGTGTGCAGTGTAATTAATTCGTCGTCTTTGTTAGATGGGCGACGAAAATGTTAGTCAATTGAGGCCTCATAAGAGCCTGTGTGAACGGTGGAGATGAATCCCCGGTAGAGATGCCTCCCTTACACAAGGGGAGTTATTTCTACCTAGGTACATATGACTCCCATAAGCTATGTCCACACTTGTGCAACTTTCTATTCAACACAGGCGTGTTGAATAGAAAGAAGCTATGACTATGAATAGAATTTGCTATGACTATGCGTCATAGCGCACGGTATGATGAAGGAGAGGCATGCAATGCCTCTTGCAAGTTGACCGGACCTCTTTTTCATGACGCATGCCTCAGCGCACGTAAATCCAACCAGTTGGATTTTCGTTCAACATTCTGTGCGTCTTTCCAGAGATTTCGATATCAGTTTCTTTAGTTTTTAAATAAAATCGACTGAGGCCGTATTGATATTGAGTAAATTCATTACGAATGAAATAAAATGGTATTCTCTTCTCCACACGTTTCATTGGAATAAAACTACGATAATTTTCAGGTCCACAAAAACAAACACATATGTTATAAAATAAATAAAACAAATACATAATTTTGTTTATAAATACATAATATTAAATATCAATAAATGACATTTCCGCCATAAAGTGTGACCCCACCAAAGCAGATCATTGCTGTGTTAAATTCATTTTAAATCGAATACCTTAAGAGCGATAAACTTACATCGCGTAAAAACGTATTTAGTGCCCTATGGTTATATATACATGTAAATAAATTTAACAGTGGATAAAATTATATACTCATGCAAAAGCCGAGTTTTTCTGCACACTTTTTTATGCTGAGTACAAGGCCCCTCTTCTTAAACTCGAGGGAGGGCTCCCCTTATCAGTTCTCCCGTGGCAAAGAAGCGTCTTTGTCGTAAATTGGCTGGAAAATTCCTCTCTTGCTCATTCAACAATTCCTTGTCAATTCTCTCTTACTAAACTACCGATGCCTCAACTACTGTAATTTCATAGCTACTTCTTTTCATTGTGTACCAATACCTGCTGCATTTCCCACCCTAGGCTTTTATTCGACTCGGATACTTTTCCAAGTTTTTTGGAATAAAATTAGGTACCTCGGCTTATAATGAGTTCGGCTTATATTCGAGTATAAAAAGTATACTCTTTCACAAATACTGCTGGTAAGACTATTGAAATATCGGCTATTCTGTTCCACATTTAAGTGGAAATATTATATCTGGAGGGGAAAACTCTAAATATCGATTTGTGTTTCGGTTGCCTCAGTGAGGATCTCCGTTCGAGCCCCAGCCAAGACAATATTTTTCACTTCTTCTACAACCTCAATATTATATCTTCATATTCATCTCTGTGTAGAATTGATTGAAAGAAATTTATTTTCACTAGAACAGTTTTTATTGCAAAAGGAAGCATCAATCTTAATTTTCAATATTTTTAAGTGAGAGTGTATGTCCGTTTTTCTTCTCCCAGAAAATAAACATTTTGGTTATGATCTTTCTAAACTCATAGAGCAAAAGTATAATTTAATTTTCGTGCAAGTGAACTATAGTGCAACTTCTGTGGCTCAAATATTATATTTATTCCATCATAACTCAGGATAATCCACTCTCTGCTGAGACAGAAAATTAAATGCGTAACTTCCCATTGCTACATAAAACGCAAAGGCATAATTTCACTCTAAATACGGTGTAAACCGCATCACGCATCAGTGTAATTTAATTAGTGAAACCGAAAGAATTCTGCAACGATTAATATCTCTAAGAATTTGAAGCGCGATCGATATAAAGATTTTACCATCTTAATTATACATTATTAAATAGTTTTGCCTCGAAAAGGGATGAGTCGTTTGAGCTCTCATTTCCCTTCATTAGTTTGAGGGACCTGACCACAGATAAGAATATTCCATTGCGCAATTAGACCGAATGTTTCAGCCTGCTTTTCTGGTGGCTATTCTATCCCTCTGGGTAGTAGATAAAGAGTGACGTGGAAGGTGGATTTCGCAAACAAAAAATATAGAAATGCTTTGCGTGTAGTCATGTTTTTGGCCTTCATTTTCAGTTCTTCACGTGCAATCGAGTTGTTCACATCGAAAACGTATCTTTCAGAGGACTTACCTATATTGGCAAAGTGCATGTGTGTTTCGTGCTCTATCACCAAGAAATTGTACTTCCAGTTTTTCTTGCTGAACATACAAGGATTTTAGTCGGTTTACGAAGTGTTGCGGAAAATAATTCGAGTGTCGCGCAATTGCCCTAAGAAATATTGTGGAATTGTGACTGCAGTGCTTATTTATAAAATATCATTAATTTTCTGTCTTTAATTTTCAAAGTACACTTAATCCACTCAGTTAACGGAGAATGTTAGGCGAAAGAATATACGTGTTAAGAGGTGTAGCTTTTGTGAGCGAAAATGGATACAGTGAGGTTGAGCAATTACTCGGCAAATTGTTTCTTTCGTCACCAGTGGACATCAGATATGTTGTAATGTTTTCGCTCAAAATAAAGTTTTGTAAGGAGTGCTGTGATTTGTTATTTAAAAGCGTTATTTGAGGAAATCTAAAGAGGTAAGAAAATATTATCAATTGCTTCTGTGCGAGGTACTTCATGCCGTGTTTTTTAAACGAATCGCTATTTTTTTACTGTAAATATATCAAGTGACTGATCATATTTCTCACCGCAAAATACGGAAGTTCTCACGTTCCAGTAATTCGCTTTTTATTGAATCACAATGTTATTAAAACAAAAGACCTTAAATGAAGTAATGCATTTGCTGATATAATGTCGATGTGCAGATTTTATCTAATTACCTGACTGCTCCTGTAAAAAAGTAATTCTTTAGAATCGAAGAGTATTTTCTGCTGAAGCATCCGAACTTAAATTACTCATACCTGTTGTACAGTTTTATCTAGAGAAACGACTGTAAGCTATTAATTTTAATTTCAGCATAGTAGTTGTTTAAATAAATGTGGCTTCGATGGAGTCAAACTGCTATTCTTTTGATTATATATATCCACACGATCTAATTAAAACAATGCGTCTGGAAAGCATTATTATTCAAAATAAGATTTTTAAATACATCCGTTTGTTTTTTAAATTAAAGTTGATTATAATGAAAGTAGACTTTAATTTGACAGCACTACGAAAGTCGTTTTTCGGCTATTTATTTGATATTTAATTAGTAAGCTTTGATTTAAACCATTGACTCTGGTGAGCGATATAATTTAAAACAAGATTTTCAAATATATCTTTTTGTTCTTTTAAATGAAATATTGTTGTAATAAAATAGGTTTTATTTTGATTACTATCACGACTACTTAAATCGTTTTCTTACTATTTTCTTGATTGTAAAAAAATTTGAAACAAACTTTTGATTTTAGAAAATTTTGATGTAAACTATTATTTCCGATAAGCAGTATTATTTAAAAAACGATTTTAAAATACATTTAATTTTCATTGATATGAAAGTGGACTATAATGTATGTAGATTTTATTTTGACATGAAACACTAAATTCAAAATGCTATTTTTGATACAATATATTATTTAACTTTCTTACAATTAATACAAGGTATAGTTATTGTACAAAGAATCTTAAATAAAACGTAAATTGGTAAAAAAGAGTTATTGGCAAATAAAGTAATATGAAAAATAAAGAATAAATTAATATTTACAAGAAAAGTCAGGGAAAACAGGATAAGGTCCACCTGAGCCATTCTTGGCTCATCTGTTAGTTCCTGGTTTTAATTGTTGTATGGTATACTTATGTCAATATTATATAGACTGATTTAAACTATATATAGTTACAGAATATTACACTAGGCATAGAAAGTGTGATAACATTTAATATTTTTTGTTCCAAACTTATAAGAAGTCACTTAAAAATTGTCCTTAAGTCTCAATTTATAGACAAACTCTCTCTTTGGAGCTACAACCCTATGTGAGCTTCCACCCCAATCAGCCTCCACTTCTCTGTCTTCTCACTTTCATCTTCTTCATGTCCTTTATGAATTAGCCATCTCAATCTGGACCTTCCTCTCCGTCTAGCGGCATCAGTCTCCCTTCTATCACCTTTTTCGGCATTGCTGTTTCAAGCATCCTTTCCACATGGTCCAAACATTATATTCTCTAAGATTTTGTGAACTTAACTACATCTTTCCCAATTCATTATTGTCTTTAACTCCTCTTTGGTTCTCCTTTGCCATAATCCATTCTCAATAACAGGTCGGAATATTCTCTGCAATTGCTTTCAAATCTTACCAGGGCCATACTCTTGTGTGATTGTTAGTGTCCATTTTTATACTCCGTAGGTTACCACTGGTCTGGTAATTGGTTTATATATTTTTATTTAAGTGTTTCTGTTTATTAACTTTCTCTTGAGTATCTTCATATTTGCAAAGTAAGTTTTATTCCTTGTATTCTTTCATTTATTCATATTATGCTTTTTTGTACGTTATATATTCTAGATATTTAAACTCTTCCACACTATCAAATTTTATCTGTTCTATCTCCAAATCCTGGGTGACTCTAGGTTTACCAGAAGCATATATTTAGGTTTACTGGTATTAACTATCAATTCCATTTTGCTTGCTTCTTTCTATTTATTTGTTAAATATTGTTCCTCTTTGATCTATGCTGAATTCAAATTCAGTTTATTATTTATGTTTACTTTAGCCATGCTCTTCTTCAATGCCTTTTGAATCAATATAATTATTTTGGATGGAATTTCCATATCCTCCATTGCTTCTCAGAGTTTGATCCTGTTTATACAATCAAATGCTTGTAAAAAATCTAAAATAGCATATGCAGTTAAACATTATGATCATAGCATTTATCTACAATTTGTCTGATTACAAACAGTTTGTCTATTGTACTTCTATTGGATCTACTCCCACACAGAGAATCTCCAATTATCCTCTCAGTTACTAATTTCAGCCTTTCTTTTATGATGATTTCATATACTATATTTAACAGTAATTTCCATCTACATTTCTTGAGAACCAGTTTATTAACCTTTATATATATTGCGCTTAGGATTCCCATGCTCTATCCTTCTGGCATTTTTCTGCTTCCTATATTATACAACTTAGTTTATGTATAGCATCACTCATTATATCTCCTCCATATTTTACTAGTTCTACTGCAAAATTTTCTTCCCTGGGTCTCTATTATTTTTTAACTTTTGTATGCATTGTGCAATTTCCAGCCTAGTGGGTTTAATTCTGAGCAAGTTTGATATATTTGATTTGATTGATTCTATATTTCATTCTTTCCTAAGCCTGTAATTTTCCTCAGTTGTTACTCTCTCCTTATCTTCTGTACAGAGAAGTTCTTTGAAATGTTCTACCAATCTTTCCAGAACTTTATTCTCTTCTTGGACTACATTTCCCTCCGTATTTTTAAATCCTTCCATTCTTGGTTGGTATCCTCTTTTCACATTTTCTAAAACTTAGTAGAACTATCTCTGTTTATTCTGTTTCCTGTATTCTTCTATATTTTCTAGCTGTTCTCCATTTTCTCCTTTTTTCTTGCATATCCTATTTGCTTCCTTCCTCATTTCTTGGTATCTTTCAGTGTACGTTCTGGTTTCTTTCCTTATCATGCTTTCTACTCTAGCTTTATGCTTCTCCTGTATAATTTGGGCACACTCGTTGTTAAACCAATCAGCATGTATTATTCTCTTGTTTCTTCCACAGCTTCTTTGATTGCTTTTTTCCCAATCTTTTTCTATGGTTATTTTATTAGTGTTTCATCGGCTGTTGGTTTGCATTTTACTAGCTAATCCTTTTCAGTTTTTCTTCGTGACTTCCTAGTCTTCATTTAACTAATCTGTGTCCCATATTCTCTTAACTATATCTGGACCTTTTTCGGTTTTAATTATTCTCTCCCTTACTCTTGCTTTAAATAGTTAATGATCCGAGTCACAGTTTGGCCCTCGCCTCGCCGGCAATGAGCATGGAATAAGACTTTATAAACTCATTGTCGGCAGTAGTGGGAATTACTTTTTTCTGGGAGTGAATACTAACAGTTCGTAAATTGAATTCCTTGTGGTAGAAATCGGTTGTTTGTAGTGCGTTACTCGCGGCGAGGCGTTCATACGTTATCACACAACTTCGATTTAAGTATTGTCCGGTAGAAAAGCAGTACGTACCATAACTATGTTTTGTTTGTGCCTGGCCATGTATTTTCTGCAGATACTGACTGTTTACAGTTAATTATTTTCATTAGAAATAACGTCTCATCTCGCTGAAAGCAAACTACGCACGGTGGGATTTCAAACGCCGCCATGAAATTGACCCCAGTCACGTGACACTCCGCTCCGGAATGTTTGTCACTCGCTCGCCCGTAAGGGGAAGGCTCAAAGCGCCATCTATATATTACTGATCTAGGGTCAACGGTACCTTCCGGTAGAGATGACTCCCCAAATTGTCTTACATATTTAAAGATAACATCGATAAGTTCCACGTAAGTATACTATAATATCAGCCTATTTAAAAAAAAGCAAGCACTACACAAATGTAAAGTACAGCAAATTTAAGATTTAAAATTTACGAGTTAAAGTTGCTTCTGCAAGCATATTGATAATACAAATTTCATGTCGATATCATATCGAGAAGGTCCTCGAAAGAAAAAAAGGAATGAAAATATTCTTAAAAATCGCAACAATTTATTTAAAATAGCAGAAATTTTCACCCTCCTGGCGACAAATTCACGCACATTTGGTTTCAGTTTCATCGATATAATGAATGAAGAGCGCGTTTCCCCTATGATTTTGTATTCCCCATCCTACAGGGATGTAGTTTAAAATATATTCGAAACCGAATCATAAATAATTGGAAATTCCCGCCGTTTCAAATAGTAGAGACGCCTGGTGTCGAACCCAGGACCTATTGCCAGATGTGAAAACACTATTATAACTTCGTAGGACTTGATCGTATGTAATGCAAAGTTTGAAGTTGCTATCATACCGGGAAGGACTTAAAATAGTTTTCCCCATACGAAATGCATTGATGAATGAGAATGACTCTCCGGGATCGAACCAAGGACCATCAGCAAAACGTTAAACAGTGTTCATAAAATAGATTTATTATCTCTATTCACATGCCGAGTTTAAAGTTTTTATGTCACCAGGAAAGGATTAAAAATAAAATCTTAAAAATCGACGCAATGCATTTTAAATGAGAGAATATTTGCCCTTACCTAGCATCGAACCAAGGATCTTCGGAGATGTCTTTATGGTTTTCGTTGGATATGCACGGCTTCTAGCGATATTTCGAATTTCAACTCTCTGTTTTGTCGGGAAGTGCCACAAAAAAATCCGAAAATCCCAGCCATGTATCTTTACGCGAAAAATCGGGAATTCGGGGCCTTCTGGCATCAAACCCATGACACTGAGGTTCAAAATCTTTTTTTTGGAAATTTTTCTGGCGGTTACACGTTATGGCCAGTACGTTGTAAAAATTACAAGTCAGTGACACTTGTGGAACACGGTTAGAATTTTTATCCCCAGTTAATTAGTGTATATATAGGTACGAGTAAAATGTTGCTTGCATACTGCAAGCATATTGATAACACTAATTTCAAGTCGACATCATATCGCGAGGGTCTTCAATAAAAAAAGTATTGAAAATTTTCTCAAAATTTGCAGCAATTTATCAGTCTGGCATCGAACCCGGGTCTTCCTGGAGATACATACAAAGCAGTACAACAGAAAATCATCATCTCTAACTATGTGTAAACATTCAAGCAGAAATATTGGTTGCAACTGCCTCAAATGACGTCCTACTTTTCCCTTATATTCCTTATGCGAGAAATTGTAATGTGCTCTGGCATCGAACCCAGAAACAGCATGGTCTTATGTAATTTCTTTTCTTAAACAGATTCTTAATATATATCTTCTAGCAGAGCGAGAACTTCCTATCATTCCGATAAGTGCATCAAAAGAAATAATTAAAAACTACCCCTTAACTATTAAATGCGAGATTTTTGCATCATTCTAGCATCGAACCCAGGACGTTCTTATGAAAAGTCATTAATTTTTTCGATAGTTCTTGACCATATCTGTAAGCTCCTTGAATTTTGATTCTGTACCTATCCGGGAAGTATTTTTTAAAACTTTTCGAAAATCCCCAATATGTATCTTTATGGAGAAAATTGTGACTTTGGGGCCTTCTGGAATCGAACCCATGACACTGAGGTTCAAAGTCGTAGGTTTTTTTTCTGGAGGTTGCACGTTATGGCCAATACGTTGTAAAAATTTCAAGTCAGTGGCACTTATGGAACATGGTTATAGTTTTGATCCCCAGTGAGTGTATATATATCTAGGTATATCCGGAGAAGTGTTTATATATAATAGATAATAGAAATTAGAAAGAAGAAGATAAATAATGATTAATCATTCTCTTATAATACTTATGTATAGTAAAACAAAATTTCCTATAAATAAATGATTTATATCATAAATGCTAGACGCTAAATCATTTGTATAAAAAAACGTTAACATAAATTGTCATTGAGCGACGGTGGGGATGACTCCGTGTCTTGCAGCCTCAATGTCTTGCCGTTGAATTTACCGGATTATTACTTAATTTTAGCACATATACGAAACGATATACGATATTTTATGGGCTTCATTTCCTCATATATTGCTCTTTTACCGAGGTTTGTACCTGAGGATACTAATAAAGTATTTAACTTACCTTTCATTCATTCCTGTTCACAGTCAGATATAATAAGCAACTACTTTCTAATTAAATTTTGCAACATAAAAACGAATAATGTTATTAATAATCAATCGGCGTTTTTACAAAAATCTACCTGAATCCCAGTAAAAACTCTGAAGCAATCGCTATGATTAGTTACACTTACTTTGTATTTACTCATGCATTTATGAAACATATCAAACGATTATGATTACCTTAGCATTATGAATGAATAACTCATATTTTAGCATCCTATTTCTGGTTTAATATGCTAACATTTCTTGAATAAGAATCGGAATTTAATGAAAGAGAATAATACATAGTGTGGCGTTTGGACCCCTTTTGACGCGAAGAATGGCCAAAGACGATGAAAGGTCGCGGATCAAGATTTGTTTATTTACTCGTCGCCCCGGACACATTGTAGCAACGAATAAACAGCATTGTTGAGAGAGAGGTTGAGGCTTGACATAGAAAAGGTTCTCTCATTTGTATTTCCCCATTTATTTCACGGATTAAAGTTGCTTTGCGTTCTTTCTTGTTTCTAAGTGAGTATTTAATTTCTCGGTGTTCCTTGCGAACCTTCGAAACACGCAACGATATAAAACCTCACAAAACGGCATTTGAAACAAACCAAAAGAAAGAAACCTGTGGATAAATGCGGTCCTTTGCTGTGCTATTGAGGGTTCGGAGCGATTTTGTTTACATTGTATTGCCCGTTACCATTTGCATTTACTATACTTTGTCTTATTGCGATATTTTGTGGAATAATCCAGTATTCAATAGCAAGGCATTAAAGATGGAGACACGGAGTCATCCCTACCGTCGCGACAATTACAGTTAACGATTTTTTATGCCAATGATTTAGTGTCTCGCATTTATGATATAAATCATTTATTTGTACCAAACATTTTTGTTTTACTATAAATAAGTATTATAAAAGAATAATTTATAATTATTTATCTTCTTACTTCTAATTTGTATTATATATTTTAACTGCGTTAATTTTCATTACTTTACATTTGCAAAGGGCTTGTCTTTTTTAAAATAGGCTGATAGTATGGTATTCGTCTGTGGAACTAACCGATGTTATCTTTAAATATGTAAGAAAATTTAGGGAGTCATCTCTACCGGAAGGGACTCCATCTCTGCCGGAAGGTACAGTTGATTCCCTTCCATAGGGGGGGTTATCTGTACCTGGGCAGTCAATTCTACCTTACACCGGCTCTTTTACCACCAGTCATTGAGCCTGGAAACATTTGCTTTTTGCAAACGCTTGTGTTCGTTTTATTTGGATTTTGGAGCCAATTAAAAGGTCACACCTCAGACCATATGGTTTCGCAAGTAGCGGGTGTGACATTCGATTATTTAGCGAATTCAAAATGATGTTTTTTCTCGCCATTTAATCAAATTGTAGTTTGATTCCCTTTGATATTGGCGCCATTTCGAGAGACTGACTGAGAAGCGTTCTCTGGTGGCAGATTTGTGTTAATTTCATCGTTTGTCGCCTGTGGCGCTCGTGCAGTTTCATTCGAGTTTTTCGCTCCCTTTGAATTTGAGCTGGACGAGAGAAAGCGAAACCACGATAATTAAGGGCAGTATTCCTTTAAGTAAGAAGCACCGACATAAGGACGGAAATATACTGAGAAAATCAAAATGAACGCAGAAATTTGTACACATATGTACATATATTGAGAGCTTATTGATAATAAGAATATCTATTTCCCTTCTCCCCTGAGGGAGTCGAGATTCATCATTTCAGCCAACAGTTAACCATCCTCCAGTCGTACCACGTATGAGGTGGGTATACGCAGTAAGTATTAATTAGACCGAATAAAAGAAAATAGAACATCATCAGTAAATAGGACACCTCACGCCTCTCAAATATCTGATCATCGTTTTCCTATTCGGTATTTTAGTGGAAATTATTATTTATTATATGGTTAAAAGAGAATTGAAGAAGACGGACAGTTTGATATACTGAAAGAACGAAAAATAAATGTTCGCTATTGTTATGTTTAAATGTGTTATTTATACTTGTGTCCTATAAAATTGTATTAGAAAACTATATCATTGTTTTTCAATAACCGAAACCACGAACCCAAGATTATAAAAGTGTAAGGAAATGTAATGATAAGAGCACGATAAGTATTTACCCAGATTCCAAAAACCATCAAAAGTTTTTTGGAATCTGGGTAAATACTTATCATTTACAGCCATCAGCGGATTTATTCTCACTATAAGAGCACGAGTTTGAATTTTGTAATTTTCTTCTAAAAACAAACATAACAATGAATCTTTCGTCATTCAATATGCATATAGGTAGTTGTGGCACTAGATTTATGAAGACGTTGTACGAATAAGTATGAAATACAATAGCTTATACCTCGAAGAAGTAAATGAAGGCTTAATTGTTTGGATGTTGAATAGATGTATAGTTGATTACGTCATTATTGTTAATGATATCCTCAATCCGTTAATCATTTGAATGGAGGAAATAAATGGTCTCCTTGTTTGTGAAAAGCGTTACCATTGCAATTAAGACCGAGGATTAATATTGTCAGATCCTCCAGATATTCAGACGATGAATTTCCTCTCGTGTCTTCAATTTAAGAATTGTTTCCGACGCAATCACGAAAGTTTACTCAATTTTGGAGTGAGGTTTGAATGCCGTTCGTAAATAGGGTCCCCGGACGCACCCGTATCACATCCATGAATGTTTTAATTTGCGTAGTTTGGAGGAGTTTACTTTATGACTCGCTTTAATGAGAGAGCCACGGGGAGAAACGCTCTCGCGTTGAAAATGTTGGAGTTATTTTTTTGAGAGAACAACGTGTGGATTGTACGCCATTCCACTGGGGAAAATGTGGCTTTGTTACGGCACTTAAATATTTCATTCGAAAAATGAGGGGAGACGTGACTTTCCACGATGTTTACCCCAACACACTGAGGGAAGAGTCTGCATTCTAAAGGCCTCTAACTGCTACAAGACGATGCTTTTTCCAGAATTTAAAAGTTATCGAAACACTCAACTTTCGACAAATAAAATGGAACCCTTATATTTTCTTAAAATGGTTACCTCAAAACAGCGAAGTCTTATCACCAAAAGTTTCCCAAGTTCTACGATCACATCCGGTTATAGTGCTAATAAAACATACATTTGTGATTTTTGCAGTAGACTTCGAGATGAGTTGAAAACATAAGAAATTTATTTTTCTATAAACTTACTTTTTTTAAGGTTTCTCAAGGTACAGGAGCCTAATGTACTTAGCCCCACTTTGTATCACATGAAAAAAGTCTTTTTACTGCCTTTCAAACAATTTTCAATTCAACCATGCACATAAATAAGTGGGGGGAACGTAAGAGATTTAAGTGTGCTCTATTAAAATTCTTAAATTATTGTTACGAAGCTGAGGAGTGGGGGACTTGTGTTGGCAACGGAGTTTGTGTTCGCGACGGTGGGGATTGTTGAAAAGGGAAAGAGAGAACAAAAGGTTTGATCGTTTTTACGCGTTTTAATTTGATATGTGGCTTTGTTTGATTGAGTTTAGGAAATAAAGTTTGTTGTTTCATTTAAAACGAGTCTCACTTATCATCGAGCCCACAAAAATGCGTAACATTATTAAACTATTAAAAGCGAAAGTAATTTTTTGTGTATCATATACGATACAAACATACGTTGGAAACCGATTGAGTTATTGTGAGGAAGAGAACGGCAGTACATACACTTAATATTTCCATTGGTTATTGCACTTACGATCATTGAGCAATTCGCAATGAAAATGAATCAACTGTTTCGCAACTTTATCCTGCTAATTTCGCCCACGAAATCACTCCTATTTGTGGAGTAAGAAAAATTTCGAATAGCTGCAGTTGGGCGAGACCTCTTAATAGAAACTAGGTTATCTAGGAGTTTAAATTTGGCTGCGGAGGGCGTTCGATGGAAGCGAAGAGACGCCCTTTAACACTCAGCATAGAAGAGAGTCGAACAGTTTTATTAAAAATTATGATTTATTTTTAAGGAAATTTTCATTATTTTGCGCGGAATAATTTATTTGAAAGAATTAGAAACTCACTCGATAGTTTTTGTTTGGGTCGGGCAGAATAAATTTCACAATTCATATTTATTGTGGTATTTTCCACACAGATGGCGATTAAACGGCTGAAAAATAAATTGGAAAGGAAATGGGCGGCAAATTATTACTTCAGAGAAAATTTAACTAATCAACTTAAAGATAGAATCTGATTATTTATAGTGAGGGTGGGAATCCACTCGTGTGATTATGATATGGACAGGGTGTGTGCAATTGATTCTTTTTTGATGTATTTAATTCTAAACAAGTTTGGTGGATATAATACGTTTTCAGCTCAAACTTTGAGGATTGGGAATAGTGGTAAAGAAGATTGTCTACGATGTTCAATTTATTTATTACGCATTGTTTACCGTTGGCAACTGACACATTTTTCTTGAGATATAAAAACTTCAATTCCTCTGAAGATACACTTATTTTTAACGAAATTACTATAGAATACATTTATGATAACCTCTAGATATTAGGTAAACATTTTAAATGTCGAAAGTTATGATAACATAACATATTTTATGTCTTTTTATTTGTGTTTTCGTTGTTTTATTTTGCTTCCCTTCTTGTGCGAGTGTTTTCCTGCAATGTGAGTTGTTCTCTGACGGCTTAGGGCCAAGGAGATTTTCACACACCCTACTCGTTTAATCATTTTGTGCTGTGTACTTAATGTTTCGGTATTTTAATATTTTGTAATTTAATATTTCCGTAAATTAATAACTTTGTACGTATTTGATTTTAGAGATGAAGTATAAGGGAGTCCCAAATGGGCTTAACCTTGCCGATTCATGGCTTATATAATAATAATATTTTAATGCAACAAAATTTTTCTTCTTTAGATTTTTAGATTTAGATATGTACCCGCCGCCAGAGGCGTATGGCAGGGGGTGTAGTACACCACCATTATGCATTCCTACCTATTAGCATCTCTAATAGCCTGGGGAAAAACGACCAAAAATAACAATCCGTCCTTGCGATTACTTCCCTATAACGCTTCGTCGATGCCTCTCGGAGATCGCGTTCGCTCCTTACTGGCACTAACATTACACTCACTTCGTCTATAAATTTTGAACGATTGAACTTTTCGAAAAGTTTCCGACGATATTCAGATCTTCTCACCTGGAGTTAATTTTCAACCGAGGGACTCTATCATCGCCGTAACGCTGCTATCAAGCCTGAAATCCCCGCAAACGAATCGGGCTGCTCTACGCTGGACCATCTCTAAATTTGAGACTAAACCTACTTCGTGGGGGTCCCAAACCGCACAGCAGTATTCTAGACTCGGACGAATAAGAGAAAAGTAAGCAATTTCTTCGACTCTCGATGAGCATCCTCTCAACGTTCTACCAGTTAATCTTTGCATTCTATTCGCTTTTCCTATCGCATCTCGAACATGTTCTTTAAAAGATAAGTTACTGCTAAACGTGACTCCTAGGTATTTGTTGTTGTTAGGATTTTGTTCTTAGGAATTTTTCTTAGGATGAAGTGTTGCAGTTATTTCCTAATTAATTCTAATATAAATATTTAACTTTTATTTCCACACAGCGTAATTTATTACATTAAATTTAACTGTTAAGCGGAAATAGCTTGGAAATCCGTTAGATCAGTAAACTCTCATCTACTCTGGAATCCAAGCGAGGTTTTATTCCTTTGTCTCGATCAACATCGCAATTAAAAACAAGACGAATACAACTAGGAAATGGCGAACAATGACCTTTAGAGCGCCGTTCTCTGAAGAGTTCCTCGACAATCGATAGGATATTTAAAAAGGTCGAGGAATTTCCGGTGCGTCTGGAGTTCGCTTTTGAGAGGCCAATTAGCGAGTCACTCAACCACCTCCAAAGCGCGCAAAATGAATTCCAGAAGGATCTAGAAAATTGTCGCAGAGTACTCGGAGGTTGAACGTGGCTGCGATAGTGCTGCCTCCATCGGGAGATTGTTTTGAGCTGTTTTCCCTTGTTTCTTCCTTCCGATTTCCCCTTCTCTTTCCCTTCTCTTTTTCCTTAAAAGCCCTCGTTTTCATCTTCCGTCGTTTCCGTAACCTTTCTGTTTATTTTTCGCTTTCGAATCCCTTTTTTCCTAAGCACTTTTTCTGACGATTTCGTTCGTTTTGAGTTTTAATTTCAATGATTCTGGAATAATATTTTCCACATTGCGGTATCTTCGAAGGTCCTCCCAAAAATCGCCATGTCTCGTTAAGAATTAAATTCTCTTTTAATAACTTCGTCCATAATATTTGATAAAACTCTTTAGTTAATTTTGCACACCACTTTTGCAGAATTGTGTAACCTCTATTTCTCCCCCATTCATATGCATTTACAGTATTTGATTCTATCCACGATCTACGTTATTCTTAAGTATGCTAATTTATACTTTAGCTATATGTTTTTTGTCGTTAATATTTATATTCATTTGTATTTTAGAAACATTCTGACTTTCATAATGCATATTTTTACCGTTTCTCAAAAGAGAAAAACGATTAAAATAAATATAAAAAGCTAATGCTTCAAGTTTAAGGATTTATATCGAAATAAATACATATAATTTAAAATATCGCTGTACATCATTACATAAATGGTATTATACGCTTCATTTGCTTGGAATTCTGCTGTCGATCGTAGTGTTTATTTGCACTCCTGATGGTTAGTGTGATTCCAATAATTTCGTATACAAATGCTTATCCTTTGATTCTTCAGAAACACTGACAATTCTACAGCAACAGGGTGATCACTCGCAAGTAACTCTTTTTGCAGTTTCCTTCATCTCAAAGAAAGCGTTCGTTGAAGGGAAATGATGACTTTGGTCTCGTTAAGGAATCAGAAAAAGATTTTCGAAGTCCTCGGAGTGTTTTGCTCGATGGGTGCAAAACGTGCGTATTTGTAAAAGAGGCGTCTAAATATGTGATGCCTCGAGATGCGTGGTGCATAGAATGGAAAAGTGATTTGTGAATTTGGTTGGAGGGGTCTTTAATTAGGGTAATCGAGGGTCGACAGAGGAAAGGTGAGGTTCAGGTATTGAGAGGTGGGCTAAAGAAAGTATTTGAGGGTGGTATATAGGCCGAAGAATTGAGGGAAAGATATAGGCAAAATGCGACATAAAAGGTGGTGTAAGTTACTAAGAAACGAAATAATTTGATATTTATTTGTGTTCGACACGTGAAGCTGCCGGAGGAGACACTTACGTAATGGTGTACAAGTACCTCCTCGAGTTATTACCAATAGGGAATATGGAAAGGAAACAAATTTGCACGTCGTGAAACTTATACCAAAAGAGAAACAGAAGTGAAAATAGAACGACTGGGAATAGATCCCAGGTCTCCCACTTTCCGGGCAGGCATTTTAACCACTAAATTAGCATACCACATCTATCTACCTTGCTGACATAGTATGTCTTCATCGGAGGTATGTTTGATGCTGCATGGTAATTTAATGGTTAGAACACCTGCCCGGAAAGTAAGAGACCTGGGATCTAGTTCCAGCAGTGCTCTTTTCACCTCTGATTCTCCTTGGAAGTATCAGTAAATTATCATCGTTAATTTCTTCTGTGTTTGATAAATTACGTATTTATAACTATCCTGATCTGTCTCTGCGCGGAATTTGATAATATGAAATTGTAATTTTTTTAAGAAGAGGTGACGTAGAAACAATTTTGCTTCGAGATGTCCATGACAACCTCCATAATACTTCCAATATATAACTTCGAAAGAAGAAATTCTATTTCGCGGAGTCCGTGTCGCGATCGATGTCAACGCGAGCAATCGATTTGCCTTCCACACATTCATGTCCATTCACATTCAAATCCATCCACATTCAAATCCATCCACATTCACATTCTCATCCATTCACATTCACATCCACACATTCACATCCATTCACATTCACATCCATCCACATTCACATCCATCCACATTCACATTCACATCCATCCACATTCACATCCATCCACATTCACATTCACATCCATCCACATTCACATCCATTCACATTCACATCCATTCACACGTCCATTCACATTCCCATCCATCCTCATTTACATCCATTCACATTCACATCCATTCACATCCACATTCACATCCACTGGGGAGCACTTTCGTGTTTCGGGAATTGCTCTCGGGTTTAAGTCAACACCAGCTAATCCCATCATAAACAAGGGGCATTTATTTAAATGTCTAAATTTCGATTCTGTGCTAAATTCAAGAGAGATCGGCTTGCATCTGATGGATTGCCTACACATTGATAGTCCTAATGTTCTTGTGTAAAGTGGCAATCAGAATACGTAAAATGCTCCGAATTACAGTTTTCGGCAGCACTCCGACAGTAAAAAGGCTAGAAAAATAAGGGCTCGGCCGTAGCAAACAATTTAAGGGACGTGAGTGCAATCGAAAATGAAAACAATGATGATAATAATAATTTGAATAAATACTATATTGACTGTTTTACGTCTCATTCAAGCTTAACTTCATTAAATACCTAAATTATAATATTAACTGATTCAAATGGTCAGATATTATCTCCAGATCACATCAGTTTTAAACCTTATTCAATCGAGTGTAAGTTGACCTCCAATACAAAAGTCGACGAGAGTCACGAGCAGTAGAAGAGTTTATCTGTCAGATATAATATCACTTAGTTCCTCTTTGCATTACCTGCTTCTGCGAATAATTTGAATATCTCCTAAAGCTACATCGATCGTAGCTTAATCAATAGTGAAAGAGATGACAAAATGAAAATGAATCGCTCTCTCTTATACACAAATGTGTGAGTTTTTGCCTCTTTTGGAAAATTTGTGACGTATTGTTTGGGAGTTTTGGCTGAAGTAAGTCGAGAATTACGAATTATTTTCTTTAGCGTATAATTCTCGAAAGGCATGCTCTTGCCATCCCATTTACATCTCACTAATTGAACTCTGATTTTGGCATTGAGTACTGCAATACTTTGTCTGCATCAATCTGCTGTGTAGGAGCGAGAAGGGTCGTTGATAAGGCAGACGCGAGAGGAGCTTTAATGAAAGAAGTGAGAGGAGAAATTAAATTGGAAAGGGAGGTGCGCTTTTTCCATTTCGTACAAATTCATCAAATACGAATATCCCGCGTCGTGTGTGGTCTTTGTTCTCGGATTTTCGGAGAATTTTGTTTTACGACTCGGATGTGAAAGGAGAATTTGAGTTTCTTGCGTTGAGATTGCGCTATTTCGTTCGTCAAATGTTAAAATTTAGCTCTTTAAATGCAACACAACTTTACGGTGTGCGCAGCAGAGAAGCGACTGGTTTAGACCACTGATATCTTCCGAGTACCTCAGACAGACTGTCGAGTATTTCTCATAGTTTGAAATGTTTGCAGAGTTAAGTCTAGCATTAGTTGGGGTTTTCATTAAAGGAAAATACGAAATTTTTGTGAAAATTGTAAATTTTTAATTTACTCGCGTTTAATTTGTCTCAATTTTAATACATAATGACTTCGACATTTATATTTTTCATCTTTCATCTGCGCTTTGATTAATCGTGCATTCGCTCTCCCTTTATTTTTGTAAATAACCATGTGAATTGTCATCTTTACTCTTCTTCTTGCCAATTATAATGCAGGAGTCGATCTGCAAACTTGTCATATTTATCGATAAATATAAAACACGCTATTCCTCTTGAAAATATTTTTAACCTATACTCCATCTTCATGTTTATTCTTCATTATCTCCGAGTAAAAATAAGCAAAAATATCAAAATAAAGTCAATAAGGAAACATTTATATCGATAAACTCCATCTTTTCAGTAGAATTGGCCCGTTAAAGTATATATTTGAATCAATTAGGTTTAAACTCAAGGAATAATCTGGTTAATAATAATTATTAAACAAAGAGGCATCTCAAATTCGTTTCTTCTTGTAACAACTACTGTTAAATTGTATTAAACGTTCTAATTGTTTTTTTTTAAACTCTTAATCCTCATTGACAGATACACCTTACGGTACTCATTAAATAATCTGTAAGCTGGGAACATGAGTTAATATCTTCAGGACTTCAGAATGGAATAGCAGAAGAGCGATGGGGCTCCAGGCAGAATGATGGAAGTCCTCGTTGAATGCAAGACAGTCTGAAGATTTCTGAGAGCTTTTTCTGGCAATCCCTTAGCATCCAACTTTCATGGTGACGAGGGCTTTGGTTTTGGTCCTGAATAAAAGCAAATAATCAATTCAAATTAATTCTATTACTTTGCATGAACACATGTATTTTACTAAGGGTGATCTTTAAAATTTCAAAATTTGGTTTTCATCGATGTCGTAGTAAGTGAATGATCCCCTCGTGAAGTTTCTCAACTGAAATTGCTCTCATTCACTTGATAAAGGTTTTTATATTTTTCCCCATTGGTTACTCTTTAATTGAAAAAAATATCGATTTACACCTGTTCATTATACGTGATTTCGGTTAATGGTAGCTAAGCAGGGTTTTTACCTTTACTTTTTTTCAGGTAGAAATTTCGAGGGTCGCCTTCCTATTCCGGACCCTTACCTCGGCTTGCCAGCTCGGGAGCGTCCGACCTTCACATCAGGGAGGACCATAAAAAAAACTGACCGCGTGGAATACGATTTAAAAAGTAATAAACAATTCAAATGAGCAACAATTATTTATCTTCGTCGTCTCACTCGTCCTTAGAGATATACAAGCGTCTTTTGATCGACATTCTTCGATGAAAATTAAGATTTTTCGTGATTTTGTAAGAAATTACCCGTTCACACACGGCAACGTTGCTCAGTCAGATAGGCGGGTGTTCTAAATATCTCAACGGGGGTTGGGTTGGGTTGGGGGGAGGATTTCTAGATTTATAGATTTTTGATAGACTTCCCTCCCTCCCAACCCAACCCATCCCTGGGGCAACGTTGCCATGTGTCAACGGGTCATTTCTAGAAAAATCACGAAAAATCTTAATTTTCATCGTAGAACGTTGAACAAAAGACGCTTGTATATCTCTTAGAACGATTGAGACTACGAAGATAAATAATTGTTGCTCATTTGAATTGTTTATAACTTTTTAAATCGTATTCCACGCGGTCAGTTTTTTATGGTCCCCCCTGATGGTAGGTCGGGCGCTCAGTACCTGGGAACGCGAGCTAAGGGTCCGGATTAGGAAGGAGACCCTCCAAATTTCTACCTGAAAAAAGTATCAGTGAAACCCCCAGATATCTACCATTAACAGAAGCCTCTATTCATTTTTAGATCCCGGGGCTAGTTGGCATAGTATATGGTTTTTATTATTCTATTTTTTGAGCAACACCAGGAGAGATTTTGGTTGGATGGCTTAACTCTTTGACCACCACATCTTGGAGTAACCATTAATTAATTACGAGTTTAGGTAACCCCAAAAACACTTTTTCTAAAAGCAACTATGCCGACTAACCCCGAGTGCGGAGTTATACCCCTAGCGGAGAGTTGGCATAACGTCATATGGATAGGGATAATTAGGCAAAATGCAACAATTTTCGAGGGGAAAGAACATTTCATTTGATCAAAACTAACTAACTAACTTAGGCTAACTTTAGGGTTGCGTGCGGCTCATTCCGGAAGATTTTTTAGTTCTGGAGGTAAAAATTCCGGGATATTTGGGAAGATTTTTTATTTAGGCGCCTAAAGTTCAAGGAGACCTTCTCTCAATCAAAAACTATAAATCACGAGCAATTATTTGTTATTACTAAGCTAACGATTTGCATTCCAACTGAATTTTTGCGGTGCTGAGTGTGGGGCCAGTGGTCATAGCCAACTGACCCCACGGGGATATCCAAAACAAGATGGTTACCACACATTCCCAAATATCAGAAACAAAAGATACATGCATGCAACCACAGTTGACCACTCTATTGAAAACCACCATCTGGAGCGCCTCAATTTCATTTAAAGGTTCATTAGACCAAAATAAATATTCCGGTGAAAAGATTTGCTCGACAGTCAGAGAAACGATGAAAATAGGATCCTTTCTTCGCTTCCTAGCAGACGGTGGTGGATGTTGCTCCTCCACCGATAACAGCGACCTTCATTGTTACAGAAGATGTGTGCCAACTAGCCCCTCATGCCATCTAACCACGGTCTCCCCTAGTCATTAATCAATACAAGAATTTTTAGAAGCAACTTAAAAACACCATCTTTACCGCCAGTTTTTAGTAATTTCCAATTAAGTATATCGTTTAAAAATATGTATATGATTGCGTGCCGCTGCGAACGTGCCGCGATGCCATTGACATCCCACGACATGAAACGATGAAGTGAAGCGAGAGTAAGAACTCGTGGGCATCGGAAAGACCTCTGACCCTCCGTTGTTTTCTGCAGCAATCGTCTGCTTGATTGACTTTAAAATTGATTGGACAGAACACGTGCCGTCGAGCGACAATCGTCTTTCGCTTTCCCGTCTTTCTCAGCACGTGGCCGTCGCTCCTTGAATGGCGCTCACGAAGATGGCGCTCACGAAGATGGCACTCACGAAGATGGCGCTCACGAAAATTTGAAGAGGCAATTTGCATTCGGTTGTGTAGCCTCGGCTAAGAGGGACCTCGACCTTAATCGAGTGTGCCTTCCTCCCTTGCCTTTAATATTTCTCTCCTTTAAGCTGTTTGGACGGAATGCATCTGTTTCATCGATTGCACGCTCCCAATTGAAGCAACAGACGAGCGATACGTTTGCTAAATAAAGAACGCGGGCCACATTCTACTGATATGGTTTCCACACATAGATGACTTTTTTCGATCGTTCTGCATACTGGGGGAATGTCATCTTCATGTGGCCATTCTTCTGTCCCACCCACAGAGCATGGTTTTTACCGGTAAAACAATAATTTCCCTGTTCCTCGATGAAGAAGCATTCAAATGATCTACATGCAGACACAAGCCCTAATTTTTACTTTACTTTTAACATCTTTCATATATTGTGAATAAATGCACTGTGCATTATTTGTAGCGTGCATTATTGGGACTCTTGTTATCTGTACCACTTTTATATTTCTGGGTCATGCTAAGGGAATCTGTATTGTCATATTTAGTAATTACTCTATATTGTTATATTTAGTAATTACTCTCAGTAGGTTTGTGCATGCTTTTCACAACCCTCTTCCTTGTGTCCGTGCTCTTTCCTAAGCTTTACTTAAGTTATCTAAATACATTATTAAGTTAATCATTTTAAAACTTAAATTTCCTTTTATGATAGTTAAAGTTAAATGTTGTTTAGATTATACTAGTTAGAGATCGTAAATTGATAATATATTTAATCAATAAATCTTCAAAAAGCATTTTTCAAAGATTTATTCCTTGAATCGGACTATATCTCTTTTGAGTCTTGGGCTTCCATAAATGTAATAAATTTGCGTCCATAAATTGTAATATTTATTCCACGGAAAGGTGTATTGAACTTCCAATAGTCATTCTAACAATTGTCTCCGGCATATTTGATAAAAGCTAGAAATGTTTATTGCTATCTCATTATAACTTCACACGTTGCTTCTCTAACTCCATAATTCTCATTGTATTTTCTTCTTTGTCTTTTTTCAGTGTTTTGAACCGTTTTTACTTATTTATATTCTAAATACTTAGCGAGCTTTTACCAAGCGAAATTATGTTTATAATGTATTTATGTTCAGTGCGTCTATTATGTTCATATAATTTAACATATAATTGACATAGGTTTAAGCTAGTTAAAACTCTATAACTCAATTCTAAATTAGTTATATATTGTTACTTATATGTTAGTATTACTTTTGTGTCAGAATTTTATGTTAATATGTTATAACTTGCTCTTTTTCGTACATTCTAATGACTTTATTTTCTCTTGTCTTATATAGCTCTTTTATCTACTACCATATTTAAATTTAGTTTTCTATATGTAGGTTTCGCAGGTTTTTCACACCTCCTTCTTTTGAGGGTGTATTCCTGCAGTGGAAATTTTTTTCCTATCTATACATTGCGTGAATAATATATAATTGTATGCAATTTTCGTATTTCATAATATGAATTGCTAATTTAAATAAGCAATGGCGATGCAAATACTAATGCACGTGTGAAAATTGAAGTACAGAATGCCCCGTGTACATCCAGTACGGAAATTTCTGTTATTCCTCCGGTATATTTAAATGTGACATCCCTAAGCCTCGCCAGAATGATTCGGGGCCTTTTGCTTCTGCGAATTCTTTAATCACTTCCGCTTTGGGTCCTCACGAGTCCCTTGGGGTCGATCCAACAGATGATTGTGCTTTTTCTCCATCGATTTGGATCTTTACCAGCGAAGGGTTTATAGATCAATACTCAATTGTTAAAGGGTTCTCTCAACTTAAATAATACGACGCCACTCTTCACCGAGATATGGATTTATTACTACATCATCATTTCGGTAAGAAAACAATTTCCATCCCTATGTAAGTATGTAACACACGATATTGATATACGGATGACCCTGAGCTCGGGTATCAACGTGAATGTTGAGGGAATTTGCGAATCGACACATTGAATTAAATAATTTCAAGTAGTTCATACTTGAAAGTTTTATTTATGCAGTATTTAATATGCAATGTTTCTTATATATAAATATATATTTCTGTTTATATAATGATACATTTATTAAGTAATGATATTTTATTATATATATATAGTTGAATCTCCTTGAGTGAAAATGAATTAAGTGAATGATGAAAAAATTGCTAATAAAACAGGAATTAATTGATTGAGTGACGCAAAATCCGTTGTATTACTCGTAAAGTTTACCTCATCACCTGAAGTCCCTAATATAAGGATTTTCCTCTCCCTTTGGTTTGATTTGTGCTAAGGAATATATAAAATTGAAGGAGGTTGCTCTGTGGAGAACAATAATACGTTTATTTTCATAAAATTCTCTTCAGTGGTTACGACGCATCTGATCTGACGAACGTAAAGGGGTTACATTGCACATTTTTCTCTTCAGTGAGCTCTTATCTGTTGTTTACTGAATGGAGAATAGACGATATATCTTCCTGTTTAAGAGTGGAACTAATCCGGTTCGCCATGAATGCATTCATAAATGGAGCGAGTTCAGATTGACAGCATACGTCCGGGAAGTCCCCGTTGAAAACGCGATTTACATTTTTGATGCCTAAAAAGATATTCAGCTTAAGTTCTCCCATCAATAAAAGGATCGTCACTCTCCTGAGTGTGCGTTCAAGAGATGGAAATGCCCAACGAGCAAATTCCAGACGAGAGAAGCTGCGTTCCAGAAGGGTGTTGAGAACAGAATCAGGAAGATAAACGTCGAGTGAAAATAAGTACAGTTAAATGATATTTGCATATGCAAATGTAGGCAATTATACTTGATCAAGAGTAAATAAAATTTCCACGTTTAGATAAACAGAGTTGAGCAGCGGATTTATTTACTCTCGAACAGGAATTTACAGGATGACAGTATTGGCTAACGCGGGAAGTAACCCAACATCTCACTTTCAGAGAATCTTTATTAATGTCTCCTTATATTCGATATTCTATTGGTGGGAAAGGTTTTTAAGAACTTTCGAAGTGAAATGTCTCCCTAATGTACTCGATTAAATCTTTGGGTTAATGGTAGCTAAGCGGGGGTTTCACAGTTACTTTTTTCAGGTAGAAATTTCGAGGGTCGCCATCCTAATCCGGACCCTTAGCTCGGCTTCGCAGCTCGGGAGCGCCCGACCTTCTCATCAGGGGGGACTATAAAAAAACTGACCGCGTGGAAAACGATTTAAAAAGTCATTCACAACTCAAATGAGCAACAATTTATTATCTTCGTCGTCTCACTCGTCCTAAGAGATATACAAGCGCTTACATTTACGTTTACATCTACATTTAAATTTAAATTCACGGTAGAATGTATTTTATACACGAGCAAAAGACGAGGTATTGTTTAGTAAGAACTATAGAGGAGCGTTTTGTCACTTTTTTCCGATCGGAATGTAATACCCGGCAAAAGTGGTCCACTTACATTTTGCAAGAAATTACCCGCTTACACACGGCAGCGTTGCCGTTGGGTAAACCGTTGGGTAAAGTAGGTGGGAGGGATTTCTAGCAAAAATCTAGAAATCCTCTCCCCAACCCAACCCAACCCCCGTTGAGATATTTAAAACACCCGACTATCTGACTGAGCAACGTTGCCGTGTGTAAACGGGTAATTTCTTGCAAAATCACGAAAAATCTTAATTTTCATCGTAGAACGTCGATCAAAAGACGCTTGTATATCTCTTAGGACGACTGAGACGACGAAGATAATAAATTGTTGTTCATTTGAATTGTTTATAACTTTTTAAATCGTCTTCCACGCGGTCAGTTTTTTTTATGGTCCTCCCTGATGTGAAGGTCGGGCGCTCACGAGAGAAAAACCGAGGTAAGTGTCCGGATTAGGAAGGCAATACTCGTAATTTCTACCTGAAAAAAGTCTCGGTAAAAACCCCTCTTAGGTACCATTAACCAATCTTTTTGATAAATTGTGGAGCAACAACTTCCAGACTTCCATTTTCCAGGATGAGAACCGTCTTTGACTAAGCTGTAAACTTATTATGAATATACGGTAATATTTATCAAATTAGTTGATAAAAAGTAGCTTATATTAAAATGGAAAAGTGTCTATTGTGTGCGATTTAAAAGAAATTCTGCGAGTGAGATCCATTGGCCGTCGATTCGCACCACCAAATATCAAAAGCCGTGTTATGATGAAATTACGAGTGGAAAATAATCGGTTTTAGGAGCATAGTGATTGGTTGCGATTTCTGCAGTAATCCATTAAATCTATGACGTCATCATTGGTTGAGTGCTTCTCCTGCGAGGAAATGACTATAACTCAGTTTAAAAGTCATCGCATAGTCTATATGTTTTTCGTAATTACTGTTCTTTAAATTTTTAGTCGTGCCTTTTGCGATCAGTTCGACCAAGTCATTGCTAGAGGAGTTCATTTTTCGCGGGCTTCGTTAAATCGCAATGTGATTGAAAGTGCTTTCGGGCGATGGAGAGAAATAGAGCTTTTCAAACGGAGGAAATCAAATTTTCGATATAAAATGGGGAAAGAGCTGAAGATAATGAGGGAATGAATGGACGTCACTGGAGGGTCATTGGATTACGAATGAAATGTCAATGAAGTTATCATAACCAATCAAACATTTTCATCGCTTATATCGGTTCAAACTCAATCCGTGTAACAACATGAAGCGCCTTCGCAATCGAAGGTTAATCATCCGTTGATTGCCGAATATGGAATTCTTTTATTTTCGTCAGTCCATTGATTCCCATTCAAATACAATTTGAATTCCCTAATTCCCTCTTTGAATAGACCCAGTCGATAAGACTCTGGTGTCGACATTGTTACGTTTTATTCACTTATGATGAGCACCTTTCTTTCATCGAGGATTAATCAAAAGAAAGTCATCATTTGGCAGAGGCGTCCGCTTTATTACTTCCATTTTTTTGCGTCTTTGAATGTATACTGAAAAAAAAATAAACTTTCAAAGTATAGAATTGAACGATCGATTTCTGTGAAGGCAGTGACATCTGGCTTCGGAGAACAGTTTAAAATGGTGAAAATTGTACAAATAGAAAGAAGGAGACAAAGAGTGTGTTGGGTGGTTAAGGAAAATCTTTTTGAAAGAAGTGAGGTATTGGGAGGGGGGGGGGGAGTAATAAGCGGAAAATTGTTGATTTCGTCAAATATAAGGAAATGTTGTTGAATTCCTTTTATTTCGGAGAGAATTGGTTTTTTGGCTGAAGTTAGCGTTTCGTCGATTCATTTTCTAACATGAAACACTGAGGATAAAAATATTACTTTACTCCAGTCTAAGTCAATGATTATTTGTGGATTTAACTTTTGTCTAAGCAGAATTACTTGTGACTCAGAAGACAGCAGATACGTGTCTCAAGAAAATAAACTGTAAACAAATTTCAAAAGTTTTCATTCATTTTCTTCATTACACCTAATCAAATGAATTGTTTGAATACCATTAAGCGAAGGAAAGATAAGAATCATGGCTAATGGAAATTTTATGCAATTCGTAATCGCTCTTATTGTTAGTTTATTCTTAATTGATAATTACGATTCTCGCTACAGCAGGGCCAAATCCTGTCTACTGTCATACTGGCCGCGAAAATATCAGGGGGATAAAGATGTCTGTACATGATTAAGAGTGGTTTAAATTATACTGTTATAAATTCTTTCCTATTCGTTACCTAATGTATGTGTTCTTGCGGATAAATACATGAGCTGGGGACTCAACAATCGCCTTGATTGTCAGGTGGATGGGTTGTTTATGACCTCAAAATGTCGATAAAATATTCACTTCCTTATCAAAATGTGTGCAATTTCGAATCGCAAACGATATTCCGCGACCAAAATAAGAATCCTTATTCTACTCTCTTTCTTTTGGTGTTTAATTCGACTTCCTACGACTACTATTTGTAATTTAATTTGAAAAAGAAATGAACCCGGCATCACTCGTTTAAATTAAATGCCAACTCTTCATAAAATGAATGAGGAAGGTTACATGTGTATTGTTGTGCAAACTTTTACAAAAATTGCAATTTACCATCAACCGTCCAATATCCGTTTAGCCCACATTAAGGGGGTTAGAAAGATCATGGTGCGTACACGTCAGAAAAGGAATATATATGAGTATATAATTTGAGTTAGTGATAAAAAGTAACGAATTTAAGTTATTTAAAAATAAAAAGTTATTATATTTTTATTGACATTCCTATCTAGGTCACAAACCGTACGGATGAAGTGACTATTAAACATCTTCTTTTCGCTGCAATTCTCATGGCGCCATTCTTCGCATGTGAAGTATTTATTCTTGCTCTTGATAGCCCCTCTAATATACAGATGACAATGTCGTTTGAGGAATCCATATAACCAATCTTGGCTAACCATCTTTGCTTCCTGGTTAAAATTGTGAGTGATTCCCATGCGTTCACAATAATTAAAAGCATTTTCTTTACATTTTTTGGTGTCTGCCAAAATCTTAGTTTTTACAGAAGTAATATTCTAACAACAAATCTTTTTTTCAGATTCGACATTTATAACAGTTTTAGCCGTCATGACTTGGACTATACCAGTAAGAGAAGAAACTCTTCTTTGAAGCGATGTGTAAACTAGTGTACGGCAGCTTGGAGCAGAGCTTTGCATTTTACTTTCTGCACAACCTCTTCCATGGCTATTTCTAACCACGTATGCCGGGAATAAGAATAATTAATAAACTTTAAAGATATAAACATAAGTAACATTTATGGTTATGATCCGTTTAGCTCCGAATAGCAAAATTCAATTACAAAAATCTTAAAATAATAACTCAATACTTAATGATTGGACACTAATTAGTATATCATTGTTCGACAGCTACTACTTCACTATATTACAAAAAAATATTTATTTTTATTGATTTAACTTTTTGTCAGTGGTCTTTTCTGCCATGAAATTTTGCCATAGAGACTTTGTTTGATAATTCCTCTAACGATTTAACTCCTGTATATACTTTAAAAAATATAGCTAGCCTTTTCTTGAATCTCCGCTCCTCTAAACTTTCCCAACCTAATTCTTTTAACATCTGAGTAACGCTATCAAGCCTTGCATATCTGCCTAAGACGAATCTTGCCGTCTTTCTCTGTACCTTTTCTATTTTTCGCTTAAAACCTACCTCATGCGGGTCCCATAGGCATTCCCCGTATTCCAAGATTGGCCTAACAAATGATTTGTACGCAGCCTCTTTAACATTCTTATTTGATTTACTAAGAGTACGCACTAGGAAGTTTAATACTTTCTAGGCTTTCAAATGATTCGCTCTATCTGTTTGTTCCATTTCAAGTCCCTACTGAATGTTAAACCTACGTATTTCACCGTATGCTCACTAGGCAGAATTTCCGCCCCCAGATGATATGCGTGTTGATATTTACTTCTATTAAAACTGATGACTTTACTTTCATCCGTATTAATTTCTAATTTATTAGACGAAACCCAGCTATTCAAGGCAGTTAAATCCTCTTGAAGTCCCAAGCAATCGTTCTCATTATTTATATTCCTATATATAATACAATCGTCTGCGAATAAACGAATTTTTGATTTTATTCCCTTTGGTAAGTCATTAATAAATATTAAGAAGAGTAAAGGCCACAGCGCGCTGCCTTGATCTACGACTGATGTTACTGTGATTTCATCGGATTACTTATTTCCAATTTTTATTCTGTTTCATACTTTTAATAAAAGAATCTATCCATATTATTACTCTTGGATCTAAGTTCATTGTGCTCACTTTCTGTAATAAAATTTCATGGTATTTATGGTTCATATAATACTATAATTATTGTATTAATAATTATTATCATTAATATATTAAATCGAATAATAATTATGTAATTTTTGAGATCGTGTTCAACATAACAATAAGTTTGAATGCACTCCTTAGAAGAGTTTCAATGTATTGCTTAACTCTGGTTTATGAAGTTTCTTCGGTGCGTTAGTGGCGAAGTGAGAAATGTAATTGAGCTCTTCAAAAGTTTTTTAGCATTAAAGTATGTCAATAAACATTATTTTCAACGGAGGTTCGCCAATATTTGCTCCTATGCGTAAATTTCAGCATAGCATTTATTTTCAAACTCTGCTCCTCTGGATTATGTAATCACGCTTGAGGTCGAGAATTACTCGATGTTACTTTTGAGACGCGTATGACAATCATCAGCCACCTTCAATTAGCCATGGAACAGTTTCCTATCAGCGTATATTGCAGTGTCGCTTTGTGAACATCGATTGACGATGGATTGCTAGTGACGTTTCCTTTAGCGAGAGAGCACCAAGTAAACCTTCATTAAAGCCGAGAAAAGTAATTAGAGCGAGGAACAAGCTTCGTGCGATTATTTGTCGTTTTTCCATTCGTCTACTTTTATTTTAAATACGTCAAAGGAGTTGTAAATATTCAGGTAGAAATTACCCTTTACCCTTTCCTTCATTCAGGTAGAGTTCTAGAAACACTCATGAATGATACAGCGTAGTTTTGAGTGCGACGAATATTGATTTATTTTCACATTTTATGTTAGGTTCTGTTTTTTAATCATTAATTACTTTTTGTTAAACCATAATAAATCCAAATAAATTTTCGTTTGCGAGTTTTCGTTGTCACAGAGTAGAAACTTGATCTTAATACAAACTGTGTTGTAGTGTATTAATCCTGTTTTCAGTTTGATATTGTTACCTATTTCTAGTTCCCAACTACTCGTCATAATTATCCATCCTAAAACTCCTATGTTGCGCAAATGTTGAGCAAATTTTGTAAATTTGAAAATTATCTAAGCAGCAAACAAGAAAATATACCCGAAAAATCGTTATAAAGGAAAAATTATCATCATCCTATTTCTGATTTTATTTTATTATTAATTTGTAATTTAGTTATAGTACTATTGCTTTTGTAATCTCCATGCTATACACAGCTTTCTTTAACATCTTTTTACATGTACTATCGGTATGTTTTCGCAGGTTTTTCACACCCCCCTTCTCTGTGGGTGCTTTCCTGCTGTGGATTTTTTTTCTTAAGATATCACCTTAGTTTTGTTTTTAATCCACTCCTTTTAAAGTTTTCCTCTCTATTTCTACTCACATATACACACGTTTTTATGTATATAATACCATTGACGAAAGGTTAGGTGGAAGAAGAGACTTTTCAGTTTCAATTTCGCCTTTAAGAAAGACCTCAATAATAATAATAATTCATTTCAAATATTGCATTCATATTCTGATTTTAGATCTCAAGTTACAGACTATCTTTCTCACGAAGATTTTGCTGCGATGTTTTATTTATTTACTTAATTTTACGGCAATCGATCGCAAAATTCTTGGGAAGTTGTAAACATCCGCTAGGAAAATCTCAGTTAGTGGTTTGAAGGTTGTTTGACACAGTAATCCCAACTGTCAAAGTGAGCTTTGTGTTCAAATTTTAGTTCTCAGAAAGTTGCAGTCGATGGAATAGTATTATTGATTCAGCCATCTAACTAGTTCTGAATTTGTTAAACGTAAGAGGCATTATTCCACAGAAGAGCAATCAGAGAATCTGCAAGAAGAATCGGCAAGGTATGGTAGCGTACATTTATAGATATTTAGACGTCTGTTTCAAAAGCATGGAGCGTAACTTTTAAGTAAGCTAAATCTATTTCCATTGCTTCCTTGACATCCTTCCATTGCTGCCCGCCTCAGTTGAGTACCCAAAGCACGCCTCGTCACTTCCGTCGCCCTTCAATTGCCAAAATATTAATCAACTCCGTTTATTTAGATGCGAGCGGCAGAGGACGATTGATGTCGGAAGGGCATTTAAGTAGCACCTTGCATACATAATGTACATTATACGTTCGATCATTAATAGTGATTGAATGATCGAAATGATCGAAGCCCTTAGCTGGGAATCTCTTAAGAATAGAAGAACGTATTATAGGCAAAAATTATTCGATAAATATTTAAACAGAGATTTACACTATGAAATACGCGACGTCGTGATCCCAACTCTAAACGAACGCGATTTTCGCAGACAGACGACAAAAAGATTTCGCGAGATTATAGCGAGAACGGATGGCTTTTATTGGTCCCTTTTCCAGATAGTATAAGGTACGCTTATTTGACAATTATTTAGGTAGTTCGGTGTTTCACACCCCCTGCCATACGCCTTAGTGCGGCTTTAATGTAAATGTAAATGTAGTGGTCTCCTCATCATTCTCTCTTCATCAGTTGTTGCTCGACAACGACGACCGCTTACTGTGTATTATCTCCGTTATTGAAATCTGACGAATTAAAATTCATAAATATATGTATTACGAGAATTTCCTAGGGGAGATTTTTGCATCGTCCTAGCATCGAACACATGATATTTTCTGTAAAAGAAATTAATGTTTTTCATAGATCCTGACCATATAAATAGGCTCCTAGAGTTTTGATTCCCTACATATACGGGAAGTATTATTTAAAAATCAAAGCAATGCTTTTAAAAGAGAAAAATCGGGACCTTTGGGGCCCTCTGGAATCGAACCCATGACACTGAGGTTCAAAATCGCAATTTTTCTGGCGGTTGCACGTTATGCCCAATACGTCGTAAAAAATTGAAATCGATGACGTTTGTGGTTTAGCCTGTGAATTAGTATCTTATCTATCTATCCAATGACTTTTACGGAAAATATCCTGAGCTCGATGCTAGGACGATGCAAATATCTGTCCTTTAAAATACATGGGAGTAGTTTTTCATTATTTTTTTGATGCACTTATCGAAATGATAGGAAGTTCGTGCTTGGCTAGAAGATGTATGGTAAAAATTGGTTTCAGAAAAATATTTACATAAGACCGTACTATTCCTGGTTTCGATGCCAGAGCACAATAACTTTTCTCTCATAAGGAATATAAGGGAAATGTAAGACGTCGTTTTAGGCAGTTGCAGCCAATATTTCTTCTAGGATTTCCACACATAGTTAGAAATAGTGATCTTCTATTGTATTGCATAGGAACTATCACCAGAAAGACCCGGGTTCGATTCCGGGCGGTAATTATGTCTCCCGTTTAAAATACATTGGGTTAGTTTTTCATTATTTTTTTGATGCTTTTATTGAAATGATAGGAAGTTCTTGCTTAGATAGAAGATGTATATTAAGACTCGGTTTAAGAAAAAAAATTATATAAGACCATGCTGTTTTTGGGTTCGATGCCAGAGCACATTACAATTTCTCACATAAGGAATATAAGGAAAAAGTAGGACATTTTTTTAGGCAGTTGCACCCAATATTTCTGCTTGAATTTTCTCGTATAGTGAGGTGATCTTCTGTTATGCTGCATAGTAAGTATTACCAGGAAGACCTGGGTTCGATGCCGGACGGAGAAATTGCACCTAATTTGAAGAATATTTCCAATACTTTTTCTACTTTTGAGGTACCTCTCGATATGATGTAGACTTGAAATTTGTGTTATCAACATGTTTGCAGAATGAAAGCAACATTTTACTCGTACTTAGATACACATTTGTATGCATATGAAATATTTTTAATTTTTCCAATAAATTTATTCTCTAATGAGAGTACTATGTAAGAACTTAAGAAATATGAAAGGTTTATAACAATTCCTATAAACAGACTAATACATCGATTTGCATTTATATTGTTTCTTTTGTATGTTTTACTACAATTCTTCAAAAAACAGAGATTTCAATGGAAAATATCGACCAGAGAAAGCACATGGCACACACAAATGTTCATTTACAAGGAAACTGGAACCGTGTAGAGGAGCGTTCGTACCTAGTTCATACGCATCCAGCCGTTTGCTTTTCAGTTTAGTTGAGTTCTGACTCGCTGAAGAACGACTGCTGCGACGATGAATCCAGCGACTGAAGGAGAAAGTGTATCACAGCGACTCGAAGCCACACCCTCCGCTGACCTTGAGCTCGAAGGCCAAGGTCCGTCCGCCTCCCACACTTCGTTTGTCCTTCTTATCTCTTCACCTTCGCTTATTTCACACCTCAAGTACAGTAGGTGAACACGATTATCTGACAACGTATTTACTCTCCGTGTTTATGTTTGCCTACTTCGTTTCGTGTTAAATCTGTTCTCGTAGTCTTTACCTTCGCTATTACATATTCTGTTTTAATATAAGTGTTTAATTTTCAATGCTAGTATCAAGGCGTCAACGCAAAGGGGTTATAAGTTGTTGTCTATAGGGTTACGGTTGGTTGAAAAGTCTTCCATCTAACCTTTCGCCAATCATATTAACAACATAAGTAGTGAGTAGGTGAATAGAGACAGAGAGGAAACATCTATAAGAAGTGGATGTTAAAAAAACTTATACAGTGGTACCTTGGTTAACGACGCAAATCCGTTCCAGGATAATCGTCGTTAACCAAAACCGTCGTTATCCAAGGCGAGATTTTCCACAGGTATAATAATGGTAATGGATTACCGTATTTCCCGGCGTCGAGGACGCACCCCAGTTATTGGAAGCAAAACTTATAATATTTACCGATTTAACTCCGGTGAGACAACATGTGCCTATGTGAATTAGCTACAATCTATTGAACAATTTTTAATATTCTCCGCTAGCTGCTATTCAGTATGTTTTTATGATGTAACATCGTAACGTACACCAAATATTAGTTTATAATATAGTGATTATAAATAGACGTGCTGAAACACGTGAAACTCCGGAAAGACCAATCGACGAGGCGTCGTAAGCCAAATCCTACGTCGTTACCCAAGATATATTTTAGTTACAGCAACTCGTCGTTAACCAAGTCCGTCGTTAACTAAGGCCGTCGTTAACCAAGGTACCACTGTAGTAACATCTTAGGAAAAGAGATCCACCGCAGGAAAACACCCACAAAGAAAGTGAAAGCTCGGAATCCTTCATCCAGAAAGATTTTTCGTGCGTTAAAAAGTTTCATAATATTTTATCGTTCGTTTGCGTGGCGCCATTTCTTCTCGGAAAGGCTGCGTTTAGTTTGGTCGTCTCTTCTTTACGAAGAATCAAACAAAACAATTAGCAAAACAGATGCTTCCCAGAAGAAACGAAAAGGAAATAGAATTGATGTTAGAATGGAGTGGATATCGAGGATATCGGGTTGCCGTCCAAGTCGTTTAAGTTCGGCTGACATCTTCAATGGTATGGAGGATTCTTTATTCTACGAAACGACCGCAGCACGATAACAATTCCTGCATCTCGATCACCAAAAGCGGATTCCGATTTTTGTGAGTTTATCCGGGTAGAAATTGAAGCAGATAATTATTTTAAAGAGAAAGAATCTTTTCGCTGTTGATTTTGAGGAGGTATGCCCCTTTGACTCCCTCAATACGTCACTTCATCGTTGTCAATGGTTATTTCATCCTGTTTGCTTCTCACTATATTGTCAGTTGTGGTATCAGTTGGTTAAGTAAGTTTTCCACTGCGTTGGTCAGTTCACACCTCCACATCCATAGAAGAACAGCGGACAAATGTTTAGCTGTTCATCAATTTAAATCTCGCATTAATCGAAAATATAAAATCAAAATCTAATCCGAAAATGGGTTAACCAAGTGATTCCCACCAAGGCCCTTCTTTTGGAAGCTTGTCTCTCGAGGAATTAAACCAAATTGACGTTGAAAAGACATTTTTGGCGAAATATCCTCCATTAAAATTTAACATTTTCTATATTTATATGTAAAATAATAATGTGAAAAATGAAAATTAAGAATCGGTACTTAGGTTGCGATAGCTTTCAAAATCCAATGTCACAGAAAAGATGGATCTTTTGAAGTAAGTATGTCTGCGTGTTAAAAGGGAAACTACCACTTTCTTTCTTTACTCGAACAAAATTTGGTGTGAGGAGAAACTTATTTGTCTCAGTTACAAAGACTCAGTTCACCTGATATTTTCAGCGTGGAATTCACGAGAATTTCTAACAATCCATAATCGAATGTGGTTTTCAGAAAATTTTTATCGCTTAGAGTTAAAAAATTTTTGTCGAACATTTGAGGTCTATTTAAACACTCGTAGGATATTCAGTTATTTGTTATCTGATTTGCGTTTCCTGAGTATAAATAAAGGTACTGAAACTGAATATGATTACATGTAAAATAAATAACTATTAAATGCATTACATGGGGTAAAGAGAAGGTACCAGAAAACGTTAAGAATTTAAAACTCTTTAGGTGTGAACAGACTTTCTGGTGAATATCTATACAATGGGAATCGTAGTAATTTTTTATCACACTCCGTCAGGCTACTGCGTATGTATATGTATATATGAGTAAAATGCTGCTTGCATACTGCAAGCAACTGGTTTATTGCATAACATAAATATACATACACATGCAAAGTGTCAACTATCTGTCTTCAAGGTAGAGACTCCGAAAGAATTATGGAAATTCAATCAATATGTTTTAAATGGGAGATATGTTTACCGTCCGGCATCGAAACCGGGTCTTCCTGGTCATACTTACTATGCAGCACAACAGAAAATCGCCATCTCTAACTATGTGTGAAAATTTAAGCAGAAATATTGGGTGCAACTGCCTCAAACGACGTCCTTTTCCCTTATATCCCTCATGAGAGAAATTTTAATATGCCCTGGCATCGAACCCAGGAAAAGCATGGTATTATCTAATTTTTTTCTTAAACGGAGTCTTGATATACATCTTCTAACAGAGCAAGAACGTCCTATCATTTCGATAAGTGCATCAAAAAAATAATGAAAAACTACCTCAACGTATTTTAAATGGAAGATTTTTGCATCGTCCTAGCATCGAACCGAGGATATTCTCTGTTAAAGTCGTTTGTGTTTTCAATAGATCATGATCATATCTGCAGGCTCCTTCTGTTTTGATTCTCTACCTATCCGGAAAGTTGTTTTAGAAATTCCCGAAATCCAAAGCAATACATTTAAATGGGAAAAATCGGGAAGTTGGGGCCTTCTGGCATCGAACCCATGACACTGAGGTTCAAATTCGCTTCTTTCCTGGTGGTTTCACGTTAGGGCCTATACGCTGTAAAAAGTTCAAGTCAATGGCGCTTGTGGTTTAGCCTGTGAATTAGTATCCTATCTCTCTATATACATGAATGAATCCGGAGAAGTGTCTGTATATAATGGATATTCTTATTTACGAAGAATTATGAAAATGGCATCAAAATTATAAAATGACATTCCCTCTGTGGGAAACCTCCATCGAGATAATACTTATCCTTTTTAACGCCAACGAACATCTTCCCATCATAGTTTTGTATTTTTGCCATTCTTCTCTATCCAAAACACATCCATTTTTTTCTACTCTCATTTCCTACCTGATATCGTTTGAGTCTCTGTCTCCCACCATTTTCCTTTCTCTTTTTATTGGCGAAGCATTTCAAGGGCTCGATTTGACCATTTTCAATGTTACTCATGTGGAGGACATTGCTGCTTAGGCGAAACGAAGGGAATGCAGAAAAACAAGGAGGATTTTAAGTTCTCTATCGTCTATTTCAATAAAAAGTGAAAATTGCGGAATTATCAGAATTGCATGATAATATACCTTTCTTCTCATAAATATGCAAAACGCTTTTTATAATGGTTCCTTTATGATTGTCCTCTTTAACTTCATTGATATGACGAATTACCTCGACCTTGCGTCTTATTTTCTTTGAAAATTTGATCTTCTCGGATGATAACCAACGATCTTACATCAAATTTTGGCTGTCTTAAACGAAATCGTAATACCAACGTGGACATCCAGAAGGCCAACTTGCAACGCATACATAAATAAATAAAGGACAAAATATTGATTTTATCGGAAAATTTCCTGTTCTTATAATCATTGTGTGGTTCCTAAAAATTCACGATCTGTTTTCGTTTTCTTTATTTCAACCTGGCATCTCGTTTAATGTTTGAAAATTTCAGCATTATTTTTACGCAGTTCATTTAAGTTAATGAGATGCATTTGGAGAATGAATTATTAGAGTCAGAATACCGAATTTCTGGCAGAGACCTTCGAGAACGGATTTATAATTCGTTATATTCTTACAGACAAATCCAAAATTTATTATTCAGACTGCTGCAGAACATTCATTTTCCTTTCTTGGATGTCCACCGTATTAAATTCATCTATCCGTCCACACCTGGATGGATGACGCCGATTGGCTAAGAGAGATCATGTGGCTTCGCTTTTTCCGTTTTAGAATGACGACATCATGAGCAAAAGAACGACTACTGTTTGGTAATATTTCAAAATAGGGTTAAAAAGAACATAAAAAAATGAAATCGAACATATCTATAAAAATTATTTCGTATGCAATTGTTTGGTGTATTTTATCGAAAAAAAATGTTAAGTTCCTGATAAAATTCATCTCACACCTTTGCCTTCGTTAGAAAAGGGATTTTAAAATTTATTTTGTAATAATGTATATTATGTAAAAATATGTAAAACACATTCATAAATAAAATTTCCCTAAATAACTCATCCACAATATTTTAGACAGCCATGTTAAAGTACAAAAATAGAAAATATGAATGCCTTGTTTTTCAAATAAAAAATCTGATGTGGCCAGCACATGACTTTCTCCATGTATTAGATGTAAATATTTATCTACGACAGTAATTTCGAACTCTATATTCAATCTAAACTTGGAAGATGAGTGATTAATTTATATATTATTATCTTTTACGTCACAAACATTATAAATAATGTTTTTCGGGACATGCTCGATGAAAAAAGATGAATTTGGCCTTTCGCCCATAGAGCCCAGAGCGCCCACTAAGTACATAATCAGCAACTTCCGGTTTATCAGTATTTCACGAATAAATCCTAATCAACCGGTGATACAAAAATATGTTAAATACAAAAGTTATAGTAAATAACATTATCTAAAACTTTTATAAGGTATACAATATACCAATATATCATAAATATGGAGATATTTTGAAAACCGGAAATGAGCATTGATGAATGAAGCTCGACTTCCGGTTTACCGATTTACTTGAAAAACTAATCAACTCTGACAGCACACACTTTAGTACTATATATGAATTTTGGTATTGATACGACCAATAGTTTTCATGTTAGAGCGCCCACTATCACACACACACACACACACACACACACACACACACACACACACACATACACACAGACATCATTCCGAAAATGGTCAAAACGTGTTCTAGGGACCCTAAAACGTGTATTTCCGTTGAAATCTCGAAGTCGATTTTTTTCATGAAAACAATACTTTCTCTATACTTCGTATATGGAGAAAGTAAAAACATAAATGGAGGTAAATATTTGGTTATAAATCAGTATTGAATTAATTATCGTAAATTTTTTTCATGTTAATTCTCGTGTTTGGATGCAAGAAATGAATTAATTGTTTTTGAATTTACGAACAATCTCTTCATTCTTTTTACTTTCTCCATATACGAAGTATAGAGAAAGTATTGTTTTCATGAAAAAATTCGACTTCGAGATTTCAACGGAAATACATGTTTTGGGGTCCCTAGAACACGTTTTGACCATTTTCGGAATGATGTCTGTGTGTGTGTGTGTGTGTGTGTGTATGTATGTGTGTGTGTGATAGTGGGCGCTCTAACGTGAAAACTATGAGTTGTATCAATACCAAAATTCATATATAGTACTGTGGTGTGTGCTGTCAGAGTTGATTAGTTTTTGAAGTAAATCGGTTAACCGGAAGTCGAGCTTTATTCATCAAAGCTCATTTCCGGTTTTCAAAATATCTCCATAAATATGATATATAGGTATATTGTATACCTTATAAAAGTTTTAGATAATCTAATTTACTATAACTTTTGTATTTAACATATTTTTTTATCACCGGTTGATTAGGAGTTATTCGTGAAATACTGATTAACCGGAAGTAGCTGATTAAGTACTTTGTGGGCGCTCTATCATGAAAACCATTTGTCGGATCAACACCAAATTTCATGTACAGTATTTAAGTTGTAGTTGTTAGAGTTGATTAGTTTTTGGAGTAAATCGGTTTACCGGAAGTCGAGTTTCAGTCTTCAATGCTCATTTCCAGCTTTCAAAATATCTCCATAAATATGATATTTTGGTATATACTATTAATTATAAAAGTTTTAGAAAATTTTTTTACTATAACTTTTGTACGAAACATATTTTTGTATCACTGATTGTGTAGGAGTTATTTGTGAAATACTGATAAACCGGAAGTTGCTGATTATGTACGTTGCGGGCGCTCTGGGCGCTGGGGTGAAAGGCCAATTTCATCGAAAATGTCCCGAAAAACATTATTTATAATAAATTTTTTACGTAAAAGATAATATGAAAGAAATTAATCACTTATCTTCTAAGTTTAGATTGAATATAGAGTTCGAAAATACTGTCGTAGATAAATATTTACATCTTATATATATGGAGAAAGTCATGTGCTGGCCACATCAGATTCTTTACTTTCTCCAGATACGAATTATAGAGAAAGTATTGTTTTCATGAAAAAATTCGAATTCGAGATTTCAACGGAAATACATGTTTTTGGTCCCTAGAACACGTTTTGACCATTTTCGGAATGATATCTGTGTGTATGTGTGTGTGTGTGTGTGTATGTGTGTGTGTGTGTGATAGTGGGCGCTCTAACGGGAAAACTATTAGTCGTATCAATACCAAACTTCATATATAGTACTGTGGTGTGTGCTGTCAGAGTTGATCAGTTTTTGAAGTAAATCGGTCAACCGGAAGTCGAGCTTTATTCATTAAAGCTCATTTCCGGTTTTCAAAATATCTCCATAAATATGATATATACTTATATTGTATTGCTTATAAAAGTTTTTGATAATGTATTTTGCTATAATTTTTGTATTTAGCATAGTTTTGTATCACCGGTTGATTAGGAGTTATTCTGGAAATACTGATAAACCGGAAGAAGATAATTATGTACTTTGTGGGCGCTCTAACATGAAAACTATTTGTCGGATCAACACCAAATTTCAAATAAAGTACTTTTTTTACAGTCGTTAGAGTTGATTAGTTTTTGGAGTAAATCGGTCAACCGGAAGTTGAGCTTCATTCTTCAAAGCTCATTTCCAGTTTTCAAAATATCTCCATAAATATGATATTTAGGTATATAATATTATTTATAAATGTTTTAGAAAATGTATTTTACTATAACTTTTGTATGAAACATAATTTTGTATCACTGATGTTTTAGGAGTTATTTATGAAATACTGATAAACCGGAAGTTGCTGATTATGTACTTTGTGTGCGCTCTGGGCTCTATGGGCGAAAGGCCAAATTCATCGTTTTTTATCGAGCATGTCCCGAAAAACATTATTTATAATGTTTGTGACGTAAAAGATAATAATATATAAATTAATCACTCATCTTCCAAGTTTAGACGGAATATAGAGTTCGAAATTACTGTCGTAGATAAATATTTACATCTTATAAATGGAGAAAGTCATGTGCTGGCCACATCAGATTTTTGATTATGAGAAAGTAAGTTGAATACATATTTTGCTGTTTGAGAATATTATTTTTTAGATTTTGTTTCCAATTAAACTTTTTCAGAAACTTTACGCTGATCTGAGCTCTTTCTCTCTGAGTGACAAATTGATTTCCATTTTCTTACAGGCTAATTTAATTTTCTTTCAGGCTAATTCAATTACTAATTAGCCATTTTATATAATATTAGTTTCACCATAACAGTACGCAGGGCATAAATCTTGATAGCATTACTTTAATCTCCAGTTTTTAAGTCCATTCCTGTCCTAAGACTTCACTACTTCGTGCAAAATAAAGGAGATAATTGGTACTTTTCCACAAAATATTTTTTATTTGTACTACCGGTTTCAATGGAGGACTTCAGGTACTTCAGATGACGGTCCTCCGTTGAAACCGGTAGTACAAATAAAAAATATTTTGTGGAAAAAGTACCAATTTATCTCCTTCATTTTGCATGATGGATTTCCACCATATCTCGCCCGATTCTGTGAATTTTATTTACTACTTTGGTTACTATAGGACTCAGTCTTTCGAAGATATCTAAAAGTTTCTCGATCTACACACCTGGACGTAGTCCATTTTACTATCTCCAGTCGTACGGATTTAGGAACAAAAATATATTACACATAGTCCCTTACTATATTACGTAAACTTATATTACGCAATATGTTTACAACTAATGTGGTATGTAAGTTGAAAGAAAAGACACGTCTACTGTATTTGCAGACGGAATATGAAGAGAGAAGTTGAGAGGAGTTGATGTCAAACAATCCAAATCAGAAGAACAATGTTATATACACACACACATGGTTAAGTCTCATGTTATTTATCTCATATTCTGCTTCTTAGTTTTATTTGCTAGTTAGAATCTTGGCTTAGATATATATCACCATATACTTGAGTATGCTGATGTCAAGAGATGTAAATACAATCAAAATTAAGTTAGGTCTATTTTATACTCAGCCAAATATGAAATTTCGTATTTCTTGAATAATTTCCTGTCGCCTTTTTTATTTTCTCTTCTTATCCTCGTTTTTTGCCTTTTCTTCGCCTCATCTCCAGTTCTTTTCTCCAACTTTTTCCTAAACTGGTCGGGGTTTTATAAGAGTTTCTGAGCTCAAAAACGGGCGATTTATCTAACAACATATATCAATCCGCAGACCCTCCAATTTCTCAACTCAAGTACTCAACTTGTTTTTTTTTTAAGTCCCGCTTTTATTAATGTTTGTCCTCCTTTCTTTCTCTCTTTCCTTTCAATCTCTTCTTCTTTTATTCCTCTGCCTCTATCGGGTTCTCTCTTTTCCACATCCTTCTCACTCTCCCTTCATTCTCTCTTCCTTCATTCTCTCTTCCTTCTCTCTTGCTCATTTCTCAATCCACTCCCATTTTTCATTTGAATTTTCTGTCATTAGCCAAGAGGACTGTAAGCCTAGCTCTTAAAATCTACTCCTTCAACGACCTTTTCCTGAATCAAATTAAATTAATTCAATATTTTGAGAGAGTCGGTCGTTGAATGGGTCTTAATTGGAAGAAAATTAATCGATTACTCAGAACTCGGCGGTGGAAAAGTCGAAAAAGTTCGCAATCAAATTAACTTAAAAATAATCTCTAATTTTGGAATAAAATTAAGGCTACGTCTTGGTAGTATATTGATGCTGGCTGGGTTTCCTCTTTTAACATGAAAAGTCTCGCGACAATGCTTTATTTTTTGCGAATTTAAACAACGCTGCGAGATAAGTTGGCCTCTTGTCGGGCAGCGTTCCATTTTGTATCGACAGGAAGTCAGAGACGTTAAAAGCGTAAAAATAAATCCAAACTCTTTTTGTTCTGAATTAGAGTTGGTTATAGCGTTAGCTGAAATATTCGAGCCCAATTATGTTAGAAATTGAAATGAGCGTTCCGTGAATATTTTGAAAATGCATTTGCATCGATAGCATCTCACGGACGTGGAAAAAGGACCTGTGGTGATAAAGGACATGGAAGAGCTAAAAATTAATCATTAGAGATTTACAGGAGTTACTAATTTATGCCTGGGGAAACTGAGCCTTTTTTGTAATAAATGGTTCAATTTGATCATCCCTAATGTGAATAAATCAATTAAATTTTACTTTTCAAGTGAAAGAGCGGTTTTTCGGTTTCATTCCTACTCAAATTTTTTCATTCAAACGTATTTACTAATGATATATGTGAGCATTCCTTATTCAAGTCTTTCAGTTAAATTTAATTGAACGTTATCGACCCAAGCTTGACCATATCCCATGAAAGAGAATAAAAAGTCTGCTTTCGAATTAAAGTCTACGAAACTGGCTGTGAAAGTCAGAAGTGTATTCCTTGTGATATTTCGAAAAAATCTACAAAATCAAATGCCTTTGCTCATTTATATTTCAATTAATTTATCTTTCTGGATACTTGAATATTAAACTGAATTGATAGAATACTGTTGAGATGGTCGAATAACCTTTCGAGTTTTCTGGAAGTGTAATCTCATAAAAGAATAATACCTACTTCGGCATATAGTTTTCCTTTTCCTAACATCTATTAATTGAAAAATGCGATTCAATATTGAGATGCGATGTGCTAGAAAGAGGCCCTTAAAAGAGAAAGAGGATAGTGGCATTTTCATATGAATCCGTTTATAAATGTTGCAGATGTTTCATTATCCAGCACAAAATCGTCAACATCGTCATCGGCACTATATCGGATTATAGAAGTATAAAGACATGTCTCCAAACTCACAAGAAGTGAAAAATAGTGACTTGAGTGGGACTCGAACCCAGGTCTCCGCACTGCCCGTGCGTTTTATTTCACCAAAGAAGATTTTATAATTGAGCACCTGAGCACCTTGGCTACTGTACTAAGTAGTAGTAGATTTATTTAGAAATACATTCTAATAAGTACAAATGAGAATTAAAGAATATATATATATATATATATATATATATATATATATATATATATATATATATATATATGTATATATATATATAAATCGATCTTACAGTCTTGCGTATGAATTTCATCAATCCAACACTTTATGTGCATACAATACAACTAATTGCACATCATTATACACGTAATTATACAGATTTTAAAACTTACAAGAAAAAACTATACATATCTTTAAATTAAATTAAATTATTGCATATTCTCTCTCAGATTTTATTGTTGCATACTTCCATGTTTCTCTTCTCCACGTTTACTTCCACTTATTTAGATTTTTTTTTTCAGAACATTTGCTCTCTCTTTTTCGTGTCAATGGAATTTCTTAGAATTTTATATTCCTTTTCATCTTCTGGTTTATTAGACGTCTCTCGTCTCCTTCTTTCTTACACGTGTCTCCAGTAATCCACGACTTTCGATTTCCTGCCAACAACTTTTTTAGCCACTTTTGCAACATCATTCTTAATTATTTCCCACTCTTCATTAATACTTCCAGCAGTTCGATCTTGTTCCTCCATTTGGTGATTAATTTGTTCTCGAAAAGTTTTCAGAATGCCATTTTCCTTCAACTTCTGCTCATCCCGATTTTGTCTCCCCCATTTTCTGTAGTTTCTTCTTCGTAGACTATTTCCACTTCCTCCTCCGATGTAGGTGCATACAGCTGTACTTTTACCGTATCCCTTGGTTTTGTTTGCGATTTCACCAGCATAATTAACTCACTATATTGCACATAACTATGTCCTAAGCATTTGTCAAGTATTAATGGCAACCGTTCTCCTGCAGGATGACTTTCTGCAGTTCCCGTGTGTTTGACGCTATAGTCTTCACTCCAAAGATCTTCATTTTGAGGCCATCGAATTTCTGTTAATCCCAATACATTTTTCACATTTTCTAACTTTCCATGTTTTAATAGAGATTGCATATTCCATGTTCAAATTTTAAAATTTCCTTTGCTAAATAGTAACTTTTAAAACATACTACAACAAAACATCGCTAATCAAGGGATGTATTCGATTTAAGTAATGCTTTACTCGATCTTTTCCTTTGGTTATAAAACCTATAGATTATTTATTATCTGTTCTAACAATACTATCTTCTAAAATGTGTTCAATTTATTGTGGGATTCGAAGTGCCTCTACTTATAAAACATCGCCTATAACATTTATTTTTATACTTTTTTCGTCGCCTCTTTTTATTCTAATTATAATTATAACAAACAGTTTTACGTTATTTTGGAGAACATTGGTAATTCCGGGAGAGATGCCCCTCCGGGAGAGAAGCCCCAGTCGTATTAATTTTAAGGAAAACTACAAGATTGCTCTACTGACGGTGTTTGATAGTTGGAAGGCTACTATCTGCATGCGTTTCACTGCGATTAATTCTTTTTACGCAGTTTTATAACATAATTTCAAGCAGGTACTGGTTGGCATCAGTTTAAATGTTTGCATATTTTGAATTAAAGGGCGAAACCTCGTAGCTATAGGTTCATCTACGACAAAGTGAAGCCCCACTGGCTGTAAGGGCATCTCTCCCGTACTGAAAGGATAGATCTCTTCTTGGGATTGATGCCCCTGTGCTATCTTTAGGAATATGTGCCCTATTAGTATCAATTTAACTTTAAGGTGGTACTGATTAATGGTTTTTCCAAGAAAAAGTTTGTAATCTACATTTAAATTTCAATTTAAATTTAAATCCACGGTAGAATGTAATTCATACACTATCAAAAAATGTCGTATTGTTTAGTAAACACTAGAGTGGAGTGTTTTTCCACGTTTTTTCTGATCGAAATGTAATACTCGGCAAAAGTGGTCCACTTACATGGACATTACAAATATTATTTTTTTCGAAATCAAGAAATATCTTCTGTGAGAATTTTTGCCCCGAAGTTTCGACAAAAACATCAAAATTTATATAAATTGTTTCGGTTGAAACGACAATAGTTTTGCGTAAAAAGGTGTCACTCGCAAAAATATGGGTGGCCAAGCCTCAATATGCCATTTATATGCCTCTAGAGGAGGCTGAGATGCCTCCTATGGGACTAGAAAGTCAGGCAAATTCAGTAAAATTAAGCTGCTTTGTAGCACCTTCCGTCCTCGTCAATTCCTTCACACGGTTGCTTGTAGCGGTAGCTAATTACTGTTTCTCACCTATTTATAAAATTTAATATCTTATTTGTTGGTAAATATTTTCATTATATTTCTGAGTATACAATGACCCAACTTAAAGGTGATGAGATTAGTTTTCTTAGTAGGAAGGAAAGAAGGGACGCAAATACTGGTTGGAAGAAAATGTTTTTGAACAAAATTTGTTTATATACTGTTAATAATCGATAAATGTATTCTATCTCGCAGTTGCACATTCTTGTTATCACTTACGTCATTGTTATGAAGTCACTTCCTTATGTGGGGGTGTCTCTACCGGAATTACCTTATGTGTCCTTAAAGTGAAGTCTACAAAATGCTTCTTCTTGCGCCAAATGGTCTTTTTAACGTTCCCTTTCCTCTCCGAGGAGTGCTTTGTCCTTCCTTGCGGCACTTTTTGGACCTCTCTTTCGTCTCTCTTCCATCGATTCCCTTCTTCAGACGCCCTCGATTTGCACCAGCACCCAAATTCGATTGCTTTCAACCAGAACTTCGTCATTGCTAAATCATTTTTTCTTTTCTCGAAATCGAATACCATTTTCAAATTTCAACTACGTTGTGTGAATATGAGAATTCATTTACAATTTTGTTAAAATCGCATGGATATGATTAGGCATAGACTATATCTTTATTATTGTAATTCCAATCCTCGTTATTACAGCGAGGACTTGATTGTTACTATTTTAAGTGAAATATCATTGGAAATGTATATTTTAAGATTTAAATCAGTATATTGTTTTCTCTTTTATTAGAATTGTATAAAAAATGATGTTGTGGAAACGTATTCCATTTGTAACCAAAACTTTGCATCACTTTTAAAAGAACTTCTTAGGAGTGATATATCTATTCTGATACACTAATAGAAAATCGATTTAATTTGTTTTTCTTTTCTTCCTCATTCAGCTTTTCTTTCCTCATTCTCTCAATCGAAAATTTAAATAGCTTAATTTCATAATATCCGCTGGTTCCTTTAATTCCCTAATCCAGCCAATCTGCCGTTCGATGCCGACCCTCCCTGATGCCTCATCCTTTTTTCCGCATCAAAACACAAATATCCATTTCTTTCGCCTCACTTGATATCTTAGCATCTTTCTTTTCCTTATTGACGTTTGCAATCCTTAGCTATATTTTTCGTCCATTCTCCTCGTTGGTATATAGGGGAAGGTGGGGAAAAACGAGATAGTGAGGCAAAACGAGATACAGTGGTTTTTCAGCCCAGTTAGTGCTTTTAAATAATATGAAACGACTCAATTACATCGGATTGACATACCAGACTAGTGTGCAAGGAATTTCCGCCGTCCCGTGCTCTTTAGTGTTTCAGAACACTACATCGAATTTTCTGTGATCGTTTTTGTAATTTGGGCATCTAATCCTGATGTATGCAAGTAGTAATTCATCGGAATACTTAAGTAGTACATCTAGCATTCTGTTAAATGAACCGTAATCTACATTTTTGTGTTGTTTCGATGTTTATTAGGCTGGAATACTGTCGCGATAGAATTGGTTAACCTAAAATTAAGGTTGAGGGGCAGATCGGGGTAATACCAGGGTAACTAAACCTCCATTTTCTAATGACAGCGAAAAAGACGACTGTTTTTACTTTTTTACTGCCCTTACTATTCAATGGATGGCTGGGTAAGATTTGCCAGTTACTAAAAGTGAGTACACAATAGATGTGCCTGAATAGATGGTGAAGACGATGAGGCCACCCACATAAGTGTATTATGTGAATGACTTGTGCATTTCATCCTCTTCATAGGTTGTCTTTTAATATTTTAGATTTTTTCAAATTAATTTTAAGTCTATAATACTATCTCATCATTGTAACATATTATCCCATTTTTTCCCAGGGGTGGGGTTCTTTTAACATATTATTTACTCATAACATAATATTGTAGCTTTTTACTTTACTTATACCAAAATAAAATCTGAGAAAATTAAGTATTCCGTACTGCCCCACCTTCCTCTATACTATTATTTAATTTTCATTCAGTTTTAAGCAGTCGGGAGTATTTTTGGGGTTTTTGCAATATTTCGAGTTTGCATCGAATTGATATAGCCTGTTATACCCTATAGCTGTTTGTAAACCGACCATCATTTTTCCAAAAGTCAGTGAATGAAAAAGGTTTAACGTTCGTAGGCGTAAGTATCTCTAATAATTTCGTAAATCGCTTCCATTTATGTAAACCTGATCGGTTCTCACTAATAAAAACCTGATCAATTTCTTAAACGTATACTTCTAGCTTCAGAATGTAAAAAACAAAGATACATGTTATATCGATTCTTGGTCTGCTAAAGGGGTAAGAATCGGAAAGTGAGATCAACCAGCAGCGGAAGGAGAATCTGCTTCCTCCTTATCTAATGAGACATTGTTTTGCCAAGTCCCAAGAGAGGTTGCCGAATCCATTTCGATTGTATCTTCTTGCACTGCTGGCAAGTTACCTGAAGAAGTGAGACGAGACCTAGTTTGTAACGAAGTCTTAATTGTGGGATTTCAAAAAATACACATATTGTTGGTGAATCACATCAAGCCTTGTATTGACGCAGTGACATGGACTATATACATGGATTAGATGGAGGAAGGGACTTTAAGTCTCAATCCCGTCCATATAAAGACGCTTATTATTATTGTATGTCCATGGCTGCCTCGTAAGTCTCTTATTTCGTCTTCGTACATAAAAATATGACCAAATTTCACTTTCTTCGTGGGTGTTTGTGGGGAGATGAAAACGTAAACGAAGGGCGATTTGTAATCGATCAATTCAGGTGTTTTTATTGCAATTGCATGCTCTAAGAGGTAATTTCGGAAGAGATGCACCACCTAAGGAAATTACTTCATAAAAATGGCTTAAGTGATAATAAGAACGGCAAACTGCGTGATAGAATATTTACATTTATTGATTATGAAAAGTATAAAAAAAATTTTGTTTAAAAACATTTTCACCCAAAATATTAAAATTGTTCTAAATCCATTTCCACTTGATTCATTTTTCATATGATCCATTTTTTTATATGATACATTTTTTTATATGATCCATACTTTCGGTACGGGAGAGGTGCCCTAGCAGCCAGTGAGGCTGCATTTTGAACAAGATGGAGAGTCACTGCGCGTGAATATTAGCTGAACCTATGACTGCAAGCTTCCTTCCTTTAATTAAAAATATATTTAAACATTTTAACTTATGCCAACCAGAAACATTATACTCTATCTATCTACAGGGCGGAAAAAAACAGTACCTACTTGAGACGATGTTATAAAACTGCATAAAAAGATTTAATCGCCGTGAAACTCTTGCATTCCAACTGAGTGACACACACCGTCAGTAAAGCAATCTTGTGGTTTTCCTTAAAAGCACTACGACTGGGGCATCTCTCCCGGTGGGGCATCTCACCCGGAATTACCTTATAAATTATCATATTTATTATGTGGAATAATTTTGTTATTTATCTTAATAATACATAAACAGAGAAACATATTATGTAAATGAGATCTTGATAATGGGAGTAATATTTGAGTTATTAAAGATGAAACTATTAGCGATACCTATGTAGCATACGCCGAATACAAACAGTTCTTAAGATGAACTGCGATTAAAACTAATTTAGGAATGATTTTCGTTGAGTATCTGAAAGGCTTTCAACTGCTTGAACACCGTCAATGACTCCCCTTCGCCAAACATAATTCAGATTAGGATTCAGATGCTCTCACCAATCTAACTTCCATTATCTCCAGTCACTAATTAGCGTTATTGGCTTTAGGGGCCTCTCTCACTCCGTTGGATTCGAGTTGCTTTCTGTGGCTTTTTCTCTCTGCGTCTCCAGTTGGTGCTTTGGATGGCTGTCCATAAGTGTGTGATCGCATTTGGACTCAAAATCCAGCTGATGCCGTTCGTTTCATCGACCGAATTGACGGGAGAAGATTTCGTTCTCAAATTTCTAACGCATTATATGAATCCAATTTCGCAAAAAGTATATTCCAATGAATTTTATTTTGAAGATTAAAAGTTTTTTGAAAGTTTTTCAAAATAGCTTGAAGAATCCTTCATTTGTTGGAACTCAATAAATACTCAATTATTTTTCCGTTTAATTTCACAATCATTATTTTATTATCATCGATTTTGACTGTTCTTTCTACATACGAGAAATATTATTCTTCTATTTTTCGTATATTTCCATTCCACGAAGTCACGCTTCAGCATATCAATTCTGTTATCGTTTATTTATAATGTCATTTATTTTTCGCAGCCTCAGTACTTTTACTTTTATCACATTTTTACTATAAACGGAATATACGTATGTAGTTATTAGTATATGTAATACAATATTGAAATTTTCTTAGAATAAGGCGAATGAAATCATAGAAATCCGTAATGGAAAGAAACAAAAAAAATCCTTTTTAGCCATGCGAGGCCTCTTCATTTTCACTGCCATTTATGTCTCATGTTTTCTTGTGATTTTTTTAAAGGATTTCAAACATTCAAAGAAATTACGTTCACTTTTTTATAAAAAATAAGCGTTATATTTTCTTTTGTGTCGCAGCCTTGATGAGTTGCCAAAGCCTTCTGAAACGCAGCCGTGTGTGAAATGAGTACTGCGCTGCTGTTATTAATGAGCAATTACGCTGATTTACATTTTATTCGCGATAATCAATATTTAACGAGCGATTGTCGGGCGATTGTAGCTTCAGATCGATTATTTACGAATACAATTACTTATCTGAATAATGAAAAACAGCTCATGTGCTTATGAAAGCTATATTCTGTGACTCATCAAGTGAATTATAGCCGAAGTGAATTTACGCTAATTAGTCTTCGTTTGTGCGAATGTCAAGCATTATATGTAATAGATGATTGATTTCACAAAGGATTAATATATATTTCCTTATATCTACGGATATTGATTGAATCATTACTGTTACTTTGCTTATAAACTAAACTAGCAGTTGGAATTAAGAATTTAATTAATGAAATTACGGATTCGTATATAAACAAACAGAATAATTCCAGTGGTTACCAGCTGGCTTAGTAGTGTGATTGCAGTGAATAGGAAGGGAGGTAATTGAACTTGGTTTTAGCCTTCATAAACATTTTTAGGAATTTATATTAAAAATTCTTTTTAATTCAGTACAAGGGATATTGCGTTCAGCTTAATTATATCGACTTGTTCAACTACTACACAATTCTTTATTTTCCACCCTTTGGCATTTCTTCAGTATACCTCATCAAAAACTATCGACTTTTTCGATGAAATATCAATTTCCCTCATTTACCGTCATAAAAAAACCTTATTTCATCTTGAACTTGTTTCATTCTAAACTTTAAATTAATTAAATAACTTAAGCTAATTAATATAAACGTTTAAAAAAATGTAAATTACAATGTTTCAACGAACAAGTTTAAAATTTAGATAATAAAAATAGAAATTTGTGATCGGCCACATTATTTTTATTTCAAAAGAGGACCAAAAACTCTCCGAAATGGAGGAGTATCACTTGCAGCGGCTCACGTTTCCATGGCCCTCGTGCATTCAACAGCCATTTTGTCTTCGGTTCATTTTTACGCGGAGTTTAAGAGGTTTCACCATTTAATTCAATTTTGTGTATATCCTTCCCGAACCTTCCACGATGAATAATTCACTCAAATGGTCTTCTTTCTCTCTCTGCTTGTATCTGTCTTTCTCTTCATCGAGCAATTAACATGTCGCCGAATGTTCGATTAGCTACCGTTCTTATGACATCTCTCGTGAATTTCCTTCCTAAGGCAGAAAACAAATCCTCAGAAAATCGTTCATACTTTCTGAGAAGATTCGTTTTTGTTATTTGCTTGCGCTTGAAGAACGGAAAAAAGAGCGCTGGTCAATGCCTTTATTAATAAAATCGAATGTGGCAGACGCGTGTGTCTGGTAGATATGTTTAGAGCAATCAATTTCTGTATTGTGTGGTTATGTCCGTTATTCTCCTCATCGCTGAGCCGACGTTTCTTTAAAATTACAAGTATTATCATTCTCTAATGCAGGGCCTCCCAAAATTTTTCTGCAATAGAACACTTCGCAAAACTGGGAAGTTTTACGGAACACTAAGCTTATTTTTAGGTTAGGTAATTCTTCTTGTAAAATTTACAAAATCATTTAATTACAACAAATTATTTATTTGGTAATTATTTTTAAATATAAAACTATAATATTGTAATAGAAACTAAAAATATGAATCAATAAAACTTTTTATGACTTTTTATTCTCCAATTCTCCATTGACGCTCCAAATTGTCGCGGAACACCTATTCAGGTTCAGCGGAACACCGGTGGTCCGCGGAACATAGTTTGGGAAACCCTGCTCTAATGAACGAGGATAATTCGTCTCGGGGTGTTATCTTCTTGCAGAAATTATTCCCAAATCTACTATTACTCAATAAATTAAGAATAGGCTTATCTCGAGAAAGCAAATTTAGGAAGTACAGTGGTACCTCGAGATACGAGTTTAATTCGTTCCAGAACCTAGCTCGTAAGTCAATCAGCTCGTATCTCAAACGAATTTCTCCCATTTAAAATAACTGAATTCGATTTAATCCGTTCCGGACCTATGAAAAATCCCCAAACCATTGTAAATTATGAATAAATATATGTTTTTAAATAACAAATAAACATGTATAATTAACAAATACATAACAAAATATGAAATAAAGAAATAAAAGAGTTATTTAGCATAATAGTCTTACTTTGGAGACAGACGAGTGCGGCTAACGAAGGTGAACGACGAGGAGGAGGGAGGGGGGAAGGGATGCAGGCACTCTAGACACGTACGTAAACGGCGCTTTTTCAGAACTTAAAACTATTTTCGTAACTTTAAAACTAAAACTACGCTTTCCTTATTTCAAATGAAAGAAAAAACTTAAAACAATGAACTTAACTTTAAACTTAAACTAAACTTAACATTTACGTAAATTTAATTATCACTTGTTTTTGCCTTCTTGGCTTGGAAACACGGCTCGTATCTCGGATTTGGGCTCGTATCTTGAACGAAAATATGGCCCGAGCTCCGGCTCGTATCTCAAAAAACACGTATGTTAGGCTGCTCGTATCCCGAGGTACCACTGTAACGTCCTTTCCTTATACAGGAGGTATGTATAATGTTTTTGCATCTTTGAGATTTCCCGATCAGTCTGCGAGAGTCCTGGAAAATCCGCCGAATCAGTGTTCCTAACAAAAGAACAACGAAGAAGAAAGATATTCTTCGGTCGAAGAATCCATTCGTTGTCCGAAGTACTTTGAAATCGTTGTATAATAGGACATAAAATAATACCTACTTAGCCATCCGGCGTGTGTAAGTAATTGAGAAGTCAAATCTTTTCCCAAATAAGGGAAAGACTGTTTCCGCGATTCTCATCTCGAGCTCAGAGAGAATTCGAAATGGAGTAACGGTACACACGAGAGTTTCCTTGGCATCTTCTCAACCAATGCTATGCAAAGAGCCGATTACCAATGTTTTGCGAGCAAATCATTTACTATTTGTGCAATCGAATGAACTCTGTAAACGAATGGAAAATAATTGTTATATCTCGATTTTTGGAAAGATATGAAATCGTCCAGTTTGTGTGACGTTAATTATTCGCATTCCAAATCTTGTTGTTTTCGATTCTTGGGGTTTTTTTATTCCAGTTCTTTCCTGAAGACAAAAATGCCATTTACTCCCATTTACTAACTGCTGACTGCAAGCAAATTTAAAGAGACCTTTAAAGATTAAAACAAAATGAAGTAAAGAAATAGATACCTAAATTTCACAGAGAGAAAACAGAAGGAATGAAAAGAGCTAGGTGAATAATGCGACCAAATTTAATTCAAATTTCTCGTACTACTTGTATCTGACGACGATTCTGGATTTTCGAGCTGAGGTTGTCTTTGGGTTTTGTTAAACTGTGTTGGTTTTTATGCAGATATTTTATGCATAGACTTTAAATGCATAGAATGCGTCTTTTATCGCATATTGGTGTGTTACGTAGCTTTATTTGTGTTTATTGAAATGTAATAGAATGTGGATCTCTGTGTTTTATTTAGCCTGTGAAAGTATGCGAAAGAGGATTAACTTACTCTTAGAATTACCGGAGGATCTTTATTTCGAATGCTAATCAGAAAAGCAAAATCTGGAGCTTTCAGGCCATGAATAATTATCATTTAATGTTGCACGTCATTTCCGTGCTAACACAGCTCGTTTTTGGAACACGATGAAACGAAAGCAGCGGCGTCCTGCGACGACCTCTCACTGTCCTCCAGTAATTAGGTCGGAGTAATGTTTCATGTAGGAGAGCACCTCCACTGGGGAAAGAAGGCTCTTTCGACGAGTTAGCGCGAAACACGAAAAGACGAGACGAGAGTGAGGAGCCGTAGACCTCCTATGCGTCAGATTATGACCTCATAAGAATAAAATTGAAGAACTGTGTAATTAAACTTTAAAATTCATGTAGATCAAATAAAATATGTAAATAATCACCTATATTTGAACCCAAATTAAGCGAGAAATATCATCATCTTAAATTGACGTATTTTCCATAACTATGTCAATGAATAATTAGTCTACTAAGCCTTGAATCCTCCATAATTTAGTCGATAGATGAATGCTTGGATCAATCAAAAATTTACTTTGTGTAAGTCCTGAGTAATATTTTATTATTATTATTATTATAAATACAGGTGTTACAAATGGACAAATAGTCCGGTCGTAACAATTTGCAAGTTTGTCTACAATTTTCCAAATAACAAATATAGACTTATTTAAAAGTAGTCTACGCGTTAGACATTATATTAAATAATCATATTCAATTCATAGATACGTTTCATATACAAACGAAAAGACTCCATAATAAATCTACAAATGTTCGTCACCTTAGATGATATGTTACAGAAATATTTCTTCGATTCCATAACAAAGCATTTGTAGTAGGAATTCTTCACGATAAATTATCTGAAAGTAAATTTTTGATGAATGACCCAGTGACAAATGTTTCTATGAATAATTTCTGTGTATGCTGTTTCATAAATTTGATGTGCTCATTACATTTGTTAATATTTAAGAGAGACTGGGCCTCCACCCATTGACCGATTAGGAAGGCCAGGCATATTATTCCGGAACAGCCCGAGAAGGGCGGTCTACAGGGTTCAGCCGGTACAGTGAACGCCACCTTAGGCGAGGCCAACTGTACAGTGGACCCCACCCATTAAGTGAGCCTCGACTCCTACACCGGCCAGGGATTAAGACCCAGGCCACGCCTTGTGGCAGTTCCTTTATTATTTCCAAATACATTAGTACAATGTCATCATCTTCGAAGAGAACCCCTCTTCCAGAGTTCAGGGCTGTCACAGCAGCCTCATTGTCACGGTTTACAATAATCTTGCAAGGCTTAACAAATTCGGGATCGGTTAACATAATATAAGGCGCTAAAATGGCCATAAAACCCTCTGCTCGATAAATTGGAGTTTCGATAGGAAACGTATGTACAAGTTCTCGGTTAAAATCAGCAAATACTATAGCTCCCTGTCTTGGGTTAGCGTCGGTGTAGAACTTATAGGTCGAAACATTAAACACACTAAAATTACGAACACGATGAAACAAACTTGCGTCCCAGAGTCGCAACAGCCATTTATTTTGACGTTGGTAGGCATTTTTAATAAGATACAGTGGCAATTTTAGAATAAACACTACCCATGCCACAAAACCACCTGCCTTAGGCAAATCCTTGGCAGTTAGTTGCGGTATCAATTGAATGACCAGGTGTAGTGTTGCTAGGGTGGCTGGTAACAACGATAATTCACTGCGGTCGGTATCGATCAACACACCTAAATATTTGAGTTCCTACTATCTTCTAATTTAATGTGGTCATCAGTTTAATTCTATGAAATCTGAATGTTCAGGCGTTACTTTGTGGAAAGCCATTGAAGTAATGAAGAAATAAAACTTTGTAAATTTTCCACACGACTTTTTTTATTGCCCTTTTATTCCCTGGTGGCTCATCATCGTCATCATCTGGGGTGGCACCAGAAGATGCTACGTCGGTAGCGAAACCGGTCGTCTACAAAGAAAAATCGCGTGGAAAATTTACAAAGTTTTATTTTTTCATTATATAGTTTAATTCTAATCCTACTCATATAACTACTTCGTGATGAAATGAAATATTATCATTTTGTTTTTTCTTACTGATTTCATATCTTATGTGCAGGATAGATATGATTTTTTCGTTGCTTACCAAAGAGCCAAAGGTATTTTGACAGATCAACTGTTAAAAGAATAAAAAAGCAACAAAAAACGAAAGGTAAGCAAGAAAACATTAAAGCGCTATTCTACACAATTTTTAATTGGGCCAACTCTAAGAAATAAACGAATCAATCGATTCTCTTGTTATATATCGATCAATATTTTGGCAAATAATTTACATATTTTAGTAAATGGGGGTGTCATGATGATTATTTCATTCAATTCACATCAATATTATCTTATCTTCCGCATCTCCACTGATAGAATTACTCTGAGATAAACACGGCTTTATTCAGATGGACTTAATTACCAGATAAATTAAATTGCCTTTATGTTTTTATTTTCATTCCATAAACGTTTTTAATCACCCTATTATGAGAGTCGTTGACGAGGCAATACCTCTTCTTCGATTTTGGTGACGTCACGTTCCAGGTCATCGACCCCTTTTGGGTCTGATGAAAAATGAAACCATAATTCGGTTGATGCGAATGAAATAGAGGTCCCGGAATATTTCTTAGTTCGCTAAAGATAGAATATAGATAGATAATATTACATTATTTATTAGTATATATATTAACATTCACTCTCTCACACACATACTTATATAAGGAAGAAAATGTGCTTCCATCTCATCCGGCGATATATTCAGGAGGAGTTTCCGACGCCATTTTAAGGATAAATCATCACAATGATCTTTTCCATCCAAACAATCCCCTCTAAAGCATCTCCTAATCTGTCCTCCACCTCCCCGTTCTATTCATACCTCGAAGCACCTCCTCATTACGCCCTCCCATTACGCCTTTCCTCAGATTATAAGTACTAAGCGTCAGGGACATCAAATGTAAATTTAATGCATACTTCTCTTGGTTTATTTTTCTTCTAATGATAATGTCGAGATAAAATGGAATAAGGGAAGTTTTCTTAGGCCTAACTGAATTGATATCCTCAAAGTAAAATCCTTTCGATTGTTCTTACTGCGTTCCACACTATTGTTGATTTTTTTTGTTTTGTGAAGAGATTGTTTAAGGTTTGAAAGCTTTTTGAGATGTTTCGCTGGGACGGTCATCGATGCTTGAATTTTCAGTGACGAAAAACAATTAAAGACGACATTTAAAATGCTACAAAATGGTGGAAGCATTTTGTTTAGTATTACTTGCAGATTCGGCAATCATATTTCGGTGAAATAAATTATTATATAGTCCCTCCGGTGTATACAAAAATAGCAAATATATTTCATAAATAAATTGCGATTTTCTATGTCTAGTTCATTCTCCAGATAAGCAGTCACATAACGTTATCATCATGAGTGTTTCTACCTTTCGGTAGGTTCATGCACAATCAAAAATCCCTATCAATCGCCATCTCCTTCATTTCCTTATATTTAACTCCACCTCTTATGTCATCCAACATCTTCTGTCTCTGTCTTCCCCTCTGTTTTTCTCCCCTGAATCCTACCCTCAATTACAACCTTCACCAATCCCCTCAGTATTTGACCCACCCATTTCTTCTGACGATGCTTAATCACGTCAATTAAAGCCATCTCCTCCCCAACCATCTCTAACACCTCTTTGTTTGTTTTCCTATCAACCCAACTAACATTTTCCATTCTACGCCACACCCACATCTCGAAGGCCTCCAATCGCTTGACTTCTTCCTTTCTTAAAGTCCACGTTTCGCACCCATAGATTAACACACTCCAGAACAGGGATTTCACTAATATTTTCCTGATTCCTTTGTCAAGACCTTTGGTCATCAATTCCTTTCGCTTCATAAAGGCTTCCTTGGCCAAGGCTATTCTTTTACGAACCTCATCTTTCAGAGGGGATTTCAGGTTTGATAGCAGCGTTACGGCGATGATAGACTCCCTCGGTTGGAATTCACTACAGATGAGAAAATCTGAATATCAACGGAAACTTTCCGAAAAGTTCATTCGTTCAGAATTTATAGAAGAAGTAAGTGAAATGATAGTGCCAGTAAGGAGCGAACGCGATCTCCGAGAGGCATCGACGAAGCGTTATAGGGAAGTAATTGCAAGGACGAATAATTACTTTTGATCGTTTTTTCCCCAGGCTATTAGAGACGCTAATAGGGATGAATGAATAATGGTGGTGTATTACACCCCCTGCCATACGCCTCTGGCGGCTCGCAGGGTATATATCAAAATCTAAATCTTTACATCTTCCGTCCCAAGAGAGTAAGTACTTCCCAAGTATGCAAATTTATCCACCTGCTCTAGTTTTTCCCCATCCACCCTAATAGTTAACTTAGCTTTCTTTCCCGTAGTGAAACTCAATACTTTAGTTTTAGTTATTTACTTTATCGTTAAGAGCATTTACTATATTTGCGGAACACGGAATCACACACAATAGCTTTATCGTCTGCATACCTTACAGACTTCATTACTTCCCCACCAGCCTTTACTCCCTTGTCTATTTCTTCCCAGACCTCTTTCGCAATTTCCTCTGCATATATATTAAAAAGCGTTGGTGACTTAGGACACCCTTGTCTTAGCCCCCTACCCAATGCAGCCAATTCAGATTCCCCATCAGCTAATATTACGCGGGCTGTTTGATTCAGATACAAATTTTGAATTAAACGTCTATCTTTCCAGTTTAATTCATATTTATTTAATATCCCCATCAGTTTTGGCCACTGGACTCAATCGAAAGCCTTTTCAAAAACTACAAAACATACACATAAGACCCTCTTAAATTCCAGGCTTCGTTCCGCAAGTACTCTCATGACCCCAATTGCATTCCTCGTTCCTTTGCCTCTCTGAAAACCAAACTGGTCTCCTCCGATTTGCCCTTTAATTTTTCCCTCTATCCGTCTATTCCGACATTCTGTAGCCTTTTTATTTTTCTATAAAGGAATGAAGATAGTTTTGGTAAAATCCTCTGGCCATTGCCCTTCATCATAAATTTTCCTGATTAAATCATAAAAACATCTCTTACCCTTATCCCCCAGGTTCTTATGGAACTCCACTGGGATCTCATCAACCCCCGTTGCTTTATTCTGTATCATGTCCCGCAATGCCCGTTCTATTTCACTATCAAGTAACATAGATCCAACATCGTCTTCTTCAATTTTTTCCACACTTTCTATTTCTATGCTGGTAGGTTTTAAGTTTTTCCCATCGAATTCCTCAACGTATTCCTTCCATCGTCCTCTCATGGTGACTGGATCCCTTGATATATTTCCCTTGCTATCTTTAACCGTCACCATTCTATTACTAATTTTATTCCCGGTCAGTTCATAATAAATGAAGATCTTATTGAATATCTTTTTCCTAATCCTTTCATTTAAGTACATGTGGCGACTTCCCAACATAATGTTAGTGTTCATACTTCACGTGATCATTTATCTACGACTAGACGACCCGGTTAACTTCGTATCACTTACAGTTTATTTGATCATAACTCTTGATCAGCGATTATCAATCCTAATCAACCTTCCAACTCCAATTCATTGAGAGTTATTAAATGTAAAGCTCTTTGATAAACTACATTTTTACTTTCTCCATATACGTAGTATAGAGAAATGTTAAAGTTGTTTATTTTTTGTTGAATTGTTGGAATATTGCATGGTTGAGTTGTTTATTGGTTCTGCACTAGAGTAGACTAACCCCTATATTGAGGATATGATTAGCAACACCCTGGATGAGGAAAAAGGGATGAGTATCGGAGGAAGAGAAATAAAATACATCAGATTTGCTGATGATACGGTTATCTTGGCCAATGAAAACCAGGCACTCCAAGGAACGATAAGATGTTTAGAAGAAGAAATGGGAATATATGGGCTGAGAATAAACGCTAGTAAAACAAAAGTTATGAGAGTGAATGACGGAGAAGTTGTTAATGTTGAAACAAATGAGGGTAGAAGAATAGAGCAGGTTATAAGGTATCTGGGGAGCATGCTGACGGAGGATTGGAAGAGTAGTACGGAGATCAAGACAATAATAGCTATGGCAAAGGAAACCTTCTATAAGAAGAGAAATGTGCTGTGCAGTAGTATTAATCTAGAACTGAGGAAGAGATTGGTGAAATGTTATGTATGGAGCGTTATGTTACATGGATGGACCTTTGGAAGAAAAGAAAAGGATAGGATTGATGCTTTTGAAATGTGGGTGTGAAGGAAGATCAAGAGATTAAGATGGGTGGATGGTATAAGTAATGATTTAAGTGCTTAGAAGAGTTGGGGAGGAAAGAAAATTACTCCGCACAATACGGAAAAGAAAAGGAAGCTGGATTGGACATGTTATAAGAAGGAAGGGGATTCTAACTACAGCCATTGAAGGAACGGTGGAAGGAGAAAAGAGAAGAGGAAGAAGAAAGCTGAAATTAATAGATGAAGTGAAGAGAGGAGGATATAAGAAGACCAAACACAAGGCCCGGGACAGGTTTAAGTGGAGACGGTTGTGGTGTGTGGGACCTGCCGACAGACAGAACACCAGAAGATGACTAGAGTAGACATCTTGAAATAAAAAGTTGATTTGGTTTGTGTTCTCAACACTTAAGTAGTCATGTTTCCTTTCATCCATCCGATCTCTTCCATGTCTTGAGAGGAGTAATTTAACCCGTTTTAAATAGTCGACGGTAATAGGTTACGGGCCCAGTTCGCGCGAGACGCTGGAGTAAAGAAAGGAAATTGTCTTTTTAGCGCAAATTATGCCGAGATTGGTTTTCGTCATTGTGGAGTCTCGTCTCAGTTTTTCATAGAAATGGAGCTGGCGAAACATATAAAACTCTTGGCTGGTGAGGTGGATCTGCCAATTTGGAAGAGGAAATTACTGGATATATTGGATTACCACGAAGGAGCACTGGATGCCGTTGATGCGAGGTTAGTTGCAGCCCTTGGGAGCTGGTGCTAGGAGTGGTGCTGGTGGAAGAACAAGTCAAAGGGCACAAGCAGGCGATCGATCATAAGACAAACAGCTATGCAAAATCTATGATATCAAGTACAGTGACAGACGTGATGTATCAAAAGATAATGGACAGCGCATGAAGCGTGGGAGGCTCTAAAATTGAATTTTGAAGCGTCATCCAAAGACCAGCTGTTCAGACCAGAGTTTTTTTGCTTTAAACTGGATTCATGGAGAGGATGTTTCAACCCACGTCGTGAAATTTAAGAGCTACTAAATACTATTTTTGACAATGGTTCAACTTCTAAATATTTTAGGCGGAGACACGTTTTTTCCAAATTAAAATATTCACTCGTTATACGCAAGTAGTGGAGTGTCAAACAATAAATAAGAGTGATATAGGTGATGTTCTCATCATATAAACAGAAGACGATCAGAAGAAGAAAAATTTGATGTGGCCAACACATGACTTTCTCCGTATTTATTGAAAACAGAAGCCTATGCCGGTAATATATAAAAAACTCCAAAACAATGAGTGTTACAGGAAAATGTTTCATACAAGCTTAGCAGTAAAAAACATTATCCATAACTTTGGTACATAATCGTATAAACCTACATTGCATTCTGACAGAGATATGTATGAAAAACTTCCATTTCTGGATAAACAACAACTTCCGGTTAACCATTATTGAAGAATAACTCCTAAAAAATCACTGTTACGAAAAAATGTTTCATACAAAAGTTGTAGTGATGTACATTATCTACAAATTTTGTTTGTAATTGTATACACCTATATTGTATTCTTACAGAGATATTTAAGAAACGAAATTTTGTTCCGGATAAACCGCAACTTCCGGTTAAGCGATATTCATAAAAAACTAATCTACTATCGGCATTGTTAGGAAAATACTGAATATGAATTTTGAAAATGATCGGATATTTACCTTTTAAGATAGAGCGCCCACAAACTTTTTTACCACAGACAGACAGACAGACACACAGACAGACATGTTCGGGAAAATAGCGAAAACGAGCTCTATTGGCCCCAAAACATCTATTTCCCTCGAAATCTGGGAATCAGGTAGAATTTTTTTTCGAATACAATACTTTCTCTATACTACGTATAGGGAGAAAGTAAAAATCAACCCATTCTGAAGTATTCCCTCCTCAGTATTGTTAGGATACCCCTTCCGATTCGACAGGGGTATGAATATGCCCCATTCTTCCGAGGCGCAAGATCAACAAGTATTTTCCAACTCGTACGCGACATATAATTACATTAAATACGAGGCTCCCGGATAGGCATGAGGACAGCGCGTTTTCCTTTGGTGAAAGGGGTCCCGGGTTCGAATCCCGGTGGGAGCCAATGTGCGAAATGACCTAAGCTGTTGAAGCACTTTTAACAATACTACTACTACTACTATATTAAGTAAGTCCAAGAGACGTAGTCAAAATTTCAAAATATCTTTAACCTTTCATCTGTCGCGCCCATTTTCATAACACGAGCAGTCGCGCGTTGAATTCCATACAACAGATCGTTTTTCGGCCAAAATTTTAAATTTAATTGAACTAATTATTATTTCTGAGCACTAAACTTTAGGTAATAATATAATTTAAGAGGAATAATTTAAGAAGTAAACAACTTTTAGTAAAAAATATTATTATTCACATCGTTTTATTTGCATGCGTTCAGGGAGTACCTAAAATGCTAGATGTCTATTAGTTCCGAAATTGAAATGCGTCTAATAAAGTAAAAGACAAAATAAGTGAAAAATTCCATGTAAACGTTATAATAAGCAGAAATAGACCAACCCAATTCACCAACAAAAAACCTACCCAAGTGGTCACGTGTTGTATGTGTTACAACAGTCGTCACTTCACAGATTTACTCGCTTTTGCAGTCGATTTATGACTAAAAAGAAGCATTTGACGACTTACAAGTTAATGGTAAGTGCAAATAAGGAATAGACACGGGCATGAGGTTCAAGGGACCACCCAGGTAGAAACGGGACCCGAAAAACCGTCTGTGTTGCACAGAATACAACAGCGCGACTGACGGAGGGAACGACTTGTTCATCAGGCGTTTGTCGAGTAAAACAAAAGTCGTTGGAAAACACCAATGAAATAGATCCATAAATAAAACTCTAAAAATCAAAACCCGACTTTGAAGACATGCCGAGATTCTCCTTAAAGGATTAACGAAGCACCCCATAGTTGAAAGTGTAACACAGGCATCGGTCCATTAAATTGACAATAATATAAAGCAAACTTAATACGAGTCAGTAAACAACACAACGAGGAAAAGGGAAAACCGAAAACAATTCTTGAGCACCCGGAGGAATTTAATAGGATTGACAAATGGGCAGATTCAATATGTGAACTTAACATATTGCGGAGTTACATGGTCGAACTTCTCCAATACGACACTTAAAGAAAAACACTACATGAACTTCATTTGAATATGCTGTTATTTCATCAGGTCAAACTCACACAACTCCCGTAAATTTGCATTTATTTCGATGTCTCCAATCTCTTCTCTAATGTTTCCATCGGCGAAGTTGCCAAACAGGATGCAAATGTTTCCCAAGAAAAAGGAAATGTGCTCCGTCATGAAGGGGTGTGACGATATTATTTCGTGTATAATGGACACTTTGGGCGGACATTTTCATTTTTCGAATGTGAAATTTTTTATCGCACCACCCTTTATAGTTGTTGTGCTTGCGACGTGTTCTGTGTTTTAACAGGGTCTGGGAGACAGCTGGACCCTTTCTTTGATATCTTCTGATGCTGCAGTATCAAGTTCTCTTTTGAAAGAAATATCTCGATCATTTTTGTTTCCAACCGACGACTAGAAGTGTATATTTGCTGGAAACCTACGGGTCGTTCCATATCAAGTGATCACAACATTTTTACCTCACCATTTCAGATTTCTTTCATAATTGGCTCATTAATTACTTGCCACAAGATAAGTAAAAATCAAATTTTTTAGATTTTTCTGTTCATTTGTTTTGTTGCTATGGGGATTCAAAGTTTACAAAAAAACGTAAAAATAAGTATGCACGCGGAAATAAAGTTTAACATTACTCCTAAACTGTAAAAGATAGAAAGCTCAAACAAATATTAATTTGTAGGTATTTTCTTAAGCTTTAATATGATATGCAACAAAACAACCTTTATAGAAAATTTAATTTCGAGGTCATGGGGGTCAAATTTAGAATTTGAATATCACCGAAATGAAATTCTGGAATGAAACTTTGTGATAGTTGCAGGAAATTACTTGGTAAGAAAAAATCCACATCACAAGAAACTGAAATTGAAGTCACAGTGAACAATGATTCTAAACCGTTTACCGAGCAAGAAACTGCAGTTGATGCTACATTTGTTGATCCCAGTTCATCTGTAGATTATTTGAACAAATCTCTTACATTTCTTGAAGAGTCCCCCATCAATAAGAAAAGAATACGTTTTGACCCTGGATATTGTTCAAGGAAACTGGATAAAGTGAAACAGAAGCTTGCAGAGAAATTATTGGTTAGTAATATGGAACAAAGGCTGACTGAAGAGGACCCTGACTCTGAAATGTTAGCTCAGCTGAAGGAAAAATTTCAGCAAACTGAAAGTAGGAATGAAAAATTACTTATTTTAACTGTATTACCTCAGAGCTGGACTCTTGCAAGAATTGAAAATGAATTTGGAGTAAGTAATAGGATAGCTAGAAGAACTAAGGCACTGGTTAGGGAAAAAGGAATCCTCAGTACACCTGATGCAAAACCAGGGAAAACTCTGAAGGAATCTATTGAAAACAAAGTAATACAGTTTTACAACAGTGATGAAGTTAGCAGGATGATGCCCGGGAAAAAAGATTATGTTTCAGTGAAGAGAGGAAATGTGCGTACTAATATTCAAAAAAGGTTAATTTTAGGAAACCTAAAAGAAGTGTTTCACCTATTTAAGTGTCAAAACCCAGAGGACTAAGTAGGATTCTCTAAGTTTGCTGAGCTCTGCCCCCAGAACTGCGTTTTAGCAGGTGGAAGCGGCACACATACAGTATGTGTATGTACAATTCACCAGAACATTAAATTAATGTTAAGTGTGAAAGACGTTAAAGAGATAACTTCAGAAGATGGGTCATATCTATGTGATTACAAAGCATGTCTGTCTAAATTAACGTGTTCTGGTCTAAGTTCAAAATATCACTTAAATAAATGTAGCAACTGTCCTGGTATTGACCAATTAAAAGAAACTTTACAGGATGCTTTGGAGGAAAAGCTGTTTGAAAACATTTCATACAAACAGTGGATTTCAGTGGACAGATGCAGTTTTGAAACTATCACAAAAAGCACTGACGAATTTGTTCCGACATTGGTGAAAGACTTTTATTTCTGAAAAAACATGCCTTTGTGGCTACTCAACAGGCATTGTACTTATCCCATATAAAGCAAAGTATGGAAGTGAATGAGGCTGTCATCTCCTTAGACTTTTCAGAAAATTATTCATTTCTTATTCAAGACGAAGCTCAGTCATATCACTGGAGACATAAACAAGCAACTGTGCATCCATTTGCTGTCTGTTGCAGGGATCAGGAGGCTGACAAGTACAAAAGCTTTGTTGTAATTTCAGAATGTTTAATACATAACACTGTGGCTGTTTATATCTTTCAGAAGAAAGTTATCAATTTCCTGGAGAATAGCATACTGCCATCCTTGAAAAAATGCTACTACTTCTCAGATGGGTCAGCTGCCCAATATAAGAATAGGAAAAACTTTTCTAACTTGTGCCACCATAAAGAAGACTTTAATGTGGAAGCAGAATGGCACTTCCATGCCACGGCCCATGGAAAAGGTATTTGTGATGGTTTAGGAGGTACAGTTAAACGTCTTGCAGCTAGAGCTAGCCTTCAGAGACCATATTCAGACCAAATTTTGACACCATATCAGCTCTTCAACTGGTGTGAATCCAACATTTCTTCTATTCAGTTCTTTTACTCAAGCATTACAGAGCATAATGAGGAAGAAGAGTTTCTGAAACCTAGATTTTATGAAGCACTCCCCATTGAAGGAACACAGCAGTATCACACTTTCATTCCATCCACCCAAAGCAAAATTATTACAAAGATATTCTCCTTTGAAACCGAGTTTCAGGAGCATATTTTGTAAGGAGGTACAAGAACCTGTGAAACACCAAACAAATTGGGAGGCTACATCACTTGTGCATATGATAGAAAGTGGTGGCTGAGGTAATTTTTGAAGATGTGAAACATAACAAAGTGACAGTAAATTTCTTGCACCCATCAGGACAATCACCATCTTTAGTGTAACCAGAAAAGAAGACATCCTGTCTGTATCTGTATTGATGCCAAAACCCCAACCGGCCAAACTTATTTCCTGACACAGATAGATATTAACCTTGCAACAAAAACTCTCAATGAAAGACTATTCAACAAGGTGATGAAAATCTGTGTGAAGTTCACTACAAGCAAAGTGAAACAAGAATTAATGTATGCTATATGTCAGTCAAGTATTTAATTGAGAGAGGTTGAGAGAACAAAGTATGTGACATTTTGTATTTTGAATAATGTCACAAATATGTATGTAGTTTGTTCATTTCTCAATACTGAATTACTCTATTAAGTGTCTTGTTATATTAAAGTAGTTAATGAAATATTAAATGTGATGAAATATACCAAAAATACCCATTTTGGGCTTGGAAAGGTAATTTAAAAATTCAAAATGTGCATGATCCCATTGTGATCCCAAATTGAGATTTGGTGGAAATAGAGACAAAACATGATAAATTCTTTGATATTTTTTGAAAATAAAAATATTATACTGTTTCGGAGATATTCAAATTTTAAATTTGACCCCCATGACCTCGAAATTAAATTTTCTATAAAGGTTGTCTTGTTGCATATCATATTAAAGCTTAAGAAAATACCAACAAATTAATGTTTGTTTGAGCTTTCTATCTTTTACAGTTTAGGAGTAATGTTAAACTTTATTTCCACGTGCATACTTATTTTTACGTTTTTTTGTAAACTTTGAATCCCCATAGAAACAAAACTAATAAACAGAAAAACCTAAAAAATGGATGTTTACTTATCTTGTGGCAAGTAATTAATGAGCCAATTATGAAAGAAATCTGAAATGGTGAGGTAAAATTTTATGCTTACTTTGGTTCAGTTGATGTGGATTAACCCCTACGTGATTCGTCCATTTTATGCATTAAATGTCCATCCAACATTTTTCGGATAAGTTAAACTGCAATTTATTAGTCTCATATCTTTGAAAATTTAAAAATTGAGTGGCTCCCGGATAGTCATATGGACAGCGCAATTGCCTTTGGCGAAAGCGGTCCCGGGTTCGATTCCCGGTGGGAGCCAATGTGCGAAATGACCTAAGCTGTCGAAGCACTTTTAACAATACTACTACTACTACTACTACTACTTCAAAATTGATGCCAAAAGATAAATTCAAAATTGATTTTTATAATAAAAATCCTTCGCAACTTAAAATGTAATTGGGAATCACAGTGAATGGGATCTGAAAGATCAAATCACTGTGATGGAGTTTCTGTGGGTCAAAGAGGTCGTCGCTTTAAAAGCGTATGTCAAGAAAACGTATCTTAGGAAGAAAAGCGATGCCTTCTATTTTGCCAAACATCCCTTGTGACCACAACAGTTCATTTGAACCAACAATTCTCCATCTTGGTAAAATGTAATTCCGAAGAGTCGTCCTAGTGCAGATCCTGAGCAGCCGACAATTGCAGGCTGTTGAACGAGATTCTGTTCCCACGCACTATTATTCAAAATACCTAAATTGAATGAATAAGTATATTGTTTTGACTATTTTTATATGTTACGACTTGGTTATAACTGTGTGAAAACGTTGTCTATGTCTATGTAAGAACCCTGCAAACCGGCTTCCGGCGTGTGGCAGGGGTTGTAGGGGGTAAAATGTTTAATTATTATTAAAATCGTAACTGTTTCGACTGAAATTCAACCAGTCAATTTATTTCATTTCTGTTCTTTACTCTACTCAATTGCCTGTGTCGCATTCTCTCATTATCAGCCCCTTCTTTTATGTTTTTCATTCTAAACTCCATGTTTTCAGTACCTGATAATGTTGTTAAGCCTCGAAAGGGGTCGTGCAGTACAATAAAAATCTGATGTGACCAACACATGACTTTCTCCATATTTATTGAAAACAGAAGCCTATGCCGGTAATATATAAATAATTTCAAAACAATAAGTGTTACAGGAAAATGTTTCATACAAACGTTGTAGTAAAGTACATTATCTATAACTTTTGTACATAATTGTGTATACCTACATTGCATTCTGACAGAGATATGTATGAAAAACTTCCATTTCTGGAAGAACAACTTCCGGTTAACCATTATTGAAGAATAACTCCTAAACAATCAGTGTTACAAAAAAAAGTTTCATAGAAAAGTTGTAGTAAAGTACATTATCTATAACTTTTGTTCGTAATTGTATATACCTAAATTTCATTCTAACAGAGATATTAAAGAAACAAAGTTTTGTTCCGGTTAAACCGTAACTTCCGGTTTAGCGATATTCATCAAAAACTAATCAACCCTTGGCAAGGAACATACTAAATATGAATTTTGGAAAAGATCGGATAATTACTTTTTAAGATAGAGCTCCCACATACTTTTTTTACCACAGACAGACATATTCGGGAAAATAGCGAAAACGAGCTCTATGGGCCCCAAAACATCTATTTCCGTCGAAATCTGGAGGTCGAATTTTTTTGCGAATACAAACTTTCTCTATACTTCGTATAGGGAGATATTAAAAATATTTTGGAGCACATACAAATACAAAAATAACATTTTTAGTCTTAATATGTTAAGTGTAATCAGGGGATAAAGTAAAAAAAAGTTTCGCATGGATTGAAGTATCTCAGAAGTAAAGTTAAAGTTCAATGCATAGAAGAATATTTGAATGCGTGAAAAGAACGTTCAAATGCCGTGAAACACTAGCAAAAATGAAATTGTTTGTATGATCAAAAGATGGCGCTAAGAATGGCAAAAACGCATCTGCAAAGTCCGTAATTGTTAAGATAACAAAACGATAATGGCGATAGACCGCTTGCAAAAATATCCGAAATTTTGGCAGCTACGTTGCCGAACACTGCGTTCAATTGACAGACCAATTTTAGTGAGGAGAGAATACTTTCTCCTCTCATTCCTTTTACTTGTGGGAGCCATTCCAACTTGACTCCAAAGTGATATAATAATCATTAAATTTAAGTATAAAAGTCTATATAAAGTAACGCTTCAGTGACGATTCGTTCACTAAACCATTCGATTCAATTTAAGTCGAATCCATTTCGCTTAGGAAGATTAACTCGCTGTAGGAAACAGAAGAAACGATTGAATGAGTGGAATGGACAAGAACAAGCGTGTGTATTTATCTCAGCGACGTGCAAAGGAAAATTAAAATGACGCAATCGGTCTTTCTATGGCTGGTACGCCGTACCATTGCGTACCTCTCTCTCGGATTGAAAAATCACACCTTTATGAGAGTGCTTGAAAACCCATCGAACCAAATCATTTTTCTTGGGCGAATCCGTTGTAAAACCGTCGGAAAACATTATCTCAATCCATTTCATGAATTATATCTTATAAGTCGTCATTTCCAGAGCCAAATTCGTGAAAACTGTTATATACTGTTATAACCTATTACTATCACCACTAAAGCTCTCTCTACATTCAATTCAATTATGAGTTCATACCAGACTACTTGTATAACATTTCTGGATACTCTCGTTTTTTATTTCTAAAGTTGAAAGTTTCCCCGCTTCGAAAATTGAAATATATTGATGGACGCCATCTAGATCTGGGAGGCGGATTATTGTGAAACATCTGAACGTAATGGACTGAAAAGTTAATTTTAAAGCTCGCAAGGACATCAAAAGTTTTTTTGAGGCTTTGATTAAAGCAGTTAGCTTAAAATATTCTGTAAAATCCCTAAAGTATTGGTATTGATAAAATTCGAGTTTTCTCTTGATAGTTAATTTTTAAATATTTGTATGGGTCCAAATCATAACGAATCTTCATTTCCCGCTATTTGCGACCTTTGTAAGTTAAACAGTGCTCAGCATTTGCAAAAGAAGTCGTTTCATCTCGGGTTTCTCAGCTCGTTTCTTCAAGGAAACTGCCGTCTCTGAATCGATGAGTATCTCGTTAGATTTCATTTTGATAATTGGCTAACAGAGAATGGCATAATGCGATTGGCACAATCGTATTGGAAAGGTCGACTGTTTACATCATCAATTCCTTGCGTAAATTGGTTGAGAGGAGTTAACTTATTACAGATAAATTCCTAAATTTAGCAAATGACGTTAATAGCATTGATAATGAAGCGAATCGAAGTATCAAAATAGTCTTTTATTAAAGAAATAAATACGGAAAGAGGTCCTTACTTAACAATGACAGAGCATCAGTAAAAGAAAAGTAAATCATTTTTCAAATGTAACAATTGAAATGAAGAAATGAATTCTGCGCGAGAACGCTTTGTGACCGTTATCTTGTTTTTCGGTCTTCCTCAGTTGCCTATTTATTGAAATTTATTCCCACCGTCAATGTAAAAGCGATAATGGAATGCAACTGTTCCATCCATTTATATATTCTTTCTTCCACAGAGAGATTACTGCACGTACTGCATACTTGGCTGCAAGTCAAATTTTCAAGGCGATTCGATAGTTATCAAAGGATATAGGTATCACTCTTCGCTTAATTAATGCGATCGCGCTCCTGAGCTCGCGATGCAAAGGCTCTCGATTTTGAATAGTTGCAGTCGTTTCGAAATCCCGAATTTCGAGATTTCCCCGGGAATGCGAAAAGAAAGACGATTGAATTTTATTGGGCAACCGAGGGTCTCTCAGTTGCCATGGCGATTATGCTATCCAGCTCATCTAGGAGCCCCCACCGCCGCTAATAAAATGCTGCTCGTGGGCTTGTTTGTTCAATGGGGAGACATTTTCGCACTGATTCCGTGAGGAAAACTTGGCAGAGGATTTTGAAACCCCTATTAAATCTCCATGTTTCTTCGTGAAATTTAAATTCGTATAGGACATGCGAAGTAAGCCATAAAAAGAAAAAAAACAACGTCATACTGGTGGAGCACAGTGCCCCTGCTTCCAAATTGAAGTACGAAATGCGTTATTTTAAAGAAACTAAAGGAAATGCGCTTTCGTTGGCTCATTTGAGCTCGCCTTTATACGTGGTCTTTCTTTTTGACTCGGTTGAAGTTCCCGTTTCACAACAACACTTCTAATTCTCTTTATATTCTCACAAAAGCAAGCTCTTCTCCTTCATGTCCGGCATTTTCCCTCAAATATAATTAATCTTACTTCCTTTTCTTCACTCTCTCTTATTTAGGCCTCCATTTTAGAAACCCTCGGCTCAAAACGTTTCCACTCTAACTCCGGAAAATTTTCTTTCGTTTCTTTTCAACAGTTTCATTTTCCCCGAATCTTTTTGTCCATACTAAATTGCTATAAATGAAGAAATCACTCTTATTTGCGTAAACAGAACTCTTAAATGTAAGTCTAAAAAGTTATCTTTTTATGGAAGATATTAAGTATAGATTTGCATGATCATATTTGGTGTGTGTAGTAGTAGTAGTAGATTTATTTAGAAATACATTCTAATAAGTACAAATGAGAATTACAAGTAAAAGTACACGTAAAAAATAATATATATACATCAATCTTACAAAGTCTTGCATATAAATTTCATCAACTTAACACTTTATGTGCATACAATACACATAATTACACATAATTATACACAATTGCACAGATTTTAAAACATACAAGGAAAAAACTATACATATCTTTAAATTGAATTAAATAATGTTAATGATAATAATAATAATAACGACTTTATTGGATGAAATTGGGACTAAAACGTCCCATATTTCATTTAACCCTTAATACTCTGTACAACTTTTCAGAATTCATTATTTATCACATGTGTGCATACATATACACATATAGAATATCAGTAATCATACTTTGCCATTAAAACATATCTGCAGTGTATGATAATTGATTCACTGTCGAAGAGTCGAGTAATAAATATGACGAATATTTGCAGGATAACGAAATTACAAGTAATTATAAAATTGCAAAGATTTTAAAAATATATAAATGATTAAATTACTGACATTTACAACATTAAATCGTTAACGAATTCATAAATATAACAGAAAGTTATACAATGTATATAAAATTACTAGCATATAAAATGTTAAATCATTAAACAATACATAGATATATACAAGAAGCTGTAAAACACATCCGAAAGATATTTGATACAAAGTGTTTTGAATGATAATGAGGAGTGAGCATTTTGAATTTCAGGTGGGAGTAGGTTCCTGAGTCTGCAAACGGTCACATGAAAAGATTTATTGCAAGATCCGGTTTTATGTTTTGGAATTTGAAGATTTTGATATCCCCTTATGCAAATCATGAATATTGTTAATAGGGATGAAAGGTCTTGTGGCGTATTGTTAATTTTAATTGAGGCAGGATGTGAAGTTTCCTTCTAAGGATATTCCATAATATGCTTGGGTGCTATTTAGACACCACGTGTTGTCGAATTACTCCTTTAAAATCATTATTCCTAAGGCTGACATTGACTGACACAATGACCCTTTAAGTAAATATTTCCTAGCATTCTATAAGGACTGGGTGCCTTTATTCGTCATCTTTCATAACACAGAAGCATTGGTATCATGAGAAAAATATTGAACGAAAGATAGTTTTTTTCTTTCTTGTACTGCAAGACAAATGAAATGTATTCCTTTTCTCAAGATATGGAGAAATACTAGGCAATTAGAATCTTTGGTCGAACTGAAACGTGGGTGATAAAACTCAAGCCAATTCAAACAAACGCAATTGTAGAGGGTTTGACTACCCAGCCATCCATAAGTAATTAAAGCATATTTGGTATTTACGAAATTTCCACAAGGACCGGTGCAGTCATATGGAAATGTTTAGCTACTCTTATATTTAAAGTATTTTATTGTAAAATTTCAGTAGAACAAACCAAGAGTATACAAATCACACAAAATACCTCGCTATTTTAAACATATCGTTTTCAACTCCAGTTGCAGAGATCAAACATAAGTCGGAATCTATCAAGGTTTCAAAATACAGATAGCTTAATTGCTGTGAAATTTCAAGAGCATGACATTCTCTGCGATGTTACCAAGAATATCAGGGATAAACAAAGCAGAAGTCTTTTGGCGGCTCATAGTGGCCCCTGGTTGCATTCCAGTGGTTTCTTCGTAGGGATTACTCTCTGCAGATAATTTCCTCCAAAAGTGCGCTCCTTTCTACCTTTCCAACCATCAACGTAGACCCCCTCTGCATCCTCCCCCTCCTTTGGCACCCATTTGGCTTCCACAATCACCCGCTGCGACGCAATACTCACCGCTAATGGTCTGTGCCCTTCGTCGTGTCACTATAAAAGTGCTCGGCTCATCCTCAACCGAGTCTTCTGCAGAAAGACTGTTGGGACGCGCTCGACCACGGAGATGTTGAAGTCGGTGAGTAGAAGGGAAGCAGGACATGGTTTCTTGGTTTCGCTGCCCTTTATCACATTCAATTATCACGTTATTACGTGACACTACGCTTCATAAAAGCAGTCATAAAATTCCATCTGTTTAACAAGCGTTCGCACGCTCGTACATTTTTCTACTCAATTAATCACGCCACTTTTACCACACCGTGTTTCAATCATTACCTTTTTGAGGAATTGCCTATCGTTTTTTAAACTTTCGAAATAACATTCTTGGAACGCTCATCCGTCTTCTGTATCTTGTTTCTTCCACTGCTTCAATCGTATTTCCAAAGACCAAGACAGCCCCGAGTTATTCTTCTTATTGCCCTTCCGAAGTTCTTCTGGAGCCATCGTCATTTCCGCTTCTCCTTTTTCCGAATTCATACTGTTGAAACTTAATGAAGCCCTTGAATATCTATTTTTCTCTCCTTAAAATTCATTGAGGAGAAGCGATATTCATTCAAAAAACGCATCATAACAAGTGAGCTCTGAATAAGCGTATAAATTTGAATTTAATTTCAAATTCGTATTCCAAACTCATTTTTTTATATTTGTAACCTCTTGTTGTGGAATCTGTCGTCATGGACTGTCGACGGAGCGAAGGAAGTCTTTCTCATTATTTTATTAATAAATGGTTGTCGTAATGCAAATTCAAGCAGCGCGAAACTTTGCTCGGAGGCTTTCAATGAATTGTGCGAATTGACTTTCCTCGAGTCTTTTAATTTCAAGACTTCATGGATTCCTCTTTAATCCAAATCCCTCCTCTTTTTTCTCTTTTCTCGTAGCGTTTTTTACTTTTTCTCTTCGTTAGGAATTAATTTTTTTGATTGCCAATCTTTATCCTCATAAATTTCGCTTTCATGATTTGCTTTTTCCAACAGTTCATCTCTTATTTATGAGTTCTTCCAAAGTTTTTCTCATATATTTTTCTCAGATCAGACGTCTATTTCCTTCCCTTTGTCGCATCCTTTCATCACTCTTTGAATCTGATTTATTCACCGTCTCTTCTGTATTTTCCGGTTTTCACTCCTCTTTGTATTCCTTTTAGAAACATTCTCTTTTCAAGCTCCGCCAAGAAACATACATAATGATGAGCTTCATATCGCGCCGCCATTTCTTTTTTGTCGTGTTTTTCGTACTCCGTCTCTGTATTTGTACGCATAAAAATTGTAATTTTATTTTATCGATAGTTCATCCAGCTAATATTTACGATTTCACATTTGGATGGCAAGTCCTGGTTTTGTCAGACATTTTTCACGTCCGTTGGGAATTTTCCCAGGTGTACGACTTCCTCGTCACCTTTCATTGAAGAAAATTGTGCATCGAGCAGAAGTTCTGTCTCTGATATTTCTCAGTTATCAAAGTATAGAGGATTTACAAAACAGTGTATCGCTGATTGTAGGAATATTCTCTTCGCACGCAGTTTACGCAAGAGGTCTTTCAATTAACTGCATCTTTAGGGCATCGTTTTATCGCTACTCCGACGAATGGAGCGATGACTCACAGTATTGAGTCATTGACGGAAACCCTCGTGTTCATTGATAACGCAATCGGGCCTTCATTGACCACTCTCCATCCGGACCAGTGGCCGTTTGTTTAGCACGTGACCCTCTTCCGCTAATTTAGTATTCTAAGCCCTTCATCGTCGTTAAAACGAATGAACTATCCTCTAATTGATTTTCCAGCGAAAACTCACTCTTTTGGTAAACAGGAATATATATTGATGATAATCCTCTTTATGTTTGGTGATTATATTTGTCTATTTGGGAGAAACTTTGACCTAAAACTGAAAATTTTAAATCTTGCCATAATATTCGAAAGTGAAATTTAAATCCTAAATTCTTTGAATTCTCCAAATAATCTTCAATTCGACAACTTTGTTTCCATTGGAATTAGAGATTCTGAGATTTTGATATCGTTTTTTATGAAGTATTCAGTATTTCTAAATCCGATACTATTTTCAATCAAACTTTACGTAAAAAACGCACTATTTCAATTTTTTTCAATAACGATTCTTCAAAGACTGTACTGTGAAGACTAAACTTCAAAGACGTAACTGGACATAATGTTTCGTTTAACACACCATTTTATGATTAGAAATTGCTCATTAATTTATAGTGACCCGAAGCAATGAACCTTTTTCTCTGCAGGCATTCGTACTCTTGCTGTTGGCAGTGGCAGCCGCGATGGCAGCGCCAAATTACATCCCCACGGCGTACTACGGAAACTATTACTACCCCATCCAATACAGTGCCTACGCCACGCCGTACTTACACACCCCGTACGCCTACGCCTACTCCTATCACCCTTATGTGGTGGGGTGAACGTCAAGGTAAGGCAACACTGAAACACCGCTGACAAAGCTTTGATTATGTATATATAGTCTGGGACAGTTGACAGCGGGACCCGTTTATTCAACGTCTACATTTTCCGCTTCCCCCTTGATTTTTCGATCTAAAATTAAGACCGCGAGGTTCTTAGCTTCGATTCTGCTCCTAGAAAAGAGAAGTGCAAGCCGCCAGCAAACCTCATAACAAAAGACATTTCGTCGATGATTATATTCATTATGTGCGAATTGATTTGATAAAATAAAGATTAGCGATTGGATATCTTGCGGTGGCTTTATGAGCGGAGGTTCTTCTTAGCAGACTCACATGAGAAAATAAGGTAGCTTGAGTTATTTATGTTGAGTTTTAGATCAATAACGGAAAACAGGATGATCATGTACACGCAAATACAAAGTTGATCGTGGTAGAGTCCTTTTAGGGTTTTAAAATTTGAGAGCGTTGAGATTATCACGAAAGAATAATTCCAAGTTGTCAAGGGTTGTTTAGAATTTCAGATTTTCACAAATTTTTCGTATTTTACTTCGAAATTTTCACAAATTGTAAACAAAAGCAATATCCAACGACCAAAATAAGAATCTTTGTTCCATTTCCTTTCTTATGGTGTTAGTTAAAATTTGGGAGCGTTGAGATTATCACGAAAAAATAATTCCCTGGAGAACATTTAGAATCTACTGAGCATAGTAGTTTTTTATGATTGATGATTAAAATACTACTTCTTAAACAAAAATTCAGAATATTGCTCTTCTTTATATTTGTTATAAATAAATACAACGATTGAATATGGAAAGCAAAAACTCTCTTCACTTATCCTTTTGAATTTCTTATTTTTATATCGTTCAAAAATAATGAAATATTTAAAGCGCATTAGCAGTTTATAGTGACGCGTTGTGTTTGAAATTGTAATTGAAATTTGTAAACAAAAGGTTAAAACGCCGATGTCGAATTTAGAAATATTTCACATTTCTTCGAACGAGTTCACTTTAGCGGTCGATTCCATATTTCTCTGATCTTTTGCTGCGAAAGCATTACGTAGTACTGACCGATAGACTTCAATTCGAATGAAAGACAAAACATCTCTCGAGGACTTAGTCGAGTGACATTTCCGACTGAGAATATTCTCGTATTTGCTGCGCCCTGATAGATATACCGCCTCTTCTTGTAGCGTAGAAAATAGGTCACCGATTTTATGGGAACGTCGGGACTTTTAGCGTGATCACGAAAGAGTGTGTCTATTCTGGTAAATGCGCTTCGGATGTCGTATTCAATAGCACTCGTCGTAGAAGAGGATCTCTAGAAAAAATGACGAGTTACGGAAAATAAAGTCGTACCGATACGTAATGAGTTGTTATGCTGAAAAACATATTTTGTAATTTTTACATTTTTGTATGTAGTATCCTTCTAACCTTCTAAAGTTGTATATTTCACCATGAAATTGATAATTCAAACTGTAGCTATAAAAATAGTTAATCCCTTAGTTCGTTCGGACCGTAACTAAATAAATGTTCCAGCCGTAACTATTTCGTATTCATCGATGGGATTAATTTACATAAATTTGAGCGAAGCGATGAGGGGTGTCTATGGAGGAATATCGGATGGCTCTTTCATTTGAAGAAGCAATAAAGGTGGAAAATTAGTCAAAAATCCTTAAATGAATTAACAAATAATGACCAATATTTCACTTAAATATTTTGAGGTAAGAAGTAAAATTCCGTATGAAATATCTGCCAATTTATTTCTTTGCAAAGTTTTTTATTTTCTAAAAAATGCTTAGCAATTCCAAAAGTAGAATGTTTAGAATTGTAGCGTTTCGGATTTTTATCGATTTCATAAATTTAACGTCGACGTTAGGAATTCAGAATTATTAGGACTTTAAGCAGAATTGTATTATACATGAGTCAAAGCTGGAGAAATTACCAATTAACATTATTATTACTTATTCATTAGCATATGAGCCCGTGCATCCAGAGTCTCTCATAGGAAATCGAATGCCTTCGTGGGCGTTATTTGGATGCCGCTTTAGATCGATGCGGTGAAAAGGTTTTGGAGAGATTTCCGTTTGATGCGAAGAAATCTAATTTAAAAAATATAAAAACGTACGGGCGATGGCAAAAAATCTGAGAGTCGCTGGTCTCCACGTAAATAAATAAAGGTGTGCTATTTTTTCTCTGTTTAAATCGCTACGAATGAATCAATGAAGTGTGGATGTTTATGTTGTGCATCTGCTGTTCCAATTGCCCGTTGCTGTGATTTCCAATATTTCCGGTTTGCCTTGAGTGAGGGCTGGTCCATAGGTTGTTCGGATCATTTTCTATCATTCATTCTTTTATAAATTCATACGATAGCTATTTAAGTTGAATGAGCAAATAGATTTTATTCTAAAGTATAGAAATATGTCTTCATTGTTGTCTATTTCCACTCTGCTTCGACATCATGATGCTTCAGAGATGTATCACTATACATTTATTATTTGAAGAATGTTGGGCGACGCCCCTACTGCTCTGCTGCGAATTTACAATTCTGAAGAAGATTACGTTTCTTAGCCTGAAAATATTCAGAGACCATTCAGCGGAATCGTCTTATTTTACGCTTCAAAATGTTTACACCAAATATAATGGCAAAATTTGTCTTCTGTAGTATTTCTTTGTAATATTTAAGGAAAATTATCACGGAATAGTTGTAAAGTTTATTAAACTCCTAGTTACTATAAATCTGTTTAATTGAACAGTTTGATTACTTCTTGACAAATCCATGTCTTGATTGCGTGTATATCATCTATAGACATTAACTTAACTCGAGCTAGAACCTTCATTATGATAATTGCGCGCATTTTTTATGTTTGCTGAAAGGGGATTCCTTGTTGTCTCAGCAAGTTGATCCGCCTTCGATCTGTGAGAAGGACATCCATCATCACGAGCTCAAAATGTCCAGCAAAACTAAGTTTAAAACTGATTATTTTCGTGCGATGGAATAATTTAGCAGCGGTGATGGATCGCAAACTGATAGACGTCGTTCCACTTCGCTCGGCGCAAAATGCCAAATTTTCGAGAATTCGCGATTCAATTAAGTCCGCGTCATTGTTTTGATCGGACAGAAGCCGACCGTTTGAGGTAAAAAATCTGCTCTCCTCAGAGGCTACTGCAATTGGATTTAATCTACATTTTCCTCTAAAGAGCGCTTTTTATTTCATCACCTGAGTGTTTACGCCTATATTTCACGAGTTGAATTAAAATAGTCGAAATCATGGATATGTCTTAAAGTGTAAGGTATGTTATTTAAATACGGTTGGGCGATGATGGGAAGGGAGTGCATGCGTTGGAATTTTAAAGATGATATATTTTCATATTACTGAATATTGCACAGGAATTGCATGTACTCTTTTGCTCTAATACTCCAAAATTTATGTTCTTTATTTCTACTTTGGGAAACCCGTTCATTGTGATGTTTCGATTTCGATGAAGCTTGTTTAACGCCATTCAGTAACCTTCTATTTCCTTTTTTTCAGGATACCGATAGCGCCTCAGTGGACTTACGAAGACAACACGTTAACATATGTGAATGCAAATACGAAGATATTCTATTATATTTTTTTACTCTATCTTATAACGAGAAAATAATTTCCTTTCAATCTTTGTAAATAACGTAAAACCTACAAATGCCTCTTCTATTTACTATTGGTTTTCTTTGTCCTTTCAAATAAACGTTTAAAAACCCACGTTTTGTGCTTGTTTGTCTTGTTTGCAGAGGTAATTCATGGATGAAATGCTGTTTCTACATTAAACTCTTTCGACGCATTATAGTAATGTAGTGCTATTTTCTACCACTATATTTACTTTACTTAAATGTATGTTTCTTTTAGTAGAATGATCGGGGCAATATTCAACCGTTGAATTTTATTTTTACGTTTCATGAGTTCTTTGAGGGTATTTCAAACTAGCATCATATAGTACGGATGCTTTGACGTTATTTTCCTTGAGAAATATTCTTCTGACCTTTACTGGAATCTTTGAATACAGATTCTCTCATTTATCACTGGAAATACTTGGATATTCACTATTTTAATATCTCTTCATTTTATGTTAAACAGCTGTACCTCGCATAACATTATGTTTATCCTCTTGATGTGAATTCTTGATTAAATGTGAATTAGAATAAAGCGAAGCGGCTGCTGATGGTTATGTTATATATAATTGTATAAACTCCAAAAACCATCCAGAAACTTGTAAAGCGAAACTTTGCAAGTTACTTGATGGTTTTTGGAGTTTATTCTATTATATAAAATGTGAATTACTTGAGACAAATGAGTAATAGAATAAATGCATTTCCGAGTCAGATAATACGAAGAATCAATAGAGGTATAAGGAGTTTTCCAAGTTGCTTTAAAGTACACTATAGTACTGATAGTTTGGGCCGGTCCCTATCCGCGAAATTCTACCATTTAATTATGATAAATGTAAGAATTGATTATATACATATAAATGATATTTTAAATTTCGCAATTACATTCACGAGAAGCTCACAATAAGCTATGATTTACTGAAATTAAATGAAATTGCATCCAACTTTATTCCGAATCCTGAAATCATGTACCATCTTCGTACTTGCCCTTTGTTTAATCTCATAATTACTAACATCGACCATCAAATCATTAAATTTTCAACAGATAGGTTTAGAGGAAGTCGTTAACACTAAATATTCGAGATCCATCACATGCCATCACAAATCATAAATTTCCTTTATCCTTTCATCCTTTTTCCTTAATCCTTTATTTAAAATAACGTCAACTATTATACATTTTCATCATCGGCCAATGACCCCCATGTCCCATTGACACCATTACGATATTAATATATCTCGTGGGTTGATCATTATTAGTAAACAATATATTATCAAAATGGCGAGCATTTTGCAGAGGATGAAATCATCGGAGGATTTCCATTGTATTTGGGGTAAGTGTAAAGAATGAACGTTTGTTAGGAGGAAATGGAGCATCCATTTGAAGTGTAAACGACCTCTTTCCGCCGCTCGATAAGTGGGTCAGTCGAAATGGGTCTTCATTCGTATGTTACCGCGCAATGCACTCAAGTAATGCGGGGCGCTTGACTTTCAGGATAAAAAGAGGAAGTCGAACGCGAATTCGGAAAATTGGGTGAAAAATATCTTTATCGAAAATAAGTTTATTTTAAAGTCAGCTGAATTAACTACAAAGAATTAAGCTGTTTATACCGGTGTTTTTCAATCTGATTATCCGGGTGATTCACAATTGTTATCAACCGTAAGACCACTTTAATCAGATGGCCATGATATCGCATTAATTATTGCGCTGATTGCCTATACCAAGGATCAGTTATACATAAATATGTCGTCACAAGTATGCATACAAGCAGATTAACAAATTAGTAATCATACAAGTAAACATTTTGTCGAAAGAAGAATTACTTTCATGGATATAGTTGGATGAGGAACCATTTTCTATACGAATTCATCTTCGGCCGTACATTGTTTGTGCTCTTTTGAGTTGTGTATTGCCTAAATTGAATTAGTTTTATGCTGGAGTTCTAGAAAACGAATTATTTCGCTAAATGAAGTGAAATCATGTTAATAAAAATCAGCAAGATCGAACCAACGTAACATTTAAATGAGGAAATTTGGCAGTGACGGTTGCGTCGATTTTTCGGAAATCTTAATTCATAGTAATAATGCGTCGATTGCTCAAAAATGTTGGCCCAAAGTCCGCAGATTTCATACGGGTAAAGAGCATTCGATAAGTTTCGATAACTTGATAATTTTTGTTTTAGAAGAAATTGCTATGATTTAAATTGATATGCCATCCTAAAATTTTGACGCATTAGCAGTAGGAACAAAAAAGGTATTTGAATTTATTTCCAAGTCTTAAGAGACGATGTTAAGAAAATTAATTTAAAATCGTGGGTGTTCTACATTCGGCCACTTTAGCGTTCTTAAACGGTTGCAAATGGTTCGGGTTAATGCTAAAGTTCTGGGGTTTTCACCATTACTTTTTTCCAAGTTGAATTTTGAAGGGTATCTGTCCTAATCCGGACACTTCGCTCGCCTTCGGAGCTCATGAGCGCCCGGTTCTCGCATCAGACCATGAAAAAACTGACCGCGTGGAATACGATTTCACGCGATTACGATTTAAAAAATCTGACGTGGCCAGCACATGACTTTCTCCATGTATAAGATGTAAATATTTATCTACGATAGTATTTTCGAACTCTATATTCCATCTAAACTTGGAAGATGAGTGATTAATTTATATATTATTATCTTCTACTTCACAAACATTTTAAATGATGTTTCTTGGGACATGTTCCAAGAAAATCGATGAAATTGGCCTTTCGCCCACAGCGCCCAGAGCGCCCGCAGAGTACATAATCAGAAACTTCCGGTTTATCAGTATTCCATGATATATACCTAACTATAAGATTAATGGAGATATTTTGCAATAACTGAAACGAGCTTCGAAAAGTAAAGCTCAACTTCCGGTAAACCGATTTCCTCCAAAAACTAATCAACTATAACGACACCAACCAAAGTACTATAAATGAAATTTTGTGTTGATACGACAAATATTTTTCACGTTAGAGCGCCCACAAAGTACATAATCAGCTACTTCCGATTTATCAGTATTTCATGAATAACTCCTAAACAATTAGTGATACAACAATATGTTAAATACCAAGGTTAAAGTAAGTTACATTTTCTAAAACTTTTAAAGGTAATAGAATATACCTAAATATCATATTTATGGAGATATTTTGCAAAAACGGAAATTTGCTTCGAAGAATAAAGCTCGACTTCCGGTTCACCGATTTGCTTCAAAAACTAATCAACTCTGACAGCACCCACCACAGTGCCTTATGTGAAGTTTGGTGATGATGCCACAAATAGTTTCCACGTTAGAGAGTCCACAATCACAGACACACACATACACATAGACATCTTTTCGAAAATGTTCAAAACGTTTTCTAGGGATCCCAAAACATGTATTCCCGTTGTCATCTCGAATTCGAATTTTTTCATGACAACAATACTTTCTCTATACTTCGTATATGGAGAAAGTAAAAATCCGATGTGGCCAGCACATGACTTTCTCCATATATAAGTTGTAAATATTTATCTACGACAGTATTTTCGAACTCTATATTCAATCTAAACTTGGAAGATAAGTGATTAATTTATATCATATTATCTTTTACGTCAAAAACATTATAAATAATGTTTTTCGGGACATGTACGATGAAAAACGATGAAATTGGCCTTTCGCCCACAGCGCCCACCAAGTACATAATCAGCAACTTCCGGTTTATCAGTATTTCATGAATAACTCCTAAAAAATCAGTTACACAAAATATGTTTCATACAAAATTTATAGTAAATTACATTTTCTAAAACCTTTATAAATAATAGTATTTTACCTAAATATCAGATTAATGGAGAATTTTGCAAAAATGGAAACGAGCTTCGAAAAGTAAAGCTCGACTTCCGCTTAACCGATTTACTCCAAAAACTAATCAACTCTAACGACACCAACCAAAGTACTATATATGAAATTTGGTGTTGATACGAAAATTAGTTTTTATGTTAGAGCGCCCACAATTACATAATCAGCTACTTCCGGTTTATCAGTATTTCACGAATAACTCCTAAACAATCAGTAAAACAAAAATATCTTTCGTACAAAAGTAATAGTAAATATCATTTTCTAAAACTTTTATAAATAATAGAATATACCTAAATATAATATTATTGGAGATAGTTTGCAAAAACGGAAATTTGTTTCGTAGAATAAAGCTAGACTTCCGGTTAACCGATTTACTCCAAAAACTAATCAACTCTGACAGCACCCACTAGAGTGCTATATATGAAGTTTGGTATTGATATGGCTTATAGGTTTTTCGTTAGAGCGCCCACTATCACACACACACATACACACAGACATCATTCCGAAACTGGCCAAAACGTGTTCTAGGGACCCCAAAACATGCATTCCCGTTGTCATCTCGAAGTCGATTTTTTTCATGAAAACAATACTTTCTCTATACTAAGTATATGTAGAAAGCAAAAATAGTTTGGTTGTCAAGGGTTGTTTACAATTTCAGATTTTCACAAATGTTTCGTATTTTACTTCGAAATTTTCACAAATTATAAACGAAAGCAATATTCAACGACCAAAATAATAATTTTCATTCCATATCCTTTCTTATGGTGTTAGTTTTAGTTTCGATCAATCATTGTTGTACATTGTACGGGCAGCATTTAAACTGCTTACCCGTTTGTGTAAAGATGGCTTCGTGCTTAACAACTGACAAAAAACGATTTTTAGGTTTTAGTCCTTTCAGTTTAGCGAATGTATATAGTAAAATTAGTTAGTTGAAAAAATTCGGAAAACAATATTATGTAGCACAGAATATCTTGCGTTTTTCGACACCTGAGGGCGATTTATTTCGGTCCAATCAGATCGAAATGTGTACTATTTCTGGTAAACTAGATCTGGAGACTTTGCGTAACACATTTAGTTTTCTAAAAATAAATAAACTGTTTATTATCTGAGACGCAAAGAGCAAAATGGATGAAATTATTCCCAGTTCATCCCATCTTCCTGCTACTGTCTGTATGACTGTACATGTCTAAGTTTCGAAGAAAGATAGGAGATACGCCTACTGTATTAGTATGTCTCACTGAAAGAAAAAAACTGTGTGTATTTTAATTGGGGACATAAGACCTAAGGGTTTATACTCTATACCCCAGTACTATGAATGTCCTGAAATATTTTTTTCAGGAGAAAATGAGGTACTGTTCTGAAAGGTATCACCATGTTTCTTAGGTATTCGTATTCCTCACTCTTATGAATCAAGAGTTTCTTTTTGATTGATTACGCATGAATGAAATATTTTTGTTTCTACGTCACTTTATAACAGCTACTTTATAATTTTCCACCATATTCCATGGCCTAGTTGGATATAGAATTAATGTGCTTATAATGTGAGACTCATAAATTAGCTTACTAAAAGACAAATCTTTTAAGAATTTGTCATTTACCTATGATTGAGGGTTATTTTCCATTTTGATGCTGCTTTATTTGAATCGTTTTACTGAACGTTTTGTTTCTTAATATTTCTTTAGTTGATGCTTTTACCGAATCAGATTTATTTTTAGTAATAGAATACTTTCCAGCAAAAAGTTCATACTATTTCATAACTAATCATAATACTTTTGTGGTAATAACTTTCATAGTTTTAAGATTAGGGTTGACCATTTTGTCTTCTATAAAAGAAATCTACCGTTTATTACATGAGACGTTTAACTTTGTGAGCTAAGGTGATAACTCCCAGAAGGTTACCATTAACCAATGGATCGTTATTTATTTAATTCCTTGCGATAAATATTGAATGAAGAAATTCCGATGCATTTTTAATATTCACAATAATTGTAATCTCGCTAATTTTATCAATTAAAGTTTATCTTATTTCGCTTGGTACCCATTAATGTTTCTTTTTGTCTTTTTTCTTAAACTACAATTTTCTTTTCTTAAATACAACTTAAATGTCATGTATTGTTTTATTCCTTACTCTTTGTATCAAATCAGTATGGAAGCAAGTACTTTTGTTGATAAATATTTCATAAAAATTGTAATTGTTTAAATAACTTTATAACTTCCTCTTCTTTATTTAGAAGACACTGCTTAAGATTCCTTATAATGACACTCATAGCGTATAACTTTGAAATGTCTGGGCGACAACTTATTGAAACTTGTGAGAAACTCGTCTTACCATTTTCAAATATATTCGACGTCTCCGCCCAAAGACGGTGTACTATTTTTCGACGCCCATTTTCGTGCCGGGTTCGACGAACTCTCCCAGTGACCCCTTTGAGCAAGTTCCCAATTCTAATCGATTGTTACCTTGCCAACGCCCCATCACGCCTCACCGTATGCACCGACCATTTTCTGCTCCAGGAAATCACTTTGAAAATTCTGATAGAGTTTTCGAATAATTTCAAAGCCAAATGCGCTTATTGATGTAAAACTTCACCTCGGTTCTGTTTTATGAATTCTTATTCAAGTTTTCATGGTCTTTCTTGTTCGAACTCTAGAATATGTTATCGCTTAAATTGGATGTGGAAATAATCAAAATATGATAACAGTTGAATGCTTAGGGTCGCATTTTATTCAATATAAAATCCTACACAATACAGATTCAGGATTAATTTTTTGGTGCTTATTAACTTGTAAAAAGTCCATGGTAAACAAAATTTTACTAGTATACTATTTATTTTCAGAATAACACGACCGTTTCGTTGCGTCGCTACATCTTCAGGTGACAATTTTTTTTATAAAACCCTACGTTTGATAAATACTAACCCTATTATTAAATATAGGAATTCGGCACTTTCCAGTCTCTAAATGACTTGTTTCCTGCTATTTCAGCATTCGCTTTGTTTGGCAATTCTTTTCTTCCGAAACCGTTATGGTGATAGCAGCAAATATATTTTCGGTTTTACGGGCTTTAAGAATGTTTTTGATTTATTAAAATATTTTGAATTTGTCCATGGATCAGAATTTAATATTAAAATCCTTAGAGTTCAAAGTAAATCACTACGCATTTTAGCGTTAACATTCATTTTACGTATAACTAAAGTACATTTTTACAGCATTTATAAATGATACGTACCTATTGACCAAATTATTAATCCAATGAAGAATTATAGATCGGGTGACGTCACTTAGCCACCCTGGAAATGCGCTGCATAAGTTCCTTCCTCAGTCTCGTCAATATGTTTGGGTTAACTTCCAAAATAGGTCAAGAGGAAACTTCAAAAGAGAATATTTGGAAATAAATTCATTGGGAGGAGAGGATACGCCAGGATTCAGGCCCGCCGCTCTTAGTTCTCCTTTAAAACCGATTCAGAAGATTTGAATGTACAACCAAATAAGGAATAAATTTCTTGGCGATTGAAATTTTCTCTTTTACCATTAGCTCCTATATATTTTTTTGATTATTTATACATTTTCTATAATTTGAGTAATTCCTCGATAAATACGCTGCGTATTCAAAGCAAAGAAGGATCATTACATTTGAAGAACAATAGAAAAGCAATTTCCTAGCTATTAATTTAAATTTATATTTGAACAATGAATTTTAATTATTTATGAAATAAAGATTGATTTAAGAGATCTCTATCAATAATGTTGAAAATTACAGTTCTTGTGTTTTCGGTTAGTAGAAGCTGTGTTCCTCGTAGCTCTAATTTAACATTTTCAATTCGGCGCCCACCAGAAAGTGAAATAAACAACTCCATCATTAGTAAACATTGTAGTCAATGATTTTTAAATATAAAGAACAAAGAGTGGTTTCGCTTCTAATATTTTTATAAATGTTTCCGATGCGTAACACTCAGTTGTGCAAAACGTACATCCACCACATTATCTCTTTCATTCTAGTCGCGGAAACTATCAATGAGTAAAGATGCTTGTAAACACTCTATAAAATATCATTAACTTCTTCAATTAAAAACTTGGTGAAAGAGGGTGTTTTTTTGCGCTTTAAGTTAGAAAAGAATGAGTTGCACGGCCTTTCGCGTATTACTTGTCCCACATTTGAAGTTTTATTCATTCAGTGGTCTCCGGTTGAACTCCAAAAGAGCCTTTCTTCTAAATGTTCACTTCTATCGTCCGCAGGCTGTGAATAATTAGATCGGAAAAATAGCATTACGAAATCGAGACGAGCAAATAAAAAAGAGAAAAAATGAAAACAGATTCTTATTTTGAATGATGTTTCGATGCGTGACTGCGAGAGTGCCGATAAAATAAAGGAAGATTTTGTGAATGTTTGAGATGTAATCAACCGTTTCCTCGGAAACTATGGCAATCGTTGTGTTTCAGCTAATGTATTGAGAATGTGGCCCATGTGAAGAGTTGATGATGGACGAGGAGGCAATTTTCTGCCATTTAGTACTTGCAATTGCGTTAAAGGAGCAGAAGAAGCGAGCGGAAAACAGACATAGCGAAATTCTCTTTCATTAATAGGGGTATTAGGGAATGGAACTCTTTACCTGGTGAATTTCTCATGCAAATGCCTAAAAATGTAAAAGTTTTCAAAAATAAGCTTCAATCAAGATGTTTGTAATTTTCTTTTTAAATGTGGTTCACGGCTACCTCCGCTGTATTATTACTATTATATCGAGTTGTATTGTTATATTCCATCAACCTATATTTATGCATGTGACTATATGGATATTCTACCATGTAGTGTATTATTTTACTTAATTGACAGATCTCATATATATAGGTATGAGAGTTCTCATTAATGATTTATGATTTTATATTTTGTACTTTTATTATATGTATTGTAGTTTAATTGTACAGCCTACGGGAGGTTTTTGGAGTCGTTTCCCTCCCGTATTTGGCTTAAAATAATTTTTATGTTCCCCTCAAACGTTGCCACCGGGCCTGAAGGCCAACTTGCAACGTGAACTTAAATAAATAAATAAAGGAGTTAAACCCCGTTTTTACGATCAAAGTTTGTTTGTAGAAGGAATTTGTGAATTGAGAGAATTCGTCAGCACTGCTGTGCATAGAAAAGACAACCTGATTGAGAATGGGGGAAGGGATACCGGAGGTATTCGGAGGGTTGACGCCCACTGGTACCGAAAAAGGATCTCTACTACGCGGTACTAATATACTTCCTATTCATCGTGTGCTTCAAATTCACTATTTATGCCCTCTGTTGTAACTAGGACGATTAAAATTCTGTACAGCGTTTCGATTTTCTACCACTCGTCATATTTTTAAATTGTGTATTCACTATCGGAAGTAACTGTGCCAATATCATATTGAGATCAATATCTGTGGCGACGAAAGTCCTTTTTAGAATTTATAAGATTGTATTCCGATAATCCATACTGGCATCAAATGAGTTTTGCGTTTCTCTTACCCTTTGACGGCTTCCATCGTAAATTTTGTTCCGTGAGCGAATCGCCACAGGATGTGTTTGCACACAGAAAGTGCACACTCAGAATAATGGCTCACTGTTATTCTTGTCGTTTCTCTCGTTGTATTCATTATTTTTACAGCGATTATATAAGTCAAAGCTCTGCAGAGAGTGGAGGTCAATGGCTGTTCTCTGGCTAAAACTGCTCGTTTATTGAATATATCGAAAGACTTATGGTTTTATTCTTAAGAAAGAAAATGTTATTTAAAAAAGAAAGATTTTATTGCAATGGGGTGGATAATTAGTTGATCGGGTGGGATTTTAGAGTAGGAAAGGATTAAAGATAAGAGTGATACCTTTTAGAAGATATCATAAGATATGATAAGATACCTTTTAGAAGATGAAGAATGAAAGTAAACCGGCATTACGGATTAAAGAATTAGTGATCTCAACGAATATTTATATTTTCAATACTTCGATATACATCGATATATTCGAATATTTTTCATTGCCCCCAACTGAAATCCGACAACATGTCTACATTTTTACGGACGCATATAGTACTTGATTAATTGGAAACTGCCTTTTGATAACAATTTTATTAAAGAAACTATAACGTGGATGCGGAGCATTTAATATTCCATTTGAAACAGATCCAGTGCGAGGGAACTTAATTGATATAATCCTCTCTAGCTCTTCTCTCTAATTGTTTTCTAGTTACTCATTGTAATAACAGTCTTTCAATCAGATTATTTCTCCACTTTTTACTTTCTCCATACACGTACTATAGAGAAAGTATTGTTTACATGAAAAAATCGACTTCGAGATTTCAATGGAAATACATGTTTTGGGGTCCCTAGAACACGTTTTGACCATTTTCGGAATGATGAATGTGTGTATGTGTATGTGTGTTTGTGCGTGTGCTTGTGGGCGCTCTAACGTGAAAACTATTAATCGTATCAATACCGAGTTGAATAGTTTTTGGAGTAAATCGGTTAACCGAAATTTGACCAATATTCTTCGAAGCAAATTTCCGTTCTTGCAAAATATCTCCATGAATATGATATTTAAGTATATACTATTATTTACAGAAGTTTTATAAAATGTAATTTACTATAACTTTTGTATGAAACATATTTTTGTATCACTGAGTTTTTAGGAGTTATTCGTGAAATACTGATAAACCGGAAGTAGCTGATTATGTACTTTGTGGGCGCTCTAACATGAAAATATTTGTCGTATCAACACCTAGTTTCATAAATAGCACTTTGGTTGGTCATTACAGTTGATTAGTTTTTGGAGTAAATCGGTTCACCGGAAGTCGAGCTTTATTTTTCGAAGCTCGTTTCCGTTTTAGCAAAATTTCTCCATTAATCTGATATTTAGGTATAATCTACAAAGGTCGCAAAAATGTAATTTTCTATAAGTTCGATTTGAAAAAAAATTTCGTTATCAAACTCCGTTTAGGAGTCGTATCATAATTAACCAATTTTCTTGTTATTGCGGCATATTTACGTCAAAATGTCATTTTCATTTACATCAATTCATAATTATATTTAATACAGCATGATTACTATATTTCTTCTAAGTTTTATTTGGAAGATGATTTTAAATTTAAAACACGGGTATTCATTATAAATGTAATGCATTCTATCAGAGTAAAAATTGCCCTTAAAATATCGAAGCTTTCAGACGAATATAGTGGAGAGCGATGTTTGAACACGGAAGCTTTTCTCTCAAAGGCAAGAGCATTAAAATTCTACAGTTCGGTCCAAAGTCGTGATTGCACTACATTTGTAGAGGAGCCATCATTTGCATCGGGATGCTGGATCTGGAGCGAGTTGCTCATCTCCGCAAGTTTCTAAATCGTTAACTGCTCAAACTTCCGGCAACAGAGAATTTCCGCCAATCCCATTCCGCATCTACAAACACGCGAAATAATTTAGGATTCCTTTATCTCGTTTTCAGTTAGTCTTCAAGTCGCTGTGTGCAGCACGTACGTCGGTAATCTTTTAGCAGAAATTGGATTATCTGCTATCTGAATGATACCATTGCAGTTCAATGTTCAAACATTTTCCCAACTGGAGAAATATCATGAACTCGAAGTATGGATATCTGCTTCATTTTCGGTATAGTAATGAGAACCTCTCAAATTAAATAATTAAAGCATTGATTTTGAAGTATTATTTTATTTGCCAAATGTACAACGGACGGAGAGCCTCATTTCGAACCAGAAAGAGCGGCATCCACCTGAAAAAAGAGCGGTAAAAAGTTAACTTACAACTTCAGTTGAATATTATGTCGTAATTAATTGCAAATTACCCTATATCTAAAACATATGTACCAGAGAGCAAAAAATCAGCGGAAATGTTATTTATTTAAAGATAAAATTAGGCTAGTCTTACTAATCTGGATACTTATTAATAGATAAAATTGCATTGTATTCAATTTTAAAATTTGGGATCGACCAAAACAATATATTTCAATGCAATTTAATGCATTAAGAGAAATTTTAGCGTTTTACAAAGGAAATCCAATCCATCTTCTTCCAATATTTGCTTACTTCTCGGATACGAATTATAACTTCAAATTGTATGACTTATAACCACCTTGAAGTCGAATTCTCACCTCATCTCCATTCGGAAAGATTTCACGGATGAAATAGTTGTTCAGCTTTCAGGCATAGACGAGGCGACCAGGGTAGTTGTAGGCACCGACACTGGGGTACGTGTTGTAGGCCAGAGGGACGTTGTACGCGTTGCCATGATAACTGCTGGTGCGGTAGAGGCCGGAGTAGGGGGAGGCCAAATATTGGGCTGAGGCCACTGCCAGCACGGCGAAGATAAGGAAGATTGTCTGCGAAGGTGAGCAACAAACTTTTGTTTAGTGGGAGGTCGTCTGGCAAGTTTCAGCTACACCTCCAAAAGAGACATCGCCGAATTCATTTTGTGACCGTTTGCCAGAGCTTCGATTCAACGCAGTATTTCATGCCCGTTCTGCACCGCACGAAATAAGTGATTTCACGTGGATCCTTATTCGGCCCAACTAAAGATGGTGGGGAAGTTAACTTAAACTTTAACTATTGAGGATACGTTGACATATACTTTATCCAGCAAAATTTGTGGATTCGTAGACTGTTTATACTATTTAGGAAATTCTAGAGAATTCTATCCCTCTTCTATTTAGGAAAACATCTCGGATCGACTCGACTCATTCATTCTTTCATCAACTGAGGATGGCACGCAAACAAATATTTTGCCTGATCAATTCTGAGCCAATCGTGTTTTTAGAAACTTTTGTCTTGAGACATGATTAAGCTATTGTGATACGGTTCTGGTTTTAATATTAACTCTGTCGGAATAAAAGATAGTGAGCATTCAAGCGGTGCTTCGAGAGAGTGGAAACGAACCAAATCATTCGCGGCCGCAAATCTAGCAGCAGTCCATTAAAGTTATCGCCGTGGGTGGGAAGGTGGCGCAAGAAAAGGAGATTTAAATGAAACGCTCATTATCCTACTAGAGTTCCACAAAAATTCGGTCCCTCTCAAATTTGCGTCATCCAATTTCCCACTCTTGTATTTTCGTGAATTCTCAATTAGTATAACTTTTCAATCAATCTCAAATCGAATAATCTGCCTAAATCGTTCTTATGGTTTGACAAACACTAAAATACGCCATTTTGAATTATCTTGGTGATCGCGAATCCCGGATAAGCGATAATTGGAGCGAACACTCAGTTGTGACTTTTCCTGGTTTATAAGAAACGGTAGCAAGTGCCAAACAAGAGTCTTGAGATATTTGTGAATTTATTAATTGGAAAGAATAGTATTTTTTGATGAGGTACCGAATCTTCTAACTCAAGATTATATATCAATACTTGCTAAAAAGAACTATAGTCAATCAAAGACAATTTCGATTGATTTCAAAATTTAAAGTTGTATTCGGTGAAATTTCCATTTAAATTTACAATTACCGATAGTCACTCTCTCTACCGAGAGATATATGAAATAAATTTAAACTGCTCGTGATCTTTTAAGAATATACCTTTCGAACTCGGAATGTTTCTAAATGCATATACTTAAAATATTACCTCTAACACTATAAATTCTAGTCAGCTATTAAAATCGGGGCTATCTGCCAGACCTTTTCTTTCTCTACACGTAACTGAATAAAAACGAATTAAGCGTATGAAAATAATCGAAAACTCCATTCTTATTTAGCCTATTCTATTGGGAATCTCTTCCTCGATAATTTGTATTTGAATGTCGGACATCCGAAAGAGCGGTTTCCTCCAACGGACAACAGAGGGAGGCACATCTCCTTTAAAACAAAGGAGAGCGAACCGTCTCGTAAAAAAATGTTCTAAACAGCGTTCAAGAGAGATACTCACCAGCTTGTACATGGTGGAGCTGTAGTTGAGGGTACTGATGCTTCTCTTTGCGACCGCTGTTTTATATAGTGGAGAGAGATGGGCGAGGGAGGTGGTCACACCACGAGTGGGCGGATGTCAGTTGTCCTTCCAAACCTTTCTTTGTCCTTTTTCCAGATCCGGACGGAGAACGGCGGAGATCGCGGGTTTAAAAATGATCGAAGCGTACGCCAATGAAGGCCATCCGTGTCTCCACCAATCTGACACTGGAGATATTTCAATCACACCCTAATTCGCTTTTAGATAAACTTTTTTATGAATCCGTAGGCGATACGTTTTGATGGATAGAGTCATTGTTGTGCTAGGACACACGCTGCGGAATTCTGCTAAAAGTTCGTGTTCGATAAACGAAAACAGGTGATGATTATTCTCTGCACCCCATGTCAAATGATGTGACGGAGATCAAATCTTCAATTTAATTCCATCTTCTTATCTTCTTTTGCAGGTTTTCTAATTCTTGTTCTCTGATTTCCTAAACTGAGGGCCTTAGAATTTGCTTCTTGTGTTATTTTAAGGCAATCACACATTATTTAATAAATCTTTGTAAATAATATTTTTCGTGGAGCACTAGAAATCTAGCGTCATTGAGTTGGGATTTTTATGCGAGGGGCAAAGAAGAGGAATCCATCATAGGTATCATGGGTTCGATCCCAGACGAAAATCCCAATATTTCCCGTAGGAATGCATTCCTTGGATTTTTAGGAATCTTTAAGGCACTTCTAGGCGACATTGCAAGTTGAAACCCGAGGTTATCGTTAGAGGCCGTGCGAACGACGAAAATTAAACCTTCGATCATCATCCTCGCTTCGACTAGTCGACTATCGAATAGCTAAGTCGGCGCAAACCCTTGAGAAATGCTCAGTGGGAATCTTCGCGATATTTTACAGATAATGCAGATAAATTGAGCTCGGAATTTCGACAAGAATCTTGATTTTTTCCAGCAACTGTTGACGATATCAAAGGGTGAGATGTGAATGAGCTTTGACAGTTCTCTCATTTTGAATATAAGGGAATTTTTCTCCGTGAAGAACGCGATCTTTATATTTATCGCAATATATGTTCGCGATAAAACGGTTTTTGAAGTTGTTTTCGAAGACGACAATAAATCGGCATTTGGATGAAAATTCACTTTTACAAAAATTTGTCGTCCTTTCTCTAGATATTTCCGGGCTCGATGCCAGGGCTGTGCAAATATTCACCCCATGGTATAAATACGAACACCTTTTTTAGCAACTTCGACTTAATCGACATTTTACGTATAATATTTTTTGACGTTACGGTTAGAGGATAGACATCGCCCGCAATAGTTCTGGGTTCGACGCCGGTCAATCAAAATTCAGCAGCAAGGAACGCATTATGTTTAATCTGAAATATTATACTTATATCTTAAAACTTTGATATTTCGGAAGCCACTTTTTGATGTAAAACTTATTCCTAATAAGCATGCAGTTTTTAAGCAAGGATTTATCACAAGAAATGATACTTGAGCAAGAAGGCGAACGCCCAAGTTGATAAATATTTGGTTTTTTGAATTTTCTCTAACCTTGATGTGAATCCAGAAGAAAAATCACTGAATCCAAGAGCATAAAGTATCCTTAAGCGTGGATATCTTTTGTATTCCTAGAGTGTAAAACTCAACTTCGAATAAAGTGCAATGCGACTATGTTTTCGTCATCCTGGCTGCCGTCCGAGCCTATATTCAATGAATTCGAAGAAATATAAAAGTACGTCCAAGGCTATGCAGTTTCCCCAGCAAATCGACTGAAACAATAAATTCAGCTCTTTTTCATGGTTTGGTATTCCTAGCGAAACTTCAAAATCCGTAAAAGGGAGAATCATTCCCAAATTTAACATTTCCGCACTATTCCCTTTAATTCCATTTCTTTATGATTTGAGTCTTTAAATTGAATCGTTCCCACGTGTCTTAATTTATGATTCATCAAATCGCCGTAGTTTGTCTCTACTAATCTTCAGGGCGTTGATCAATCGAATGGCGAAGCGGAATCGGGGAATAGTATAATTGAACAATTTACCTGGAGAAATTTTAGAACCTATTCCTCCTTCTTATAATATATTTTTCAATAAAATTAAAAGGGTTTAATGATTTTGTTGTAGTGTTGTGATATTTATAATATTGTAATATTACTGTAACATTTTAAACATTGTATGATTGCTGCAAATTTTGAAGAATTTTGTGTATTTAAAAATTATATGTATTACATACTGCATTCGAGAGGTTTTGGGGGGTTTTCCTCCCGACTAGGGTGAATACCAGGCAGACTATGTAATTTCCTCCCCCCTACGATATGACTACCACCTGGCCTTGTGCCTATTTGTAGTTTTAATAAATAAATAAATGGTCGAATGAAACTTGCAGATAAAAATTAATATATTTCCTGCTACACATATACAGATATATTGTCTAAACTTTTGTTCTTTCTGGACATTTAAGGAATAAAAAATCGGTGATTTAAATATCTTTTTATTCAATTTACCTGATTATTGAGAGACAAATCGAAGGCATCGTAATTCGCATCCAAGATTAACTCAAAAACTTTTGATCAGACGAATTTGGGATATGACGCATTAGAATTTTAAGTTGTGGACACTTCTGCCGTAAGCAGCGATATAATATTAATTAATCGTCCTCTTTCACTACTATTATCGTATTAAATATTCGATTATGAATGTTGCAATCATTCCTCTCAAATATTCGAAGGCCGGTTTTAATATCGACTGCCAAAAGCCCTGAAGAGGGAATGAGGGTCGTTGCATATGGTGAGGGATGAGGTAGATTGTCCTTGCTTTCCGAGCCAGTATGCCGTGAGTGAAAAATGCCAATTCGAGATTAAGGGACTCTATTGTCTTCGTTAAATTATTACCTAAGTCTGATTATCAGATTCGATTTATTTATTTTTTATCACCAGTCTTACGTGTAGATCGCAACATGTGCGGTTAAAAAATGCGTTCCGCTCTTCCGAGGATGGCCAATGATATTCATGGAAGCGACACGAATACGAAGAAGGACTTCTTTTTGGTCGCGTTGCTCTGCCGAAGGTCTCGGCAAACCAAACGAAGGGAAGATTAGAATAGAGAATGATCTCCTGTCGCATTGTGAAATCCGTTTATTAGAAACGATTTTCATCGATCTGCCTTTCTAATCCGCGAGGACAATAACATTTGATTTAAACCTTGGGTGGATGCTTGAACGAGAAATACTTCTCCTCATTCAAATGCTCTTCGTCTTGACGGAAACTTAGTTAAAATCATATCCCCAGTATACAAGAAACGAATTAGGTGGAATATTTTTGTGAAACCATCATTGATAAATTTGAGAATTGTCTTCGCTTCCAGGAGACTTCGGATTAAAAATATAGATCGTGCGAAAAGTGGAAATCGGAAATAAATCCTTAAAAATGTATCGCTATGTCAATATCCCAACTCTAATCTCCTTTGAAGTTTTGATTCAGTCTTTAGTCCATTCCTCTGATAAGAGTCGATTGTCAAAGAGATTTAGGAGTAATTTAAGTTTGCTGATCACATCGAGTCCGTAAAAATAGAAGCTCTTTCTCTTTATTTACCGTTTCACTGAAATAAGCGCGCGATTCCACTGAAATTCCATTTCTGTTGTAATTTTGGTCTTTTCGTACTGCTCTCTCAGCTTATCCAAATAGGGAAAGGTTGCCGATATTGGACCGTTGCCTAAATTGGACCACATCAGTATTTTTACTTTCTGAAAAGTTTGTGGGCGCTCTATCTTAAAAAGTGATTATCCGATCATTTCCAAAATTCATATTTAGTATTTCCCTAACAATTTCAAGAGTTGATTAGTTTTTGATGAATATCGCTTGACCGGAAGTTGCGGTTTATCCGGAACAAAATTTCGTTTCTTAAATGTCTCTATAAGAGTGCAATGTAGGTATATACAATTATAAACAAAGGTTGTAGATAATGTATTTTACTACAACCTTAATATGAAACATTTTTTCGTAACACTGATTGTTTAGGAGTTATTCTTCAATAATAGTTAACCGGAAGTTGTTGTTTACCCAGAAATGGAAGTTTTTCATACATATCTCTGTCAAAATTCAATGTAGGTATATACAATTATATACAAAAGTTATAGAAAATGTATTTTACTACAAATATTGTATGTAACATTTTCCTGTAACACTCATTGTTTTGGAGTTATTTATATATTACCGGCATAGGCTTCTGTTTTCAATAAATACGGAGAAAATCAAGCCACATCATATTTTCCCCCCTACGAATATATCTGGCTTTTGAGTTGCCAGTACTAAGTTGTGATATAATTTAGGGCACGTGACTAGACGGTCAGAGAGTCGGAGTCATATTTCCGGTGTGGATGGTCGTTAGTGTGATTTGGTTGGTTGTGCTACGATAATTATTTACCATCAGTAAGTAAGCTGGTGTCTCAAGTAAAATTAAGTAATCACTCTTTCTGTGGAACACTTTTAACCCGAATTATGTTAGCTACTAACGACATACTGCATATGTGTGTGAAACCTCGTGTGTTCTTCTGGCACCAATATTATTTTGACGGGAACATGCTGCCTAAGTTGGACTCCCGTGTGTCCATTTTAGGAGACTATTGAATGATGTAATTAGAAAATCAATTACTCTTTAATAATATTAATTTCACTTCCACAAAAAATATCTAATGTATTTGGGAGAACATTTGTATAGGTTTTCAGGATGGGAAAAAGAACTACGTACGGGAAATGGGACAAAAAACATTTGAAGATGGCTATGCCCGTGTGTATGGAGTGTAAGAATATTTAACCTTGTTTTAGTCCACATAATGTTTAATGGTACGATTAGTTTCGTGGCATAGGCGTCATCATCAGGTACAAAATTTGGAATTCAATTTCAGTGTTATTTATGCTCGAATTAAGGATTAGGGATGGGTATGGGTATGGCGAGGGAGGAGTTAGGTGCATTCTGGGAACAGTGGTGTGAGGGTGATGGGTCAGTGGAAAGACACACAGCGGGGATTGAAACATCCTTACTTGCTAGGGAAGAGATGCAGTGTGCTCAGTTACATTGTTTATCGAAGGTATGGACTCACACAATGTAACTCACCTCACTGCAAACGCTTCCCTAATAATTACGAGGCAGGATAGTTTAAAGGCAACCCGGTCCAACCTAGGAAACTGTGAGTCCAAATTAGGCAACCTGTTTCCCTATTTGAACCATTAGCATTAGTTCGGTTTTTTCACTTAATTTATCTCAAGAGTAATATATTACAAATTTTAAACTACCAGATGAAAGGGGAAGCTATGAAGTATATTTTACAGTATCAAAGTTTGAAGCTGAATAGTTAGAAATGGAAATATACAAGAAAATAAAAAATGATCCAAATTAGGCAACCTTATTACCTCTGCAAACCAAGTATTTAATTTTTCCGCTACTTCAGGAAAATCTCGTGAACTCCACCTGAATCATGATCATCTATTGAAGTATTCCCAAATGACATTTTACTAAAATCGGATCACTCTTTCATTTGCAATATCTTTAACTCCCAAATTGACTCACCTGAATTAGTTTCAATATTTCTAGTACCACCCACGTCAACTAGGGTTACTCCTCTGCTCCATGTTCTTGGATTTAGATTATTCTTTGCGCAACGTTCTATCGACTTTAGAATCTACCAATCGACATGATTCCTTCTTAAAAGAATATTTGTATACATTTTCATGCACATAAGTTTTTATTGAAACGACGTAAATTTTTTTAAATTTGTTATTGTTGATTGTTCATGTCTTAATCCATAGTTGACTGTGAATTTATTGTGGTGCTATCGCTTGCTGTGGATCATTTAAATATATTACTGAACTAAATATGTTTCCTTTCTTTCAAGAGATGATTGTTTGCCTAATCCCAGTTCCGAAATGATCACAAGAATACTGAAAAAGTTTCGCAAAATAATGTAGCGTAACAGTAAGGAAAAATTAGGAGGTAACGTAGTGGAAAGTCTCGCCATTTATATATATATATATATATATAGGATGCGTCAATGTTAATTACCTGTAGGATAATCTTTGATGCGATAGCAAGATGAACTACTTGCACCTAAATGTTACCACGGATGATCTACGAAGTAGTTCTTTAGAAGCGTTGTCTGAAAAGCAGATCTGTTCAAGTAGATCGCTACCTATAGATTACTCGCCAACATCAAAGCTCTGCTCTCTTACCTGTCAAAGATGATTGTTAAACTGTTTCTATTAAAATTCCACTATTTTTAGCAATCGAGTCAAAAGAATTAACATGTAAATGCTTTCCTTGAATAGAGCAGAATCCTTTCACTTTCAATTCGGGTTGCCCCGAACCGGATCCGAACGCATGATCAATTTCCCTCGAGAACGACGCAGGTTTCGTTTTGTAAGATGAGTGATTATATTCACAGCATCCGATTGTGATGCAGACGGAGTGGCGGGGGAGGAGAAAGAGGGAAGGGGGAGAGAGAGGAAGGGGGAATAGGGAGGGGGAAGAGGGAGGGGGGAGGAAGAGGTAAAAACTGATGGAATAAGTTGCAGAAGAGGCATTAGATGCGGAAACTCGGGGATTAGGATTTCCGTAAAGTGCTTGGGGGCCCCAGGGTATTTTATTTTCGGGATACGCCTGCGTGTGTTCGAGGGTTGCCTCGGGAGATACTGTTTTATTATTTTTACTTTGAGAGGTCTCTAGTCCTTTCACTCCAGTGCTCTTACGAGAAATTCTTTTGGGACGAAAACATTCTGCGTCACATCGGACTGTAGTATCACCTTTCAAAGTCTTGTGCTTAAAAGTACGGTCCCTGGTGATTCCGCCAAAACACTGTTTTATCTCTTCTTAGGAATGAATTTCCACTTATAATAATTAAGAGATCAGGCGTAATTTGGAAGGCGAATGTTTACAAAAGCGGGACGTCTTCCCATGCAAATTATTATATTTCTGTTTTGCTTTACCTGAGAATATAAGATGTAGCAAAAGCAAACAAATGTTCCTGCTTTGACGAAATAAAAGGCATTTAAATATATTAAGTGGATTTTCCCTTTTCGCAATTCTTGCAAATTCAAAAACAAAGTTTGATTGCATATCAGTAATTGTTTAAAAATTTATTGGCTATATTTTATTATTTATTCGATATTGTATTTATACGTGTGAAGCGTTCGATATCATCGCTTCTTACTTATTAAGTTTAACGATAGTAAACAGAAATTAGATTCTTTGATGCTTACAGAGTGTTTTTTATTAAGATTTCGAGATGAAAAACAACAGAACTCTCGGAAAACTTGGACCTAAGGGATGTTTGTATGACAAAATGGATCTCAAAAGAACTTTTCTCTCTTCCTTTCATGACTTTTGTTATACGAATGATATTTCATTTATTTCTTTTCGTAAAAGGTTTAGAGTTATTCTGTTATATTTTGATTTATAACTACAATTTAAAATAACCGCATAACGATTTATTTTCCAACTACAGTGGAACCTCGGTTCACGACCGCCTCTGTTCACGACCAACTCGGTTTACGACCAGCTTTGGCAACCAAAAATTTGACTCGGTTGGCGTACAACAACTCGGTTCACGACCAAGGCTGCAGACCAGTTCAGTAGGCAACCCCGACATAACGCAGCATCGTTCCAGTTGCAGACAGGTTGATCCATGAACAAAGTTCGTGAGCAATTTTCGGATTACTTTATGAGTGAAAAAGGAGAAATTCCATAGCAATATAATAACATTAAGCTATCTTAAATTCAAATTATTGTATTTTATATTTATTTCGAATTTTCTCTTATTCTTTTATACCGTATGGGTCTTCTTCCGTATACGCAAGCTAATAACTGATCGCAGTCAATAACGCTCATAAAGACGAATTAAGGGGAAAAAATAATATTCACGTAAAGTATTAAAATTTAATTTTTATTTATTTTTTATTTATTTTTATAACTAATTTTACATGCAATTTACGTGCATTATAAACAAAAATACACTTAAAAATACAAAGTTTCAGAGTCTGTACGAATTAATTGTATTTACATTAATTTCAACGGAAGAAATTGTCTCGGTTCACGACCAATTCGGTTCACGACCAGGGTCCAGGAACAGATTAAGTTCGTGAACCGAGGTTTCACTGTAGTTTATTAGTGGAGTGTTGCTAATCAATTGTTGAATTTCTGTATCCAGAAATGAGATTTGATTTAATACAGAATTATATTATGATTATATATAAATGATTATCATATTATATTATACCATATGATAATCATTTATCATTTACAATCTATAAATAGCGAGCAAAAATTTTCAGCTCCACTTTTTATTCTTTGTTATTGTGAAGAGAAAATTTTCAAATTGGGTTCTGTTCAATATTCTGTGATTCAATAAGAACAGCGTTTGTCTGTCTCTTTGTCTTCATGGGAACAGAGGCATTCCATCGAAACGAGGAATATAAATTTCGCTTCTGGTGATGAAAAAAGTCATTTATCGACGAGATAAGTCTTAATTACTGCCTGAAGTTAATTTCCGCGTTTTTCGGGCACTCTTTTCTGTGAGTATGCTGGGTTTTCATTGTAAATTTTTGTCGATATTATGCATGTTTTGGTATCTTGAAATGAGCTTCCTGGTATAAAATTAAGTCTTTCAGGTGAATCTTATTTTATCGGAATATTTAACGGAGTTGTTAAATTTTCTGTTCACTCGAAACATAGAAGAGATTCTTGTAAACGTTCAAATGACGAAAAAGATTCATTCTGACGTCATTGATGAACAACATTATGGCAATATTCCTTTCCCTTCAGAGCCTAATAATTTTCATGTAGGAGAACGTTTCAACGTATTTTTGTTAGTAAATGTTGTCGTTCTAAAATATAAATGGCATTTTTATACTTAAATAAAGCCAAAATTTCCGTTTTTTACATAAATGAAAATTTGCATCGAGATCGAATTACTTGCCTTTTTTTGCTACTGGATTTCGCAATCGATTGATCAATGAACTTTTCTCTTTTATTCTTATATAATTTGGAGACTGAAAATCATGCAAGTTGATTTTTGCAATCGTAATCACTGGCGTGTTTTGAATTAAGTTGCCATTTATTTTAGTTGATACGTTCCGTTGCAATTTCTGACAGTACATGCCGTTATTGTAGTTGTAATAGAATAGAAACTAGATTCTTGTTATACAGTTTGTCAGCCTTCAAATCGCTACTCAATATGAAATTAAATAAAATCTAAATATTTAATCATTATTCTGTTAATCAATATTCATTCTTCTGTTAATATTGCCATCTATTTAGTAATTTTTACCTCCTTACATTGACTTTTAAACTTACATTGTACTAAAAAAACAATTTTCTTAGATATAAACAGAATAATACAATATAAAATTAACGACCGCAAATTACTAATTCAAAATATTCTCAGAGTGTTTAGTACGGAGTTTTCCGTTATTTTTGAGATCCAATTATAATATTATCATTTATTAATTATTTTACTCAATATTTACTTTCATCCTCCCCAGAATTCCCTCATTCTCGCGTATATGTATGTATGTATGTATGTAGCTTTAATGCGCAGATTTAAGGTGATATATGGTATTTTGGTGTATATTGCGATATACAGAGATATTTAGTGTCACCTTTAATTAAACAACTCTTTTGCGTTCTTACTTATCAAAACTATTATTCTAAAATTCTAATCGGCTCTACATTCAATGGAATCCCATATAGAACGAATTGAATTTACAATTTTGTTTCAGTATTAATATAATTTAATCCAAATGCGTTCTTCATTAATTACAAATCACACGGCTAATCTGAATTAGACTTCATTGTGGTATTCCATCCAACGAGATACTATCGTCAATATCCTTTTTCGATAAACCTGCAGAGTATTTTGATGCGCAGTATCGGAAATACACAATTTAAAAAAATATTTAAATAAATTATCCTCCGTCAACTGTTTAATTTTTAGCTTAAATCAAATTATGTAAAATATCGAAAAGCGTTGAGATATGAAAGTTAATTTTAGTGATTAACATGAAGTATTCATTAATATTATTGATTTTTCGTTTCCGAGTTATTTAATTATCAACAATTGGATGCGCTAATATCGCAAATCGTCAGTTATTCTTATAACGCACATTCTTTCTTTGCAGTCTATCATCGTGCCTGCCCGCAAAGGAATAATCATTGTGGAAATTATAATTGTACATAATATTCATATGGGTTAAACAAAGGGCTTGCAATTATTTATTTTTTTATTATATAATTCTACAGTCGTGCAAAAACAAGTCTATTGCCGAGAATTTTATTACACTTTCACCACATTAATAAGATGATTTATCAAAGGAAACTTTAGTTCCGTATCATCTCGTTGATATTCTGGCAGGTATTAATTATTGAGGTCTGTAAAAACGTTATCTCGTTTCACTTCAATAGAGGAATATCGAAGAAGGCAAATGGTAGATACGAAATTTGAAATTCGTCCATTTTTCATTTCCATCGAATCATCGGAATGAAAGTATCCGAGACAATCCGTCTTCTTCCTCTTTCGAATAATAGTCCTCTTCATTAACATTTCCTTCGAGCGAAGAAATAAGACAGCATTTCATAGAAATTCTTAAGATTTTTGAAGTCTTAACTCGGAAGGAATGGGCGAAGAGAAGTGCTTCCCAAATGCCCGGAATTCCCAAAATGGAATTTTCTGTGTCATTAAATTTGAAATCATTTCATTTTACCGATGTTTCGTTCGTTGATTCGCAATCATCGCCGGCCTAATTGATCTTAAAAGCCTCTCTCTTCGGATTTTCGCGCTATTTTAGGATACTAATCGGAAACCGTTCTCGAAAAGGAAGAAATTTCATTTTGATTTCCCAGTTTATTTTCTCTCACTCGACTCCGCTCAATCCCATCCCAATCACTCCGTTCCAATTTTTCGTGAAAACCATAAGTCAAAGGATATTGGTGATCGACGTCACTTGACTTTATCAACGATTAGTCTGGCTATTAGGAAATGCGATTATTTCTATGACTTTAGATAGATAAAGGACTTAACTAAGCGAAATTGAGACTTTCAAATCTCATCTTCGATTTGCAGCAATACTGTGTCAATACACAACTAAGCCTTTGATACGTGATTAAGCGGTGATCTACATGGTCTGTTCAAATAAAGTTCAGACTGGTCTTACAACGCGTGAACCATTAAACCAATCGAACTGCAAGAGGTTGATTCTTTTAGCGGCATTTTTTAAGGAGTAAAACGCTGCCTTCCTCGTGGCTAAACCGTGTCTAGTCTCTCTACAACAGTGGTTTTTATCGGAGCCTGCTCACGCTTGCGGTTCAATTTTTAGATTGGCGAAAATGAAAGTTTTAGAGGAAAAGCGCGTGTGCATCAAATATTGCTATAAATATACAACTGAAACCCACAAAATGATACAAGAGGCATTTGGAAATTAATCTATGAGTCGGGTACAGTGTTTTTCTTGGTAGCTACAACCACTTCCAGTCTGGGCAAATGTCGACTGATGAAAAACAGAGATGTGGAAGACTATCGACGTCAGCAAACGACGCTCACGTCAACATTATATGAATGATTTGGCGTTTGCGAACCGTAGGTTAACTGTCAGAGATATTGCCAATGACGTTGTCATCAGTGTTTGATCATGTTTTTTCACCATTTTGACAGAAAATATGGCCATGAAGCGCATCGCGTCCAAATGTCTGCTGCGAGAGTTGTCGGAATTACTGGGGCTAAGACGAGGTCCAAGAACAGCACACCGGTGATACAACCCTCCGGATCTTGCTTCAGCGGATTTCTTTCTATCTCCTATTATAAGTTGAAATTTCTTTCCTCTAACACTTAATTTTCACCGACACAAAATTGCTTGTGCAGGCATCGACAAAATTCACTGTTGTAGAGATACTAGACAAGTTTTAGCCTTGTCTAGTCTCTGCACAACAAGGGAGACAGCGTTTTACTCCTTATAGATGCAGCTAAAAGAATCAACCAGTTTCTTTGTGATTTTTTGAGTGGTTCACGCGTAGTAAAGATCAGTCTCATCTTTTCTTGAAGAGACCATGTATATAGAACATTAAGAACTACAACGATAGTTTTAATAGTAAGAGATAGCAATTTTATATATATCAAATAATTATATTAAATTTTTAAATATATATACATTGGAAAATCGTGAATACTCGATATCGTGGTCTCCTCCGTTTTATTTTCCTCTATGCACGACAAGCGAAGTAAGCGAAGTTAAGGCTTTTTTCTCTATTTTCCTCCTCTCGCACACTTTATGTTTGTTCTTATCTTTCTCCCGCATTTATGCCATATATGCACACACGAGCGCATTTGACAGGAAAAGATCGTTATAGAGTACAGCATCATTGCGGAAATGACGAAACATGCATTATTCTGATGCATATGGTATGTCCGGCATCGCAGATGGCTGAAAAAACTATTTTAAATTCCACTTCGAATATCAAATTTCTCTCTTTCATTATCTCGGGTCGACGAGTGCGTACTGCACTCGGGGCCAATGAGACGGGGCCCCTCGGGGGACCCGATGACAAAAGAAGGCATTTTTTCCGTACGTCGCCCCAGGCGTTCGCCTCCGGTCACCGGAACTTCCTTTTGTCCGGACCCGGAAGAACAAGACGCCATCGCAGAAAACAAAAAGGGGAGAATCAAGTGTCCTCCGCTCAAATTATTATTTTAATGCCCAAGCGATCTTCCTTTTTCCCGTTGGCGTCGTTTGCAGGTCCCTTTTCAGCCCACGAGGAAAATTACTCCCGGAAAGAGGGTAAAGACCCTGTAATGCGAGCGAAATGAGTTTAAATTGAAAACGTCTCTTTCCTCGAAAGCTGTTCCGACGCACATTTTCTCGCCGAATTCGTGGTCGATCTTCGAAACACTCTTCGTCGCAATTTGCATTTGAAACTCGTTGAATTGATTGTGACGATGTTCGCGATTTAAACAAACCCTTTCTCACAAAAAGATGGATGTGGATATCAATGTGCGATGTAGAGAAGGATTGCTCTAACTTACTTCTTTCGGGAAACAAATTGCTAAACTCTCCGAAGTTTTTTATGATATATCTCTTGAAAGTCATCCTAATGGTAGTGCTTTATAATTTGTTTTAAAAATCCAATTTTAATTGTATTTTCCGCTGTGAATGAACGTACTCATTGCTTTAAGAATGTGAGCTTTTGATAATATATTTCATTTTATAAAAATTTATATTTGATAAATCTTATCAGATCATTACATGTATTCCATATCATTATGAAATTTTACTCTCTTGCGTAAATGTTTGAAAAATATTTACGAATCCTCTCTTCTACGACTTCTTTTTGTTTCTGAACCGTCAATTGATCAAGTCAAAAATCAAGATTGCGCCAACCGATGCTCCAATTAAAACCACAGTTACTTTTTACAACAGAAACAGAATATTAAAATCATGAAAGAACTAGCTATATTTGAATTAGGAATTATCTGCTATATGAATAGCACGCATGAGCCATTAATTATTTTTTTCCGCGACAAATAGTTTCATAAAATTTAAATGCTATCAGAAATATGAAGTTATATTTCGTATACGCAAGATATTAAAAGTAAACAAAATAAACAGGCATTAGTGACGTCAGTGATAGAAAAATCCATAAAGAAACCTAATCAGGAGCATTTAAAAGGCATAAATTAGTTAGGGAAGCTTTAACTGGTGGAGTTGTTTACTCAGATGAAAGAAGTGACGACTTTACTAAAAGGAGAAAGCTTCAGACGAGAAATTTGAGCGAGGAAAAGAGACTTATATGGATCAATCTTCGGATTTACGTCATAAAAATTATTTCTCTGTATAAGAGACTTTTAAGCGTTTTAAATTCAATTGCATATTAAAAAAGGTATGACCTTAAATAACACGAGGCAATACTTAGTGCAGTGCAAACAAGAAAAGGCAATTTCGCAAAGTAATTTCTATACATTATATAATTTTGCAACATTACGCTTCAGTCAGTGACGAACATTTTATTTTAGTCAAACGAGCACTTGTTTTAATATATGTTATATTATAGTGGATGTATTTCTTTTTATTTAAAAACACACGAAACTTTATATTTTGAATGTGTTCATTGGTTTTTCATTGTTTATGTTGTCGTTGTCATGTGGTTGTTGATAAAAGTGTTTGTTGATTGAGATTTATTTGCCGCTGGCTCTAGAGTAAAACGTTTTTATGGGAAGTGATATAAATTCTTTAATTTAATCGCTACCAAGCATCATATATGTAAGTGCACTTTTCCAGTGCCAAGGGCTCGCCGGGATAGTCAAAGTGTCCCAATACCTAAATAAGTGTCCATAAATTTTCAAAGGACTTTGGATGTGGATGCTCTATGATAGATTATTTCCTTCTCGGTTTCTCCCGCATCTATTCTTTCAAAAGCACACGACCCCGCTTCTGTCGATACCACTTAAAGGGGATGTTTGGTGGATTTTTAAAGGAAATTTTCTCCGAAGATACCGTTCCAGATATTATCAACGGGAGAGGCAGAATGAGGATATTGAATGGAGGTTTAAATCGGAGAGGGGATCTGCATTAGAATAAGGCTCTCTCATCACCTCGAGCGATATTTTCAGTCGAGAGAGATTTGCCTCCGACAAGACAAAATGTTCGATTTCAAGAACAAATATCTCCTCTCTATTTCACCATGTCACAGGTTTTTACAGATAAATAAAATATTTATGTCTGGATTTGCAAAAGGATAGTTTATGTCATAATTGTTCAGTTCCATCGAGAAGGTTACCTTTGAATGCTCTTTGAATTCAATGTTTATGTATCCCGAAAGATGTTGTATCTACTACACGGTATTCCCTTCTATTGTTTTAAATCCATCATTATTTCTGGATATCTCGGTTGTATCATGTATCCATGAAAACATCATCCCAACTCCGCTTTTTACTTTCTACGAATCGTATTCAAATAAAAGCTGCACATTCCTCTCGATTCGCTGTAATAGTTCTTTATTTTCTAACAGTTTTGAAATTATGTATTCTCAACTCGCATAAATACATATACATATATATATATATATTTGCTGATTAATTTCATACGTAATCCTTTCAAGGTACATCTATTTGTGAAAGCTTTCCATTGATTTGCTTCCATTCCTAAATTTATTCATATAAAATCTCTGTGGAAGATACCAAGTGTTTTCATTTTTTGAAATGTCTATTCCATTCCACGAAGTCACGCTTCAGCATATCAATTTTAAAATCATTCCATTAATTACGTAATTTTATATTACCTTTACTCTAATCCTCTATATTACAGATAAAATTTTCAATGTCTGGAGTTCATCATTTCTTCTATTACATCCTTGTCTTATATTTTCTTCAATTCGATTTTTCCTTTCCTCTACATTTTTCTCTTTTTAAGCTGCTTTGAAACTAAATGGAATGCTTTCTTGACATTTATCATTCTTATTTTACGTCATACCAATTCCCTAACATGTCTTCAAAACATTTATTGAGGGAATATTTATGTTCAATGTTTACATCACGTGAACATTCAAGATTTCAACAATAACGTTACTCATTTGTTGTAAAGATTGCTCTCATTACTTGTGAGCGTCTGCTAGTATTAAAACGGCATCTTAGCTGAGATATTAATTGACGATCGAAGCATATGGAACGAACCTTCTCATTGAATTTTATTGCTCACTTTCATTAGCCATTTATATGTCTCTGGGAAAAAATCACGTACTGAACGCAATGGTTTTCAAAGGCAACTTTTAACAACGCAGGTTCATTGAAATGGGAAATCTCTCCTTTAGTGAATTCACTCTGCCTTGAAGCAGATACCTTCTTCGAGAGTAGCAAGACTTTTTACGTGGAGAGTTGATCGAGCATGTCCAATTATTAATCCTCACCCAAACAGAGTCCCGCAAATTCTCGTGGAGGCCAATATTTTTCCAGGGAGGAACACTTTTCCGAAAATACCATTTATGACGAAGGAAGAGGACTTTCGAGGATCGAATACCGGACTACGGCGCTCCAAGTTAATGTTTTTCCATGGATAACAATGGACCTGAATTTTAATCTTTCTCGCAAAAAGGAAACATAAATCTTCCCGGAGGAGACGGAGAATCTTCCGGCAGAACCTCTCTCCGGTAACTGATGAATTACGCGCGAAGTTGACGGAACGTCATGAACTGCGTGTCGGAGTAATATCAGAGCAGGTTGTGTTGGACTGCCACGCCCTGGCTCAAGGTCAGAGATCCTTACGTAAGTCCACCCACGACTTCGGTGTCCCTATTAACGACAGAGGGAGTGGCGTTTAAATGGAGATTTGGGGATCGGAGTGAAGGTCTTAGAATCCGGAAAACACCACTAGAAGAAATAAAGGGAAGGAGGAATTTCAGAACTGGTTTTTGGCTTATAGGTGATCCGATAAAAAACCTGCGAATAGCCTCAATGTCTACCGCAAAGTATTCTTGACCAAATGGCGAAAAAATGAGATGAGGAAAGAAACAGGAGATTCCCCAGTGATTTCACTCCAACACGTTTCTTTCTTTTATCGACTTTTTTCTTGCTTCCCCCACCTTATCATGTCATAATTCTTCCTCTGTTTTTCTCTTTCCTTCCCTCATTTCCCGTATTCTTTCCTCTCTCTCTCGAGTTCACGATTTCTCTCAATTTTTGTCTTTCCTGGAGAATCAGCATCCTCTGGTGAAACGTGTCTCTTTTCTTCACTTTTTCTTTCACCATTTTCACTTTTTTTCTTGTCCTCCCGCTTCTCCTATCCATTCAGTGCTTTATTTTCTCTTTCTACCTTCACTTCTACCTTTTCTCTTTCTTCCTTTTCCAACTCCCCTTAAACAGAAGAAAGAAAAAAAGAAACAGAGAGAAGAAATCCTTTCTTTCTTCTGTTTGCTTTTCTTTCCTCTCTTTCTGCTTTCTTTTTCTCTGAAGGAGTCGCAATTTTCACCAGAAATTAACTCCTTGAAAATTCCGGACCATCCGGATTCTATCGATCTTTTTTCGCTTACATTTTACAAATTTAACTTAGAACAGTTTATTCCCACTTTAATTTGATTCCCTCTCCTTGACTATTCCCTCCCTCTATCTCCTCTTGTTTTCTACCCTATTCCGTTCCCTTCTTTCGAAAGTAAATAAAACTCTCGGAAAGGGCGTAAAAGGGAATATTATTGTCCTGAGCACCTCATCGCCCAAGTCCGAAAAACGAGACGCGTTGTAACATTCGTCGAAAACGATTGCGATCGCCTTAAAGCCTCTTTTCGGAGACCTTGAGTGTTTTTGGCCTTCCGAGGTGGGCGAAGGGGAACGCCCTTAAGAGTAGCGTCTCGACGCTGCCGACGCTGCCGAGTGACGTCATCTCCGAGACCTTGGAAATGAGTGGCCACAGAGGAACTTCGCCTAAATTCGGCTCCGTTCCGTACCTTTGCTCTATCTTTGTCCATTTCCACCTCATCACCTCCGTCACTCGTATTTCAAAGTAATCTTATTTGCGGCCTATTCACATTCGAAAATAAGCGATTCTTATTTTCCTGTCAAGATGAGCGTTAGTTTGGCTTATTATTGCTAGTATGGTTTCTCACCGCTGTTTCACCTTACGGTCATTTAACATGCTTTTAACAAAATATCTGCTATTTAAATAGCACGAGTTCACGATATAATTTTTTTAAATTATCTTTGTGGGTAAGAAGTTTCTCAGCCTAAATAAACACGACTGTGTGGACAGAAAAGATTGTTGTTGCGGGCACACGTGCAAGCTCGACGAGCGGCACGACTGTCTGTCGGGACCAAACGCACTAACAACCGCGCAAAACAATATGCGTAAGACTATGTTGTTGGTGAAGTTCAAAAATATTAAGAAGTATCGATCAAAGTACACCCAGAGTTTAAAGTATCCCCATGTTACGGTATCTTGTAAGGAAAAATTAGTCACCTTTCTTGGAAAATACTGGAATTTGGCAGTTATTGATTATTATGAACTACGGATGATGCTGAGAGTGCAAAAGAATTAATTATGTATAAAGAATTACAATAAATATTTGAATCGGTAATCTAATATCTTATAAATTTCAAATATATATTTTTTGTATCGTCAATAATTTGTAGTAAAATGTTTCTATATGTTAACATTAATATTCATTTCTTTTTCCTATTGTTTGTTTTTCCATTTAGTCAACTACTTATGATTCGTATTACTCTAAGGACATTGCTGACGATAAATGGGTTTTTATAATTTTCCTCCATCAAATTATTCGTTTCCGAAGAATATTTCATTCTTATTTATATTAATTGGCACGAATCATTACGTTTTGATAACTTAGCATCAATGGGGGCCTATTTTTTCTCAGTGGTCATCTTTTACATGCGGCTTTACCAATTTTCATGTTGCGTTTTCAAAAATGCTCACCTCTTTCCTAGTTAATACATTAATACAATGATTTTCTTAGCTTGTAAAATTAAAATTCCAATGATAGAATTCTTTTCAATTAAACCCTGATTTTTTGGAAGTATAAGCACCACCACTCATTCCCTCCTTTACTCTTATTATATTAAAGATGAATGAAAGATCAGCTTTCATTAAGATTTCTTTGAGGGATTTTAGGGAAAGGTATTTTAAACCAGTTCCTGTAGTTGTATTTGGAGATGGGCACGCGAGATTTAACAATAAAATCAAAAAAAATGTTTCATCCGTTCTCTACACGGAAATATACTGAAACCTCGGAAGAGAGATGTTCTGCGACCTTCAAACCTTTGCCTCAAGAGCGAGGGAGCGCTTTAATTGTTCGATGACGATGCATCACTTCGCAGAAGATTATCAATTATGCGCATTAATTATGTTCATCAATCTATTCCCTGCGAGATTATCTCTTCTTGAATCCTTCCTCGGAGGGCCTCGATGGATTGGCTTCTCCGGGTGAGGTGACAGTATTTGGTTAATTAAATCAATTTAAATTAATCATAGGCCTCTAAATATTGATTTGGAAAACTCGTATGGCCATATTTAGCTTCGCTGAAGCGTTAATCCCGAATGGCGTCGATCAAACCCTTTAGCGGGCTTCCTTTAATCACGTAATAAAACGACTTCTGAGACTCACTCAAGTGCCCTTTTCTTTTCTAATTGTATGTACGTCACAGTTGTTTCAAAATAATGATTTCATGGTAATTTTTTTCGAGGAAGCTGCCTTTATTTCAAATTAAGGATGAAATTGTACATTTTCTAAGTATAACATTCGTTTTTGTTGTCAGGTAAATTAAAAATAGTGAGAGACTATAGGTTATTTATAAGGATTACCCAAGGGCATTTGGTAAGAGTTCACAGTTGGTTTAACACATTTGAGGAAACTTATTACCATTGAACACCTTTGACAAGGTACCAGAAGAAATTGGTTTTACCGACTTATATTGATGTCGCGTAGCATTTCCAATTTACGATGAGAGATAAAAAAATAACTTTATAATAAGTGAACACTTTCTTGAAACCAGCATACGCAGAGGTTTTCCATGTTTCTCTAACACAAATGTATTGAGCGCAGACAGATTTCAAACTCAGTTCTATCGATGTTACCAGAAGACAAGAGATTTATATTTGGAAAATTGCTTATTCTTTTTTAGTTGTCATTCGTAATTTGCGAAGTTGACAATATATCATATAAATGTTTACCAAAATTCTCTAAAGGAAGCCCCAAAAGATTTGTTGTAAATCTTAACAATGTGAGTTATGTTTTTGTATTTAATAACGTATTCTAATTAATCAGTTTATTCAGGGAAGGTCTCTTTCCTATCTATTTCACGAATTGTACTTGGGACGAAGTTCCACTTATACAAGGCCACCGATGTATCCTCTGAAACTAGCGAATCAATTACATTTTTGCATCTGCCTGAACTTCTGTTTGGTCTAATAAGTGGCGTAAAGAAGACATTTGGAAAGAAATTTTTATTACATCATCGAAATCCCCAAAATTCCCTGGAACCGATTCTGCGAGACAAAATGAAAAAATCAGAAATCCCTTTCTCGGAGCTCGCTGAATATTTTCTTTCCAATTTTCCCAGCCATATTTTCCCATTGTCCTCCGCTACTCCCTCTCACGTATATCCCGCCACAATTCGATGACCACTCTCACTACAACAGCTAAGAGAAGATACCGCAAGAGGAGTAAATTTCAATCGTCTCTTTCTTGATCTGTCTCCTGCGATGTGTTTCTCCATTCCTCCTTATCTCATTTTTACCTCCTCCATCATTCCTTATCTTCTTCATCTTCGTCCACTTTATTCTTCCTTCCCGAAGATCTTCGAAATTCGAGAGACCAAAACAGTGCAGAAATAAACTCGATTCGATTCTTTTGAGTTCCTCGAGAATTAAAACACGCAACTGATTAATCCACTTATTACGCTGCGGAATAACTTACTTAAATGAAATTTATGACTGCCAAAGGGCATTTCGGGAACCTGTTAATGTCGGATTCATTCTGAAACTACGAAGATTCATCTAAATCAGGATATTTAAGTAATATCTGCGAAACAAATCGTTTGTTCATTTGTCATTAGAACGGCGTCTCGGGTGAATGCAGTGATTCAGGGGCCTGAACAATCTATTAAACGCTATAGGAGTACGACACTTGAGGCACAAATTCTAGATATTCCACGTAATACATATGTTAAACGTAATAAATATGTATTCAATGTATTAAAAGGGTAGAGATTGTTTGGTTGATGGAGACTCAAAAAGCGGACGCTCGTCATAAAACACGCTTTCTGAGAAATAAGCCAAAGGATCGCCATCGGTATTCTCTCAACAGGATTCCCCACCGATGCTTCCGGATTACCGTCAGGTGCGTTTGATGCGACCGAGCCAAGATAAATAAAAACAAAAGATGCTCGACGGATGTGACGCCAAGCTTGACATCATTCAGTCCCTCACGGAATTCCCACTTCACTCATGGACTAATACAAAGACGATACTACGATTGCTCGACGTGTGGCTGCACTAAATACCATTTGTGTTTTGTCATTAATATAAAACGAAGCCCAACCTCACCCGCTGCAACACTCTCAGACACGTTGTAATAAACGAAATTAATCGTATAAAAGCCATCTCCATTCGAAACCTTTTCCATACTGTAGTTTACTTCGTAGAGCATATACTAGTAGATTCTTTAACTGAATACCAGGTCAGGAAACAATGGCTGAAGGTTTCTGAATATACTGACAAACACCAAGGACTTGCAACTGGAAAAGGATTGGAAATCAACGAAACGTTTTCAGAATGTTGGTGGCGCAGAAAATGAAAAACTCATTAACTATACGATGATAAAGTATAAAACGATGAGGAATACGAAGTGTTGCACTTGAAAAAAATTAAGAGAGCACAGGAGGCCTTTCTCAAAAGGCGTCTCAAGGTGCCTTTCTTTATGTTGATTCCATAAGTTTATTCTTAGCACTCGTTTCTATTCAAGGTCATCTATGAGAAGATCTGGATTATCAATTTATCTTCAATTGACTTTTCGTGAGAAATGTAATTGTCAGAATGATTCCTAAACAAGTGTATGAGAGAAGATTTCTTCGTGAATAATATTCATTGCCTCTGAAAACTTCAAATTTGGCGGATTGGGCGATATTTTACGAAAGAGTTCATTTTTTGTGAATTGCGAATATTTTATACTTTGGGAAACACTTTGCACTCATGATTTGGTGAAGGTTGCGACAAATTTACGAGCCTCATTGGCAGTGAGAGTTGATACAAGCGATAAAATCGTTTCGTGAGAATACTGCTCGAGCTGTACCATAAATAACTTTAAGTGTTAACTTGGGACAGAAAGGGCAAACCTTGTGCCTGAACAGTACCATATTTGACAAAAGAAAACGTGCCAATTTCAAGCCAAAGCACAGCGCAAGATACCGAAATTGGCTAACTAATGATAGCGAGTATTGGTTGAAAATGTTCTCATCATCCAAAAACCATTATACGTTAACGGAGTTTGCATTTATTCACCTTTTAAATTTCTTCAGTGGAGAATACAATTCAGCCGAGAGTGCCAAAATTATTCTCTCCCATTCGCTACACTTGGAATTTAGAATTTGTAATCAGATGGTTTAATAATCCGGTGAATAGGACGGAATTCGTCGTTTGATTCAAATTGGCGTAGGACATGCGAAGCCCATTCTTAATTTATTGGTTTCTATAACCATTGCATCTGAATCTTCGATAAGAAAGAGCATTTCTGGTCAATTTACAATATTATCCGCGTTTTTCAAGGCTCTCGCACCAAAATCTTTAAAAGGAATTTTTAAAGGAATGACGGTACCTGGATGATCGGTGCGAAGACAAGAAAAGGATATTCGGATCTTTTTGGTCCATCCGAATAGCGTCATCATTTGGCATTGAATCGAAGGTCACGCACCCTCCGGCACGCCCAAGAGGACAACGCCACGCCCTCCGTGGTCCTCCCGAATTCGAGGGTATATAAACCGCCGACAACATCTGGACATCACTGCAGAGTATCCAGCAAGCATCCACCATGTACAAGTTCGTGAGTATCTCATCTCCTTTAAACTTGAAGGGAACCTCCACAAGCGCTCTTCCGCGTGCCACGAAACGCATAAATGGAGCGATCAGTTTATTCATCTGCTTATTATTTACAATTTCTCTTTGTATATCTGAAGGAGTGGTCTGGCCACTTCGACTCATCAGAAAGATCGTCGAATTCATTTCCCGAATTTTCTCTTTTAGCAAATATCCATTGCCCTTTACTTTTCTTCCTCGAATACCGCATCGGTTTTCCGGCTTTTTACTTCCAAAATTAAATTAATTACCTAACTTCCGATATCAACGACGTGTTGGCGTAATATTTGCTTCGGTATACGAGGATAGAGGGACGCTTCTTTGGAACGTTTGGGTTTCTTCTGTTTATCACTTCATACAGTTCCTTAGGTTGAGTTGTTGATAGAGTTCATGAAATATAATTACTTTAAAGGAAAATAAAATCAAATAACGTCAAATCCCCGAAATAAAATTTGATCTATCTGTTTTTTTTAATTGATAAATTTAGGGATATTTGGAGTCTCAGTTTTTTTATCCGGTACACTTTACTGGATTCCCGTTCAAACTGTGCCTTCGTTCCACAATTTTTTTGAGGAGTTACTTTACACGAAGATTAATAATTAAGGAAAATATTAAGCTATTCGTGTATTCTTTTCATTATTCTCTATATATATTCTCGCGCCATTGCAAGCGCTCTAATGTTAGCAAATACCCAAGAATAAAAAGTTTCATTCTTTTGCTTGAAATATCAATCCATTAACTCCGTTGAAAATTTGAAGAAAGAGAATTTGATTTCACATTGGAAGAATTTACGGGGTTTTATAATTGATAAAAATAATCTTATAAAGAATAAATAATAACTTGCGAGTAATTTCGTTGCCGTAAATTTTGTGAAACGTGTGCTGATATATCTCTAGCCTGTACTTATTCTTAAGATTGTTCGAGACGTTTCTTGATTGATTCCTCTTTTTCAGGCTCTCATCCTTTTGTTCGCCGTCTTGGCTGTGGCCACGGCCCAGTACATCAGCCCCTACGGAGGCGGCTTGTACCGCACCGGATATGCTGGAGGTCTCTACAGAGGAAACTATCTTGGATACAACACTCCTCTTGCCTACAACGCCTATCCCAGCGCCTATGGCAACTTGGGATATCGCTACTACTGATTCTCTGACGAGGTGATTGGAATTGTTTCTTTCTGATGCTTAATTAAGCTCCTAGATTTATTAACTGAAAATTTTTACTCGCTCTTGGATAACATTTGTAATTTTCAACTACGTAAAGTTGCATTTTGTATCATTTGTATTCAGCCCGGTTGCACCATCTCCTCCTCTAATTCTTTTGAATTTATATTTGCAATGTTTAAAACCAATACATATGTAAATACCATTTAGTGGGCTGTAGCAATACAAGCGATATATTTGAAAATCAAGTATATTTTGGATTTAAAGATTGCGTGTTATCATTCTATTGTGTCTTTATTTCATTCTATTTTGTTTTCCTCCTTTACAGAAACGGTGACTCCTGCAGATGCATCCTGCTCTGTAATCACATAACTTTTCGGCGAACAATAAACTAAATTACCGTTCAATTTGTGTTTTTATTCCATTTCCTTTTCTTCATAGCTCATAAATAATGATTCGGAGAAAATAAAATATCGGATATTCCGCTATTGGAAATTCTTTCTGAAAATGCCATTCGTATGCATAAATGAAATCAGCACGTTGTGCGCTTCAGCATAACAGCTTTAGTCTTTTGCGTTCTTTGAATTTTACGCCCAACACAAAGGCCTTGGATTCCATCAAAGCTATCAACTTGTAACTTGTTTGTTCAACCTTACATAGATATATAGTGGAAAATATAAATTATACTTCATAGTTTCCACAATTAACTAATTGTGCTATTTTCCGCAGACAAGTTATTTAAGAAACTACGGAGAGTTTTTAATTTTTATCCTTTATGGCGTTCAACGAATCACGAAGAAAAATCGATATATATACATATACATAAGAGGCATATTTCAGAATGCAATTAAGCTAAGAGGGAATCCCCACTGATGAACATTGCTACCCATGAATCATTGCATATTTCTCTTCGTAATAATAATAATAACAAATCGTCTTTATTTGGGAGAGATTGAGACTTAAAAGTCTCTTCTTCCATCTAACCCATCGTGCAGCACCGTACAAATAACATGGAAGAGTACTTGAATAGAATTGAGAGAATTGGAGTAGATTTCGAAAGAAAATCCTTGGGTTTCGGTACTTATTATATAATAGACACTAGCGAAAGTGCCCGTTGAAATTCAACGGGGATAATAAGTAAACATAAATTAAGTTATCCTCTCCAAAGATTTTAGAAGCAAAATTGAGCAGCAGTGGACGGGTCCTCCCAATGCATGGACGTATGAAAGTGAAGCACATCTCACATGTAGCTTCCACTCCCAATGGAACTCTTTCTTCGTTGTACGCCGATAGAAGCCACACACAACTGGACATTGCTGATATCTTTCAGTAAATGAATGTTTGATTCAGAGAATATATAAAGAAAGAGGAACGTATTTTCACTGTAGATGAGCAGAAGTTATTGCTATATTTCATGTTTGGAAAAAACTATAGAAAATAGCCAAAGTAATGGTGCATCGTAGTACGGAGGTATGTTTTGTTTTTTCTCTAGGTTGAATTTTATACACGAAGCAGTTAGTGATAAGTCGTTGCCTGTATAAAATAAGGTGCAATGTGAATTTGTACCCTGGAACTTGGATGTAGATCTTGGGAGAAACTAAGGGGAAAATACAACGTCATAAAAAAGGAAACCAAGAAGGCCATGGCAATGGAAGGACAGAACTTACGGGAAACAGGTAGTAGAGCTATGCTTTTTAGTCTAAGTTCATTACAGAATAAATGAGCTTTGAAGTAAAATATTGCTAAACTATACTGGTCGTGATGCTAATGATTCGTTATTTCTAAAGAATGTATTTAAAGCTATTTATTTACATTAATATTCTGAAAAATCTATTAGGTTTATGTAGCTTTCAGTTTAATTTAAAGTGATAAGGCGTCGAAAAATGTATGTTTGGTGTCAGTAAATACTTAGCTGATATATCTGTCTCTCTAACGTACTGGTAGAAAGTTTAACATGCTAAAATATGGAAATTTCGATGGTCTCTTTTCAAAATCACAGCTATATCTTGACGAAACACTCCATAAAAATTAGGTAAATTATAGTATGCATTCAAGATTATTTGTGCTACTCAATAAGTTAATGACAAAAGTCGTATGTATGTTATTAACTATGACAAATTCGTCTACGTTGACATAGAAACTGAGTTCTGCTTATACTTTATCAGCAATAAATGCAATAATTAAATTAGTAACACTAATCGGCAGTTCTAAACTAAATAAATTCATTTTACTTCCAATGTATAACTAATTATAACACTTATAGTGTATCTGAATCATAAAAAAATACTTCACAGCACCCAACGTATGTGATATGATTTACAAAGAGAAAAGGGCAATGTCACGATAAATATCTGTGAAAAGGAAACAGACCAATTATTTTAGAATATTTGGAGGATTTTCAACCGAAAATGCCATTAAACAAACTTATTTTCAGCGATAATCCAACTGAGGCGAGAGAATTGCTCTAGAAATTGTTATATAGTTTGTTTACATACATGATGCATTGTGGTTAAAGTTAATTTTAATAGTTAAATACCAATAAAGGCGTACATATCATTTTCTTAAAGTTTAAGTGAAGATTTCAATTAACGTCGAATCTAAATATATGTGAAAATACCGGACCTAAGTTTAGAAAAGCACTTTCAACTTGAACGTAATTCCATGCTATGTAATTGATAGTGACAATTAGTTATAATTATTATCGCACTGATATGTTTTAATTATTTTCATTCTACAAATAATTAAACATATCTACGCCTTACCTTTTCAGTCAGGAGAGAGATATTCTGCTACTTCACCACTTGTATTTCAACACCTCAAAGAGAACAAATACCCTAATAAGAAATACGTCCACTTACTTAATAAGGTTAATCAATTCCGTTGACCGCGAAAATATGATGTTGTAAATAGATATGCTTTATTGTTTAAGTCAGAATATAACATTAAAAAGTTCTTCAACTTACCTGGAAGCATACAAATCATCTCTAGATTTCACACAAGGTAATTTAGTGGACACGCTAACACCAAAACCGCATAACCATTTGTAAATAGTAACGTTGCTATAAACAATCATGACGTCAACACGGGCCTGAATTCTCGATATGTTTTAATGAGAAAATTCAACAACCGCATTCGTAGTTAATGGGATTCAAAAATGTCTTCTATTTTATCAAAATACTGGCAATTTCTAATCTAAATCGATATTCCACGACTAAAATTAGAAACTTTATTTAATTTACCTTCTTTTGATCATATTCTCGACTTTTAACAACTATTCTTTCTAATTTAATTTTGCAAAAGAAATAAGCCCTGCAACCCCGAAAAGTGAAGTTTACGTATATTCCTTATGGAACCGTATTATGGACTCCTGGGTTCGAACCCGGGCTTTCTTGGTAATGGGAATAGTTATCCTAGGGGTTCTAACTCGTAGAAACACAATGCAGTTTGTTTCGAATCTCTAAGTCAAACCGTTTCTGAAATAAAGGGGGGGACGGACAGACGGACTCTTCGCAAATTATATTAAGGATTAAAGAACAAGAAGCAAGGAAAACGTTCCGAAAACACGTTGATCTAGTAGGTAAATAAGTAAAATGTGAGTAAACTTAGCTATAAAATGAATTATAAAAATAAGAATTCCGATAAATTGGAATCATGTTATGGTCACGCGCAAACTCCTTAAATTTGCAGAATGCATTGCGTCATCAAACCAAAGAAAAAATTAACGGTGAAATCCATTAATTAGCCATTAATTGCTGCCTTTCTTTCTTTGAAAAAAACCATTGACTTTTGAAATGTAGAAGTACAATAGGTGAGAAACCGAGAAGGGGCTAACAAATTTCGAAGATTAACTCGACTAACTTTATTCGAAAACTATATATTCATTAAATTAGTATTGCTTATTATTAATTAATTACTCGTAATATTCCAGATTATTTTAGCTGATACTTTCAATGGTCATTTAGTGGAAGAAGCTGCTGGATAAACGTCTGAATTTTATTTTACGATCAGTGACCATTTTATGCATTTTTCATGCGATATTGCTTTGGGAAATCATATTGAGTTAGGTTTTTCACAATCTTATATATATAAAGCAGAACTTCTGTGGGTTTGTTTGTGGGTTTGTGTGTTTGTGGGTTTGTTTGTCTTGGATTGGAGTCCACACCGTTTTCCCGATTTGTCTCAAACTTTGCACACGTATTCTCTGATATCAGGAAGGAAGTACTGTTGCATTTTTATTCAAGAATTTTGTTGGGTTCGAACCAAGATCGCTCAGATAGATTTTCATAAGAAATACACGTAAGCTTCACTTTTATCGGTTGCAGGCTTTATTTCTCTTGAAGAATTAAATTAGAAGAAATAGTTGTACAGAGTCGAGACAAATACTAAAAGAAATAAAATCGAATAAAGATTCTTATTTTGGTCATGGAATCTTACTTTCGATTAGAATTTGCGAGAATATTGGTAAAATATGCAAAAATTCTGTGAAAATTCGTGGCCATAAACAACTCATCCCCCTGACGACCGATCCCATTGTTGAATCCGAGCTCATGTTTTATCCCGTAAAAATACTCGTGGACTTTAGGCTCATAAAGCTGATGATTGAAGAGGACGATATATTACATGGATAACGAGAAATTTTCTGTAAAAAGGTAACCAGCAATAGCAGGTACGTAATTACAGTCAGGAGATTGTGTGTCTTCGATTTTAGTACAAACCGTTTGCCAGATTCGCGTCAAACTTTGCGTACGTGTTTTCTTGGACCAGGAAGGACGTAGTTTCAATTTTATTCGATAATTTTGCTGGGTTTGATCCAAGATCGCTCAGATGGGTTTCCATAAAGAATAAATCTAATATTCACTTTAATCGGTCGCAGGCTATATTTCTTTTGAAGAATTGAAATAGAAAAATAATCGTGAGGAGTCGAAACAAGAATCAAAAGAACAGAAATTAAATGAATATTCTAATTTTGATCGTGGAATATTGTTTCCGAATCGAAATTCCGAGAATTTTGATAAAATACGCGTGAATTTTCCAAAATTGTTGAGGTTGTAAACAGCCAATCCTCCTCACGATCAATGCGATTGTTGAGCCGAGCTCATGAATTTTCCTGCACAGTAAGAATAGATTGGGATTTTAGACTGTATTCTAAAGGGAATTTACGGATTGCACGACTGGCAACTTGAATTTAATCTATTTCTATATTCCCCGTTGAGAATCAACGGGCGCTTCGGCTAGTAATTTATAAATAAGAATGTAATTGGAATAGAATACGTTAAGTAATATTTTTGGAAATTATTTCTGGATTCGATGTCATATCAATGGGGTTTATATTTTAATCTTAACTTATTTTCGATCAGTTATCTTTCAAATGATTTCTTTGTGTAAACCTTTCTATAATAATGTGTGGTGTTGTAAATGTTTTCATATGGAGTTCTTAATATTAAAGTGTTTGTTTCTTTCTATTCTAATGGTCCGAGGAAATGAATTATCTTGCATTTGGATGATCCTTCTAGGTATCTCTGGTGTGATACCGAAAGGGCGTTCAACCAAGGATTATCAAACGAAGTCTTCCGGAAGCCCCATACAGTTTAGTTCTTTTTAAGTAAGTATGGCCGGTAGTGTGTATTTTTTATTAAGATAGTGATTTTTGTTTTATTAAGATAGCACTTTTTTATTTATTCTATCTATACATGTTCATCATGGAAGAGCAGAGTAGGATCGCAGAGATGCTAAGGAAGAGATATTCGGTCAAGGGACGAAATACAAAATCCAATGAGTTTTAAATTATTATTATTATATAATTATTATCAAATTATTATTTTATGATTAGTTTAGTGATAAGTTGATTATTAAGGTATGTTAATGTTTATACATAGTAATATAAAATTAACTACTTCGTGAAATACCGTTTTCCTGGTTGATTACGATCAAGTATGTTAATACGAATAAGGTATGCTTACTTATTGAAAGCAGAGGGTAAAATTTGGGTAAAAAGGCAAGAAATTGATCTTTATCATGGTTCATAGTCGTGTATCTCATTGATTAGGAGTAAGGAATCACTTTTAATATTTCTCCTATGTATTCCTTGGAATCGGAGAATCGGATGGAAGAATCGGGTCCATCCTTATGATGAAGGGTAAATGTGTGTTATTTTTCTCATTATTTCTTCATCTTAAGTTTGTGAAAAGTTAATTTCAGCATTCAAAAGTTATCATTAAGAGGCATGAAGGTCCGAAGGTCCTCAAACCGAGATCTTCCTGGAGGGGCGTACTCCGCCGCGCGGATTTGCGAATGCAGTGTTGTCGAAAATTCGTTATTATTATCGGGGGGGCAAATTGGGGCAAGTTTTTATTTCAGATTCCTCTTCAGGAAGCTTCAAAGAATAACGTGGCATCTTCATGTCCTTCGGAGTCCCTCTCAACTATTTTCCTCGCTTTAGGTAAACATTTTCTCTAAAACGAGAGTCCGCCATTTTGTTACATAAAATATGCAAATATTAATTTGCAATCATTAAATTTAATGGTTGTGAAAGATAAAGTACAGGTTTATAACGTGGCGTTGTGTTTTATCCGATAACTTACATTTAATGGTATCAGGTTCGTTTTGAAGTTGAAGAATTTGGTCAACTTTGACCCCCTGTAGAATTGTAATACGCAAGAATCAACAATACCTAGTTATATGCAGAATTTATTCAAGAATAACCATGAGAAGTTTCAAAGTCCGCACTCAAAAAACCACTTTCGTATTTTTGGCCAGCTTTTTTCGATTCTAGCCCACTGTGCGTTGGTCCGATTCGCCCCCCTCTCCCCTATTTGGATTCTTACATTAGAGCCTTAATTCTCAAGGCCCTCGATAATCTGTAAATGTCTTTTTTTCGTTCGCATAGTTTTCGTGGCAGCTCATTCAACCTCCTTTACAATTCGAGAACGCTTCAGTTGCGGCTATAGTAAATATTAATGGCTACTCTGTTCATAATTACAGTTGATTACAGTGATATTTTCTCCTTTCATTTATAACACCTGAGTTGCTTTTCCTCGTCTTTCAAATTACTCCATTACTGGTAATCGTTAAACGTTATTGTAGCTGTACGAGACTATTACTTATGAATTTTCTCTTGTACTTACATGGGTGTTTTCTAAATAAATTATTCTAGCTCGTAATTTATTCTTAAATAAAATGTCTGATAAGTCCATTATCCGAGAACAATCAAATGTTAAGCATTATGAAAAACGCGCTCTCTATCTTTTAAGGAGCACCTCAAGCTACTATCCATAAAACGTTATACTGCAGCTGGAGAAAAAATATACTAAATTTATTCAAAATAGCGTTGATGGTTTCAGCCTTCACTCGGTGGAAGTTCACCATAAAAATACACAAAATGACGGATCGTATATTTTAATGAATACACAACCGCAAAATACATACGCTAACGACCATGGTTTCGATGCATAGCATCATCGTCAGGCCATTTTAAATTGATTCGGTCAAAGAAGCCCCAATTCTATGGTAGAATGCCGTAATCGGGATCATATTAAATAAAGAATTCATTGTCACATAAACTATGCATTATCAAATCAACCAATCATTATGCATTAGTATTGTTTATTTAATATACTAAATTATTTTTCCATGTTATATCGAATGTAACTCTATCCAAGACCTCGTGGCGCTGTTAGTGGAGCGGAAATGGCGAAATCAGGGAACAAAGGACGGTGTAAATGCGACCCATTTTCATTCTGAACGCGTGATTAATTTTTAGGGCGCCAAATTCCTCTAAAAATAAGCGACCGAAATAGAAAATCGCTGATTCGTGCTTTAATTGCGGATAATTTTACGCAGCGATTTAAACGATTCTTTATCAGTGGCGACCACGAGCATCCTCTGCATCTGGCACCGTTTGCAGCGAAGTAAATGAGCCCCCACTCACAACTACCATCATAAAGTACCTCTTTGATTTCCTTCCACTTATTTTAGGCTAAATGATAGCTAAAATGAAAAAACAAATAGGATTTATCATCTTTTTTATGGCCATTTGAAATATCAAATTGATCTATTGCGTGGCATAAGTTTCCTTGGCTTTAACCAATACACTGAGTAACTCACATATTCCTGCTCTACTCAAAAGTTACAAAAAAAGCGAAGAGAAAGATCTAAATCTTGTTTTTTTTACTTCGTTGTTCTCAAATATTTATAATGATTTTATTCCATCAAAGATTCCCAATAAGAACACGGTTCAATTGATATAAATTCCAATCTGTGTTGAACAATCTACATATTGTCATATTGAGGTGATTAGTACCAACGCTAAAGAAATAACAAAATAAAACACGACATTATTTCTCATATAATGCAGATCTTCTCGATTTAAAGTTTCTTTATCTTATTTTTCTTTCTTGACGTACTGTCGGTAAAATTTTGAATTACGGGCAACTGATAATGAGATAATCCATTCATCTGATTATAAAGGCTCTTCATGTCGGATTTCACAAACATAAGCTCAGAAAGGATATTTGTTTGATTTTTGACTTACACCAGCTTCTCGTTACACTCACAAAGGAAAATAGGCTAAATGCGGAAGACAATATGACGTTGATATCTTCAAAGTTCGATGTAATCAAATCTAATAAACTATTGCAGAAAAAATATCATATTAATACTGTATAGTAAATATCACATTAGTATTGTTAAATTTACGTTTCGAAATATATTGTTACAACACAACGGAGTAACATTTTTCCGTTATTTGTTCTTCTTTCCTTTACGCCTTTCGGCTGCCTCAGTCCATTTTCTCCACCCGTTTCTTCCATTCCGTCCGATCCCTCATCAATTCACTCTTTATTTTGCCCCTTTGACTTCCAACCCTCTCAATCCCATCTTCCCAGGCTATTCTTGGTCTTCATCTTTTTCCCTGTAGTTTAACTTTCAGTGCCCGCTTTACTTTCCTGTCGTCTTCCATTCTAAAAGCATGCTCATATCATTTTAACGGTTTTTTTCAGTCAACTGCTCTAGTGGCCTTTACTTCACTAATTCTCTCATTACGTATTGTTACGAGTTAAGTGTTCGGGATAATTAAGCAACGTAATCTTAGTAAACGTAAAAAAAGCTCGTAATCCGAAAAACAACACTTTATTACGGAGCGTAATTAACACAAGAAAATAAGTCGGAAAAAGTCACCAAACACAGTTACTATAACACCGATTTAGATAAGAACTCTTCACTTATACTTCAATCACACTCTAACGTTTTCTTTCTCAACCCGAAAATTGAATGTTTGTTTATTTATCTTTCGAGACCATTATTGGCCTTCGCAACTGCCGCGTCGCGTATTTATACTCGTTCGCGGCATCTCCCGATGAGTGGAGAACATTCTGAATCAAAAGTCCATCAAATAACTTTGGGCGCAGCAGTACTCTAATTTTTCGGGTTTTATCTAATGTTTTTCTCAGGTCTTTCATTTCGGAAACCTGAATTTTTCTTGCATCTTTATCTTGCCATTGTAGATTTTCTACTCCATATATTAGATTGGGAACTAATACTGACCGATAGTGCAGCAATTTTTGGTTTAATAGTTATATCTTTTTCTCACAACATAGTATTTTTAAACTAGTAATGCATTTGCCTTTCGTTTTCTATTTAAAATCTCTTCATCTAACATCACACAGTGGTCGGAAATCGAAAAAAGCTGGCCAAAATTCATATCTCCGTTACTATGAAAGATAGAAACACGAATGTTTCAACAGATATAGATTTTTACCTCCCAAATCCGAATATAATGTTTATTTTTAAGTAAACTAATCAGAGGTCTTCTAAAACAAAATGGTGGAAATAGTAAAATCATCTTCCTCGATTCTTAAAAGGTGTGTGAACTATAATTCATTTATGTTATTAAAATACTTCATTTATTAATATAAATACTATATGCGAGAAATAAAAATCGATAAATAACAATTTTTTACATTTTGCTCGGATGAAAGCCATGGGAAAAAATAAGAAAAAGTCAGCTGTAAACAATTAACTCTGTAGACTTGACTAAAATATTCCCATTTGGTATTGTTAACCTTAGTTAAATATTGGAGAATGCTTTGCCATATCTTCGCAAGATACGGATATTTTCACTCAAGGAGTAGTAAAATAACCGATAAACTAAGAAAATTGCTCCAATGAGTACGATCAATTTTCTATCCAAAAATTAATTGAAACATAGAAACATTTGTACAGACAATCAGAGAAGTTAATCTTAACCACTTACAGAAATTAAATGGACATATCAGAGAAATTGTATTGTATTTTGCAACATAAGCTTAGAATGCATATTTAGGGTTTAAATAAATTTTATTTTATCATTAAAATTGTATTCTCTTATTCTTATAGCTTCGAATTCAATGTTTATTTACTTAACATTCCAAGTTATCGCTCAAAAGGCTCTTCATTGCGATGCACATTTCAGACATGGAAGCGAGAAAAAGTATCGCTAGCTGTCACTTACTCTATTTTGCTAACTTTGACTGCTTGCTGATTCCAAAATATGAACTTGAGAGATTCAAATAATAGTGGATTTGATAGCCCTCGGCATGTACAATAATAATATAGCTACAAAAAAATCCTGGAAAAAAAGTCGAAAAATTGAGTTTTGGCCAGCTTTTTTCGATTTCCGACCACTGTGCATCACCAGTAATTATACTTCCCAAATATTCATAGAATTCTACTTGTTCCTATTATTAATTTTTAAATATAATAGGTATGTTCTGGTTTCCTACCTTTGCAATACACATTACTTTACTTTTCCTTGCGTTTATCTCCATTTCTTTCCTTGTAAGTTTTTATTCCCATTTTGTCACACTGTTCTGTAACTTTTCTTCACTATCTGCTATCAAGACTATGTCATCAGCATATAATAGTACCAGCAGATGGGGTGGATTCAAATTCCAGAATTCTATCTGAGTTTTTATTGTTTTCTGCTTGCGAGTCTTTGTGATTTCATCCATGAGATTTATAAAAATAAGTTTACTTTCACATTGTGTTATTCCTTTTTCCATGCGAATTTTCTGGATAATTCTCCATCTATTCTAACTATCCCTTTACTTTATCATATAGACTTTTAATGACTCTTATAAGTCTATTAGGTACTTCTTCTTTATCAGTGCTTCCCATAGGTACATTCGAGGTACAGAATCAAGAATTAACTCTAGAAATGCTAAGTAGGGCTTTTTTTCTCTCAATTGTCTTTCCCATCAACGCTCTTAAAGTAAAAATGTGGTCTTGAGTTTGTTTCCCAGGTCTTAAACCTGCTCGTTCCTCTTCAAGCGTATTTTCTATGATATTTTTAAGCTTGATGAAAGACATATTGGCCGGAATTTTTACATTCTTTACCTTTTTTGAGAATTGGCTCTGTGAAATTAGCCTTCCACTCTTCTGGGATGGTCATTGTTCTACATGCACACTGAAATGTTTTTGATAGTACCTTCTTTCAACCAAATCTTATGAACTCAGGGGCTATATCGTCGAATCCTGCAGCTTTGCAAGTCGTATCTCTTTCACTGCACCTCTCATTTTGTTATTATTAACTTATAATTTTCTCCTCCTCGTTCTTGTGCCATATTCATTATGTCTGCCCTAATTGTCTCACTAAATGTTTTCTCATAATATTTTCTCCATTCTTCTAGGATACCTTTTCTGTCTGAAACTAATATATTATCTTCCTTCTTATACTTCTAGCTGGATTCCCGTATTTTCCTTCCAACGCTTTAATATTATCCCATAATTATTTCCTCCGTTCTGCGAAATTATGTTCAATTTCATTTTCAAAGTTCTCCCATGAAATTTTCTCTGCTTGCTTAACAGTCTGCTTACAATCATCCCGATTTTGTACATAACCTAATCTATCTTCTTCTGATTTAGATCCGGAATATTGTGTCTAATACATTTAGACATTTTAAGGAATTATTCGCTAATTATTGACATTTTACTCGTATATTAATTTTTCTCTTCGAATACATATAAGTACTGATTTATCAAAATATGTACTTAGATTTATTCAATTTTACTAAATGAATTACGATTTCAAATTAAGATTTTATGGGAATGATGGTTAATAGTGAAAATAATATTGCTTTAGACAAATTTCATGATTCTGCGTATCTTTGCCCTCATGTCCTGTTTAAATGTCTCATGAACACACAAACTGTGTACATTACGGAGTTAAAACGGAATATGCACAATGTATATATTTTTCAGAAGAACACTTTCTTTTCATGCAGAGATCTAAAAAGTATGAATGATCTCTGCGAGGATTATTCAAAAATCACATTTTGTTTTCGTTCAACATGTCTGAGACAAATAACTCGTATTCATAAATTTGGTGTTAATTAAAATGTTTCGGTTATCCATTAATATGGATTTATTTCAGGGAAAAGCTTATTTGCTCACCAACTGTTACACCGAATATGATTCGTTAACTCCCTTCCCTTTCCAAATTATTTCTCACCAAATGCAATTTATTAATACGTGTCGCGTAGTTGTGGAGTCACTTGCATATGCATCTCTTTGACTTTACGTAAGAATTTTTTATCAACAGAAGCTACGAAACCCTGCAGTGCAACACGGAAACTTTGTAGAAAAAATCCATGAAGATTTATTTTTGGTAATTCACCAGATTCCACCGATTGCCTGATTCATTCACCTGCTTCTACTTATAAATGTCTCACCGAATCATCTTCCTTTAATTAAAACCTTAGATTCGACTTTATAATTTTAAATTATTCCCCCTCTGGTTGACAAAAATAAGAAAGTCTGAGCAATGTGTATAAATCTTGCAACTCAGATGTTTTCATATTTAGAGTTCTTTTTTCAAACTCGTCGGTGTTGATTTTTTGGTGGCCTAGAGAAGGAATTGAACACCTCCCTCATGAAACCGCGCATTTTTAGGGGTTTTATAAAAGTCTTGGCAAGTCTGATCCATGCGTCAAAGCGAACGGAGGAGCGCGATGAAGCAGTTTAATTCTGGATGCGTTTGAAGGACTCTAGAAATAGTGCGTTCACTTAGACGTTCGAGGCATTTCGAAATCTCTAATCCACACTACAAGATGCCGGAAACTCTACCATAAATTATTCAGTGGGTTTTCAGACATTCAAGCGGTACTTGCGGTGTATTACAGCTCAAAAGCTACCACATATATTTGCGGTGAATCCTCCTCCAGTTAGTTGGCTTTGGCATTCAGAAAGCAGCAAACATTCATCGCTCGCTGTTTAAAATGTATAAATTTAGAAGTAATGCAGCCGTGCTTGTCGATGAAGATGGAACGCAGCAAAGATCTCAATTTGCGATTCTCTGTGACGTGACTGCTGAAAGCGTTTGCGTTAAAATTAAAAGGCTTAGTGAGATTTATCCATTGCCATCTTCTTCTTTAAAAATAGTAAATTGACAACTAAGGATCCAAGAGCTTCAGGAATATGAAAGTATGAAAAGTGTAAATTAGAATTACGCTATTGAAAGTAGCGTAGTCTGATGATTGTTATCACTAGTAACATTATTGAGACGAAACTGGTTTGATATCGGTAAACTCTATCATCTTCACTGTATAAATTGTTACCATTTATGTTAGAGAAATTATTTACAATCTACGTCCACCCTACCAAAGCAAAACAAGGCAAATGTTTCTTGAATTATATTTTCAGGAAATGTAGCCTTTATAATTTGAATCCTTTACACTGTATTATATGCGTAGTGTTCTCATTAAACCGCTGGGTTCGAGCAATTATTGCTTTTTGTAAGTAATCTCAAATTCTCACGTATTGCCCTGATATTCTGTGCAGCAAAGTCATTAAGATTAAAGAATATATAGCAATTATTAATATTCCGGGAATATATTTTGGGGTTTTATATCTCCTTATAATACCTGAAGGTCGTGGAATTTTTATTTTATACGTTACTTGGTGTATATCGAAATAAAAAGTACAGTCGTAAAGAGATAGTGTTTGTTAAGAAACTTGTCAACAAAATTACGGAAGTTGAAAGAAATATCCTCTTATATTATCTATTCATGATGTCGAATTTATTCCATTTTACTCCATATTATATCAAAATAGTATTTCTGAAGGCATTTTAAGTTAGCGTCAAAATTATGAAAGCTAATTGAATCTTTCATTCGTGGGAAAAAAGAAATAAATGTGTTTTGGGCAACAACTCTTTATTTGTTAATGTTTATGTAAGTGTGCAGGCACCATGACCTTATTTTCGTAATAGATTCCATTCTCGTATTGAAAAAAATAATTCTTGAAACTATTCGTTGTAATATCTATTTCAGGACGGCCTGTATAACATGTTGATTTATATCAGTTGCATCTTCTGAGAACGTACTTCCTCTGGACTTATTACTGAATTTATTACTTTGCTTTAGTAAATTCCTCTTTTTATTAATCCTCTATCTTCTAAATATCGTCCTGAATTATTTAAGCGACGCTCGCTGCTTTATCATAGCAATTCTTTACAAATCTTATCGCCTTTCGTTGTACCTTTCTTAATTCCCAAATGCGACACTTGTGTGCATCATACGCTACATACATACTCAAGGTACCTGACTAAGGCTAAGTAACATTACTCGCGAACTTAATCTTCGCTCCTATCGTCTATTATCTTAACAAAGCTGAGATTTTAATTCATGATAAATATCACGAAAACTTAACAACGTATCCCATCATCATGACCGTGCGCTATCCGTTTCCAAACTTTGCTCTCCTATATTATTTATTCTTTTCCCTTTTCCTGTTTATATGTTCTAGTTCCTAAACCTCATTTATGTATCATCTCGAAATTTGAGTTTTCCTAAGCCTCCATTTTGTTGTTATATCCTGTTTATCATCCCTGTCTCTTCTGAAAGCACCCTACACTCATTTGGACACCACTCTCTTATTTATTTCCTCCTGTTGTAGTGTAAGAAGTTCCAAACAGAGGGAGTTAACAGATATTGTTGAGTTGTTGATATTGTTGAGCAGAGCGCGGGATGGCCTCATGGCGAGTGTATTGAAAAGTGTGTAATAAATCTCTCAAGATGAACATGGAATCACTGACTACCTAAACTATCCCGGGCTACCCATTACAACACCTCCCGTCCATTCTCTCTGTTGTCAGCAGATGAAATATTTGTGAACTCGTTTTCGTCTAGCTTGCTTTCCCTGATCAGGACCATGATTCCTCCTTTTGTTAAGCTTACATCCACGTTGTGCGTTTCTTTTGGCTTTAGTGGATAACAGCAATGTGATTCTCTGCTGAGGATTTCCTTTCGTGTCAACCAATGATCAAGCACTCTTCTCCCCCTCATATCCAAGATGTGATACACAATTATGTGGTAAAGTGAAACGATATAGCATAATATGATCCTACTTATTTGATTTCACGTACGGTTGGAAATTTTCCCATTCAATTATTGGCTTTGCTTTAAATTCTTCAAAATTCGATTCCTTCAATGGGTTATAAGAATTTCTTTGTAGCAACTTTCTGTTGGAGTGAAAGGTGTTACATTCAAATTTAAACGAGTCCTCATTCATGAGATTGCTGCTTTTTAACAATCGCTCTTATTTTTTTTCATCAATGATTTTTTTATAATAATTACTTTATTTTTCGTTACATGCAGGTGTAAACATTCTTACAAAATTGCAATTTGAAAATTAAACAAACTTTTAAATCCTGCCTTTGATAGGCTTACAACAATTTAAATCTTCTTAAGAAAAAAACAACCAAAAATAATCACATCATTCATATTTGTTCAGAGTGAGAAATAATGATACAACCAACTCGGTCCTGCTAAGCATCAAATGCTTGTCAGCAGGTTCCTAATTTACAGATTAGTGGTACTATTTTAACACTAACGTCAATCTTACAAAGACTCTTGAAGCAACTATTCTTTAACAATTTTTTCTTAACCTCACTAATTGTGTTTAGTGCATTGAGATCCTTGGGTAACGAATCAAAATTTTTTGCTGACCAGAACTTTAAAACTATTACTACCGTGTGTGGTAGAAAAAGTAGTTACAGTATACGGTTCAGTTTTCCTCAAATTCTAAGGAAAATTACAAATACGTTCATTTTTAAACACATTAGAGAAATAATTAACCACAGTTAAAGTATAAGTGAAAAGTTTATCAAGTTGTAATACACCAATAGAATTAAACAACACTTCAACATTTCCCTGATCTTTACATTTTTTTATTAAATAACATTTTTATAAACTTACATATAGACAAATACATATTCTAGTCATTATATTCTAGTTCATTATTGTATTATTAATACAATTATACCTCAATATTGTATGACGATGGTTCAGATGGAAGAGGAGACTTATAAACTCAATCTCACCTGAATGGAGACGTGTTATATTATTACTATGGGCATCCTTTAACTTTTTATTGGTTCTTCCTCATGAATTTATTTTTAAATCTCTAACCAACCAAATATGGTCGCTCCTGAAACAGATCATTTGTTTGAGACTAAAGAAATTAAAATAATAATATAAAAACATAAATTTAAATCTTAAAGAAGCAGAATTATAAAGTAGATAATTTAGTGCAACATTTGTAATGTATGCATACAAGTAATGTTGGCATCAGTCACCCAAGTATAGAATATTGAACCGTTCATACCTGTGGAACGCACTGACGAAAATGTCATTACCAATTTATTAATGATTTCTATTATGATGAATTGTGTTTTCGCGTCACACTTTATATAACTATGCAATTAAGGTCTAACTAGTATCATCAAATCCTGTACAAGCTTTCAAAAGCTCTGAAAATTTAAATCACTATCCACGAGATATCTTAACTATCTATGAGGATGATTACATTTTTTCTAAGAAGTCTACTAAAGACAACTACTATACGATTTTATCAGATACTTAGTAATTTATAACATATTTTATAACTCATGAAATATTTCGCAATTTAATTTTATAAGTAAATAATTAATCGCCGGAATAGCGATTCTTTTAAATCGGATATACATACATACATACGAAGGGCTTTATTTGGCGAAATTGGGACTTTTAAGTCCCATCTTCCATTAAACCTAAAAACATTTACAATACATATTACATAGTATAAAAAAATTTCAAATCATATAACAAAATAAAGCACAAGTCTATAAAAAATATTTTAAAAAAATACAACTACATAAATCTATATAACAAAATGAAAAAGAATACTAATATAATACATCCTTATACAAAGTACAAATCTATTAAATATGATACCAAAATAAATATTTCTAGTTCTACATTTAAAGGTAAGTCAATGATAATGAAATTTAAACCAATTTCCAAGTACTTAATTGGAATTGAAATCCGGCTGCAATGTTTGCATTAAAGTTTAAATTGATTAGTATTTCTTAATTTGTAATTCCCACACGATATAGAAATTCGTCAAAGTATATAATCGAAAATGATCATTTTATCCTGTGAATTATATCTCACGCATTAGAGTATAAACTAAAGACAAAAAATATTTGATTTCACCTGCCGCATTTCCTAAAACATTTCTTTAGATTCTGTCCATTAAATCTTTCGGAAAATTAAAAATACATACCCACTTAGGGTTAAGATTAGTTTTTCAAAATTTTACTCATTGAGAAAAGTTTATTGGAAAATTTTAGGTGTAATCAAATAATTTATCCCCGTCGTAACATAGCACAGGCATCGTTCCAAGTGAGTGGAAACGTAGTGGTTGCCGCAGATGCTCCGTGTGGTTCCGTTTGTAAACAAATTCTAAAAATCTCCATCTTATGGCATCGGCGAATTGTGAGGCCAGATCTAAATAAAAGGAGCTAAAACTAAAATATGAAACGAGATGTGTGGAATTCGGAGCCCAGTTCTATGATAAAAACGCCATTACATTTCACCACGCGTAAACATCATGCATGTCATGATGACCGCATTAAAGGCGGAGTGAAATCGACTCCAAGAAGAGATCTTCCTGTAAAGGTTCCGTTAATAACTGCGATAGCAATTCCTTAGTCATTACTGTCACACCTTCGATGATTATCCACCAAATTAATTTGAAATGCTACGACATGAAATTAAACGAGGTAGAATGAGGAGTTAACACTAATAATAAAATTAATTGTAGATGCCGTTACTTGGCGAAATTGCATTATGGTGGATATAACTGAGTTTTTACAAAATATTTGTATTTAATGCGACCCGTTTCAACTATTAATAGTTATCATCGACTGAACTGAAACAAATCTCGTTGATAACTATTAATAGTTGAAACAGGTCGCATTAAATACAAATATTCTGTGAAAATTTGCTTAGTTATTTCCACCATGTTAGTACTAAGTTTACTCAAGTTTATGTTACAGTAAAGATTTATAGATACGCCCAGAAAGTAATGCACCACATTTTTTCTGCAACAATTATTTATTGTACATAATGAAAATTACACACGCGAAAGGATGATGTTTTATCTACACAGCCTATTTTTCCGCCTTATCTCCGTCTCGTTCTATGGCCTTCCTCCAGCGCGAAACGAGGGTTGTGTATGCCCTGTCGGTACCAATCCTTGTTCTGTTCACGGAGCCATTTCTTCACTGTGTGAATCACCTCCTCGTCGTCCTCAAAATGTCTTCCACGAATGGCATCTTTTAAATGGCCCAAACAAGTGGAAGTCCGAGGGAGCCAGGTCAGGGCTGTAGGGTGGATGGGGTAACACTGTTTAACCCTGTTTTTCCATGTGTTCAGCAGTCCTCAAACTTGTGTGCGGCCGAGCGTTATCCTGTTGAATCAAAACATCTCCTGGGTTGGTAAGGCGCCGAAGTCGCTGTAAGCGCATCTTAAGTTTTCTCAATGTGTTAACATAAGCTTCTGAATTAATGGTACTGCCTCTCGGCATTACATCGATGAGAATCACATCCTCACAGTCCCAAGACACAGTGACCTTATCGGTGGATGCAGTTGCTTTGAATTTTTTCTTCTGTGGAGAGCGAGAATGATGTCATTCCATCAATGGTCGTTTTGTTTCTTATAAAAAGTGTATATAACTTCTAAGGTTTCATAAGCTTCTGAGTATCATCTAGGTTTTATTTAAACAGAATACAGGTATGTATGGTGTCATTGGCCAAGTTGTACTTTGTAAAGAATCAGTTAAAGAGACACTACTTTATCGATATTTAAACACATTTTTCGAAATAATACCACAGCATTCAGGACTTTGCAAGGATGATTTCATCTTGAACCCGCCAACGTTAAATATCTGTTGTTTTTAGTGATTGACCCTTTGGCCAATAACCCAAATCCTCGCCAATCCCAAACCCTCTCCCCAATATCTATTCACGATATTCAGAAATCAAATTTTTAATCTAATCACCCGATTTATAGGTAATATTTTTATATATACATAAGGAAAGGGTTGAGGTGACTTTGCACATAAGGGCGTGCACCCAGGAAAATTCCCAAGGAAAAACGGACTTGAAAAAAGTCTGACAGGGCCGGGAATCGAACCGAGCCTCCCGGATAGAGGAAGATCCCGGGTTCGATTCCCGGCCCTGTCAGACTTTTTTCAAGTCCGTTTTTCCTTGGGAATTTTTATATATATATATTATTACATATTTGTTTTTTTGTTAATATTTTTGTAAGAGAGGTCCATGATTCTCACAAATCTATCCAAATTATAGCAAAACATGTCTTGAATTCCTATAAGTCGTTCTTCTTTCAATTCTTTTTGATTTACTTTCCAAATTAGGGGAAATTAACAGAAGCAATAGAGGCATTTTCAAATTCACACATTTACAGCTGTGCGTATTAAACTTCGGCCCGTGATCGCTCAAATCTCACTCGTTTAGATAAAATTATAATTCACGCACTCTTTCCTAAGTTTATCGGGAAAAGGAACTTCAAATAATTAATAATAATAATAATTTCAATAATTTTCCGAAGTCATAATTTTCATTATCTGAAACTATTGCACTGTCTGAACTTTTACCGGACGCAATGTCAAGGAACGTAAACACCTTTTCTGGTTATATTATTTGCTTTGTCCAAGGTTTAGATTTCTTCCAGTCAGTTTCACTCCGAAGCGAATTTAATATCGATGATTTGGAAACTGGATTATATCGTTCTTGCTATCGGAAACGAAATAAGAATCAAGTGAATGTTTGGCAATTTTTTTCTTTCCCATCACCAATTCATCGCTAATAACTCAATTCCTAATTATATTTCCTCTTCCGCATTGCCCAATGTTTGTCATTTTCACTTTCAAGATGCTTCTAAAAAGAGCGAACAGTTTTTTTTAATTTTAATTCATTGGTCGTTCGTGCTGCTGCACTTCCTGGTGAATGGAAGATTCTCATATTAGTCGTCTCAGATTTGCTGCGATAAATTGGAAGCTATTGTCATCTTAAATGGTCCTTCATTCAAAGGAATCCTCGTGTCATATTTGCTCCACCCTTAATATTGCTGAGTATTTTGCTTTTGGTGAATAGCAATGAGAATGTGCTTCTGCTGAATTCAATGACTCAAACTATCTTTTTCGGAAACAAACTCTGATTAACTTGACTCATGAGGCGATACTTGTCTCCATGCGATGTTTTGCTATCAAGAAACACAAACAATTAGTTCCAATGTGTTTCTTCATATCTTGCACCCATTTCCAATGTTCCTCTTAGCTATTCGACATTATTTGGTAGTTTTATCTTTGCTGATCTTAGCCTTTTAGCTTGGTGAATACAACAGTATTGCTCCGGAGGTTCAAAATTCGGTTGCAACGCTATCAACTATGGACTTAGGTCACCTGCACCGCTCGACTCAAGTTGTACCAAGTCCTTTCTTTTAGTCATCGTTCTTCTCCGATAGATGTCTCACGTCGTGTTTTATTGGCGATGGAAAAAAGCAACAAAGTGCGAAGGGGGAATCGTCGGGCGTCGGTCCAAACGCTCTGGAAATAGAGGATGCAGCGCGCACGTGGGAGGAGGCCACTCGTAAAAAGCGGGAAAAAATAGCCCGAGATTTGTTTCCCGCTGCTGAAAGATGGCAATACTCATGAATATGGTATATTTGACCTCGCGTGGATTAAAACGTTCCGAACTACGGCGGCGTTCCTAATTTACGAGGCACGAACATCGTCATACCTCTTACAGTAAATGTGCAAAGACTGTCCTAAACCTTTAAGGTATAATATTCTAACAACTTATAAGTAAGGGTATACCTTATATGGAGAATTGAATAATTTTTGTTCCTTATGCTATTGAGTAGAACCACGGGGTATATGAAATACATTCTCATATCTGAAGTGATAATACTTATGACTTCAACTCAAAAGAAAGGGAATTACTAGATCTCAACTGGATTACTTAAGTAGAGGACCTCGCTTAGCGTAATAAAGTCCGGATGAATTTCCGTTCGAGAAACCAAAGAAAACGTTTTCAAGAAATGAGCATCGAGCCAACGCAGGAAACGCCAATTTCGTTAAGGGAAACTCTAAATAAAATTCTCAGAAATGAGATGGCGGACTTAAAAACTCATTTTCATTTCGGAATGATAGGGGTTGGTGACCTTATGCCATTCGTATAAGTCTAATATATACAAAACCAATTATAAGGTATTGGTATGATTATGTTCAGTAATGTGATTATTTTCTTTTATTGGCATTATTAATTGATTTTATTATTGATGGAATGTGTATTAATTACTAATTGTATTTTTTTATATATTGAGATTAGCTGCCACCAGACTGTTGTCTAACTGCGGCGAAGATTGTAAATAAATAAATAATATTTGTAGTTTCTCGTAAGAATCTTCGAGACAAGCTTTTGGAATTAAAGAGCTGTCGATTTTAAAAAATAATTCAATTCGTCAGATTCATAACGGATATTATGTTGAGTGAAAAAGCGTGAATGACTCGTGAAAGATTATATCCCGAAATCTCGTGATCGCAAGGAACACACGCGAAAAGTCCTCCAATGAAACAAGTCTGCATTTAGCGGTCGAACAAGTTTATTTTTATTTCGCAGATATGTCACGGAAATTTCACTTTCATCGGAACTTTTTTTCGCCGCAGGACTAGGGTTTTTCGACGACTTCCAAAGTGATCCGGTAAAAAGGCAAAATTCGAAGTTTCCCGAAGAAACGTTTACATTCAGGAGAACGATTCGTTTTAAAGGGTAGCAAATGTTCGTAGAAACCGGACGAATCCTGTTCACGTATTTCCATCGGCGAGAGGGAGAGCGAAAAGGGAGAGTTTTTTTTGGGCGGTCCGAAATAAGTGCAGCGAGTGGATAGAGGCTGCATTTGAGAAGAAGCGGTCGCCGAGGAAGAACGTGCTCAAGGTGAGACTGACTTTAGGATGTTGCTTCAAATGAGCGAGTGAATGACACGTGTTGAACTCTCAAATTCCCTACACTTTTGTTATTTCTATAGGGACTCCGATGGCAAGTATATTTGCGTGTGTTTCATTTTCATGCTAATTTCTATCGCCGATGACGCTAATCCATAAAAACTAAATTTCATTGATAGGAAGTGACGAGTTGAAGAAAATTGGACAAGGTTTTATGTATATTATTTGTATTATAATATAAAATATTTGTATATATATATATTTAATTTCCTTCGGCCGACTTCATCTCCTTCCATTTTCCTTCGTTCAATTAGTCCCTCGAAATTTTTAACTGAAGATGAGTATTGCATGTTTAGGCACGTTCAAATAAAAATACTCTTACTTGCATATGTTGTCGTTTCATAAATTGTTATAGAAGAAACTAATTTCCGTAACTAATGTTTTACGCTGAATGGGAAGAGTAAACTTTGTATGTTCCAAGTGATGAGTTCAAGCTTAACTTTCTGTGAGATATAACGAGACACATTGTTGAACAACAAACTGTGGTTCAGTAAAAGTTATGCAACAATGAGTCTCTTTTTAATGTCCACAGTATATTTTTATTAAGACCGGTTTCGACCAAAGACGGCCATAACAGTATATTGTGGAACATACAAAGTTTACTTTCCTCATTCGGTCATTCCAGCCAGTCCAGCCTTCTCATATTAATCATAATGTTATACATTGTAAAGAAAAATTAGGAGGATTATATTAAGAAGAATTAGTGAGAAACTCGCGAAAGAATTTTCTTATAGCGTACTATTTAGATGATAGCTAGATGAGTTGTGTTTTACTCGTGCCACAGATTTATTTTGCGAATCCTGTTATTGATCGTTTATGTCGACATTAATATTCGCGAATTTCATTTCGGAAGACCATTCTCCCGATCGTGGCATTTCTAATTTGGGATTCGCTAATGCTGTTCATCACACCGTTGGAATCGCAAGGTCAAGAGTGTAACCGCAAATAGCATCTCCTCGATTGAATAATCGTTTCCTAAACTTCTTCAGTTGCACTGTTCAAAGCAACTGCGATTCCGATTGCATCTCCTCCTACGTTGGATTCCGGAACATTCATATATAAGTAATATTTACTCGATATCGCATAATATGGTTAATGAATGCACAATGAGAGATTACATTTAAGAGGTGAGGAAGGAAAAGATTTTTATATTTTTTTATCCTGTGAGATTCATCAAGTGAGTGCTCGTGAAACATGAAACAACAGAGTAATGGAGTAATGTTAATGTTAGTAGACGAAGAAGAGCATCCAAACTTCTCACCGCGGATAGCGTTCCCAAACTTCATCATGTTGTCATATATGAATAATTTGAAGAAATTATGTTTCTTATTTTTACAATTTTCATTGAGTGAATAAATTAACTGCTATTTTCTCCTACTATAGATTAAAACGTACCTCTCGTTAAAAATTTCACATATCTAAGGATGAAAATAATCTATAGTAAATAGTAGAGAGTTCTAGCTGCGTTCTACACGACACCCTGAAAGCATTTCTTCATCTCTTGAATCATATTAATATAATTTCTAATTTTAAGCTTTAATAAAATTTTAATTTTATTCCTATTCAGTGGACTCAATTTTATTTATCCAATCTCTCTCTCTTAGATAGTTTATAAATCTTAAATTCAAACTTCATCGAATGCAAGACAAATAACCTCGTTACAATCAAAGAAAGTCGATAAATATTTGTAAAATGTTGAGATAGGAAAGTAATGAAACTATGTATCTCTTTCAACGCTTATTGATTACTTGTTATATCATCCATATGTATTATTGTACATTAAATAGCATGATGTATTTATAACATATAAATACAATATGCTGTTTATTAATACACGTATTATATTATTATACATTTACTTTTAATCAAACTGTTGAGAGATAGAAGAAGCGCCTCTTTGAACGATGGGCATCACTAAACGAGATTGAGCGATACACAATATTAATCAAATATCATTTATTTCGATTCTTCAGTTACTGAAAACGACACATTGATTTTAACTGATGTATTATCAGTCCGAATTTCTTTGGTTTCATTCTATTATTTATTATATGAAAGCCATAATTAATTAAATGGGTCTTACGTATTTATTTTCTAAGGAAAGGGAGGTTTCTCTTTTTATCAGGCAGTTTTGATGAGCGTTTCAAAATGAAAACGTCCAAACTATTGTTAATCGGAATATAACGATCCAAATCTACACGTATTTCGAACGATATCATTCGAGTTCGAGTTTATCTCAAAAGCTTCAACGTGGAAATCCAAGCTTATAATAAGGAAATTCTTAGATGGATAATAAGTTTGGGGTAAACATTAGCTTGTGTTTCTTCTTCGTTCGATTACACTTTGGTTTATCGATTCGATCCGGATGTTGAATCGATATTCGTCGGCGAAAATGCTGCTCTAAGAAGACGTTTACGCGAGAGTCATCTTTGTCAAATCGATTGCCTCCTCAGAATGCTCCAGACAGATTCGGGGCATCTATTTTAAGGAGGCACCTGTTAGCTGCGTCATCGAAGTAATTCTTCTCCGTTGTGCAGATACCCACGACTGGAATGAGGAGGGCATCTCTTGTTCCCGGGAGTCCCGTGGGCCCCGCGCCGCCTCCTCCCGGATTCCCGTGGGAATTGGCCGAAAGATGCATCATTCCCGTGATGTTCGCCCACGCCGCAGCCGCCATCCTCTCGGTGTTGGTGTCCATCTTCGGTCTGCCCTTCTCAACACTCCGAGTATTCCTCTGGATCGTCCCTGCGGTCATCGCGGCGCTATTCTTCTTCCACAACCTCAAGGCAAGTGCTGTCTGCAATGCACAAGTCACGTGATACATTTATTTCATGTCATGTCACGTGATACATTTATTTCATGTCGTGTCACGTGATGCATTTATTTCATGTCATGTCACGTGATACAATTATTTCATGTCATGTCACGTGATACATTTATTTCATGTCATGTCACGTGATACATTTATTTCATGTCGTGTCACGTGATACATTCATTTGCTTAAGTCGAGAACAGAAAGACAGAGTAGAATCCGTTCTCCTGAAATGTTTATCTGCTACCTCTTACATATTTGCCCATTTTCCTCCTTTTTTCTTATTCGGTCAATGTCATCCTTAATCGATCCTAATCTATAATATGTTATTAATCATAAACTTTTAAAATACTATGAAATATTTCAACTCTTCAAAAGTGTGACTAACCTTTGGATATTCATGTAAAGCTATTATGGTGTATTTTAGGTATTTATAGCCTTGGAGGAATACCATACTTCATTTATCTAGGTACGCACACAATTAATATCTTTTTATATCAAGTAAAAGATCTTCCATATATTCCATAGAGAAGAAATTTTGATAAGACTATGAGAAAAATCCTTAACACTTAATCTCACGTAAAAAATGAATGTGTTTTTATTAATGTTGCGACATCATTTATTCGGAAGTTAAAGAAGAAGCAAATCGATTTGCTGCCAAGTTTTCTTTGTCTTTCCTTAAATTTTTAAGCACTGTCATTTTTATCGAGGTGAATTTTATTCATTCCTTCTAAATCGAAGCTTGCTTAAAATGTACGGCTGATGGTAATAAACGCGTTTAGCAATGTTTTTACGAAATAAGCTCAAATGGCATTTGGTTAGACCTGTAGTCTTTTTCTTCGGCCTGATGGCGGTAACATCTAAAGAAAGAGCACATACAACCACTGTTTTGCACATATAAATTTAATTTACTAATATCAAAATTCTTTTGGCTAAATTTTACACAAAAATTGCGAATCATTCCCAAATACGTTTATACGCGAATATAAATTAATACCTTTCTAAAATTTGTAATTTTCGGAACTTAAATCGTGATTGTAATTGGACCAAAAGGTTTGCAATATAAAAAGCAACTTTATCGAAAAGTTTGGCTTTTATTTACCACTAACAAGAAAAACCGATAAGTACATAGCACGCGTTGAGTATGATATTCACATCACCCCAAGTGTGGAATAATTAATTGGCTCCACGATTTCATAAGACGTATGTTATAGGATGAAACAACCTATAATTATGAGGTCAATGCGATTTGACAGCTCATTCGACATGCTTCAGATGCTACGAGTGAAAATAAATACAGCGCAGGAGTCAACGCCGAATTAAGTTCTGTCGTGCGCTATTAAACGGGTCCATTCAGAATCTCTCGATATCCCGGCTTCCGGTTTATTTATGCCACACGGACCTCGGAAAATCAAATGACTTCGGTATTTCTGTTTTGACCCATTTGACGCTCGTGGGAGAGCGGACATCGGGTAAACCAAAGAGGACACTGACGTGGGGGGTACTCCGCCCGGGAAGATCGTTCTTTTTTAAATTTCCGTCTGTAAAATGTCCCCGCTGATGCAATTGAATTCGCGTAGAAATTAAAAAATGCGAAAACTCTATTCAACGGCATTTTCACCCGAGGGGATTTTCGGTGGCAGAAAAGCGAAAGAAAAGAAGAAAGTCACGCACACTCACGTGATCACAAAGTCACGTGATCAAAGGGAGAAATATTTTTAAGCATACGAGAGTGGATCTTTCTTCCCTCCTGCAAACTAACTGCAGTCTCAGACGACGACTTTTCCCCCTTTTTTCATAAACCTACGAAATATTTTTTTCTTTTATTCACCGTCCATTTTCCCTTCCTGCAGAGGAAAAGAGAAATTTTCTTCATGAGCTTTACGTAGAGGAGGTAATCGGAATTGAAAATTTTAGTTTCCTCAAATTTAGTTCGTCTAAAGGAATTCTGGTCAATGAAGTACATTAGTAGTTTATTTATTTATTAAAATCCGAAAAGAGCCTTTACAATGGATATGATATTTTCGTATGATCTCAACGACATTTGCATTATCTTTATGCCTTTGTTTTCTCATTACTTGATCTAATTTCAAAACGTATCTTTCAATTTCCTTAAATTACGCCTTCTTTTAATCATTATTGCAGAATACCCGGGAATTCTAAATTATTAAATTCGGCGACGTTTTACCATAAAACAGACATCCGATGTTGCCGGATATCCAAGTGGGCGACGCGTTTAGCTTCGGCGAAAGAGGATCCGGGTTCTATTCCCGGTGGGAACTAATGTGCGACATTTTCAAGGCACATTTAAAATTACTGTTAACAGACATCTCGTTAATAACCAATGTCTCGCACTCTATCCCTCGTATTATCAGCAAACATAATGTTCTCTTGTTCGATTTTCATGAAAAGTTGATGTTCTAATTCCTAAATTAAATGTTTGAATTTCTGACGACACGGAATCAGGCGTAACTTTGTGGTTTGTTATTAATTATATCAAAATCCATATTGAGAAAACTTTTACTAGACCACAGAGAATGTACAGAAGCGACCATGGCATGGCATGGCATCATCAGGTAAAAGGATAGGAATCAACACAGAATACATATATACAAAAAGAGACAAACCAGGTGGCGTGGTCTCTCTCTGTGGTCTAGCAAAAGTTTTCTCAATATGGATTTTGTTTGAATTTCAATTATGTAGTAGTAGTAGTAGTAGTATTGTTAAAAGTGCCTCGACAGCTTGGGTCATTTCGCGTCACTTGAGTCTCCGCCAAAAATCGGTCGATCGAGGTGTCGCTTTAGTAAAACAGTCGTCCTCCTTCAAGAAAATGGTCGAAAAGGCGGTCTTTTAGTTTCGTAAGAAATATTTAACTTATCGTTTTGTTTCCCCTAATAAATTTAAAAATTTCCGTTCAATGTAAAAATAAGACGAATATCATTTAATATTTTATGATTAAATTGATTTACAAAAAGTTTAAAATATCTATCTATGACATAACAAAAAAGCGATATCCCCAAAACGAGATCGGTAAAGGTAAAATTTTACAAGAGCGGAAAATATCGCTGATTTGGAAAAATGATTTATTGCGACATTTCCCAAAAGAACAGAATTATTTCATATGAAAAATGAATAATCTTTCCATGCAGTATTTCTACGACAATGCGATATTAGATAATTATCCTAAATTCAAACATTTAATCCATACTCAGTTTTAATAATTTATTAAGTGATGAAAATGGAAGTATTATAAGATTCCGATTTAACATAATAATACGTTAAACTTAAGGTAATTTCCCGATTACCGATGAACTATTTTGTTTACTGTATCCAAAAACTATTGAACGCTGGGAACTCCAGATAAAAGATCATACGAAGGCGAATGTCGTTGCTTACGTCACAGCAACTGCTCGCATAATTATCACACTTTTTGTTGAGAGTAAACAAGAGATCACTCATTCAAGTGATGAAACAGACGACATCTTAAAAAAAAAACTTTCAATTGATGGAGGATAACGAAACAAACTTCATCGAGCTGAAATTATTTATAAACCTTGAAGATATCCGAAAAAAATTACGCTGCTATCTAATCGCCTAAACAAGTTTTCTCTTTTCATTAATTAAAGGCCTGCAAATGAATATTTGAATCTCTTGATTCAGCCACGAATCCGATCAATCGAATTTCAGTCAACTCAAGATACACACTTCTGAAAAATATGACATATATCTCTTATCTTCTCGGAGTTACGAAATAACATTTGGTTTAATTTAATCGGTTAATGAAGATGAAAGAAGTTTAATCTTAACGAACGAATCTATTTTTGCAAAGCGTTTCTGAGTAACCTAGGTCAGCTCTTTTCGCCTTGGTATTTCCTTACCACAATAGACATGCATAGACATACAATTAATCCTAATGTAGCGTTTAATGTGTCTACTTTTTCTCCTAATTTCCGTGCGCAAGATTTATTCCAATGTTAAAGAAAAATTGATTTCTCAATCATAAACATTCAATAAATTTATAGAAGAATTAAAACGTATTTGTCTCAACACTCTCTGATGTTAGTCTCTCTCTCTCTCTCTCTCTCTCTCTCTCTCTTTCATGGTCTTAATTATTTCATTTTATAAACAGACATTACACAAGTTTTAACTTAAACTGCATCTATTTAAGATAATTATAATTAAAATAATATAGGTATTTTGTAATAATAAATGCAGATACGGCGAAATGCATTGTACCGATATAATTACTGTGTTTTTTCGTTACTATTTCCATTCATTTTACGGTCGCAAATAATGAATTGTACAATCCTGCACACGAAGAACAAAAGCAAAGTTTTTTTTGGCTATTTCAATCGGCAATTATAAACAAAACACGAGTTTTCCGTTCCAAGAGATCCAATACAGTAATCAAGGTAAAGGAAACATAGTATAAGTTCAATTATTCAATTTACAGATAATACAAAAACAAAAATTAATTTGAATAATTGCATCGTAAGATCGTAATCAGACGCACACTGAAAGAGAATCACAATACAAACGATATTTTTCATCGAAAGGTTAAAGTAAGAAATAAGTTTAACAGTGCAGATGGGTGGAATGAAAGGAAATTACGTTCAAGATAAACAGAAGAAACTGTGAAAGATTTAGTTGGCTTGTCAGTGTTCGTGGAGATAAACAAGATATTTCTGAGCCTGCGGCTACAGACGTGTATGGGAATTCTGAACATCTGACGAAAAAAGAGTATATTCAGAAACGGATGGGTTTATTCTGAGCTCTTTGCATCTGTGGATGACCATTGGTGCAAAGATCGTGCCCGCCGTACGAAAAGCCATGATGGACACCGACTTTTGCTTTAAAATAATTGTGAAAAGAGATAGAGATTTATTCTGAGCTATCATACTTAATAGAGGGTGAGATTTGGAAACATGTTCTCTTTATGAATCTAATGCAGGAATTTTGGGCCCTATGAAGTTTCGGTATATTTCAACATTGCTTACCATAATGTATGATTGTTTAATGGTAGTTATCTGGGGGTTATAATATATAAAGATTTATAGATTTTTGCTAGAAATCCCTCCCCCTAACCCAACCCATCCCCGGGGCAACGTTGCCGTGCGTCAACGGGTCATTTCTAGCAAAATCACGAAAAATCTTAATTTTCATCGTCGCGTTAGACGCTTGTGTATCTCTTTGGACTAGTGAGACGACGAAGATAATTAATTGTTGCTAATTTTAATTGTTTAAAACTTTTTAAATCGTATTCCACGCGATCAGTGTTTTTATAGCCCCTTCTGCTGTGGCGGCCGGGCGCTCCTGAGCTTCGAAGGCGAGCTAAGGGTCCGGATTAGGATGGAGACCCTCCAAATTTCTAGCTGAAAAAAGTAACGGTATAAACTCCGCATAACTACTATTAACCTTTATGATATAGTTCCGTAAATACTGGAACGTATCATTTTATCGGATAAATATGATTTTGGAACGAACTATCTTCGTTAATCCAGTCAATATAAAATCCTATTTGATATCCCTGATGAGCTCAAAAATAATTCCGTTGATTCACGAGCAATGCTTAAAAGGTGTGCTCTCGCTCCGTTGGAATCGACTCTAAATATCCGCTTTTTTACGACGGAAGAGTGCCAATAGTTGCCATTGCCGTCTTTTCGAGCGGCCGTTTATTGTGACGGAAAGAGAGACATTTTGGACGTCTACACAGGCTTCTGATGAACAATCCATACAACGGAGTGATCACAAAGCTGTGGTTCCTTTGAAAGCCTTCTTTCCTAAACATTCGGGTATACAGACAACTACGAGACGTTTGTATTTGTGATAATCCTTTGCGAGCTGTTTCTGAGACGAGTTCAATGCTCAGTGAATGGATTCCGAACGGTAATGATTTAAAGATCGAAAATATCGATGAACCAAACTGAGTGAATATTTTCGTAATTGAGAGCAATGACAGGACGAACAACAGCTCAATAACCCAACGCAAACAAGCATTTGTGTTGTGTATCATCGTTCGTCTGCAAAACCAAGAATTTTAGCCGCGTCACTTGCGTCTTCAAATCTTAAGTTGTATAAAAAATATCGAATGTAGTTTGGTTCAGTATGTGCATCAAATATGGTCAACTTTGCCGATGTGCTTATTTTTGCCATCCGTGCAAAGGGTAGCCAGTTGGTTATTCGTTTCGCGGAAGATTTATTTCTTTAAGAAGAACGAAACGAAGATTACGTACTAAGTAGTTATTTAGAATAGAACTAGCAGAAGTACCCGTTGGTTCTCAACGGGGTGAAAGTAAAAGATATGTAACGTAGAGAACCTTCAATTTGTAAAAGTATAGAATTTTCAAGTGAAAACGAAAAAAGCAACAAAGAGAAATAGATTCCTGGACGGATGGTTTTTAGTGCTCATTTTCCCGCAAAGTATTACAGATGCTGGAGGTTATCCAGGTTAGAAGGGGATACTTGTGTTTTACACCCCCTGCCACGCGCCACTGGCAGTTTGAAGGGCTTAAATGTAAATCTAAAGTGACATTTTCCATTATTTGATCGTAAATGTCTCTCTTATAAAGCGTTGGATTAGGAATGTGGTGTTTTGTTAATATCTTAAATTATTTTGAGTGTCAAATTTGACATTCTATCGCGTAATTTCTACTCAGCTGGTATTTAAATCAGGTCTACTCAGTTGTTACTTTCTCATTGTTGAAAGAACTGTTCAGCTGAATACTATACATATTACTTATATTAAATTCTTTAGCAGTTTAATGGAAGATAATTGCTTTTTTCATTCCTCTGTCATTTTTTCTTCTTGACGTCTGACATCATTGAGAATGAGATAATCCTGTTTTTCGTGATGTTTCAACAAAGATGTTACTCTTTCATCCGAAATGCTTTGAATAACAAATACGTTACAAAAGAACGCTGTACAATGCTTCAATTACACTCACCTTGATAATTACGTTAAAATAGCGAAAGTGACCGTTGATTCTCAAAGGAAAAAAGGATGGAATTTTAACCGGAAGAAGTAATGAAATTTAGATATGAAAATAAGTTTTAAATTTATGAAAAAACATATATCAAATGGCTAATTATAAAAAAATATCACTTCATAAGTATCTGCATTTCAGCAAATAAAGTTGTATGATAATGCTGGAGGTCGCACAAACGCTCCGTCTTATGCTACTTACATAATAAACACTTACCTGAATAATTAAGTTCCCAGAGGAAGCGTTTCGGTCAATAGATTTCTATATTTCCACTCATGAAATGAAATTCCAATATTAGATGTTTACGTTGCTATAAACATAGTTAGGTTGCTAATAACGCTTTAAAATATCGTACTGTCATCTATCGAATTGATCTGCACTATGTATTCTAACGGTGAAAACCTTAAGTTTTGATTCAACAATCACCTTAGTTGTTTAGGGAAATTATTTGTTTACAAACTCAAATTTTACCGAAATGTTTCGTTTATTTCATCACTGTACTCGCAAATCCGAATCAAAAGCAATATTCCACGGCTGAAATAAAAATTTTCATTCAATTTTCTTTCTTTTGGTACTTGTCTCCACTTCGTACGACTTATGTTACTAATTAAAAAGAAACAAACCCTGCATGCGATAAAAATTATATTTACGTGCAAACCTTATGGAAATCTATCTTATTGTTAGTCATCCTGGTTCGAGCCCAGCAGAATTGGCGAATAAATTTTACCCTTTTGGGCAGCTTCGGGTCCTGAGGAGCACGTGTGCCTAATTTGGCCAAATTCGGACCAGTAGTTTGGACGCCAATAGCTGTGACATACATACATACTGACAGACAAAGGACCAGTATTATAGATCAGTGAAAACGGGGATATCTGGGAGTGGAAATGCAGAGATAAAGACTGAGAGGATGGAAGAAAGAAATAGTAGTAGAGAAAATAAAGAAGAGATGAAGATTAGAAGTAAATTATCTTATTGTGCTGCCCGAGACCCGAAAGTCCCCATGAAAATGTTTTCGATAAGCTTAGAGTGCTGCTGCTGCGAAATATTATAATGTAAGAATTAGTATTTACCTCGTGTTAAACTGTGATAAGAAATTGCACCAAAATAGATGATGTTTCAAGGGTTAATGGTAGCTAAGCTGGGTTTTTACCGTTACTTTTTTTCAAGTAGAAGTTTCGAGGGTCGCCATCCTAATCCGGACCTTTACCTCCGCTTGAAGCTCGGCAGCTCCCAGCCGTCACATCAGAGGGGGACCATTAAAAAATGACCGCGTGGAATACGATTTAAAAAGTTATAAACAATTCAAATGAGCAACAATGTATTATCTTCGTCGTCTCGCTCGCCCTAAGAGATATACAAGCGTCTTTTGATCGATCTTCTACGATGAAAATTATATTTTTTTTTTGTGATTCCGCAAGAAATTACCCGTTTACACACGGCAACGTTGCCGTTGGGTTGGGGTAGGGGGGAAGGATTTCTATAAAAAATCTATAAATCCTCTCCCCAACCCAACCCAACCCCCGATGAGATATTTAAAACACCAGCCTATCTGATCCCCCGTGTAAACCCGTGTGTAAACAGGTGTTTTTTTGCAAAATCATGAAAAATCTTAATTTCCATCGTAGAACATCGATAAAAAGACGCTTGTATATCTCTTAGGACGAGTGAGACGACGAAGATAATAAATCGTTGCTCATTTGAATTGTTTATAAATTTTTAAATAGTATTCCACGCGGTCAGTGTTTGTATGGTGCCCCATGCTGTGACGGCCGGACGCTGCCGAGCTTCAAGCGGAGGTAAGGGTCCGGATTAGGATGGCGACCCTCGAAATTTCTACCTGAAAAAAGTAATGGTAAAAACCCCGCTTAGCTACCATTATCCGTTTCAAGTACTTAGGCATAACGTGGCAACGAGAATTACTCGTGGAGGACTACATCCGATGTGCATTATAAATATTTCCAGATCCGCAAAATGTCACAAAAGGGTACAAATTGTGAATTTCATTTCCCTGAAATCGGAAAGCCTCTTCGAAGGATGTTAGAATTTGATGGATGAGGTGAACCATGCCACTGTTTTACGCATCAATTAAGGATTAAAGATGTTTTGAGATATTTGTAATTTTCCTTTTGGTTAACTAGTTTTTCTTATCCATGTGTTTCTACCTTAGTGGAGGAGCTTCTTATACTGCAGCTGAACTCGGCTTTATCTGAAAACCGCGTTCACGTTTGAGAACAACCAATTGGCCTTTCGCCAGAATCTTAAGAATAAAGTTTTGTTTATTTGTGGATCGAAAACCCAAGTAAGAGTTTTGACCTATAGCTACGGAGGTGCTTATAGAAAAGAAATTTATAAAATCCCGAAGTATAAGCGCCCATTATCTTATTCGTCCGTGAGCTCATGAGATTATTTTAGCAGAAATGCGAATTCCAGGATGAGTGCCAGAATTGTTAAATTTGCTCCTACAGCTCTCGATAAAATTTTATTTTCGGTTGCAAGTGGGGTTTTGACGGATCACTTGAACGATGGCTAAAAGAGATGAGTTAATTTTAGGATCTAAAACGCATTGCTCTTTTCATTTCTTCAAGAAGTTTCTTTCGTTTCTTCTAATCTTAATGTTCGAAATTGAAAAGCCATTTTGTCAACTGAAAACCTAATTTATGGAAATGTTGAAGACAGTGATTGTAATAAATTTTAGTTTCATATTTCCTAAGGAAGGAAATTCGCAATAATTTTGGTGTGAATCACTTTTGTTTTTCCTTCTTTACGAATTTTATATAAATATATGCTTAAACAGGAGCAATTTAAGTTAATAATTCACTGACCAATAATCAATAACTTTAGTGAAATCAATCTGGTAAGCTTTAACTGTGTGTAATTCCATCCTAGTTAATGGGTGGGAGATAACTTAACAAAATTCCTCTGTTTAAAACATTTTGAATATATGCGACCGGTTTTTTAGTCCATTCTCAAGCACAGAGTTGGTGGAAAGGGGAATTTTGTTATTTCCCACCAATTTACTAACTTTAGTGAATTTGTTCGTTAAACATTGTACGCAATTATAATAATATACGAGTAAAATGTAGCAAGCATACTGAGCGGATCGACAACACTAATTTCATATCGGCATCATATCTGGACGGTCCTCAAAAGAAAAAAAAAAGGATTGAAAATATTCTTAAAATTCGCTGCAATTTAATCGTCTGGCATCGAACCCGGGTCTTCCTGGTGAACTTACTATGGAGCACAACAGAAGATCACCATTTTTAACTATGTGTTAAAATTCAAGCAGAAATATTGGCTGCAACTGTCTCAAAGGACGTCCTACTTTTCACATATATTCCTTATGTGAGAAATTTTAATGTGCTCTGGCATCAAATACAGGAAATGTACGGTCTTTTCTAAATGTTTTTCTTAAATTGATTCTTAATATACGTGGTGCATTTCAAGTTATAACACCTCCGATTTTTTATCCAGATAGAAACATGCGGTTTGCTTTAAATACGCGCACACTCATTGTAATTGTGTGATAGAGATTTCATCACTGTACGGCACATAGAATTCCTGTGACAGCAAAGACAGTTAGGACTGTTGTTGATACTTAAAATTGCGCCGTTCTCAATACGGGTACAGTGTGTAATCATTCTTTTTCTCAATTTGCGTGCTGTACCATCGTTGAAACGCTTCGCCAGCTGAGTGAGACATGTGGTGATGGTGTCATGGGTGTGACTTTTGGTTTTTTTCAAAAATGAAAGACACTCTTCGTGGTCGCACATTCACTAGCCGTGCTGCAATTGCACCAGCGATTTACCAGTGTCAAAGCAGACCCCTAAAGAAGCTTTGGCAGAGGTCATAGAATCATGGCATTGTCAATGTAAAAAATGTTTACCGCTGCAGAGGGATTACGTCAAGAAGTGACAGAAGTTTCATAGTTTGTCTGTGATTATTTTATGAGAAAAAAAATCGGAGGTTTTATAACTTGAATGCACCACGTATTTCTTGTAGCGGAGCGAGAACTTCCTTTCGTTTCGATAAGTGCATCAAAAAAATAAAGAAAAACTACCTCAATGTATTTTAAAAGGCAGATTTTTGCATCGTCCTAGCATCGAACCTAGGACATTTTCTGTAAAGGTCATTTATGTTTTCAATAGATTATGACCATATATATAGGCTCCATGAGTTTTGATTCTCTACCTATCCGGAAAGTATTTTTTAATTTCCGAAAATCAAAGTAATGTTAGCAATGTTAGCAAGTAATTAAAAATCGCAATTATTTTGGCGGTTACACGTTATGGCCAATTCGTCCTAAAATTTTCAAGTCAATGACGCTTGTAGTTTAGCCTGTGAATTAGTATCCTATCTATCTATCTATGTGAATATATGAATGAATCGGTAGAAGCATCTATATATAATAGATTATTAATTTCTGGAATTCGATGGACCTTTCGGATCAACACATCTTCAGAAAAATGGACTTTCGACGCTTATACTGCTATTACCTGTGAAACATCCAATTTACTAAATAAAAAAATTGCTCCGATTCAAATAAAATCTGTTACGTATTCTTACTCGGAATTCTTAAAGGAAAAAGCCGATTCTACTTTGGATAAATTTGCTTCTAAAAGTGACTTCTAAATTGCATAGACATTCTTTTTTAAACATTATCAAAACTGAATGAATGCGAATTCGGATTTGTTCCCGATTCCACGTAGTTGCATGGTTTTTCTGATAGTTTTGATTTCAAAATAGAATCTCCGCACGAATCAATCAGGACATTTCCACAAAATATACTTCAACGACTTTCCTCTTTTTTCGCCCTGAAATGGTAGCCAAATGATTCGCAATTGACTCCGAACATATTCACACGTATTTGAGTGCCTCAGAATGAATCAGATGAATTCTAGCTTCGCCAAATACTGTTTCATTGAAAATTCCTTGAGGAAACGAATCCAACTCATATCCTTCGGAAATTAAATTGAGCTCAGTGGGAAATAATCTGCTTACATCGAAGTTGCTAATATTCCAAATTTAAATACTAATTCATAATTTAGTGAAACTCGAAATTCATTATTTTTAAAGTAATGCGATTTTAAATTATAGGTATTCCTCGGTCATGAAAATGTTCAGCATTAACGTGAAGCAACTTAACCAATGATTTTTCACCAAACTAATTTATTTATCAATTTAAGACATTACGTCATTCTTGAAATCCTGGGGAATAGTAATTTTGAGGAATATGGTTTGTTTTTATCTTCTATGTATTAACGCTGTCTCATATATCATCTCTCGAAGTTGATTTTTTTAAATGGAGTGGAAACTGTTTGTTGAAAAGTCAAAACTCGAATATAAGAGATCATAGGGCCATTTTTCATCTGTACTTTTTCGGATTATGTATTTTTGTTATTAATTAAACACTACAAGTAAGGATATTCCTTGATGATAATATCCGTGCGGTATTATAACCACTAATATTTTACTTTGATGATTAATGATTTAAATTCTTGTAACAAAAGATTGAATAAGAACCGAAAAATTACGACACAATGAAACATTGACTTTTGCATTCCGAACATTAAATGGAATACTCTCATATCTTTAAAGTTAAAAATCATATAATTTACGAACGAAGAGACAAGGCGATATCGTTGGGTAATATTTTGCCACATTTTAAACTTCATCTTGGATTATCCTAAAATAGGGAGCTCCTTACCATAAGGTCTCGAAGAGTACGCTGGCCGTATATTCGCACTAACGACATTGCTGAATGTCAAAATATCTCAATGTTTTGAGATTCCGGTTCCGTCAGATTTTTCAGTGTTTACTTTGAGAATTTCCGTTATTGCACGCCTTTATATTTAGTTCCTCCTTTCACCCCTGCCATTTCAAAACTTCCACATATCTTAATATTGTTACGAGTTCGGGATGATTAAGCAACTCTCGTAATCCGAAAAACAACACTTTGTTACGGAGCGTAATCAACACAAGAAACTAAGTCGGAAAAAGTCACCAAACACAGTTAACTACAGCACCGACTTAGATAAGAACTCTCCACTTATATCTCAATCACACTCTAGCGTTTTCTTTTTTCCCAGACAAAACTGTTTATTTATTTATCTCTCGAGACCATTATTGGCCTTAGCAACTGCCGCATCGCGTATTTAAACTCGTTCGCGGCATCTCTCGACGAGTGGAGAACATTCCAAATCAAAAGTCCATCAAATACCTTTGGGTGCATAAATATTTTCCAACGATTAGAATGAATAAACATATCTAAGGTCTTTATCTTAACGTATAATTTTTCATGAAGTATACGTAGGGCTCATTTAGTTGAAAACGAAATCCATACAAATACGAAAATGAGGCGATTTAAAACTATGAATGTAACAGAGAACGTTGATTGGATTATTTAAGAATGTTAAGTGATATGGAACGTCTACTATCTTGTCAAATTAACTTCATTCTCGTATTTTAAAGTAAATTTTAAAAGTGATAGATAATATTGATAATGGTAATAAAAATATTGTTTTTTACGGAAAGGTTCTTCTAAAAAAGCGCACTTTCTGCGAAAAGGAATCAAATATATTGATAAATGAAGTACTGTCTCATGAAATTAATTTTCATTTCCTTTTAATGAATTTTATCACTACATCTGCTTTCTAATCTCATCTTCGAATATGAGCAGTGATCGGTCTACTTATTGGAGGGAAGTTGAGGAATTTCGCAAATTCATCACACCTATATGTTTCAACATATCAAATGCATAATTTCCTAACCCAACCTATTAAAGAAATCGACAACATAAAATAATCATTATTATGCAGTATATGAATATAATTTTCAGTGTTTTCTATTATTAGACAAAGGAGAACTTCTATGTTCGTAAAACAAAAGCATCGTAGATACGTTTTAAAAGAAAAAGAGTCACCGAAATCCAATTGTCGTTTATTCATTTCAACATATGATATGTAAAAATATTTCCTTAAAATTATAAGTGGTCATTCAGCAGCACACTTTACATGTCTTCCGAGTAATGTATATATATTTTTAATTTATTTTCAAGATAATACGGTAAATGATTTACAGTCGAACCTCGATAACTCGAATACTTCGATAACTCGAGGAAAACGTCCGGCCCTTGAGAAAACCTCGATTAGTCGAAGAAAAAACAGTACATAACTCGAATTTTTTCCTGACGACGTTTTGGGTGTAAAAACCTTTATAAGTCGAATTTTCGGTAGCCCGACCTCTATAACTCGAAGTTTCCTAGAACCCTCCGCCGCACCGCCGCTAGCTGCTTTTCGCACGGCGTGTTTCAATTGTTGATATCTTTTTTAAAATCTTGATTTTATAAGTGTTGCTGATTACCAAAGTTTGTACAGTAATTCATTCCGTATTCTGAGAGATGTGCAACTTTTAATTGTTATGAAAATTTGAATTTACCCAAAGAAAAAGCTTACGTAATGTTCCTAATACCAGCTGTCTCTTTTATTTCCCCAGATTTATTACCCCACTTTTAAGTAAGTACTGCAAAAAATTCTTAATAAGTAACTAGATTTTGTTGGATGGTCTTAATCAAAAATGAAATTTTAATGCAGTGGTAATCATAAGAAAACCTCGATAAGTCGAATTCTAGGTTACAGAACCTCGATAAGTCGAAACCTTGATTACTCGAAACCTCGGTTACTCGAAACCTCGGTTACTCGAACTATTTAGCCCGTCCCTTAAGATTCGAGTTATCGAGGTTCGACAGTGTATATTTTATTGATTGTGATATTTCATATTTTTCATTTTCAAATTCATTGATGAGTGATAAATTTATGCGAGAGGTAACAACATCGTTGTCTAGATTTTCTCAAACAGAAGCGATAATAAATCTGAAAAGTCAAATAAAAGGGAAGAACGCTTAGCTTATTAGTATTAAACGCTGCTGTAACATAAGATTCAACTGATATCATATCATCACACCGATGTTGATAAGTTGATGACGGTGGAGTGAGAAGGGGGAAGGAAGTAAATGGAACGTTACAACATAACTAATTTCACTCCCAACTTCTCATTGTCCTTCCTTCTCCCATGTTCTCTACGTTAAAAACGCATTTGCAGTAAGACCTCGAGTTCATAAATTTCAATTTTCAGCAATGAACTCGCAGGGTAACTTTCCTCGAATTTATCACTCCACACGTCATGAAAATTTCCCATCTCTTTCCGCCTTACAGCTTGTCCAAATATCCTCTTTCACGAGATTCGTATTTATAAAGTCATTCGTAAATTTAAGTTAACCTCTTCGACGCTTGCCACAGAAATCAGCTCTTTCGGCTATTTTTACGCTTCCCTTCAATATGGACATCCTTTAATGCCCGGGAAGGGGTGGTAAATCTCCGGAAGCCGTTTATCAATCCATCTATTTGCTCTTTCCTTAAGACCGCTTTAACAACTGAACCGCTTTACGAAGTTACGATTTTTCTCATCCTCGCCGCTTTCTCATGAATGGCGTCTTGTTTACACCAGTGCCAACAAGGTTACCCCGCGCAAAATAAGATCGACCCTGTGCTGGTGAAAGCGTGCAATGTCAGGGCATCGAGAGCACGAAACGCTAATTTTAGACGGAATTCCTCGTCTTCCTCTCGCTCCCACTCATTTAATTCCTTTTTGCTTATTTCCGCTTCCGTTCTATATACGCCGTTCTTTGGCAAATGTCACGCGAGTGCAACGACTCGGGCGACGCTTATATATGTATAGGGAAAGGCATTCGGCGGAAAGAATACGCGTGTCGCGGTGACATTTCCGAAGCGGATTCCCGATGGGCGAAGAACGCGAAAGCCAATTCTGGCGGGAAATTCGTTCCGAGGGTTGGTCGCGAGGAGGGCGGGCATTCAGAAACGGGTATAGGGTTGTGATAATTAGGATACGACTTATCGGAATATGTTGCTGCTCGTCTACTGGAGCCTCCCGTTATGAACTTTGCACAAGTGGACGTCGCATTAGAAAACATTGACGATATTTTGACGATCGAGGGATTGTCGTACCGATTCGCAATTTAATAACATCGTAACTTTTACACGATATAGATAAACAATTATTTTATTACTGTTTTTCGATAATATTTTGTCGCAATTCTCGTTTTAACTTTAATTTCTAACCATTTAAAAATTGCATTTATACAAGTATAGTATAAGTATACCATTAAAATATTCGGTTAATGGTAGCTAAGCGGGGTTTTTACCATTACTTTTTTTCAGGAAGAAATTACCCGTTTACACACGGCAACGTTGCCGTTGGGTTGGGGTAGGGGGGAGGGATTTCTATCAAAAATCTAGAAATCCTCCCCCCAACCCAACCCAACCCACGTTCAGATATTTAAAAGACCCGCCTATCTGACTGAGCAACGTTGCCGTGTGTGAACGGGTAATTTCTTGCAAAATCACGAAAAATCTTAATTTTCATCGTAAAACGTCGATCAAAAGACGCTTATATATCTCTTAGGACGAGTGAGACGACGAAGATAATAAATTGTTGCTCATTTGAATTGTTTATAACTTTTTAAATTGTATTCCACGCGGTCATTTTTTTATGGCCCCCCCTGATGTGACGGCCGGGCGCTGCCGAGCTTCAAGCGGAGGTAAGGGTTCGGATTAGGATGGCGACCCTCGAAATTTCTACCTGAAAATAAGTAATGGTAAAACCCCGCTTAGCTACCATTAAGCAAAAATTCTATTCTTAGTATACCATTTAAAAATTCTATCCTAAGTATACCATTTAAAAATTGTATTTATCAGTGTAATGTTTCTGACACCCATCGAGCGAAGGTTATGAAGATGAAACCATTGTCTCTTTAGCGGAATTTATTGCAAATACGAAGAGTATTCTTCGATCGAGAAGAATTAAATTGGTTGCATTAAATATTGAGTTGTATTACAGATGACGTTATACCAATAGCTTCACATAAAGATATTGACGGAGTTATACTGCATATACATCATGATTTAAATTATATATCGAAATGGGCCCATGATAAAGATCCAGTTATTAATTAAAAAATCTAAATATATACATTTTGTTAGTACCTTGAGTAAATTAAAACATTAGACATTGAAACTGCATAATCATAATTGCTTACATTAAAATATTAATGAACTTTATTGTAGTTGGCAGAATTTATATCAAGTATCAGAGTATAAGTATATAGGAGTAGTTATTGACCAAAATTTTAGGGTTTAATGTACATGTTGATAAAGTACTATATAATAAGTTGAGAAAAGTTTCATATCAATTGTACCAAGTTAGTTATATAGTGGCTGTCAATGTGTTGAAAATGTTATATTTTGCTTTTGTCGAGTCTATTTTTAGATATGGTTTAACTGTGTTGAGACTTGATAGCAAGATTTACAAGAGCAAACTGTTTCACTTCAAAATAGAATAGTTATATTGAATTAAGGAAACGTGAAAACCAGAGGAAATTCAAACGTAATTGATACTCTTGATTTTAAAGCCATTTATATTATTATATATACATTATATATTATACATAGAATAAGTCTCTAGAATTACTTCCCTTAGATGACTTATTGCAATACTTACTTGTTGTTGAGAAGTATTATAATTTCAAGTTAGTCACAAAACTTTTTAAAGCACACCCTATGGATTCTAGGAAAAAGTTTAACTTTGATGTAGCAAGATTTATAATAATTATCAATATGATGCTAATAGATACAATGTTGTAGTTCCAAGCATTTTTAATAATATGTCTAACTATATGTAGAGTCCCAATACTCTTTCTGAAGTGAAGAAAAATATACAAAACTCGTATATGAATAATAGGTGAAGTAATTTATACATTTTAAGCACCTCCTGATGAGTTATAATTAACTCAGACTCGAAGGTTTTAAATTTTACATTATTTTTTGTTTTGAAAGCCATTTACTGCTAGATTCTGAACTTTATTTGTATTAATTTTTCTTTTTCTCTCTTTATCTCATAATTTCTCCTCTTTATGACTAATAAAGATATTATTATTAGTAAATTCTAGAATAGTGAATTTGTGGAATTAAAAATGAAATACCGGGTAAAGTGGTCCACTTAAGAGTTTACTGGCCATATCTTCTACTAGGTAGAATTTTCTGATCATACAATTTTTCAGTGTAAAGGCTTAATTAATGTATCATTTCCAAAATTATGTACATTTTGCAAAAAAATTACACTCAAACGATACCGAATCAGGGTTAATTTTATGGTACTTATTAAGTTGTAAAAATCCATGGTAAACAAACTTTTACTAGACCACTAATTTATTATCCGAATAACATGACCCAGGTTTCGTAGCGTCGCTACATCATCAGGTGACAAAATAAAGACACACTTCCGAATATATACACATATATATACATATATGTATATAGTCCTTTCATGAGTGTATATATTCGGAGGTGTGTCTTTATTTTGTCCTCTGAAGATGTAGCGACGCTACGAAACCTGGGTCGTGTTATTCGGATAATAAATTAGTGGTCTAGTAAAAGTTTGTTTACCATGGATTATTTTTAAATTACACATGTTAGCATAAAAGTTTCGTAAGTTTGCAAAATGTCCACTTTACCCCGGTGCATGGGTAAAGTGGTCCCCTTGTATAATTATTTTAAATTTCCACACAATATTCTTTTCTGGTTAGTATTACTTCATCTAAGACATAATGAATAAATGACACATGACTAGATATAATTACCAAAGCACAATAGCATTATATATCACGAAAATAATAGGATTTAATAAAATACATACAACTTTTTATTATCCCAAGAAGTTGTTCACATTTCACAATTTATTTTTTTATTTCATGGTCATTTATAGGTACATGTCACAGATAAACTCATCGCAAAAATCATCATCAACTCCTGCACACTCATCTTGTGCCCACTTTGAATAGTGGTCCCCCACGAAAACGTTGGGAAACACTTAACCTCACGTGTAACTTAAATTAAAAATCGTTAAAAAGAACTTAAAATAATAATAAAAGCGGAGGAAACCATACTAAAGATTTCAATACGATCCCTGGCTCTACTAAAGAAAATAGTTCAAATGAAGTAATGTTTATACTGTTAGAGAAATCAAAGGTATAAAATCTTACTTAGCTTAGATCAATTATCTCGAATTCTTCCCTGCTGAGAGCAAAATATTGAGCCACTCCTAACAGAGGCTACAACTCAACTGACTTAATGGTGCGGAAGTAGTGCGTAGCTTACAGGATAGATTGCAACACTAACAAGGGAGAAAACCGTAGGATGCCACTTTACCCCGGGGGACCGCTTTAGACGGGTCTATTTAAATAGTGTATTCTATGTATTAGACACTTCGCATTCTCACTTGCTCGATGATCTAAATATATTTGACGGAATTTCAGACCACGATATCATATATGCAGTGATCGAAGCAGAAATAGTAAAATCCCTCAAGCCACCGCGGCAGGTTTATATGTTCCACAAAGCAAGGTTTTTGGAATTAAGGGATCATGTCAATGCGAAGAGGGAAGACTACTGTTGTTTTTTGAGTGGTAATACTATTGAGGATAGCTGGATAGAATTTCTCCGAATACTAAAAAAAGGCTTAGCTACCGTAATTTTCCAATTATAATACGCACCCACTATAGGACAGGTTATTATTGCGAGCGCAATGTGAGAATTTTCTTATCACCATGTGTAATACGCATTTGGCTTTTAGATAATAGAATCCTACTCTATTATTCGTGTATGGTCATCTGCTGGTCCGTTCAGCACCCGACAGATCACCGCGCAAGCATGGAATGCTGCTAATGGATGGCTTTCCCCCTTGCTCTTACGTACCCCTTTGATTTCTCAATCTGACGATCTATCAGTTACAGGTTCTTCCCCTTTGAATTTTTGATTTAATTAATAATTTTATTAATATGCAGCAGTGTTCTTTTCAGAATAAACGTATATGTATGTTGAGTTATTTACTTCAAATGTCATCTACAGCCCGAATAAAAAGATGATGTTTGCAACCATGTGTAATACGCACCCTACTTTTTTGACGTATTTTCGTGGAAAAAATTGCGTACTATATATGGAAAATTGCGGTAATTTCGTCTCAATAAAAACCGTTGGAAACGTAAGGATCCGCGTTGGACGAATCCAAAGTTGCGAGCGTTGCATAGGAAGCAAAGGATTTTACACGCATGGATGAAGAAGCTAAAGAGTAGTAAAAATAGGAGTAGACTTTGATCTTGAGCGGTAAAAATATGTGGAGGTGCGAAGATTTGTTAAAGATGAATCGCAGAATGAGTTTCAGGAATGTAGATCTAGAACCCTTTTAGAGTCTTTAGAAGGCGACCAGAAGGAATTTTGGTCATATGTCCGAGAATCTCGAGGAAGTCAGTCTTCAGTACATAGCCTTGTTGATAACTTGGGTTTAATGAATACTGAATCGGTTGGAAAAGCGAATCTGATTAGTTGACATTACCAGGAGAGCTTTACTTAAGACGATGGACGCACGAACGAATTTTCTATGCGTGTTGATTCAAAGATGGAAGCAATCGAGGGATGGAATAGGAAAGTTGTTGCGAAAAGTAGACAAGAAGAAAGCGCCAGGACCAGAAGGTATACCATCATTCGTCATTCAAACGCTGGCGAATGAGTTTGCTCCCCTTCTTTTCGTATTCTGTAGGAAAACCTAGGACGAAGGGGTTGTACCAATGAGGAGAAGAGCGTATATCACTCCGATTCCTAAGAAAGGACGTTCCTCGAAACCGGAAGACGGTCCAATATCTTTAACGGCATTTTTTTGTAAGACTATTGATGATATCAAAGCGAGTGGGCGATAAGGGGTCAATTAGTCAATGTCAACACGGTTTCCGTAAAGGTAGGTCATGTGATACCCAGTAAAGAAAGAAGAATTGGATTGTTAAGGAATTAGAGGTTTAAAATCTCCAATGGCCGTTTTCGTCGGCGTTCCTCTTCTCATTTCCCGTTATTCCGAGAAAACAAGAAAGGACACCGCACTTTTTGAGAGCACTGAATACGTATTTCGAATGCTATGCTTTTTTCTTCAGGATAGATGCAGTTTTTTGTATCTATTTACTCTTGAAGAAGAATTCATTTCTCCCAAACGTCACGGAAAGAAAGTTTACAAATGCTTCTTTTAATTTTTTCGCCGTTTTTATTTCTTTCGTGTTTTAATTCATCTTCTTTCTGCAGGTGAACGCGGCGGGGAAAGCTGTCTTGGTAACCGGCTGTGAGTCACGTCTGGGATTCGCGGTGGCGCGGCAACTTGACGAACTTGTAAGTCATTGTTCCTCACAACCTTCTCTTCTTCGAAATATATGTAAGAATATATCGAGTGCGGATTCGCATTTTGGCGCACTGCAAGTGAAATATATTGGGCGAATGGAATTGGATGCGGCACGCTAATCGATTCTCGAATCTTTGTAAGAGATTCCTTATTTACGAGCGAATAAAATTCACATCCTTCCGGCAAGACTCTTGTCTTGGGGGTCATATTTTCACTCCCTTATTGCACATCCTTAGGCAGAAAATCTGTTCGGTTTTGCCTCTTTTTATTTAAAAAAATCTCAATAAATCTTAAAAATGAGGAGATAAACTTTTGGTTAACCGAGAAAATATATCTCAATTGAGCGGCTTTTGGAGTAATATCATGGGCCTCTATCCTCTTTATTCTTCGTGTGAGATAGTGTTTGTTTCTGTAAAGCTACGCAATAAACATAATAAATACCAATAATCGTTTGTGTAATAATTTTAAGTATGGAAATAATCTAAGAAAGATTTGTACTTTTACCACAAATTTATTTTTACAAAAAAGAATCACACAACCGGTTTCGACGATTAATCGTCATCTTGTCGAAACCGGTCGTGTTACTGTTATTTGTAAAAATAAATTTGTGGTAAAAGTTCAAATCTTTCTTCGGTTATTTCCCTTATGGATTACCACAAGACCTCGCCTGATTCAGTGAAATTTTAAGTATGTTATAATTAATATGGAATATATTTGCTATTTATAAAATCATTGAAATATGTGTGCAATCGTCATCCATGAAACAATTAAAATTATTGAAACTACCTATTTACGAGGAGAATTCAAAGAGTTTCTCTAGAAACATCTCTGAATTTTTCAACTAGGACATAGGCACTAATTCTCTAAATGTTTCCACTGTTTGTGTAGTTTTTATATTCAATTTACTTTTGTGATTAGATTTTAAAGCCCCGCTCACATCCGACGGCTCTTTTTTGAAAAGAGATTTATTATTCCCGACGATTACGTTTAATCCCAATGTTCATACCATTGGCAATCCACTTCTTACTCTTCCTAAGGCCTCGTTTAATGGAGCAAACCGACCGCGCCCCTCGCAGACGCTTATTTTTAGAAAGAGACTCGAGTTCTGTCAATTTGCGAATCTCCACAGACCTCTGAGGTGTCTGTTGAATCCTAACAAATCCCGTCGAGACGAAGGATTGCTCCGTTCGCCGCTGAAGGGAAGAAACATTTGCCACACGACACTTGAGAAACAGAATCTTCTTTGTACCAATTTGTCGCTGCAGTGCCTCTTATCTCGTACCTCTCAACTTGTGCTTCACCGCTCGATCCTTCTTGCGTCATTTATTCTACACGAGTTTCATTGGTCCGTACATTTTAAAGGAATCTTATTTCTCTCGGCAATTCTGTTTAACGCGCATGTTAGCAAGAAATAGAAAATACTCGGCAAGACCGACGTATCGAAGGGGCCGGATTGTCGTGTCTGTCTCAAAAGAGAGAGGACGCGGATCTGCGGTCACATCGCTTGTCAGTCTTCCGCCTTTACGGAACTATTTCTCCTCGCGGAGTAATCTATGACGTCATAAATATATTCCTACACCTGACGTCACGTCACTCATTTCTAACACGCGGTTATGTATGTATTGTATTGTATGTATTTATTGTATTAAATGTATTTATTGTATAGTATGTATTGTATTGTATGTATGTATAATATGTATGCACGGGATTGTCCTGTTGTTTCGCCTCTATACTGCGTTATCGCGTCCATTCCCAGACGCCATCGATTATTTATTGGAATCTCAGATTTTCAAACGACCGAAGGTTGGGAATTCATCACTTCAATTCTGCTTGCACGTGCGATAAAACGTCAAAGATGGCCGATTTACGTTGCCGATGCACCTACGAATGCGATTTATTCTCTCCTTCGAAGAGTTATTTGAATAAGTTGTCCGATTGAAGTTCAAACTGTTATCATCAAGATTACATTTTTGATAGCAAATTTATAAAATTCCCATACACTCGACATTTATAGATGTAATTGAAGTCTTCCTGTTTCGTGAATATTTGAACTTTCTTTCTTTTGGCTCTTAAATCCGTCTCCTCTATCAAACATCTCAGTTACTTTGAAATTAATTACGCTCATGACAAATATTTGCTCTGAAATCCTATATTCGGCCATCTCATTTCTTATATATATAATCTCACTCCCTTTTCATCTCTCTTGAAGCAACTTTTCGCTTTATGGAGGATTTTTCCTCATCGGAAAGAATGATAATACTTTGTAAAATTCGAAGAAAAAACTAAATTGGGACAAGGACTTGACTTGACTTTGTTGTTTTGGTGAGCTGGGCCGGGGCCCGTGTCACACAGGCCCGTGCGCACGGGAGGGGTTTTGGGGGTTCGAACCCCCCCATGAGGATCCTTCATACGAAAAGTTCCACGAATATATGAATTGAAGATAGGATAAAATGAAATTATTTTATTTAATGTTTCATTTAGTAAACTTTTTATTCCAAAATTTAGTGCCTCTTTCAACTTTCATGTTAACGTCTGTCAGGACACCTTCTTTCGTCTCGCTGAGTCACACTTTCGCGCTAAAAACCTCTCCCACGAGCAAATCCTGAGCAAGGCTCTGGTGTCACCCACTGTTGTACTCGTCTTTACAATATTGTGACTCACAGATTAATGACATTTGTTGCTTTTTTACGAGAAGGGCTCGCACAGTGCTTGATTGAATTAAGTAAATATTAAAAAAGAGGATAGCGTTTTGAAAAAAAAATTCAGAAAATGATTTAATTTTGGATATTGAAAAGGCAATTTGGGACTCTAATTTTCCCACATCGATTTAACCCTAATTTTTTGGGTGACCAAACGTGAGAAAGAAGGAGAATATTAAGGAGGGACATTTTCATTTTACATTTTTTCGCTAACATATGAGTTCTTTCAAGAAGTGGACGAAGATTGTGGTATTTGAAGATTTCTCTCGTGGGGACTACATTCCTTGTTTTGATAGCTAATCTGATGAGTTTCCTATAAAATACTTCGTACTTGTAAATTATATTTTTGGACGTATTAAAAGTGATGGGCGAAGCATACAGAATGATTGGAATACTGGAGGAATTGATGAGACGTAATTTATCCTTGATGAGGAGGGGGCTTGAATTAGAAATGAGCGGATACAAGATTCTCTTACATGTTCAGGTCCATCAACACCTACCCATACGAACTACCAACAACAGAACCGTCATTTCTGAGCATCCAAATTGAAGTAAATTGATTCGCCCTTATAGATGCCCTTTCCCACTCAGTTTAACACAATCCCGAGATGAACTTTTGACGCAAGCCACAAAATAGAAAACGTCAATTTCATCGCATGAAAACAATGACTTCAAGACTTTCCGTCAACACCTTGTTGTCACTTAAGGTAAATGGAATCACCGACAAATCAAACGACCATCTCCCTGATATTTCTCTAAGCAGCACAGTATAAATGTAAATTAATCATAAAATGGATGGTGCGGGCTTTGACTTGGTGATATTCCAAGACAATCACTAGCAGAAGCAACCTTAATATAATTTATTTGTACAATACCACAATATTGTGTTACAACGTTTTCATATACTGCGGCATTGCATATTCTCAGCCTGCTTCTGCTGCTGATAAAAAATTAATCACATAATGCCGACATTAAACCTATTTTCAACAACCCCGAAACTTTGACACACTTTTGGGAGCTAAGAGAAGTAGTTTTGAAGATCGACCGCCTCTTACGTACTCCAACTGACGTATTTAACGAAAATATTTAAGTACCTATATTTGTTTTGAGAAGCGAGGAAGAGGTCTGCGGAACTCAGAGTAAGTACGTAGACTCCCAGGTCTCTGTTCTGGGCTAATAGAAATATTTGTTATCAAAGTGGCCGCTGAACAATGGCGTCGTTCCTCAGATTTTCACTTGTCTCCCCAAAAGGGCTTCACCGTATTCGCCGGATTCGAGGAAGTGGACAAGTCATCCGAGTGCACCGCCACCTGCTCGTCTGCGCTGAAAGAGCAGTCTTCGGGCCGCGTGCACATCATCCAACTGGACGTCACCTCCGAAGAGCAAATCCAGAAAGTCAAAGAGTACATTCAGGACAATCTTCCGAGCGGAGCCACTGGTAAGCACAGGGAAACTATTCTCCTTTATATTTTACTGTTATTTATTCGAAATGTCGTATTTTGCGTTTTTCTATTATCGTTCTCGCTTAATTAGAATATTATTATCTTATTTGCTGTATTTTCTCTTTCATTTGTGGTTGCGCCAGTTTCTTCCGATAGTTGTTTTGGTCTTTCAGCATTTCATTAATTAACCATTCTGGTTCCATTTTGTATTTTAGTCGTATTATTACATCTTTTCCTTCCTTTTAACTTTGAAGAGTTTCCATTTTGAAAATTCTTAGCTACCATGGTGCTTATGTGTTCTAAACAAGGACACAAATTATAATAATGGTATTTATTGTAAGAGAAATCGTCCCGGATTCATCTTTTCACATTAATCGCCAGCGATAAAATACCAAACATTATCATGAATAAGTATTTCTAATGCAGGCAAATCCTTAGAAATTGACAATGATGTCAACAATATTGCGTTATGCAAAACATCACATTTTGAATAAATAAATGATTTATAAATGAACGATATATAAATTTTTAAATATTTACGAGAACGAAATAATCTACGATGAATTTCCAACATGATAATATAATAAAAATATGAATTAAAGTCCTTTGATATTGATGTGTGGCTTGCGAATGAAATTTTCCAAAAGAGAATTTGATGTCAAATCGAGTCTCAGCATCAAGGAGTTCTTAGCAAGACATAGAACCGTAATATATTTGGTTCCGGTTTTCGTTCCGGTTCACTCGAAATACAAAATTTCGGTTCGGATCCGGCTTTATTCCGGCAAGTATCAGTGAACCGGTTCAAACCTTTATTTTTCCATTCCACTGTTAAAATTTTAAAAACCTAATAAACAACGATGGTTCAAAATCGATTAAAACATGCATTAACTGAAAAAAATTGATGTGGCCAACACATGACTTTTCCATATTTATTGAAAACAGAAGCCTATGCCGGTAATATATAAATAACTCCAAAACAATGTGTGAAACAGGAACAAAAGTTGTAATAAAATACATTATCTATAACTTTTGTACATAATTGTATATACCTACATTGTATTCTGACAGAGATATGTATATGTATGTAAAACTTCCATTTCTGGATAAACAACAACTTCCGGTTAACCATTATTCAAGAATAACTCCTAAACAATCATTGTTACGAAAATATATTTCATACAAAAGTTGTAGTAAAGTACATTATCTATAACTTTTGTTAAAAATTGTATATACCTACATTGCATTCTGACAGATATATTAAAGAAACAAAGTTTTATTCCGGTTAAACCCTAACTTCCGGTTAAGCAATATCAATCAAAAACTAATCAACTCTTAGCATTATTAGAAAAATACTAAATATAAATTTTGGAAATAATCGGATAATTATTTTTTAAGATAGAGCGCCCACAAACCTTTTACCACAGACAGACACACACACAGACAGACATGTTCGGGAAAATAGCGAAAACGAACTCTATGGGCCCCAAAACATCTATTTCTGTCGAAATCTGGAAGTCGAATTTTTTTGCGAATACAATACTTTCTCTATATAGGGAGAAAGTAAAAATGTGACTTCAAAAATTAATACGTTAAAGTTAATAATGAGGCTTTAATTTTTAGATTGATATATATTTATGTACGTTGCAGCCAAACCTTCAAACCTTGATGCTTTCAATTTCTGTGACCATTTCATCGTCCACAGAACACCCATGCTTTGCCCGTGTAGAACCATGGGTGGGAGCTATTAATAAGAACGGAATGTAGGCATGGCATTCTTTAAAATTTACCAAAGGGAAACTTTGGCCGGAACACCAATTTTTATCGTCAGTGTTTCCACTTCTTTCTTCACTGTCATTTCCAAAAATTCTATCGTATCGTTCCGAGAGACCTATGGCGGTGTTGAGAACAACATTTTCACATTGATAATTCTTTCACATAAATTGTCTACTGATCTGAAGGAATTATAATAGCGGTTTGGGCTCACCACGTTTCGTTTTCTCGGTTCAGCTCCGCGCCAGTCAAGAATATCGGTTTTTTCAGTTCGGGTTTTCGGTTCAGTTCAATTCCCTGGTTCTTACTTGAGAATTAGAGATACTTTCAAGTGATAAACAAACATAAAACCTTCTCGCTTCCCTATATGAGCTCCTGAGTGAGCACGTGGTCTGTTTAATCAGTATCGCCTAATGCCTTAGAACTCTCAGTCGGCTAAATGTTTTCAATTCGCCACAGTTTTTAAGGATATTTTCCTCATGAGAGTACAATGTAGAATACTTCTCGAGACGATGCTTCAGTAACTCCAATCTACTTCTCAATCAATCCTTCAACTTTAAATGAGGAGGATGATTTAATCGTCAATGGTAGTCATGAATTATTTTGATCTCTAATTGTTGAATGAAGAATTGCGGTACAGTGGGGTATCGAATTTGTCTCATTACACCTTAATTGATCCTTTGTTGAGACGCACGTCGATCGTCTTCTTTAATTGGTGATCAAAAGATTAATGACAATATTATCGGCTGGGTCGGATTTAGATGAAAAGAGGCCCTAGGCTATCCCACTTCTGAGGCCCTCTCACCTCCCATTTTTAAATTTGTAAATTACATGAGAGATAATAAAATACATCATTACTGTGATATAGTTAAATATGACTCCTTATTTTCGGTTCAGTGTTTTCGTGTTCATTGTTTTTAGAATAGGGTAATTTTAATTTTGCTAATATGTAATTTTAATTTAGGCCCCTCTTGATCTTGAGGCCCTACGCTGAAGCCCAGTTAGCCTAATGGAAAATCCGGCCCTGATTCTCGGTCATATACAGTTAATTGAAAATAATATAAAACTTCAACGATCTCGATGGGATCCGGAAAAGAAGTTATCAATTCCATATGTTTACAAAACTGGGGAAAATATTGTCATCCCACGATATTAAGACGAATTTGTTCACTTTTATAGTCACGAACAGGGTCTTTCAACCCTGAGTAGTGTTACATTAATTTACGCAAAGTTTTATTTCGGTGTAGTCTATTTTCAGTTCTTCTCTTCCGAAAAATGTTTAATTATTTGTCGTACATGGTATATGTCCTGAAGGTAACCGGACTTACCCAGGTGAATGGCGCAGGCGAAATAAGGATAAATGCAGTTGGGGCTGTAGGGTACACAGCCACAAGTAGAGCGAGTTCATCTCGAATCTAGTGAAGTACCATTGTCTGCCTTGAGGAATAATGCAGCGTTCGATTGAGCAGCAACCTGAAATCAGGGAAATAAATTTCAAGATGTTGCAGACAGCCTTCTTGATGTAGCATTCGGAGACGAACACACAGTCGTTGGATTCCAGATCAAACCAATTTCACGAATCGAGAATGGTCTTCCACAAATATTTCATCGCCTCCGAAATAGCGTTAAATGCAGATTTGCAAGTACAAGTTCTGGATTGACTACGTAAAGAGTCATTCGTCCAGAGATCGCACAGAAGATCCAGGACAATGTTTCTAGCCTCACGGCTTTGAAGTGAGTTTCTGACAAACAAAATTAAGCCAACGCTAAGTAAGTGTGACCTTTTTCTGTCTAAAGGACACGGGATGGGGCTCCCCGATGTCCAACGCTTTTGGCTTTGGTGAATGGAGTTTCGGGTTCGATTCCCGGCGGGAGCACAAATGTGAAATGACCTGAGCTTTCGAAGCATTTTAAAAAAACAACCAGAATTGAATCTGTGTAAGCATGAATAGGAATTATTGGAAGAGCACCAAAAACACCTTGGTGGCCATGCTATTCGTTCATTACGAAATTTTCGCATTTCTTTCGACATTATCTTTTGATTGGTAATGTTGTAAGGACGCTTTTGGCGATCGCGTCGAAGCCGCCAGAAAGCCTGGAGTCTTCCGGGACGCTAGCGTATCTTAGAAAAGCTAGTTTTCGGAAGATGCTCTAGTTCGGAACCACCTCAACATATGGGTCAGGGTGCCATCACTCGAGGGTATCTCTAGGGTGCGGTTTTTAGGGGTCCAGAGCTGGCCTATTATCTTCGGGTGTCGTCGCTCTAGATTCCGAACAAGGGTTAGTTAGGACAGAGGATCTTCGGGCGAACCAAGAAAGAGAGGGCTGTTATTCTTGGAGTGACCTCCCGCGGATACAACGTCTTCCCTTGGGGTTTGCTGGCTAGGCTTAGAGTGAGTACTGGGCTCATTTCGTGTTATGTATACTTCTGTGCTCTTGTACAATGTTTGTGCAGACCAATTAATAAGCTCTTTTAGAATCTCGACCTTTCATGATTAATCTAGCCTGATGCTATTCCCCGATGTAGCGTGGCGCCGCCGCGACAGTAATGATAGAAGATGATATAAAAATCAGCTACCCAAATGTTAATAAATTACTTTATGAATCGATCTTAAGAATTAACTATCGCAAAAATGAAAATGTCAACACAGATTTTTGTGGATCCTCCAATTGTATTATTACTGTTAAGTTCTTCACTTTATTTAATATTAAAACGTACTATAATTTTGGTTATGTAAATATGCTTAGAAAATATTCCTCTACAAAACAATATATATATTTATTTATTTATAAATTTAGCTGTTCTACAATCCTCTATATTAATTGATTTGACTTACAGGAATCTGGGCGGTCGTGAACCTCGGTGTGTGGGCTTGCTTCGGTGAGGCAGAGTGGCTTCCTTTCGCTGCAATCCGACGCTCTGCCGAAGTCAACCTTTTGGGATCGGTTCGTTTAACGCAGATATTTCTTCCTCAGTTACGTCGTACCAAAGGTAAACGTTTCATTCTCTAATGTGTAACTATATCCAATCAAACAGCGCTTATGAATGGGAACTACTCTCTGTACTATCGTCACCCCATGTGCTGTCATTTGAGCGTGTGACTGATTAATTCCACTGCTCAATCCGCTGTACTTTCAATTTGCGGTAACTCCTTCATACATGCGCCACCGAGATCAATGTCTAATTATGAGCATCGTTAAGAGGAATTCTTTTCTTCGTCCGTGGATTCGTTTGCGATCGTGAGGCGCATCTCGGAGTGGGGTGACGAGATCGAGTATTGCATTTTGGGATTAAGTAAGAGGGATTATCTGTGAATTTCGGGAGAGGAGAGAGATGATCGACGACGACGAAGATATTTGAGAATTGTCGATGTTGAATAGCTTAATGCTACTCCAGAATATTCAAATTCATCTTTTGTTGTCCAAACTTAATTATTTAAAGAAAGGTTTATGTTCATAACTTCCTTTCATAAGCTATTATAAAAGTGGAAAACGGTTTAATAAATATGACGATAGATTTAATTTTGTTTTTACCCGCTGACTAAGCTCTACGAATTAATATATTTATTTACTGAGTACTTACTTTTTGATTAAGGTTGAACTTCCCCTTGAATATTAAATTTCCTTATGAAATGGTAAAGTTAATTATTATTCGAATTGAATAATTTCACGAATCACTAAGCTTTGGAACAAATTCCCTCACTCTTTAAAATTATTTTTATATTTAACATTTGTGCTGCTTTTCTCAAATGTATGAAGGTAGTCCGGAATTGAATTCCTGGGATTCACATAATCGGAATCAATAAAACATAATTCCTTGAAATATTACGGATGGGTAGAGAATTTCCCGTAAACAAAAGTGGGCCGTAGAAAGAAACAGGTCAAAAATGAATCGGATACAATGCGTGCGACCTTTTTCCATAATAAAATACATCGAATCGTTTATAATACGAAAGCTGTTGTTCGATAGAATGTGTAGGAGGAGAATTAAAAAGTAGTTGGTCCTTAGAAAGGTTCGAAATAAAATTTTTTAATACAATAAATGCTTCAAATGAAAAATTATATTACTACATTGAACAATTACGGTAATTTCTTTTTCCCTATATTGGCATAAAGCGAATCACGAATATCGTATTTTTATTTTATTTTTTCATTCCGTTTGCGTAGGTCGAGTGATAAATGTAGTGAGTGCATTGGGGAGCATAGCTACACCGTTGAGGTCTCCTTACTGCGCATGCGCAGCTGCTGTTCGTGCATTTTCCGACTGCCTGCGTCTGGAGATGCGCCGTTGGGGCGTTGATGTGGTCGTGGTCACCCCTGGAGAGGCGCTTTCAGGTCAGTAGGCAACAGGAGCAATCGATAACCTCACATAAACAAGAACCATTTTAATCCAATTCGTTTCTCAATCCTAGTTTTATATTTAATGAGCTATTACGACCACCTTGATTTTCGTTTTAATGCGGTAAAGGATATTCTGAGTGAGACAGATTTACTTGGGAGCGAGAAAATTTTAAAGAAAATTATCTTCATCTTGAAGGAATTTGTAACTTTTTAAATGTATTAACTATTCCGTTATATTTTTATCGTTAATTGGAAGCGGGATAAATGAAAAAGACATTTTTACTTACCGGTAGGCTTTTATGAAGGGAAGCTCTCGATGGTCTCTGGGTATAATTGTTACAAATTTGAGTAAATGTATATTCTAACTTTGGCCCAATTTTCCATAGGCTGTTTCCTAACAGAAGAGCGTCTTGTTGACCAAGCGCGCTCTATGTGGGCGTGGCTGGGCGATGCGGCAAAAGCTGAGATTGGTCAAGATTATTTTGAAATGAAAGTCAGATCTTTGCGACCTTATGTAGAAAGTCAGGTAAGTGGGAAATGAGCGTTTTTGGTGAACAACTTCGAAGTAATCGTTCTAATAAGTCAGTGAAATGCTTCATTTAACATTCAGAATTTATATTGTTTATTTATTTACTTAATACATATTAAATACTTCAATTTTATCTTTTTAAAATACAGAAAGAGTTCTCCATTTTTGTGGCAAAAAAGGTTCCACAGTTAATTTATTGTAAATTTATTACTTTTTTCGTACCACCGGAATAAATGCTTGAAATGATTTTCACCAGATTTCTTTAATTCGTTTTCTTTGGTGACTGGCCGATGCAGCAACCTGAGGCAGATCTGTTTGTCGTTCTGAGAGCTCTCATAGATGCTGTTAGCCGAACCTTCCCACTGCCTCGCTACCAACCCGTTTCTCCTGCTGAAAGACTGAAAACATTCGTCGCAGAACATTTGCCACGCTCATTTTATGATATTGTGTACAATTGATTAATAATTCACGTTTGTGTGAGCCACTTGGAAGCATCGAAGAGCAAAGTTATAAACATTTATATGCCCGGAACATTTTATAGATTGTGATACGAGCAGACTGTATGATAAAAAATATTATGAAATACTTGAATAAAGCATTTGTGAAGGTCGTAATAAAATAAAACGAATTTTTAACTTCAGAAGTTCTTGACTACTTTACGCTTTTAAAGAAACCGTTCTCTTTAAAGAGGCGGCGGCTCCAAAAAAAGAATCAAGTAATAGTTTGACGTCATCGGACTACGATTGCGCGTCGCGCGCTTCTTTTGTTTGTTTGAACGGCTGTGTCACAGTCGGTCACAGTGGAAGCAGAGATCTCGCCCAGAGAAGGTTGTCGTTCTTCCTCGAGGTACTTGCTCCGGGTCAGCTGTTGGAAGTTGTCGAAGAGTCGACAGCTTCGATATATGACATCCTGTGCTTCCTTGCTAATGTCAATCTGCTAGTCAGTTCTTGTTCCAATAGCTGCTAAATCCAGGTGGGTGATGTGTGTCGTAACTTCGTAGTAACTTGGACTTGTTTATATTTACCATCGCAAGATCTGACACTACTTCCTGTGGAGTTACACCTCTTACGTGTTAAATCATGTAGAAATGTTAGTGCATATAGGTTAATGTATTCATTCGCTTACAGATACTCTATTGATTTTACACGGCATGCGCCTACAGGTAGGTAATAATTAATTGACCCAGTCACCTTGTTTGTTCTACTTAAGATTTGTCATACATCCTTCCTAATATATAACATCACTTCTATATGATAATTGAATAAATTTAGTATTGAAGCATTCCTGCCCCACCCCATTCATGTTAAGTCTCCATTTCTATTGTTTCTAAATTCTATATATAATCGTTTTACTATATGATAGCTACATTTTATTCTAGCTGAAAAGTAACCAGTAAAGTAAAATATTTGTAGGTAAAATATGGATGAAGAGAGCAGCAATCTTGATGACACCACCTCTGAATGTTTACCGTACAAAGTTGTTGATTACCGGCGTGAGAAGAAAAAGGGAATAGTAGCGTCGTCATTGCAGGAGCTGAAATTTAGAGGTACTTATGTCATGCGTGCAGTTTCTGTCAGAATACAGGAATCTAAAATGTGATGACATACACCAATTCGTTCTGTTTGCTTAATTTAAAATTTTTTACATGGGATTAATGTTTCAATTTCTTAAGAAGATTTCCTGTACAAGCTCTGTAATTAAGCACATTTTCTTGTATGGTCATTGGACCACTACGAAGTACGAGTTTTATTACCTAGATACAGGTAGGCGGTTTATATGTATAATTGGATATATCGTTTTTCTTTTAAGGTCGAGAAAAGCTTGGATTAGACAACGATGCAACTGTCACTGTTGTTCTCGAACAAGATGGAACTGAGGTAGACGATGAAGATTACTTCGCAACACTTGAAAGAAATACTAGTCTAATGTTGCTGTCAGGTCAGCAGAGATGGCTACCACCAGGAAAAATGCCCAGGTTTGCTCACATTCTTTAATATTTGTGCATTGATATTGATTTACAATATGCTTTTATCTATTTTTCTTGACACCCCATGTTTGCCATGTAAGGTGGATGTGAGTTTTTAGATCAAATTAAGCATTTATTATTTCTTTTATAAATCGATACCAAATTCGCTCATTTAGCGATGATTATACAGAAATGTTTTTGTTTAATTATTAAATGTGCCTATGTGGATAAAATAAGAATCTATTTTAGGCTAGGGAAATATTGTTAAATAAAAAGAAAAGAGTGAGATAATATCAATCAACAATGACTATCAATTTTCTTTCTGTTGATATTTTAAGAATACACTGATATTGTTGATCTGAGTGTTCTCTAAAGTTTATCAAATTTGTTTTGGTCTTTGAAGAGAGCATTTCCTAAGCTCAAGAGATGTTTTGCTTGCTGTTTAGTGTATATTTAAGACTTTTTTCCTGTCACTTTCTATGCAATAATTTAATCGTAGTAGATTTTTGCCATAATTTTCTTTTAATTAGGTGCAAAATCCAACTTAGCTTCATTTTTATAATAGTTTTCATAAAGAGGTTTTAGTAACTTCAACTTCTTCTGAACACCAACCTTTTTTCTCAAGGACTAGTTTTGGATGATGGAAAAATTAAGTCACGTTGGTCATCTAGAGATAAAAACTAAAATATATTCAATGCCATCCTTGAGTTATATGTGAATTAGATGCATTTATCTGAAAAGTTGTGAAGTAATGTTGAAAGTTTCAATTTTATGTACCAAGACTTACTGCTGATGTTGCAACTAGGTTTCTGGTTGGTTGCCCAACACTTGCTGTTTTAATAGTTGCTCCTATTATTTTCTATTTTTGTAAAATATTTACCCATGTTATTTTAATATTCATATCATAATTGTGTACATTCCATCAGTTTTCATCTATTCAAATCTAATCGTGACTTCTCATTCTTGTTGGGTAAACATAATCTGTTACGATCGTCATAAAAATGAAAATTTTATGTCTCAGGTTGACATCTGATCAGCTGGATGGAATTGGAGATGGGACAGGCTGTGACATTGGTGAGGGAGAACTTTTAGAACTAGTGGAAAGACTGCATCGTGATATAGGATTGATCTCATTGTTAGGTTCCAGAGAGCTCGAATTGCTTAGCGAGATGGAGCCTGAAGAGGTAAGTGTGTTAATTATTTGCCCTTATTCTTTATTTCGATGTTTGAGTGATTGCAATGAAATTTCACCAAGAGCATTCATGCTTAGCCTTTCTCTAACATAAGTGTGAGTCACTTGAGAAATGGTGTCCTAATTAATGTTGAAACTAACTGTGAGACTGTATTTGTTGTTCTTGGTGTTGATTGGTGTCATTTCTAAATCACTTTGCTCTGCAGTTCTACCATTTAAAGGAATCTTTCCCTTTTAAGTGTAGAACTATATTGAAATTGCTCACAGATTTTGTATTGCAGATTTTTCTGAAACATATCAGTATCTTGAACTGATGATAATGGTCAGCTATCAATAAATTCCTCCCAAGTTTTGATGAATGCATGACAGATAGTGTGTTTGGTCTCCTCCATTCCAGAGGTGTGCTCTCTGAGTCTTTACCATTTCTTTTTTACAGTTCTCCATGTGGCACTCATTTCATCTTATGGTCAGTTGCTATTTTGCCATTGGTTATTATTTCTTGTAATTATATGTTTATTTGTAGCCAGATGACACTAAAAGTGATTTGCCAACATAATTTGGTAAAGGAGGCAGTATAGGTGTTTTCTAATGTGTTTAAACTTTGCCATCTTGGTTAGATCCCTTTCTGAGATAAAAAGAAACTTAAAGGAAATTAGTGTCTTTTGTACAAAATTTCAGGAATTAAATAGTGATAATTTTTGTAGGAAAGGGTGTTGAGGGGAGTTGGGCAATTAATAAAAATAGGGTCTTCTAAGAATGAGGTGCCACTTGAAGTCTTGCAACTCCTCAAGAAGGTTAAACTTGATTGAAGACTTTGGTGAGTGGTTAAAATGCCCTCTTATTTAATGCTCACTCCCTCCCGTTTCTATGTGTTTCATTGAACTCTGCTCGCTAGTGCACATGCATGTCACTAACTTCCTTAACTTTTGTGTTTTAGAGAGATGTGTTCTCTTTTCTTAATACCTGAAATGGTATTTTATTTATACTTAGTGGGTCAAAAGTTGACTAGAAGTTTTTATAGTGCCTCATAATATAGGAATTGGTGTGGTATTCATTAACTGGAACTATTTTGCTTATTTTTTAATGCGAAAAAGAAAGAAAGATTACCTTAGATATTGGGGACAACCATTGAACACTTTAAGTTTATGAGTTGAAAGGCAAAGAAAGCCACGATAAGAGTTTGATTGTTATTTTCTGTCCAAAATGCAGAAATTCTTGAAGTTACGAAATTTGCCAATTTTCTTTAGCTCAATCTCAAAACGTTGTTACCATTTGGCTGTATTAAAACTGCTTTGTTGCAAGAATTAAATAAAAGATTGTTAATTCTTGGGTCTTGATCTCAGTGATCATCTGTTTTGGTCATTTAAGTATGACTTATAAGGTAAAAATTATAACAATTTTGGGAGTGTTTTTTTAGTTGTTAGCATTATTGTTTCAACTTTTGCCTTAATTTTTATATTTCAATTAATATTGCATAAAATTATGGCTCAGGCAATGGAAACTATTTTAAGTAATTTTTTCGTTTTTAACCTTTGGTTCATTTTTCATGGTAGCAGGATCAATTCCTAAAGTAGGTCAACATTAAAAATGTATGTTACTGTGGAATTGCATTTCATTTACTTCTTTCCCAATAGTTCCTGACTTGGAGCAGAGTCCAAATCATAATTTTATCCACAGTTCTTGTGAAGCTTTGGATTGGCATATTTTTTTATGTAAAAAATATTCTGTGCTAGGTTACAGAACCCAATGTGGGTTTGTTTGTTTTTTCTTTAAGCTTTTGTTATGTTTTACAATCTCTAAATATAAATATGATCACCATAATTTATAAATATTTATTTTGGGTATTTATGAATCAGTAAAATATTTATGTTTCAGTTATTATCTTACCAGGTATTTTTTCAACTAATACAAAGTTTTAATTTTAAATCAATACTAAATTATGTAGTATAATAAAATTATTAATTGCTTTTTCCAAATGTATGTACAGTCCCTTACAAAAAGAAGTTACCACTTACAGGGGCAACTCGTCCAATAGACACCACGTTAGGTGCGAGCGAGTCTACAGAGAAGAGAGAGAGAATATAACAATGGAGGACATAGTATGCTATGCAGATCCACGTTGAGCATTAGGAAGGATTTGTTTTCGTTATTGTTATTAAAATCACTTGCTTAAATCGACTTTGAATGGCGTTGACATGCAAGAGTAATATTAAATCAAAACGGAGATCGGAATGTATTAATTTGTTGGTTTAAAAGTGGTTTCTTTGATAGTTTTATTATAGATTTTTCCCCTCTTGTATTGCAACTGTAGACAGATTCTAAGCTACAAATTCAGAAAAGAGATATTTTGCAGTTTGTATTTGCAAGACGCTGAAAGCTAACGTTAGAACATGAATTCTTCAACGATGTTAGAGTAAAATCCAAAATATTTATTTAAATGGGTCGGAAATATGGTCAAACCTTTTCAAGTTCAATATTAACCGAACAGACGCATTCTGGGCACGTTGCATCCTAGTAGCTAGTTCTTGCGATACATCTTGGATTGAATTTACCAATTGCAATTTAATAGAAGGCGTTTGGAAATTTTGCTAAGCATCTGAGGGAATGAATGGAAGAATAAACTATTTTTACAAAATTTCACGACGTGCTTCAACCACATAAAATCTTATGTGGATGCAGCATGTCATGAAAATTTATAACAATAGTCTATTCTTTCATTCATTCCCTCAGATGTTTATGCAAATATCAATATTATTAACAGAGTTACAGAATGGGAACCTGTATTGTTCAAGATGAGCTTTTCATTAATATCTGCAATAATTCGGTTTAATTACTTGGAATACCTGATGACAATTATTTGGAATTTTAATGGATTTATCTTCCAAACATTGTCCTGAAAGCTTTCACATTGAATGAATTTAGCCGTGTGCCGTCCGAAATCCCTTGCTATTTCCCTGCTTCTTTTGACCATTTAACGCCATCAGTATCAATTATCTTTTCAGCCATACCCATTGAGTGTAAACATACATCAGTTATCATTTACCAAAAAGTAAAGTTCAATCTTTCTTTTCAACACAGGACCGCTGCCAGGTTAAAATAATTGTTGCATTAGGAATGTTTGTAAGATGTTGTTGATGGGGGGTTTCATTTTACACCTCACCTTTCCCTATCAGGATTTACAATGTAGAATATATACATACTACCTGTTTATACCTTTGCCTAGTTTTTCTTTTTCACAATTGAGATAATTTTATAAAAGGTATAATATTAATATAATATCCTAGGTATAAAATATATAATAATAATATCCTACGCATATCGGCTCTGTCTACGACGGTAAAACATACACAATACTGCAATTTGCTTCTGATTCGTAAATTATCGACCGTCCTCTCTCCAAATGGCACGTCTCTTTTGTATGAAAGCATCGATAGCACGGTTTTGTGACCATTTTATGAGGAACCGTAAGGACGAAACCTTCGTGTGTTTAAGGGACCTTCGACCAAAATTTACCTGGGGTTGTTTGCAGCGGTCGCCTGCAGCCATAAACATTTCCCTAGATTTCGCACCATTCATTCCAAATGCATATCAACGAAATAATTAAAAATATAATTAGCATGGTTTGACTAATCTCACTAAGAAATATTAGCCAATGGAGAAATCACGCATAGAACGTCTTATTCATCCGATGTATAATCGATTATGCATATACAAAACAAGATGATCCCTATAAGTAAAGACGGATTTTAGTCTAACCTTCAAATATTTAACTTTAAACAAATTAATTTGAACCATAAGTATTAATCAAATAGGAATATTAAAAGAATAAGAATATTTGTTGAATATCCTTTGAAATGATTCACATCCGAACCTCATGGGTTAACAGTTAACAATTAAATCCTCACACACAACAAAAAAAGGTATTGCAGAATATTTTCCAGTTTTAATGAAAACACGGTCCTTTCCTATTGGTATGTGCTTAAATGAAAATGCCAAATAGAAACAGGATAAAATATTGTGCACAAACAACTTTGCCACTTTTACGAGTTTGTTTTCAATCTACGCAAGTAGAGAATTATCTATTTCCTCTTTAAAGCCCATTACTATCTATTGTTATTTATAATTTAATCCCTCAAACACCGAGGAGATTTATATTGCTCCTTTTCCCAAGTTGGAAAAGATTTGCACGGGCTAGTGTGATTTTGAGCTACTCTCAAAAAAATATTTAAAACTTAAATATCACAACTCCGATTTACTTTAAATTTGAAACCTATTTCTTACAGCATTCATTACTTCCTACTTTTTATCATTAACTTAGTCTTCGTCATTTTGAATTTATAACTTCATAATTTCTTAATTTGACAATTTCATCAAAGTCGGCTACGAATTTTGGCCAAAAGAAATCATTACGTGCTCAATACCTCCAATCATCCTTCCCTCAGTCAAGCAAAAGTAGTTTCTCATGAGTCTCTTATCCTTCTAACCCCAGTAAATATGGCTTAGGTCCGACTGCTCAATATCTTTCGCTCTTCTTTCTCTCTCATGAAAAATCATCATCAAAAGTGTTTACAGAACACTTATACAGACCTAATTTTGTCTGCAGGGGCAGTCAAAAGCAGATTTGTGTTTTCCTTTCACATTCACTATCAGCTGTGTCTTGAGGTCGCTCCAGGCCCGGGCGAAGAAACTAGATCCTTCGGCTCCTCAAATAAACATGCAAGACGCACGTAAAACAACAATAAAGCATCCAAACTTTTCATAGTGCTCATCAATCATCCTACAATCAAGGAATAGGGCTTAATTCAAAATCCTTTGGCAGAAAAGTATAGATAAAGTGTGGTTTTTGTATTTTTCCCATCAATATGAATTCCTTCATCAGAAGAAAAGCACCCATGGCTCCCAGAAAACCTCTCATTTGGAGAGTGAAGGCAAATTTAGTTAATTCCGTACTACTAAAATGCAAAAAAATAAAATTTCTAACATAATACCAAATAACTAATCTGTTTCTAATAACAAATAACTGCTCTTGTCACTTCAGAAAGCACAATTATTACTCTTTATACTAATTATGTCAAAATTTAAAAAAATCCAGATAATAAGAATGCATAAAGAAATTAAGGTGTAAGGTAGGTCGCCGCAACGTAGTCACTCTATGTCGCTAGACGTTGAATGGTTAACATATTCTTTCATTATTACTCCATTTCTATTCTCATTATGTTGTCTCTAATTTCCCCTTCTTTTGATCCAATTCATAGAAGTGCATTCTCTCTTAATTATCATATATTTAAGCTATATCCAGTATTATTATTTACGGAAAAGTTCGTCCTGCGAGTATGTGGAGCATAAAACAAAATAACCAAATCCTTTCTAAACCTTCGTTGATGGGAATCTTTACGTTAGGAAAAGTATTTCTTGTCTGATATTCTTGAAGAAGAGTGAATTACGCTTATGATTAAAAGCGAATTTACTTCCATTATAATACTATGCTCCTTATATAGCATCCAAATCAATTAAATTTAACCTAAATTTAAAAATAACACCACAAAAGCCTCAAAACATGCGTAAGGAGTTGATGAAACGCGCACTAAAAGCAGAGACGCTCTTAGACTCGCTCTAATCGTGCCTTATGTCTGTTAAGAGGGTTGCAGTCATAGTGGTAACTTGTTTTGTAAGGGACTGTACCTAAGCTACCATGAATTTAACTCGATAATATGTATATTTTGCCAAATGGGATTGATCTAATTTGGGTTATGTCTTCCACTTTGAAGAAGAAATGTGATGATCTTTTAGGAAATTATGGCCCACTTTAAGTATTATTCAGTTTTACTGTCATTGACAAAATCATAGAATTTCTGAACTTAAAAACTATTAGGGATTTTTAAAGAAAAATTATTGGCTAATTTAAACATTGGAATACTCTTATGGTAAGGAATTTAAATCAAAGTTTGTATTGTTTTTCATTGATGAAAATGCTTATTAGTTGCAATATGTGGTGAGAAGGTTGTCTCAATAGATCTTTTATGACATTGCCTTAAGTGAATATAGATATTTTCTTTATACTGGTATTAGTTTAGTTTTGGAATATTCTTTTATACTACTATCCTGAAATACTTCTAGCATGTAGAAGTTCAGTTTGGCTAGAAAGACTTGTGCAATGCTTCAATAATAAATTGTTTTGCTTTTTCCGCAAATTGTCTCAATGTATGCTTTGCTAAGAGAAATGCATTGAGTGGTGGAATTGATTTCCAAAGATCTTCCAAGCAGATCTAATCAGTGGTTTTGAATTTCACAGGTTGTGCTGCTGGGACTTGGCCTAGGATCTGGTATAAGCACTGGTGGTGCCCAGTGTCCCGACATTGCTTTCCTGGAACAATTGAAGGAAGCAAGTAGTCGATTTCTTGCCGAAAAGAGACAAGCCTCAGAAGCAATGCACCTACTCCGCCTGTACCATCGTGCCAGTGTTGCAGGCAGTCAGGTTATCATGGATGAGAAAGACAGGGACAGTCGTGATACTGGTGATGGCCTCAGCCGGTCCCTTCACCAAGCATCGATGCAGCCTGCTAACAAGAAAGAGAGGGTCAATTGAGGAATATGGTAAATCTTTTTCCATTCGGGTTTAAGATGTTGAATATATCTCGGCCACTATTAATTTATTAATTCTTTTGACAGTTATTTTTTATATGTATTTGACAGCTTAAATTTCATCTTAGTGTCCCAATTGCTGTTTTATTAATTAAATTTTCTGTACTAAAAATAAATCACTAGTCATTTTTAAATTGCATTAACCTTTATATATATCTTGGTTGTTGCATTTCTAAGCCAAATTTATTTATTGATGTGTCTCTGATGGGATGGATAAATTATTAACTTTGCTGTAATTTTATAACTTTTTCCCTTGAAAGTTTCGGACATCATGACGAGATATTCTCATTCTCAGGAAGAAACTGTGCTGTGGTATTTAAAAGTGTTTGGCCTCATCTGTGTAAACTGAGAGGTAATGTTGGGTGGGGTTGTGATAACTTACCAAAGATTTGATTTTTTCAAAGTTACGTGCTCATTCCACAAGACCTACTTACCTTATTGGACTCTAAACTTAGCAAGTTTACCTCAAATAATTTTCTATCTCATTATCAATATTGAGGTTTTAAAGCAATTTGGAAGAATGGCGAATTTACTCATGCAGTGACAATCCATTGATGGTATAAAGCCTACCTTTGGGATAAAGATGGTACTATAAGAAAACCACGGCAGTCAGTCTAGCCGGTGCATTTTCTAAATTTAAGGTAACAGTGTCGTTGAGCTGCCTTGACTAAGGGCTGCATGCATTTATTATGTTGAAGTACATAACTTGTAAAGTCTTTTACAGTGGCTTAAATGTCGTAAAAGACTAAATAATTAAACAATTTATAATATCATGATGAATAATAATGTAACTACACAGTTTGATATTAGGAGATTTATGTATGGATATCCAGAAAGTATCTTTCTTCATCTAAGTATCTAAAGTGATGTGCTCATATATTCACAATAATTTATGTCAATACAAATGCTCTGAGGCAATGTCATTTGATGCTCTAAATTGCAGAAACCTATTGTACATAATCAACTATAAAAAGTTTGTATATATTTTTTGGATATACAAGTAAATTGGTCAATTAATATAAGCAAATGTAGGATTGGTTATAAAAATATACAATGAATTTGTGTAATATTTTAAAGCAATCTGTAGTTGCGTATAGTTTTTTCATATGGCCTATTGAGTACTGTATGTAGTGATGAGGTTAGGAGTGGAATGTGGTATGTATTAACAATTTTCTCATTATGAAGAGAATTGATTTTTAATTTTCCTCTAGCATCAATAATTTATATGCAATAATGTCAGTCTTTTAATGACCTATATTTGCCAGGCTAAAAAGGATGCCTTGAGGTTTTTTTTTTCTTTTTACCAGTGAGTCTTCTAGCACCCTTCCATGTGCCACCATATCATATGGTAAAATAACTTAATAATTGACAATTGCTCAACTATTTACCTGAAACCCTCTGCCCTGCAGTGGCAGCACAAATTTGTAGAATGCTACATTAGGAAGATTTTGCACATAAACTGTAGATTTGCCAATGTAGGTTTTTGATTACAATGGATACGATAGGTTGTGAACTCTCAAACATTAACAAGTTTGGACATCAAAATGATGGATTTTTCAAGTGATTGAAATGTGTGTCTTTGTTTGTTGATAAATGAATCACATACCATATTACATGTTCCTTGACTGTTATCAAAATATATATATTCGTAAATGTTCATACATTGTTAAAAAGAAATTTTTAACCAGTACTGGATTAAGAAAAGGGTTGTAAAAAGTTTTAAATTTGATATGGAAAGAATTTTTATGAAACATTTTATCTTAGTGGCAATGGTTATGTTTATACAGTACCTAAGGTTAAAATTTGTGTGTTAAATAAGCTCATAACATTGAGTTCCTTTTATTATTCAATTTCTCTAGTTAGCAGATTGTATTAGGCTACAGTACATCTCTACACCAGTTTTTAATTCATAAAAATCATGGATTTTGTAGCTTAACATTTTCTACCATTGTATTTTTAACTCTTTATTTTCAAGGAAAAATATAAACATTATTTTTACTGAATGAAGCCTGAAGTTTAATTAGCTTGAGCAACTCTAATATAACTAGTTAGAAATTAAAAAACCATGACTGAAGACATGTTTTAATTGTTAATATTTGAAGGTTTTGCAAATTCATAGAATTTTATTGTCATCTCATAATTTGGTTCCCATGATGGTTTCTCATCTTGGGGTTTCATTGAGTACTCAATTAAATGGTTTAAACTGAATTGTCAAAGTTATTCCCTCTGTAGATGCTAATTCTAAATCATAATTCTATGAATTGGTTTTGCTTTAAAACTTTAAATGATCAATCTTTCATTATTTCAAAAACAGTTTTGTATAAAGAAACTTCCGTTTGTGACAGAGGGTGGCTGCTTAGATATGACTTGTACTTTTAAGAATTAAATTTATCAGAATTCCTAATTTTCATTACTATTAGTACACAAATGCTCATAAGTCTCAGAGGAATTAGGCTGCAAGAAGCTGTAACTGCTCAATAATGTAAGGTATAAAACCAAGAGTCTTTTTTACGTTCTGTTATAATTTAGGAGAGTCTTATACAAGTAAATAAAGTTAAATAATAGCTTCATCTTTATAGGAATGGAAAGATAGCGATGAATATATTCTGTTTAATATTAAAAATGCTTCTCTTTGCTGCTTCAGCATGTACCTTTCAAATACACCGTCCTGTTCAACAGTGCATCTGCTTATTTAGATCTCCTTTCAACATAAATTGAATTTTCTTTCCATCCTTGTGTTATATTTATCATTCTTTTGCCTCTTGCTTTAAGTTTCACTTTGAAACCGTTCTGTCATTACATGTTTATCCTATGATAATATCAGATAACAAGCTTGACAGATCTTACTAGGAAGTGTTTCAGAGTGACATAAACATATTTCCATACAACAATATTGTGAACTTTTGTCTTTTTTAAATAATGCTGAGAGGATTTTTTTCACTTTTTGTCTAAATCTCGGGTATTTCTGAAGTCAAAACACCTATGTTTTGTGTATGATTTCTTATCGCATTGAGTGTGGTTGGTTTTCATCAGCTTCCGTTTTTATATAATCTCAAAATTATTTATTGTATTAATCATATGCTTTGTAAGAGCATAATCATAGCCACTTTAGTCAGGGTAATACTTGTACATTTGTAAATAAAGTGTCACTGTTGTATCTAGAATAGCATACTCTTTAGCTTTCAGACCATTTATCAATTAGCTATGGGTTAATTTTTTAAGAAGCATTTCTTGAGGTTTTTTCATTTGTATAGTTAAAAATTTTACTGCAGTTGTGTTGTATGATTTTTGTCTCCAATGGTATAATGAACTTGGCTAGTGAATATGTATATTTTATGAAGATCATCACTTGCTTCGATTAATAACACCACGATGAGACACCCTGAACACATTGGTATTATAACATGCACTACTGTGAAATAACTGCATACTCCTTGTACTAGATGTCAAGAATTTTGCACTTTACTTTCAACTAATTTTCATGCAACATGAATGTGTCTCATGTATGAATTGGTTTGTGTGATTGAAAAAGGATCGTTGAATCAAGCAGCAAAGGGTTGATCCTTTTATGTGATAGCCTGAATCGGAATGGTACCTTCTTGGCCCCGGTCTTCTGAAGGTGTTGAAATGGCTTCTAACACTGCCAGAAACTTGTAAAGACTGCATGTGCAAGGAAATGCCTGCAAAATTTCGATTTGTAACTGTTAAATTTGTACAAAATAGAAACTTAAAAAAAATCATCCACTGTAGGAAAAATCCTTAAAAAGTGCCTAATCCTGACCGGTAGGTAGCATGAGCCTCATTATGCTGTCATGTCATAATAAATAGCGGAACGAGAATTGTGTAAAAGCTTCATTATGAAATAAAAGATTGAGTGGGCTGACTTTAAATTGGATCATTTGCTTGCCAGTCTTGATAGGTTGAGAGGACGGTGGATTTTTTTTACCACTAGGGTGTAAAACGTTTTTGCGAAAGAATTTGCTGATACTGCTGTAAAATAAAATCTCTGCATCATTAATGGATTAACATACCTTTTGTATGTAGTGTCTTGCATGCAATATTATCTGTGTACTTCTTAATTACTGGATTGATTCTCTTATTTCCATGTATTTAACAGTAGTATTTGGGGTCCAGTGGTTGCTATTTAGAAACCACTCTTCCTGTAATAATGTATTTACATCTAAAATAGCTGTGAGTAAAATGGACAGACTTACTCTCCTATGGATCGAAATCCATCTGAAATGGTTCCTTTTTTGCTTGTTCCTAAGTTAAGTGCAAATCGGTATGGCGGGTTGCACCTTTTTTTGGGTGATTCCAAATGGGGAAATGAATGTTTTCAGTTCATTACTTCTCTCGTAAAAAAATGTCCATAACATTTCCTCTGATATTGTATTTGTGCTTTATAACATGTTGTATAATAGAGTTAGTGCTTATTTCATCTGCTGGAGATTGTCAGATTTTGTCACCATTTTATAATTTCCTTTAATGCAGAGTACCTTTTGATGACATTCTGTTTAATGGCTATTTATGCTCAAGAAATTTTTGTACTCTGTGTGGCTCACAGTTCAATAAAATGTTTGTTGCACTTTCCTTTTTTCCTGACGTCTATTTATTTTTCATTTTTTTCAAATCCTTCAAATTAAATGTCCATGGAAAAATGAATAACACAACAACGCATATAAATGATTTTTTAGTATTCGATATTAAAGTCTGAAGGCCTTATTTTCATTAAAACTCCATGAGAATGAGATAAATTCCTCTGAAAGGGAAAGAAAGTACATACTATTTCCCACGCTCCTTATCTTACCTTTTGTGCCACATTTCCTCTCCAGGGCTCTTGGAAAGGCTGTGAACAACTCCAAAATATTTCCAAATCTATAGGAAGCATTGGTTTTTTAGAGAATGCTAAAACAGAAGTAAAATGACATGGAATTACTTTTTAAAATCTTAACTAAAGAAGTGAATTTTGAAAAAGAGCTGTGAGCGTTGTTCCCTATATTTTTTCCATCTTGGGGCTGCAATGGCACTAGGTTTCGGAGCTGAGCCATTAATTGCAAAGGAAATTTTAATGATAGATGATTTTCTGATTCTGATTTTCTTCATTCAAATGACAAAATGAACCATGAATTCTCACTATACAGTTCATAATATGCTGAATCGTTGATGGATTTGTGAAAACTTGAGCTAATTGCTCTCAATTTTTGCAGTAGTTAATGTGTACTAAACAAATAAGTTGGGTGGCATTTAAAAAAGTATTAGGGGAGAACGGTGCCGAGGAACCACGGTCCTTAATGATCAATAAAAAATAATGAAAAATGTCTGCTAAGAAGGTGACTGAGGCTTGTCCAATGCGAGAAGTAACTTTGGTGTTTCTCAGATAAAGTAAAAGAACATGATGACCCCTGAACCAAAAGAGTGGAAATGAAGAACGGTTAGGTCTTTTTTCGTAACTCATAAGTTGATCTATTAAGGAATATTTCCCCTCTAGAACTTGGGAATGGATAAAAGTGTCAATGATTTAAAGGTCAATATAAATCTTTGTTTGTGCGTAATTTGTATTCTCTGAATATAGGATAATGGAAATACAATACTTTTGTTATGTTAGGTAAGAGATGTATAAATAAAGTTATGAGACTGATTTTTTTATGTATGTTTTATTCACTGAAATCACTCATTGTCTCATAAAATAAACTGCCTTGGGAAGCCACACAGCGATGGGAGGGATTCATCTACTATACATGGTAGTGAGCTTGGATATTGAAATTGCCTTCAAATGGTCGCTTACTACAATTTTAATGCCAAATAGTTTCCTGAAATTATGTACAGTCCTGGCCAAAATTAACACAGCACCGGCCGTAAGGATCGCAAGGGAGATGCTGCGTTAATTTTGGCCAGGAGTGTACTTTGAGATGATTTTTCAATCTGGCGAGGGGCAAAAAGGACCAGTAATGACAAGTTACAAACATGAGGTTCATTTTGTTTCAAGACACGTGTTGTTCTTTTGTTCCTTTGAATGTTTTTGGAGAACTATTTCCGCATAGATCATCCTCAATTTGTTTTTCAAAATATCTTCAACGATGGTGTGAGTTCAATTCAATTGTTCCCTGATCATTCTGTCAAGCAACAATCATAATGCACTATATCCCACATTCTGGCAACATTTTTGTCAAATCTGGTTGTTGCAGGCTTTCTGCTGCGAGTTTTATCTTAAATTGCTTCTCTTCCTCGTGGAAATGCCCTGAACCAGGGACGGATCTAGAAAAAAATTTTGGAGGGGGTCCGATCGAAAAATTTAAAAATAAAAGATATTTCGGCTTTCACAAAACGTGACGTTAGAATTGTGTAGACAAACTCGAATTTTTTCGCTAGTGATTACTTATTAAATTGTGTGTTTATTTGCGTTATTTGAGTTTCATTTTCGAAAAATAGGGACTAGAATAAAAAGTTTAATAAAAGTAACTGTCGATTGTGATCTGTGTGATTGTGATTTTTATTAGATGTTAATAACACGCAATATAATATCATAAAATATCAAAATGACTTATTGACGGTACATATTGATAGTATATAAAGTATCTACAAATAGTCTACGGACATCCGGAGCAATCCGGAGACCGTCTCCTACGGTTGAAGGACCGTGTATGGGTATTGAGATTTGAGGGGGTCTGATATTTCGGGGGGGGTCCGGACCCCAAGGACCACCCCCCTGGATCCGTCCCTGCCCTGAACAACTGGAAAATCTTTATCCTTGACAAAATATTGACTCCATAGACCTACTGGAGGTTTGGAAAACTTTGTCTTGATGTGACCAAATCTGAAGCGAAACTTGATATTAAAACGTTGCTCAAAACTGATATCTCTCATTTTCAGAGTTACTTTTCTTAGCTTACGAAAAGTATTCCTACTATTATACAATGATGCCAATATTTTTTATTAATGCTTATTAAACTTATGGAATTCAAAATGTAATGCAACTTTTCTACTGGTACTACATTTTAATTTAGGAAAATATTTTTAAATTACAAAAATCTGATGTGGCCAGCACATGACTTTCTCCATACATAAGATGTAAATATTTATCTACGACAGTAATTTCGAACTCTATAATCCATCTAAACTTGGAAGATGAGTGATTAATTTATATATTATTATCTTTTACGTCACAAACGTTATAAATAATGTTTTTCGGGACATGCTCGATGAAAAACGATGAATTTGGTCTTTCGCCCATATAGCCCAGAGCGCCCACTAAGTACATTATCAGCAACTTCCGGTTTATCAGTATTTCCTGAATAAATCCTAAACAATCAGTGATACAAAAATATGTTTCATACAAAAGTTAAAGTGAATTACATTTTCTAAAACATTTTTAAATAATAGTAAATACCTAAATATCATATTTATGGAGATATTTTGAAAACCGGAAATGAGCTTTGAAGAATGAAGCTCGACTTCCGGTTAACCGATTTACTCCAAAAACTAATCAACTCTAATGACTGTTATAAATATACTATATATGAAATTTGGTGTTGATCAAACAAATAGTTTTCATGTTAGAGCGCCCACAAAGTACATAATCATCTTCTTCCGGTTTATCAGTATTTCACGAATAACTGCTAATCAACTGGTGACACAAAAATATGTTAAATACAAACATTATAGTAAATTACATTATCTAAAACTTTTATAAGTGATACAATTTACGTATACATCATATTTATGGAGATATTTTGAAAACCGGAAATGCGCTTTAATGAATAAAGCTCGACTTCCGGTTGACCGATTTACTCCAAAAACTAATCAACTCTGACAGCACACACCATAGTACTATATATGAAGTTTGGTATTGATACGACTAATAGTTTTCACGTTAGAGCGTCCACTATCACACACACACATACACACACACACACATACACACAGACATCATTCCGAAAATGGTCAAAACGTGTTCTAGGGACCCCAAAACATGTATTTCCGTTGAAATCTCGAAGTCGAATTTTTTCATGAAAACAATACTTTCTCTATACTTCGTATATGGAGAAAGTAAAAAGTATATTAAACAACACTTTCTCTATACTTCGTATATGGAGAAAGTAAAAATCTGATGTGGCCGACACATAACTTTCTCCATATTTATTGAAAACAGAAGCCTATGCCGGTAATATATAAATAATTCCAAAACAATAAGTGTTACAAAAAAATGTTTCATACAAAAGTTGTTGTAAAGTAATTATCTATAACTTTTTTATTTAATTGTATATACCTACATTGCATTTTGACAGAGATATGTATGAAAAACTTCCAATTCTGGATAAATAACTTCCGGTTAACCATTATTCAAGAATAACTCCTAAGCAATCAGTGTTATGAAAAAATGTTTCATACAAAAGTTGTAGTAAAGTTATTATCTATAACTTTTGTATGTAATGGTATATACCTACATTGCATTCTGACAGAGATATTAAAGAAACTAAGTTTTGTTCCGGTTAAACCGTAACTTCCGGTTAAGCGATATTCATCAAAAACTAATCAACTCTTGGCATTGTTAGGAAAATACTAAATATGAATTTTGGAAATGATCGGATAATCACTTTTTAAGATAGAGCGCCCACAAACTTTTTTGCCACTGACAGACATGTTCGGGAAAATAGCGAAAACGAGCTCTATGGGCCCCAAAACATCTAATTCCGTCGAAATCTGGAGGTCGATTTTGTTTGCGAATACAGTACTTTCTCTATACTACGTATAGGGAGAAAGTAAAAGTTAACTTTTACATTCCGATTATGAAAATTTTATTAAATCATTTTTAGCCATCAATACTTTTTCCAAGTTTAGTTATTTTAATTATTGTTAACCTAAATTCAAATTTTCATGTTTCTGGAATTTTTATTTCAATTGTTATCCCTAATTTGTTTATATACATTATACTAATCGGTTAGTGTATCTAAACGTTAAACTCAATGGACTTTTGTTTATTAAAAATTAGCAACTTAAAAGGTAAATTAGGCAAACACGCCATACTCGTGCATACCATACAGATATAGAGATCCTTCCACTTAGGAAATTATTTTCTTCCATTTTTTTATAGATGACTTATATTTTTGCAATATATATTCATCATTTTACCCTACAAGCATTCTTTATCTTTTTAGGTAGCATTTATTCTGTATAGTATACATAAGGTCGAAATTGTAGTAGATACCTATCTATTATACTTTGAAGGTGTTCATTGGCATATCAACTAAAAATTATTAATCAAATCCACAAATATTATTTAGCTGACCTTTGTTGCCAGGGCCCCAACTACCGAATCCTAAGTATCACTAGTTCTCTTCTAGAAGGCCCTAAATTTACTATTTATACCATAATAAAGAATTGCGCGGATTTCTGTAAATTTACCTTACGTACTTTTCGAGATTTTGCGTATCGATAATCGGGATATTTTGGCAGATGCGCATCTGTAACCTAAAAGAAAAAGATTCCGGGGATAAATAAGCAGATGCCTAAGCATTTGTTTCCTTCGCCAGAGCATTCAGAAGCAGCCCCAGATGAGAGACTGCGCAGAAAAACCCTGATATTCCTCCGGCCGAAAAATGCAAGTATTGCATTTCCATTGTGTTTTTCGTGAACAGAAGTAATCATGCATCAGAGATACAAGAATCTTCTTTCGGTAGGCTCAAAGAGACAAGAGGATCGTCGATACCAAAGGCAGTTGGACGGCAGAGAACGTTTTGATAAGGTCTTTCCTTCGGAACGCAAGATCGGCTGCTGCAAAGAAATCAGCCAATGTTATTTGAGCCGAAAAATACTAATTATTTCATTTCCTCTACGATTTCTGTGGACAGAGATGAGTAGGCATCGGCGATACCAACAAAGTGTTAACGAAGGCTTAGTGACTCATGGAAATGGAAGAGTAAAGGCTTAAACAAACGAGTCCGATAGATCGGTCCCGGAATTCTAACGGGCTAATACTGGATATATGGCGGCAAAATAGGATTAAAATTAGAATAAAATATTTATAAAAAGAAAGACAGAGTTGCGGATATCCGAGATTGAAGTATTGTCACAGGTAAGGAAATCAATGCAGGTAGGTGGACATCTAGGGGGAAAGATGGAGCAAAAGACGAGGAATCCCGCTCGGGATAATTATTTTTATTATAGTGGCTGTGGATCTTTCCTGAGTGAAATTAATTAATCTCTTCCGAGACTAATTTGAAATTTTCAAGCGAAAGACCTCGGAATATTGCGAAAAGTCTCCGGCTATAAAAATATTATGCCTATGGTAACTCCGAAGGTCAATTGCAATGAACTTGAAAATGTACATTAGCTTTCCGAAGCTTCAGAATTTCTCTTCCATGAGGATGAATTGTGACCACGTTTTTTGTTATATTTATTTCCTTGTTTGACGACAGCGATGGCAACGGTGCAGCAGTGCTTGTTTAAAGTGTTTGGCTCCAACGCCATAAATGCCGCTTTCATTAGCGCTTACCTGGGCCGGCGGCTTTCACAAAGGAAATATTTGAATCCCAATTGTTTACTCCTTTTAATGAAACTAATAAGGGCGGGTGTCCACCAAATGCGAAGCGATGCTAAGTTGAGCGAAGGTACACCGAGTGGACTACTCTTTCACAATAGAACCTATACTATAGAATGCAGCTGCGGCCACCGGATGCGAAGCGGAGTTGAGCTGAGAATTGTGTCGTCACTCTGCTTCGCAAGGCACATCTTCCGAACGGTCGTGGTTCGTGCTGAAGCGATGTCAGCTTCCCCCTCCACAGCTCTCAACGCGATAGTGGTGGAGGGGGAAGCCTTTTTCTTTCCTCGGCAGTATCTGAGTTTATATCAGTGTGTGAAGGATTCACATTCACAACCGTGAATGGTGTGATTAATCCCCAATTACAGCTTTCTTTCATAAAATGTAATTATTGATGACCGATTCCATTTCACAAAAAGTAATCGGGTAAAGATATACACGCAGGAGGCTGCAGGATAGAGGAAGATCCCGGGTTCGATTCCCGACCCCGTCAGGCTTTTCTCAAGTCCATTTTTCCTTGGAAATTTTCCTGGGTGCACGCCCTTATGTGCAAAGTCACACCAACACTTTCCTTGTAAAAAGTAATCACTTTCAGTCGATCTATGACAATTGTGATCGGACCACCTAATTTAATTACTTCCAATGTGGTTACACTTCAATTAAGTCCCAATTTAAGATATTCACTCGTCTTAGCGGAATGTAATCATTATTTTCTCCCGAAGATCGCGAATGTTTATTACTGGGATATCAATGACAGCCATCTCCTCCCCGAAGTCGGTAGCGATAAATTTATAAAAAGCTTCCGTCGATACTCAAGTCGTCTATCACTAAGAGAATTCAATCCAAGGGATTCTATCATAGCGGAAATATTGCTGTCAAATCTGAAATCCCCCTTGACAAACCTAGCTGTTAAACGTTGAACCATCTCAAGATCGGAAATTGGTTCTATTTCGTGAGGATCCGAAATGGCACAGCAATATTCAAGTAGAGGTCGAATCAGGAAAAAGTACGCTATTTCTTTTACTCTCGAAGTAAAGTTTTACTACTCTTCCCTCTGAGCTCTACTGGCCTACCTTTGCATCCCATTCGCCTTTCCTTGTTTCAGCGATGATATTAAATTTTCGTCAAATTTTAGCTTCTGGAACTTGATGTATTAAATGTAATACATTTGCTAAGTTTTGTAATGACGGATGTGTTCCAAAAACTCGCGGAAGAAATGACAGTGGCATTCTGATGGTGGGTTAGTGATTTTCATGTTACCGAAATGATGATCTTTGAATTGAAGAGAATTAAATATTATTATAACATATATCTAAATTATATATTATTAATAAATTATATAATTATTATTTATTAATAAATTATATTATAATTATATTATATTTAATAATATATAATAAATTATATATTATTAAAACGCCATTTTATGTTTTTAAAATTTCAGAGTTGTTATCTTTAATTCAAGTAGGAAGATATCGACGTGATCTCTATGAAATTATTAGTTATAGAAATGATCCAGAGAAATTTACAGAAGAGTTCTCCGATAGTATGTTGAAAGATCTTTTCAAGACTTTTTGCCTGTGATGAGATTTCAGTTGTTTTTGAATTCTTTGGACCTAAGGAAGTTCATATACACTTTCTTTTAATATTACGATATAAGAGAACGATTAAGAAATAAATTTCAGTGAATATAGTAGTAATTCACGGCGCATACTGCCCATTAATGGCCTCCTTTTACGCAGGAGGTGAAGGTAATCGACTTCCCGCTTGGGTGAATTAACTGAAGCCACCATAGATCTATTGCCTGTACATACATACAGATTAAATTTTCCGAGGTTCGGTATGAATGTTACTGACAGCGATCACATTTAAAATGACGAATAAAAAATGTAGAGCGGCTCTTTCTGAAACGTGTCTATCCATGTATTTTATTGTTAATATTTACAATGTTTGGTAATATTTGTCCTCATTTTCCAAGTTTATTTGCCAACATAAAGCCAAGATAACGAAGAATTTTATACCGTAACGTTTAGTATAATATAACGTATAGTTTTCGGGGAAAAGGCAACAGAACTTTTGACGAATTAAAATCCATTGAATTACGTAAACAGTGTACCAACATGAGTTGTTACAACAACTACACTACCGTGGATAATAAACACCCTAACGATTAATTTAATGGTTATATCAAACTGCTTCCAACTTTTATATGAATGCTTCTTAACCGGTATGCCGTAGAGAAGGCGTAAATATAAAAAAACAACATAGTCTTGAAATTATGCATTCCTATGCTTTATTTTCCGATATATGTTTTCTTTGTTGGCAGTTTTGTTGTAAACTCTGAAAAATTTTGTTTTTTCTCTGTTTTGTCTTCTTTTTCAATTTGAATTTGAGATTAAACTATATTTCAAGTATGGTTAAGTGTCCCCCGAGTCAGTATGTTGCTGTGCTGAAGCATTATCTTTGAAGGCTCACTCCAAGTATTTCAGGTAACGAATAAAAACAAGTATCACTTCTTACGCTGTTATTATTTAACGGGAATAATTTTACGCTATAACTCAGGTGCAGAAAAATAATTATCATAGAGAAATGTGCAGATATCTCCGAAATCCTATCATGAAAATCCATCCGTGGTGTAGAAGCATGGGAGGTACGGAGGGAGCTATTTAATAGTAACGGAATGTAGGCATGGCATCCTTTAAAATTTACCAAAAGGAAACTTTGATCGGGATACCAATTTTTATCGTCAGTGTTTCCACTTCTTTCTTCACTGTCATTTCCAAAAATTCTATCGTATCGTTCCGAGAGACCTATGGCGGTGTTGAGAACACATGTTGACATTGATCATTCTTTCATGTAAACTCTGTCCACTGAACTGTAGGAATTAATAGTGGTTTGGGTTCACCATGTTTCGTTTTCTTGGTTCGATGTCATTCCCTTCCGATTTCCATACCCTCTGACGTGAGTTCTAGATGGCAAGAGTAGAACCCCATTTTAGTACAATTCGTAATTTTGTTGCTATTTAAAAGATCATTCCTGCTTTTCATCTTTAATTTTTAATGCCATGATTTTTTCAGTTAAGACTTGGTTTAAGGAGGGCTATATGTTCCACTAGATGCTAACATCTTCAATTGCCGCTGGAAGCTGATTCTGGCTTCGTAGATATCTTTTTATGGTCCCCAAATATGGATGAGATAAAACGCAAGAGCATTGCTGTATTTCCAGACCAACATTCCTTTTGGGACCGTTACATTGAAATAATCGTAGAAGTTTTTTTCTTCGGTTTACATCAATGAGTGATTTGAAAATTTTATTTCTGGTTGATTTAATTTTATAGTCATGGGCGCAAGTCTCACAATATATGTCAGTGAGGAAAATTTATTTGCTCTGTAAGGGTTAGACATTTTTCTAGGTGTTTGGTCTCAGCAATCTCACTGATTGCGTGATGCGGAAACGGTTTCGACTTTGCTTATGCTCGCGGTAAAATCTTGTCATGTCAACTTGGATTATGCCTTTTTCCGATGGATGCAAAACCACGCCTCAGCTGTATCCATCCGAGTGAAGACGTAAGATGAGACTGCGTTGTATTCACAATGGAGTAGTATTTCATGCGTTAATCCCAGCTCGATTTACTTCTAAATCTTCACAAATAGCATTTTAGAGATAACATAAAGACGTTATTGGACCGTATATTTCTATCGGCCTTATTTCTTTACCCAGGTGACTGAATGAAAAGGACTCTATCGAAGCCCATTATAGTCTGTCAAGAGAAGTGCTCGACTGTCTTCAATTCATCCTTTCCCTCACAATTTCCGATTGCGTTGTTTACTTCGCCTCGTTATGTAAACTACCGTCTTTCCTCGACTTAACGGGCGAGCGACTGCGATGGGTGATTGGTGAAATGCCCTCGCGAGGAAGCAGGTATGTCGAGGCCCCCTGAGTCAACCGGTGAGAACGACGTTTGGCAACAAGGCAGTCACCTTTGTGCTAGGCACGCCCCGACAGTGGTGGCATGAGATAGGCGCAGTGGTGGAAGAAGTTGGCGTGAGAGAGCACCGATTGAAGGGCCGAACAGCGTGTTGCACTCATCAGGTGAGATATACTCAGCTTTGACGTTACTACGGCATCTGAATAACACCCATGAGAACCTGACGATGAGTGTGTTTGCAGACATCCATTCAGGAATGAAACTTCACGAAAAGACAGTGACCGAAGGAGTAACTTGGCGTAATCCTACATTAATTGTTAGAGTGCGTTAATTAGCAACGTCTCCGAGGAACCCAATCACATAAGAGGATACCAGACGGAGATCGAGCTAAGAGTGAGTCATTTTATTTCATTGCTCCGAACTTTTCTGTGGAAAACTGTGTTATTTCGTTGCCTTTGCGTGGGCGCCTCTTCTGTTTGCATACCTTAGGTGGAGATAAATAATGACGTCATGTACTAGATGCAGAGAAAGTGCGCCTCTGTGGTACATTTACTATTTAGTCAGTGGTACTTCGTCGGAATTTCCATACATGGAGCGGAGTATCGGTAATTTTTTATTGTTTGTGCATGGAAATTTATTTTTGATATTATTTTGTTATTTTTCTTTTCTACTCCTCTACTCATTTTCATGTATAAAATTGATTCTATTCTCCGATTAATTGTAAAGATCTCATTCTAGAAAACTTCTACTTTGATCCTTTGAAAGGATATTAAAACAGGGATGCTCGTTAGAGATAATCATAAAATTCGATGTACTTTCAAAATATTTTCTTAAATAAAGAGATAAAACTAATCCGCAATGACGGAAAGTGCCGTTAATTGTGGATGCATTTTATTATTTTGAAGATTATCTTAACATTGATGTAGTCTGCAAGAAGCATTTTTTTGCGATGACGCATGTTGGGTTCGTTCCGCGTAAGATTCACGTTCTTCTTTGGTGATACTAGCATTCGTCATCGAGAACAACTCATTGCGGCATCGGTGATTATGTGGTACTACTCGTGTCCCGCCTTTATTACATCTGCCACCGATTCGTCTCTACATTCCACGTTTGCAGCAAACTCCCCTATAATTCAAAGAGCTACATCCGCCGGAAATAATTTTAAACTCGAAATGCAACAGGAATGACCATCTGCGGGGGTGGCTCGGTCTGTAAAATGTTTAGAAGTCATTGGCGATAAATAAAATTGCACTTAAATGTCCTTATCTTTTCTTTTGGACGTTTGCGTAACTTATTTAATAATATAGTTTATTCCGAACTTTAAGCAGTTTTACTAATTAGCAAAAAAGAAGTATTTCATAAATTTTCAAGTTCCTAAAACTGCGCGGTTTTTCTTAAGAGGTGAATTCCCTTCAGTGAAAGCTGAAAACATGTCAAGTAACATGAAGATGTATGTGATTGACCACTGGTTAGTCTAATTCCTTGTTAAAACTGTGAAAACGGTATAATTTGTGTGTCAGTGTGTCTAGCTGCTCTTCTGAATCATCATTCGATTATTATTTTCAAAATTAAACTATTTCCCGTAAGTACCTGAGTTACGTTGACACGGTGCATATTATTGAATCAAAATGATAAGGCCTTTCCAGCTTTGCTCAATTTGCAGATCGAAGTTGACAGTTGCTCTGTCCCATAATTTTGAGAGTTCACCATGGTAAAAAAAGTGTTCTCATTTCCCAACAATAAGCTGGAATATCAATATACATGATGACTCCATCATTTGAATAAAACTTCAGCATTTTCTCCACTCAGAAAATTTAAAACTTAGCATCAAGAATAACTTCTTAGATCACCATGACCACTGCATTGTGTGCTTTGTTCTTTACAGGACAGCATGAGTCCATCGTTGCGTCTTATCCCCTTTCTTGTGGCTGTATCTTTTGCGCTCATTCACTTCGCCTGCGGTAAAGCGGATCACTCGCATAGGGGAGAATGCCCTCCGGCATTCAAAGGACTTTGCACCTGCGGCGAAATGGTCTTCCAAGAAAAAATGCAGTTCGTGGTTAACTGCACGAACGCGATGTTCACCGATACTCAGCCCCTGGCGCATCTACCGAAAGAAACTCGAGTGAGTTTTGGGAATAAGTCCATTTCACCTATTAAAGTCTCCGTAACAGAAGCTTACCCGAAGCTTGAAGAATGTTCTCCTCTTTGATGGAGATATTTGTTTGAACAATTGTAATTTGCCAGTTCCCCCCCCCCACAGAAAGAACTGTTACATGGTGTTCCTATGTTTAAAAACATATCAATAAATCACTTTGTGGCTCATGAATCTGATTTTTCCTGATGACTCGCAATAAAAGACCCGAAATCAGTTAGAAAAGCTGGATTAGGGCTATGAATCCTCATTGAAAGATGAATAAATATAAAACGGAAATAGTTTATAAATTACAAATAAATATTTTTTCAAATTGCATTTCCTCTTAGGAGGTAGAAAGACAGAATTGCAATTTAGTCTTTTTACTTTATATTATGCTTAAATCAATTCAATCATTCTAATATAAAATAATACAAGTCGTTCTTGAAAAAACATCTGTAACATAAACTTGCAATATCTAATTTTTGGGGTTCAATTTTATTACTTGGGGATGTCAATACCATGAACTGTGTGGCTAATAGTAATAATAAAATATTATCTTCTTCTAGAAAATTGTAAGGTTATTTTAGTGTGGTGTGTGAACAATGGTGTGAGGTTAAATTGATATTTCTGTTATCCCTCAACTATCATTTATTTTTATTTTAAAATAAAATTTGTTAATGATTCTTAAATCAATTATTTATCTATATATTCTTCTTATCTTTTCTCTGAACTTGCTTTTAGATCTATATTTTGCCATTGAGCTTATATAATCTAGCTCAATACCATAGTTTCCTTCCTCACAGGATCCACAATGGTTGCTGTCATACATCTTGAAAATAGTTTTTGCATGTGCACCTGTTGGCCAATGCTTCACTCATTTCCCATTCAAGTTTAAACCTTTTCAAAGCTTTAAAATTTTATTTTTAATTTCTGTTTATGTTAGCTCATGTACAGTTTTTGTTCATGTATAGCTTTTCAAAATCTTAAACAGATATTTTATCAATAATTACACTGACTGTATAATTACCTCATACTGACACCATTGTGCATTACTTATGTTTTTAATAAGTGAAAACATAGTACTTTCACTTATCAAATAACCCTATTAATTATAGTAAGGATGGAGGACTTTATTGGTTGCATGTAGAAACTTTTCTCTGGATATTGCCTTGGTACAATATGCGATGTGTCATACTTTTATTCTTCAATAAATGTTGAGTCTTCATGACTTACTAGAATAATTGCCAAGGAGATATAGTTTATGTTTTCTGCTTTTTTATTTTCATTTAGATATTTCTGTCCTATACCCCTCGTCACTCATGACCCCTAAAGAGATCACCAGAAAACCATATCTCCAATCTATCATCAGATAATAGTCTATTCTTTGAATGGTTACCTGCAGTTATTGTGTTTTTGTCTTGGTTAATGCTTGCTTCTTCTAACTATTTGCATATACATATTCAAGTGTACTTTGTGCATGTACAGTGTGTGGCAAAAGGTGCTTGCGTTGTTTTCATAGATGCTACTGAAATTTATTACTGAAGAAAATTTGAATTTTTGAATCTGTTATTATATCTCTTGATATATCCTTCTAATTTGTATATGGAGAAAGGGAGGCAAGTAATATCTTCCAAATCATTTGAGAATTCACTGTCTTTATGTTTATGGAGCAAATGTGTCTAAGTTAACCATATTACTCATGCTCAATTTTTTCACTTCTCTGTTATCACGTTTTATGACATTTTAGAATTTTATAGTCTAAATGCCAAAATCTCTTATTTAAGTTAATGGTATACATAGATACAGATTTTAGCTCATTCAGAAAATAGTTTAATTCTGTATCTTAATTAATACCTTTAAGATGCAGATTCCTCTGCTAGAATCTTTGAAGGGATTAATATAGGTAAAAAGAAAAATGATTGTTTCTCATGTAATATAAATTAATTCTTTCAGGTTCTACTTTACACTGGGAATAACATCCCAGAGCTTAAAGGAAATATTTTTGGTGAAATAGATGATGAAACTAATGAAGGAGTTCCATTCTTACGTGTTGTAGATTTGTCTAACAATGAAATCTCGACAATTCGAGGGAAAGCCTTTCATCGAGTGTCATCAGTCGAGCGGCTAATTTTGAATCACAATCGCATAGTTCTTCATCGGCACAAGAATCATGTGAGAATGTTCAGTAACTTTGTCAACTTGAGAGAGTTGCACCTGACAAATGCATTTGCTAATCAAGCCGAATCAGATGAAGATGATGATGAGGATGATGATAGTGACGATGATGATGATGGCGATGATGATGACCTAGATGAGGAATCACCAGGATCACGTGGTGGTAAGTATAATCAGTTATAATTATCCTCCTTTGATAGATATATATGATGGCAGTGATTTGATATGAAAATGGAATGTTTGATAATTTAGAGCATTTGTTGAGTTGGAGAATTTTAAGGTAATAATTCAAAGATTTTGTCATCGAATGTCTTAGGAAAGAAGATAAAAGTTCCTTTTTCTAGATGTCTTGGTGAAAAGTTGAATGAAGTGACCTAAAGAATGGAACAGTAGGAGTGATAACTTAGGGCTCTTCACGCAAGATCCATAGTTGGAAATATAGGGATGGTAATAATGCTGCCGTGAAGTGATACAAGTGAGAGAAAAGGGTTTCTTGTTACATAATGGAAGGATTGTAATTAGGGTTGTCTCCTTCATGGACATTCTTTTTTTTGGAATACAATTTACAAAGGTGATGAAGAAGACAAAATAGTGGAAAGAAACAGTTCAAGAAAACTTAATGAGTGAGAATATTTGACAGGTTTGTAATTCATGTAAATTAGCTGTAGCAGATACAGATCTTTAATAGCCTATACAAATAGGAAATAAAGATGGGAATGACATGAAGCTAGAAGAATACACCAAATAGGTAACATTCTGGTGAAACTGAGACTTTAAAATCAAATAAAAGGCTACGAGACATTTCTAGGAGCAGAAATCAATAGTGTTCATTTTTCTAATGAAGGGCTAACTCAAACTCAAGTAACAATAATAGTTGAGAAAACCCATTGGAAAGTGATTTAAATAATTTAAATTTAGAGAAATTTAAGATTAGAGAAGAGAAAGCTGAAATATCATCAAAATTTCACTGCTTTTTTAAATTTAGAAAAATTGTTCAACTTTTGGACTGAAATAGAATGCTATGTGTCCTAAAAGAAGTTGAAGTATTTTACTGTGGCATGGTTGAATAAGAATACTAATAAAGAGCATGTAGGGGTAATAAAATATGGTGAAAGTAATGAAGAAGTCAAATTAAGGAAGGATTAAAATTGGAATGCTTCTTACCATCAAGATCTTCATTGGATACATCAAATAAGACAGCAAATGAGGGCAAGGGAAAAACAAAAAGCTGTGTACAGATAGAATGGGAAATAAGGAATTCATTACAGTTCATAGAGGAGATTGTGATACTTCCTATGGCAATGAAAGAAGATTTCCATCCTATATAGAAAAGTGTACTAGGGAGTAGAGCCTGCAAATACATATGTTGTTTCTCCTTGACTAAGACCCTGTCTTACATTAATTTCTGCACATAAAGATGCATTAGGGCTTGATTTTTTTATTAACGATAATCCAATGTTTTTAATAAGAATACATTATCATTTATTTAAGGCTCTGATATCAATAGTATTGCTATTTTATTTTGTTATACATTTATTACTTTATAATTCAATGCCCTTGTCAAGTGTTTCAACAGCTGGATGACATCAGCTAATTGGCTGAAGATCTCAACCAAGGCTTACATTTCTAGTGAGACGCACAATTAAGAACATCCCAAACAATTACTTTAGGACTATTTTTTTGGGAAACAGTACAAACCAAAGTAATGGTCAATACCTTGGACAGGAAATATATTTTCCAGTCAAATTTAGTGATTAAATCTCTTGAATTTAACAAAGAATTTTGCCATTTTAGCATCAAAATCACCATTCAGACTTCTTGTGTTTGTAAAAGCCATCTTAGTGTAATTATGTCTTATCTTATATATAATATCTTGTAATTCCATCACAGAGGAATTAATATAATTACTACAATTGAATTAATTGAATAAATTTATACTATGGATAAATGTGTACTATGCTTGTTTACATTTATTTATTTTGAATGGTGATTGTGATTGAAATTAACTATTAATACTTGTGGTGTAATAACAGAGCTTGATGAGAGGCAGTATATTTTCCTTGTTTATTTTAGAATCTTTTTGATGAATATAAGAAAGACCTAATGACAAAAGAGTTTCTGAAAAATGTATCAATGAAGGTCCCCCTCTAATAGAATGACCAATACCTGATTTAGCATACAATCTGAATAAAAATATAAGAAAGATTTAGTTTTCATCAAATAAGAATAAATTCGAACAATCTAATTTTAAAATATTGTTTATTCTGAAACCTGTATGTGAAAGACAATAACTTTTTACTCTAAAAGAAGTCATCGTAATGATGCATGAAATAGATTTTTAAATGAAATCTTTTCTTTCAACTATAATTAGTCATCCTAATCTTTAAACTTTCCTGTGCAGAAGATGTAAATACATTAATGAAACCAGTTACAATTATATCATCATTATCATCAACCATTATTAATCTGACATCGGATGTAGGCCTCACCAAGTACTTTCCAATTTTCTCTGTCCTGAGCTTCTCGTTGCTATGTTACACGTAGGTACTTGATGATATTTCTCTTCCACCTGTCCATAGGTCTTCTTCTTGGTCCCTTCCTATTTCTTGGTATCCAGTTGAGAACTGTAGATGTCCAATGGTTGTCGTTTCTTCTCGCAACATGGCCGGCCCACCTCCATTTTAGTGGTCTTACCTCATCTATGATGTCTATAACTTCAGTCATCATTCTCACCCAAGTGTTGCGTTTCCTGTCTCTTCTCCTGATTCCCAGCATACAGCGCTCCATGCTCCTTTGCGTTGTCTGAAGTCTCTGGGTTATTGCAGCATTTAACACTCAAGTTTCACTACCATGTCAGGATAGGTAGAATGGATTGGTTGAAGACCTTCCTCTTCAAAGCTATTGGCATTCTTGACTTCAGAATGTGCGAGTTCCTACCAAATGCACTCCAGCCAAGTTTCATTATTCTGTTTACTTCATTACTCCTGTTTTTGTCTCCGGTTGACACAAGTTTTCCCAGGTATGTGAACTCCAAGAAAACATCCTGAGGTTTTTTTTTAAGTTTGACTGGTTCTTGCAGTGCAAAAGAATTATGCATTACCCTTGTTTTTGTTAGGTTTATCCTGAGTCCTATCTTCTGTCCTGCTGTGTTTAGCTCTTCAAGTCTTGAAGTTAGATCTTCTGCGTTGGCTGCAAAGAGAACTATATCATCTGCAATCTATATACTCTGGCCCTCTTTATGCTCTTGTTATTTTCTATGGCCTCTTGCACAACTTTTCCATTAAAATTCGTCATCTCTTCCTTGGTTGCTACTCTGATGGCTTTGCAAAATTCAGCATATTTCATGTTATCTCTTGGAGTGTCTGAATTCTTCAGTTCCTTCCGTCGTTTCATCATTTGCCGGGTTCTATCACTAAATTTCTTATCCTTAGGTTTTCTTGGCATGCTTGCTACTTCCTCTGCCCCTTTCTTCACAAATTCCATAACTTTGGTTTCAAGTTCTTCCTCCTAAAGAGCTGAGAATCTGTTTCTTAGTTTCAGCTGAAACTCCTTCTTGTTATCTGATAGTTTACCGATATTTATCTTGCCCTTCTTGCAAGAAACCAACTTCTTTTGCTCCATTCAGAGGTTATTATTAATTCTGCATCTAAAAATTCTGTGGTCACTTTCAGTGTTGAAGTTATTCAAAACTTCACAGTTAGTTACAGTGTAGAGCCTGTTTACCTATATGTAGTCTATTTCATTTTTTGTTCCATTGGGACCTCTCCATGTCCTTGTAGGATTTTTCTTAAAGTATGTATTTGTTATATATGGTGCATATTGGTGCAATCTGCAAACTCAACTAAGTGGTGACCTCGCTCATTTCTTTGGCCCAGTCTGTATTGTCCTGCAGCAGTGTCATCAGCTTCCCGCTGCCCTACACGAGCATTAAAATCTCCCATAATGACTTTATAGTAGTGGACCTCCTTGTCATGTTCAGTACCGAGAGTTTGGTAGAAGTTTTCAATTTCCTCTTCGCTGCTTGCCGCTGTTGGTGTGTAGACTTGGATGACCTGTACTGAGTAACACTCATTGATCTTTAGTATGAGTTTACAAATTCTATATGATACACCTTCGATTTTTACCACAATATCCTTCCATCTCTTGTTGATCAAGAATCCAACACCTCCATTTCTTCCATCCTTGGTACCCCTGTAAAAGAATAAATGTTCATTATTCAGTGTAAGTAGCTCTTCTGATTTTCTTCTGACTTCACTGAGACCGATGACATCCCATTTTATCTTTTCTGCTTCATTGAGTAGTTCCAGCAATCGTTCTTCACTCTTCAAGCTGCGGCAGTTGTAGGTTGTGAATTGCTGGGTAGTAATTCTTTTCTTCATGACGGACATCTTTAATGCCACCACCTCCTGGACATCCAAATGGGTGGTGCTTTTACGTCCGGATAAATTTCCATCAAAGAAGCTCATCATCAAAATTGTACTTGTATTTGGGGGGGGATTAGGACAATAATTCACCAGGCTGTCCTACTGCCAGTTGGTGAATACCACTTTTATTTTTTGGCTGAAGATATTGTTAGCATGGTTGAACCTGGGCTATACATCGCCTCCAACCTCTGTTAACACCCCTCTGCCCCGATGAGGCAATGAACTGTGGCGGTGATGAAAAGGGAATATATATATAATTAATAATATTTAAATTAGTGAGCTATTTGAAAATTGATATGTTTGTCAAAACTAAAGAAATATTTTTTTATGTTATGACTTCATCTACCCGTCAAAAAATTTGAATCAACGTATTTGTGTATATTTGATAATTCCTTTACGAAACAGATTCAGGTTTCACTTCGTGGTATTCATAAATACAAATGGCTTCATGATAATTCCTTTACGTTTCCTGCTCCATAAATATTAAAAATAATTTTCTTACTGAAGATGTATGTCAATATTTTTATTCTTATTTTCAGGTCCATCTCCTGGTTATCTCATTCAGCTTCAAGAAATATTCAGGGCTAGTAATCTCAGCAGACTTGAAAAATTGCATCTTGAGCAGAATGAAATAGAATCTTTTGCTGATGTTCCAGATTTGTTCTGCTCATTACCATCTCTGGCTGACTTACATTTAGGCGACAATAAAATTAGTGGACTGAATGATCTGGATCTCTCCTGTCTTATTCACCTTCGATTCCTGGATCTAGAGAAAAACAATATTGAATCTCTTCCTCAAGAAACACTTCATAGTTGGGATTTGATTGCTGAAAATAGGCAAAGACTAAGTATGATAACTGTTTACTAAAAGATTTTTATTCAATATCTATTATGTATTGCTAATTCTCGGGACATATATATACATATAAAAGTTGCTTGCATTCTGCAAGCATATGTTTAAAGTACTATACTTTGCAAAGTTCTATTTGGTTTGAAAATTTAGGATTTAGGAACCCAAATTTCTCTATATAAAAATAGATTCGGTATCCATGGCCGGGTGTCGAACCTAGGACCTTATTGTAAGTTGACATTGCACATAACTATTAGGTTTGGGTAACTCTGACTGTTTGTAAAATTCCAAGTCTTTAATTCAATCATACAAAATTTGAAATTCCTGCCATACATTTCAAATAGTAGAGCCACCTGGTGTAGAACCCAGGACCTTTTGAGAGATGTGTACGACCTGGTAGAAGTTGCATTTTTCTGGCCATGCCCTGACCTAGAGTCAAACCAAGGAAAATCTTCAAAGAGGTCTTCGTTGGACATGTATGGCTTCCAGCCATCGCTTGAATTCCAACTCTGTAATTTGCTTGGAAGTGCTTCATAAAAATTTCCAAAAATTTCATGTTTTTTAAATTAAATATTAGCTTTACGTAACATATCCTATGTAAGAAGTAAGTTGTAGGGAAATTCCTTCACTTCCTCACTATTATAATTGATATAACCCCATGGACACTATTTCCCGTTCCCCGCGGTCCGGTGGCCAGTTGGTAGTGGCCAGTTGTCCTACACCCACAAACAATTGCAATTAATAGTAGTTACCCTCTTCCTTGGTCAATAACATAGTTACTAGAAAATTGGGAAAAACTGCTTTCCATTCTTTTTATGCCCACTAATGACTGAATCCCTCAGTAATGGCACAAGTGAAATTTTATCAGCGATCTTGCATACAAAATAATTCAAATATTCCCTAAGAATGATTCTTCCCTTAGCTTACAGCAGCAACAGAACACACAGGGCTTAACTATGTAACAGTAATGATAAACATAACCCCCTATTTAAGCCTGGAATTTATAGAATCAGTTGTAATGAATGTGAAATTAGTTACCGTATTTCCCGGCCTATAAGATGCACTTTTAAATCCAAAATATGCTCTAAAATCAGACTGCGTCTTATGTGCCGATGGTATACAGGTATAACTCCGTCCTACAGGGACGGATATAGAAAACAATTTTAGGGGGGGGGTCCGATCGAAAAATTCAAAAATAAAAGATATTTCAGCTTGTAAAAAACGTGACGTTAGAATTGCGTTAGACAAACTCGAATTTTTTGCTAGTAATTGCTTATTAAATTGTGTTTTTATTTACGTTATTTGAGTTTCATTTTTGATAAATAGGCACAAGTGATATTTCCGGGGGGGGGGGCGTCCAGGCCCCCAGGACCACCCCCCTGGATCCGTTCCTGTCGTCCTATAATAAGCAAGCCAAATCGCCGGGATAAATGCATACCATTAAGTATTTTTTACCATATCAGGCATTGAAAATAGTTCAGTTAATTACAAATTTCGATAGCAACATTTTTTTGATTAAGTAGAAAGGAATTCAGTTTTAATATTTTGATAACAGAACTTCCTTTAAAAAAATTCCCAAATAAATCGGAAATGCATACAATGTAGCACGCTTACTTTAATCTCACATGTGGTGCTGCTGCAAAACTTATATACATTGAGCTAACGGAGATGTCATCCCTATGTTATTACATTGTAACTCTCGCGATAAAGAGTTCACCAGCACTCAACCTTATGTAACAAAGTATGAGTTTTTTTTGTAAATTCTTACCGGAAAAATCAAGGTGCGTCTTATGTGCCGGTGCGTCTTATAGGCCGGTAAATACAGTATATTGGCCAGAGTACTAGAAATATTTTTACCAGATGCTATGAACACCAAAGAGCTTTCCTCAATAATGAAAATTTTCAAATACTCCACCATTCCTTTTCAAATGCGAATGAATTCATTTTCACCAAGAATCATTCTCCATCGTTAACCATTATTTTCAATCATCCCCTCCACTCCATGACCTGTTATCAATAGCAAATTGGCTCTCTTAATTTGTACTTCTTCTTCCCCACCCTCTGGTTAGTATTTCAGCTGTTGTATCTAAGCCTCGGTGCCTGATGATGGTGTAAACTTGCACCAAAACTATGGTCACTCTAATAAATTTCTGTGGAAAGTAAACATCTTATTTCTTATAGTGATTTGGCGCTTTCTTAGTGAATTGATTCTATAAAATTTTTTTGAGTTAACACCCAGGTTAGTTCAGGAGACCATAAAGTTGCCAATGTTTTGATACATATGTCTGCCATCTTTATCATGGCCACTATGTTGACATGGACTAACTGAACTTCCTGAACCAACTTGGGTGTTAACCAGAGAAAATGTTATAGAATCTTATTTCTTCTTCGTTTTTATAGTATCTTGATTAACAATAACAAAAATCTTGCTTGAATAAAAATATTCTTAATTTGCAATAAATAATATATGACTAAAATATATGTATTCTGGATTTTATCAAATATTTTTAATTTTGATTTTCTCTTCCACAGGTGATGGAGGAGTCAAATTGTTCTTCATGGTGGATCTCGGTAGAAATAATTTTTCCTGTGATGATTGTGAAAGGATGGTGGCTTTGAAGGAATGGCTCCTTAAAACCCGAGTTGATGTGAGGAACAAAGATTTTCTCGCTTGTCATGGACTCAGAGATATAAAATGTCCAAATATCCCAAATGTAAGTTTGAAATTAGAACAAAATATCTATTAATTTATGTATTCAACACTCAAGCTTTGCAATCTTTATAGTATCTTCTTAATCTTTACTCTTTTCAATCATATTTTGCTTTTGTATTAGCAGTTACAGAGAAATCTTGATCTACGTGAAATCTCCATCTAACGAAAAACAAAGTTATGTAACCATATTCACAAAGAATAGTAAAAGTTTTTTTTTCTCCTAGGTTAAAGTTTTTACAGATATATGTGCTATAGTAATAAATATCATAGCTAAATTTATGTTTTCAGTTGTACAATATTTCATTCTTGTTCTATCTCTTCCTTTAAATTTGTGGAGGTACAAGAGTTGTGCAAAACAATGATTGCTATAAAACTCAGCCGGAAAAGAACAGAGTGTACATTTCATTGCTGTATTTGTATATTGATTGCAATGTCCTCGGTAACCGAATACAAGCAGCGATAGTCTGTTTTCCTATTTACATCAAAACTGAGGTTATGCTTTATTTGTCCTGAAGTCAAAAATTAACTTTTAACTTTTGCATTATAAAAATTGAGTTACAGAACGTACCACTGAACAAATTTAACATTAAATGATAGGAAAAGGGTACCATGTTAAGGGTATTTTCTTTTATGGTATGGAACTTCCTATGCATTTTTGAAAATTTCTTATGTAAGCAAAAGCACTTGGTATGTACACTTATGAAACTAGAATTACAAATCGGAGTAATTGGGAACATCTATAAAAGGTAGAAGAGTTGCTTTTGCCTAATATGAATATTTTTCTAAACTTGTAATCGAGCAACATCATTTAAGTAAGACATAAAATGGGAGTCAGAAACTTCATCTGAGGGTTAACCTTCAATATTGTACTCATAACAGGAACACAATTAGTGTATATATACATATTCATTGCTGAATATTCATGATCAGAGTGGTGAATCCATAGCGTCGGATGCAAGTCTTGAGTTTATGCATCAATTGAATTAGATATTTCATCTGGATGGGTCACATTTTAAGAAAAGACAAACAAAGTCATGAAATTGTAAAAATGATATTTATCAAAAATTATTATTTATTGAAGAGGATTCACATAATTTTCAAACGTGTACATCATAGGTAATATTCATCTTCTTAGAATAACTTATTTGAAGAAAAGATATCACGACTAATTTTGAATGACAGTAAAAGATAAAATAAGTTATTACATTTACTGTTTTTTAAAATAATCAGATATTTTGCTTTGTTTTTCTTTCCTTTGAATGAATGTCATAGAGACCCCTTTCAAGTTTATGAGTTCCTTCTAGGTGGTGTTCCATCCCCGTACGGGACCATAAATATCTCTTAATGATAACCAATCCTTTGAGAGCTTGTCCAAAACTTGGTGGTTCACTTTAAGTAGCATAATCATCAAAACTTTCAGGACAGTATTCATTTTGTAAACCAAAAATTTAATTTACTGTTAGTGCACTACAAGTAGCAACATCATCATCAATGGTCACAAACTGCTCAAAAGTCATTTCATTCGACTGCAACAGCTTCCACTCTTCATTATCTGCTTCCTGAACAGCTTCTTGTTCTATATGCACAGTGGTGGTATCACAGTAAAGCGCATCTTTTCCAAAACAATTCTTTATCGTTTCACTCTGTCTTTCCAAACTGATGCCAAAAAATGCATGGCTTCTAGAACTGTTAATTTAAGGGAACACCATTATTGGAATCCATGATTGGTACTGCTTTGGATACCAGCGTCTTTCTGTATTGCTCCTTCAATCCATGTATATGAGGTAAATTTTCTTTCACACAAATACTCATTCCATACTCTTTCTCAGTTCAGAAGAAAGGAGGGAATATCTGTTCTTCAGAAATAACATTATAACAAGGCATTGCCATGGTACAGCCACTTCTAAAAATAGAGCTACCACTAAAGATGCAGCCTGTATAGCATATGTGAAGCTCACTGATCATTTCCAAATTAATTGTCATGTAATTGTTTCAAATGCTAAAACTGAGGTTCATTTTCTCTAACAAAAGCATCAATTGACTTGTTTACGAAAAGCAGCAGATACTGATAAAATGATTTGAGAGAATCTCATAATAAATAAAAACTGTGAAATCCTGTTCCAACGCTCTCGTTTCTAACATTTTCCCGGCTCTTAGGTTGAAATTTTGAGGTCCCAAGTACAGCAACATCATTTTTATTATGAATTTCTCCGCTTTAAAGTTTTTCATTTTCTTTCCATTTGTCATATTCAAAATTCGTTTTTAAATTGATTTAAAAATTAAATCAAGCTAAGATCCCAAACCAGTGACGTTTAATTCAGTCGAGGGGTGCTGATAACCCTCCGATAAAGCCCACTGTTGTAGCATTCTGGATGTGATGTGCTCAATTCCCTTTCTTGCTTCATGAAACCTATCATATGTATATTGATTTATCATTTGCATTTTAACGAATCCTGTTCCTTGATTTGTAATAACCCTACTCCACATTGTGCCTTGAAATATGCTCATACTTATACTTTATACTTCTCGTATGCTATACAGGCTGCGTCTTCAGTAGTAGCTCTATTTTTAGAAGTAGCTGTACCATGGCAATGCCTTGTTATAATGTTATTTCTGAAGAACAGATATTCCCTCCTTTCTCCTGAACTGTGAAAAAGTATGGAATTAATATTTGTGTGAAACAAATTTACCTCATAACCATGGAAGATATATCACCGAAAATATGAGAGTCAGTTTTCTATTATAAGTTGTCAGATGAAAATATGACAATAGAATATATTACCAATGTTTAGGGATCTCTGTGACAGAGATAGTAAAATGAGAGCATCATGAGAATAGCTTATGCCAAAAGTAAATTTTTCTAAAATGATTGGTAATATTATGAAGGAGATTGACATCAATTCCTTATGAAAATGTGATTAGTTATATTTTGAATTTAAAAGAATCTTCTACGAGGTCTGTTCAAAAAGTTCCCGAACTTTTGGTATAGCACACCTCCAGTTGGTTATTTTTAACCGGCCTGTAGGCGTTGTAGCCGCTAAAACTTCTGAAATAACCACCTGCAATCATTTTGTTGATATCTTGTTTTGTTGCTTAGTTATGGCTGTTTACAGGAACGGTCGATTGTAGAGTGCGGTGAAAAATCGGATCCGCAGAAAGGAGCTCTTTGAAGGAGCAGCGTTCTTCTGAAAAATTCTGCATGAAACTTGGCAAATCCTTGATAGAAACTTTTCAGTTGATTACTAATGCTTTTGGTGAGCATTCTATGAAATTTACTGTGTGTTATGAGTGGTTTATATGGTTCAAAAGGGCGGTAATCAGTGGAAGACGATGAGTGTTCTGGAAGACCATCAACGTTGACTGATGGCCCCCACATCGAGAAAGTGAACTATCTCGTTAATGAAAATCAATGTTTGTCTGTCAGGAGGCTTGTAGAAGAGTATAGCATCTCGATTGGTTTGTTTTATGAAATCCTAGCTAGAAAATTTGAGGATGCATCAAGTCACAGCCAAATTTGTGCCTTGCCTGATGACAGCAGACCAGAAACAACATCGAGTTCATGTCTGTTAGGAACCCCTTGATTGATCTGAAGAGGATGAAACCTTCTTGTCCAGGATCACAACAGGTCTTGGGTATAGGGATATGACATGGACAAGGGACTTTACATGTACAATTGCAGATTAAAATTAAACAATCTAGGTCCCTATCACATGGCAGTGAAATACTATAATGGATTACCAAATCATATTAAGTCTCTAGCTAGTACTAATAAGGAATTAGGATAGGACCGACATTATTTAGCACTTGAAGATGTGCGACTGAAAACCGAATGATAAACAGTGTGACTGAAAACCCAATGATGCGGCATGGTAGTTTAGTGGTTAGAATACCTGCCTGGAAAGTGGGAGACCTGGGTTCAAGTCCCAGTCATGTTGCTATTTTTCACCTCTGTTTATCATTAATACTAATAATTTTAAGAAAGCTGTTTTTAAACTTTTGATAAATGAATACGTTTACTGTGTAAATGATTTTATAAATTGAATGTATTTAAATGTATAATGACTTAAAATCTAGATGATCAGGCGTTACTTTGTGGAAAGCCATTTTAGATAATGAATAAAAACAGTGTAATTTTCCACACTTTTATTTAGCTGACGACCAGTTTCGCTACTTGAGTAGCATCATCTGGTGATGATGCTACTCCGGTATCGAAAGTGTGGAAAATTGCACTGTTTTAACCATGCATAATGACTTGTCCTATATTTGTGTTCCACATATCAATATGGAAGAATAAAGATTATTATTATTATGATTAATAAGTAGGCAGTTAAATTATGAAAGCTAGGTGAAGGTAATATAAGTAAAATAGGTCATTAATATTTTTTTTAAATTAATGGTAATAAATAATTGATAATTTTATGTAATGATTACTTTCCTCATCCATTTGTTGAGCTTTACCATGATATTCCGTAGACTGAATTCGATGATAGTAAATCCTCATATTTATTCAAAATATTTTCTTTTAGATCCAATTACCATCCAGCAATGAAATGAAAAATCTAAATGAAGAAACACATGGAAGTGCTGCAGTAGCTGTAACAATATTTTTATGTGTCTCAATTGTGGCCCTTGCAATTGGAGCAGCATACTTGAACCGCACATGGATCACAGCAAAAATGTCTCCAGTTATCCAAACTGTCACTAGGAAAGTTCAGTATACAACAATTGGGAGACAAGAAGATGAAGTCAGGGAAGTTAATGTGTAAATTATCTCCTTAACTGTCTTAATCAACAAGAATATGTTGTGCTCTGTTTTCAAATTCATGTGCAATTTTCTAAAATTTTAACATTGTAAAAATTGTAATCTACCATATGAGATATGGTGAAAAGATTTGTTGAGAATAGAATTAGTTTTTAATTTATATGCAACTCAATGAATGAGTTAAACTGCCATAATTTAAGTTAATGGTTTTGTGATAATGGTTTATAGGTAATTCTACCTTGCCTGTGATGTTATTTACTAATTCCAGTGTGTGGAAGACTTAAAGAAATACATGAAAGAAATAATTGTCTATAATAGATTTGTTTATTGATTGTAAGCCTAAAGAGTTAAAACATTCTTTATGTCTTCAATGGATGAAATTTGGTATTGTTTAAGCAGAACTACCATTGTAAAAATAATTTATATAGAATTTTTATGGTTGAGATAATTTATTTGGAAGCTTTTTTCAATACAGGATTCTAGTTATATATGTTTAAATGTTTTATATTTAGGTATTTTTGTGCTTTTAAATTTTACAAGTCTTTATCTTTTAAATCATTTTAAAAATCACTGTACTGTTTCTACTTATTCTTTAAGTTTCAAGCTATTTTGATAAAGAATTTTGAAAGGAGAAAAATTAACAGTATAATATAATAAATTAACTAAAATGAGATGAAACGTTTAGAACAGTAAAAAGTGGAAGTTGCAAAATTTGTTTTACAATCATGATGGCCTTCTACAAAGTTAAAAGTTCAACTTTTGGTTTGATGTAAGCTTTTACTCTATAGAATTTCAAATTCTTTCTCATATCATAATTATCTTTGTTTCCAAAGCAGCTGGAATGATGATACTGTATATTTTAACTAAATATATGTGATTGTCTTAAATGATGTTAATTTTTTAATGATCTACATAATATAATCACTCATATATTTTAAGAAAGGGAAAACTAAAGTTAAGACTCATAGTAATCAGATTTAATTATACTATGCTGTCTGCTGCCTAGAGGGAGATTTATTTAGAATATTAATAAAGCATCAGAAAAAATAGGAAAGCCATTTTAAATTCCTAAAATTAATAGTATTTGCACTACATCTACTAACACAGTTGTATTTTAGTGTATTCAGGATGCTGTAAGATAATTTGCATTGCTTCTTTGACTTTTTCCATTCCAGTTTGTTTGGTTTTATATATCTATAATATTAAGATTATATTGTGAAAGTATTTTGGGATCAATTATCTTAAATATCTATATAATCTTAAAATAAATAGAAGAAGGGGTCTCCTCCTTGGACTACTTTATAGTGTGTACAGCTCCAGTGTGGTTGAGGAGGAGCAATGTTAAACTGTGGTTGGGGCCAAATTTTCCCTATGTGGATTGGTGGCATGCCATTGAGATAAGTGCTAAGTCACTAATTCAAGATCATTTTCTATAATCATCTTTATAATTACCACCCTACCATAAATTATGGAAATAACAGGATAAGAAGAAGAAATACAATAGCATTTCCAACAGCTTAAATATTGATATTTTCAATAGATAAATTGATGTTTTTCGAGGTTGAGGGTTGGCTAGAAAATAACCAGAATACTTTTTCAAACATTAATATTTAACATATTTTTCATTCAAAAATATACAATTCATAAAATACACAGCCTCAAATCATGTTCCTCTCAACCAACTCCTGATCTTTTTCATAGGGAAAGATGAAGGCAGGTCAGGCAGATAGCCAATGTACTATTGTTTCTGTGTAAGGCCTTCCTTTGCCTGCAATCACAAAATCTGTCAAAATCTCTTTTTATTAAAATTAGTTGATACCTAGTTGGATCATCCCATTTAAAGTGAAAGATCATACAGACATTGTAAATCATCAGGACTTTGAATTCCTCATTCTAGCTTTATTTCATTTGTTGAGTTAGGACTTTTCCAATATTTCATGATCGTTTCTGAAAACTCATTATTCATAATATCTTAATATCTGCTCTAATAAGTTATGTTTGGTTTAAGTTTTATTTTATTCTTGATAAATATAGCTATTTGAGCTTCTTTCTTTGTTAGAGTTTGTTAGCTATTTAACTGCTATTATGCTGATGCAGGAATTTCCTTGAAACATCATAGCAACATTTTCCATATTTCCTTCAATTCTCACTGTTTGTGAGTGGCAAAATTATGGTTAATCTGTAATACATTCTCTTTCCTTTAATATCTTTCAGCCCTCTTTAAAACTGGACTACTTTCACCTACAGTAAACATTAGTCACATTTTTTGCTATAATTTTTATTTATCCTCATGGTGGGATTTTCAAGCTTAACAAGAAAGTTCACATCAAAGTGAGTCTTAGCCCTTGGTAATTTTCCAATGTAAAGCAGATGCACAAAACTCTTCAAACGCGTGCTGTAGGTCAACTTAATACGAATCCATCTAAATGGTAGAATACGTAGAGGAGGCATTGAAAATTAACACCAAAGCATTACTATTCATGAGGAAATAATATTGTGTGAGCAAGGAAAACATTTAGCTTATTTTCAAGCCAATCCTTTTACTCTAATATTTTAATGATTCTTTTAAAGATTTTCATTTATCAGCCTATTTTGTTTTTTCCATCCTACCGAAGCCATGGAGACATTTTTGTATCCTAGGTTGCCAGCATGAGCAGAGGAATTTTTGATGCCCTAAGATAATAAGGTTGCAGTTTTGAAATGGTATTTTTTAATGTAAATTTATTTATTCATACTTAATGTTCCTGAATAAATTCTAAAATATTTTCTTTAAATGTTTCTTCTTTCAGTAGAACCTGGTGGTATGTCAAATAGTGAATTTCCACACTATAGTCCTTAACATCCTTTCATTTAGATATTAAATAACAATATAATGGAAAATTTCACAATGGTATTTAAAACTCGTAGGGACTCCTATGCATTTTAAAGCATTTTATTCCTGATAATCTTGATATATTTTGTACTCCTAAATAGATATGCTTGTCCAATTAGAATCATCTACACATCAATAAATTACATTCTAGCATACAAGGCATGTACGAATATTTTTGGATTATTTTCTCTAAGATCTAATTTTTGCCCTAATTTTTCTAATCTCTTAACAAATGCTTGTGTGAAAAAATTACAAACTTAGTTATATCCACAAATAAAACTTCAATACATGATAATAACTTTTCAGCTATATTCAGCCATCATCAGGTTAAAATATCAAAAATACAGTAACTTGTATTGTAGCAGTTTGGAAGGGAGGGTAAGGAGTGGGGAAGGGACTTCATTGGGCAGATTTTCAGGACCTGTTTTATCTCGAGAGCATCTAACTTCTTCTGTTTCAGCTGCTCGTGGAAGAGATTCACAGAGAAGGAACTTCTATGGCTGGTTTCTTCCAAATGGGCTGCGAAAGATGATGACTCAAGCTTCTTTAAGCGATAGCACCTTAGGTGCTCTTGTTTTGACTGGTCTGGCCATGATAGGAAGCCATACATTTGAGTTCGTAGACCCCCGACAGAGAGGAAGGATCTTTGGTATGGGAAATGGAATGCTGAAGGTTAGAATGGGTTTAAAAAGCATTCCTTGGGATCCAGTTTGCTAAAAAATTGGAATTATTTCCCAAAAATGGCAGTTTCACCCAATTTGGTTTCAAGGGAGGGAGGGTTGGAGGAAGCAATTTTCCTCAATTTCTTCTTCTCCGACTTGTCAACAAAATCAAATGGAAAACTACTGTTGAAGGCTATTGTTTTTATAATTTTCAGTTCATTCAATAGCCGATGAATTAGTGAATGGAAAAAAGCATGCTTATGGGAATGGTGATGAAAATGGAATACAATGGTCAGTATAAATCTCCTTTCTAAAGATTTCAAAGGAAGCCTTGTATTTCTGAGGCATATGGAAAGATCCAAAAAATTCAATACACCCTCTTTCTCTAGTCCATAGGTAAACAGTTTTTGGGTGAAAGGAATTTTAAAACGTCACAAATGAAGAAATCTGCCCAAACACAGACTATGTTGTCAGCATAATGCTACTACAATAAAATATTTTGAATAAATTTGTTTCCAGAGGAAAAAAGTTAATCTTCAAAGAAGTCCAACAAGATCGCTGCCAAGCGAGTGATGCACCTTTGCATATGATGCAGGGAAGTGTTTTTTTGAAAGTGAAAAGAGGAAGTTTTTGGCTACATGAAATGATTGTAAGAATTTATAGCAACTCTTGCTCACGTTAAAATCTTGGAGATACAATTGCATAATTTGCTTTTAGAAATATTTGATTGGGATTAGCAGAAATTTACCTGTGAAATCAAAATATCAATTATCTTGAATGCTCAATTATCTTTCCTTTCAATTTGGAGCCAATCTTAAGTAGATTTCTTGTGATGAGACAAAATTTTAATTGGTGTTAATTAAAAATGAAAGGTACATACATTCATCCAAATTTTAACAGTATAGCGTAATAATAATGATGTGCCTGCAAATGTCAAACTAAATAGGTGCATACATGCAATTATGGAAAGCTAGAAAATTGTCTTTTTATTAGATTATATTTTTATGCAGCATCATTGAATTCAAGCTTAGTTTTACAGAATTAATTTTTCATTGATGATAAAATATAGGAACTTATAAAGTATGGTAATGTGATATTCGTTTAAATTGAAAGACCACTTATATCTCTAATAGTATGACTTTTTATCGGTGCATATGTATAAACTATTTTTAATGAACTTTTTATCCTCACCAGAATAAGACGGAATGCATTTTAGATAACTAACATGGTTAAGTATAATTTTTTGTTTGCTTGTCAAAATTTGATTTTAAAATATTAAATGAAATTGCTTTGATTTTCCTAAGCATTAATTGTGCTCTTCTCTAGCAGATTGCTTTCTAAAAGCAAGTTCTGTGACAAAAAATAGGTAAATCACTGTTGCTTTACATAACGGGTAGAAGGTAGCAGTGACATGTTCCCATTACAAAAGATATCTAACACACAGTTTCTCGTGGACCCCTTGATGTTTTTTAAATTTAAAAAAATATTTCCCAAAAAGTGCTAAAGTGAAATTTTACCCGTTGATTTTTTTCTTAACTCATCAACTTCAAATGTGGGCACAATCCTGCTCTCTGTGATCATTTTTTTGTCGAGTTAACAATTGTAAACAAAACATGTAAAAATTTTTATTCATACTTGTATTGAAAAAGTATACCTTTAGGTATACCTTATAATGCTGTTTATTAAAAACTAAGTGTAAATAGAAATTTTGATATGGAAGGAAAGGAACAAAATAGTAAAATTATGACAAAATGAATACACAAATTCTATATATTAGAGGGATGAACCTGCAAAGCCATTGTCAATATTTGGCGTCATATTAGGCCCCTTTCAGACGGGACGACTTTTCGCCGTCCGCCGTCCACGGCACGGCGCCGAGCTTTCAAATAACCATGGGTGTTAATGGATGTCTTCAAACGACACGAAGCGCGCCGTCTACGGCTCGGCGCCGTCGACGGCCGCCGTTGTCAACACGGCGCCCATTTCAATCCGGCACGGCGGTGCGCCGTCTACGGCGTAAATACACAGAGTGCTACATTGACTTGTTCAGAGGCCCCTTTCAGACGGCACGACTTTTCGCCGGCCGCCGTCCACGGCACGGTGCTAGGCTGCTTTCAGACGAGACGACTTTTTGAAAGCACTGCACCGTGCCGTAGACGGCGGACGGCGAAAAGTCGTCCCGTCTGAAAGCGGCCTTAGTGAGGTATGCCGTGAATTTCCAAGTTCCGTGATTCGCAACCAATTTCGTTTTTTCGAAAGAAGATTGGAAATGAAAATACTTTGGTACAAGACTGGAAAAGTGTTACTTATTTGCTACGCAATGAATAGCAGTTGGATCTTCTGCAATTAAAACATGTAATAAGATTCACGTGGCTTTAGATGCAGTCTAAACGGTCTCCGGTCTATGGACCCCAATTAAATCTCGTTGACCCCCGATTTCTTTTCCCCTCTGACGATTTCTTGTCCCCTCTTATAGCAGAGAATTTCTTCTTTGCTATAATATCAATGATTATATAATTATCAATGACATGCGTATTAAAAGGAGCGGAAAGGAAACAGTTACGCTGAAAAGAAGTTAGTTTTATCGTTTTTACAATAAGTTACGAAGCTTATAAAACCCACGTAAGTTGAAAAGTGCGTACTACGCAAAATTGGCACACATATAGACCCCGTAAGAGGTAATTTAGTACTGCAGGCTACTTAAATGAGAAAAATACTAAATCTCCCTTCGTCCGGATCAACAGAACAAATAAACGTTCAATTTAATTCTGATTATGTAGTTCACGTTTTGAAGATTACTTCAACTGAAAACAACGATCTACATCATCTGCACGAACCCCTCAACTCCTCAAAACGTCTCCTTGGAGATAATAATCAGTGGATGATACATATTAGTAAACTGCTTGAAATGGAGAATTTTAAATCTATTAGGGACTGTCTTGAAGAGGGTTTAAAAGCTGCTAATAAAGTGAGTTGCTTTGGGGGAATTAAGGATTACGATCATATATATTGGGTAGTACCTACTATTGTCATTTGTCGTTTTTTTTGCTAGACAACGTTCCTATACCGAGTTATTTACATTGGCCAGCACGATTTTAGAAATATTGCTGATTTAAAGGAATATTTTCAGCGCAATATAGATAATTGTAACAACGGCCACTGCTACGAGAAATTGACCGGATTTTTGCTGTGCTATCCGAATCTACTGATTCACTTGATTGAGGTAAGGAAAATTACTATAATTAGATTCGCGAGAAATTCTATATTTTACCGCCTTAACAAAATTTCAAAGGAATCATTACATTCCATTGAATAAAGGAAAGAGAAATTATTTCTTGAAATAGGCAGACTCTGCTTCTTACGATCAGCCCGAAAAACTATATAAGTCCCATCTTTGATCCAACTTCTTTTTGGTGTAGACTTATTTCCTTGTAAATATTATCGAAAAATTATTTTTTGAGGTATGAATCATTAATATCATGGCTATTTCATACCTGCTATTCTCATGAGAGTTCATGCAGTTTACAGATGAATGTTTTTATACTGTGATTATTATTAAATTGAAGCATTTATATTTTATCTTAAGGAAAGTTGAGTGCCAGAAAGTATTATTAAATAATTGTAAAATGTGTTTTCATAGTTTTCATTTCTCTCTTGCTAAACAATTGCTTATAATCCTTTAATAGGGATCTGAAGATGTTATACACTCCCACCTTGAGTCACTGTGCAGGAAACAACAAATATATGAACTTCATGACCTGAGAATTGTTATAATATGGCCTCATTTGATAACTGTATGTATGATGATATTCAATGAATCAAAAATTCATTGGATCCATAAATTGATACTAATTTTTTTTTAAATCGACGATAAATTATCTATTTAAAATGTGAGCATCTTTTATCATTCATATAAAGTCATCTAATTCATTTTGACTTTTACTTCAATACATGTGTGATTTTATTGTTCTAAATATCGTTGAACAAAGAAAAACTATTTTAATTGCCAGAAATTCATTGAATATAGTGACTTGATAGCTTTATTAAAATTATAATTTTATCACATAACTTCAATGTCCAAAGCAAAATCAGAAATAGTTCCTTTCTTATGGTCTTGAGATGTATTAGCAGGAACTAAAAATTCTCTCATTCTTGTTTAATAATCATTTTAGCCTGGTTTATTCAAGATCCTGTCCCATGTTAGTGGAAAATATCTATCTACAATTCTTCTCCTATCTTCACTTCAGCTCCTTGTTCCTCATAATGGTTACTTTAGTTAACTTACTCAAGCTAATAATTATTAGCATCCTCTTTCCTATGCATGCCAATTTTCTTTAAGATTTCCATAAATTTGTTCCATTCCACTCTATTGAAGGCCTTTTCTAGATTCCCAAAAATGCATTCTTATCCTTCTTTATGCATCTTTTGCCAACAATTCTTAGCAGCCCTATATAGGGATGCAATATTTCATCTCGTACTTTACATTTCCTGAAGCCTATTCATTCTTCTTCCAGTTCTTCTTCTACTCTTGAATTTGAAGTTTGTTCAATACTTGCTGTAGAATCTTTGCTGAGTGTGATATCAAGCCAATGGTCCTAAATGCCCTACATTTCTTGGCATTCATTTTCTTTGGCTGTAATACTATTATTATTTCCTCGAAGAAGCATTTCTTTGGGCCATTCCCCACTATTATACATTGAATTACATGTAGATAAAATGTCTTTTTTTCCCTCTACTATAGAGGTCTTCATGGGCCCGGCCTAGGCCCGTGAGTCTATGCCCTGCCCAGCCCATGGGCTGGGTACTGTAGAAAGCCTATTGGGCTTGGGCCCATGAATAACTTGGGAGGGAGATAATTATTCTTCCTTAAAGAGCGTTAGTTTCTTGAATAGTTGCAGAGAAGCCTCTTAAAGTTGCTATTTAATGCCTTAAAAAAATGCTCTGGAAGGAGTGAAAAGACATATTTATTCATGAATCACAACGATTAATTACAGGGCGAGTTATGAAATGTTAGGGCTCGGGTTGGGTTTTGAGGATGAAAATTTGCATCTACCCACTGGTCCGGTTGGGCTCAACGATGAACGGGCTGTGCCTGGGCTGAAATTTTTGGCCCATGCAGGTCTCTACTCTACTAAACATTTTATTGGCTCACTGGGTATTCTATTTATTTATCTACATCTATATACTCATTCATATCTATCCATCTGCTACTTTTCCAGTCTTCTAGCCCAAATTCTTCCCTTAACACAGAGAATCCTTTTTCTTCTGTCAAAATTGCTTCTTCTTCTATAGCCAAGATCTCAGGATGACTATTTGTCTTATTTTATTCTTTTATATCATTCTTCCATCTGCATATTCTTTCATTTTCTTTTCAGTTTCTCTTCTTAGTTCGTTTTTATTTCCCTTTACTTTCTTTTACCTTCATCTGCATTTATACTTTTCATTTTTATTCTATTCTCTGTCTTTTCCAACAATTTCCTGTCCTGGGTGACCTGACGCAAGTCAGGCACAAGATACAAATGCATTTGTATCTTGTGCCTGACATTGAGTGGTTTTCTTGAAACGGTTTTGAATTAAAGTTTTTGTTTTGTGGAATTTGCATTTTTTATTTAATATAATCCTGATTACAGAGTTCCACCAAGATAAGTCTTCTTCAATTGAATTTATGCAACTGTTACTGATTCATACCCTCATAATATACTGATATTAAACCACAGAAATACTCAGATTGGTATACGGTTACTAGGTGTTTTGTATATTCAGGGTGTCTCAAAAAAATGTACTCACACTTTGAATGACAAGAAAAACATTATTTATGAACATAGAGTGAAATGGAATAGCTTCGAATACAGAAGACAAATGTTATTGAAGAATCATGTTTGCAAATGTTCAAACTGATGACCATTATTGTCCAGACAATGCTGATAACGGGCACCAAGGGATTCGCAAACGTCAGGAAACAGGTCATGCAATCCAAAAAAAGCAGCATGTTAGCGACAGTTAAAGTGTAAGTAGAATTTTTGAGACACCCTGTAGATATAGTAAAAATATTATGGTTTATATAAATGTTTACAAAAATTTTGGTTACATTTCGTTGAAAGTAATTATACATTTAATATTGATTTGAAATTCCTAAGTATACATTTTGATTCAAGTCTCAAATAGTGGAATGAAATAGATTATTTAAATGGTAAATTTATGTACCATTGTTCCTGCTACCATACTCTGATGAATGGAATAGTTTCATTTGTCATGTGGTTAAGGATAGAGAAAAATGTATCTTTCATTTTTTTTTGTCCCAGTCTTGATCATGATCATGGCTGTGATGAAATTAAAGCTACTGAAATATGAGTGAATAATTGCACTAATCAAAGTCTCTCCTTACGGAATGCCAAGAAAAGTGTTACTCGTAGAGTCATTGTGCTTCTTTTGCGTGGACATGTTCTGCATATAGCATTCTGGCTCAGTAAGGAAAGCAATGGCAAACTACCTCACTCCTCATCCTTGCTAGAAAACCTCATTCCTCTCTGCTAGCTCTTAGTAGCTTATGTCAGAGGGGATGAAGTACCAACCAGCCTTTGGGCTGAATACTTTAGAGACAGTACCATATTTATTGGTATATAATACACAGCAGCGTATTATATGATCCATGAATTTAAGAAGGAAATTCGAATTATAGCACTAAAATTTCAAATTAAAGACTTGGAATGGTGCAACACTCTCCACAGAACAGCTGCCAACAACTATAAAGGATAATCAAATCATTTGCTCTGTAATTTGTTAAGTAAAAGGTGATTTGTAAAGGTAAAAATCTAGCACAGATATGAATTGTTTAACTGATTTAGAAAAGTATTGCATAAAGTTGTCTTCAGGAGATGAGACATTTTTAAAATAACAGACCAAAAAAATACACTTTTTAAACTGAGTTAAAAACGAATTTGATTTTCTCTTGTAATTAAATTTAAATAAATTTGTGATATATGTGTATCACACAGCTTGAATTTCAGGTCTAAATTCTTCTCTTTTTTATTGATACTTGACACATTGACACTTCAGCTTTTTTACTTTTCTTTTTTTTAAGATTTAGTATGTCAAGATATAGTAGTAATTACGTATTTTGCGCATCCTTAATTTTGAAAGCAATATGATCATATTTCTAATAGTTAGAGACTATGTCCTATATTCATTCATTTAAATCTGGCATCTTCAAAGAAAATGCCACGGTTGCAGCCGCCTGCCACTGCTCTCATCTCTGTGGCAAACTCGGTTGTGAGGTAGTGTGGAGGGTGAGTCGTGGCATGGCTGGGGAAGATGGTGTTGTGGTAGCGGTAGGAGCAGCTGACGGTTTGGAGACAGAAATGGTCTAACGTAGCACGCTGAAATGGGGCTTTGCTATTATTATTGAAACCAATAACTCGGACAACTACAAAATTTACTTAATATTTGTTTTCATGCAAATGCTTTTTACAATAGTAGTATGGCAATATTTACAAAGCTCCCAGGAAGGGTTAATTCCATCTCTTTCTGAGGCTGAAACCCTTTTTGCCATGGTGCCGTTTGACTAGAAAAGACTGAATGACTGCAAAGGCCTAGTCTAGTGCGAAAGAGGTTTTTTCTCTCACTCCCGCATAAGCATCGCGTTGAACCAAGGTTATGGTAGCGAGTGAGGGAATCAACTTGCAAGGGTTGAGGTAGTGGTAGGGGAGGTAGGTTGCCACAGGCCGAGTCCCATGACATTCTGTGGCGCCACAGCCACCGTGACAGCGTTTGAACATGCCTGATTTAAATAATGTATGTTTTTCAAAGGCAAAAAATAATTTTCTCTTCAATGACTCTTATTGCAATGACACATTTAGCAGAGAGTCCTGAAACAACCGAAGTTACTCAAAATGCAGAAGAATCAACATCCAGAGAGAGTATGATCTACTATGCATTTATTCATATAATACTTCCATAAATATAAAACAAGTTGGATTCATACAAATTCAAGAAGACTCCAAATACTTACTTTCAATTTAAGTTCATTTAATGAGTATTTATGTAGCTGATATAATTATTATTTTCATCATTACTGATATTATTAATGGTTCTACCATCTCAATTCTGAAATATAGCGGGCAACTAACAACTGGTTTGCAAGATCAGGTCAGCCCAGAAAGTCTGAAATTGAAGTTTATTCAACATGCCAGGCCTCACCATTTGTTCGTTTGTGCATAAACTCCATGTGCAACTTGGCAGAACTGCTGTCAGGGGAAGAAACTTCAAAAATGGTTTGTGATTATATTATTCAAGGGAACAAGTATAGAAGTAGAGTTATGGGTAGAAGTTTATCAAAATATGTTTAATAGGTCTTTATCTCTCAGTCTACTCAGTTTTTATAGTTTTTCATACGAATTTCATGCCATAAAAAGTAATTTTGTAACATTGTAACCTGTTTGTTAAGCGGCAAGCAATAGAATGGGGATTTGGAGCTATAAATGAAAGAATGAAGAAGATAGTTGGGTTCTTTACACATAGTATATGTACTAACGCAGGAACAACATATTGATACTGTTCCAGCTAAGACTGAAGAGGTTTTAAAAGGTTTAATCAGAGGTTTTGAGCTACTTAAGTTGCTGTTTTCATCAAATCAGATAAAATACAAATGCATGGGATTCACTGTAAATATGTAACTCAAATGAGACTTGATACTGAAAACCAAAGCAAAATAAAAATAGCTGAAAGAACCTTTATTGGGTAAGGATAACTAGTGAACAAAGAATAATCATGGAGGTATTAGAAAACATTAGATAACAGTTTTAATTCTTGCCTATTATGGGCTTCAGAAAGGAGGAAACTAAAATATTATTAGCCGTTGTAGAGAGATTGATTATTTGGATAGGGAAAGCATGGTTAATCATTTTCAAGGAATGCATTTCAAAAGTGACTGCAGTAAAGGAAAAGTCACCTAGTAAGGAGTTGTTTTAGAAAATATCCCTACCAGTATGTTATAAAACTTCTGAGGATATGATAAATATTAATTTCTTATTATGAATCATTAAGGGATTGAGAGATTTATCGATTAAGAGTTGGGAAATCCAGAATGATCTGAGAATGCATTTCTCAGTTGAAATATCATTAACTTTCACAAAGTCATCATCAAGCAGCAAATTGTTAAGTATCGCTATTTTTCATTCAACTCCACTCTAATAAAAAACATCAAGTCTCAGTCATCCATATTGTGGGTATTGATTTTGTTTCAAAGGACTTCCAATTATTTTTTTGACTTAAACTTAGATTTACTTTTAAAAAATTACTAATCATAAATGTTCATAATATTAGAAACCTGTTGTTAGATCTTGCTACTCACTGTGTTTTCTTATAAATATCTGGTTGCATTCTCCGAAGGGATGTGAAAATGGTTCCAAAAATGTTGATTCCATCCCAGAGGAATTGACTCCAAAATTACCAGACCCAGATCAGATTGAGTTTTTAACGAAGTGTGCTGTCCTCGTAAGCGTGCAAGATGCATATGAATCTATGTATAGGATATCAAGGATCTCATATGAAGGTGATTATGATAATATTGCTTCTTTGATTGTTTGATATATATCTTTATGAAAAAAATTAATATCAAGAATGATTGCAAAATGGAGAGCAAACTTTAATAGCAAGACAAGTATAATGATTTTTGCAATTATGTTGACTTAGAAAGTAAAAGGAGTATATTACATGAAGGTGGACTTAAAACTTAATATCATCCTCTATACCTCTTATAAATCTATCCCAAGAAGTCATACAAGCCTGCCTTATTATTGATTTTGTGCGGTTTCTAATATTGTGATATTTCTCTTCTGTTTCCTCTGATTTTTTCTGTAGATATTCTCTGTATGCTTTGCTTTTGTTTTTAATGGCCTGTGCTTTCTCTTCATTCCAGATTTTTAAACCTCTTCTCCGTTTCTTTTTAATTCTTGTGTCCAAACTTCATTAGCTATTTGTATAATAGCTTCCTTAAGATTTTCCCATTTATCTTTATTGATGTCATGGTCCTGTTTTGTCTGTTAAAGCAGTTGAAGGTCAAATAATTGACTTTAATAATAATAATATGTTATTCACCTAAATGTTAAGCTCCAGTCCAATGATTGTGCAAGATATAGAGCTTGCCAGTAATATAATGATAATAATCAACAAAATACAAATTTATCACATCAGTCTTACATCTAATAAACAAAATTCTGGTCACAGTATAAATACATTTATGGATCAGCTAAGACATAAGTATGAAACAGTTTAAATAAAACATATGCTAGATTAAATACAATATCATGGATATACCAAGTCACATCTAATAAAACATTAAAGAAATCATTGATGGAATTATTTTTTATAGAATTTAAAGACAGATAGGTACTTATTTACAGAATAAATACATTGCACTTAGAAATTTGGAAAAACTAGTTTTTTAAAGGTGTTTTTTCTTCATTTTTTATGAGATTAAAAAAATGATTGTGGAGCCTGACAGACTCTTGCTCCTTTTAAGTCCCTATTAAGTCTAGAGGAGTATAGATGTAGGTATATTGTTAAAAGTTCATGTAGCATATCTGGGAGGACTTTACAGGACTTTACTTTTTAAGAAATCAGATTCATGGTTCTTAACAAAAAGAACTGAGTTACATATAAATGCAACTGGTAAAAGTTCTAGCATCTTGGAAAGAGGACGGCAATGGGCTCTGTAGTGCTTGTTACATCTCACAATCCATTTTTGAAAATTTTATTTAAAGAAGATTAAGATCCCCAGAGTATTATTCCATAGGATACTCTTGAAAAAAAATGAATCCATGATATAACATTTTGAGAACTTCAATACTAGCAGTATGTTTCAAAATTGAAATCTGATAAAAAATACTAATGAGTATTTTACTGAGTTGTAGGATTTGCACATCCCATTTTAAATTAGAATCAATGAATAAACCAAGAAATCTAAAGTTTTCTGCTATAAGATAAACAGCAGATGCTAGATTTATTATTTTGTTTGTAAGATCTCTTGGGGAGAAAAACATTATTTGTGTATTCTCTGTGTTTACTGGTAGGTTGTTGTTCCCACACCATTTCAACATTTTTTTCTAGGAATGCGACACCCATGTTGATAAAGTTGCTCTTTTTAACATTGAACAAGAAAAATGGCCTTAAAGAATATCTTTGGAGGATCAAATTGTGAAGATTTAAAAACAAAATGGGTAAAATTAACTTTTTTAAAAAGGCTTTTGGAAAAAATCAGCAACATCCTGCCTAAGGAAAGATTAAGACCTTCATTCAAATCACGTTTCAATTTACAAAAAATATTTTGTAATGGTAAGGATAAATATAACCCTTTGAAAAAATCCGGAATTTACAAGCTTAAATGCCATCACTGTGATGGGATATATTTGGGTTAAACGCAGAGAAGGCCTTAAGAGCCAGTAAACATAGAAGATGTTTTTGAAGAAGTCCTCCCAATCTCACTTCGCTAAGCACCTTCTGGAATTCAACCATTCTTCTGACTTTGTACCCAAAATTCTTCACTATACAGATAGAAACCAAAGGCTTAATTCTTAAAACAGTTTGAGATCATTTACCATACAAATTCCAAACAATGTAATGTGGTTAATGAGCACCTCTTCCCTTCCCATTCCCCATTGATTCGATTCATTCTACCACCCACTGACAATGTTGCTCTACCTCCAGTTCCATCACCCTGACTCTCCTCTCTGTCCTCTCCCCGACGCCCCTCTTATCCTATTTCCTTATTTTCCCGCCAGTCTTACTTGTATATATTATGCTTTACGTTTTTGCTTGGGCACTTGATGATAGAGATCAATCTCTGAAACTAGTCATGTTTTGTTTCCTTTTATTGTTTTTAATAAAATACTGTGGAAAAAGTACAAATTGTCCTTCTTCATCACTTTGTTATAAAATAATTTAAAATCAATGTTGAGTGAATTATTTGTAAGAGCAATTAAGTCAATTGACCAATCCTGTTCATTAAATTGTAAGCAAAAGTTGTTTACTTTGGAGTCTCTGAAAATTCTACCATATCTGAGAGGGTATGGGATAGAAATGCTATTACGGATATTGAAAATGGACATTATTACTGAGTGATCAGACAAAGAAGGGTCGATTGTGAGTTAGCAGTCATTCTGGTAAGAGAATTTACCTACAATTTCAAATTGTAAGCATCTAAAAAATAGACATTGAATTTATCTTTACTATCATCTAAAAGTTAAAATTAAAAATTACAATAAAAATCACCAATTAGAATAATTTTAGGACATGATGAGCTCCTGGTTACAGAAAATAGTAGTTCTTATAATTTTTGGAGAAATATGTCAAAACTAGCATGAGGGACTATCCAGGCACCTGGAAAATGATTCTCATTGCAACGCATTAAAACTGAGCAGGCAACATTAATTAACCCTCAATCTGCTAATTAAGGCCTTGCTGGTTTAAAATAAATTAAACTGATTAAGGATGAATAATTTGGAGAGATAAATATCACATGTCAGCCACAGATGAGAGTGATCAGAAATGTAATATAGGTATTTTATGATTGCTATCTACTCGCTTGATAATATCGGAGGAATCAAAGAATACATCCATGACCAAAGTGAGTGACTGATCAATCCAAAAAGCGGTTCTCTAATTATGTTTCCACACATTACTAATGTTCTGTGAGAAGTTGGTGATTCTCATGCAAAACATTATGAAAATTACTTAGTCTTAAGTGATTTTAGATGTTAGTGAAATATTGAAGAATGTGATGTTTTGGCATAATGGGCTTTTCATACTCATTTGATTTAATTATTTAAAAAAATGAAAAATGAAAAATAAAATAATTAAAAATTTTAATTATTTATTTTCACACTTATTTGATTTAAATTTTTTTAAATGATTATTAATAATGAAATATATCTTTTCATGGAAATCTCATTATTATTAGTCAACCGGCGGAGGGAAAGTTTGGGAAACGCTGGTTACGATTGAGATTATATTAAATATTGGATTTTAGCGGCACATTGAATTTATTCATAAAATTTTCATGCCTTTTCGATTTAAATATGTATTTGGATGAAAAACTCGGAGGTGTTATTTCATTTTCGTGATCGAAATGTAAAGAGATTTTAAAAAGGTTAAAGCGTAAGTTATTAATGACTTATTGCAGAAAATTTACTTTATTGAAGAAATGTTTAATTAATGAAATTTTCATTTCAGATGTAGTTTGGCCAGCACCATCCGTTTATATTCCATATGATGTAATTCAAAATCAAGAGCTAAACAAAGAAGAAATATAGGAACACAGGAGTGCTTTTTATCAATTTCGTATTATTAAATACACTTTAGAAGTAACCTATAGTTTAATTAAGTTATACAACACAGTTTATCGGCACTTGATCACTTTTGAAATAATTTAATCTTACCGCGTTATACCCGTTATACCTATTGAGTCGTTGCGCATTATGGTATACGTGTGTTCTCATGTGTCCTTGTTGTCATATGGTGATGAAGATAGGTGCGAACGGTGATTTGTTTTTAATATGGAGTTGATAATTCGGCTTAATAATCAGTCCTCCGGTCGGGATAAAATAGCAAGGTTAGTGTTTTATTTACTCTTTTCAGTGAATAATATTTATTACTTATTTTTTCATAAATCTAAAGAGTATAATTGCTTTGTAGGTTGCTGCAATATGGGAGCAAAGCTACCTGCCACTATTTTCAAGATAGACCGCTGGACCAACCTACGATAGAGAAATTACAGAATTTGGAATATTCATTCAGCGCATTTAGAAGATGTAAAGTTCGCTATCAATGTAGCATTTTTAAAAATATGGTGGCCTTCTATAACTCGAAGGATGCAAATGTATCTTGATTTTTGCCATATGAATGATTTTGATTTCCCTTCGTTTTACAGTGTTGCGGCTCGGCCGTTTTTTAGATACGCTGTATGGAGCTTTATCAACAATTCACCATTCGGATATCGTCGTCAGAATCACAGTCACTTTATCGAGGATATCAAGTGCCTTATCATTGTTAGCTGATCACATTCTGTGGGTCGGCCGGACAGGTTTTATGACCGTTGATAGTAATCGCTGGAATACAGTTTCATCCAAGTATTGGCTTTATTCCGTTGTGATGAGTCTTATACGAGATGTGTATGAAATATGGCGAGTCTTTAGTTGCCAAGGAGAAAATAGATCTAGATTTTCCACCGCTCCTAAATCATCACAGGATGGCGTGAATTCCATCCACTCCTTATTTCCGCTCAATACTATCAACACGATACGGGTGTTCTGTGCAGAGCATCAAAATGTTGCCGTGGACACGTTTAAAAACGCTTGTGATATTTTTATTCCTTTAGCAGCTCTCGATTATGTTCGAATCAGTCCCGGTGCCATTGGTATACTTGGAGTTGCATCAACTTTTGCTGCTATACTTCAATTACTCGACCCAATGAAAAGGCTCACTCCATCCTAAAATTCTTTCCTTGTGAAATCTGAATGCTCATGGTTAGTGTCGGTGAAGAAAATTTTTTTAATCGGAACATTGTTTTTTTTTCTATTCTGGGTTCAAGATATTTCTTTATATATAGTTGGGAGTGGGTCATATTAAGCATAAGATTCTATGATATTGTATTACTTAATTCCTTTTACCACCGGTAATTTTAAAGATTATTTTGCTAGATTTCCATGTATATTTTTTACATCTTATTTCACAAATGGTATACTTTTAAATCCTGTGATTGGATTGGTATAGGTTACATTTTAATTTTGTTAAGCATTCCATTGTATTTTATGAATTCAATAAATTATATATGATGCGTTTTTACTAAGAATGGGTTACATTTTCATTGGCTATAACTCACTCCCCCAACATTTCTGATTAAGCACCTGTCGTGGAACTTTTTCTATAGAAATAAATATCCTTCATTCATAACTTAATTGAAAGGATTGTTGAAGCATGACCTAAGAAATCTGGATTATACTAAAGTGATGACAGAACCCTTCATTCGAGTAGTAATTATTAACAAATGATGGAAATGAAGTTTTACTTCTACTACTTGCATAGGCAAGTGTGCGACTTAAAATGATGATTATCCAATAAGTGAAAAATAGTGACTTGAATGGGACTCGAACCCAGCTTCCCACTTTTCGAGCATGTATTATTATTATTTATTTATCCAGAGATATGGTTAACAGATACAGGACAAGTCAAGAAAAAAGTAAAATATATATAAAAAGAGTTAATATTAGGGACCATGTTTCAGAATAAGTCTTTTAACATTTCTATTCAATGATAAGTTGGAATTTAATTAATTAATTAATTGGATTTAAGATAATAAGGGAGAGCATTAAATCAAATTTTACATTTGTAATGACATCCTTTGCCAAATATATTTGTAAATACATAAATTCTCTGCAGGGTGTTAATGGTTTAAGTTCAAGAATGATTCGCTCTCTTCTGTAGTACAAATAATCTCTATTCTTTCCAAAGAAAGTACCGAGCCATGTCCATCTCACTTCTGCAACTTTTGGTATAAGTTACACTTTCCTGCGCTAAGTTAAACTTCATTTCCTTCATTTGTTATATCCTTGAGGGAATTCCTCTTGCCATCGCTTTGCGTTTTGGCTGCCTCAGTGAGGACCTCTGGTGGTGGTTGGTGCCACTACGTGGAGCACCACTACCTTGAACATATAAGCCCCATTTACAGGAGTGAAAAGAATGTGGCTCGGTAGTTTATTTGGTAAGAATACCTGTCTGGAAAGACACCTTTTCACTTAATGTATAACGATTATTAAATGCGTTACCATAAAAATTGAAAATTAAAATTATAGATAATTATTTATTTATCTAAAGAATAGCAAATCCGAAGTAGTTTTTCATGCTGACCTCATCTGAAAACCGTTTTTCTATATCACATCAGGTTTTAAAGATTTCATCAAAAAATTAATTAGAATGAAGCACTGCTCATCAAATATTATTTCAGCTTCGTTTTTTATTGTATTTTAAGCTACATTGAAACTTCTGTCATTGTTTCTGAAAAGAGTTACCCTATATACCGGCGTATAAGTCGACCACTAAAAGTTTTAGGTGAATTTCAGGTTGTAGTATAAGTGGACTCAAAAAATAGAGCAACAACACTTCTACAGCTCTATTTTATGTGAAGAAAAATTACAGTATCCATAAATGTACGATAGCTTAAGGAATATTTACCGCATAAGATTAAGACGCTAGAATTGTTTCTTTCAGCTGCAGGAACGGATCTAGAGAAAAATTTTGGGGGGGGGGTCCGATCAAAAAATTTAAAAATAAAAGACATTTCGGCTTCCACAAACGTGACGTTAGAATTGTGTTAGACAAATTCGAATATTTTCGCTAGTGATTGCTTAATAAATTGTGTGTTTATTTGCGTTATTTGAGTTTCATTTTCGAAAAATAGGCACAAGTGATATTTCGGGGGGGGGGTCCAGACCCCCTGGATCCGTCCCTGTTCAGCTGCCATGATTACTTCTCGTTTCTACTTAACACAAGTTTCTTTCGTTGGTATCACTCGGGATTTAGAAATAAAAACGCGTTACTAAACAGAAACACAATGGTACAAAAATTTACTATAGAAACAATGGTTATGTAGCTTGGTAATATCAAATCACGACAATGCTAAAACAACTTCCACTAACTCCTAACGCTAAATCGAATCATAACGATTATATAAACAAAAACAAACCACGATGTGCTTATTGATCTTCATTTGTAGTAAAAAGAAAAAATCGAAATATATATATGTTAAATTTTTGTAAAATAAAAGTACATGTGAAGAAATAAATATAATTTGCGAAGAATAAATATGCATCAAAGTTATTTAAAAGATATGAAAATGGTTTATTAATTTAACTCTTTTATTATAAAAATATGTCACAACATAAGTAATTTCGCCACAATTGAATTTCGTGATGGAATTTGTTTTATATGATATCTACGTTAATTAAATTTGCCAAAAATTAGTTTCAGTAAGAAATAATTAAGGTGAGTTGCGAGAGTTTGTGTACAACTAGTGTAAAGCAGGCAGTATCACCTTTAACACTCGGTGGTAAAGGGTTAAATTTTATGTTCGGCGTATAAGTCGACCCCTGGTTTTTGAGAGATTTTTAGGCTTCAAAGGTCGACTTATACGCCGGCATATACGGTACATTGGACGTTAAAGTGTCTTGTCTGGGATCTCTAGTGGAACCGTCCTTTGGAAACGATTTATGTTTTATGCCAAAATAATATGGAAATTGAATATATTTACAATAATCCATCAAAATAAAAGGGGTAACGTGTCCAGAAATCGTTGTGTCTAGTAAAATCGTAAATATACAGAGAATATATTAAGAATGTATGGGTAATACTGAATTTTGTTCTTCAATCTTAACACCTAATGATTTATTCAGAACAGAATTTTGTGATCTTGCATTTAGGGATATAACTTCATAACTGTCCCTAGTGGAAATTTTTATTAGTTTCCAATAAAAGTTTCTAATACATTTCTAACATAAATCTTATTGGTTTTCTTTAGGGTTTTGGCTATTGGTTTCTATTGGTTCAAACGAAATCCTATTGTTTTTTTATTGGTTTTAAACTAAATCCTATTAGTTTCCACATATATTCCAATTTTTTTCCTAATGGTTTTCTACTGACATTCCTGTTGATTTTCTAATGGATAATTTCGACGATCGATAAGATCGACAGTGATTTCGAATTTCACGCTTAGTACATTTAAAAACTTTTACTAATTTTCTGTAATACGTCACGCACATTTTAAGCTGTACGTTTATTATAAGTACATGACATTCAAGTTCCATAAACTCTTCTAATGTTCATTAGTATAGGGATATTCTCCAATATGCCGGAAACCAATAACAAAAGCGAGCTTCCTAATACTTATACAAAACCAATAAGCACCAATAAGATGCTGTAAAATGTCCCAATAGAAAATGCCAAGCTTCCTAATACCAATACAAACAAAAAAAACACCAATAGGAACTAATGGAAACCAATATAAGCAAATGAAAACCAACATAAACCAATAGGAATACCTGTAGGTACCAAGGAAACTTTTCAACATGGTATCCTTATTAAGCATAGTTTCTTTAGTTTCAAACAATAATTTTGTTTTTCAAATAAATTATTTCAATATTATAGATTTCTTTGACATGTTAGGGCGGCTACAGGACTAACTGTAATGACTTCAACAAAAGATTTTGAAAATAACTTTTACAAGACATTTGATAGACCACGATTTTGCAAGACCAAGACAACTTGTCTTTTGCTGGTACCATGGAGGACCATAGGCAACAGTTACCTGTTGCTACTAAACTTGGCCTCTCTTTGTTGATATAAAAATTAAATCCATGATAATTGGGCTTTCATCGAACAGTGCGTATGGTCCTTATAATGAATAGTTTTCATAACAAAATAACTCAAAGCAGTATAATCGGTAGATAAGGTCGCGCCTCAAAATAATGAGGTCAAGAATTTTCATGGAACGTAAAATATATTGATTAAATTTTTGAAGCATTGACACAGCACTGAAGCGCAGCAACTGTTTATGGATTCACCAAAGACAAGTTTGAAGGCACAACTGAAACCATTATGCGTCAGTACCAATTGGATATTCCGGCCACTTAAAAGCTACTTCTGAAACCATGTCTCTGCTCCTTGAAAAAATACGCTATGGCGAGTACAATTGACATATCTGTGACGATCTTAAAGTAATCCCATGAAAATAGAGACAGGGTGCACCAAGCATTGCATAATTTATCTGTGACTGTGCAGTAGGGACAGAACGCATCACTACAAAAATCAGTCTTCGCCTGAGGCTGACATGCCAACCGGTCGCTCCCAAATACTTTCTCTTTTATTTTCATCCTTACGGTAGCAAATATTTGACTTTGACCTTTTGAAGTAAAAGCCTTAGGAGTCGGATTGAAAGAACAGAAGAAAGAGTGGACGCCATGGAGCAATATATTCGAGGAGGAATTGCCTCCTCATCCATGGCATTCCTGAAGCCACTCAGGATGACTGCCTGCAACATACAGTCTCTCTCTTCGGTAACAAGCTGAAGATTACCGTTTTAGATCGGGCGCATCGCGTTGGACCACGCAGATATACATCCAAAGAGAAACCACGGCTAATAATAGTGTAATTCGTGACGTACCAGGTTCGCCACAAGGTGTGGATGGCGAATAAAGCATTAAAAGCATTGTATACCATGCAAGACCTGCAGGTGCAGCCGAGATAACAATGAAATGTTCATTAAAACGCCGTGGATTAATACTGACGTTCGTTCTGCTTCATAGAGTTCAGATAATGAATGAAATAATAAAATTAAGGAAAATGCATAGATTATAGTTGGGAAAATTTTGTGGGGGCAGCTGTTCTGATAAACAGCAATTGAGCATGCTGCAGGCAGAAACAAGTCCCTGCTTATTTACCTATAAAACCTTTAGAAACGCGAAAATAACAAAATTGCTTCGTGTTACGTATTGCTCAAACTACATTTTTTGTTCCAAAACGTTCGACTTATTAGATCAAACCTTAATAACTCTGTATCAAAGCCGCAAAATCACGAAAAAGCAATGTATTGGTATAGGGAGATACGAAAAGTGCAACCCAGCATGGCTAAATGCGCAATCTGCCCCTTTACCCCTGGCTTCACTTTTGGGTGCTACAGGGAGATAGCAATACTACCCCTGTGATTAAAAGGCTCCGGTATCCTCATCACCGAATCTTTAACGGCCACAAGGAACTAGGTTCTGCATGCGGCCTGCGTCCAAACTGGGGAAGGGCTCATATAAAAAAAACAGCACAACTGCCCTCTTAATTTTTGGGCGTTATTGAATTTCCAGCCTTGGCTTCCAATTCATCTTTTTCAATTTCTGTATCACACTTAATGAAAAGTGCTTTTGCATATTGGCTCCCACCGGGATTTGAACTCGGGACCGCTTTCACCAAACGCGCTGTCCACATGACTATCCGGGAGTCTGGCTCACATAACGAGCCTTAAATCTCGACGCCACACAGTGGGCTGAAGTCAAAATAACCCGGACATTGGGCCAAAAATGTTTTTCTTTTTTGAGTGCGAAATTTGAAACTTCGCATAGTTATTGAAAAAAGATTAAAATTTTATGTTTCCGTTTGTTGTTTTTAAATATGACCAGGCGCCAAACAATACAGAGCGTCAAACTTGAGAAATTTTCACAGAAAATTAATCTCCCGGATTTTTTGGAGAAACATTCGTTGATTTATGGAGATTTTACAGGGTGTCCGGCAACCTGGAAAAATCAGGGAAAATTTTCGTCCTGGAAAACTCTTGGAATACTCAGGGAATTTTTTAATTTTTCTGAAAACCCTGGAAATTGTACGGAAGCCGATTTCCTAAAGGGGTTAAAGCAGCACGGCACTCGGTGGCCTTGCCATGAAATGTCGTATGTAATCCCATTCAAATACAGTAAAAACTGTGAGAGGCGGCATCTGTCTAAGGCGGAAACTTGTCAAAGCCGGAAATATCGGAATTGCTTTGCATAAAGGCCGCCATACACGGGGAAATATTTCCTGGAAATAATTTCCAGTTACGGACGACACTCTTTCCTGATTGGTCGAAATTAGAACATTTTCTATTCTGGAAACATTTCCAGGAAATATTTCCCCGTGTATGTCAGCCTTAATGATCATATTTTTCTCAAGAAAGTATTCTCATTAGTCTTTCGGACGGAAAGATTTGTATTTTGTGCTGAAATAAGTAGAGTTTGAATCTGTGAAAGAAACTTCAAACTTAACGAAATTATGCTGGGTTTTATGTTTTGAGTTACGATATACTTCCCCTTGATGCACCACTTCCGTTCCGAAGATTTTTTGTTTGAAAGAACATTCTTTTCAAGAGGATTTAGTGACCATAGTTGTAAAAATTAATTTGCGAAAGCAATACTGAATGGCAAGTGCCATCAACAGCCGAACTGATTGTGAGCTGGGCAATCCCTGGCTTTTCTCAAAGCCAGGGAAAATGGAGACTTAGAATTCGTGATACTAGGACTAAACCATAATAATAATAATAATAATAAATGGACTTTATTCGGGCGAGATTGAGACTAGAAAGTCTCTTCTTACACCTAACTCATAACCATCGGAGCAATAGCGGAGTGAAGGGAAGGCTTGCCCCCTGGGTTGCATTCATTCATTATCTCACTGAAGCAAAATCGGAAATTAGGAAATGTTGTGCACTTTTCCATATACTTTTGGGTCTCTCTGGTGGGAAAATCTTAATAGAGTCAGAGAATTTAATGATTTTTAAGGATTTTAGGAAGGATTTTAGTTTCTGGTTGAAGTGTAAAGTGAAAAGTTCGGGGTTCTCTAATTGTGTCGCGAAAAGTGTTTCTGGTCCCTACAGTCTATCTCGCAGTGCAAGACGTGTGATCATTCTGCTCTCTTCCAGCAACAGTTAAGAGAATTTGGATTAATACTAACTACTGTAAGTGTGTATAATAAAAATGTATAATAAAATATTAATATATTGTTTTCATTCAAACCAAAGATTCCCAATGCTTAACACGGTGACAATTCTTTTGAATACTTGAAGATCTAATATGTTATATTCTCCCTTTCTCAAATTGACATGCTCAAGCGTAATCTTATGAAAAGATTCAAATTTGGTTTATATTGTCTTAAACACTTAAAACAACTAAGAAAATAATTTGTCTGAAACTTGTTTTTCGAGTTAGCCAAAGTTCATTACGCTCAGTTAAATTTAAGTGTTTTTAAGAAATTGATGATAAAGAAACAACCAAAAGGTAAAGGTAATTCAAGTTCGCTGTTTGAATTATGTTCAGAATAATGAAAATAAAATTAATAAATTCAATGGGTATCGTATACAAGTTTCAGAATTCACAAAATGAAAAACGAATAATGAAGTATACAATGTATACGTATACAATGAAGAATATTGCAACTAAGCTACATTAGTATACTAGAATTTCCGTATTGAAGGCTGTACTTCTTTTTAGATGTTGTTAAAACCCAGGATTAAAAGGAGATTTTTCTCTTTCACTGCAGCTATGTAAAAAGAGAAAAATAACTAATTCGCATTGTTAGTTCCACAATAGATTTTATTCCGCAATCGACTGTGAGCAAGTTCTATTCATAATCAGTTGAAATGATCCTGGAACAGAAACTGAGGAGATTTACTCCTCACTTTGATGGAGAACCACTAACTTACTGCTTCTCCGAATGATTGTAATTATGAATATGTTTTTATTGGAAACCAGATATGTCGTTCTTATAAAGAAAATCTATAACAACAGATTTATCGTTCTGAGAAAGAAAATCTTAAAAAAATTATTACTCGTACAGTCTCCGTGGGGTAAACTCATTGACAGTAGAATCGGAGACATATATTTGAGTAAAATTCGAATAATATAAATATATTCCGTTCCGTTCGTCCGTTCTTATTGATTATAAGTTTCCTTCTTAACCCTTGTGTAGGCACCCGGGTACCCACTAAGGTATATTTTTGCTTGTACGTTGATTATAAAGAAAGATATCGCTTTGATGCTTCAGATCATCGTTATCTACCTAAATCCCTAGTAAATACTACCATTATAAATACGTTTACTATATTTAATGGTTAAATAAAAGCATTAAAAGTTCACATACGTCTTGGGGGAACCCGGGGTACCCACCTGAAATTTCTTTCTCATTTTCTGACACATATACGTTGGAATTCGTTCCTTGAAAACTTTATTCAATAAATAGACATTTTCTGAAGATATTGAAGCCATTTCTTTATCAATTGAACGGTTAGAACGTTTACTATGAATAAAAATAGAAAGGTATGTTTCTTACCTCCGTAAAACGGCCAGCGCCAGTCACGCGAAATATCGGCTTTTTTGTTTAGGAGGCTCAACTTTGGAGTCGTATAAAAGTTTGAGTAGAAATTGCACAAAAAACAAGTGACATCAAAGTTTAGCACGTTCTATTGCGCGTGTAACCATATAAGCTAATCATTTATGTTTTCATAACATTTGGTATTTATCATAGATGGAACGGAAAAGTGCCCATTTTTACTAGCGGTTTCACGGAGTGCCCTTTTTTTGAATGTTCCCATTCTAAAAATTATCAAATTCGTCAACAGTGCGTGTATGCGGTGCAAACGGCACTTTAAAATTTCTCGTAGGTCGTTAAATAACGAAAATAGCAGAGTTTTTTTATAAACAATTTTTGGATAGTAAATAAGTAGTAACGAGGTTCTGCTTCAGCATGTGCATTTACAAAATATTCATCTTGCACCTTTTGAAGTCTCATGTTGATAACTTGAGAAGTTTTTAAAAAATTAGCGTTCAAAGTGGAGCTACCGTTTCCTGAGCGCTAAAAACCGTGCTTTTTTCATACAATTCCAAATAAAAAATTTATTGATAGAGTAAAAAATCGCTGATGGTATTCACAATTCATTTTCAAAATAAATATTCTTTCATTTTCAGTTTATTTCATTGCTATCGATGAATAAGTTACTGAGATACAACACTTCAAACTCGAGTATCTTGACATCCTTGAAAATGGCAGCAGTGGTTGCTGTCGAAACGTCGGAGCTATCCAACACATTGACCCGGTTGAGAACCCAAGAAAAGTTCCTGAGCAGCATACACCGGGAAAGCATAAGATCTTTTCGAGTATCTAGACATTTTGCATGGACAATAATGCCATCTGTTGAGGAAAATTGGAACTTTTGTTTATAAACTTCGCCCCTTATGCCATCTCTTGGGGGAAATAGGAACTTTTCTTTAAAAACTTCGCCACTACTGCCATCTCTTGAGGAAAATTGGAAATTTTGTTTTTAACCTTCGCCACTAATGCCATCTCATGAGGAAAATTGGTACTTTCGTTATTAAACATTGCCATTAATGCTGCATCTCCAGAAAAATGTGAACTTTTTTTAACTGAAAAATAAAAATATCCCTAAGTAAACTGTAACATTACCATAAGTTGAGATATAATTCAGTTCAACACAAGCAGAGAGCACCTAGGTGCCTCGACCCACTGCGCCACCCGTCGAACGGTTAAACTCGAGCAGAATAAGCTACTGTTTCCAAGACTGTCCTTGGGGAGGGAATCAAAACATATAACCTGAAATATAAAATAATATCAAAACATATAACCCTATAAAATATAACTCTGAACGTCATGCTCTAAATTCATGTATATAGTTTATCGATTCATTAAATGCCTCCTATTCGCTTATGGTTATCAATTTTATATCTTAGCATTATGATACGTATATATAACCTTTTTTCCACCTCTCTATAGCCATAAGTTCGACGTACATGTTTTCCATCAGAAGGTATGAACCTTAGAAAGTTTCCATCCATTCGAATAAGCTAACCTTTAAGTACGCCATGAATTTACGATTAATGTGTACGGAAAAATGCGTGAGCCAGATTTCAAGAATCGCGTTGCTGGACTTGGAGACGGTGTTTTTAACCACGAAATTGCATTTATTTAATCGGTAATCCCGTAATTTTGTAACTAAAATAATATTCCGTGGCCAGAATAAAAATCTTTATTGAATATCACTTCATTTTGTAATTCTCTTGATTGTGTACGAGTATTCTTTCTCATATTCAAAGTTAAGGATTTCGTTCAAAATAAGTTATTTTACAAAAAAATATCGCATAAGAATATTAAAGTACTTCGGAAATTAATTTCCTTGACATTTAATTAAATTTATTTAATCTTTCTATCGATGTAGGTCTTCCTAAGTCTAACAAGACTTGTCAGGTAGTTCTTTAGTGTAAAAATTGATAATTCGATTATTGATGAGAAACAGTTGCAAGTTGATATTATGTGTTCATGTTTGTCAACAGCCAACTTAGCCTTTTAACGTTGGATATTATTGATACTTTATCTTATTCAAAAGGTAATGTGTTTAACATCTTAAGGACTAAATGATTGAGTGAATTATTTTTATGTGCATTTTAAAATTTCGGTACTGTTTATGTTGCTGTTCTAGATTACCTATCATATTCTATTCCTGGTCTATTTACTTTATTTTTCTTTGAGAAGTAGTTATCCACTATTAATATGAATTTAAAGAGTGAATTAATATTCACTTTTAAAATCATATTTACCATCATAAGTCATACCAGCATTCCAACAGACTTTATTGTAGATGTGTTGCTGATTTCTTCCTGGTTGATTATAATTTTATAATCCTATGTAGAAAAGTGTATCATAATGAATATATCTTGAGGTTAATTTAGAAAACAGCTTCTGGTATCATATGTCTGTTTTCATTTATTTGAATGCTCTCTGTACTTATTCTAAATCTTCCAACTTTTTTGTATTTTAGTTTTTTGTGTTTCTAAGTATCTGTCTAGATATACTCTACGTCCTTCTGTGAATACTTTACTGTAATAGACTCAAGTGACACTTAGGGCTTTTCTTTTTCTCGTAATTGATACATTTATAGTTATCTATTCTTTTGCATAAAAGTTACTGTTTCTATATTTGTTTCATCGGCTTTAATAATTTTTTTATTCATTCATTTGTCCTTGGTAAAATAGTTAAATAATGCAAGGAAATTCTTGCAAATACTGTTAGTAAACCACTTCCGTGTGAAATCATTTTTTATAATAATTTTTAATTTATGATCTCATATTTATTGATTTTTAACTAAAAGTTAGGTATCACATTTCATAGTAAATCTGTTAAATTTAATTTGAATATATATATAGTAGATAATATTATTTTCCTTTTTTCAATTAATAACTATTTAAAACTCTTTAAGACTTTTATAAGAATTGGATCCCAGTTGTTTTTTCTGCTATTTCTGAGGGACTAATGGTTAATTATGATGTATTGGTCAATGTTTATAAATATTTGATATATTTAAAGATATATATGAAAGTATATGTCAGAAAAATTATTTCCTTTGCTATTCATTACTGTTCAACTGAGGATGCAGTTTTTATTTTCATTTTTATTCATTAAAATCTTAGTTACTTTATTTGACTGTTGTTTTCATATCATATTTACTCTTTCTATCTCAGGTATTGTCCAAGATAATCCAGTCTTTTTGCTGAGTGAAATGCTACCCCATAAAGACCAGGGTTGAGTACTCTGTCACAGATGCAACTTTGAAGAGCTGCATGCCCATGCCTCTGTTGGACTTCATCTCTTTTCCGTTGCCATGAAGCCTATCCTGAATTCCAGAATCATCTCAACTTTGAAGGAAAGCCACCATAAATATCCCCAGGTAAGCAATATTTTTAGTATTATTATGTATCCTTGTTATTGCATTCACATTTATTGCTTAGCATTTTCCTTATGAATGAAACAAATTCAGTGGTTCTCTACTTGCAGGGATGTTTAAAAAAAAAAGTATCTTTCCTATTTTAGTTTTGTATATTCAATAATAATCCCTCCATAAAATATTGCAGCAAGAAAATTTAATTGTTTCAACTTTATTAACAATAGAAATCAATCATTTACTGGAATGGTTGCAATTAAAATATATATCAAAATCTAAAATTACATGAGCCATCACTACACTCAAATATGAAGTTGTTTCATTTCACTTGCTTTGCGTCTTCCTTATATTTTGGTTAGTAGCATATTCTTCTTCTTCCTTAGCACTACAGCCCAGTGTGGGCCTTGGGCTCCCTCAAGATGCCTGTCCATTCTCCCCTGTCCTGCACTTTCTCCCACCATCTTTCAATCCTCATAGCCTTTATGTCTTCTTCCAAATCCTGCATCCATCTCGGTCTTCCTCTTCTTCTTTTTCCATCCATCCTTCCATTCTTGGGCAGCCTTTCTTCACTCATTCTTTCCACATGACCCAGCCAAGCTAGTCTCCGAGCCTTCACAAATCTCACTGTGTCCTCCCCTCTTATACTATTTTCTATTTCCTTATTTGTTCTTATCCTCCAAGTTCCACCATCGTTGACAGGACCATATATCTTTCGTAGAACCTTCCGTTCAAATATCCGCAAAGCCTCATCATTAGCAGCAGACATGGTCCACACTTCTGCTCCATATGTCACAGCTGGTCTGATGAGTGTCTTACATATCTTGATTTTATATATATATACATACATTATCCTCTTGTGGGTCTCCTCTGTCATTGAGTTCTTACAATTTAAATTAGTACCTAGGTAATTGAAGCTTTTTGCATTTTCAAAGTTGTACTGTCCAAATGTTATAATTGGGGTCCATGCTCTGTCCTCAATTGCAGACATTTTCATATATTTTGTTTTCTTTTCATTAATTTTAAGCCCCATATTCTGGCTTTTCAGCTCTAAAATTCTGAATATTTCTCTCAGTGAGTCCATACTTCTTGCCACTAAAACAATGTCGTCGGCATAAGCATAGGCCTGTATAGATTTATAGACAATCGTTCCCTCTGTTCTCAATTCCTTCATGGCTTCATGAAGAGCCAGGTTAAATACGAGGGTCATCCGGAAAGTAGTACCCGTTCGTGAAATAAAGACACAAAAGTAAATATTAACAAACATAAAAAATTTTATTTGAAAGAGGATACTTTAAACTACTTCTCAACATAATCTCCAAGCAAATTAAGGCATTTGTCATAACGTGTGACAAGTTTCTGTATTCCTGCTGCATAGTTCTCCGCCGCCAGCTCATTGAGGTACAGGGGTCACTCCATCTTGCACAAATTTTTGCATAATGCAGATGGTCTTTAACAATTTCATGAACAATTGTTCGAGAAACATTGGGAAAATGCTCACAGATGTCATCAATTGTGACGCGCCGATCGTTCCTCACGAATTCGTCAACTGAGCTCACCAGTTGGTCTGTAATGACAGACGGTCTCCCCGAACGCTCATCGTCGTGTGTGTTCCCCCTCCCCATGTTGAACTTGCGACACCACCGCCGAACAGACGACTCGTCCATTACATTGTCTCCATACACCTCCTTTAATTGGCGATGAATATCACATGGGCGAATGTTTCTTGCATTGAGGAATTTAATCACTGCCCTCACTTCACAACTGGCGGCGTTCTCAATTTTTTTAAACATTGTTAACAATCACAGAAACAACACAGGCAATGCTAGCGTCACGCAACTTGGCTCAGAGAAGGCAGACAAACCACTGAAGCTATCTGACCTTGTCCAGCGGCTACTCGCGTCGTCAGCACTTCATGCGGCACTAACGGGTACTACTTTCCGGATGACCCTCGTAATACTGCAGAGAGTGAGTCCCCTTGTCTCACTCTGGTTGTTATATCAAAGGCTTCACTAGTCTTGCCTCCAATAAAAGCCATTGCTCGAGATCCTTCCATGGTCATATTTACCAGCTTAATTAGTTTTTTTGGTATTCCAAATCCTTCTAAAGCATACAGCATCCTCCTCCTCTTTACGCTATCAAACGCCTGCTGGAAGTCAATGAACAGCATATGTAGATCAATGTTGTATTCATAACATTTCTCCATACTCTGTCTCATTACAAAGATTTGATCAGTTGTTCCTCTTCCTGGCCTGAAGCCACTTTGGTATTCACCTAGGATTTCCTCAGCGTAAGTCTCTTCTGCAGCATACTAAAGAAGATCTTACAGGTGACGGTTAGTAATGTGATACCCCTGTAGTTGCTACTTGCTACTGTAGTTGGTCCTCCATTCCTCTGGCATTTCCTCTTTCTCCCATATTTCACATATCAGTCCATGCAGGTTCTTCATTAGATCGTTTCCTCCATGTTTGATCAATTCAGCTATGATTTGATCCTCCCCTGGGGCTCTCCCATTTCGCTGCCGCTTTACAGCTTCCTCTACCTCCTCTATAGATGGTTTAGCAACCTCATCTTCTACATTCACATCTATTATTCTTACACTTTCTTCATCTCTTTCTTTTGAATTCGACAATTCCATAAAATATTCAGCCCATCTGTTTAGAGCTTCTTCTTCTGATCCAATCAACCTTCCATTCTTATCATTACAGGCATTTGTTCTTGGCTGAAATTCATTCGTCATCTGTTTCATTGCCTGGTATAACTTTCTGCTTTCATTTTGTGTGTTCAATTCCTCAATCTTCTCCATATATCCCCTTAGGAATTGTTTTTTCTTGTATCTTATTATTCTATTTGCTATTCTTCTACTTTCTTTGTATCTTTCAGAATTTTGTCTCGTCTCCATCTGGATAGTTCTCTTTCTATCTTCATTCTTCCTTTCTATAGCTCTTCTGCAGTCGTCATCAAACCATTCTTCATTCCTTACTCTCTTTCTTTCTCCTATAGTCTCTTTTGCAGCCTCTTCCATTGCTTTCTTTATTTTATACCATTTTCTCTGCACTGTATCAGTTACACTCAGATTCTCCACTCCTTCTTTCAGTTTCTTACCCAGTATTTCTTGATATTGGGCCACAGATGCAGGTTGCTGAAACTTTCCCACATTCCACTGAATTCTCTTGGGCCCTTTAATACAACCTACATTCGCAATTCTTTCTCTAAACTTGGCCTTTACCAAGTAATGATCTGAGTCACAATTAGGGCCTCCTGCAGACCTTGCATCATTAACTGAAGATGCATATCTTCTGGAGACCAGAACGTGATCTATTTCGTTAACCACTGCTGTACCTGGCATTTTCCAGGTTCCCTTATGTATTTCCGTGTGTGCAAAGCATGTACTTTTGATTATTAGTCCCTTAGATTCTGCCATCTGGCTTAGCATCATTCTGTTTACATTTGTTTCCGTATGTAAGAAGTGTTTCCCCGCTACATGCAGCAAGAAATCTTCTCTACCTATTTTTGCATTGAAATCACCCAGTATAATCAACACATCATATTTGGGTATCTTGTTGCATTCTCTATCCAGTTGGTCATAAAAAGCATTCTTCTCCTCGTCGCTAGAGTTTTCTGTAGGTCCATAGGCTGAGGTAATAGATAAGTTTCTAAAGTGTCCTTTGAGTCTTAATTTGCACATTCTATCTCCCAAGGGCTCAAACCCTAAGCAACTTTTCTTCATTTTGGTATTAATGATAAATCCTGTTCCATACTGCCCATTTCTTGTTTTAGGTCCACTATAGAACATTGTATAATCCCTCTTATTCACCCTTCCATTACCACTCCATCTTACTTCCTGCAGTGCCACTACATCAATCCCGTATCTAAGTACTTCTTCAGCAATCTCTACCATTTTCCCAGCTTTCAGCATAGTTCTTACATTCCATGTAGCTAAGGTCAATGTTGTGTTCCGTTTTCGAGTTCCTGTTTGTTTGCCAAGTTCATCATCAATTAATCCGTCCATATTCCGAGGCTTCTTTTTGGGTTTTGTAACAATATATTTGTTTTATGGTGTGGGGTTGTTAGCCCCACGACCAACCCCCAACCTGGAGGACCAAGGTATCACTCTTAGTCTGGCCTATCACCATTGACCTGTCCGGCTTGGGTGACCCTACCAGGAGCTTAAGCTCCCGCTGGCATAGCTTGCAGGATCCCTTAGGCACGCAAGCCCCCCCATCACTTCAATATGGTGATACCAGCGTAGCATATTGAACTTCCAAAAGTTTCATGGCTATTCATCAGCAAAGTAAGTGTTTGTGAAATATTAAATTACATCAGAAAAGTAAAATTTTAGCATCATTGTAGGACTTAGTTGTCTTGAGGTTATTGAAAGACGAACTTGAATTCATAAGATGGGAAACACTGTACTACAGGTCTGGCATTATTTAGATTTAACTGCATTTTGCTTTTTGAAAGTTTTGACTTAAGTTAGGACTTGACTTTCTTTTATTAAAGAAGAGACATCTCCCACCATATCATTTAGCACCAAATTAATCTTTTAACATATTGATTTCGATTGATGCTGTATTTTTAATTTAATTATTTGCTGCTTTATGCATAAATTATTTCTTTCACATTTTCAATTTAATTGTAATTGATAATAATTATTAATTAAATCCTTCCATACATATAGAGATAATTCATATGCTGGCTAACTTCATTCTTATTTAATTAATTAATTTTTTATATGCTGTAATGGAAGAATTGATTTAAATTTTAACTTTTTGGATGTAGCTTTCCAAGGAATTACTCTTTAATGGCTGTTACTGCATATCTTAAAATGTTCAATTTTTAGGGTGATTTAGATGTAATTTACACATAGGTATGTCAAAGTGAATTGCCGTGGAATGTCTCCATGCTACAAAGAAATAATGCTATGTGACTTGCACATTGGAGTTTTATTGTGGTAGACTACCAAAAGTTGACTGATGTGCATTAAAATCCTTTATGTGCACATTATATGAACTTATTCCTTTGTAGCATGGAGACATTCCACAAAATAAAACCTGAAGCTATTCATTTGAAAATATTATAGTTTTTTCTTCAAAGTAATATTATTTTGGTTCACGTTAAATTTATATGTGAAAAAAATAGAAGAAGATCTTTTGATGTGCCTTTATTGCATTATTTCAAAGTACACTTTTCACCTTCACAGGAGTGCAGGCAAACAACCATGGGGACTGATCCTCAACATCCAGAGTGCTTCCAGGGCTATCGACAACCTGCACCAATGGACAGGATTGGGATGACACTCAGTCCAGCCTCAGCTGCAGCAGCCCAGGGCATTGTCGTAGAGCTGGTAAACCTGCTGTACCTATTTCCATCAAGGTTGAATATAAATTAGAGGTAAGAGGTTTATAATATCTCCACTAACCATCTTTGTCGGCACTCTGCACCTTGTTGCCACCAGTTTTGTGGAAGCAACAGAAGGCCCAATTACCAACTTAGAAAGTCTTTGGAAATTTTAAATTATCCAAAGACTTTCTAAGCTGGTAATTGGGGGGCCTTCTGTTGCTTCTGCAAAACTGGTGGCAACAAGGTGCAGAGTGCTGACGAAGATACCTGAAGACTTTTAAACCTCTGATTTATTAATAGCTGTTTCAATTTTCATTTCAAAGAAGTTTTACCTTACCCCCTTCAAACTCAAGAAGAGATAGACTAGCAGTAAACTGGAGGATGTTGAGGATTATTCCTTTCTCCAGCTGCAGCATCTTACTGAACCATATTTCACAACTTGTATTCTCAGGAGGGTAGTTTCATAAATTTTCCAGTACAATTATTTTCATATTCTGTGGAATGATAGAACCCAAGGTATCATTCACAAATTATAACTTTTGGGTGTTGAAATTTTGTAGTCTAAGCAAAAATAATATATTTATTCTAGAAAATGATAAAGGTTGAAAACTATCTGTTCAAAGCAGTGCTACCATTTGGTCAAGTCAGGAAAAGAGTAAAAGTAATCAATATTTATCAATGCATAATTGATGAGAAAGCTATGAACAAAATTACTTGCTATTATAAAATTATTATATAAATTAAATTAACAAAGTAAAAATTAATGTAATGTTTAGTAAAGTTAATTTGTTTTTGGTGGATTATTCTCCCAATTTGAGTCTATGTCATTATTTTCACCTGTCACAGAAGTTATTTTTCCATTCCATCTTTATATTCATAATTAGCTAATTTATGCCCTACATCTATCTCTATTATTTCTATCAAAAGGTATTATTAGTTTGGTGCCAGAGAATCCTGTTCAGATTTTAAGATTGTGAAGTAAATAACACCTATGATCTGAGAACCTATTTTGTTCCATGTTAAGATTTGTCACAAAATAATTTCTTCAAATTGGTTTTATTTACTTCACACTGTTATAATCTCAAAATTCTTAGGCAAAAAACAGATAACACTTTTTGGTAGAAATTAATAAAGCATAGCTATTTATAAACATAAATAAAATTGGAGTGGAAAAATAAATTTGGTGATAGGTGAAAATAATAATGACATAGACTCATACTGGGAGAACAAGGCACCGAAATGGTAAATCAAATGCCAGCAGAGGTGTGGAAATGCTTAACCCTAGTCCGGTCAAGGTGAGCCTTTGAGGCTCACCACCACACCTTTTTACAATTTTCACGACATTGGTAATTATCCAGTTGCTGAAATTTTTTGACTTCTACGTTTATGTAATTATATACCTTATCCAACATGGGATTTTTTTCTCCTAGCTTGTATCACTTTGAAAAAAATGTTTTTCCATTTCAGCACTCAACCGGGTAAGGTGAGCTTGCAAGGCACGGAAAAAGTTTTTCATTTACACAATGGATGATATGTATCATATGGCCCCTATGCTCTTTCCAACATAGTATTTATGTTTTTTGGTGAACACTAGGTATCTGAGGTCATGACGTAACATTTTTTTCTTTGAATATTTGTGTCTACAGTATTCGCTTCACACACATCGTCATTTTCAACTATGTTCCAACTAGGTCACCTAACACATTTGAAGTTATGGTTTCTGTAAAATGACTGACACTGATCCATTTCACTGTCTTTGCTACTATATATTTCCCATAACTATCCAATACATATCCATTATATAAGTGTCAGGCAGCTCCGTAGCAGGACAGTGTTACTAGTGAGTGTGAGACCTAGCGCATCCAGAAAATGAACTCTACCGGACCTCCTCAAGCCTGTTTTGCTATTCAGAGGGATTTTTCTCAGAGGTATGAGGATAAATGGAAAATTAGTGGAATTGTGTAAATAATTAGTTCATTTGAAAAATTAATTTATTTTAATTACTTTCAGTAAAAATTCATCAAACGATAAATAGAAGGGAACCCAACCTATTTTTCATCGCCTTCCTCTAAACTAGCTCCATTGGAAGGTAAGAGGATACATGATTGAGAATTCTTTCATAAATCGTTCTCATTTTTCAAAATCAAATTTTCACAGATCATATGTTTTTTAGAATGATATCAATCAGTGAGCAAGATATTCTAAAAATTTTGGAGGATCCAGGCGTTGATGAAGATGATGATATTCCTAATGATACTTTGAGTTCATCCTGTTCTGGTGACGATTATGTAAGTGAGGCCTCGGAAGAGAATGACATACTAGAGGTATCGGAAGATTCTGACGATGATGAAGTTCGGAGCACAGTGGAGTATGTAGGAAAAGACGGCACTACGTGGTCATCTGCTGCCCATCCAACAGGACGAAGTCGTCAGTGCATCATCATAAAAGGCCCCATGGGTAAGGTTATCCTTCCTCCCAACATGGTACTGGAGGAACCCCGGGATTCATTCATGCTTTACATGACTCTATCTATGATAGATTCAATCGTAAACCATACAAACATAGAAATGATGCGTGTTCCTGAGCAATCTTCAATGCAAAGAAATTGGCTGCTATGCGATAGGAAGGAAATATATGCGTTCATTGGGCTCTTATAACTGCTGATCATCTAAAATCAAATTATTGTAATTATGAATCACTATGGGATAAAATATATGGACCACCAATTTTTAGGGCCGCAATGAGTCTAAATAGATTTAAAATTTTCCTAAGATTTTTGCAGTTTGATGACAAAAATACTCGAAATGAGCGTAGAAAAAAAAGATAAGCTCGCCCCAATTCAAGACTTATGGGAAGAATAAAATTCTAAACTGAGGAAATACTATATTCCGGGAAAAAATTTGACCGATGATGAGCAACTAGTGCCCTTCCGTGGTCGGTGCCCTTTTAGGCAATATATGCCGTCGAAACCTGACAAATACGGAATGAAAATATGGTGGCTTTGTGACTCAAAAACATTCTATCCTTTGTATGGTATGCCATATTTAGGCAAAGTTGACAAAAGGGCACACAATTTAGCATCATCAGTTGTTTTATCGCTGACAGAAAATTTGAATGGATCAAATTGCAATATTACTTACTATTATTACGATTATTATTTCACTGACCTGGACTAAGCTAAAACTCTTCTGTGAAATGGCCTAACGATACTAGGAACCGTGGGAAAAAATAAAAGTTTTATTCCTGCTCAATTTCTCCCCAGCTGAGCAAGAGAAGAGAATTCCTCAGTTTTTTGGTTCACTAAAGATGCCACACTTGTATCATATGTGCCCAAAAAGGGAAAAAGTGTAATTCTTCTTTCAACAATGCACCACTCTAGAGTTATATCTGAGAATGGTAAACCAGACATAATACTGTATTATTATTTTACAAATGGGGGGGTGGATTCATTAGACAAACTAATTCCTGAATACATGAGTAAAAGAAAATCCAATCGTTGGCCTTTTGTTTATTTCATGAATGGAATACATGTGTGTGGCATTGCTGCCTACATTATGTGGTGTCATCGAAATCCAAAATGGAATGCGATCAAAAACGACAAACGTAGGTTATTCCTTATTTCACTCGCCGAGACTTTGATAATACCTCAAATTCAGTCTAGGAGTATCTCGAGATTGCAGCATGTTACGAAAAGGGCAAAACCTTACACTGAAAATGCTAACCCACGGAAAAGGTGTTACATTTGTCCATCCAAAAAGAGTAGGATGCAGAAAAAATTTTGTAAAAGATGCAAAAACAACATATGTAAAGAGCACAGCTCTTTTACTGTTGTATGAGAAAATTGTAAATCCTAATTATAAACAATAGCATTATATTGTAGAATTATTACAAAATTACATAAGAAGACCTAGATTGTATAAGAATTATAGTAAATAAAAATAAACTAAAAATTACAGTGATATTTATTTATGATACTATCATTTTCCTAAGTGAGCCTGTAAGGCTCACCACGACCGGTTATGTAGTTGAATTAGCTTGCCCAGAGTAGGGTTAAGGAGGGAGTCGATATCCTGTGTGATCTAGGGAAGAAATTAGCCCATCAAGAAAGAATTGTCGCTGAATGGAGGAAGAGTATACTGGTACCAATACAGAAAGGGCGATGTCCAGGATTGTGCAAATTACAGAGGTATCAAATTAATGTCCAACGCTATGAAGTTCTGGGAGAGAGTAATTGAAGGAAGGATATGCCAGGAAATGTTGATAGGAAAAGAGAAATTTGGCTTTAGGCCAGGAAAAGGAACAACAGACACGATAATTGCACTGAGAAAACTAATGGAAGGCACAAAGAAAAAACAGTAGGCCTGCATCTGATGTTCATCGACCTGGAAAAGGTGTACAACTAGGTGACTAGACAGGAAGTTTGGAGGTGTTTATGAGAGAAAGAAGTACCAGAGAAATGTTTAAGGCTACTAAAGGAAATGTACAAAGAGAAAGGGTGGGAGTGCGTCTTAGAGAAGGAGAACTGGAGAAGAAAATTAAAAGAAAGTAATGTCAACCCCATACACCATGGGAAAAGGCTGATATAAAGAAAAAGAATAGAGTAGAGTAGCTTTCAATTTTGTTGATGTCATACATTTCTAATGAAGTACATATTGATTACTTTTACCCTTTTCCTGACTTGACCAAATTGTAACACTGCTTTGAACAGATAGTTATAGAATAAATATATTATTTATACTTAAACTACAAAAATTTTCAGCCCCAAAAAATGATAATTTGTGAATTATACTTAGGGTTTTATCATTCTACTAAATATGAGCAAAATTGTATTGAAAAACTTATGAAACTACCCTCACGAGAATACAAGTACAGTAGTCAAACATGGTCCAGGAGGATGCTGCAGCAGGAGGAAAGAATGAACCTCAACCTCCTCCAATCAGGTCCTGATAGAATAAGAAGCAAGTGAGAAGTGCTACTTACATGTCTAGATTTGGAATATTTTGGAAATCCAAATTCAATTCAGGCATGGAGTGAAGGACACCAAAAATGAAAGAAAAAGAGAATATAAGAATTAAACTAAGTAATAAATGAATTAAGTACTTAAGAAATAAGACTTTCTAAACTTATTTCATAATTTGTTTTATATTATCAGTTGAATAACATAGAAGTACTTATAGAATTATCAAATTTATGATCAGCAAGGAATAAGTCAGCAACACATCCATGATACAGTCTGTTGGATTACATGATATCAATATATTCTTCAAATGCATACTAATAGCAGAAAACTACTTACAAAAAAAACAAAACAAATAGACATGGAATAGAATATGATGAGTTACCTGGAACTGAAATACTAATAGTAGCGAAATTTTATAATAGACTTGAAAATAAACCACTCAAACATATATAATTCCTAAAATTTTAAACACACTACCTATTGAATTTTATGACATATTAATAATATCCATTGCTATAAGGCTGACTAAAAGCTGGTTGTTGACAAACATGAGAACAAATTATCAACGTTCAACTGTTTAAAATAAATAATTGAATGATCGATCTCTACCATCTCTACATTTAGGAAATCCTGACAAGACTCTTTAGACTTTGGGAGACCTATATTGATAAAAAGATTAAATAGATTTAATAAAATTTCGAGTAAATTGGAAATTAATTTTGAAGGTATGTTAATTTTTTTCTCTAAAGCAAATTTCTTTTATAAGCATAACTAATTATGCACGAAAAGCTTAACTTAGAACACGTAGAAGAATATGAGAAAGAATGATCGTACTAAATCGAGACAAGGGCAACGTGAAGAGATTCAATAAAGATTATTAGTCTGGCCGTTATTATTTCCGTTCAAAGTTACGGGACATATAACATCATCTCTTAGTAGAGCAACGCGATGGTTAAAAACGGTCCAATCAATAATTCCTAACTTTTTTCTCGAATTATTTTTTTTGCTACAAAAAATTCAATTTCAATGCATTCAAATGGCTCACATTAAAAAAATTGCACTGCTGAGCTCAAAGTTTAGCAATACAAGTTGTAAAATCCAGACAACCCGCTTACAAATGTCATTTTATTGTGAGTGGGTTGCCTGGATTTTGAAAATAACTTTTGCTGAATTTTGGGCCCAGCAGTGCATTTTTCAAAATGTAAAACCATTGAAATGTATCCTTCTGAAAGGTAAAACGGAAAAATTAATTATTCCGATTCATATTGACATTGAATAAATGCATTACTCAACATTGAATAAATGCATTGTGCAATCTCGGAGGAAAATTAAACTTGCTTATACGGCTTCTGCGTGTATTAAATGAACGCGTGTAACCTAGAGTTACTGGGGAAGTGAAATTCCTTTTTATGTTTTCGTTGAGGAGCGGAAAAAATATAATTTGAAAAAAGAAAATACATACCGTATACTCGAAAATTTTACGATCGATCTTCCGAATACAAAGGTACCAACAGAGCTAGAGAATTTAAACAATTGGAAAAGAGTCGAGTGGGAAAATGCAATATAAATCATTTCAATACATATACTGTTAAAAAAATGAATTATTAAAACAGCCCAGAGGGTGAGAAAATTTTACCGTTTCCTTATGAATTACATAAACGCGAATAACAACAAAAATCACTGTTAAATGGATATGGTGTGGTGGACATATGATGAGAAGAAACAACATCAACAATTCTCAACCAGACACTGAGATATGCAAAGAAACCAAGGTTTAAATCAATGGAATAGATTTATCGTAACTAGAGGTTATATGGCAAAGAAAAGCTTAGAATGGAGATTGGAAAATGCTTGTGGAGGTCAATATCTAATATCAGATTAAATGACTGATGATGAATTTAAAACATACAGAGCTGCATAACATATTTCAACTCAATATAATATATACACTCAATACCCAATCTGCTCAATAAATAAAAGTTACTCCCCAAGGTAAAATAATCGCATTCCTTCTAAGTAAGACTTGAAGAATTCCGTTTTTCATATATTTTTAAGACCACAAAGTTTAAGATTTGTCAATCAGCAATAGAGATATGGAATCCAGGCATGACATTCAAAACTATAGTATATGATAAGAAAGCTTAAAGAATGAAATTCATTATAAATGCAATAGAAACATCATATTAATGAATGCATACAAAATCTTCAACTGTAATCTCCTGACACAAACATGGATCTATGTGGAAGACATTCAGGATGATTACCAGTGTGTGTTTAAATGCAGTAGGAGCAATAATGATTAGATATCCACAGTAAGGTACAGTAGGTAATTGGAGAAGTGCTACAAATATTGGTTTGCACATACTTGTAATTGACTTAAAATAACATTTTGACTGATTGAATAGAAAAGTGATGATTTGTGTATTGAAGTCCTTTTTTAGTCAAGAAAAATTGATTAGAATAGTTGAACTGACATTGAAGAAATCCAAATAGAGAGCTTTTCTTGCGGATAGAGGAAGTACTTCGTTTAAGAAATAATAGTAGTAGTAGTATTGTTAAAAGTGCTTCGACAGCTTAGGTCATTTCGCACATTGGCTCCCACCTGGATTCGAACCCGGGACCGCTTTCACCATAGGCAAACGCGCTGTCCGCATTACTATCCGGGAGCCTTTTAAGAAATAATCTCAGCGATAATAAGAAAGGATGTACTGTCCGCTGTGTTATTCTACTTGTAAACATCAAATGATAACTGCCTTCCTTACACCTTCAATATGAAACTGGTATCAAATACCCCTAAACACTAATGCATCAATATAACATATTCCTGAACAATTATTGGTTAGTCTTCCATTCCTTCCTAATATGCCAAGAGAGAGGAACACTTACATGGGAATTGTTGCCTCCTGAAAGCATTGGCGTTGACCGCAATGGAAAATCAGCTATGGCTCTCCATTCGCCTCTTCTTGTTCCAACTCTCAGCTCCAGCTGACTCTCAAAAGGCACAGAACTTGAAGCAGGGAAGCAGCTGTTGCACTCATCAGAAACTGTATCTCGGATTTCTATAGAGGAAGAAATTGTGTTTTATGATGAAATTCTGACAAAAGGAGAGGCGATAACATTCAACAATTAGGGCATTTAACTGATCCTAATCATACATTGTAAAGTTTATGTAGTTGCATTATCAATCAAAAGCTGTGAGCGATAGCAATGGCGGAATAAAACTGTAACAGATAAATATTTTTACAAACTGAGGTTAGACTGGTTGACCAAATATAGAGTTGTGTTTTCTGATGTGCCGAGATTGACTAAGGACTTTGTGCACCGCGTTAAACTTAAAGAGCATTTCCCATGTTATAAATTTTTCCATTTCTGCACGGGTCCTTTTCGGGTTAGTAAATTAATAGGCAAAAATTCTTGCATATTGTGCGACCAAAGAGGCATGGAGGTCGGGACATACAATTTTGGGAATTTAAAACCCTATCAGCCCGATGATTGACTGTGGCGTGGGATAAACCACCGTTGTAAAGGGTAATAAAGTATTTGGACAGTGAAAATTTTGGATGACGAAATCTGATTTGTATGATTGTATGTTGAATTGTCAGAATGCTAATTATTCTGTAATTGATTGTATTATATTTCTGTTTTATTGTTTTCAAAATAATTTACATTCTTGTTGGGTGGCGATGTAACGATATTTTTTAAAAGCCCCACTATTATTGGTTTGAGTTAAGTAAATTGTGTGGAAATTGGTGGAAGTGGTTTTGTGTTGGTGGCGCTGGGGTGCCAGCAGACAGGCTACCAGTGACACTGCGTGTAGGATGACTTTCAAAAACTATTTAAATGACGGTAATCGCAAGAAAATGGACACTCGCTAGACAATCAAGCTGCTTGGAGGATCGCGTACAGCCGCCGAGGTCATTACCGGCCAGCCCCGATACCTCAAGGAGAAAACGGCAGAGGACGAAGAGTGCAACGAGCGATCCACGGATTTGTTATTAGAAATAGAGCGGCTCCTAATTGGAGACCAAATTGTAATCGGCTCTAGGAATTTGTTCTTGTTTGTCATTAATTTTCTGTTTAAAATCAAATAATAAATTGTGTCACAGGTATAATTCGGATACTAAATCTTTTCTTTTCCGGAACTTACGCTCGACTAAAGCCAAAATACTGAAATGTTTAGAATATAATGCAAATATTCAACGATTTTTCCGCAATTTGCTGAAATAAAAGGATTTTTTCATATAGATTTGGAAAAATCGCATTAAAATCTTCAATACGAATACAAATTTTTCTAGGTTTTCATATATTCAAGTCAAAATAAATCCAAAAAATAGAAATATTTACAAAAAATGCAAATATTTTCGTAATTTGCTGAAATAAAAGGACTTTTTGAAAAATATATCGAAATATCATATTATGATCTTCAAAATGAGTAAAATTCTTCTATGTTTTCTCAAATTTAAGGCAGAATAAGGAGTAAATACTGAAATATTTACAAAAAATGCAAATATTTGCCGATTTTTCCGTAATTTGCTGAAATAAAAGGATTTTTTTATATAAATTTGAAAGGATCTCATTAAAATCTTCAATACGAATACAAATTCGTGCAGGTTTTCTCAATTTAAAGGAAAAATAAAGCCAAAATACTAAATATTTAGAAAATAATTAAAGTATTTGCCGATTTTTCCGTAGTTTGATAAAATAAAAGGATTTTTCATATAGATTTGGAAAAATCTCATTAAAATCTTCAATACGAATACAAATTTTTCTAGGTTTTCACAAATTTAAGTCAAAGTAAAGCCAAAAACCTGAAATATTTACGGAAAATGAAAATATTTTTGCAATTTGCTGAAATAAAAGGACTTTTTGAAAAATATATCGAAATATCATATTATGATCTTCAAAACGAGTAAAATTCTTCTATGTTTTCTCAAATTTAATGCAGAATAAAGAGTAAATACCGAATTATTTAGTAGAAATGTAAATATTTGCCGATTTTTCCGTAATTTAATGAAACGAAAGTATTTTTTGATATAAATTTGAAAGGATCTCATTAATATCTTCAAAACGAATAAAAATTCGTCTAGGTTTTCTGAATTTAATTTCTCAGTCATCGATGCTTTTATCGATCATTTTTGCGAAAAATGAAGAATCGCAAGTAAAATAGGGTAAAAAAATGGAAATTTTGCTAAAATTCTAACTTTGAGTCGCTCTTTTCGACCAATTCCGGAAAAAATGCCGAATCTCAAGGAAATAAGAACGAAAAAACATTAAATTTCACTGAAATTTTCTTGTTTTGCTGCTTTCTTTGATCATTTTTGGAAACAATGACAATTCAAAAGAAAAATAGAGCAAAAAACTGTATATGTAGTTAAAATTCTCAGTTTTCGATGCTTTTATCGATCATTTTTAAGAAAAATGACGAATCGTAAGCACAATTGAAAAAAAACTGGAAATCTTGCTAAAATTCTACCTTTACGTAGCTTTCTTCTACCAATTCCGGAAAAAATTACGAATCGCAAGGAAATAAGTACGAAAAACAGTTAATTTCACTAAAATTCTCAGTCTACTTCGCTTTTTTCGATCATTTCTGGAAAAGATTACGAATCACAAGAAAAATTGAGCGAAAAACCGTATATTTCGTTAAAATTCTCAGTTTTCGATTCTTTTATTGATATTTTTTTCGAAAAATGATGAACCGCCAGCAAAATAGAGAAAAATAACTGAAACGTTTGCTAAAATTCTCTCTTTTCGTCGCCTTCTATGAACAAAATCGGAAAAAAATGACGAATCGCAAGGTTATAAGAACGAAAAACAGTAAATTTCGCTGAAATTTTCTGGTTTTGTTGCTTTTTCGATCATATCTCGATAACATGACGAAAATTAAGACTTAATCGAGGGAAAAAATTGATATTTCGCTAAAATTATCCGTTTTCGTTGCTTTATTCTATAATAACGATGATTTTTGTTAATATTTTCTATAATAACGATAATTTTTTTCCTCAATTAAGTCTTAATGTTCGTGTTTTTATCGAGATATATTCGAAAAAGCAACGGAAACGGATAATTTTAGCGAAATTTCAATTTTTTATCTCTATTCTGCCTTCATTTTCGACATTTTATCGAGTTATGCTCTACAAAAGCAACGTAAACGAATAATTTTAGCGAAATTTTAATTTTGATCCTCTATTTTATCTTAATTTACGTCATTTTATCGAGCTATGATCGAAAAAAGTAACGAAAACTGATATATTTAGCGAAATTTCAATTTTTTTTCCTTTACTTTGGATAAATTTTTTGTCATATTAATGAGATATGATAGAAAAAAGTAACGAAAAAGGATAACTTTAGCGAAATTTCAATTTTTTCCCTCTAATTTGCCTTAATTTTTGACATTTTAACGAGCTATAATCGAAAACAGTAACGGAAATGGATAAATTTAGACAAAATTTCAATTTTTTCCCCTATTTTGCCTAAATTTTTGTCATTTTATCGAGATATGATCGAAAAAAGCAACGAAAACGGATAATTTCACCGAAATTTCAATTATTTTCCTCTATTTTACCTTAATTTTCGAGATTTTATCGAGCTATAATCGAAAAAAAGCTACGAAAACGGTTTAATTCACTGAAATTTCAATATTTTTCCTCTATTTACCCTAAATATACCTCATTTTATCGAAATATGACAAAAAAGGAACGATAACGGACATTTTTAGCAAAATTTCAATTTTCTTCCTCTATTTTGCCTTAATTATGTACTTTTCATCGAGATATGATCGAAAAAAGCAACGAAAACGGAAAATCTTACCGAAATTTCAATTTTTTTCCTCTATTTCGCCTTAATTTTCATAATTTTAGAGATATTAAGGAATAATTTCAATTTTTTCCTTTTTTTGCCTTAATTTTTGAAATATATCGAGATATGATCGAAAAAAGCAACGAAAACGGAAAATTTAAACGAAATTTATCTTTTTTTTCCTAATGATTCCTTAATTTTCGTAATTTTATGGAATTATAATCGAAAAGAGCAACGAAAATGGATAATCTTAGCGAAGTATTATTTTTTTTCCTCTGTTTTGCCCTAATTTTCGTCATTTTATCGAGCTATGATCGAAAAAAGTTACAAAAACTGATAATATTTAGCGTAATTTCAAATGTTCTCCTTTACTATTGTTTAATTTTTGTAATTTTAAGGAGATATGTAAGAAAAAAGTAACGAAAAAGAATAAATTTAGCGAAATTTCAATAATTTTCCACTATTTTGCCTTAATATCCGACATTTTATCGAGTTATGAACAAAAAATGCAATGAAAACGAATATTTTTGTTTAAATTACAGTTTTTTTTCAAATATTTTGCCTTATTTTTCAGCATTTCATCGATATATGATCGAAAAAAGTAACGAAAAAGGATAATTTTAGCGAAATTTTAATTTTTTTCCTCTATTTTAAATTTAGTTTTCGTAATTTTATCGAGATATGATCGAAAAAAGCAACGGAAACGGAAACTTTTAGCGAAATTTCAAATTTTTCTTCTGTTTAGCCTTAATTTTCGACATTTAATCGAGCCATGATCGAAAAAAGCAACGAAAACGGATAATTTTAGCTAAATTACAATTTTTTTTCCTCTATTTTGCTTTAATTATCTATATTTTATCGAGATATGTTCGAATAAAGCAACGAAAACGGATTTTTGAGCGAAATTTCAATTTTTTTCCTCTGTTTTGCCTTAAATTTCGTCATCTATTTGAGATATGATCAAAATATGCAATGAAAACATATTTTTATTGAAATTACAATTTTTTCAACTATTTTGCCTTATTGTTCGTCTTTTCATCGAGCTATGATCGAAAAAAGTTACGAAAACGGATAATTTAAAGTAAATTTCAATTTTTTTCCTCCATTTTGTCTTAATTATCGACATTTTATTGAGATAATATCGAAAAAAGCAACGAAAACGGATAATTTTAGCGAAATTTCCATTTGTTTCCTCTATTTTAAAATTATTTTCGTCATTTTATCGAGATATGATCGAAAAAAGCAACGAAAACGGAAAATTAGTTAAATTTCAATTTTTTTCTTCTGTTTTGCTTTAATTATCTACATTTTATCGAGATATGATCGAATAAAGCGACGTAAACGGATTTTTAAGCGAAATTTCAATTTTTTTCCTCTGTTTTGCCTTAAATTTCGTCATCTATTTGAGATATGATCGAAAAAAGTTACGATAACGCAAAATTTTAGAGAAATTTCAATTTTTTCATCTATATTACTTTAATTTCCGTAATTTTATCGAGATCATCGAAAGAGTTAACGAAAGGGATAATTTTTGCGAAATTTCAAATTTTTTTCTTTATTATTGTTAACGAGATAATAGCGAAAAAAGCAACGAAAACGGATAAATTTAGCGAAATTTCCATTTTTTACCTCTATCTTGATTTAATTTTTGTCATCTTTTCGAGATATGATCGAAAAAGTCAACGAAAAGGGATAATTTCACTGAAATTTCAAATTTTCTCTTCTCTTTTGCTTAAATATTCTTCATTTTATCGAGCTATGATCGAAAAAAGCAACCGAAACTGATAATTTCACCGATATTCCAATTTTTGTCCACTATTTTGCCTTAATTTTCATCATTTTATCGAGATATGATCCAGAAAAGCAACAAACCGGATAATCTTAGCGAAATTTGAATGTTTTTCCTCTATTTTGCCTCAATTTTCATCATTTTATCGAGCTATGATCGAAAAAAGAAACGAAAATGGATATTTTCACTGAAATTTCAAATTTTCTCCTCTCTTTCGCATAAATATTCTTAATTTTATCGAGCTATGATCGAAAAAAGCAACCGAAACTGATAATTTCAACGATATTCATTTTTCCACTTTTTTGCCTTAATTCTCATCATTTAATCGAGCTATGATCGAAAGAAGTAACAAAAACGGATAATTTTAGCTAAATTACTATTTTTTTCCTAAGGAAAAACGGACTTGAAAAAAGTCTGACAGGGCCGGGCCTTTCCGGCCCTGTCAGACTTTTTTCAAGTCCGTTTTTCCTTGGGAATTTTCCTGGGTGCACGCCCTTATGTGCAAAGTCACCTAAACCCTTTCCTTATATATTTTTTTCCTCTATTTTGCCTTAATTCTCATAATTTCATCGAGATATAATCGAAAAAGGTTACGAAAAAGGAAAGGTTTAGAGAAATTTCAATTAAGGTAAAATAGTGGAAAAACACTATTCTGTCTTAATTTTGGTCATTTTATCGAGATTTTATCGAAAAAGTCAACGAAAACGGATGATTTCACCGAAATTTCAATTTTTTCCTCCCTTTTGCCTATATTGTCTTCATTTTATTGAGCAATGATCGGTAAAAGAAACGATAACGGAAAGTTTTAGCAAAATTTTATTTTTTCCCCTATTTTGTCTTAATTTTCGTCATTTAAATGAGATATCATCGAAAACAGCAACAAAAACGGATAATTTTAGCTAAATTACAATTTTTTTTCCTCTATTTTGCCTTAATTTCCCTCATTTCATCGAGATATAATCGAAAAAAGTAACGAAAACGGATAATTTTAGTGAAATTTCCATTTTTTCCACTATTTTACCTTAATTTTCGTAATTTTAAAAGCAACGAAAACGAATAATTTTAGCGAAATTTCTATTTTTTTCCTCTATTTTGCCATAATTTTCGTCATCTTTTCGAGAAATGATCGAAAAAAGTACGATAACGCTTAAGTTTAGATAAATTTCAATTTTTTTCATCTACATTACTTTAATTTCCTTAATTTTATCGAGATTTCATCAAAAGAGTCAACGAAAGGGATAATTTTAGCGAAAATTCAAATTTTTTTCTTTACTATTGTTATATTGTTATATTTTCTGAATCAATATTAACGATCCAAACTAATTACGGATTATGTGAGACTCAAATATTTTCGAAATAAAGTAAAAAGTTCAAATAAAAAAGCCAAAGCTAAATTTGCAGATGAACTCCTTAAGGGATTCCTCTGGGAAGTCCTTATGGAAAGGATTATCGAAGCTAGGTGTAGGTAAATCTAAATACTTGTTCCCGCATAACTTAAGCTCTGATAGTATGAACAAACATTTTGTTGACAACTACACGAAATTAACACCAGATGAATTCCGAGAGTCGCTGTTGTCCATAACTACTCAAACACCTCTAACTAAATCTGAATTCAAATTTAAGCCAGTGTCCTCCAGTGAAGTTAAAAAATCTCTCTTGGCCATCAAATCCTCAGCTACAGGCATGGATGGTATTCCGATCCAGTTCATCCATAAAATTCTCTATGCCTTTCTCCCCCACATAACACATATTTTTAATTTCTCCCTTTCTCACGGAATCTTTCCTTCACAATGGAAAACATCTGTCATACATCCTATTCCTAAAAAGAGTACTCCATCCGATTTGAACTACTTCCGCCCAATAAGTATTCTTCCATCATTATCCAAGAGTCTCGAACGCCTAGTACATAATCAATTTTCAAGGTTTTTGACCGAGAATAATCTCTTCGATCCATACCAGTCTGGTTTTAGACGCCACCACAGTACTTCTACGGCACTTACTAAAGTCACTGATGACATAAGGATCGCAATGGACAAAAAGAAAATCACTTTTCTTACCCTAATTGACCTTAGCAAAGCTTTTGACTCAGTACAGATTGATTTACTCCTTGCCAAACTAAGGATATTTAACCTCTCTCCCTCCACCTTATCATGGCTTTCTTCATATCTTACAAACAGATCCCAAACGTGCTTCGCGAACAATATATACTCTTCAGTAATAATAAACATTCATGGCGTTCCGCAGGGCTCTATTCTTGGACCTTTGTTATTTTCTCTTGACCTCCAAAATATATCCTCACTTGAAACACGTTTCTTACCACCTATACGCCGATGATCTACAAATATATTTATCGTCGGAACCGCAAAACTCTATTGAAGCCATCCACCTAATTAATAATGATATCACCCTCCTACACTCATGGCTTAACTCATTGGCGCTTAAAATCAATCCAAGTAAATCTCAGAGTATAATATTTGGTTATCCTAAGATACTGAGAAACATCAACACTCTTACACTACCCAAAGTAAAAATTGACAACATTGAAATCGATTTCAGCTCATCTGTAAAGAATCTAGGAATACTTTTAGATCAATCCTTTACTTGGGTTCCTCAAGTAGCGGAAGTCTGCAGGAAATCATATTCAACTCTTCAAAATATGAAACGATTGCAGTATATTTTACCATTTAAGCTGAAAAAATTACTTGTTCAAGCATTAATTTTTCCTATCTTTGATTATTGTGACACACTAATGAATGAAGCAAACAAAACGGTCACCATTAAATTAGACAGAGCTTTTACTCATGCGGTCAAATTTATCTTCAACACCAAAAAATTTGATCATGTTTCCCCACTTTTAAAAGAATTAAAGTGGCTTCGTCCACAGTCAAGAAGAAAACTTCACACTCTTAATCTCGTGTATAAAGTTCTCAATGAATGTTGCCCCAGCTACCTCGATAATTACTTTACTAAACTGAACAACTCGCAAGAACTAGGAATTCATCCCACTGGCAAACTCATGATACCAATTCATAGAACCGAAATTTGCAGTAAATCTCTCCTTGTCATCGGAGCAAAATACTGGAATGAAGTTGCTCAACCAAAATTAATACAATCTTCTTTCTTTTCATTTAAACGTGAGATCTTTGAAAAACTCTATCGGTGAGAACATCAAATACCAACTTAGCTCTTTCCATCATTCCTTCAAATCGTCGTTGCACCCAATCAATACTCTTCCTTTGTGTTTTTTCAAATCTGAATAGCTATGTATACATCTCATCTATCCTTTCTTCCTCTCTTCATTTTCAGGTCCATCTCACCCTCTTTCTGCTGAGATAAATTTGAAAAAGTGGACGGACGCCGCTGGCTGACCTTTATTTATTTATTTATTTATTATTATTTTTTTTCTTTGACGAATACTAATTAGTAGGAAATTAATAATATTTTTATTTTTTTTCTTTCTTCTGTAAATTCATTGATTTATATATATTCTGTATGTAATTTTATTATTGTCTGTATTTAATTGTTATTTTTACTGTGTTTTCGCGGGTTTTTTTCACCCCCCTTCTCTATGGGTGTTTTCCCGCAACGTGGGTTTTTCTTTAGCAACCTTGAGTTGGTTTTTCCCCACACTCTACTCTGTCTTTTTGTTTTAATTTAATTTGTAATTATTCATATTCTATCAACATACGAGATAAGGTGGAAGAGAGGCCCACTTGGGCCTAACCTCGCCAATAAAGGGTCAAATAAATAAATAAATAAATAAATAAATTTTTGTCATTTTAATGAGATATGATCGAAAAAAGGAACGATGAAGGATAACTTTAGCGAAATATCAATTTTTTTCCTCTATTTGGTCTTAATTTTCTTCAACTTATCGAAATATCATCGAAAAAATGACCGAAAACGGATAATTTCACCGAAATTTCAATTCCTTTCCTTTACTTTGTTAAAATTTTCGTCATCTTATCGAGATATTATCGAAAAAAGCAACGGAAACGGTTAATTTTAGCGAAAGTTTAATTTTTTCCTCTATTTTCCCTTAATTTTCGTCATTATATCGAGCTATGATCGAAAAAGGTAGCAAAAACAAACCATATTAAGCAACATTTCAATATTTTTCCTTTACTATGGTTTAATTTTTGTCAGTTTATCGAGAAATCACTGAGAAAAGCAACGAAAACGGATAATTTTAGCGATATTTCAATTTTTTTCCTCTATTTTTCCTTAATTTTCGTCATCTTTTTGAGTCATGATCGAAAAAAGCAACCGAAACTGGTAATTTCACCAAAATTTCAATTTTTTCCTCTATTTTGTTTTAATTTTCATCGAGCTAAGATCGAAAAAAGCAACGAAAACGGATAATTTTAGCGATATTTCAATTTCTTTCCTTTACTTTGTACAAATTTTCGTCATTTTATCGAGATATTATCGAAAAAAGCAACGGAAACGGATAATTTTAGCGAATGTTTAATTTTTTTCCTCTATTTTCCCTTGATTTTCGTCATTTTATCGAGCTATAATTGAAAAAGGTAGCGAGAACAGATAATATTTAACGAAATTTCAATATTTTTCCCATACTATGGTTTAAGTTTTGTCAGTTTATCGAGAAATCATTGAGAAAAGCAACGAATACGGATAATTTTAGCGAAATTTCAATTTTTTTCCTCCATTTTTCCTTAATTTTCGACATAATTTCGAGATATGATCAAAAACAGAGTTAAAATCGAAAAATTTTAGAGAAATTTCAATTTTTTCCCCTATATTGACTTAATTTTCGTCATTAATTCGAGATTTCATCGAAAAAGTCAATGAATACGGATAATTTCACCGAAATTTCAGTTTTTATCCTCTCTTTTGCCTAAATTTTCTTTATTTTATTGAGCTATGAACAGAGAAAGAAACGAAAACGGAACGTTTTAGCAAAATTTGAATTTTTTTCCCCTATTTTGTCTTAATTTTCGTCATTTCAACGAGATATCATCGAAAAAAGCAACGAAAACGGATAATTTTAGCTAAATTAATATTTTTTTCCTCTATTTTGCCTTAATTTTCGTCATTTTATCGAGATATGATTATAAAAAAGGAACGAAAAAGGAAAGTTTAAGAGAAATTTCAATTTATTTTCCCTATTTTGTCATAATTTTTGTCATTTTATCGAGATTTCATCGAAAAAGTCAATGAATATGGATAATTTCACGGTAACTAAATTTTTTTTCCTCTCTTTTGCCTACATTTTCTTCATTTTATTGAGCTATGACCGGAGAAAGAAACGAAAACGGAACGTTTTAGCAAAAATTTTTATTTTTTCCCCTATTTTGTCTTAATTTTCATCATTTCAACGAGATATCACCGAAAAAAGCAACGAAAACGGATCATTTTAGCTTTATTAATATTTTTTCCTCTATTTTGCCTTAATTTTCCTCATTTCATCGAAATATAATCGAAATAATATACTAAAACGGATTTTATAAGTGAAAAATCAAATATTTTCCTCTATTTTACCTTAATGTTCGCCGTTTTATCGAGATAATATCGAAAAAAGCAACGATAAGAGATAATTTTACCAATATTTCAATTTTTTTCCTATATTTACTTTAAATTTCATCATTTTATCGAGATAATATCGAATAAAGTAACGAAAACGGATAATTTTCGCAAAATTTCAATTTTTTTTTCGACGAAATTTCAAATTTTTTCCTCTCTTTTGCCTTAATTTTCGACATTTTACTGAGTTATGAACGAAAAAAGAAACCGAAACTGATAATTTCAACGAAATTTTAATTTTTCTCCTCTTTTCCCTAAATTTTCTTCATTTTGTCGAGCTATGATCAAAATAAGCAACGAGAACGGATAATTTTTGCGAAATTTAAAATTTTTTCATCTATTTTGCATTAATTTTCAACATTTTATCGAGTTATGATCGAAAAAAACAACGAAAACGGATAATTTAACCGAAATTTCAAATTTTGTCCTGTATTTTACCTTAATTTTCGTCATCTTTTCGAGATGTGATCGAAAAAAGCAACGGAAACGGATGATTCTAGCGAAATTTCAATTTTTTCCTCTATTTTTCATTAATTACCTCAATTTCATCGAGATATCATCCTGAAAAGCGACGAAAACAGATAATTTTAGTAAAATTTCAATTTTTTTCTTCTATATTCGCATAATTTACGTCATTTTATCGAGATATGATCTAAAAAAGCAACTAAAACGGATAATTTTAGCAAAATTTCAATTTTTTTCCCCTATTTTCCCTATATTTTTTTCATATTGTCGAGCTAGAATCAAAATAAGCCACGAAAACGGATAATTTTTGCGAAATTTCAATTTTTTTTCCTCTATTTTGCCTTAATTTTCCTCATTTCATCGAGATATTATCGAAAACAGAGTTGAAAACGGATGATTTTAGAGAATTTTCAAATTTTTTCTTCTATTTCGTCATTTTAACAAGATATGATAAAGGAAAATTTTAGAGAAAATTTGTCTTAATACTCGTCATTTTATCGAGATTTCACCAAAAAAGTCAACGAAAACGGATAATTTCAACGAAATTTCAAATTATTTCCTCTCTTTTGCCTTATTTTTGACATTTTATTGAGTTATGAACGAAAAAAGTAACCGAAAGTGATAATTTCACCGAAATTCAATTTATTTCCACTATTTTGCCTTAATATTCATCATTTCAACGAGATATCATCGAAAAAAGCAACGAAAACGGATAATTTCACCGAAATTTTATATTATTTTGTTTTCCTCTATTTTAACTTAATTTTCCTCATTTAATCGAAATATAATCGAAATAAGTTACGAAAACGGATAACATTGGTGAAATTTCAAATTTTTTCCTCTATTTTACCTTAATGTTCGTCATTTTATGGAGATGATATCGCAAAAAACAACAAAAAGTGATAATTACACTGATATTTCAATTTTTTTCCTTTATTTACTTTAAGTTTCATCATTTTATGGACCTATGATCTAAATAAGGAACGAAAACTGATAATTTTCGCAAAATTTCAAATTTTTTCCTCTATTTTCTCTTAATATTCGTCATTTTATCGAGCTATGATCGCAAAAGGTACTGAATAAAGATATATTTAGCCAAATTTCAATATTTTTCCCTTATTTTGGTTAAATTTTTGTCATTTTATCGAAAAATCATTGAAAAAAGCAACGAGAGCAATTTTTTTCTTCTATTTTGGCATAATTTTCGTCATTTTATCGAGATATGATCGAAAAAAGCAACGAAAGTGGATAATTTCACCGAAATTTTATAATTCTTTCCTTTACTTTGTTATAACTTTCGTGATTTTATCGAGATATGATCGAAAAAAGCAACGAAAATGCATAATTTTAGCGAAAGTTAAATTTTTTTCCTCTCTTTTCCCTTAATTTTCGTCATTTTATCGAGCTATGATCAAAAAAGGTACTAAAAAAGATGATATTTAGCGAAATTTCAATATTTTTCCTTTATTTTGGTTAACATTTGTCATTTTATTGGGAAATCATTGAAAAAAGCAACGAAAGCGGATAATGTTAGCGACATTTTAATTTTTTATTCTATTTTGCCTTAATTTTCATCATTTCATTGAGCTATGATCGAAAAAAGCAACCGAAAAGCATAATTTTAGAGAAATTTCAATTTTTTTCCCCTATCTTGTCTTAATTTTCGTCATTTCATCGAGATTTCATCGAAAAAGTGAATGAATACGGATAATTTCACCGAAATTTCAATTTTTATCCTCTCTTTAGCCTAAATTTTCTTCATTTTATTGAGCTATTATCGGAAGAAGAAACGAAAACGGAATGTTTTAGCAAAATTTCAATTTTTTTCTTCTATTTTGTCTTAATTTTCGTCATTTTATCGAGATTTCATCGAAAAAGTAAACGAAAACGGATAATTTCGACGAAATTTCAAATTTTTTCCTCTATTTTGCATTGATTACCTTAATCTCATTGAGATATCATTGAGTAAAGCAACGAAAACGGACAACTTTAGTAAAATTTCAATTTTTTTCTTCTATTTTGGCATAATTTTCGTCATTTTATCGAATATATGATCGAAAAAAGAAACGAAAATGGATAATTTTAGCAAAATTACAATATTTTTATTTTTTTACTTTAAATTGTGACATTTTATCGAGATATGTTCGAATATAGCATGGAAAACGGATATTTTTAGAGAATTTTAAATTTTTTACTCTATTTCGACATTTTATCTAGTTTTGATTGAAAAAAGCAACTTAAGCGGATAATTCCACCGAAATTTTATATTTCTTTCCTTGACTTTGTTATAAATTTCAAGATTTTATCGAGATATGATAGAAGAAAGCAACGAAAACGGATAATTTTAGCGAAAGTTTAATTTTTCACTCTATTTTGCCTTAATTTTCATCATTTTATCGAGCTACGATTGAAAAAAGCAACGAAAAAGGAAGATTTAAGAGAAATTTCAATTTATTTTTCTCTTTTCCCTAAATTTTCTTCATTTTGTCGAGCTATGATCAAAATAAGCAACGAGAACGGATAATTTTTGCGAAATTTCAAATTTTTTCTTCTATTTTGCCTTAATTTTCATCATTTTATCGAGATTTGATCCATTAAAGAAACAAAAACGGATAATCATAGCTAAATTTCAATGTTTTTCCTCTATTATTCCTCATTTTTCATCATTTTATCAAGCTATGATCGTAAAAAGCAACGAACACGGATGATTTTAGCAAAATTTCAATTTTTCTCCTTTTCTTTACTTTAATTTTTGACATTTATTCGAAATTTGATCGAAAAAAGCACGGAAAATGGTTTATTTTAGAGAATTATAAATTTTTTACTCCAATTCGTCTTAATTTTCAACATTTTATCGAGTTATAATCGAAAAAAACAACGAAAGCGGATAATTTAACTGAAGTTTCATATTTCTTGCCTTTAATTTGTTATAATTTTGGTGATTTTATCGAGATATGATCGAAAAAAGCAACGGAAACGGATAATTTTAGCGAAAGTTTAATTTCTTTCCTCTATTTTCCCTTAATTTTCATCATTTTATCGAGCTATGATCGAAAAAGGTACTGAAAAAATATAAAATTTAGGGAAATTTCAATATTTTTCCTTTTTTTTAATTTTTGTAATTTTATTGAGAATTCATTGAAAAAAGCTACGAAAGTGGATAATTTTACCTAAATTAATATGTTTTTCCTCTATTTTGCCTTAATTTTCATCATTTTATCGAGCTACGATTGAAAAAAGCAACGAAAAAGGAAGATTTAAGAGAAATTTCAATTTATTTTTCTCTTTTCCCTAAATTTTCTTCATTTTGTCGAGCTATGATCAAAATAAGCAACGAGAACGGATAATTTTTGCGAAATTTCAAATTTTTTCTTCTATTTTGCCTTAATTTTCATCATTTTATCGAGATTTGATCCATTAAAGAAACAAAAACGGATAATCTTAGCTAAATTTCAATGTTTTTCCTCTATTATTCCTCATTTTTCATCATTTTATCAAGCTATGATCGTAAAAAGCAACGAACACGGATGATTTTAGCAAAATTTCAATTTTTCTCCTTTTCTTTACTTTAATTTTTGACATTTATTCGAAATTTGATCGAAAAAAGCACGGAAAATGGTTTATTTTAGAGAATTATAAATTTTTTACTCCAATTCGTCTTAATTTTCAACATTTTATCGAGTTATGATCGAAAAAAAACAACGAAAGCGGATAATTTAACTGAAGTTTCATATTTCTTGCCTTTAATTTGTTATAATTTTGGTGATTTTATCGAGATATGATCGAAAAAAGCAACGGAAACGGATAATTTTAGCGAAAGTTTAATTTCTTTCCTCTATTTTCCCTTAATTTTCATCATTTTATCGAGCTATGATCGAAAAAGGTACTGAAAAAATATAAAATTTAGGGAAATTTCAATATTTTTCCTTTTTTTTAATTTTTGTAATTTTATTGAGAATTCATTGAAAAAAGCTACGAAAGTGGATAATTTTACCTAAATTAATATGTTTTTCCTCTATTTTGCCTTAATCTTCCTCATTTTATCGAAATATAATCGAAATAAGTTACGAAAACGGATAATTCTAGTGAAATTTCTAATTTTTTCCTCTATTTTACCTTAATTTTCGTCATCTTTTCGAGATGTGATCGAAAAAAGTTACGAAAACGGAAAATTATAGCGAAATTTCAATTTTTTCCTCTATTTTTCATTAATTACCTTAATTTCATCGAGATTTCATCCTGAAAAGCAACGAAAACAGATAATTTTAGTAAAATTTCAATTTTTTTCTTCTATTTTGTCTTAAGTTTCGTCATTTCAACGAGATTTCATCGAAAAAGTCAATGAATACGGATAATTTCATCGAAATTTCAATTTTTTTCCTCTGTTTTCCCTTAATTGTTTTATTTTGTCGAGCTAGAATCAAAATAAGCTACGAAAACGGATAATATTTGAGAAATTTCAAAAGTTTTCATCTATTTTGCCTTAATTTTCATCATTTTATCGAGATATGATCCATTAAAGAAACAAAAACGGATAATCTTAGCTAAATTTCAATGTTTTTCCTCTATTTTGCCTTAATTTTCGTCATTTCATCGAGATATAATCGAAAAAAAATACGAAAAAAGGAAAATTTTAGAGAAAATTTGTCTTAATACTCGTTATTTTATCGAGATTTCATCAAAAAAGTCAACGAAAACGGATAATTTCAACGAAATTTCAAATTATTTCCTCTCTTTTGCCTTAATTTTCATCATTTCAACGAGATATCATCGAGAAAAGCAACGAAAACGGATAATTTCACCGAAATTTTATATTATTTTTTTCCCTCTATTTTAACTTAATTTTCCTCATTTCATCGAAATATAATCGAAATAAGTTACGAAAACGGATAATATTCGTGAAATTTCAAATTTTTTTCCTCTATTTTACCTTAATGTTCGTCATTTTATCGAGATGATATCGCAAAAAGCAACGAAAATGGATAATTTCGACGAAATTTCAATTTTTTTCCTCTATTTACTTTAAGTTTCATCATTTTATGGACCTATGATCTAAATAACGAACGAAAACTGATAATTTTCGCAAATTTTCAATTTTTTTCATCTATTTTGCCTTAATTTTCATCATTTTATCGAGATATGATCCATTAAGATTTTGCCTTGATTTTTGTCATTTCATCGAGGTATAATCGAAAAAAGTTACGGAAAAGGAAATGTTTGATGAAAATTCGTCTTAATACTCGTCATATTATCGAGATTTCATCAAAAAAGTCAACGAAAACGGATAATTTCACCGAATTTTCAAATTATTTCCTCTCTTTTGCCTTAATTTCGACATTTTATTGAGTTATGAACGAATAAAGTAGCCGAAAGTGATAATTTCACCGAAATACGAAATTTCATACGAAAACGGATAATATTCGTGAAATTTCAAATTTATTTCCTCTTTTTTACCTTAATGTTCGTCATTTTATCGAGATAATATCGAAAAAAGCAACGAAAACGGATAATTTCACCGATGTTTAGATTTTTTTCCTCTATCTACTTTAAAATTCATCATTTTATCGAGCTATGATCGAAATAAGCAACGAAAACTGATAATATTAACGAAATTTCAATTTTTTTCATCTATTTTGCCTTAATTTTCATCATTTAATCAAGATATGATCCAGAAAAGCAACAAAAACGGATAATCTTAGCTACGTTTCAATGTTTTTCCTATATTTTGCCTCAATTTTCATCATTTTATCGAGCTATGAACAAAAAAGGAAACGAAAACGGAAAATTATAGCGAAATTTGATTTTTTTTCCTCTATTTCGCCTTTTTTTCGTCATTTTATCGAGATAAGATCGAAAAAAGCAACGAAAGCGGATAATTTTAGTAAAATTTCAATTTTTTTGTTCCATTTTGGCATAATTTTCGTCATTTTATCGAGATATTATCGAAAAAAGCAACGAAAGCGGATAATTTCACCAAAATTTTATAATTCTTTTCTTTACTTTGTTATAAGTTTCGTGATTTTATCGAAATATAATAAAAGAAACAACGGAAACGGATAATTTTAGCGTATGTTTAATTTTTTTCCTCCATTTTCTCTTCATATTCGTCATTTTATCGAGCTATGATCGCAAAAGGTACTGAATCTTTATTTAATATATATTTAGCGAAATTTCAATATTTTTCCCTTATTTTGGTTAAATTTTTGTCATTTTATCGAAAAATCATTGAAAAAAGCAACGAAAGCGAATAATTTTAGTAAAATTTCAATTTTTTCTTCTATTTTGGCATAATTTTCGTCATTTCATCGAGATATGATCGAAAAAAGCAACGAAAGTGGATAATTTCACCGAAAATTTACAATTCTTTCCTTTACTTTGTTATAAGTTTCGTGATTTTATCGAGATATGATCGAAAAAAGCAACGAAAATGCATAATTTTAGCGAAAGTTTAATTTTTTTCCTCTCTTTAGCCTAAATTTTCTTCATTTTGTCGAGCTATGATCAAAATAAGCTACGATAACGGATAATTTTTGCGAAATTTCAAATTTTTTCATCTATTTTGCCTTAATTTCGACATTTTATTGAGTTATGAACGAAAAAAGTAACCGAAAGTGATAATTTCACTGAAATTTCAATTTATTTCCTCGATTTTACCTTAATGTTCGTCATTTTATCGAGATAATTTCGAAAAAAGCAACGAAAACGGATAATTTCACCGACATTTCAATTTTTTTCCTCTATATACTTTAAATTTCCTCATTTTAACGAGCTATGATCGAAAAAAGCAACAAAAAGGAAAATTTTAGAGAAATTTCAATTTCCATCCCCTATCTTGTCTTAATTCTCGTCATTTTACCGAGATTCCATCGAAAAAGTCAATGAATACGGATAATTTCACGGAAATTTAAATGTTTTTCCTCTCTTTTTAATAAATGTTCTTCATTTTATTGAGCAATGAACAGAGAAAGAAACGAAAACGGATCCTTTTAGCAAATCTTCAATTTTTTCGCCTATTTTGTCTTAATTTTCGTCATTTCAACGAGATATCATCGAGAAAGCAACGAAAACGGATAATTTTAGCGAAATTTCTTTTTTTCCTCCATCTTGATTTAATTTTCGTCATCTTTTCGAGATATGTACAAAAAATTGAAACGAAAACGGAAAAGTATTGCGAAATTTCAATTTTTTTTACCTTTATCTCACCTTTTGTTCGTCATTTTATCGAGTTATGATCGAAAAAAGCAACAAAAGCGGATAAATTTAATAAAATTTCAATATTTTTCTTCTATTTTGGCATAATTTTCTTCATTTTATCGAGATATGATCGAAAAAAGCAACTAAAACGGATAATTTTAGCAAAATTTCAATATTTTTCCTTTTTTAACTTAATTTTTGACATTTTTCGTGATCTGATCGAAAATAGCATGGAAAACGGATTATTTTAGAGAATTTTAAATTTTTTTTCTATTTCGTCTTAATTTTCGACATTTTATCGAGTTCTGATCGAAAAAAGCACTAAAAGCGGATAATTTTAGCGAAATTTCAATTTATTACTCTATTTTCCCTTAATTTTCATCATTTTATCGAGTTAAGATGGAAAAAAAGAAACGAATAAGGAAACTTTTAGAGAAATTTCAATTTCTTTCCCCTATTTTGTCATAATTTTTGTCATTTTATCGAGATTTCATCGAAAAAGTCAATGAATACGGATAATTTCACCGAAACTTCAATTTTTTTCCTCTCTTTTGCCTAAATTTTCTTCATTTTATTGAGCTATTATCGGACAAAAAAACGAAAACGGAATGTTTTAGCAATATTTCAATTTTTTCCCCTATTTTGTCTTAATTTTCGTCATTTTAACGAGATATCATCGAAAAAAGGAACGAAAACGGATAATTTTAGCTAAATTAATATTATTTTCCTCTATTTTTCCTTAATTTTCCTCATTTCATCGAAATATAATCGAAATATTTTACGAAAACGGATAATTTTTGTCAAGTTTCAAATTTTTTCCTCTATTTTACCTTAATGTTCGTCATTTCATAGAGATAATATCGAAAAAAGGAACGAAAACGGATAATTTTAGCGAAATTTCAATATTTTTCCTTTACTAAAGTTTACATTTTTTCATCTTATCTAGAAATCATTGTAAAAAGCAACGAAAACGGATAATTTTAGCGAAATTTCAATTTTTTTCATCTATTTTGCCTTAATCTTCGACATTTTTTCGAGATATGATCGAAAACAGAGTTGAAAACGGATGATTTTAGAGAATTTTCAATATTTTTCCTTTACTATGGTTTACATTTTTTCATCTTATCTAACAATCATTGAAAAAATCAACGAAAACAGATCATTTTAGTGAAATTTCCATTTTTTTCTGCTATTTTGCCATAATTTTCGACATTTTTTCGTGTTATGTTCGAAAATAGCAACGAAAGAGGAAAATTTCACCGAAATTTCAATTTCTTTCCTATACTTTGATATAATTTTTTTGATTTTATCGAGATATGATCGAAAAAGCAACGGAAACGGATAATTTTAGGGAAATTTTAATTTTTTTCCACTATTTTCCCTTAATTTTCGTCATTTTATCGAGCTATGATCGAAAAAGGTAGCGAAAACAGATGATATTTAGCAAAATTTCAATATTTTGCCATTACTAGGGTTAAATTTTCGCCATTTTATCGAGAAATCACTGAAAAAAGCAACGAAAGCGGATAATTTTAGCTAAATTTATATTTTGTTCCACTATTTTTCCTTAATTTTAGACATTTTATCTAGCTTTTATCGAAAAAGTCATCGAAAACGGATAATTTAACCGAAATTTCAAATTTTTTCCTCTCTTTTGCCTTAAATATCGACATTTTATGTCGTTATTTATAATTTTTTTCCTCTATTTTGAATTATTTCCGTCATTTTATCGAGGAATGATCGAAAAAAGCAACATAATTGGATATTTCACCGAAATTTCAAAATTATTTCCTCTTTTTGCCTTAATTTTCGTCGTTTAATCGAAATATGGTCGAAAAAGGCTTTGAAAACGGATAATCGTATCGAAATCTAAATGTTTTCCTCTTTTTTGCCATAATTACGTTAATTTCATTGAGATATCATCGAGAAAAGCAACGAAAACAGATAATTTTAGTAAAATTTCAATTTTTTTGTTTTATTTCGGCATAATTTTCGTCATTTTATCAAGATATGATCGAAAAAAGCAACAAAAATGGATAATTTCGACCAAATCTTAATTTTTTTCTCTATTTTGCCTTAATTTTCTTCATTTTATTGAGCTATTATCTGAAAAAGAAACGAAAACGGAAAGTATTAGCGAACTTTCATTTTTTTCCCCTAAATTGTCTTAATTTTCGTCATTTTAGCAAGATATCATCGATAAAAGCAACAAAAACGGATAATTTTAGCTAAATTAATATTTTTTTCCTCATTTTTGCCTTAATCTTCCTCATTTCATCGAAATATAATCCAAAAAACCTACGAAAACGGATAATTTCACTGAAATTTCAATTTTTTCCCCCTATTTTGCCTTAATTATCGTTGTTTTATCGAGCTATAATCGAAAAAAGCTACAAACACGGATTATTTTTAGTTAAATTTAAATTTTTTTCCTCTATTTAGCATTAATTACCTTAATTTCATTGAGATATCATCGAGAAAAGCAACGAAAACAGATAATTTTAATAAAATTTCAATTTTTTTGTTCAATTTGGCATAATTTTTGACATTTTATCGAGATATGATCGAAAATAGTATGGAGAACGGATTATTTTAGAGAATTATAAATTTTTTACTCATCTTCGTCTTAATTTTCGACGATTTATCGAGTTATGATCAAAAAAAGCAACGAAAACGGATAATTTTAGCGAACGTTTAATTTTTTACTCTATGTTGCCTTAATTTCGACATTTTATTGAGTTATGAACGAAAAAAGTAACCGAAAGTGATAATTTCACTGAAATTTCAATTTATTTCCTCGATTTTACCTTAATGTTCGTCATTTTATCGAGATAATTTCGAAAAAAGCAACGAAAACGGATAATTTCACCGACATTTCAATTTTTTTCCTCTATATACTTTAAATTTCCTCATTTTAACGAGCTATGATCGAAAAAAGCAACAAAAAGGAAAATTTTAGAGAAATTTCAATTTCCATCCCCTATCTTGTCTTAATTCTCGTCATTTTACCGAGATTCCATCGAAAAAGTCAATGAATACGGATAATTTCACGGAAATTTAAATGTTTTTCCTCTCTTTTTAATAAATGTTCTTCATTTTATTGAGCAATGAACAGAGAAAGAAACGAAAACGGATCCTTTTAGCAAATCTTCAATTTTTTCGCCTATTTTGTCTTAATTTTCGTCATTTCAACGAGATATCATCGAGAAAGCAACGAAAACGGATAATTTTAGCGAAATTTCTTTTTTTCCTCCATCTTGATTTAATTTTCGTCATCTTTTCGAGATATGTACAAAAAATTGAAACGAAAACGGAAAAGTATTGCGAAATTTCAATTTTTTTACCTTTATCTCACCTTTTGTTCGTCATTTTATCGAGTTATGATCGAAAAAAGCAACAAAAGCGGATAAATTTAATAAAATTTCAATATTTTTCTTCTATTTTGGCATAATTTTCTTCATTTTATCGAGATATGATCGAAAAAAGCAACTAAAACGGATAATTTTAGCAAAATTTCAATATTTTTCCTTTTTTAACTTAATTTTTGACATTTTTCGTGATCTGATCGAAAATAGCATGGAAAACGGATTATTTTAGAGAATTTTAAATTTTTTTTCTATTTCGTCTTAATTTTCGACATTTTATCGAGTTCTGATCGAAAAAAGCACTAAAAGCGGATAATTTTAGCGAAATTTCAATTTATTACTCTATTTTCCCTTAATTTTCATCATTTTATCGAGTTAAGATGGAAAAAAAGAAACGAATAAGGAAACTTTTAGAGAAATTTCAATTTCTTTCCCCTATTTTGTCATAATTTTTGTCATTTTATCGAGATTTCATCGAAAAAGTCAATGAATACGGATAATTTCACCGAAACTTCAATTTTTTTCCTCTCTTTTGCCTAAATTTTCTTCATTTTATTGAGCTATTATCGGACAAAAAAACGAAAACGGAATGTTTTAGCAATATTTCAATTTTTTCCCCTATTTTGTCTTAATTTTCGTCATTTTAACGAGATATCATCGAAAAAAGGAACGAAAACGGATAATTTTAGCTAAATTAATATTATTTTCCTCTATTTTTCCTTAATTTTCCTCATTTCATCGAAATATAATCGAAATATTTTACGAAAACGGATAATTTTTGTCAAGTTTCAAATTTTTTCCTCTATTTTACCTTAATGTTCGTCATTTCATAGAGATAATATCGAAAAAAGGAACGAAAACGGATAATTTTAGCGAAATTTCAATATTTTTCCTTTACTAAAGTTTACATTTTTTCATCTTATCTAGAAATCATTGTAAAAAGCAACGAAAACGGATAATTTTAGCGAAATTTCAATTTTTTTCATCTATTTTGCCTTAATCTTCGACATTTTTTCGAGATATGATCGAAAACAGAGTTGAAAACGGATGATTTTAGAGAATTTTCAATATTTTTCCTTTACTATGGTTTACATTTTTTCATCTTATCTAACAATCATTGAAAAAATCAACGAAAACAGATCATTTTAGTGAAATTTCCATTTTTTTCTGCTATTTTGCCATAATTTTCGACATTTTTTCGTGTTATGTTCGAAAATAGCAACGAAAGAGGAAAATTTCACCGAAATTTCAATTTCTTTCCTATACTTTGATATAATTTTTTTGATTTTATCGAGATATGATCGAAAAAGCAACGGAAACGGATAATTTTAGGGAAATTTTAATTTTTTTCCACTATTTTCCCTTAATTTTCGTCATTTTATCGAGCTATGATCGAAAAAGGTAGCGAAAACAGATGATATTTAGCAAAATTTCAATATTTTGCCATTACTAGGGTTAAATTTTCGCCATTTTATCGAGAAATCACTGAAAAAAGCAACGAAAGCGGATAATTTTAGCTAAATTTATATTTTGTTCCACTATTTTTCCTTAATTTTAGACATTTTATCTAGCTTTTATCGAAAAAGTCATCGAAAACGGATAATTTAACCGAAATTTCAAATTTTTTCCTCTCTTTTGCCTTAAATATCGACATTTTATGTCGTTATTTATAATTTTTTTCCTCTATTTTGAATTATTTCCGTCATTTTATCGAGGAATGATCGAAAAAAGCAACATAATTGGATATTTCACCGAAATTTCAAAATTATTTCCTCTTTTTGCCTTAATTTTCGTCGTTTAATCGAAATATGGTCGAAAAAGGCTTTGAAAACGGATAATCGTATCGAAATCTAAATGTTTTCCTCTTTTTTGCCATAATTACGTTAATTTCATTGAGATATCATCGAGAAAAGCAACGAAAACAGATAATTTTAGTAAAATTTCAATTTTTTTGTTTTATTTCGGCATAATTTTCGTCATTTTATCAAGATATGATCGAAAAAAGCAACAAAAATGGATAATTTCGACGAAATCTTAATTTTTTTCTCTATTTTGCCTTAATTTTCTTCATTTTATTGAGCTATTATCTGAAAAAGAAACGAAAACGGAAAGTATTAGCGAACTTTCATTTTTTTCCCCTAAATTGTCTTAATTTTCGTCATTTTAGCAAGATATCATCGATAAAAGCAACAAAAACGGATAATTTTAGCTAAATTAATATTTTTTTCCTCATTTTTGCCTTAATCTTCCTCATTTCATCGAAATATAATCCAAAAAACCTACGAAAACGGATAATTTCACTGAAATTTCAATTTTTTCCCCCTATTTTGCCTTAATTATCGTTGTTTTATCGAGCTATAATCGAAAAAAGCTACAAACACGGATTATTTTTAGTTAAATTTAAATTTTTTTCCTCTATTTAGCATTAATTACCTTAATTTCATTGAGATATCATCGAGAAAAGCAACGAAAACAGATAATTTTAATAAAATTTCAATTTTTTTGTTCAATTTGGCATAATTTTTGACATTTTATCGAGATATGATCGAAAATAGTATGGAGAACGGATTATTTTAGAGAATTATAAATTTTTTACTCATCTTCGTCTTAATTTTCGACGATTTATCGAGTTATGATCAAAAAAAGCAACGAAAACGGATAATTTTAGCGAACGTTTAATTTTTTACTCTATGTTGCCTTAATTTCGACATTTTATTGAGTTATGAACGAAAAAAGTAACCGAAAGTGATAATTTCACTGAAATTTCAATTTATTTCCTCGATTTTACCTTAATGTTCGTCATTTTATCGAGATAATTTCGAAAAAAGCAACGAAAACGGATAATTTCACCGACATTTCAATTTTTTTCCTCTATATACTTTAAATTTCCTCATTTTAACGAGCTATGATCGAAAAAAGCAACAAAAAGGAAAATTTTAGAGAAATTTCAATTTCCATCCCCTATCTTGTCTTAATTCTCGTCATTTTACCGAGATTCCATCGAAAAAGTCAATGAATACGGATAATTTCACGGAAATTTAAATGTTTTTCCTCTCTTTTTAATAAATGTTCTTCATTTTATTGAGCAATGAACAGAGAAAGAAACGAAAACGGATCCTTTTAGCAAATCTTCAATTTTTTCGCCTATTTTGTCTTAATTTTCGTCATTTCAACGAGATATCATCGAGAAAGCAACGAAAACGGATAATTTTAGCGAAATTTCTTTTTTTCCTCCATCTTGATTTAATTTTCGTCATCTTTTCGAGATATGTACAAAAAATTGAAACGAAAACGGAAAAGTATTGCGAAATTTCAATTTTTTTTACCTTTATCTCACCTTTTGTTCGTCATTTTATCGAGTTATGATCGAAAAAAGCAACAAAAGCGGATAAATTTAATAAAATTTCAATATTTTTCTTCTATTTTGGCATAATTTTCTTCATTTTATCGAGATATGATCGAAAAAAGCAACTAAAACGGATAATTTTAGCAAAATTTCAATATTTTTCCTTTTTTAACTTAATTTTTGACATTTTTCGTGATCTGATCGAAAATAGCATGGAAAACGGATTATTTTAGAGAATTTTAAATTTTTTTTCTATTTCGTCTTAATTTTCGACATTTTATCGAGTTCTGATCGAAAAAAGCACTAAAAGCGGATAATTTTAGCGAAATTTCAATTTATTACTCTATTTTCCCTTAATTTTCATCATTTTATCGAGTTAAGATGGAAAAAAAGAAACGAATAAGGAAACTTTTAGAGAAATTTCAATTTCTTTCCCCTATTTTGTCATAATTTTTGTCATTTTATCGAGATTTCATCGAAAAAGTCAATGAATACGGATAATTTCACCGAAACTTCAATTTTTTTCCTCTCTTTTGCCTAAATTTTCTTCATTTTATTGAGCTATTATCGGAAGAAGAAACGAAAACGGAATGTTTTAGCAAAATTTCAATTTTTTTCTTCTATTTTGTCTTAATTTTCGTCATTTGTTCTATGTTGCCTTAATTTTCATCATTTCATCGAGTTATGATTGAAAAAAGCAACGAAAAAGAAAAATTTTAAAGAAATTTTTCAATTTGTTTCCCCTATTTTGTCTTAATTTTTGTCATTTTATCGAGCTTTCATCGAAAAACTCAATGAATATGGGTGATTTCACCGAAATTTCAATTTTTTCCTCTCTTTTGCCTAAATTTTCTTCATTTTATTCAGCTATGAACGGAGAAAGAAACGAAAATGGAACATTTTTTCAAAATTTCAATTTTGTTTCCCTATTTTGTCTTAATTTTCGTCATTTTAGCGAGATATCATCGAAAAAAGCAACAAAAACAGATAATTTTAGCTAAATTAATATTTTTTCCCTCTTTTTTGCCTTAATCTTCCTCATTTCATCAAAATATAATCGAAATAATTCACGAAAACGGATAATTTTTGTGAAGTTACAAATTTTTTCCTATATTTTACCTGAATTTTTGTCATTTTATGGAGCTATAATCGAAAAAAGCTACGAAAACGGATAATTTCGACGAAATTTCAAATTTTTTACTCTTTTTCGTCTTAATTTTCGCTGTTTTATCGAGTTATGATCAAAAAAAGAAACGAAAACGGATAATTTTAGCGAACGTTGAATTTTTTTCCTCTTTTTTCCCTTATTTTTCGTCATTTTATCGAGATGTGATCCAGAAAAGCAACCGGAACTGATAATTTCACCGAAATTTCAATTTTTTACTCTATGTTGCCTTAATTTTCATCATTTTATCGAGTTATGATTGAAAAAAGCTACGAAAAAATAAAATTTTACTGAAATTTTTCAATTTGTTTCCCCTATCTTGTCTTAATTTTTATCATTTTCTCGAGCTTTCATCGAAAAACTCAATGAACATAGATAACTTCACCGAAATTTCAATTTTTTCCTCTCTTTTGCCTGAATTTTCTTCATTTTATTGAGCTATGAACGGAGAAAGATACGAAGACGGAACATTTTAGCAAAATTTCTATTTTTTTCCCCTATTTTGTCTAAATTTTCGTCATTTCAACGAGATATCATCGAAAAATGCAACTAATACGGATAATTTGAGCTAAATTAATATTTTTTTCCTCTATTTAGCCTTAATTTTCCGCATTTCATCGAAATATAATCGAAATAAGTTACGAAAACGATTAATATTAGTGAAATTTCAATTTTTTTTATAATTCTTATTATATAATAATCTTAATGTTCATCATTTTATCGAGATAATATCGAAAAATGGAACGAAAACGAAGAATTTTAGCGAAATTTCAATATTTTTCCTTTACTATGGTTTACATTTTTTCATCTTATCAAGAAATCATTGAAAAAAGCAACGAAAACGGATAATTTTAGCGAAATTTCAATTTTTTTCATCTATTTTGCCATAATCTTCGACATTTTTTCGAGATATGATCGAAAATAGCAACGAAAGATGAAATTATCACCGAAATTTCAATTTCTTTCCTTTACTTTGCTATAATTTTTTGATTTTATATGACATGATCGAAAAAAGCAACGGAAACGGATAATTTTAGGGAAATTCTAATTTTTTTCCACTATTTTCCCTTAATTTTCGTCAATTTATCGAGCTATGATCGAAAAAGGTAGCGAAAAAAGATAATATTTAAAAAAATTTCAATATTTTACCTTTACTTGGGTTAAATTTTCGCCATTTTATCGAGAAATCATTGAAAAAAGCAACGAAATATGATAATAACGAAGCGGATAATTTCGACGAAATTTCAAATTTTTTCCTCTCTTTTGCCTTAATTTTCGACATTTCATTGAGTTATGATCGAAAAAAGCAACATAATCGGATAATTTCACTGAAATTTCAATTTTTTCCCCTATTTTGCCTTAATTATCGTTTTTTATCGAGCTATAATCGAAAAAAGCTACAAACACGGATTATTTTTAGTTAAATTTAAATTTTTTTCCTCTATTTAGCATTAATTACCTTAATTTCATTGAGATATCATCGAGAAAAGCAACGAAAATTAGATAATTTTTATAAAATTTCTATTTTTTTTTCTATTTTGGCATAATTTTTGACATTTTATCGAGATATGATCGAAAATAGCATGGAAAACGGATTATTTTATAGAATTTTTAATTTTTTACTCTTTTTCGTCCTAATTTTCAACGTTTTATCGAGTTATGATCAAAAAAAGCAACGAAAACGGATAATTTTAGCAAACGTTTAATTTTTTACTCTATGTTGCCTTAATTTTCATCATTCTATCGAGTTATGATTAAAAAAAGCATTCGAAAAGAAAAATTTTAGTGAAATTTTTTCAATTTGTTTTCCCTATTTTGTCTTAATTTTTTTCATTTTATTTAGCTTTCATCGAAAAACTCAATGAATATGGATAATTTCACCGAGATTTCAATTTTTTTCCTCTCTTTTGCCTAAATTTTCTTCATTTTATTAAGCTATGAACGGAGAAAGAAACGAAAAGGGAACGTTTTATCAAAATTTCTATTTTTCTCCCCTATTTTGTCTTAATTTTCGTCATTTCAACGAGATATCATCGAAAAAAGCAACTAATACGGATAATTTGAGCTAAATTAATATTTTTTTCCTCTATTTAGCCTTAATTTTCCGCATTTCATCGAAATATAATCGAAATAAGTTACGAAAACGGATAACATTAGTGAAATTTCAAATTTTTTCCTCTATTTTACTTTAATGATCGTCATTTTAAGGAGATGATATCGAATAAGAGAAACGAATAGAGATAATTTCACCGATATTTCAATTTTTTTTTTCGATATACTTCAAATTTAATCATTTTATCGAGATAATATCGAAAAAAGCAACGAGAACAGATAACTTTAGCGAAATTTCTTTTTTTTCCTCCATCTTGATTTAATTTTCGTCATATTTTCGAGATATGATCGAAAAAAGTTACTAAAACGGATAAGATTAGAGAAATTTCAATTTTTTCCCCCTATTTATTCTTAATTTTCGTCATTTTATCGAGATTTCATCGAAAAAGACAACGAAAACGGATAATTTCATCGAGATTTCAATTTTTTTCCTCTCTTTTGCCTAAATTTTCTTCATTTTATTCAGCTATGAACGGAGAAAGAAACGAAAACGGAACGTTTTATCAAAATTTCTGTTTTTTCCCCAATTTTGTGTTAATTTTCGTCATTTCAACGAGATATCATCGAAAAAAGAACTAATACGGATAATTTGAGCAAAATTTATATTTTTTTCCTCAATTTAGCCTTAATTTTCCGCATTTCATCGAAATATAATCGAAATAAGTTACGAAAACGGATAATATTAGTGAAATTTCAAATTTTTTCCTCTATTTTACCTTAATGATCGTCATTTTATGGAGATAATATCGAATAAGGGAAACGAAAAGAGATAATTTCACCGATATTTCAATTTTTTTCCTCCATTTACTTTAAATTTCATCATTTTATCGAGATAATATCGAAAAAAACAACGAGAACGGATAATTTTAACGAAATTTCTTTTTTTTTCCTCCATCTTGATTTAATTTTCTTCATCTTTTCGAGATATGATCGAAAAAAGTTACGAAAACGGATAAGATTAGAGAAATTTAAATTTTTTTCCCCTATTTTTTCTTAATTTTCGTCATTTTATCGAGATTTCATCGAAAAAGTCAACGAAAACGGATAATTTCGACGAAATTTCAAATTTTTTCCTCTCTTTTGCCTTAATTTTAGACATTTCATTGAGTTATGAACGAAAAAAGTAACTGAAACTTTCAAAGAAATTTCAATCTTTTTCCTCTATTTTGCCTTAATATTCATCATTTTATCGAGCTATGTACAAAAAATAGAGGCGAAAACGGAAAAGTATTGCGAAATTTCAATTTTTTTACCTTTATTTCGCCTTTTGTTCGTCATTTTATCGAGATATGATCGAAAAAAGCAACAAAAGCGGATAATTTTAATAAAATTTCAATTTTTCTTTTTTAATTATTTTTTTGTCATTTTTCGTGATCTGATCGAAAATAGCATGGAAAACGGATTATTTTAGAGAATTTTAAATTTTTTACTCTATTTCGTCTTAATTTTCGACATTTTATCGAGTTATGATCGAAAAAAGCACTAAAAGCGGATAATTTTAGCGAAATTTCAATTTATTACTCTATTTTCCCTTAATTTTCATCATTTTATCGAGTTATGATCGAAAAAAAGAAACGAATAAGGAAACTTTTAGACAAATTTCAATTTTTTTCCCCTATGATTGATAAAAGCAACGAAAAAGAAAAATTTTAGAGAAATTTTTCAATTTGTTTCCCCTATTTTGTCTTAATTTTCGTTATTTTAACGAGATATCATTGAAAAAAGCAACGAAAACGGATAATTTTAGCTAAATTAATATTGTTTTCCTCTATTTTTCCTTAATTTTCCTCATTTCATCGAAATATTATCGAAATATTTTACAAAAACGGATAATTTTAGTCAAGTTTTAAATTTTTCTCTATTTTACCTTAATGTTTTTTAATTTTACCTTAATGTCATTTTAACGAGATAATATCGAAAAAAGGAACGAAGACGGATAATTTTAGCGAAATTTCAATATTTATCCTTTACTATTGTTTACATTTTTTCATCTTATCAAGAAATCATTGAAAAAAGCAACGAAAACGGATAATTTTAGCGAAATTTCAATTTTTTTCATCTATTTTGCCTTAATTTCCGACATTTTTTCGAGATATGATCGAAAACAGAGTTGAAAACGGATGATTTTAGAGAATTTTCAAATTTTTTCCTCTATTTCGTCATTTTAACAAGATATGATCGAAACAATCAACGAAAACAGATAATTTTAGTGAAATTTCAATTTTTTCTGCTATTTTGCAATAATTTTTGACATTTTTTCGTGTTATGTTCGAAAATAGCAACGAAAGAGGACAATTTCACCGAAATTTTAATTTCTTTCCTTTACTTTGCTATATTTTTTTAAATTTTATTGAGATATGATCGAAAAAAGCAAAGGAAACGGATAATTTTACTGAAAGTTTAATTTTTTTCCACTTTTTTCCCTTAATTTTCGTCATTTTATCGAGCTATGATCGAAAAAGGTAGCGAAAACAGATAATATTTAGCAAAATTTCAATATTTTTCCTTTACTTTGGTTAAATTTTCGCCATTTTATCGAGAAATCATTGAAAAAAGCAACGAAAGCGGATAATTTTAGCTAACTTTCAATTTTGTTCCACTATTTTGCCTTAATTTTAGACATTTTATCTAGCTTTTATCGAAAAAGTCAACGAAAATGGATGATTTCACCGAAATTTCAAATTTCTTCCTCTCTTTTGCCTTAAATTTCGACATTTTATGTCGTTATTTATAATTTTTTTCCTCTATTTTGAATAATTTTCGTCATTTTATCGAGGAATGATCGAAAAAAGCAACATAATCGGATAATTTCACCCAAATTTCAAAATTATTTCCTCTTTTTTGCCTTAATTTTCAGCGTTTTATCGAAATATGGTCGAAAAAGGCTTTGAAAACGGATAATCTTATCGAAATCTAAATTTTTCCTCTTTTTTGCCATAATTACGTTAATTTCATTGAGATATCATCGAGAAAAGCAACGAAAACAGATAATTTTAGCGAAATTTCAATTTTTTTGTTCTATTCTGGCATAATTTTCGTCATTTTTTCAAGATATGATCGAAAAAAGCAACGAAAATGGATAATTTCGAAGAAATTTTAAATTTTTTCCTCTCTTTTGCCTAAATTTACTTCATTTTATTGAGCTATTATCTGAAAAAGAAACGAAAACGGAATGTATTAGCAAACTTTCAATTTTTTCCCCTAAATTATCTTAATTTTCGTCATTTTAGCGAGATATCATCGAAAAAAGCAACAAAAACGGATAATTTTAGCTAAATTAATAATTTATTCCTCTTTTTTGCCTTAATCGTCCTCATTTCATCGAAATATAATAGAAATAAGTCACAAAAACGGATAATTTCACTGAAATTTCAAATTTTTTCCTATATTTTACCTTAATTTTCGTCATTTTATGGAGCTACAATAGAAAAAAGCTACGAAAACGGATAATTTCGACGAAATTTCAAATTTTTTCCTCTCTTTTGCCTTAATATTCATCAATTTATCGAGCTATGTACAAAAAGTTGAAACGAAAACGGAAAAGTATTGCAAAATTTCAATTTTTTTTACCTTTATTTCTCATTTAGATCGTCATTTTTTCGAGTTATGATCGAAAAAAGCAACGAAAGCGGATAATTTTAGTGAAGTTTCAAATTTTTTCCTATATTTTACCTTAATTTTCGTCATTTTATGGAGCTACAATAGAAAAAAGCTACGAAAACGGATAATTTCGACGAAATTTCAAATTTTTTCCTCTCTTTTGCCTTAATTTTCGTCATTTTATCGAGTTATGATTGAAAAAAGCAACGAAAAAGAAAAATTTTAGAGAAATTTTTCAATTTGTTTCCCCTATTTTGTATTAATTTTTGTCATTTTATCGAGCTTTCATCGAAAAACTCAATGAATATGGGTAATTTCACCGAAATTTCAATTTTTTCCTCTCTTTTGCCTAAATTTTCTTCATTTTAATCAGCTATGAACGGAGACAGTAACGAAAATGGAACGTTTTTGCAAAATTTCTATTTTTTTCCCGTATTTTGTCTTAATTTTCGTCTTTTCAACGAGATATCATCAAAAAAAGCAACTAATACGGATAATATGTGCTAAATTAATATTTTTTTCCTCTATTTAGCCTTAATTTTCCGCATTTCATCGAAATATAATCGAAATAAGTTACGAAAACGGATAATATTAGTGAAATATCAAATTTTTTCCTCTATTTTACCTTAATGATCGTTATTTTATGGAGATAATATCGAATAAGGGAAACGAAAAGAGATAATTTCACCGACATTTCAATTTTTTTCCTCCATTTACTTTAAATATCATCATTTTATTGAGATAATATCGAAAAAAGCAACGAGAACGGATAATTTTGGCGAAATTTCTTTTTTTTTCCTCCATCTTGATTTAATTTTCGTCATCTTTTCGATATATGATCGAAAAAAGTTACGAAAACGGATAAGATGAGAGAAATTTCAATTATTTTCCCCTATTTTTTCTTAATATTCATCATTTTATCGAGCTATGTACAAAATATTGAAACGAAAACGGAAACGCATTGCGAAATTTCAATTTTTTTTGCCTTTATTTCGCCTATTGTTCGTCATTTTATCAAGTTATGATCGAAAAAAGCAACAAAAGCGGTTAATTTTAGTAAAATTTCAATTTTTTTCTTCTATTTTGGCATAATTTTCTTCATTTTATCGAGATATTATCGAAAAAAGCAACTAAAATGAATAATTTTAGCAAAATTTCAATATTTTTCCTTTTTTAATTTTTTTAGACATTTTTCGTGATCTGATCGAAAATAGCATGAAAAACGGATTATTTTAGAGAATTTTAAATTTTTTACTCTATTTCGTCTTAATTTTCGACATTTTATCGAGTTATGATCGAAAAAAGCACTAAAAGCGGATAATTTTAGCGAAATTTCAATTTATTACTCTATTTTCCCTTAATTTTCATCATTTTATCGAGTTATGATCGAAAAAAAGAAACGAATAAGGAAACTTTTAGACAAATTTCAATTTTTTTCCCCTATTTTGTCATAATTTTTGTCATTTTATCGAGATTTCATCGAAAAAGTCAATGAATACGGATAATTACACCAAAATTTCAATTTCTTTCCTCTCTTTTTCCTAAATTGTCTTGATTTATTGAGCTATTATCGGAAAAAGAAACGAAAACGGAATGTTTTAGCAAAATTTTAATTTTTTTCCCTATTTTGTCTTAATTTTCGTCATTTTAACGAGATATCATCGAAAAAAGCAACGAAAGAGGAAAATTTCACCGAAATTTCAATTTCATTCCTTTACTTTGCAATATTTTTTTAAATTTTTTTGAATATGATCGAAAAAAGCAACGGAAACGGATAATTTTACTGAAAGTTTAATTTTTTTCCACTTTTTTCCCTTAATTTTCGTCATTTTATCGAGCTATAATCGAAAAAGGTAGCGAAAACAGATAATATTTAGCAAAATTTCAATATTTTTCCTTTACTTTGGTTAAATTTTCGCCATTTTATCGAGAAATCATTGAAAAAAGCAACGAAAGCGGATAATTTTAGCTAACTTTCAATTTTGTTCCACTATTTTGCCTTAATTTTAGACATTTTATCTAGCTTTTATCGAAAAAGTCAACGAAAACGGATAATTTCACCGAAATTCCAAATTTCTTCCTCTCTTTTGCCTTAAATTTCGACATTTTATGTCGTTATTTATAATTTTTTACCTCTATTTTGAATAATTTTCGTCATTTTATCGAGGAATGATCGAAAAAAGCAACATAACGGATAATTTCACAGAAATTTCAAAATTATTTCCTCTTTTTTGCCTTCATTTTCAGCGTTTTATCGAAATATGGTCGAAAAAGGCTTTAAAAACGGATAATCTTATCGAAATCTAAATTTTTTTCGCTTTTTTGCCATAATTACCTTAATTTCATTGAGATATCATCGAGAATAGCAACGAAAACAGATAATTTTAGCGAAATTTCAATTTTTTTGTTCTATTCTGGCATAATTTTCGTCATTTTTTCAAGATATGATCGAAAAAAGCAACGAAAATGGATAATTTCGAAGAAATTTTAAATTTTTTCCTCTCTTTTGCCTAAATTTACTTCATTTTATTGAGCTATTATCTGAAAAAGAAACGAAAACGGAATGTATTAGCAAACTTTCAATTTTTTCCCCTAAATTATCTTAATTTTCGTCATTTTAGCGAGATATCATCGAAAAAAGCAACAAAAACGGATAATTTTAGCTAAATTAATAATTTATTCCTCTTTTTTGCCTTAATCGTCCTCATTTCATCGAAATATAATAGAAATAAGTCACAAAAACGGATAATTTCACTGAAATTTCAAATTTTTTCCTATATTTTACCTTAATTTTCGTCATTTTATGGAGCTACAATAGAAAAAAGCTACGAAAACGGATAATTTCGACGAAATTTCAAATTTTTTCCTCTCTTTTGCCTTAATATTCATCAATTTATCGAGCTATGTACAAAAAATTGAAACGAAAACGGAAAAGTATTGCAAAATTTCAATTTTTTTTACCTTTATTTCTCATTTAGATCGTCATTTTTTCGAGTTATGATCGAAAAAAGCAACGAAAGCGGATAATTTTAGTGAAGTTTCAAATTTTTTCCTATATTTTACCTTAATTTTCGTCATTTTATGGAGCTACAATAGAAAAAAGCTACGAAAACGGTTAATTTCGACGAAATTTCAAATTTTTTCCTCTCTTTTGCCTTAATTTTCGTCATTTTATCGATTTATGATTGAAAAAAGCAACGAAAAAGAAAAATTTTAGAGAAATTTTTCAATTTGTTTCCCCTATTTTGTATTAATTTTTGTCATTTTATCGAGCTTTCATCGAAAAACTCAATGAATATGGGTAATTTCACCGAAATTTCAATTTTTTCCTCTCTTTTGCCTAAATTTTCTTCATTTTAATCAGCTATGAACGGAGACAGTAACGAAAATGGAACGTTTTTGCAAAATTTCTATTTTTTTCCCGTATTTTGTCTTAATTTTCGTCTTTTCAACGAGATATCATCAAAAAAAGCAACTAATACGGATAATATGTGCTAAATTAATATTTTTTTCCTCTATTTAGCCTTAATTTTCCGCATTTCATCGAAATATAATCGAAATAAGTTACGAAAACGGATAATATTAGTGAAATATCAAATTTTTTCCTCTATTTTACCTTAATGATCGTTATTTTATGGAGATAATATCGAATAAGGGAAACGAAAAGAGATAATTTCACCGACATTTCAATTTTTTTCCTCCATTTACTTTAAATATCATCATTTTATTGAGATAATATCGAAAAAAGCAACGAGAACGGATAATTTTGGCGAAATTTCTTTTTTTTTCCTCCATCTTGATTTAATTTTCGTCATCTTTTCGATATATGATCGAAAAAAGTTACGAAAACGGATAAGATGAGAGAAATTTCAATTATTTTCCCCTATTTTTTCTTAATATTCATCATTTTATCGAGCTATGTACAAAATATTGAAACGAAAACGGAAACGCATTGCGAAATTTCAATTTTTTTTGCCTTTATTTCGCCTATTGTTCGTCATTTTATCAAGTTATGATCGAAAAAAGCAACAAAAGCGGTTAATTTTAGTAAAATTTCAATTTTTTTCTTCTATTTTGGCATAATTTTCTTCATTTTATCGAGATATTATCGAAAAAAGCAACTAAAATGAATAATTTTAGCAAAATTTCAATATTTTTCCTTTTTTAATTTTTTTAGACATTTTTCGTGATCTGATCGAAAATAGCATGAAAAACGGATTATTTTAGAGAATTTTAAATTTTTTACTCTATTTCGTCTTAATTTTCGACATTTTATCGAGTTATGATCGAAAAAAGCACTAAAAGCGGATAATTTTAGCGAAATTTCAATTTATTACTCTATTTTCCCTTAATTTTCATCATTTTATCGAGTTATGATCGAAAAAAAGAAACGAATAAGGAAACTTTTAGACAAATTTCAATTTTTTTCCCCTATTTTGTCATAATTTTTGTCATTTTATCGAGATTTCATCGAAAAAGTCAATGAATACGGATAATTACACCAAAATTTCAATTTCTTTCCTCTCTTTTTCCTAAATTGTCTTGATTTATTGAGCTATTATCGGAAAAAGAAACGAAAACGGAATGTTTTAGCAAAATTTTAATTTTTTTCCCTATTTTGTCTTAATTTTCGTCATTTTAACGAGATATCATCGAAAAAAGCAACGAAAGAGGAAAATTTCACCGAAATTTCAATTTCATTCCTTTACTTTGCAATATTTTTTTAAATTTTTTTGAATATGATCGAAAAAAGCAACGGAAACGGATAATTTTACTGAAAGTTTAATTTTTTTCCACTTTTTTCCCTTAATTTTCGTCATTTTATCGAGCTATAATCGAAAAAGGTAGCGAAAACAGATAATATTTAGCAAAATTTCAATATTTTTCCTTTACTTTGGTTAAATTTTCGCCATTTTATCGAGAAATCATTGAAAAAAGCAACGAAAGCGGATAATTTTAGCTAACTTTCAATTTTGTTCCACTATTTTGCCTTAATTTTAGACATTTTATCTAGCTTTTATCGAAAAAGTCAACGAAAACGGATAATTTCACCGAAATTCCAAATTTCTTCCTCTCTTTTGCCTTAAATTTCGACATTTTATGTCGTTATTTATAATTTTTTACCTCTATTTTGAATAATTTTCGTCATTTTATCGAGGAATGATCGAAAAAAGCAACATAACGGATAATTTCACAGAAATTTCAAAATTATTTCCTCTTTTTTGCCTTCATTTTCAGCGTTTTATCGAAATATGGTCGAAAAAGGCTTTAAAAACGGATAATCTTATCGAAATCTAAATTTTTTTCGCTTTTTTGCCATAATTACCTTAATTTCATTGAGATATCATCGAGAATAGCAACGAAAACAGATAATTTTAGTAAAATTTCAATTTTTTTGTTCTATTCTGGCATAATTTTCGTCATTTTTTCAAGATATGATCGAAAAAAGCAACGAAAATGGATAATTTCGAAGAAATTTTAAATTTTTTCCTCTCTTTTGCCTAAATTTACTTCATTTTATTGAGCTATTATCTGAGAAAGAAACGAAAACGGAATGTATTAGCAAACTTTCAATTTTTTCCCCTAAATTATCTTAATTTTCGTCATTTTAGCGAGATATCATCGATAAAAGCAACAAAAACGGATAATTTTAGCTAAATTAATATTTCTTTCCTCATTTTTGCCTTAATCTTCCTCATTTCATCGAAATATAATCCAAAAAACCTACGAAAACGGATAATTTTGACGAAATTTCAAATTTTTTCCTCTCTTTTGCCTGAATTTTCGACATTTCATTGAGTTATGATCGAGATCAGCAACATAATCGGATAATTTCACACAAATTTCAAAATTATTTCCTCTTTTTTGCCTTAATTTTCAGCGTTTTATCGAAATATGGTCGAAAAAGGCTTTGAAAACGGATAATCGTATCGAAATCTAAATGTTTTCCTCTTTTTTGCCATAATTACGTTAATTTCATTGAGATATCATCGAGAAAAGCAACGAAAACAGATAATTTTAGTAAAATTTCAATTTTTTTGTTTTATTTCGGCATAATTTTCGTCATTTTATCAAGATATGATCGAAAAAAGCAACAAAAATGGATAATTTCGACCAAATCTTAATTTTTTTCTCTATTTTGCCTTAATTTTCTTCATTTTATTGAGCTATTATCTGAAAAAGAAACGAAAACGGAAAGTATTAGCGAACTTTCATTTTTTTCCCCTAAATTGTCTTAATTTTTGTCATTTTAGCAAGATATCATCGATAAAAGCAACAAAAACGGATAATTTTAGCTAAATTAATATTTTTTTCCTCATTTTTGCCTTAATCTTCCTCATTTCATCGAAATATAATCCAAAAAACCTACGAAAACGGATAATTTTGACGAAATTTCAAATTTTTTCCTCTCTTTTGCCTTAATTTTCGACATTTGATTGAGTTATGATCGAGAAAAGCAACATAATCGGATACTTTCACTGAATTTTCAATTTTTTCCCCCTATTTTGCCTTAATTATCGTTGTTTTACGAGCTATAATCGAAAAAAGCTACAAACACGGATTATTTTTAGTTAAATTTAAATTTTTTTCCTCTATTTAGCATTAATTACCTTAATTTCATTCAGATATCATCGAGGAAAGCAACGAAAACAGATAATTTTAATAAAATTTCAATTTTTTTGTTCTATTTTGGCATAATTTTTGACATTTTATCGAGATATGATCGAAAATAGTATGGAGAACGGATTATTTTAGAGAATTATAAATTTTTTACTCATCTTCGTCTTAATTTTCGACGATTTATCGAGTTATGATCAAAAAAAGCAACGAAAACGGATAATTTTAGCGAACGTTTAATTTTTTATTCTATGTTGCCTTAATTTTCATCATTTTATCGAGTTATGATTGAAAAAAGCAACGAATAAGAAAAATTTTAAAGAAATTTTTCAATTTGTTTCCCCTATTTTGTCTTAATTTTTGTCATTTTATCGAGCTTTCATCGAAAAAAGCGACAAAAACAGATAATTTTAGCTAAATTAATATTTTTTCCCTCTTTTTTGCCTTAATATTCCTCATTTCATCAAAATATAATCGAAATAATTCACGAAAACGGATAATTTTTGTGAAGTTACAAATTTTTTCCTATATTTTACCTGAATTTTTGTCATTTTATGGAGCTATAATCGAAAAAAGCTACGAAAACGGATAATTTCGACGAAATTTCAAATTTTTTACTCTTTTTCGCCTTAATTTTCGCGGTTTTATCGAGTTATGTTCAAAAAAAGAAACGAAAACGGATAATTTTAGCGAACGTTTAATTTTTTTCCTCTTTTTTCCCTTATTTTTCGTCATTTTATCGAGCTATGATCGAAAAACTCAATGAATATAGATAACTTCACCGAAATTTCAATTTTTTCCTCTCTTTTGCTTGAATTTTCTTCATTTTATTGAGCTATGAACGGAGAAAGAAACGAAGACGGAACATTTTAGCAAAATTTCTATTTTTTCCCCTATTTTGTCTAAATTTTCGTCATTTCAACGAGATATCATCGAAAAATGCAACTAATACGGATAATTTGAGCTAAATTAATATTTTTTTCCTCTATTTAGCCTTAATTTTCCGCATTTCATCGAAATATAATCGAAATAAGTTACGAAAACGATTAATATTAGTGAAATTTCAATTTTTTTTATAATTCTTATTATATAATAATCTTAATGTTCATCATTTTATCGAGATAATATCGAAAAATGGAACGAAAACGGATAATTTTAGCGAAATTTCAATATTTTTCCTTTACTATGGTTTACATTTTTTCATCTTATCAAGAAATCATTGAAAAAAGCAACGAAAACGGATAATTTTAGCGAAATTTCAATTTTTTTCATCTATTTTGCCTTAATTTTCGACATTTTTTCGAGATATGATCGAAAAAAGAGTAAAAAACGGATGATTTTAGAGAATTTTCAAATTATTTCTTCTATTTCGTCCATTTAACAAGATATGATTGAAAAAATCAACGAAAACAGATAATTGTAGTGAAATTTCAATTTTTTTCTGCTATTTTGCCTTAATTTTCGACATTTTCTCGTGTTATGTTCGAAAATAGCAACGAAAGAGGAAAATTTCACCGAAAAATTTAAATTTATTTCCTTTACTTTGCTATAATTTTTTTTGATTTTATCGAGATATGATCGTAAAAAGAAACGGAAACGGATTATTTTAGTGAAAGTTTAAATTTTTCCACTATTTTCCCTTAGTTTTCGTCATTTTATCGAGCAATGATCGAAGAAGGTAGCAAAAAAAGATAATATTTAGCAAAATTTCAATATTTTTCCTTTACTTGGGTTAAATTTTCGCCATTTTATCGAGAATTCATTGAAAAAAGCAACGAAAACGGATAATTTTAGCTAACTTTCAATTTTTTTCCACTATTTTCCCTTAATTTTCGTCATTTTATCGAGCTATGATCGAAAAAGGTAGCGAAAACAGATGATATTTAGCAAAATTTCAATATTTTGCCATTCCTCGGGTTAAATTTTCGCCATTTTATCGAGAAATCACTGAAAAAAGCAACGAAAGCGGATAATTGTAGCTAAATTTATATTTTGTTCCACTATTTTTCCTTAATTATAGACATTTTATCTAGCTTTTATCGAAAAAGTCATCGGAAACGGATAATTTAACCGAAATTTCAAAATTTTTTCCTCTTTTTGCCTTAATTTTCGTCGTTTTATCGGAATATGGTCGAAAAAGGCTTTGAAAACGGATAATCGTATCGAAATCTAAATGTTTTCCTCTTTTTTGCCATAATTACGTTAATTTCATTGAGATATCATCGAGAAAAGCAACGAAAACAGATAATTTTAGTAAAATTTCAATTTTTTTGTTTTATTTCGGCATAATTTTCGTCATTTTATCAAGATATGATCGAAAAAAGCAACAAAAATGGATAATTTTGACCAAATCTTAATTTTTTTCTCTATTTTGCCTTAATTTTCTTCATTTTATTGAGCTATTATCTGAAAAAGAAACGAAAACGGAAAGTATTAGCGAACTTTCATTTTTTTCCCCTAAATTGTCTTAATTTTCGTCATTTTAGCAAGATATCATCGATAAAAGCAACAAAAACGGATAATTTTAGCTAAATTAATATTTCTTTCCTCATTTTTGCCTTAATCTTCCTCATTTAATCGAAATATAATCCAAAAAACCTACGAAAACGGATAATTTTGACGAAATTTCAAATTTTTTCCTCTCTTTTGCCTTAATTTTCGACATTTGATTGAGTTATGATCGAGAAAAGCAACATAATCGGATAATTTCACTGAAATTTCAATTTTTTCCCCCTATTTTGCCTTAATTATCGTTGTTTTACGAGCTATAATCGAAAAAAGCTGCAAACACGGATTATTTTAAGTTAAATTGAAATTTTTTTCCTCTATTTAGCATTAATTACCTTAATTTCATTGAGATATTATCGAGAAAAGCAACGAAAACAGATAATTTTAATAAAATTTCAATTTTTTTGTTCTATTTTGGCATAATTTTTGACATTTTATCGAGATATGATCGAAAATAGTATGGAGAACGGATTATTTTAGAGAATTATAAATTTTTTACTCATCTTCGTCTTAATTTTCGACGATTTATCGAGTTATGATCAAAAAAAGCAACGAAAACGGATAATTTTAGCGAACGTTTAATTTTTTACTCTATGTTGCCTTAATTTTCATCATTTTATCGAGTTATGATTGAAAAAAGCAACGAATAAGAAAAATTTTAAAGAAATTTTTCAATTTGTTTCCCCTATTTTGTCTTAATTTTTGTCATTTTATCGAGCTTTCATCGAAAAACTCAATGAATATGGGTGATTTCACCGAAATTTCAATTTTTTCCTCTCGTTTGCCTAAATTTTCTTCATTTTATTCAGCTATGAACGGAGAAAGAAACGAAAATGGAACATTTTTTCAAAATTTCAATTTTTTTTCCCTATTTTGTCTTAATTTTCGTCATTTCAGCGAGATATCATCGAAAAAAGCAACAAAATCAGATAATTTTAGCTAAATTAATATTTTTTCCCTCTTTTTTGCCTTAATCTTCCTCATTTCATCAAAATATAATCGAAATAATTCACGAAAACGGATAATTTTTGTGAAGTTACAAATTTTTTCCTATATTTTACCTGAATTTTTGTCATTTTATGGAGCTATAATCGAAAAAAGCTACGAAAACGGATAATTTCGACGAAATTTCAAATTTTTTACTCTTTTTCGCCTTAATTTTCGCGGTTTTATCGAGTTATGTTCAAAAAAAGAAACGAAAACGGATAATTTTAGCGAACGTTTAATTTTTTTCCTCTTTTTTCCCTTATTTTTCGTCATTTTATCGAGATGTGATCCAGAAAAGCAACCGGAACTGATAATTTCACCGAAATTTCAATTTTTTACTCTATGTTGCCTTAATTTTCATCATTTTATCGATTTATGATTGAAAAAAGCTACGAAAAAATAAAATTTTACTGAAATTTTTCAATTTGTTTCCCCTATCTTGTCTTAATTTTTATCATTTTCTCGAGCTTTCATCGAAAAACTCAATGAATATAGATAACTTCACCGAAATTTCAATTTTTTCCTCTCTTTTGCCTGAATTTTCTTCATTTTATTGAGCTATGAACGGAGAAAGAAACGAAGACGGAACATTTTAGCAAAATTTCTATTTTTTTCCCCTATTTTGTCTAAATTTTCGTCATTTCAACGAGATATCATCGAAAAATGCAACTAATACGGATAATTTGAGCTAAATTAATATTTTTTTCCTCTATTTAGCCTTAATTTTCCGCATTTCATCGAAATATAATCGAAATAAGTTACGAAAACGATTAATATTAGTGAAATTTCAATTTTTTTTATAATTCTTATTATATAATAATCTTAATGTTCATCATTTTATCGAGATAATATCGAAAAATGGAACGAAAACGGATAATTTTAGCGAAATTTCAATATTTTTCCTTTACTATGGTTTACATTTTTTCATCTTATCAAGAAATCATTGAAAAAAGCAACGAAAACGGATAATTTTAGCGAAATTTCAATTTTTTTCATCTATTTTGCCTTAATTTTCGACATTTTTTCGAGATATGATCGAAAAAAGAGTAAAAAACGGATGATTTTAGAGAATTTTCAAATTATTTCTTCTATTTCGTCCATTTAACAAGATATGATTGAAAAAATCAACGAAAACAGATAATTGTAGTGAAATTTCAATTTTTTTCTGCTATTTTGCCTTAATTTTCGACATTTTCTCGTGTTATGTTCGAAAATAGCAACGAAAGAGGAAAATTTCACCGAAAAATTTAAATTTATTTCCTTTACTTTGCTATAATTTTTTTTGATTTTATCGAGATATGATCGTAAAAAGAAACGGAAACGGATTATTTTAGTGAAAGTTTAAATTTTTCCACTATTTTCCCTTAGTTTTCGTCATTTTATCGAGCTATGATCGAAGAAGGTAGCAAAAAAAGATAATATTTAGCAAAATTTCAATATTTTTCCTTTACTTGGGTTAAATTTTCGCCATTTTATCGAGAATTCATTGAAAAAAGCAACGAAAACGGATAATTTTAGCTAACTTTCAATTTTTTTCCACTATTTTCCCTTAATTTTCGTCATTTTATCGAGCTATGATCGAAAAAGGTAGCGAAAACAGATGATATTTAGCAAAATTTCAATATTTTGCCATTACTTGGGTTAAATTTTCGCCATTTTATCGAGAAATCACTGAAAAAAGCAACGAAAGCGGATAATTGTAGCTAAATTTATATTTTGTTCCACTATTTTTCCTTAATTATAGACATTTTATCTAGCTTTTATCGAAAAAGTCATCGGAAACGGATAATTTAACCGAAATTTCAAATTTTTTCCTCTCTTTTGCCTTAAATATCGACATTTTATGTCGTTATTTATAATTTTTTTCCTCTATTTTGAATTATTTCCGTCATTTTATCGAGGAATGATCGAAAAAAGCAACATAATTGGATATTTCACCGAAATTTCAAAATTATTTCCTCTTTTTGCCTTAATTTTCGTCGTTTTATCGAAATATGGTCGAAAAAGGCTTTGAAAACGGATAATCGTATCGAAATCTAAATGTTTTCCTCTTTTTTGCCATAATTACGTTAATTTCATTGAGTTATCATCGAGAAAAGCAACGAAAACAGATAATTTTAGTAAAATTTCAATTTTTTTGTTTTATTTCGGCATAATTTTCGTCATTTAATCAAGATATGATCGAAAAAAGCAACAAAAATGGATAATTTCGACCAAATCTTAATTTTTTTCTCTATTTTGCCTTAATTTTCTTCATTTTATTGAGCTATTATCTGAAAAAGAAACGAAAACGGAAAGTATTAGCGAACTTTCATTTTTTTCCCCTAAATTGTCTTAATTTTCGTCATTTTAGCAAGATATCATCGATAAAAGCAACAAAAACGGATAATTTTAGCTAAATTAATATTTCTTTCCTCATTTTTGCCTTAATCTTCCTCATTTCATCGAAATATAATCCAAAAAACCTACGAAAACGGATAATTTTGACGAAATTTCAAATTTTTTCCTCTCTTTTGCCTGAATTTTCGACATTTCATTGAGTTATGATCGAGAAAAGCAACATAATCGGATAATTTCACTGAAATTTCAATTTTTCCCCCTATTTTGCCTTAATTATCGTTGTTTTACGAGCTATAATCGAAAAAAGCTGCAAACACGGATTATTTTAAGTTAAATTGAAATTTTTTTCCTCTATTTAGCATTAATTACCTTAATTTCATTGAGATATCATCGAGAAAAGCAACGAAAACAGATAATTTTAATAAAATTTCAATTTTTTTGTTCTATTTTGGCATAATTTTTGACATTTTATCGAGATATGATCGAAAATAGTATGGAGAACGGATTATTTTAGAGAATTATAAATTTTTTACTCATCTTCGTCTTAATTTTCGACGATTTATCGAGTTATGATCAAAAAAAGCAACGAAAACGGATAATTTTAGCGAACGTTTAATTTTTTACTCTATGTTGCCTTAATTTTCATCATTTTATCGAGTTATGATTGAAAAAAGCAACGAATAAGAAAAATTTTAAAGAAATTTTTCAATTTGTTTCCCCTATTTTGTCTTAATTTTTGTCATTTTATCGAGCTTTCATCGAAAAACTCAATGAATATGGGTGATTTCACCGAAATTTCAATTTTTTCCTCTCGTTTGCCTAAATTTTCTTCATTTTATTCAGCTATGAACGGAGAAAGAAACGAAAATGGAACATTTTTTCAAAATTTCAATTTTTTTTCCCTATTTTGTCTTAATTTTCGTCATTTTAGCGAGATATCATCGAAAAAAGCAACAAAATCAGATAATTTTAGCTAAATTAATATTTTTTCCCTCTTTTTTGCCTTAATCTTCCTCATTTCATCAAAATATAATCGAAATAATTCACGAAAACGGATAATTTTTGTGAAGTTACAAATTTTTTCCTATATTTTACCTGAATTTTTGTCATTTTATGGAGCTATAATCGAAAAAAGCTACGAAAACGGATAATTTTGACGAAATTTCAAATTTTTTACTCTTTTTCGTCTTAATTTTCGCGGTTTTATCGAGTTATGATCAAAAAAAGAAACGAAAACGGATAATTTTAGCGAACGTTTAATTTTTTTACTCTTTTTTCCCTTATTTTTCGTCATTTTATCGAGATGTGATCCAGAAAAGCAACCGGAACTGATAATTTCACCGAAATTTCAATTTTTTACTCTATGTTGCCTTAATTTTCATCATTTTATCGAGTTATGATTGAAAAAAGCTACGAAAAAATAAAATTTTACTGAAATTTTTCAATTTGTTTCCCCTATCTTGTCTTAATTTTTATCATTTTCTCGAGCTTTCATCGAAAAACTCAATGAATATAGATAACTTCACCGAAATTTCAATTTTTTCCTCTCTTTTGCCTGAATTTTCTTCATTTTATTGAGCTATGAACGGAGAAAGATACGAAGACGGAACATTTTAGCAAAATTTCTATTTTTTTCCCCTATTTTGTCTAAATTTTCGTCATTTCAACGAGATATCATCGAAAAATGCAACTAATACGGATAATTTGAGCTAAATTAATATTTTTTTCCTCTATTTAGCCTTAATTTTCCGCATTTCATCGAAATATAATCGAAATAAGTTACGAAAACGATTAATATTAGTGAAATTTCAATTTTTTTTATAATTCTTATTATATAATAATCTTAATGTTCATCATTTTATCGAGATAATATCGAAAAATGGAACGAAAACGGATAATTTTAGCGAAATTTCAATATTTTTCCTTTACTATGGTTTACATTTTTTCATCTTATCAAGAAATCATTGAAAAAAGCAACGAAAACGGATAATTTTAGCGAAATTTCAATTTTTTTCATCTATTTTGCCTTAATTTTCGACATTTTTTCGAGATATGATCGAAAAAAGAGTAAAAAACGGATGATTTTAGAGAATTTTCAAATTATTTCTTCTATTTCGTCCATTTAACAAGATATGATTGAAAAAATCAACGAAAACAGATAATTGTAGTGAAATTTCAATTTTTTTCTGCTATTTTGCCTTAATTTTCGACATTTTCTCGTGTTATGTTCGAAAATAGCAACGAAAGAGGAAAATTTCACCGAAAAATTTAAATTTATTTCCTTTACTTTGCTATAATTTTTTTTGATTTTATCGAGATATGATCGTAAAAAGAAACGGAAACGGATTATTTTAGTGAAAGTTTAAATTTTTCCACTATTTTCCCTTAGTTTTCGTCATTTTATCGAGCTATGATCGAAGAAGGTAGCAAAAAAAGATAATATTTAGCAAAATTTCAATATTTTTCCTTTACTTGGGTTAAATTTTCGCCATTTTATCGAGAATTCATTGAAAAAAGCAACGGAAACGGATAATTTTAGGGAAATTTTAATTTTTTTCCACTCTTTTCCCTTAATTTTCGTCATTTTATCGAGCTATGATCGAAAAAGGTAGCGAAAACAGATGATATTTAGCAAAATTTCAATATTTTGCCATTACTTGGGTTAAATTTTCGCCATTTTATCGAGAAATCACTGAAAAAAGCAACGAAAGCGGATAATTTTAGCTAAATTTATATTTTGTTCCACTATTTTTCCTTAATTTTAGACATTTTATCTAGCTTTTATCGAAAAAGTCATCGAAAACGGATAATTTAACCGAAATTTCAAATTTTTTCCTCTCTTTTGCCTTAAATATCGACATTTTATGTCGTTATTTATAATTTTTTTCCTCTATTTTGAATTATTTCCGTCATTTTATCGAGGAATGATCGAAAAAAGCAACATAATTGGATATTTCACCGAAATTTCAAAATTATTTCCTCTTTTTGCCTTAATTTTCGTCGTTTTATCGAAATATGGTCGAAAAAGGCTTTGAAAACGGATAATCGTATCGAAATCTAAATGTTTTCCTCTTTTTTGCCATAATTACGTTAATTTCATTGAGTTATCATCGAGAAAAGCAACGAAAACAGATAATTTTAGTAAAATTTCAATTTTTTTGTTTTATTTCGGCATAATTTTCGTCATTTAATCAAGATATGATCGAAAAAAGCAACAAAAATGGATAATTTCGACCAAATCTTAATTTTTTTCTTTATTTTGCCTTAATTTTCTTCATTTTATTGAGCTATTATCTGAAAAAGAAACGAAAACGGAAAGTATTAGCGAACTTTCATTTTTTTCCCCTAAATTGTCTTAATTTTCGTCATTTTAGCAAGATATCATCGATAAAAGCAACAAAAACGGATAATTTTAGCTAAATTAATATTTCTTTCCTCATTTTTGCCTTAATCTTCCTCATTTCATCGAAATATAATCCAAAAAACCTACGAAAACGGATAATTTTGACGAAATTTCAAATTTTTTCCTCTCTTTTGCCTGAATTTTCGACATTTCATTGAGTTATGATCGAGAAAAGCAACATAATCGGATAATTTCACTGAAATTTCAATTTTTCCCCCTATTTTGCCTTAATTATCGTTGTTTTACGAGCTATAATCGAAAAAAGCTGCAAACACGGATTATTTTAAGTTAAATTGAAATTTTTTTCCTCTATTTAGCATTAATTACCTTAATTTCATTGAGATATCATCGAGAAAAGCAACGAAAACAGATAATTTTAATAAAATTTCAATTTTTTTGTTCTATTTTGGCATAATTTTTGACATTTTATCGAGATATGATCGAAAATAGTATGGAGAACGGATTATTTTAGAGAATTATAAATTTTTTACTCATCTTCGTCTTAATTTTCGACGATTTATCGAGTTATGATCAAAAAAAGCAACGAAAACGGATAATTTTAGCGAACGTTTAATTTTTTACTCTATGTTGCCTTAATTTTCATCATTTTATCGAGTTATGATTGAAAAAAGCAACGAATAAGAAAAATTTTAAAGAAATTTTTCAATTTGTTTCCCCTATTTTGTCTTAATTTTTGTCATTTTATCGAGCTTTCATCGAAAAACTCAATGAATATGGGTGATTTCACCGAAATTTCAATTTTTTCCTCTCGTTTGCCTAAATTTTCTTCATTTTATTCAGCTATGAACGGAGAAAGAAACGAAAATGGAACATTTTTTCAAAATTTCAATTTTTTTTCCCTATTTTGTCTTAATTTTCGTCATTTTAGCGAGATATCATCGAAAAAAGCAACAAAATCAGATAATTTTAGCTAAATTAATATTTTTTCCCTCTTTTTTGCCTTAATCTTCCTCATTTCATCAAAATATAATCGAAATAATTCACGAAAACGGATAATTTTTGTGAAGTTACAAATTTTTTCCTATATTTTACCTGAATTTTTGTCATTTTATGGAGCTATAATCGAAAAAAGCTACGAAAACGGATAATTTTGACGAAATTTCAAATTTTTTACTCTTTTTCGTCTTAATTTTCGCGGTTTTATCGAGTTATGATCAAAAAAAGAAACGAAAACGGATAATTTTAGCGAACGTTTAATTTTTTTACTCTTTTTTCCCTTATTTTTCGTCATTTTATCGAGATGTGATCCAGAAAAGCAACCGGAACTGATAATTTCACCGAAATTTCAATTTTTTACTCTATGTTGCCTTAATTTTCATCATTTTATCGAGTTATGATTGAAAAAAGCTACGAAAAAATAAAATTTTACTGAAATTTTTCAATTTGTTTCCCCTATCTTGTCTTAATTTTTATCATTTTCTCGAGCTTTCATCGAAAAACTCAATGAATATAGATAACTTCACCGAAATTTCAATTATTTCCTCTCTTTTGCCTGAATTTTCTTCATTTTATTGAGCTATTATCTGAAAAAGAAACGAAAACGGAAAGTATTAGCGAACTTTCATTTTTTCCCCTAAATTGTCTTAATTTTCGTCATTTTAGCAAGATATCATCGATAAAAGCAACAAAAACGGATAATTTTAGCTAAATTAATATTTCTTTCCTCATTTTTGCCTTAATCTTCCTCATTTCATCGAAATATAATCCAAAAAACCTACGAAAACGGATAATTTTGACGAAATTTCAAATTTTTTCCTCTCTTTTGCCTGAATTTTCGACATTTCATTGAGTTATGATCGAGAAAAGCAACATAATCGGATAATTTCACTGAAATTTCAATTTTTCCCCCTATTTTGCCTTAATTATCGTTGTTTTACGAGCTATAATCGAAAAAAGCTGCAAACACGGATTATTTTAAGTTAAATTGAAATTTTTTTCCTCTATTTAGCATTAATTACCTTAATTTCATTGAGATATCATCGAGAAAAGCAACGAAAACAGATAATTTTAATAAAATTTCAATTTTTTTGTTCTATTTTGGCATAATTTTTGACATTTTATCGAGATATGATCGAAAATAGTATGGAGAACGGATTATTTTAGAGAATTATAAATTTTTTACTCATCTTCGTCTTAATTTTCGACGATTTATCGAGTTATGATCAAAAAAAGCAACGAAAACGGATAATTTTAGCGAACGTTTAATTTTTTACTCTATGTTGCCTTAATTTTCATCATTTTATCGAGTTATGATTGAAAAAAGCAACGAATAAGAAAAATTTTAAAGAAATTTTTCAATTTGTTTCCCCTATTTTGTCTTAATTTTTGTCATTTTATCGAGCTTTCATCGAAAAACTCAATGAATATGGGTGATTTCACCGAAATTTCAATTTTTTCCTCTCTTTTGCCTAAATTTTCTTCATTTTATTCAGCTATGAACGGAGAAAGAAACGAAAATGGAACATTTTTTCAAATTTTCTATTTTTTCCCCTATTTTGTCTTAATTTTCGTCATTTCAACGAGATATCATCGAAAAAAGCAACTAATACGGATAATTTGAGCTAAATTAATATTTTTTTCCTCTATTAAGCCTTAATTTTCCGCATTTCATCGAAATATAATCGAAATAAGTTACGAAAACGGATAATATTAGTGAAATATCAAATTTTTTCCTCTATTTTACCTTAATGATCGTCATTTTATGGAGATAATATCGAATAAGGGAGACGAAAAGAGATAATTTCACCGATATTTCAATTTTTTTCCTCCATTTACTTTAAATTTCATCAATTTATCGAGATAATATCAAAAAAAGCAACGAAAATGGATAATTTCGACGAAATTTTAATTTTTTTCCTCTCTTTTGCCTTAATTATCTTCATTTTATTGAGCTATTATTTGAAAAAGAAAGGAAAACGGAATGTATTAGCAAACTTTCAATTTTTTTCCCCTAAATTGTGTTAATTTTCGTCATTTTAGCAAGATATCATCGAAAAAAGCAACAAAAACGGATAATTTTAGATAAATAAATTTTTTTTCCTCTTTTTTTCCCTTAATCTTCCTCATTTCATCGAAATATAATCGAAATAAGTCACTAAAACGGATAATTTTAGTGAAGTTTAAAATTTTTTCGTATATTTTACCTTAATTTTCGTCATTTTATGGAGCTATAATCGAAAAAACCTACGAAAACGGATATTTTGGACGTAATTTCAAATTTTTTCCTCCCTTTTGCCTTAATTTTCGACATTTCATTAACTTATGATCGAAAAAAGCAACATAATCGGATAATTTCACTGAAATTTCAATTTATTCCCCTATTTTGCCTAATTATCGTTGTTATATCGAGCTATAATCGAAAAAAGCTACAAACACGGATTAGTTTTAGTTAAATTTAAATTTTTTCCTATATTTTGCATTAATTACCTTAATTTCATTGAGATATCATCTAGAAAAGCAACGAAAACAGATAATTTTAATAAAATTTCAATTTTTTTGTTCTATTTTGGCATAAATTATGACATTTTATAGAGATATGATCGAAAATAGGTCGAAAAACGGATTATTTTAGAGAATTATAAATTTTTTACTCTTTTTCGTCTTAATTTTTGACGTTTTATCGAGTTATGAACAAAAAAAGCAACGAAAACGGATAATTTTAGCGAACGTTTAACTTTTTACTCTATGATGCCTTAATTTTCATCATTTTATCGAGTTATGATTGAAAAAAGCAACGAAAAAGAAAAATTTTTGAGAAATATTTCAATTTGTTTCCCCTATTTTGTCTTAATTTTTGTCATTTTATCGAGCTTTCATCGAAAAACTCAATGAATATGGATAATTTCACCGAGATTTCATTTTTTTTCCTCTCTTTTGCCTAAATTTTCTTCATTTTATTCAGCTATGAACGGAGAAAGAAACGAAAACGGAACGTTTTAGCAAAATTTCTATTTTTCTCCCCTATTTTGTCGTAAATTTCGTCATTTCAACGAGGTAATATCGAAAAAAGCAACGAGAACGGATAATTTTAGCGAAATTTCTTTATTTCCTCCATCTTGATTTAATTTTCGTCATCTTTTCGAGATATGATCGAAAAAAGTTACGATAACGGGTAAGATTAGAGAAATTTAAATTTTATTCACAAATGTTTTCTTAATTTTCGTCATTTTATCGAGATTTCATCGAAAAAGTCAACGAAAACTGATAATTTCAACGAAATTTCAATTTTTTTCCTCAATTTTGCCTTAATATGCATCATTTTATCGAGCTATGTACAAAAAATTGAAACGAAAACGGAAAAGTATTGCGAAATTTCAATTTCTTTACCTTTATTTCGCCTTTTGTTCGTCATTTTATCGAGTTATGATCGAAAAAAGCAACGAAAGCGGATAATTTTAGTAAAATTTCAATTTCTTTCTTCTATTTATTCATAATTTTCTTCATTTTATCGAGATATGATCGAAAAAAGCAACTAAAACATATAATTTTTGCAGAATTTCAATATTGTTCCATTAATAACAAATTTTTTCCTCTATTTTACCTTAATATTCGTCATTTTATCGAGATTATATCAAAAAAAGGAACGAAAACGGATAATTTTAGCGAAATTTCAATATTTTTCCTTTACTATGGTTTACATTTTTTCATCTCATCTAGAAATCATTGAAAAAAGCAACGAAAACGGATAATTTTAGCATAATTTCAATTTTTTTCATCTATTTTGCCTTAATTTTCGACATTTTATCGAGATTTGATCGAAAACAGAGTTGAAAACGGATGATTTTACAGAATTTTCAATATTTTTTCTTTACTATGGTATAAATGTTTTCATCTTATCTAGAAATCATTGAAAAAATCAACGAAAACAGATCATTTCAGTGAAATTTCAATTTTTTTCTGCTATATTGCCATAATTTTCGACATTTTTTGTGTTATGTTCGAAAATAGCAACGAAAGATGAAATTATCACCGAAATTTCAATTTCTTTCCTTTACTTTGCTATAATTTTTTTGATTTTATATGACATGATCGAAAATAGCAACGGAAACGGATAATTTTAGGGAAATTCTAATTTTTTTCCACTATTTTCCCTTAATTTTCATCAATTTATCGAGCAATGATCGAAAAAGGTAGCGAAAAAAGTTAATATTTAGAAAAATTTCAATATTTTACCTTTACTTGGGTTAAATTTTCACCATTTTATCGAGAAATCATTGAAAAAAGCAACGAATAATGATAATAACGAAGCGGATAATTTCGACGAAATTTCAAATTTTTTCCTCTCTTTTGCCTTAATTTTCGACATTTCATTGAGTTATGATCGAAAAAAGCAACATAATCGGATAATTTCACTGAAATTTCAATTTTTTCCCCTATTTTGCCTTAATTATCGTTTTTTATCGAGCTATAATCGAAAAAAGCTACAAACACGGATTATTTTTAGTTAAATTTAAATTTTTTTCCTCTATTTTGCATTAATTACCTTAATTTCATTGAGATATCATCGAGAAAAGCAACGAAAAACAGATAATTTTAATAAAATTTCAATTTTTTTTTCTATTTTGGCATAATTTTTGACATTTTATCGAGATATTATCGAAAATAGCATGGAAAACGGATTATTTTATAGAATTTTTAATTTTTTACTCTTTTTCGTCCTAATTTTCAACGTTTTATCGAGTTATGATCAAAAAAGGCAACGAAAACGGATAATTTTAGCAAACGTTTAATTTATTACTCTATGTTGCCTTAATTTTCATCATTTTATCGAGTTATGATTAAAAAAAGCAACGGAAAAGAAAAATTTTAGTGTAATTTTTCAATTTGTTTCCCCTATTTTGTCTTAATTTTTGTCATTTTATCGAGCTTTCATCGAAAAACTCAATGAATATGGATAATTTCACCGAGATTTCATTTTTTTCCTCTCTTTTGCCTAAATTTTCTTCATTTTATTCAGCTATGAACGGAGAAAGAAACGAAAACGGAACGTTTTATCAAAATTTCTGTTTTTTCCCCTATTTTGTGTTAATTTTCGTCATTTCAACGAGATATCATCGAAAAAAGAACTAATACGGATAATTTGAGCTAAATTTATATTTTTTTCCTCAATTTAGCCTTAATTTTCCGCATTTCATCGAAATATAATCGAAATAAGTTACGAAAACGGATAACATTAGTGAAATTTCAAATTTTTTCCTCTATTTTACTTTAATGATCGTCATTTTAAGGAGATGATATCGAATAAGAGAAACGAATAGACATAATTTCACCGATATTTCACTTTTTTTTCGATATACTTCAAATTTAATCATTTTATCGAGATAATATCGAAAAAAGCAACGAGAACAGATAATTTTAGCGAAATTTCTTTTTTTCCTCCATCTTGATTTAATTTTCGTCATATTTTCGAGATATGATCGAAAAAAGTTACTAAAACGGATAAGATTAGAGAAATTTCAATTTATTCCCCCTATTTTTTCTTAATTTTCGTCATTTTATCGAGATTTCATCGAAAAAGTCAACGAAAACGGATAATTTCACCGAGATTTCAATTTTTTTCCTCTCTTTTGCCTAAATTTTCTTCATTTTATTCAGCTATGAACTTAGAAAGAAACGAAAACGGAACGTTTTATCAAAATTTCTGTTTTTTCCCTTATTTTGTGTTAATTTTCGTCATTTCAACGAGATATCATCGAAAAAAGAACTAATACGGATAATTTGAGCTAAATTTATATTTTTTTCCTCAATTTAGCCTTAATTTTCCGCATTTCATCGAAATATAATCGAAATAATTTACGAAAACGGATAATATTAGTGAAATTTCAAATTTTTTCCTCTATATAACCTTAATAATCGTCATTTTATGGAGATAATATCGAATAAGGGAAACGAATAGAGATAATTTGTCCGATAATACAATTTTTTTCCTCGATTTACTTTTAATTTGATCATTTTATCGAGATAATATCGAAAAAAGCAACGAGAACGGATAATTTTAGCGAAATTTCTTTTTTTTTCCTCGATCTTGATTTAATTTCGTCATCTTTTCGAGATATGATCGAAAAAGTCAACGAAAACAGATAATTTCGACGAAATTTCAAATTTTTTCCTCTCTTTTGCCTTAATTTTCGACATTTCATTAACTTATGATCGAAAATAAGCAACATATTCGGATAATCTCACTGAAATCTCAATTTTTTTCCCCTATTTTGCCTTAATTATCGTTGTTATATCGAGCTATAATCGAAAAAAGCTACAAACACGGATTATTTTTAGTTAAATATAAATTTTTTCCTCTATTTTGTATTAATTACCTTAATTTCATTGAGATATCATCGAGAAAAGCAACGAAAACAGATAATTTTAATAAAATTTCAATTTTTTTGTTCTATTTTGGCATAATTTTTGACATTTTATCGAGATATGATCGAAAATAGCTTGGAAAACGGATTATTTTAGAGAATTATAAATTTTTTACTCTTTTTCGTCTTAATTTTGACGTTTTATCGAGTTATGAACAAAAAAAGCAACGAAAACGGATAATTTTAGCGAACGTTTAACTTTTTACTCTATGATGCCTTAATTTTCATCATTTTATCGAGTTATGATTGAAAAAAGCAACGAAAAAGAAAAATTTTTGAGAAATATTTCAATTTGTTTCCCCTATTTTGTCTTAATTTTTGTCATTTTATCGAGCTTTCATCGAAAAACTCAATGAATATGGATAATTTCACCGAGATTTCAATTTTTTTCCTCTCTTTTGCCAAAATTTTCTTCATTTTATTCGGCTATGAACGGAGAAAGAAACGAAAACGGAATGTTTTATCAAAATTTCTGTTTTTTCCCCTATTTTGTGTTAATTTTCGTCATTTCAACGAGATATCATCGAAAAAAGAACTAATACGGATAATTTGAGCTAAATTTATATTTTTTTCCTCTATTTAGCCTTAATTTTCCGCATTCCATCGAAATATAATCGAAATTAGTTACGAAAACGGATAATATTAGTGAAATTTCAAATTTTTTCCTTTATATAAGCTTAATAATCGTCATTTTATGGAGATAATATCGAATAAGGGAAACGAATAGAGATAATTTCACCGATATTACAATTTTTTTCCTCGATTTACTTTAAATTTCATCATTTTATCGAGAAAATATCGAAAGAAGTAACGAAAACAGATAAGATTAGAAAAATTTCAATTTTTTTCCCCTATTTTTTCTTAATTTTCGTCATTTTATCGAGATTTCATCGAAAAAGTCAACGAAAACGAATAATTTCGACGAAATTTCAATTTTTTTCTTTCTTTTGATTTAATATTCATCAATTTATCGAGCTATGTACAAAAATTGAAACGAAAACGGAAAAGTATTGCAAAATTTCAATTTTTTTTACCTTTATTTCGCCTTTTGTTTGTCATTTATCGAGTTATGATCGAAAAAAGCAACAAAAGTGGAAAATTTTTCGTAAATTTTCAATTTTTTTCTTCTATTTTGGCATAATTTTCTTCATTTTATCGAGATATGATCGAAAAAGCAACTAAAACGGATAATTTTAGCAAAATTTCGATATTTTTCCTTTTTTATTGTAATTTTTGACATTTTTCGTGATCTGATCGAAAATAGCATGGAAAACGGATTATTTTAGAGAATTTTAAATTTTTTACTCTATTTCGTCTTAATTTTCGACATTTTATCGATTTAAGATCGAAAAAAGCACTAAAAGCGGATAATTTTAGCGAAATTTCAATTTATTACTCTATTTTCAGTTAATTTTCATCATTTTCTCGAGTAATGATCGCAATAAGAAACGAATAAGGAAACTTTTAGAGATATTTCAATTTTTTCCCCTATTTTGTCATAATTTTTGTCATTTTATCGAGATTTTATCGAAAAAGTCAATGAATACGGATAATTTCACCGAAATTTCAATTTTTTTCCTCTCTTTTCCTAAACTTTCTTCATTTTATTGAGCTATTAACGGAAAAAGAAACGAAAACGGAATGTTTTAGCAAAATTCCAATTTTTTCCCCTATTTTGTCTTAATTTTCGTCATTTTAATGAGATATCATCGAAAAAAGCAACGAAAACGGATAATTTTAGCGAAATTTCAATATTTTTCCTTTACTATGGTTTATATTTTTTCATCTTATCAAGAAAACATTGAAAAAAAAACGAAAACGGATAATTTTAGCGAAATTCCAATTTTTTCATCTATTTTTCCTTAATTTCCGATATTTTTTCGAGATATGATCGAAAACAGAGTTGAAAACGGATGATTTTAGAGAATTTTCAATTTTTTTCTTCTATTTCGTCATTTTAACAAGATATGATCGAAACAATCAACGAAAACAGTTAATTGTAGTGAAATTTCAATTTTTTCTGCTATTTTGCCATAATTTTCGACATTTTTCGTGTTATGTTCGAAAATAGCAACGAAAGAGGAAAATTTCACCGAAATTTCAATTTCTTTCCTTTACTTTGCTATATTTTAAAACATTTTATTGAGATATGATCGAAAAAAGCAACGGAAACGGATAATTTTACTGAAAGTTTAATTTTTTTCCACTATTTTGCCTTAATTTTAGACATTTTCTCTAGCTTTTATCGAAAAAGTCAACGAAAACGGATAATTTCACCGAAATTTCAAATTTCTTCCTCTCTTTTGCCTTAAATTTCGACATTTTATGTCGTTATTTATAATTTTTTTCCTCTATTTTGAATAATTTTCGTCATTTTATCGAGAAATGATCGAAAAAAGCAACATAATCGGATAATTTCACCGAAATTTCAAAATTACTTCCTCTTTTTTGCCTTAATTTTCGTCGTTTTATCGAAATATGGTCGGAAAAGGCTTTGAAAACGGATAATCTTATCGAAATCTAAATTTTTTCCTCTTTTTTGCCATAATTACGTTAATTTCATTGAAATATCATCGAGAAAAGCAACGAGAACAGATAATTTTAGTGAAATTTCAATTTTTTTGTTCTATTCTGGCATAATTTTCGTCATTTTTTCAAGATATGATCGAAAAAAGCAACGAAAATGGATAATTTCGAAGAAATTTTAAATTTTTTCCGCTCTTTTGCCTAAATTTACTTCATTTTATTGAGCTATTATCTGAAAAAGAAACGAAAACGGAATGTATTAGCAAACTTTCAATTTTTTCCCCTAAATTGTCTTAATTTTCGTCATTTTAGCGAGATATCATCGAAAAAAGCAACAAAAACGGATAATTTTAGCTAAATTAATAATTTTTTCCTCTTTTTTGCCTTAATCTTCCTCATTTCATCGAAATATAATCGAAATAAGTCACAAAAACGGATAATTTTATTGAAGTTTCAAATTTTTTCCTATATTTTACCTTTATTTTCGACATTTATTGAGTTGTGATCGAAAAAAGCAACATAATCGGATAATTTCACTGAAATTTCAATTTTTCACATATTTTGCCTTAATTTTCGTCATTTTATCGAATATGATTGAAAAAAGCAACGAAAAAGAAAAAGGTTAGAGAAATTGTTCAATTTGTTTCCCCTATTTTGTCTTAATTTTCGTCATTTTATCGAGATTTCATCGAAAAAGTCAACGAAAACGGATAATTTCGACGAAATTTCAAATTTTTTCCTCTCTTTTGCCATAATTTTTGACATTTTATTGAGTTATGAACGAAAAAAGTAACTGAAACTGATAATTTCAACGAAATTTCAATTTTTTTCCTCTATTTTGCCTTAATATTCATCATTTTATCGAGCTATGTACAAAAAAGTGAAACGAAAACGGAAACGTATTGCGAAATTTCAATTTTTTTTGCCTTTATTTCGCCTTTTGTTCGTCATTTTATCGAGTTATGATCGAAAAAAGGAACTAAAACGGACAATTTTAGCAAAATTTCAATATTTTTCCTTTTTTAATCATTTTTTGACATTTTTCGTGATCTAATCGAAAATAGTATGAAAAACGGATTATTTTAGAGAATTTTAAATTTTTTAATCTATTTCGTCTGAATTTTCGACATTTTATCGATTTAAGATCGAAAAAAGCACTAAAAGCGGATAATGTTAGCGAAATTTCAATTTATTACTCTATTTTCCCTTAATCTTCATCATTTTATCATGTTATGATCGAAAAAAAGAAACGAATAAGGAATCTTTTAGAGAAATTTCAATTTTTTTCCCCTATTTTGTCATAATTTTTGTCATTTTATCGAGATTTCATCGAAAAAGTCAATGAATACGGATAATTACACCGAAATTTCAATTTTTTTCCTCTCTTTTGCCTAAATTTTCTTAATTAAATTTTCTTAATTTTCGACATTTCATTGAGTTATGATCGAAAAAACCAACATTATCGGATAATCTCACTGAAATTTCAATTTTTTTCCCCTATTTTGCCTTAATTTTCGTCATTTTATCGAGTTATGATTGAGAAAAGCAACGAAAAGGAAAAATTTTAGAGAAATTTTTCAATTTGTTTCCCCTATTTTGTCTTAATTTTTGTCATTTCATCGAGCTTTCATCGAAAATCTCAATGAATATGGGTAATTTCACCGAAATTTCAATTTTTTTCCCCTATTTTGCCTTAATTTTCTTCATTTTAATCAGCTATGAACGGAGACAGAAACGAAAACGGAACGTTTTTGCAAAATTTCTATTTTTTTCCCCTATTTTGTCTTAATTTTCGTCTTTTCAACGAGATATCATCGTAAAAAGCAACTAATACGGATAATTTGAGCTAAATTAATATTTTTTTCCTCTATTTAGCCTTAATTTTCCGCATTTCATTGAAATATAATCGAAATAAGTTACGAAAACGGATAATATTAGTGAAATATCAAATTTTTTCCTCTATTTCACCTTAATGATCGTCATTTTATGGAGATAATATCGAATAAGGGAAACGAAAAGAGATAATTTTACCGATATTTCAATCTTTTTCCTCCATTTACTTTAAATTTCATCATTTTATCGAGATAATATCGATAAAAGCAACGAGAACGGATAATTTTAGCGAAAGTTCTTTTTTTTCCTCCATCTTGATTTAATTTTCGTCATCTTTTCGAGATATGAGCAAAAAAGTTACGAAAACGGATAAGATAAGGGAAATTACAATTTTTTTCCCTATTTTTTCTTAATTTTCGTCATTTTATCGAGATTTTATCGAAAAAGTCAACGAAAACGGATAATTTCGACGAAATTTCAAATTTTTTCCTCTCTTTTGCCCTAATTTTAGACATTTAATTGAGTTATGAACGAAAAAAGTAACTGAAACTGATAATTTCAACGAAATTTCAATTTTTTTCCTCTATTTTGCCTTAATATTCATCATTTTATCGAGCTATGTACAAAAAATAGAGGCGAAAACGGAAAAGTATTGCGAAATTTCAATTTTTTTACCTTTATTTCGCCTTTTGTTCGTCATTTTATCGAGATATGATCGAAAAAAGCAACAAAAGCGGATAATTTTAATAAAATTTCAATTTTTCTTTTTTAATTATTTTTTTGTCATTTTTCGTGATCTGATCGAAAATAGCATGGAAAACGGATTATTTTAGAGAATTTTAAATTTTTTACTCTATTTCGTCTTAATTTTCGACATTTTATCGAGTTATGATCGAAAAAAGCACTAAAAGCGGATAATTTTAGCGAAATTTCAATTTATTACTCTATTTTCCCTTAATTTTCATCATTTTATCGAGTTATGATCGAAAAAAAGAAACGAATAAGGAAACCTTTAGACAAATTTCAATTTTTTTCCCCTATGATTGAAAAAAGCAACGAAAAAGAAAAATTTTAGAGAAATTTTTCAATTTGTTTCCCCTATTTTGTCTTAATTTTCGTTATTTTAACGAGATATCATTGAAAAAAGCAACGAAAACGGATAATTTTAGCTAAATTAATATTATTTTCCTCTATTTTTCCTTAATTTTCCTCATTTCATCGAAATATTATCGAAATATTTTACAAAAACGGATAATTTTAGTCAAGTTTTAAATTTTTCTCTATTTTACCTTAATGTTTTTTAATTTTACCTTAATGTCATTTTAACGAGATAATATCGAAAAAAGGAACGAAGACGGATAATTTTAGCGAAATTTCAATATTTATCCTTTACTATTGTTTACATTTTTTCATCTTATCAAGAAATCATTGAAAAAAGCAACGAAAACGGATAATTTTAGCGAAATTTCAATTTTTTTCATCTATTTTGCCTTAATTTCCGACATTTTTTCGAGATATGATCGAAAACAGAGTTGAAAACGGATGATTTTAGAGAATTTTCAAATTTTTTCCTCTATTTCGTCATTTTAACAAGATATGATCGAAACAATCAACGAAAACAGATAATTTTAGTGAAATTTCAATTTTTTCTGCTATTTTGCAATAATTTTTGACATTTTTTCGTGTTATGTTCGAAAATAGCAACGAAAGAGGACAATTTCACCGAAATTTCAATTTCTTTCCTTTACTTTGCTATATTTTTTTAAATTTTATTGAGATATGATCGAAAAAAGCAAAGGAAACGGATAATTTTACTGAAAGTTTAATTTTTTTCCACTTTTTTCCCTTAATTTTCGTCATTTTATCGAGCTATGATCGAAAAAGGTAGCGAAAACAGATAATATTTAGCAAAATTTCAATATTTTTTCCTTTACTTTGGTTAAATTTTCGCCATTTTATCGAGAAATCATTGAAAAAAGCAACGAAAGCGGATAATTTTAGCTAACTTTCAATTTTGTTCCACTATTTTGCCTTAATTTTAGACATTTTATCTAGCTTTTATCGAAAAAGTCAACGAAAATGGATGATTTCACCGAAATTTCAAATTTCTTCCTCTCTTTTGCCTTAAATTTCGACATTTTATGTCGTTATTTATAATTTTTTTCCTCTATTTTGAATAATTTTCGTCATTTTATCGAGGAATGATCGAAAAAAGCAACATAATCGGATAATTTCACCCAAATTTCAAAATTATTTCCTCTTTTTTGCCTTAATTTTCAGCGTTTTATCGAAATATGGTCGAAAAAGGCTTTGAAAACGGATAATCTTATCGAAATCTAAATTTTTCCTCTTTTTTGCCATAATTACGTTAATTTCATTGAGATATCATCGAGAAAAGCAACGAAAACAGATAATTTTAGCGAAATTTCAATTTTTTTGTTCTATTCTGGCATAATTTTCGTCATTTTTTCAAGATATGATCGAAAAAAGCAACGAAAATGGATAATTTCGAAGAAATTTTAAATTTTTTCCTCTCTTTTGCCTAAATTTACTTCATTTTATTGAGCTATTATCTGAAAAAGAAACGAAAACGGAATGAATTAGCAAACTTTCAATTTTTTCCCCTAAATTATCTTAATTTTCGTCATTTTAGCGAGATATCATCGAAAAAAGCAACAAAAACGGATAATTTTAGCTAAATTAATAATTTATTCCTCTTTTTTGCCTTAATCGTCCTCATTTCATCGAAATATAATAGAAATAAGTCACAAAAACGGATAATTTCACTGAAATTTCAAATTTTTTCCTATATTTTACCTTAATTTTCGTCATTTTATGGAGCTACAATAGAAAAAAGCTACGAAAACGGATAATTTCGACGAAATTTCAAATTTTTTCCTCTCTTTTGCCTTAATATTCATCAATTTATCGAGCTATGTACAAAAAATTGAAACGAAAACGGAAAAGTATTGCAAAATTTCAATTTTTTTTACCTTTATTTCTCATTTAGATCGTCATTTTTTCGAGTTATGATCGAAAAAAGCAACGAAAGCGGATAATTTTAGTGAAGTTTCAAATTTTTTCCTATATTTTACCTTAATTTTCGTCATTTTATGGAGCTACAATAGAAAAAAGCTACGAAAACGGTTAATTTCGACGAAATTTCAAATTTTTTCCTCTCTTTTGCCTTAATTTTCGTCATTTTATCGATTTATGATTGAAAAAAGCAACGAAAAAGAAAAATTTTAGAGAAATTTTTCAATTTGTTTCCCCTATTTTGTATTAATTTTTGTCATTTTATCGAGCTTTCATCGAAAAACTCAATGAATATGGGTAATTTCACCGAAATTTCAATTTTTTCCTCTCTTTTGCCTAAATTTTCTTCATTTTAATCAGCTATGAACGGAGACAGTAACGAAAATGGAACGTTTTTGCAAAATTTCTATTTTTTTCCCGTATTTTGTCTTAATTTTCGTCTTTTCAACGAGATATCATCAAAAAAAGCAACTAATACGGATAATATGTGCTAAATTAATATTTTTTTCCTCTATTTAGCCTTAATTTTCCGCATTTCATCGAAATATAATCGAAATAAGTTACGAAAACGGATAATATTAGTGAAATATCAAATTTTTTCCTCTATTTTACCTTAATGATCGTTATTTTATGGAGATAATATCGAATAAGGGAAACGAAAAGAGATAATTTCACCGACATTTCAATTTTTTTCCTCCATTTACTTTAAATATCATCATTTTATTGAGATAATATCGAAAAAAGCAACGAGAACGGATAATTTTGGCGAAATTTCTTTTTTTTTCCTCCATCTTGATTTAATTTTCGTCATCTTTTCGATATATGATCGAAAAAAGTTACGAAAACGGATAAGATGAGAGAAATTTCAATTATTTTCCCCTATTTTTTCTTAATATTCATCATTTTATCGAGCTATGTACAAAATATTGAAACGAAAACGGAAACGCATTGCGAAATTTCAATTTTTTTTGCCTTTATTTCGCCTATTGTTCGTCATTTTATCAAGTTATGATCGAAAAAAGCAACAAAAGCGGTTAATTTTAGTAAAATTTCAATTTTTTTCTTCTATTTTGGCATAATTTTCTTCATTTTATCGAGATATTATCGAAAAAAGCAACTAAAATGAATAATTTTAGCAAAATTTCAATATTTTTCCTTTTTTAATTTTTTTAGACATTTTTCGTGATCTGATCGAAAATAGCATGAAAAACGGATTATTTTAGAGAATTTTAAATTTTTTACTCTATTTCGTCTTAATTTTCGACATTTTATCGAGTTATGATCGAAAAAAGCACTAAAAGCGGATAATTTTAGCGAAATTTCAATTTATTACTCTATTTTCCCTTAATTTTCATCATTTTATCGAGTTATGATCGAAAAAAAGAAACGAATAAGGAAACTTTTAGACAAATTTCAATTTTTTTCCCCTATTTTGTCATAATTTTTGTCATTTTATCGAGATTTCATCGAAAAAGTCAATGAATACGGATAATTACACCAAAGTTTCAATTTCTTTCCTCTCTTTTTCCTAAATTGTCTTGATTTATTGAGCTATTATCGGAAAAAGAAACGAAAACGGAATGTTTTAGCAAAATTTTAATTTTTTTCCCTATTTTGTCTTAATTTTCGTCATTTTAACGAGATATCATCGAAAAAAGCAACGAAAGAGGAAAATTTCACCGAAATTTCAATTTCATTCCTTTACTTTGCAATATTTTTTTAAATTTTTTTGAATATGATCGAAAAAAGCAACGGAAACGGATAATTTTACTGAAAGTTTAATTTTTTTCCACTTTTTTCCCTTAATTTTCGTCATTTTATCGAGCTATAATCGAAAAAGGTAGCGAAAACAGATAATATTTAGCAAAATTTCAATATTTTTCCTTTACTTTGGTTAAATTTTCGCCATTTTATCGAGAAATCATTGAAAAAAGCAACGAAAGCGGATAATTTTAGCTAACTTTCAATTTTGTTCCACTATTTTGCCTTAATTTTAGACATTTTATCTAGCTTTTATCGAAAAAGTCAACGAAAACGGATAATTTCACCGAAATTCCAAATTTCTTCCTCTCTTTTGCCTTAAATTTCGACATTTTATGTCGTTATTTATAATTTTTTACCTCTATTTTGAATAATTTTCGTCATTTTATCGAGGAATGATCGAAAAAAGCAACATAACGGATAATTTCACAGAAATTTCAAAATTATTTCCTCTTTTTTGCCTTCATTTTCAGCGTTTTATCGAAATATGGTCGAAAAAGGCTTTAAAAACGGATAATCTTATCGAAATCTAAATTTTTTTCGCTTTTTTGCCATAATTACCTTAATTTCATTGAGATATCATCGAGAATAGCAACGAAAACGGATAATTTTAGTAAAATTTCAATTTTTTTGTTCTATTCTGGCATAATTTTCGTCATTTTTTCAAGATATGATCGAAAAAAGCAACGAAAATGGATAATTTCGAAGAAATTTTAAATTTTTTCCTCTCTTTTGCCTAAATTTACTTCATTTTATTGAGCTATTATCTGAGAAAGAAACGAAAACGGAATGTATTAGCAAACTTTCAATTTTTTCCCCTAAATTATCTTAATTTTCGTCATTTTAGCGAGATATCATCAAAAAAAGCAACAAAAACGGATAATTTTATTGAAGTTTCAAATTTTTTCCTATATTTTACCTTAATTTTCGACATTTCATTGAGTAGTGATCGAAAAAAGCAACATAATCAAATAATTTCACTGAAATCTCAAATTTTTTCCTATATTTTACCTTAATTTTCGTCATTTTATGGAGCTACAATAGAAAAAAGCTACGAAAACGGATAATTTCGACGAAATTTCAAATTTTTATCTCTATTTTGCCTTTATATTTATCATTTTATCGAGCTATGTACAAAAAATTGAAACGAAAACGGAAAAGTATTGCAAAATTTCAATTTTTTTTACCTTTATTTCGCCTTTTGTTTGTCATTTTATCGAGTTATGATCGAAAAAAAGAAACAAATAAGGAAACTTTTAGACAAATTTCAATTTTTTTCCCCTATTTTGTCATAATTTTAGTCATTTTATCGAGATTTCATCGAAAAAGTCAATGAATACGGATAATTTCACCGAAATTTCAATTTTTTTCCTCTCTTTTGCCTAAATTTTCTTCATTTTAATCAGCTATGAACGGAGACAGAAACGAAAACGGAACGTTTTTGCAAAATTTCTATTTTTTTCCCCTATTTTGTCTTAATTTTCGTCTTTTCAACGAGATATCATCGAAAAAAGCAACTAATACGAATAATTTGAGCTAAATTAATATTTTTTTCCTCTATTTAGCCTTAATTTTCCGCATTTCATCGAAATATAATCGAAATAAGTTACGAAAACGGATAATATTAGTGAAATATCAACTTTTTTCCTCTATTTTACCTTAATGATCGTCTTTTTATGGAGATAATATCGAATAATGGAAACGAAAAGAGATAATTTCACCGATATTTCAATTTTTTTCCTCCATTTACTTTAAATTTCATCATTTTATCGAGATAATATCGAAAAAAGCAACGAGAACGGATAATTTTAGCGAAATTTCTTTTTTTTTCCTCCATCTTGATTTAATTTTCGTCATCTTTTCGCGATATGATCGAAAAAAGTTACGAAAATGGATAACATTACAGAAATTTCAATTATTTTCCCCTATTTTTTCTTAATTTTCGTCATTTTATCGAGATTTCATCAAAAAAGTCAACGAAAACGGATAATTTTGACGAAATTTCAAAAATTTTCCTCTCTATTGCCATAATTTTTGACATTTTATTGAGTTATGAACGAATAAACTAACTGAAACTGATAATTTCAACGAAATTTCAATTTTTTTCCACTATTTTGCCTTAATATTCATCATTTTATCTTTCTATGTACAAAAAATTGAAACGAAAACGGAAACGTATTGCGAAATTTCAATTTTTTTTGCCTTTCTTTCGCCTTTTGTTCGTCATTTTATCGAGTTATGATCGCAAAAAGCAACAAAAGCGGATAATTTTAGTAAAATTTTAATTTTTTTCTTCTATTTTGGCATAATTTTCTTCATTTTATCGAGATATGATCGAAAAAAGCAACTAAAACGGACGATTTTAGCAAAATTTTAATATTTTTCCTTTTTTAATTATTTTTTGACATTTTTCGTGATCTGATCAAAAATAGCATGGAAAACGGATTATTTTAGAGAATTTTAAATTTTTTACTCTATTACGTCTTAATTTTCGACATTTTATCGATTTAAGATCGAAAAAAGCACTAAAAGCTGATAATTTTAGCGAAATTTCAATTTATTACTCTATCTTCCCTTAATTTTCATCATTTTATCGAGTTATGATTGAAAAAAAGAAACGAATAAGGAAACTTTTAGAGAAATTTCAATTTTTTTCCCCTATTTTGTTGTAATTTTTGTCATTTTATCGAGATTTCATCGAAAAAGTCAATGAATACGGATAATTTCACCGAAATTTCAATTTTTTTCCTCTCGTTTGCCTAAATTTTCTTCATTTATTGAGCTATTATCGGAAAAAGAAACGAAAACAGAATGTTTTAATAAAATTTCAATTTTTTCCCCTATTTTGTCTTAATTTTCGTCATTTTAACGAGATATAATTGAAAAAAACAACGAAAACGGATAATTTCAGCTAAATTAATATTATTTTCCTCTATTTTTCCTTAATTTTCCTCATTTCATCGAAATATTATTGAAATATTTTACGAAAACGGATAATTTTAGCGAAATTTCAATATTTTTCCTTTACTATGGTTTACATTGTTTCATCTTATCAAGAAATCATTGAAAAAAGCAACGAAAACGGATAATTTTAGCGAAATTTCAATTTTTTTCAACTATTTTGCCTTAATTTCCGACATTTATTGGAGATATGATCGAAAACAGAGATGAAAAAGGATGATTTTAGAGAATTTTCAAATTTTTTCCTCTATTTCGTCATTTTTACAAGATATGATCGAAACAATCAACGAAAACAGATAATTGTAGTGAAATTTCAATTTTTTCTGCTATTTTGCCATTATATTCGACATTTTTTCGTGTTATGTTCGAAAATAGCAACGAAAGAGGACAATTTCACCGAAATTTCAAAATTATTTCCTCTTTTTTGCCTTTTATAGAGTAATGATCGAAAAAAGAAATGAATAAGGAAACTTTTAAACAAATTTCAATTTTTTTCCCCTATTTTGTCATAATGTTTGTCATTTTATCGAGATTTCATCGAAAAAGTCAATGAATACGGATAATTTCACCGAAATTTCAATTTTTTTCCTCTCTTTTCCTAAACTTTCTTCATTTTATTGAGCTATTATTGGAAAAAGAAACGAAAACGGAATGTCTTAGCAAAATTTCAATTTTTTCCCCTATTTTGTCTTACTTTTCGTCATTTTAACGAGATATCATCGAAAAAAGCAACGAAAACGGATAATTTTAGCGAAATTTCAATTTTTTTCATCTATTTTGCCTTAATTTTCGACATTTTTTCGAGATATTATCGAAAACAGAGTTGAAAACGGATGATTTTAGAGAATTTTCAAATTCTTTTTTATATTTCGTAATTTTAACAAGATATGATCGAAAAAATCAACGAAAACACATAATTTTAGTGAAATTTCAATTTTTTTCTGCTATTTTGCCATAATTTTCGACATTTTTTCGTGGTATGTTAAAAAATAGCAATGAAAGAGGAAAATTTCACCGAAATTTCAATTTCTTTCCTTTACTTTGCTACAATTTTTTTGATTTTATCGAGATATGATCGAAAAAAGCAACGGAAACGGATAATTTTAGCGAAATTTCAAATTTTTTACTCTCTTTTGCCTTAAATTTCGACATTTTATGTCGTTATTTATAATTTTTTTCCTCTATTTTGAATTATCTTCGTCATTTTATCGAGGAATGATCGAAAAAAGCAACATAATCGGATAATTTCACCGAAATTTCAAAATTATTTCATCTCTATTGCCTTAATTGTTGTCGTTTTATCGAAATATGCTCGAAAAAGGCTTTGAAAACAGATAATCTTATCGAAATCTAAATTTTTTCCTCTTTTTTGCCATATTTAACTTAATTTCATTGAGATATCATCGAGAAAAGCAACGAAAACAGATAATTTTAGTAAAATTTCAATTTTTTTGTTCTATTTTGGCATAATTTTCGTCATTTTATCAAGATATGATCGTAAAAAGCAACGAAAATGGATATTTTCGACGAAATTTTAAATTTTTTCCAATCTTTTGCCTAAATTTACTTCATTTTATTGAGCTAATATCTGAAAAAGAAACGAAAACGGAATGTATTAGCAAACTTTCAAATTTTTCCGCTAAATTATCTTAATTTTCGTCATTTTAGCGAGATATCATCGTAAAAAGCAACAAAAACGGATAATTTGAGTTAAATTAATTGTTTTTCCTCTATTTAGCCTTAATTTTCCGCATTTCATCGAAATATAATCGAAATAAGTTACGAAAACGGATAATAATAGTGAAATTTCAAATTTTTTCCTCTATTTTACCTTAATGATCGTCATTTTATGGAGATAATATCGAATAAGGGAAACGAAAAGAGATAATTTCACCGATATTTCAATTTTTTTCAACCATTTACTTTAAATTTCATCATTTTATCGAGATAATATCGAAAATAGCAACGAGAACGGATAATTTTAGCGAAATTTCTTTTTTTTCCTCCATCTTGATTTAATTTTCGTCATCTTTTCGAGATATGATCGAAAAAAGTTACGAAAACGGATAAGATTAGAGAAATTTGAATTTTTTTCCCCTATTTTTTCTTAATTTTCGTCATTTTATCGAGATTTCATCGAAAAAGTCAACGAAAACAGATAATTTCGACGAAATTTCAAATTTTTTCCTCCATTTTGCCTTAATGTTTATCATTTTATCGAGCTATGTACAAAAAATTCAAAAGTACGGAAAAGTATTGCGAAATTTCAATTTTTTTACCTTTATTTCGCCTTTTGTTCGTCAATTTATCGAGTAATGATCGAAAACAGCAACGAGAGCGGATAATTTTACTAAAATTTCAATTTTTTTCTCCTATTTTGGCATAATTTTCTTTATTTTATCGAGATATGATCGAAAAAAGCAACTAAAACGGATAATTTTAGCAAAATTTCAATATTTTTCCTTTTATAACTTCATTTTTGACATTTTTCGTGATCTGATCGAAAATAGCATGGAAAACGGATTATCTTAGAAAATTTTAAATATTTTACTCTATTCCGTCTTAATATTCGACATTTTATCGAGTTATGATCGAAAAAAAGAAACGAATAAGGAAACTTTTAGCAAAATTTTAATTTTTTTCATCTATTTTGCCTTAATACTCGACATTTTTTCGTGTTATGTTCGAAGATAGCAACGAAAGAGGAAAATTTCACCGAAATTTCAATATCTTTCCTTTACTTTGCTAAAATTTTTTTGATTTAATCGAGATATGATTGAAAAAAGCAACGGAAACGGATAATATTAGGGAAAGTTTAATTTTTTTCCACTATTTTCCCTTAATTTTCGTAATTTTAACAAGATATGATCGAAAAAATCAACGAAAACAGATAATTTTAGTGAAATTTCAATTTTTTTTCTGCTATTTTGCCATTATTTTCGACATTTTTTCGTGTTATGTTCGAAGATAGCAACGAAAGAGGAAAATTTCACCGAAATTTCAATATCTTTCCTTTACTTTGCTAAAATTTTTTTGATTTAATCGAGATATGATTGAAAAAAGCAACGGAAACGGATAATATTAGGGAAAGTTTAATTTTTTTCTACTATTTTCCCTTGATTTTCGTAATTTTAACAAGATATGATCGAAAAAATCAACGAAAACAGATAATTTTAGTGAAATTTCAATTTTTTTTCTGCTATTTTGCCATAATTTTCGACAATTTTCCGTGTTATGTTCGAAGATAGCAACGAAAGAGGAAAATTTCACCAAAATTTCAATATCTTTCCTTTACTTTGCTAAAATTTTTTTGATTTAATCGAGATATGATTGAAAAAAGCAACGGAAACGGATAATATTAGGGAAAGTTTAATTTTTTTCCACTATTTTCCCTTAATTTTCGTCATTTTATCGAGCTATGATCGAAAAAGGTAGCGAAAACAGATAATATTTAGCAAAATTTCAATATTTTTCCTTTACTTGGGTTAAATTTTCGCCATTTTATCGAGAAATCATTGAAAAAAGCAACGAAAGCAGATAATTTTAGCTAACTTTCAATTTTGTTTCACTATTTTGCCTTAATTTTAGACATTTTCTCTAGCTTTTATCGAAAAAGTCAACGAAAACGGATAATTTCACCGAAATTTCAAATTTCTTCCTCTCTTTTGCCTTAAATTTCGACATTTTATGTCGTTATTTATAATTTTTTTCCTCTTTTTTGAATTATTTTCGTCATTTTATCGAGGAATGATCGAAAAAAGCAACATAATCGGATAATTTCACCGAAATTTCAAAATTATTTCCTCTTTTTTGCCTTAATTTTCGTCGTTTTTCGAAATATGGTCGAAAAAGGCTTTGAAAACGGATAATCTTATCGAAATCTAAATTTTTTCCTCTTTTTTGCCATAATTACCTTAATTTCAATGAGATATCATCGAGAAAAGCAACGAAAACAGATAATTTTAGTAAAATATCAATTTTTTTGTTCTATTTTGGCATAATTTTCGTCATTTTATCAAGATATGATCGAAAAAAGCAACGAAAATGGATAGTTTCGACGAAATTTTAAATCTTTTCCTCTCTTTTGCCTTAATTTTCTTCATTTTTTTGAGCTATTATCTTAACAAGAAACGAAAACGGAATATATAAGCAAACTTACAATTTTTTTCCCCAATTTTGTCTTATTTTCGTCATTTTAGCGAGATATCATCGAAAAAAGCAACAAAAACGGAATATTTTAGCTAAATTGATATTTTTTCTCTTTTTTGCCTTAATCTTCCTCATTTCATCGAAATATAATCGAAATAAGTCACGAAAACGGATAATTTTAATGAAGTTTAAAATTTTTTCCTATATTTTACCTTAATTTTCGTCATTTTATGGAGCTATCATCTAAAAAAGCTACGAAAACGGATAATTTCGACGAAATTTCAAATTTTTTCCCCAATTTTGCCTTAATTATCTTCGTTTTATCGAACTATAATCGAAAAACGCTAAAAACACGGATTATTTTTAGTTAAATTTAAGTTTTTTTCCTCTATTTTGCATTAATTACCTTAATTTCATTGAGATATCATCGAGAATAGCATCGAAAACAGATAATTTTAGTAAAATTTCAATTTTTTTGTTCTATTTTGGCATAATTTTTGACATTTTATCGAGATATGATCGAAAATAGCATGGAAAACGGATAATTTTAGTAAACGTTTAATTTTTTACTCTATGTTGCCTTAATTTTCATCAATTCATCTAGTTATGATTGAAAAAAGCAACGAAAAAGAAACATTTTAGAGAAATTTTTCAATTTGTTTCCCCTATTTTGTCTTAATTTTTGTCATTTTATCGAGCTTTCATCGAAAAACTCAATGCATATGGATAATTTCACCGAAATTTCAATTTTTTCCCCTATTTTGTCCTAATTTTCGTCATTTTAACGAGATATCATCGAAAAAAAAAACGAAAACGGATAATTTTGGCTAATATAATATTATTTTCCTTTTTTAACTTAATTTTTGACTTTTTTCGTGATCTGATCGAAAATAGCATGGAAAACGGATTATTTTAGAGAATTTTAAATTTTTTACTCTATTTCGTCTTAATTTTCGACATTTTATCGAGTTATGTTCGAAAAAAGCACTGAAAGCGGATAATTTTAGCGAAATTTCAATTTATTACTCTATTTTCTCTTAATTTTCATCATTTTATCGACTTATGACCGAAAAAAAGAAACGAATAAGGAAACTTTTAGAGAAATTTCAATTTTTTCCCCTATTTTGTCATAATTTTTGTCATTTTATCGAGATTTCATCGAAAATGTCAATGAATACGGATAATTTCACCGAAATTTCAATTTTTTCCATATTTTGTCTTAATTTTCGTCATTTTAACGAGATATCATCGAAAAAAGCAACGAAAACGGATAATTTTAGCGAAATTTCAATATTTTTCCATTACTATGGTTTACATTTTTTCATCTTATCAAGAAATCATTGAAAAAAGCAACGAAAACGCATAATTTTAGCGAAATTTCAATTTTTTCATCTATTTTGCCTTAATTTTCGACATTTTATGTCGTTATTTATAATTTTTTTCCTCTATTTTGAATTATTTTCGTCATTTTATCGAGGAATGATCGAAAAAAGCAACATAATCGGATAATTTCACCGAAATTTCAAAATTATTTCCTCTTTTTTGCCTTAATTTTCGTCGTTTTATCGAAATATGGTCGAAAAAGGCTTTGAAAACGGATAATCTTATGGAAATCTAAATTTTTTCCTCTTTTTTGCCATAATTACCTTAATTTAATTGAGATATCATCGAGAAAAGCAACGAAAACAGATAATTTTAGTAAAATATCAATTTTTTTGTTCTATTTTGGCATAATTTTCGTCATTTTATCAAGATATGATGGAAAAAAGCAACGAAAATGGATAATTTCGACGAAATTTTAAATTTTTTCCTCTCTTTTGTCTTAATTATCGTCATTTTAGTGAGATATCATCGAAAAAAGCATCAAGAACGGATAATTTTAGCAAAATTTCAATATTTTTCCTTTTTTTAACTTATTTTTTGACATTTTGTTCGTGATCTGATCGAAAATAGCATGGAAAACAGATTATTTTAGAGAATTTTAAATTTTTTACTCTATTTCGTCTTAATTTTCGCCATTTCATCGAGTTATGATCGAAAAGTGCACTGAAAGCGGATAATTTTAGCGAAATTTCAATTTTTTACTCTATTATCCCTTATTTTTCATCATTTCATCGAGTTATGATCGAAAAAGAAACGAATAAAGAAACTTTTAGAGAAATTTCAATTTTTTTCCCCTATTTTGTCATAATAATTGTCATTTTATCGAGATTTCATCGAAAAAGTCAATGAATACGGATATTTTCACCGAAATTCCAATTTTTTCCTCTCTTTTTCCTAAATTTTCTTCATTTTATTGAGCTATTATCGGAAAAAGAAACGAAAACGGAATGGTTTAGCAAAATTTCAATTTTTTCCCCTATTTTGTCTTAATTTTCGTCATTTTAACGAGATATCATCGAAAAAAGCAACGAAAACGAATAATTTTAGCTAAATTAATATTATTTTCCTCTATTTTTCCTTAAATTTCCTCATTTCATCGAAATATTCTACGAAAACGGATAATTTTAGTCAAATTTCAAATTTTTTCCTCTATTTTACCTTAATGTTCGTCATTTTATCGAGATAATATCAAAAAAAGGAACGAAAAGGGATAATTTTAGCTAAATTTCAATATTTTTCCTATACTATGGTTTACATTTCTTCATCTTATCTAGAAATCATTGAAGAAAGCAAAGAAAACGGATAATTTTAGCGTAATTTCAATTTTTTTCATCTATTTTGCCTTAATTTTCAACATTTTTTCGAGATATGATCGATAACAGAGTTGAAAACGGATGATTTTAGAGAATTTTCAAATTTTTTCTTCTATTTTGTCATTTGAATAAGATATGATCGAAAAAATCAACGAAAACAGATAATTTTAGTGAAATTTCAATTTTTTTTCTGCTATTTTGCCATTATTTTCGACATTTTTTCGTGTTATGTTCGAAGATAGCAACGAAAGAGGAAAATTTCACCGAAATTTCAATATCTTTCCTTTACTTTGCTAAAATTTTTTTGATTTAATCGAGATATGATTGAAAAAAGCAACGGAAACGGATAATATTAGGGAAAGTTTAATTTTTTTCTACTATTTTCCCTTGATTTTCGTAATTTTAACAAGATATGATCGAAAAAATCAACGAAAACAGATAATTTTAGTGAAATTTCAATTTTTTTTCTGCTATTTTGCCATAATTTTCGACAATTTTCCGTGTTATGTTCGAAGATAGCAACGAAAGAGGAAAATTTCACCAAAATTTCAATATCTTTCCTTTACTTTGCTAAAATTTTTTTGATTTAATCGAGATATGATTGAAAAAAGCAACGGAAACGGATAATATTAGGGAAAGTTTAATTTTTTTCCACTATTTTCCCTTAATTTTCGTCATTTTATCGAGCTATGATCGAAAAAGGTAGCGAAAACAGATAATATTTAGCAAAATTTCAATATTTTTCCTTTACTTGGGTTAAATTTTCGCCATTTTATCGAGAAATCATTGAAAAAAGCAACGAAAGCAGATAATTTTAGCTAACTTTCAATTTTGTTTCACTATTTTGCCTTAATTTTAGACATTTTCTCTAGCTTTTATCGAAAAAGTCAACGAAAACGGATAATTTCACCGAAATTTCAAATTTCTTCCTCTCTTTTGCCTTAAATTTCGACATTTTATGTCGTTATTTATAATTTTTTTCCTCTTTTTTGAATTATTTTCGTCATTTTATCGAGGAATGATCGAAAAAAGCAACATAATCGGATAATTTCACCGAAATTTCAAAATTATTTCCTCTTTTTTGCCTTAATTTTCGTCGTTTTTCGAAATATGGTCGAAAAAGGCTTTGAAAACGGATAATCTTATCGAAATCTAAATTTTTTCCTCTTTTTTGCCATAATTACCTTAATTTCAATGAGATATCATCGAGAAAAGCAACGAAAACAGATAATTTTAGTAAAATATCAATTTTTTTGTTCTATTTTGGCATAATTTTCGTCATTTTATCAAGATATGATCGAAAAAAGCAACGAAAATGGATAGTTTCGACGAAATTTTAAATCTTTTCCTCTCTTTTGCCTTAATTTTCTTCATTTTTTTGAGCTATTATCTTAACAAGAAACGAAAACGGAATATATAAGCAAACTTACAATTTTTTTCCCCAATTTTGTCTTATTTTCGTCATTTTAGCGAGATATCATCGAAAAAAGCAACAAAAACGGAATATTTTAGCTAAATTGATATTTTTTCTCTTTTTTGCCTTAATCTTCCTCATTTCATCGAAATATAATCGAAATAAGTCACGAAAACGGATAATTTTAATGAAGTTTAAAATTTTTTCCTATATTTTACCTTAATTTTCGTCATTTTATGGAGCTATCATCTAAAAAAGCTACGAAAACGGATAATTTCGACGAAATTTCAAATTTTTTCCCCAATTTTGCCTTAATTATCTTCGTTTTATCGAACTATAATCGAAAAACGCTAAAAACACGGATTATTTTTAGTTAAATTTAAGTTTTTTTCCTCTATTTTGCATTAATTACCTTAATTTCATTGAGATATCATCGAGAATAGCATCGAAAACAGATAATTTTAGTAAAATTTCAATTTTTTTGTTCTATTTTGGCATAATTTTTGACATTTTATCGAGATATGATCGAAAATAGCATGGAAAACGGATAATTTTAGTAAACGTTTAATTTTTTACTCTATGTTGCCTTAATTTTCATCAATTCATCTAGTTATGATTGAAAAAAGCAACGAAAAAGAAACATTTTAGAGAAATTTTTCAATTTGTTTCCCCTATTTTGTCTTAATTTTTGTCATTTTATCGAGCTTTCATCGAAAAACTCAATGCATATGGATAATTTCACCGAAATTTCAATTTTTTCCCCTATTTTGTCCTAATTTTCGTCATTTTAACGAGATATCATCGAAAAAAAAAACGAAAACGGATAATTTTGGCTAATATAATATTATTTTCCTTTTTTAACTTAATTTTTGACTTTTTTCGTGATCTGATCGAAAATAGCATGGAAAACGGATTATTTTAGAGAATTTTAAATTTTTTACTCTATTTCGTCTTAATTTTCGACATTTTATCGAGTTATGTTCGAAAAAAGCACTGAAAGCGGATAATTTTAGCGAAATTTCAATTTATTACTCTATTTTCTCTTAATTTTCATCATTTTATCGACTTATGACCGAAAAAAAGAAACGAATAAGGAAACTTTTAGAGAAATTTCAATTTTTTCCCCTATTTTGTCATAATTTTTGTCATTTTATCGAGATTTCATCGAAAATGTCAATGAATACGGATAATTTCACCGAAATTTCAATTTTTTCCATATTTTGTCTTAATTTTCGTCATTTTAACGAGATATCATCGAAAAAAGCAACGAAAACGGATAATTTTAGCGAAATTTCAATATTTTTCCATTACTATGGTTTACATTTTTTCATCTTATCAAGAAATCATTGAAAAAAGCAACGAAAACGCATAATTTTAGCGAAATTTCAATTTTTTCATCTATTTTGCCTTAATTTTCGACATTTTATGTCGTTATTTATAATTTTTTTCCTCTATTTTGAATTATTTTCGTCATTTTATCGAGGAATGATCGAAAAAAGCAACATAATCGGATAATTTCACCGAAATTTCAAAATTATTTCCTCTTTTTTGCCTTAATTTTCGTCGTTTTATCGAAATATGGTCGAAAAAGGCTTTGAAAACGGATAATCTTATGGAAATCTAAATTTTTTCCTCTTTTTTGCCATAATTACCTTAATTTAATTGAGATATCATCGAGAAAAGCAACGAAAACAGATAATTTTAGTAAAATATCAATTTTTTTGTTCTATTTTGGCATAATTTTCGTCATTTTATCAAGATATGATGGAAAAAAGCAACGAAAATGGATAATTTCGACGAAATTTTAAATTTTTTCCTCTCTTTTGTCTTAATTATCGTCATTTTAGTGAGATATCATCGAAAAAAGCATCAAGAACGGATAATTTTAGCAAAATTTCAATATTTTTCCTTTTTTTAACTTATTTTTTGACATTTTGTTCGTGATCTGATCGAAAATAGCATGGAAAACAGATTATTTTAGAGAATTTTAAATTTTTTACTCTATTTCGTCTTAATTTTCGCCATTTCATCGAGTTATGATCGAAAAGTGCACTGAAAGCGGATAATTTTAGCGAAATTTCAATTTTTTACTCTATTATCCCTTATTTTTCATCATTTCATCGAGTTATGATCGAAAAAGAAACGAATAAAGAAACTTTTAGAGAAATTTCAATTTTTTTCCCCTATTTTGTCATAATAATTGTCATTTTATCGAGATTTCATCGAAAAAGTCAATGAATACGGATATTTTCACCGAAATTCCAATTTTTTCCTCTCTTTTTCCTAAATTTTCTTCATTTTATTGAGCTATTATCGGAAAAAGAAACGAAAACGGAATGGTTTAGCAAAATTTCAATTTTTTCCCCTATTTTGTCTTAATTTTCGTCATTTTAACGAGATATCATCGAAAAAAGCAACGAAAACGAATAATTTTAGCTAAATTAATATTATTTTCCTCTATTTTTCCTTAAATTTCCTCATTTCATCGAAATATTCTACGAAAACGGATAATTTTAGTCAAATTTCAAATTTTTTCCTCTATTTTACCTTAATGTTCGTCATTTTATCGAGATAATATCAAAAAAAGGAACGAAAAGGGATAATTTTAGCTAAATTTCAATATTTTTCCTATACTATGGTTTACATTTCTTCATCTTATCTAGAAATCATTGAAGAAAGCAAAGAAAACGGATAATTTTAGCGTAATTTCAATTTTTTTCATCTATTTTGCCTTAATTTTCAACATTTTTTCGAGATATGATCGATAACAGAGTTGAAAACGGATGATTTTAGAGAATTTTCAAATTTTTTCTTCTATTTTGTCATTTGAATAAGATATGATCGAAAAAATCAACGAAAACAGATAATTTTAGTGAAATTTCAATTTTTTTTCTGCTATTTTGCCATTATTTTCGACATTTTTTCGTGTTATGTTCGAAGATAGCAACGAAAGAGGAAAATTTCACCGAAATTTCAATATCTTTCCTTTACTTTGCTAAAATTTTTTTGATTTAATCGAGATATGATTGAAAAAAGCAACGGAAACGGATAATATTAGGGAAAGTTTAATTTTTTTCTACTATTTTCCCTTGATTTTCGTAATTTTAACAAGATATGATCGAAAAAATCAACGAAAACAGATAATTTTAGTGAAATTTCAATTTTTTTTCTGCTATTTTGCCATAATTTTCGACAATTTTCCGTGTTATGTTCGAAGATAGCAACGAAAGAGGAAAATTTCACCAAAATTTCAATATCTTTCCTTTACTTTGCTAAAATTTTTTTGATTTAATCGAGATATGATTGAAAAAAAGCAACGGAAACGGATAATATTAGGGAAAGTTTAATTTTTTTCCACTATTTTCCCTTAATTTTCGTCATTTTATCGAGCTATGATCGAAAAAGGTAGCGAAAACAGATAATATTTAGCAAAATTTCAATATTTTTCCTTTACTTGGGTTAAATTTTCGCCATTTTATCGAGAAATCATTGAAAAAAGCAACGAAAGCAGATAATTTTAGCTAACTTTCAATTTTGTTTCACTATTTTGCCTTAATTTTAGACATTTTCTCTAGCTTTTATCGAAAAAGTCAACGAAAACGGATAATTTCACCGAAATTTCAAATTTCTTCCTCTCTTTTGCCTTAAATTTCGACATTTTATGTCGTTATTTATAATTTTTTTCCTCTTTTTTGAATTATTTTCGTCATTTTATCGAGGAATGATCGAAAAAAGCAACATAATCGGATAATTTCACCGAAATTTCAAAATTATTTCCTCTTTTTTGCCTTAATTTTCGTCGTTTTTCGAAATATGGTCGAAAAAGGCTTTGAAAACGGATAATCTTATCGAAATCTAAATTTTTTCCTCTTTTTTGCCATAATTACCTTAATTTCAATGAGATATCATCGAGAAAAGCAACGAAAACAGATAATTTTAGTAAAATATCAATTTTTTTGTTCTATTTTGGCATAATTTTCGTCATTTTATCAAGATATGATCGAAAAAAGCAACGAAAATGGATAGTTTCGACGAAATTTTAAATCTTTTCCTCTCTTTTGCCTTAATTTTCTTCATTTTTTTGAGCTATTATCTTAACAAGAAACGAAAACGGAATATATAAGCAAACTTACAATTTTTTTCCCCAATTTTGTCTTATTTTCGTCATTTTAGCGAGATATCATCGAAAAAAGCAACAAAAACGGAATATTTTAGCTAAATTGATATTTTTTCTCTTTTTTGCCTTAATCTTCCTCATTTCATCGAAATATAATCGAAATAAGTCACGAAAACGGATAATTTTAATGAAGTTTAAAATTTTTTCCTATATTTTACCTTAATTTTCGTCATTTTATGGAGCTATCATCTAAAAAAGCTACGAAAACGGATAATTTCGACGAAATTTCAAATTTTTTCCCCAATTTTGCCTTAATTATCTTCGTTTTATCGAACTATAATCGAAAAACGCTAAAAACACGGATTATTTTTAGTTAAATTTAAGTTTTTTTCCTCTATTTTGCATTAATTACCTTAATTTCATTGAGATATCATCGAGAATAGCATCGAAAACAGATAATTTTAGTAAAATTTCAATTTTTTTGTTCTATTTTGGCATAATTTTTGACATTTTATCGAGATATGATCGAAAATAGCATGGAAAACGGATAATTTTAGTAAACGTTTAATTTTTTACTCTATGTTGCCTTAATTTTCATCAATTCATCTAGTTATGATTGAAAAAAGCAACGAAAAAGAAACATTTTAGAGAAATTTTTCAATTTGTTTCCCCTATTTTGTCTTAATTTTTGTCATTTTATCGAGCTTTCATCGAAAAACTCAATGCATATGGATAATTTCACCGAAATTTCAATTTTTTCCCCTATTTTGTCCTAATTTTCGTCATTTTAACGAGATATCATCGAAAAAAAAAACGAAAACGGATAATTTTGGCTAATATAATATTATTTTCCTTTTTTAACTTAATTTTTGACTTTTTTCGTGATCTGATCGAAAATAGCATGGAAAACGGATTATTTTAGAGAATTTTAAATTTTTTACTCTATTTCGTCTTAATTTTCGACATTTTATCGAGTTATGTTCGAAAAAAGCACTGAAAGCGGATAATTTTAGCGAAATTTCAATTTATTACTCTATTTTCTCTTAATTTTCATCATTTTATCGACTTATGACCGAAAAAAAGAAACGAATAAGGAAACTTTTAGAGAAATTTCAATTTTTTCCCCTATTTTGTCATAATTTTTGTCATTTTATCGAGATTTCATCGAAAATGTCAATGAATACGGATAATTTCACCGAAATTTCAATTTTTTCCATATTTTGTCTTAATTTTCGTCATTTTAACGAGATATCATCGAAAAAAGCAACGAAAACGGATAATTTTAGCGAAATTTCAATATTTTTCCATTACTATGGTTTACATTTTTTCATCTTATCAAGAAATCATTGAAAAAAGCAACGAAAACGCATAATTTTAGCGAAATTTCAATTTTTTCATCTATTTTGCCTTAATTTTCGACATTTTATGTCGTTATTTATAATTTTTTTCCTCTATTTTGAATTATTTTCGTCATTTTATCGAGGAATGATCGAAAAAAGCAACATAATCGGATAATTTCACCGAAATTTCAAAATTATTTCCTCTTTTTTGCCTTAATTTTCGTCGTTTTATCGAAATATGGTCGAAAAAGGCTTTGAAAACGGATAATCTTATGGAAATCTAAATTTTTTCCTCTTTTTTGCCATAATTACCTTAATTTAATTGAGATATCATCGAGAAAAGCAACGAAAACAGATAATTTTAGTAAAATATCAATTTTTTTGTTCTATTTTGGCATAATTTTCGTCATTTTATCAAGATATGATGGAAAAAAGCAACGAAAATGGATAATTTCGACGAAATTTTAAATTTTTTCCTCTCTTTTGTCTTAATTATCGTCATTTTAGTGAGATATCATCGAAAAAAGCATCAAGAACGGATAATTTTAGCAAAATTTCAATATTTTTCCTTTTTTTAACTTATTTTTTGACATTTTGTTCGTGATCTGATCGAAAATAGCATGGAAAACAGATTATTTTAGAGAATTTTAAATTTTTTACTCTATTTCGTCTTAATTTTCGCCATTTCATCGAGTTATGATCGAAAAGTGCACTGAAAGCGGATAATTTTAGCGAAATTTCAATTTTTTACTCTATTATCCCTTATTTTTCATCATTTCATCGAGTTATGATCGAAAAAGAAACGAATAAAGAAACTTTTAGAGAAATTTCAATTTTTTTCCCCTATTTTGTCATAATAATTGTCATTTTATCGAGATTTCATCGAAAAAGTCAATGAATACGGATATTTTCACCGAAATTCCAATTTTTTCCTCTCTTTTTCCTAAATTTTCTTCATTTTATTGAGCTATTATCGGAAAAAGAAACGAAAACGGAATGGTTTAGCAAAATTTCAATTTTTTCCCCTATTTTGTCTTAATTTTCGTCATTTTAACGAGATATCATCGAAAAAAGCAACGAAAACGAATAATTTTAGCTAAATTAATATTATTTTCCTCTATTTTTCCTTTAATTTCCTCATTTCATCGAAATATTCTACGAAAACGGATAATTTTAGTCAAATTTCAAATTTTTTCCTCTATTTTACCTTAATGTTCGTCATTTTATCGAGATAATATCAAAAAAAGGAACGAAAAGGGATAATTTTAGCTAAATTTCAATATTTTTCCTATACTATGGTTTACATTTCTTCATCTTATCTAGAAATCATTGAAGAAAGCAAAGAAAACGGATAATTTTAGCGTAATTTCAATTTTTTTCATCTATTTTGCCTTAATTTTCAACATTTTTTCGAGATATGATCGATAACAGAGTTGAAAACGGATGATTTTAGAGAATTTTCAAATTTTTTCTTCTATTTTGTCATTTGAATAAGATATGATCGAAAAATCAACGAAAACAGATAATTTTAGTGAAATTTCAATTTTTTTCTGCTATTTTGCCATAATTTTCGACATTTTTTCGTTTTATGTTCGAAAATAGCAACGAAAGAGGAAAATTTAACCGAAATTTCAATTTCTTTCCTTTACTTTGCTAAAAATTTTTTTATTTACCGAGATATGATCGAAAAAAGCAACGGAAACGGATAATTTTAGGGAAAGTTTAATTTTTTTCCACTATTTTCCCTTAATTTTCGTCATTTTATCGTGCTATGATCGAAAAAGGTAGAGAAAACAGATAATATTTAGCAAAATTTCAATATTTTTCCTTTACTTACTTACTTTTATCGGAAAAAAAACGAAAACGGAATGTTTTAGCAAACTTTCAATTTTTTTTCCCTATTTTGTCTTATTTTTCGTCATTTTAGCGAGATATCATCGAAAAAAGCAACAAAAACAGATAATTTTAGCTAAATTAATATTTTTTTCCTCTTTTTTGCCTTAATCTTCCTCATTTCATCAAAATATAATCGAAATAAGTCACGAAAACGGATAATTTTTGTGAAGTTTCAAATTTTTTCCTACATTTTACCTTAATTTTTGTCATTTTATGGAGCTATAATCGAAAAAAGGTACGAAAACGGATAATTTTAGCGAAATTTCAATATTTTTCCTTTACTATGGTTTACATTTTTTCCTCTTATCAAGATATCATTGAAAAAAGCAACGAAAACGCATAATTTTAGCGAAATTTCAATTTTTTTCATCTATTTTGCCTTAATTTTCGACATTTTATGTCGTTATTTATAATTTTTTCCTCTATTTTGAATTATTTTCGTCATTTTATCGAGGAATGATCGAAAAAAGCAACATAATCGGATAATTTCACCGAAATTTCAAAATTATTTCCTCTTTTTTGTCTTAATTTTCGTCGTTTTATCGAAATATGGTCGAAAAAGGCTTTGAAAACGGATAATCTTATGGAAATCTAAATTTTTTCCTCTTTTTTGCCATAATTACCTTAATTTCATTGAGATATCATCGAGAAAAGCAACGAAAACAGATAATTTTAGTAAAATATCAATTTTTTTGTTCTATTTTGGCATAATTTTCGTCATTTTATCAAGATATGATGGAAATAAGCAACGAAAATGGATAATTTCGACGAAATTTTAAATTTTTTCCTCTCTTTTGTCTTAATTATCGTCATTTTAGTGAGATATCATCGAAAAAAGCATCAAGAACGGATAATTTTAGCAAAATTTCAATATTTTTCCTTTTTTTAACTTATTTTTTGACATTTTGTTTTTTGACATTTCATTTTTGTTTTTCCTCTCTTTTTACTAAATTTTCTTCATTTTATTGAGCTATTATCGGAAAAAGAAACGAAAACGGAATGTTTTAGCAAAATTTCAATTTTTTCCCCTATTTTGTCTTAATTTTCGTCATTTTAACGAGATATCATCGAAAAAAGCAACGAAAACGGATAATTTTAGCTAAATTAATATTTTTTTCCACTTTTTTGCCTTAATCTTCCTCATTTCATCGAAATATAATCGAAATAAGTCACGAAAACGGATAATTTTAGTGAAGTTTAAAATTTTTTCCTATATTTTACCTTAATTTTCGTCATTTTATGGAGCTATAATCGAGAAAAGCTACGAAAACGGATAATTTCGACGAAAATTCAAATTTTTTCCTCTCTTTTGCCTTAATTTTCGACATTTCATTGAGTTATGATCGAAAAAGGCAACATAATCGGATAATTTGTTTCCCCTATCTTGTCTTAATTTTTATCATTTTCTTGAATTTTCATCGAAAAACTCAATGAATATGGATAACTTTGGCAACTTTGCAACGGAATCGGATAATTTTAGTGAAAGTTTAATTTTTTTCCACTATTTTCCCTTAATTTTCGTCATTTAATCGAGCTATGATCGAAAAAGGTAGCGAAAACAGATAATATTTAGCAAATTTTCAATATTTTTCCTTTACTTGGGTTAAATTTTCGACATTTTATCGAGAAATCATTGAAAAAAACAACGAAAGCGGAAAAGTTTGGGTAAATTTCAATTTTGTTCCACTATTTTGCCTTAATTTTAGACATTTTATCTAGCTTTTATCGAAAAGGTCAACGAATACGGATAATTTCACCGAAATTTCAAATTTTTTCCTCTCTTTTGCCTAAATTTTCTTCATTTTATTGAGCTATGAACGGAGAAAGAAACGAAAACGGAACGTTTTAGCAAAATTTCTATTTTTTTCCCCAATTTTGTTATTATATCGAAAATAGCTACGAAAAGAGAAATTTCACCGATATTTCAATTTTTTTCCTCTATTTACTTTAAATTTCATCATTTTATCGACATAATATCGAAAATAGCAACGAAAACGGATAATTTTAGCGAAATTTCTTTTTTTTTTCCTCCTTCTTGATTTAATTTTCGGCATCTTTTCGAGATATGATCGAAAAAAGTTACGAAAACGGATAAGATTAGAGAAATTAAAATTTTTCCCCTATTATTTCTTAATTTTCGTCATTTTATCGAGATTTCATCGAAAAAGTCAACAGAAACGGATAATTTCGACGAAATTTCAAATTTTTTCCTCTCTTCTGCCTTAGATTTCGACATTCTATTGAGTTATGAACGAAAAAAGTAACTGATACTGATAATTTCAACTAAATTTTTTATTTACCTTGATTTCGCCTTTTGTTCGTCATTTTATCGAGTTATGATCGAAAAAAGCAACGAAAGCGGATAATTTTAGTAAAATTTCAATTTTTTTCTTCTATTTTGGCATAATTTTCTTCATTTTATCGAGATATGATCGAAAAAAGCAACTAAAACGGATAATTTTAGCAAAATTTCAATATTTTTCCTTTTTTAACTTAATTTTTGACATTTTTCGTGATCTGGTCGAAAATAGCATGGAAAACGGATTATTTTAGAGAATTTTAATTTTTTTACTCTATTTCGTCTTAATTTTCACCATTTTATCGAGTTATGATCGAAAAAAGCACTGAAAGCGGATAATTTTAGCGAAATTTCAATTTATTACTCTATTTTCCCTTAATTTTCATCATTTTATCGAGTTATGATCGAAAAAAGAAACGAAGAAGGAAACTTTCAGAGAAATTTTAATTTTTTTCTCCTATTTTGTCATAATTTTTCTAGCTTTTATCGAAAAAGTCAACGAAAACGGATAATTTCACCGAAATTTCAAATTTTTTCCTCTCTTTTGCCTTAAATTTCGACATTTTATGTTGTTATTTATAATTTTTTCCTCTATTTTGAATTATTTTCGTCATTTTATCGAGGAATGATCGAAAAAAGCAACATAATCGGATTATTTCACCGAAATTTCAAAATTATTTCCTCTTTTTTGCCATAATTTTGGTCGTTTTATCGAAATATGGTCGAAAAAGGCTTTGAAAACGGATAATCTTATCGAAATCAAAATTTTTCCTTTTTTTGCCATAATTCTTGACATTTTATCGAGCAATAATCGAAAAAAGCAACGGAACTGGATGATTATAGCGAAATTTCAATTTTTTCCTCTATTTCACCTTAATTTTCATCATTTAATCGAGCTATTATCGAAATAAGTAACGAAAACGGATAATTTTAGTTAAATTTCTATTTTTTTCCTCCATTTAACCTTAATTTTCGTCATTTTATCGTGATAATATCGAAAAAAGCAACGAAACCGGATAATTTTAGCGAAATATCCATTTTTTACCTCTATCTTGTTTTAATTTTCGTCATCTTTTCGAGATATGATCGAAGAAAGTTACGAAAAAGGATTATATTAGTGAAATTTTAATTTTTTCCCCTATTTTTTCTTAATTTTCGTCATTTTATCGAGATTTCATCAAAAAAGTCAGCGAAAATGAATAATTCCACCGATATTTCAAATTGTTTCCTCTCTTTTGCCTAAATATTCTTCATTTTATCAAGTTTTGATCCAAAAAAAAAACGAATACGGATAATTTTAGCGAAATTTCAATTTTTTTTCCTCTATTTTGTCTTAATTTTCGACATTTTAACGAGATACGATCAAAAAAAGCAACCAAAACGGTTATGGTTACAGGAAAATTCTCAGTCTTCGTCGCTTTTTCGATCATTTCTGGAAAAAATTATGAATCACAAGAAAAATAGAGCGAAAAACTATATTTCGCTAAAATTCTCAGTTTTCGATGCTTTATCGATCATTTTTGGAAAAAATGACGAATAGCAAGCAAAATAGAAAAAGAAACTGGAAATGTTTGCTAAAATTCTCACTTTTCGTCGCTCTCTTCGAACAATTCCGGAAAAAATTACGATTCGCAAGGAAATAAGAACGAAAAAACAGTAAATTTCACTAAATTTTTAAGTCTTCGTCGCTTTTTTTGATTATTTCTGGAAAAAAATACGAATCACAAGAAAAATAGAACGAAAAAATGTATATTTCGCTAAAATTCTCAGTTTTCGATTCTTTTTTGGAAAAATGACGCATCGCAAGCAAAAGAGTGAAAAAATACTGGAACTTTTGCTAAAATTCTCACTTTTCGTCTCCTTCTTAGACCAATTCCGGAAAAATTGACAAATCACAAGGAAATAAGAACGAAAACACAGTAAGTTTCACTAAAATTCTCATTTTCGATGCTTTTATCGATCATTTTTGGGAAAAATGACGAATCGCAAGCAAAATAGAGAAAAAAACTGGAAATCTTGCTTAAATTCTCAATTTTCGTGCCCTTTCTTTTACCAATTCCGGAAAAAAAGACGAATCGCAAGGAAATAATCCAGACACCAATCCAATAAATCTTCAATACGAACACAAATTTTTCTAGGTTTTCAGAAATTTAAGTCAAAAGAAAGTCAAAATCTGAAATATTTACAAAAAATGCAAATATTTTCGTAATATGCTGAAATAAAAGGACTTTTTGAAAAATACTTGGAAATATCATATTATGATCTTCAAAACGAGTAAAATTCTTCTACGTTTTCTCAAATTTAAGGCAGAATAAAGAGTAAATACTGAATTATTTTCTAAAAATGCAAATATTTGCCGAATTTTCCGTAATTTGATGAAAGAAAAGGATTTTTTGATATAAATTTGGAAGAATATCATTAAAATTTTCAATACGAATACAAATTCGTCTAGGTTTTCTCAATTTAAAGGCAAAATAAAGCCAAAAAACTGAAATATTTTGAAAAAAAGAATATATTTGCCGATTTTTCTGTAATTTGCTGAAATAAAGGACTTTTTTTTAATATTTGGAAAGATCACAGTAAGATCCTCAAAACGAGTCAAAAATCTTCTACGTTATCACAAATTTAAGGCAAAATAAAGCCAAAAAACTAAAATATTTCGAAAAATTTAAAATATCCACCGATTTTTCCGTAATTTGCTGAAATAAAAGGACTTATTGAAAAACATTTGCAAAGATCGCAATATGATCTTCAAAACTAGTCAAATGTTTTCATTTTCTCAAATTTAAGGCAAAATAAAGCCAAAATACTGAAATATTTAGAAAATTATGCAAAAATTCGCAGATTTTTCCGTAATATGCTGAAATAAAATGACTTTTTGAAAAAAATTGGGAATGATCTCATTGAGATCTTCAATACGAGAGGAAATTCTTCTAAATTTTCTCAAATTTACGGTAAAATAGAGCCAAAAACTAAAATATCTCGATAAAATGCGAATTTTCGCCGATTTTTCGTAATTTGCTGACCAGAAGGACTTTTTGATAAATATGTGTGAAGATCTTACTAGAATTTTCGAAGAGTACAAATTCTAATTTATAAGCGATTTTAAGAAAACAAATTTTGAAAAACCCTTTTTTACCCGCTTATCCGCAATGATATCCTTCAAATTCTTGCAGAATGTGAAATAACACATCCAATTCCTTCGATCAAATTAATCCCGGAACAATTTTTAAGAAAAAAATTAATATTTAAGAAACCCTTTTTTTCTCGCTTTTCCGCAATGATATCCTAAAATTTCTTGCAGAATGTGAAATAACACATCTTATTCCTTCTATAATATTTATTCCCAGAGAGATTTTTAAGAAAAATATTTTTTAAACTTTATTTTTTTGGTAATCCGCAATGATATCCTAAAACCTCTTGCAGAATGTGAAATAACACATGTGGGCCGTCCATGTTGTGAGAAGTTAACAATGTCCAACGACAACCATTGGACATTTGCAGTTCTCAACTGGAACAACAAGAGATGTGAAGATACTAAGAAGAAGACCTATAGACAGGTGGAACAGAGACATCATCAAGTACTTAGGTGAAACATGGCAACAAGAAGCTCAGGACTGAGAAAATTGGAAAGTACTGGGGGAGGCCTACATTTGACGTTGGATTGAAAATGGCTGATGTTGATGATATATATGTGTTTGTGTGCCATTTGAAAGAGGGTCCTCTGCCAGCAAATTAAATCATTATTATTATCAGTATTCATTTAAGATATTCTACTGAGGATGTAGCAGTGACCAAGAGGGTTAAAGGAAAGCTGGTGTCCCTGGAGATGGACTATTGGCAAAGAAGTTGCCGTATCTCTAGGTTGGACCATGTAAGAAAGGATCGAATTAGGGAAATTAAGCATGTAGAAGGGAATATTATAGAGGCAATAGAAAGAAAGAGGTTGACGTGGTATGGGCACCTCCAACTGATGGATGATAATAGATGGCCAAAAAAAGATCTTCCAGTGGATACCCCCTGAAAAGAGGAAACGTGGCAGACCACCTAGAAGTTGAATGAAAGATGTGGAGGAGGCAATGACTTCTAGAGGCCTGCATAAAGGAGACTGGATGGACCATGAAAAGTGGAAGTTGAGAAGCGGGAGATGACAGCAGTCGTAAAAAATGCATATATATATATATATATATATATATATTAATTTGACTGGCTCTTGCATTGTAAAAGAATTATACATTACCTTTGTTTTTGTTAGGTTTATCCTGAGTCCTATCTTCTGTCCTGCTGTGTTTAGCTCTTCAAGTCTTGAAGTTAGATCTTCTGCGTTAGCTGCAAAGAGAACTATATCATCTGCAAAACGGAGATGACTGATGTACTCCCCATTTACCCTTAACCCCTTCTCTTCCCAATCAAGGGTTTTAAAAACTTCTTCTACAATGGCAAATGCAGTGAAACTTGGGTGTTAAATGCTGCAATAACCAAGAGACTTCAGACAACGCAAAGGAGCATGGAGCGCTGCATGCTGGGAATCACAAGAAGAGACAGGAAACGAAACACTTGGGTGAGAATGATGACTGGAGTTACAGACATAATAGATAAGGTAAGGTCACTGAAATGGAGGTGGGCCGGCCATATTGCAAGAAGAAACGACAACCGTTGGACATCTGCCGTTCTCAACTGGATACCAAGAGATGTGAAGAGACCAAGAAGACGACCTATGGACAGGTGGAACAGAGACATCATCAAGTACTTAGGTGTAACGTGGCAACGAGAAGCTCAGGACAGAGAAAATTGGAAAGTACTTGGGGAGGCCTACATCCGACGTCGGATTGAAAATGGCTGATAATGATGATATAAATTAATTTAAGATACAAGTAAAAAAGAAATTGCATCGCACATTCATCTTCCTTTCCCACTCAATTATATCAAATTCAATGTGGTAGGCTATTTGGGAGTAGGCTCATTGATTCTCCGACACACCTGATACTAGAATTGGACTTCAATACTCAAAGGTATGACTAAGGAGCATAAATAAACAGTCTTGATATTTTCCACAAAAAATATTGCTGCAGAAGATTTGAGCAAACTATTAAAACAAATAAATAAGTAACTGTTGTAATAGTAACGTTTATTACTTGTAAGTAATAAACATTCAGATTAAATATATTACATTTGTAGCTAACTTTGAGCAGGGAATTTTTCAAAAGGTAGCAAAGTTATTTTGAGAGAGAAGAAAATTTCTGTAGCACTGCAGTCTCTGATAGATAATATTTATTTATTGCCCTTTACTTTTGGCAAAAAAATATTGTTTTGTTATAGCTGCATTGAGAACTGGGGTCTTCTCAAAAACTGATTTGAGTTCAGATTATAGGTTCCATGCTCTTACCTCATCATAGAAATATTTTCAAACTTTATTTGGTTATTGTCACAATCAAAGTTGAAAATTTTCTTTGAGGCTTAAAATAATCTATAAATAATCAATCTATATGAGAAGGCGTGACTTCGTGGAAAGCCATTTGCAGAATGAAAACACTTCGTACTTACTTCGAAAAGTACTAAGTGTTTTCATTCTATAAATAATTAGCTTGGAATGGAGTCAAGAGAAATTTAACACTAGAAATGGCTTTGATAATATGGATAAATGAAATGTGGGACTTTTTAAAACAGCTCTAGGTAATAAATAGTAAGTGGGTGACCACACTCAAGGGTTGAATGTCTTCAAAATAGTATTTTGAAATGATATTATGAAAGATATTTATTATTATGCAGATGGAACAAAATCATATTGTTGACATTATCTAGACATAAGTTGTAAAATATCACTAAGGGAAATTTAGATAATACAACAAGAGTTTCAAACCAATGAAATCAGACAATATTGTAACATTTTGACAAAAATACTGATAAATTAAATATCTTACAGCACCCAATACAATCGAAATACCAGTCAGTATTTTCAAGTTAATTTCAACACCTCAAAACCAACAGTAAAATATTTTTAATAACAAATCAATATTCCACAACATTTACAAAATAATTACACACATATTACCTCTTCTCCCCATGTTCATTTTATACCCTGCTCATTCTCTTCATTGCTCTTTAACACCTCCTTCTCCCATATTTCACCCACAGAACTATAACAAGTCTCCCTTCCATTGTGTAATATGCCTTTGAGTGCTAGTTAGTTAAGGCTGCTAATATCTTGGCATGGTAGTTTGGAATAGAGGTAATGTAGCCAATTATATGTTTCCAATAAATAGTTTTGGCTATAACACTCATAGTGAAAGAGATTTAGTAATGTAACTACTGAATTTGGGGATGGAACCTCAGCAATCAACATGGTGCGCTAACACCTAAAATGCAGTTTTCTTTGGTCTCCAATTGGGTGCTTTGTTCCACAGGGTCAACATAGTGACCATCTTCAGCACGATGAAGTCATCATTTTCCTCAAAATGGTAGCAGAGTATGTAGCTGATACATCAACCCTATGGAAATGAGGTAACACTGATGGAGATCCGAGAAATCTTTCTGCAGGCAATTCATAGGGAAAGAATTGCTTCTTTCTGGAACCTAAAATGTCACAGAGGCTGAATCCACATTTTGGATCAACATACAATAAAATCTTATTTTTCAATGGTCTTGAACTCCTGATGCACCATCTGTTGCTTAATTGAATGTATTAATAACTTTATGATGGTGTCTGCAGCCTAATGTTACTTTAATGAATAAGCAGAATTTGGTGAAGTTTACTTACTTCTAATGTAAAATAATAGTGATCAAAATTCAATTAGAGAAGTTGTAGTGGAGAAGTCACAGAACATGTGATTAGGTCGAGTTGGGTTTGATTTAGAGGTGGGGTTAATATTTTATAACAGGTATAAATAAGACTGTATCTTCAGGTAAATTATGGCTAGTAATAATAATAACACATGGTCTGTCAAAAAGAAACAAATACGATGATAAAAATTACAGAAACAGGTAAGATGATAATAACACCTATAAAGTTATCAGCTCAAAAGTTGATTGAACCCTAAGTATCCACAACCATTAGCAACAAAATGATTTGGAGAGGGAATAAAAGGACTAGAAGAAATGAGGAGTATTGCTTTCCTTGTGGGGCTCTGAGAGGAAAAAGTCCATACAAGTGCAGAAGTAAGGGCCCTATGAATTACGCTTTCCACTGCATTCAGGGAAGAATGAAGAGGGTTAAATAGTGCAACTCAAACCTCAGCACTTTCATATAATCACAGCTATCAGCAACACTGAATGACAGATTCATTTCTCTCCTTGTTGTCACAAGAAGGAACGAAAAATACTCCATTTATCAAGATATTGTAGGAGAAGAAAACAGTGTGTGAAATATGACAGGTATTGGATGTACAATGAAAAATGGAAACATTGTAGGAATGTCTGTGATAACTTTGGTAAAATCTTTTTGCTTTCTAATTTTTTGTCAATAGAAATGTCTACTGGGCCATTGTCAAGGATTCTCCATTCCATAATGTTTAAAGAAAGAAAACTTGTAAGTTATCATTGAGGTTGGTGAAATTCTTGTCATATATATAAATTTCCACAGCAACAATTTTTTAGGGCTTGTCATCAAGTAGGCACATGCTATTTGCCATATAATATTATAATTTAAATATCACAATCACATATCTTTAAAACCAACTATTACTTCAATCTTAAACATGTCAACCACTGAATATTTGTTCCATCTACAGAATAAAGTCAGCTCGACGATCACATAATTATCCTTTTTCTCCGTGTCGATTGCCACTCAGTGATGTCATAATGTGAGATGGTTAAAATGATATCAATCTTTCAGATGATGCTTATATTTTCATGGAACAGTTTGTGTATATATTTTTAAATTCATATTTTAATGAAAAAGCTCATAGGTGAAAAGAGGATCACCTTTTCACCACACAACAGCATTAGCACTTTAGAATATTTATCCAGGAGATATTCATGAAATCTTTTCTGACAAAAACTCAGAACTAACCCACATTCATGATTGTTAAAAGTTAAAATTGTACACAACATTATGCTTAAGGATTAGCATGGCATGTACTTAAATATGCACCAACCAAATCAACAGCCAAAGTTGGTATCAGCACACTTTCACAATTTTCTTCTGTGCAAAATATTTTGGATCCTAATGAATACACAGTGCTAAACATAGAATAGTTAAAATTTCACTTCAGAATGCCCTTAAGAAGAGCACCAAAACAATCACCACAAATCATCAGAGATCTCATCCTCAATATTAAGCAGGAACAAACTTTCTCTTGGAGCCCACAACAGGGGAATCGTCTTCAGGAGAAGAACCTCTGGGCCTCTTCCGCTGACCATCCCTATCTTTGTGGGTGGACACTTCTTGTGAGCTGGGGAACTGGGGTGAGGGTGGAGAAGATCGAGGGGATGTGGTAGGAGGTTTCTGCGGCCTCCCCTCTGTCTCCTCTCCTTCCTCCTTGGAGATCTTCTTGAGCAGTGCACCCCCCAGGATAGGAATGGGAATGGGGATTGGCACAGGAATTGGGAGAATGATGGGATACGGTACGAGCATGGTGACTGGGGGCAAGAGAGATGGTGGCTGGGGGATAGGGGGGATTCTTGGTGGAGGGGGTTGCAGAGATGAGGGACCATTGGGCATGACGTGTGTAGGGAGAGTATCAGCCCTAGGGCGAAGAAAACGGGAAAAATGGGCCTCTGGAGGGAGGATGGGGAGAGGGACATGATGGGGGAAGTGAGGAGGTAGGAATGGGGGAGCAGGGGGAATGGGAAGTGGGGGGACAAATCCAGGAGGGGGGCGTTGGGGGAGGGTCGGAGTTTTTCGTGGTACCCTTACAAATGCTGGATGCCGCACTGGCTGGAAAGGACTTACTCCGGAAGCACCTACCGGGGGAGGAGGAATCGAAGGTGTGACCTCCTCTGACAGCCTCCGCTTCTTTCTTCTGTGATCCTTTGATTTCTTCTCGGGTGGCTTTGAACCAGGGACATCAGTGGAAGAGAGAATCCACCTTTGCTGCCTCCTTGGAGATGTATCTGGGTCCGCTTCCTCTGGCTCTTCATCCTCTTCCTCCTCCTCGTCTTCTTCTCGTCCGCCCTCCTCCCCAGCCTCCCTGCAGTCTCTCAGCCAGAGGTCAGGTGTGATGATGAGAGATGGCCCTGTTGTGGTTGATGAGGTGGATGCTGAAGCCTCAGCTTTCAGCTGTGCAAGGTGAGCTTGAGTCTCTTTGCAGAAGATGTTCATCTTGTATTGATTTAGACACTTGTCACTGAGAAGAAAAGAAGAGCTCATGAATCAGGTGACTCAAAGTAACAGTTTTCCAATGTTTCAATCCTGCAGAGAGATTTCTTACCAACTACGAGAAACAATACATCGATTCTTATGGGGTTCTTAACCCATGCATTGTGACCAAAATAAGGGTTATAAACGTTTTTAATATTTATTGCGGATTGCTATAGAACAAAAACACATACCACGCAGTAGTAATGATTCTCATTTCAGCTAAATAAAAGCCATAAGCTTAAACTTATAATTACCATTTACATATGACAATGACTAAAATCTGAGTATAAAATTTCTTCTGTTGTACAATTACCTTGTTGGCTATGTTAAGCATTTAAGTGAAGTCTTCAAATACATATGTAGTTTACATGTTAGGTTTGTGAAATTTGGATTTTGAAGATTGAAATATTGGAGCCATCATCAAAAACATGTAGCGTGAATACTTTTTTCTTCTTCCTCATCAAAAAAGCTTTGAAATCTGAACAACTAGAAATAATCTCTAAATCAAGCATACATTTATAAAGCATTAACCCTATTGATTAGACTGAACATGCAAAACCTCAACACACATTACACATCATATCAAGAACATTGATCACCAAAAACTGATTGCCCATATCAAGTAAAAACTACCGTATTTATTGGCGTATAATACACACTTTTTTCCAAATATTTTGGCCTTTGATTCATGTCGCATGTAATATGCATATATTACAATTTATTATTAAACTTCTTTAAATAAATAGAATAACATTCATTTTTAACTCAGTTTAAAATGTCTTTTTAGATAATTTATAGTACTTTATTTTGAAAATGTCTTTTTTCCTGAAAACATGCTTTTCAAAATCAGCTGATAAGCACTAATTTGCATGCTAATCTTCACATGCAATACATCACGCTTTCCCAATTACGTACATACAATAAATAATTTTAATGATTAAATATTTAATAATTCCTGTTCACTGTTGAAACAAGAGGTATAGGGAAGAAAACATCTGACTACCTACTGATTACGTATTACCACTCAACCAGGTGAGTGGTACAAACTGCACAAATATGCTACCATCTGAAATCTTTCTATGTTATAAAAAGAACTTGAAAAATATATTTTTACATTTACTAATCACCTTTTACATACATAATTCTAATGATAGACTAACTTCCATAGTCATTGGCTGCTGCTCGTCAGAGTACATTGCGTCCTGATCATTCCAAGTCGTTAATTTAAATATTTTAACTCAAATTTCCCTCTTAAAATAATGGTGCCTGTTTTATGGAAATGGGTATTTTAAAAACGACAAATGCAATTATTTTACAATTATCCCTCCTTGCTCTCCACTACTCACATAATACTGACCTACAAAATTGCAGCTGCGTTTCCCCATCTTGGAAGTCAACATAAGCCACTGTGTGACGGACATGTCGGCACCAGTCACAAGCTTTGCTTCTTTTGAAGGACGCTCGACGACATTGAGTGAAACATATCTGAAAAGGAGTGAGATTTTAGCATCTACAACCAGTACCAGTAAACAAGATAAAACATTACCTAGAGAATAATAGTACAGTAGAGGATCGTTTATCCAAACATCTAAACAACAAACACATCCAAACAACGAATATTTCACGATAGATATACAGTCATTTTAAAGCCACCGCTATTCGTGTTTTGCACCAATCTTTTGTAGGTGTGAACGAGTAAATAATTATACTATATTAATTAAATTCTAAATGGATAACAATAAGAAGAAAATGTGCCCAGCAGCTAGTTCAAGCGGTGGGAACGTCAAGAGAAAAAGACAGGTCATTACAGCAAAAAGTGGACATAATAAACAAACTAGATCGTGGTGTCATTTCATCCAATCTTCAGCAGACATACTATACATGTTTTACTATTCATGATATAAAATCACAGAAGGACCAAATTCTTCAATTTTTTGCAGAATCTGACTCAACGGTAGTCGTTTCGAAAAGAAAAACCTTGCGGGGACGGTCATGTATAGTTTTCTTAAAATAAAAGTTTTCAATAATATTTATGCACATTATTGTCACTTATTTTGTACTGTAACCTGTCAAAGCCTTTTTTTTAGTTACATTTTCTCATGCAGGTTAAAATACCTATCATCCGAACATATCCTTTATGCGAACCGACCTCTATCTATATAAACGTTCCTCTACTGTATTACTAAATCAATAACATTTTTTTGTCATCTTGAGTTGGCAATTGAGGCTTGGAGCTGAAAATATTTAATCTGGAGATTGATCTAGACCATATCAAACCATGCCATGTTCCTCTCGTAGCCTGAAACAGAAAAACATTCCATTTTGGTGTATTGTCTCATTGTCAGTTTTGGCATTGGCAGACCAAAGTAACTGTAACTTCAAACCATGCAAGGCAATAATGAAAGGCAAGTCCATTTGAAACCCAGAAATTCCACAATAACTCATTATTTATTTTTTGCCTATTTTTTACCTACTAACATGTAAATGTGTAAGTATTTGTTCTTTAACTTTTTCTGTGTGATATTATTTGTTTGTCTTCTTGTCTTTTAAAACTGATTTCCTCACTAAATTTAGTTTTCCTATCTGTAGGTTTTGCAGGTTTTTCACTCTCCCCTTCTTGACGCTGTTTTCCTGCAAATATTCTCCTAATCTCTTAGATTTGTTTTTTTTAATCCACAAAGTAGTCTTGTTCTGTGTACTTTTTTTCAAGATATCCCTTTTCTAAATTTCTATGATGATGTGTTAGATGTAAGAAGAGACTTTATAGTCTCAATCCCGCCCTAAACCAAGTTCTTTAATAATATTATCATTATTATTTCCCTTCACTAGCCATAATTTCAAAAACATACACTCCTATTAGTGTTTTAATGGAAAAATCACATTGTGCCATCAGAAATGTTAAGCACGCTGTGCAACATGGCTTTTGCAAGTGATTGCACGAATGCGGCAGAATGATTTAGACCAAGTGGGAGGTGCAGGTTCAGGTTTGGGTAACTCCAGACGTCAAAAGTCTTTTTCTCTTTCGATATCCAATAAAATATAAAATTATTCAAAGGAACATGTCATATGATTATGGAATAAAATAATCTCAACATATGCCGTTATTGATCATCTGTGATTTCTCATCAATCAACCCATCATTAGTGAGATAATGGAGTTCCTTTTTAATTGAAACAGAGGGCTCACCTCCGAGCAGAAAGCTTTAGTGGTAGTGGAAGTGACAGAGGATGAGCCACCATTCCTCACGGACAAGGTGGTGGTGGTGGAAGGTGCGGTGATGGGCAGACTGCTTGCAGCACGGCCACACCAAGAGCACAACAGCGCCTCAGTGGTCGTTGGCGGAAGAGATGCTGGTGAATGTGGAGACGAAGAAGATGCGTCTGCCGAAGATTCCTCCAGTGCAGCGCTCGGCCCTGAAAAATTCAAGAATTTCTTTCTGAGACTCAATCGCAAGAATTACTGATATCTGAGGAAGCACTCTTTTAAACACATTCCTGAAGAAAGACACAGAGGAAGACAATTTAAAGCTCATTTTATTAATACCTCTGTGTGAAGTTTATTTTATGCAAACCGGAAAATGAGGTTCGAATTGAATTACCATTGAATTTTTTGTCATCCTATAAATAAAAATTGACCCGGCTCTTAAGTTTTTATGATATAATTAATGTAGAAGACATATTTCTGTTTGCCACCCTTCCCAATAGAAATGGACGATTTAATACATTTTAACTTCTCCCAGTGTTCTTCCCTTCCACGACAATCCTCCACACGAACCACTCCTGGTTATTGGTTAATTATTCGAAGTTGATATATCTTCGTTATATCACCATCATATAGCATTATTTTTAATCCGTAGTGTACGAGACTTCCGGTTTAGACCATAGACAGCCTTTATTTATTGATTTATGAAACCCTTTTGGCGGGGTTAGGCCGGTAAGGCCACCACCCAACCTTTACAGATATTATATAATATTTGTACAAAAGTATAAAAAAAATCTATATTCTTATCTTCCTCCCTCCAATAGTAACTCCTTCCCATCAAATACTTTCTGGATCATTTCCTCCCATTGAACAACGTAGGTGATAGAATGATTTACATATATACGATATAGCCTTCCAATGACGAAGGGTCTTTTAACATACGACCAAGATCGAGTCTAGCTATTTTACCGCCACAGAGGAAATGCATTGTATTGCTTTTTATTTAACACACTAAACATTAATTTAAGTAAAATCGCTCGATAATAAAAACGTAGTTGCCTCGATGCACCGGCGCATTTCAGTGTATATTGCAATTATGAATCAATGGAGATGACTTTACAATTGATACATCGCAAATGAGAAAGAAGCAAATAAATAGCATATAATTAATACTTAGACGACAGCATTATTTTTTTAAATTTCGTGTTGAAAAGAAAAGAAATATCTTGGACATAATCTAGGAAGTATTTAAACAAAGTTGAACAAGGAGTGAAAAATTGTGACATGATTGAGACTCGAACCCAGGTCCCACACTTTCCGGGCAGGTGGTCTAACCACTAAACTACCACGCCACCTCAATTTCAAGCGCACGCTTCCTCGTGCTAAGTTAAATTTCATCTTGAAGTTCTATTTAAACAAAATCAAATTTAATGCGTAAAGTTAGAACCTGGGATTTTAAATGGAGAGAATTTTATTACGGGACAGAGATATGCGATAAATAAACCAGTCTAGTCTATAGAACCTTTGATCTCCCTAATAAACTTAGTTCTCCTCACTGACCGGATCAGTTCATCTTCCTTATGATATTTACATATTTAGATAATGTTTTTTAATTTCCGCTGAATCTCTCATTATCCAGTTAGCTGCTATCGAATGTTTGCCTTCTAACGACATAAAATACGCTTAAAATATTCACGAATTTTGGAAGTTGTCTTTATATGGTCAATGACCGAAAAATGCTATGGTAAAATTGTCCTTAGTAAATTCTTAGGTAAAATTCATTCATATATAGACGAACAGTTTAACTGAAATTAAAAGGGTTCATTTCTCACAGAGCTATTTCTCAATGCCGTTCCATAAAAATGGTACAATATTAATTACACACTCGATCTTAACGATTGCATATTAGGATGAACGGAAAAAACCTTTTTTCGAAATCCGTCAACGACTAGGACTAGGAAGTTTGTGGTTGGTGGTCCTTAAAACGAATGAAAAATTTCAACTCGGTCGGATTATGTCTTAAGGCTGCGAATTTTAGTCAAAGTTTTAAATTTTTGTGAAAAATGTCAAATTTTAGCACATTTTCCTGATGTTTTCTCAATGTTTCCGAAGTGATTTAATGGCAAAGAAGTACATATATTGCTTGGTTGTTGCTGAAGATTTAGTACGTTTGAATCAAGGAAAATGGATTCTCAGTTCGCCAAAATTCGTCAAAATACGCAAAATATACAGAAATGTTACGGATGTTGGTTGTACAGTAGGGTGGGTTGTTTTGTCTTTTTTTTCTGATAGAAATATATTACCCGGCAATAGTGGAACACCCACATTACTGACATAATTTTCTTTCCAAATCAAATACTATCTTTTGTGAGAATGTGTACCTCGAAGTTTCGAAATATCGGCAAGAAACGTTAAAATTACCAAAAATAATAGTTCGATTCAAACGAATATTTTTTGGATAAAGAGAAAAAACGAATATTTTTTGGTCCTTTACGACATGAACTGTCACTCAAGCCTCAATGTGCCTCTATATGGGGCTGAGATATGCTATGGCGCTAGAATAGGAGGCAAATTAATTTTGAATTAATTAAATAGAAGTTTTTTTTGTACCTCTTTTCGTTCACGTCTATTCCTTTACTTGGTGGCTCTTAGCAGTAGCAAATCAGTGCTGTCAGAAGCCTATTTGTTACATTTAATATTCTATTTGTTGTATGAATGGTATTATTATATTTTTGAGTAAATCCTGGCCCACCTTAAAGTTGATGAGATAGATGTTCTTGGGGGTAAATGAAGGAACACCAATATTGGTTGGAAGGGAGATAATGTTAGAATTAACACGAAACCAATTTAATGGTCTGTTTCTCTTTTACATGACTTCTTGATGACTTTTACATGAAAGAACTTCCATTCCATTGGTTTTCTAGATAATTCATCGAAAATTCGAAGAATGTCAACAAGTATCGGTGTTCTTTCCTTCACTACCAAGAACAACAATCTCATCATCTTTAAGTTGGGTCATGCTTTACTCGAAGATATAATAATATTATTTATAAAACATATAAGATATTAAACATAATAAATAGGTGCCATGAGGGGAAGGAATAGACGAGGACGGAAGGAGTTACATAAAAGTTTAATTTTAAATGAATTAGCCTCCTATTCTGGTCCCATTGGAGTAATCTCTGCCCTATGCAGAAGCATATAAGTGGCATATTTTGGCTAGAGGGACAGCTTTAGTCTCAAAAGACATATATTTATCCAAAAATTATTCGGTTTAACCGAAGTAGAACTTTTGGCAATTTTAACCTTTCTTGGTGAAATTTCGAAACTTCGAGGTATGAATTCTCACGAAAGATATTATTTGATTTGGAAAGAAAATTATATCAGTAATTTGGGTGAGCCACTATTGCCGGGTATTACATTTCTATCAGGGAAAGAACACGGAACGACCCACCCTACTGTCTAATCCGTAGCATTTCTGTATATTTTGCGTATTTTGACGAATTTTGGCGAACTGTGAATCCATTTTCCTTGATTCAAACGTACTAAATCTTTGATATTGAGCAACAACCAAACAACATATGTACTTCTTTGCCATTAAATCACTTCGGAAATATCGAGAAACCATAAGGAAAAAATGCAAAAATTTTGCATTTTTCACAAAAATTTAAAACTTTGACTAAAATTCGCAGCCTCAGGACATAATCCGGACGAGTTGAAATTTTTTATATGTCATAAGGACCACCAACCACAAACTTTAAGCACTAGCCGATGACAGATTTCGAAAAAAAGGTTTTTTCGATCCACCTTATTGCCATCAAGATGGCGGCGTTGTTAGTGATATTTCTGAGGAAATCTCTATACATTGCAACAAATGATGACTGATTGCGATTTGAAGTCTGCAGTACAACAATAAAATCCTTTATTGAGGTTCCATTGGGTCTTCACCTGGTTTAACGATTCCTCGACATCACGGAAATGATTAATTCGTATGTTTGCAGAATAAATGAAGGTTGTAAGGTATTGAAGTGAATTTTTCATGTATTTCGTTGTATAATAATCTGCATCGTCTGAGAGCTGAACTGTAGGTGCATGCACGGAAACTAATATATACAGTTAAGACATTTTATGATGTACTTAAAATTCGGGCAATATTTGGATCTCGAGATTTAAGTGAACGAACAAACTTAAATTGTATTTAACAAGGAAAGTGGGTTCGGTGATTTTTGCACTAGATGGCGTACGTGCACCCAGGAAAAATCCTAACGAAGAATAGGCTTCAATTCTTCCTTGGGATTTTATTTCACAGTTATAATATTTATCAAGAGGTAACGACAAACCACTAGTAATTGTATAACACGGATAAATGTTCGCGTAAATAGAATAACGTTGCTAAATCTATATTATTGACTAGATGAATTGAGTGTATAAAATATTTTTCCTTGATACATTAGTGCGATGCCTTAATTTCCATTGGTTCGATTACTGCAGAAGGCGTTCTCCGAAGTGCCATAAAGCGATCGTTCCACTCCATTCCACTCAATTTCCATGAGTTCAGCTCTTCAGCTGAAATTCTGAAGAGGTCATCCTAAACAAAGATGGTGACTTAAATCGAAAGTGGCAGAATTAGAATCGATTTGAGTTGAGGGCGTTTAGTGAAAGGAGTGTTCCAGGAATCGAGGGATGGAGGGTGCGGCGCGGATTCCAGGAACGACAGCTGAGGGATCGCACACGGGTGGGACGCCACGCTAGGGTAGCAAGGGCCTAATATTTTCAATTTCCGAATGCTAGCGAGCGGTAGAAAACATTATCACTGGACTATTTTCATAATAGTCCTAAGGCTCGCATTATACGTATCTTGAACAAACTGAATAAAGAAGTTTATATTTTTTGATTCTCTAACCACCTTTCAACGAAAATATTCAGTGGAATTGGAGACAGAAATACTTTTGGTGTACCGTAATTCAGTACGTATTTTTCTCTTTCTAATCTCTGAAGAATTCTCTTCGAATAATGAATTTTTTGTGTGAATTCGAAATGGGCAATTTGCCGTGAATGAAATAAATCAAATGGCGTAGCTGTATAGCCTTAAATTCGTTTTAGTTGAGTTATTAAAAGAAGCTCATTTCATATTCAGTGAAGGAGACTGATTATTCACAATTCTTCAATAGAAAATTATTTGCATCGATATCTCTATCAATGATATTTATCAACAGTATGGAGGATTATTGTCAATAATAATTAAACTTAAATTTAAACTAACTTAAACTTGAGAGCCTCCTTAAATTACATTTTATGAATGCAGCTCCCACCACATTATCAGTAAAGAATCACCGAAACTCGTTCCTAGAACATTCAATGAGGCATCGAACCGTGCTGAATAATGTATTTTTATAAATATGTTTTAAAGTATTGTGTTCTAGAATACGAGCTTATCATTAAACAAAGGAAAGCATTTCATGAGTTGACAAGCGAACACAAAATACTTAAATTTCTAGTAAGTATACGTTCAAAATGTAGTTTATATATTTTAGAATATCTGTAAAAAGCTAGTGCGTACATATTAGAAAAATCATTACAGTAATTTTATTTAACATTATTGTCCTAGAATAGCTGCAGAAGTATGATATCCTGCAAGTGAAGAGGAGTTTTGATTTTTCTGTAAGCGTCATGGCTAAAATAGTTCACTTTAATCTTTAAATAAAAGAACTCTGAGGAAATATTATAAATTGTATTGTTCCAGTGTTTTAAAAGGTTAATTTCTGACTTGTGTCATAGGGTTCTTTGAAAATTACATTACTACGGAGATATAGTATCATTTTGTTATATAGATTGATATAGTTGTATTTTTTAAATAATTTTTATAGACTTGTATTTTACTTTGTTACATGATTTGAATTTTTTTATACTATGTAATATGTAATGTAAATGTTTTTGGTTAGATGGAAGATGGGACAAAAAAGTTCCAATTTTGCCAAATAAAGTCCTTTGTATGTATGTATGTATGCATATAGTAAGATAGGATGGAAGTAGAAAGACTAAAACAGTGTATCAGCAAGATAAATATCGTTCTTAAAGTAGAGGAAGACCGACCTTAGGCTGGATAAACGAAGTTTTCGAGACAAGAGAAGTACAAAGTTAATAAGAAAATTTTGTTTTGAGTAAAGCGGAATGTACAGAAGGATTAATGAGTGTGCGAGAACGAAACAAGTGTGGAGGGACGAAATTGTATGGAACATATGAGCCTAATTCAGCGTTGCTAAGGTCAAATAACAACGTTTAAATGAAACGGAAGATTCAGGCGTTCCAAAAATCAGTGGGACGTCTGCTCACCCTGTGTCCCCTTTCAAAAGCTCCATTTGCAGAGCTCATTCCAAAGCAACTTCTTTTTCGTGGTCTACAAGTAAAACGAGATGCAGTCTCACGGCCATCGGATCGCTTCTCTCGAAGACCATCTTCACGACACACATCCTCCGCTCCTCTCGCAGATGCAAACAGATTTCCTTCCGAATTCATCCACTGCAAGATATACCAGCTTTAAGGAACAATTACTGATGCCTTAATTGTTGCTGCGCGTTCTTCCCACGCAATTTTAACATTTACGCGCCAAAAATTGTTCGATATTTATTGAACACTTTTTTGTCTTGATCAGAGCATTGAACTGTAATTTCGTTTTCGTGTTTTCGACCCGCTTTCCTGAAAACACCGAGTTTCGGTTTAGTTCCGGTTCAATGCTGGTTTCTTTTGCTTTGAGCATTAACTATTATGATTTACCCGAAATTACATATTCCAAACGACTTTTTACGTTTTGTGTAACAGTGTTACTTTCAGCTATATTTTCCAGATGACACTCGCGATCTTAAAAAATTATCAAAGTAAAAAATGAGTTGTACTGCTACCATGTATTTACAAATGGAATAATATTCATACTTCATTTGTTAGAGAATAGAGAAAAATATTTCTTTCCCAAGGAAGAATATAATATAAGGCTATTCTTATAAATTCTATTATATATAGTACTAGCTGAAGCGCCCGTTGATTCTCAACGGGGAATATAGAAGTAGATTAAATTCAAGTTGCCAGTCGTGCAATGCGTAAATTTTCTTTAGAATAGTCTTAAATTCCAAGCTATTCTTACTGTACAGGAAAATTCATGAGCTCGGCTCAACAATCGCATTGATCGTGAGGAGGATTGGCTGTTTACAACCTCAACAATTTTGGAAAATTCACGCGTATTTTATCAAAATTTCGATGCGGAAACAATATTCCACAATCAAAATTAGAATATTCATGTAATTACCGTTCTTTTGCTTCTTGTCTCGACTCTGCACGACTATTTTCTATTTTAATTCTTCAAAAGAAATATAGCCTGCTACCGATAAAAGTGAAGATTAGATTTATTCTTTATGGAAACACATCTGAGCGATCTTGGTTCAAACCCAGAAAATTATCGAATAAAATTGAAACAGTACGTCATTCCTGGTCCCAGAAAACACGTACGCAAAGTTTTGACGCGAATTTGGCAAACGGTTTGTACTAAAATCGAAGATACACAACATACAAACAAACGTACTAACCCACAGAATATTTGCTTTATATCATACAAGGCATCTAACCTCCCTCATTCATGAGCTGGTAATCTCCTCACTGCAATTACGTACCTGCAATTGCTGGTTACCTTCTTACAGAAAATTTCTCGTTATCCATGTAATATGTCGTCCTCTTCAATCATCAGCTTTATGAGCCTAAAGTCCACGAGTATTTTTACGGGATAAAACATGAGCTCGGATTCAACAATGGGATCGGTCGTCAGGGGGATGAGTTGTTTATAGCCTCGAATTTTCACAAACGTTTTGTATATTTTACCAATATTCTCGCAAATTCTAATCGAAAGTAAGATTTCATGACCAAAATAAGAATCTTTATTCGATTTTCTTTCTTTCGGTGTTTGTTTCGACTCTGTACAACTATTCCTTCTAATTTAATTCTTCAGGAGAAATAAAACCTGCAACCGATAAAAGTGAAGCTTACGTGTATTCCTTATGAAAATCTATCTGAGCGGTCTTGGTTCGAACCCAGCAAAATTCTTGAATAAAAATGCGACAGTACTTCCTTCCTGATGTCAGAGGACACGCATGCAAAGTTTGAGACAAATCGGGCAAACGGTGTGGACTCCAATCCAAGACAAACAAACAAACCCACAAACACACAAACCCACAAACAAACCCACAGAATTTCTGCTTTATATATATATATAGATAATATATATATATAAGAATACTAGCGGAGTGCCCGTTGATTCTCAACGGAAAAATGTCATAGATTGACTCTTCAACGAACACCAATAGAAAGAAGATGTACCAAGAATAGTAAAACCGTTTTAAAACTAAAAATTCAGTAAACAATTACGTTGCTGTAAATAATACTTGGTTGCTACTGACGTTAAAACAAAATTGTAAAGAATTAAAATTTAAATGTTCGTACTTTTTTCCGTGCGATTCTTCACAGGATATTGTTCGTAACAACAAATGTTAAAATCTCATGCAATTTTTTCTTCTTCATAAAGTGTATCACTTATTATCAGGATACTTATAACTTGACTCAAGCATTTTGATGGACTACATGAACTTGGAATCAACAATTGCCTTCATTGCCAAGGGGGGTGGGTTGTTTACAACCTCGAAATTTTGATAAAATATTCACGCATTTTATCAAAATTCTCGAAATTTCAGGGGGGAAATGTGATTAAATGATGAAATGTCTCGAGACAAAATTAAATTTTGGAAATAATTTGACGAGCTTTGAGTTTATTGTTGAACTTATCTTCTTCTACTCCTGTAAAATATCTGCTTCTCCTATTCTCGTGGTATAATCTTGTAATTACTGAAAACCCACAGACTTAAATTTATTTATTTATTATTTATTACTTTATATATTTACTTATTTATTCCTTCCATTTCTTTTACTAAGTATTTGATCAACTCATTTGTCCTGCATATGTATAAACAATCCAAGCATCTACTTTTTGATACTTAAAATTTATAATTGGGAAAAGGCCACTGATGGGTACTTAACAGTAAATAAAGGGTATAAAACATTCCCAAAACCATCAAAATTACCTTAAAGATTTCTTATACGTATTTCGCACTCTAAGAGGGCATCACAGAGACAGGAACAGACTGACAGAGAATTGCACAAAGCCGGAAGACAGAAGAAGGATGAAAATCAAGTTATTTCATCAATTAATTTATACAGAGTTTTGTTAAAATCTATCTACTTAAAAGTTAAATAATTGTATAAATTTGATCGAAGAAGCCTTAACTAGGTGTATCTTGTGCCTGAAGATGAGCGATTAGCTCGAAACCGGTAGTAAAATGGAATGTAGTTGTGGAATTTACATTGTTTATTTAATATAATCTCGGCTATATAATTGTGGGTCCCTTCGTGAAATATTCTTCCCAAAGAGCACATGCCCAGATGTATAAAATTAACTAATGGTATTTTAATTTCATCGTAATATTTCCTTACGCCAGAGTAGAAGATTCGTGAGTTTCCTTTTTACCCTGGTTTCAGTTCTCTGCTGCATAGAATGTATTGCATATTCATTATTTCCGAATGTTATTGTTTATGTCTTAGAATAATTACGTAATAATTATGAGTGGGGTCAAATTATATATTGCTATTTTTAACAGATAGCGGTGTATTCAAAGAAACTTTTGTAAGTGCATCGCTCACATATACGCCTCATCAGCTCTTCGACGGACTATAGTAAACATCAATTCCGTAATTCTTGTAGGAACAGTTCGTGCCGACCACGAACTTAGAAAGTAGTGCCGACTTATTAAAAAGTATATTGAATGCAAGTTTCAGGCAGAATTGATTTAGATGCATGTCTTTGCAAGTTTAAAAAATTAGAAATGTATGCAGCTTCTGGAGAGCCTGAATTCGTGAGTTGAGTGAACGGATATTGAAGTCCAAGTGTAGCCACAAATACGTATCAATATTTAATCTTTCCTTCTCTGGACTAACCTTGCTAGGAAGTGTTTTCACGTTCGTAAAAGAGAGCTTAATTAGATTTTTTGTCGACAGAAAACAGCTAGATATGCCAAAATTTTGGAGTCAGGCGGAATAAGAGAAACTCCATCACGTTAAAAATATTGTTGTCTGTGTAAGAACCCTGCAAGCCGCCTTTCGGCGTGCGGCAGGGGGTGCAAACACCTTGACTCTATTTTCCTAAACGGTTGCTTTCGCGTATACTTCGCTGAAAAAATGAATTTTCGAAACGATTCGTTCTAGCATCTATTTCCCTAATCTTTCTGGCAGTATCAGAACGGCCCATATAACAGGGGGGCCATTAATTAATAATAATAATAATAATGCCGTCTTATTTTTTGGGCGAATTTTAGCCTTGGAAGGCTATTCCTCCAATTAACCCCTTTTCTTAATTTTATTCCTTTTTTTTTTGCATTTTATATTATTAATATCACACACACACATACACAACAAACACAGACAGCCATTCCCTAACCGAAAACATCCGATTAGCCGGGATTCGAACCCGGGACCGTGAGGTTAGAGCGTAAACGCGCTAGTACGTTAACCACTCCGCCACCACGGCCGGTAAAAATTAATTAAATTAATTCGGTTACATCATCCGAGAACGTGATTTCTCTAAACTTATTTAATAAATTTATCCTTTGAATTTTTCTTCTATCTTCTAACGATTCCCATCCCGCGTCCTGTAACATCTGAGTGACACTCGCTGTCTTATCGTAGTAAGCTTGGGTAAGCAAGGGGATGCAGCATCTGCTAATTATTCCAAGGTATGCCGAAATTATTTCAGTGTATTTCAATCCATAAGACCTGAAGGGAAAATAAATGTAGTCATAATTGACTTACATCGTTTCTTGACAAAAAGAGAATGAAAACTTATTATCTTCGCTAATTTCTATCGCGAACCATTCGAACTTTGTTTAATTGCGAATGTATTAATACATAAGCATTCCATAACGATTCCCTTGCAAACTACGTTAGAAACAATAGAAAACGCGACCAACACGGATAAAGCTCGGCTCAATCATCGAGCTAAAAATGAGAATTGGGAAGCCAGATTAAAACAAAAAAAAAGAAACTCGCTGGCCGGTGGTCACGTGCCCAGGGTGCGACCCAAAACGAAGGTTTTGGTTCACAAATATCGAAACGGTTAAAATATCGCTCTTCCTGAAAATATTTAAACATGAACTTGGAAATCGAATACATTGCCACATTTAATATGAAAAAGGGAACAGTTGTTGGTTCCGGCGTAGTAGTCGCTTGTAAAACGCGATAGAGATGAGGGTGATTAATAGTCAATAAAAAATAATAAGCAGTTATAAGCTCCACCCGTTTTTGACAGGTGAAGACTTTACGCAGAGACATTTTAGAAGTTCTGAAAGCGTACGAAGTCTTTAAAAACTAATTTTTGAGTTTTTATCCCATTTCAATCCCGAAAGCTAAGTAAAATCATCTATAGGAGCCACAAAATCCTATTAACAGAGCGACAAAGGATTTCGGACATCGAGATACTACGCTTCTACTAGGTAAGCCAGTTTAAAGTTACAACGCAACTGAGTGGATGTTTTACATCAAAGTTGCATAGTTTTATTAATAACATATTTAACAAATGGAACTATCACAAATTGCAATACAATCAAGTCAAGCTTAAACAAGATTCTTCCAATTCAAAGTATATTAGTCCAGGAAAAAAATAACCGTAAAGTCAGAACAAGCAGTAAATAATAAGATCAGAAGTTTGTTCAAAAGATCAATGCTGGTTTTCCTGCTTCCTCTTCTCAATTGACCTATGATTATTATGCACTTTACTTTTTAGGCTAGTTAAAGTGCCTGAATTTATGTCGATTATCCGAATTATCACAAATAATTTCAATTTATATCATATTACAAATTATTGTTATATTTTTAACAATCATTTTAATTAGTATCATTGTCCAAAATTTTCGAATTGAAAATTATTTTTCACTCCAATAAATTATCAACAAGTTGTTCAACTATCTTACTGTACAATGTGTCAAGGTAACCGCGAAATTAAGGCAATAGCTTCACACATTTAGAGTTAGGCGAGATTCCATAGCTCCTACGATGAATGATCAATGCATTTAATATCGAAAATATGCTACAATTATAATCACATTCTATTCTAAATGTTTTGTATCGTTGATTATAATAATAGATTATAGATGATGTATATACGTTGCATCCAATTTTTTTCAATTAATATTTATACAAAGGTAAAGTAAGAGTATCTATCTATTATATATAGACGTTTCTCCAGATATACCTATATATATAGGGGACCAAAATTCTAACCATGTTCTAAAAGTGTCACTGACTTGAAATTTTTTGGATTTGAAATTTGAAATTTGGGGATTTCCGAAATATTTTTTGAGGCACTTCGGCAAATTGAAGAGTTGAAATTCAAGTGATCGCTGGAAACCGTGCATAACCGACCAAAATTAAAAAAATATCTTCAAAGATTATCCTTGTTTAGACGCTAGGTCGGGGCGAATATTCTGTTATTCAAAATGCGGCGATTTTTTTATCCCTTCCGATAAGATAGACACTTAAAACTCGGCATGTGAATAGAGATCATAAATAACTTTTTTATACGCTGTTTGTCGTTAACTTGATGGTCCGGTCCTTGGTTCGATACCAGAGAGCCATTCGCATTCCTCTATGCATTTCAAATGGGGATAACGGAGTCTCATTTTAGGACCAACCCGGTATTACATCGACTTCAAAATTTGAATGAAATAAGGTTCATTTCTACCAGGGCGTTATATATATTCACATCTTCCGAAAGGTCGTGGGTTCGACACCAGCAGCTCTATTATTGGAAACGTTTGGCGTGAATTTTGAATTATTGATGATTCATTTTCAAAAATAATTTAGGCTACATCTCGGTAGGATAGGGAATTCAAAATCAAAGAGGTACCAGAAAACGCGCTGTTCTATGTTAATGTTCATAAAACTGTCACCAAATGTGCTTGAGTTCGATGCTAGGTGGTGGATAGGTATATAGGTAGGTAGATAATTCTCCTATTTAAATACATTGCGGCGATATTTAAGATTTTTTAAATCCCTTTCTTGATAATCTGCAAACGTTAAAACCGGCATGTGAATAAAGATAATGGATAATTTCATTTAAGAATTTTATGGTTTCCCTGATGATCCTTGGTTCGATGCCGGAGCGCCATTTACATTCCTCTAAGCATTCCAACTGGGGATAATGGGAACTTAGTTTAGGTAGTTCTCGGTATGATATCGATTTCAAACTTTTGATTAAATACGTTTTATTCCCACCTGGTCGTTATATGTATTCACAACTTCCAAGAGTTCCCAGGTTTGACACCAGGCGTCTCAACTATTTGAAATGTATGGCGGGAATTTCAAATTTTGTATGATTGATTTACCGAGGTGGATATTTTATGATCATGCGTGTGAACAGAAGTAATGAATTTTATCACCTTTTATCTTATGATCATTTGACGTCAAGGCACAATTTGCATTCTACCATTCAATTAAACGGGAAAACGCTATTTCGTTGGAAGACATTCCCGACTTGGCATTTTACGAATGGTCAGAGTTGCCCAATTCAAAAAGTTACATGCAAAGATTCATTGTTGAACTTTTTTACTAGACCACACAGAACAAGACATAGGGACCATGGTTTCGCAGCAAAGCTTCATCATTAGGTAATAAGTACACAAAATAGTTAGCTTATATACAAAGTCATGACAAGTTGAACAACCAATGTAAAATCAAGAGGTGGAAGGAGAAGTTATAGATAGGACAGGAAACGAGGAAGCGGTGGGGAGAGGGTTTGTGTGTCCATAGGATGATGAAGGAAAAGTGGAAGGCTGTAGGTACTGAATGGGTAAGGAAGAGGTTATGGGTGGAGTGGGTAGGTAAGGAAGTTCTGTGGTGTAGTAAAAAAGTTTCAACAATGAATCTCTGTGTTTCACATTACCACAAAGTTAACCCTGAACTCACCATTGGAGTTACATGCAATATCATTTTTCAAAAAGGTCCTGGGTTCGACACCTGGCCACTTGGATACAGAATCGATTTTTAGATAGAAAAATTTGGGTTCCTATATCCTAAATTTTCAAACAGAATAGAACTTTGCAAAGTACAGTACTTTAAACACATGCTTACAGTATGCAAACGACTTTTACTCGTATAATATATATTGGTTGTGTTTTCCCTCACTTCTTGACCAATAATGGAACTGTGCTCAGCGCCTGGCTCGCACTTCCTGTTTCTTTTGTTCTCTTTTCTGTTTATTCTCTTGAATGTATACGCCATTTTTCGATGCAATCTCAAATGCTCGCGATTATCCAAAATATTAATCCTTCACTAAACTTGGAACTGACGGAGATAAATGCGTAGAAAAGGGAATTGAAGGGAATTCGTTATCTTAGTTGACACCCGATCGCCATTCGGGAAAAAGAGCATTAAAAAAAGGGATTTCATGTTTCACGTTTTTAATGAGGAATGAAATTGGAAGGAGGATGGGGTGTTCATTACACAGGGGCTGCAAGCGGCATCATTAGTTCTTCCATCTCGGATTTCACGAGCCTTCCGCCATCTTTAATTACTGCCTTGGAGCACGGGGAAGAGAAGAAATAATTAAATTAAATTCCACTTCCATAAAACATCGTTTTTTATTTATCCAATACGACAACGACTGGCTGAGGTAAACAGACACGATCGGAGGTAATTAGTCGTTTTAATTTCGGGAGGAAGACAGGGTCGCTCATTTTCTTGGCTTCCCCACGTTGCGCCTACGTCATTACTCCGCTTCTGATTTCTCGCTTTTCTCCGAACACCGTAATGCAGCATTTTTCATACATCACGCCGCATATTCCTCTCGGGCTGAGTACGTCATTTGTCTACTTTATTCACTATACTCCATCACAATACTTCAGTGTCACGAAATGGTGTTTTTTGCCGTTTTTAAGTGTATTTTACAATACGACGGCATACTTCCCACTTTTTTTTTCATCTTCTAGCGAAAATAAATTTGCTAATGGCGCTATAATTATGGAAATGCGTCATGCCAGCAAAAGAAGAACATTTATTGTATATACATTTATTAACTAGAAGTTTTCATTTGTTGAATTTTAAAATGATATCTAATCTCTTTACAAACCTAAGTAACAGGTAAGGGGTTATATAAAATCTACGTAAGGAAACTGAAACTTCTCAACAAATATTGGATGCTCGTAAAATCGAAACTGTAGCACTTAAAAAATGGATTATGCAGCCATAAAGAAAAATTATGAAGTATCAAGTAGCTACACAGAAAACAGTAGTAAAGTAGATGAAGTTGATTTCCAAACACTGTTTTCGTTAAAAGCGGTAGGGATAAAAAGAATGGACCCTGGACCAATAAGAGGTAGCATTTTTCGTAGTCAATATCGTATTAGTTCATCATATAAATAACATAATCACATATTTAAACCAGGTTAAATCACCATCACCAGGTTACAGGATCCTCCACTGATTATAACTAACAAAAAGTTTGAAAAATGTAAGTGTATCTGTCATGCGAAACACAAATGTGAGAAAGTTTATTATTTTCCATGGCAACTGTTGAGTCTTAAAAATCGGAGATATCTACCACGAATTAGGATTAAGGTATTTTATAAATAGTAAAATCGCGAACACGTCCCAAGGATAACTACTTCGTTACAACAAATCACCACGGCTTTTGGACAAAAATAAAGAAAGTTGTTTGCAGCACTTCAATGTCAATGGGTAAACAGAAATATACAATTGTTTCCCTAAGCCGTTTTCTAATTATTATTGAGTGTCCATAATCCCAAGGTTGTTCTTTTAGCTGAACAATGAATCCCCTCTTCTGTCAATGGTTCAATAGTCCATTATTTATTAATACAGTAGAACTCCAATTATCCGAATTAATTGGGACCGGACCCCATTCGGATAGTCAAAAATTCGGATAATCAAAATTTCTGTATGTACATTGAAAACGGGAGAAAAATAACTACATATCTATACATATATAAAAATGAATGTGTGTCTGTCTGTCTGTCTGTCTGTCTGTCTGTACTCGATAGATTCAAAAACCATACATCCAATCGTCGTGAAAATTTGGGAAATTATTACGTATATCCCCGGGAAGGTTTTTGTAAATTTTTATTTTAATCGGAGTACTCAGTTCGACTCCAGAAGGTAAAACAGTTTCCATAAGAAATACATGTAAACTTCGATTTTATCACTTGCATGCTTCCTTTCTTTGGCAAAATTAAATTAGAATTAACCAACGTATGGATTTAGAAGTACCACCAAAAGAAGGGAAATTGAATAAAGTTTCTTATTTTGGTCATGAAATATAGTTTACGATCGGAAATTACGAGACTTAGAGATAATTAGATGATAATTTTGATGAATTTTGAGGCTATAAACAAACTATTTCTCAGTTACAACGAATGCGATTGTTGAATTTTCTCATAAGAACACATTGAGAATTTACTCCCGTATTCAAATGATGTTTGTTTATAGCAACGTAAATATTTACGTATATTATCGTGGAGTAAACGGTTTTTGATATTTAATGAAAATTATATTTTGATAAATTCAAGAGATTGTATGTACTGGACAACTTGGTGAGTTGATGACGTTACCGACTTTGATTACAAATATCATCTATTTTCAACATTTCAATTTATTTTATGTCTTTGACGAGACTGAATTTAATTTTTAGGTCTTCTTCAGTTGAATATGTGTTCTATTTGAGATTTGCTAGATGCGAAGTGTAGAGTAGCACATAATTTAGCATATCTTACTCCGAACTGATAAGGTACTGTGATAATATATTTTCTTATATACTGAATGAAAGTAATGTAGATAGTATGTATGATTTCATTATAATAGCCTTGCAACGCGAATAGCTGCCTGCCATACAAATTGCGAATGGATTTTCTACGGGAAAAATAGAAGTACGATACATAAATTGATCCCAATTGGGTAGAATTTATATTTTTTCAATTATTGTTTAAATATTACTAATTATATTAAAATTTAAAATATTTTAAATACATAAATTGTATTTCTTATAAGATTTCAAAAAATTAATTTAAATTACAAAAAAGAACATTAATGCATTTGACGTTCGATTTTTCGCCAGCAAATTCTAATAAATACAAAAATGCAGTCAAAAACTTTTGCAATTATTAATACGAGAATAAATTATTAATACGCGAATAAATAAAAGTATTATTAATTTCCAGCTGAAGAAAGTAATTGGAAATACGTTTTATTTAACCCTACAATTATGCCGCCAACGCGAAGTGCTATTGGTCTATCTACAAATCAAGCAAAAAGGAGAAGAGAAGAACGATCATTAGAAACGAGTGAACAGAGGCAAGCAAGGCAAGGAAGAGATCACACTTCTCTAAACACAACAACGTGTGAGCGGGTACAGCTAGTATAGTATAAAAAGAGCTATGTATTAATTAATTTAAAAAGGTAACACTTTGGCATGTCTATTCGGTTTCTACCGTTATGCTTACCACGTCAGCGAATTCAGAACTGCTATATGAGATGGTGTCCTAAAGCGATTCGGATAATCAGCGATTCGGATAAACGGAGCTCGGATAATTAGAGCTTTACTGTACTAACAATTTAGACCCAAGTGCACCAATCTCGGTTAAGGCTTGACCGGGGTTAAATTGATAGCTAACCGCGGTTAAGGCCATTTTCAAGTGCACCAACCTCGGTTAGCGTTAACCTGGCAGCTGACCGCGGTTAAGAATTAACCGACCGAAATCGACCGATTAAGTTACTTAATCGGTGTAGCAACAAGAGTAGTAAACAATTATGGCGTTTCGATTTGACAATTCTGAAGATAAATTCCTGTATTTAGATTATTTAGAAAACCATAATAATTTTCAGCGTGGAAACCATGACGCTAGGGTAAATCCTTTCGATAATTTAAGTGAAACTAAATTCCACGAAAGATATAGGTTAAGGAAAGTAACAGTGCTATCCCTCTTAGAAAATATTTGCCATCATCTTGAATATGCAAGCCAGAGAAACAATCCTCTTTCGCCAATGGATAAACTTTTGACTGCGTTGAGATTTTACGCCACAGGTGCGTTTTACATGCTGATACGAGATTCTTTCGAAATATACCAAACTTACGTGCAATCGACGAGGTATCGGTGGCACTTGCAAGACTTTTGCTTCAGTTCGTGCACTTCCCAAATTCTCCGCGAGAACGAAGAGCTGTGATGGATGGCTTTCACGACATCGCTAATTACCCTGGTGTTTTGGTTGCCATAGACTGTACGCATATACGAATAAATTCACCGGGTGGTGATAACGCAGAAACCTTTCGTAATAGGAAATATAATGTTTCAATAAATGTACAAACCTTAATAAATGTACACCTTAAGAACCATATAAACTCACTCCTGTGATTTTAAAATTTAAGCAAGCTAAAGGAGTTGTTTGGATAAGGTTAAAATTAGTGAGAATATTAATTTATACGTGTATTTCAACAGCACATTCTTATTGCTGTTACGAATGTATTTCTTTCTCTTTAAAATACTTGCAAATATCGAAGATTAGCAAAACACACATTGATAAAATTCAAAGGCATGCGAAATTGAGAGCCACAGGTAACAAGTATTTCATTGTATACGATAAAATTATAAGAAATATCGCTTAAATAATGTTTATTAAATTGATTTGATTGATATTTAATGTAATATAACATCCCTTCAATCAACAGGAAGGGAAATGAATTCTGTGGCAATCTTTTGCCATACCAACTCTTTCTCTTTCAACAATTTCCCATCTGTCTTCTTGTTCTCAATAACGCTCCTTCGTCTTATAGCCAAATCAATAAAAAGATCGGCTTCACATTTGCTAAAATTAGGAGTTCTTTGCCTCCTTCTATCGTTTACGTCCATCTCTAGTAGAGATTCTTTACTATTTGTTCCACAGATATCACTATTTACTAGTGTTACTAGACGTCCAATAAACCAACAACAAAGACAAATGAATTGCGATATACTGTTAGGCGAGCACTAAGCGGTACTCAGCGGTACTCAACGTATTCACAGGGACGTTAATCGGCCGCCAGCAAATCGTGGTTACGAAAACCTCGGTTACTGTTGGTGCACTCCAAACTTAAGTTGACCGCGGTTAATATTTAACCGCGGTCAGCTAACGGCGGATTTAATCGAGATTGGTACGCTCGGGCCTTACTGTCTCTCACCATCTAACCAATATTTTGCTCTGGTTTCTCTATCCCCATCCCATTACCTTCTGAAGCAAGCTTTAATGCTTCCAAGTATGGCCGATGCAAAATATTATCGCCTTTTCATCAATTATTCCACGTATAAATATTTGTTTTTACTCTCGGAATTTGCTCGTCGGACTTACGCATTTGATTACTCCGTCCATCCATTTTATTTTCACCGCAGATCCACTCCGTAATGGCTTCTGATCTTCCCTGCTGGTGTTAGCCAAAGGAAATTGTTATACATAAATTAATACAAACTGTTTCCTAGAATTCCATTTTTAGTTAAAAATCCATGTTTCACGGCCACAGAAGGGAGTATACACGTTTATATTTACTATTTATGCCTTTTATATCACTTATATATTTCGATCTGAATTATCTACGCTTGAGATGTTTCTTCAGGCATTCTGTGCGGCCTTCTTTACTTCATTCAATATTCCCGGAAACTTAATTATTTTCTTTATTTTAAATTTTCCATTAAATTCTACATACTTGAGTGCTATGTAAAACAGTTCCGAGAATTTCGGAAAATACCTCGGAAAACACATATTTTGGATACATTCTGACTGTACTACTACATCGTTTACGTCAAATTCGACTCTTAATTGGTTTCCGCCTATACCTACTACACACTACTCGAGTGTTACGCGTATTGTCTGCCTATGTATAATGGCTGCCCGATTCCATTGGTTGGATAGAGAGATAAATGTAATGCCATAAGATCGACGAAAGAAAAGAAACCTAGAATTCGAAGATTTTCGAGTCATCTTTTTGGAAGTAATGAATTCCCATTTCGGGTATTTTCAGAATCAGGGTTTTCAGGTTTGGGTACTTCTCGTTTGAATGTGGTAAAAGAATACTCGCACTGCAATACCGCAAGTTGTTTGCAGTAAGGGGGCAGGCAATTGCAGCAATCTGGCTCAGTATGCGAATCAAGGGCAAACTATCTCACTCCCCATCTTGTCAATTTTCCATTGCTCTCTCTCCAAAGATATTTGTAGCTTATAGCAGAGGGTCCTACCAGCTTTGGATCTGATGACTTTAAGGACTGACAGGGATAGAGTCACGAAAACTCATAGAATTCCCGATGAAAGAAGACAACACCGAGGGAAGTCGATAATAAGATCCGAAATAAATTCTCGACAAGATATTCTCACGCAATTAAAAGCATGAAAATTAAAGAGGGATTCCATAGAAATTTGGAACCTAATCTAAAATCAATAATTTCCTCGCAGAGTTGTATTACTCGCTGCTTTGAAACCATCGGCATCGCCATGAACGTCGACTACCTCTTTGAGCAGAGTCGAAGGCGAAAATGTAACAATGTAACGATTAATGAGTGTAAAATCAAGATCTTTATTGATAGCGAAGAACTTTTTAAGGATTTTGTGATCAGTGCCCAATTGAATAATTCGCATTCGCTCAAATCCGTCGACAAGAATACGATCAGCATGGTCATCTATACGACCAACGTAGTCATCTGCTTATCACGTAACAGAAGAACCTATGAAATTAAGTTTATGCTGCTTCCGTGACCTTCCAAACCTGCCGGCATCCAAGGGTATTAAAGATTTAGAAAATGGTGAATTGAGTCGGAACAAAATTTCTTTTCAACTCTAAAATCATCTTCGAAAGATACAGAAAAAGCTCAATGGCGTTTGTGAATAATAGGAGAGAGGTGTATCCGTAATTGTGCTCTGGTCAAAGTGGGGTGTGACATTAGAAGGATGAGTGAACTGAAAGCATTGGTAATGTCTGAACAGTATCCCACCTAATACCTCAACTAACCGCTTATAAAGCAATTTTTCCGGTAAAGATGAACCTCAACCCGCGTTGGCCGATCGTACACCTTGTCGCATAATCCAAAAATTGTTTGCATTATCTAAATAGTCGGATCAATAACTTTAAGAACGTAAATTTTCTACAGTTGTGAAACGAAGAAATGGACTTTGTAAATAGTTGTATAAACGTGCGCCATTATTTAATCGAAGGAAGCAATGCTAAATCTTCTTTTGATCTAAAATTTTAGCACCTATTCTAAAAGAAAAAAATGTTGAGTACATCATTAAAGCCTCAGAATGAGAAATTTTGACGGAGTCTACAGGGTGGTCGTCGTCGTCGTCATCATCATCTTTTTCTGTCGTTACTGTTCTGATAATTTCGTCATCTGTTAAAGCTTTGTTTCGAGCCTAACTGCCGTCAGCCTCAGCAGCCCACCGGAGAGCTTTAGGGTTAGATATTGGGTTCGAATTTTGTAACTGATTAATGAGTGGCGCAAGCTGAATTTCTTCAGTTTGCACATTTTCTTAAACTTCCGAACCAATAAAATTTGGGGGTAAATTTTTCCACGACTTGCTGATCAATAATTTAGACACAGATGCCCAACAGTTAGCTACATTGAACACGATATCTTTTAAATTACCTTTTTCAGTGCATTTTCCAAATTTTCATTGTGCACAGGATCATTAAGAATATGAGTAAGAAGCAACTTACGATATCCTAACTTAATGCTTTTAATAACATTCTGATCCATAGATTGGATCAGCGCAGTCGTGTTAGGGGGTAAAAACTTAGCGTAAATTTCACCGTCATCAGTGCACAATTCTTCTGCAGAAGGATGGCCAGGACAATTATCAAGAAACAATAAAGCACGTTGTGGTAAATTGACGGATTTCATATGTTGTCGAACTGCTGGAACGAATTCTGTTTTAAACCAACCCAAAAAAAATCTGATGTGGCCAACACATGACTTTCTCCGTATTCATTGGAAACAGAAACCTATGCCGGTAATATATAAATAACTCCAAAACAATGAGTGTTACAGGAAAATGTTTCATACAACATTTGTAGTAAAAAACATTATCTATAACTTTGGTACGTAATTGTATATACCTACATTGCATTCTGACAGAGATAAGTATGAAAAACTTCAATTTCTGGATAAACAAACACTTCCGGTTAACCATTATTCAAGAATAATTCCTAAACAATCAGTGTTACGAAAAAATGTTTATAGAATAGTTGCAGTAAAGTGCATTATCTATAACTTTTGTGTGTAATTGTATATACCTACATTGCATTTTGACAGAGATATGTATGAAAAACTTTTATTTTTGGGTAAACAACAACTTCCGGTTAAGCATTATTCAAGAATAACTCCTAAACAATCAGTGTTACGAAAAAATGTTTCATACAAAAGTTGTAGCAAAGTACATTATCTATAACTTTTGTAAAGAATTGTATGTACCTTAATTGCATTTTGACAGAGATATGTATGAAAAACTTTTATTTTTGGGTAAACAACAACTTCCGGTTAACCATTAGTGAAGAATAACTCCTAAATAATCAGTGTTACGAAAAAATGTTTCATACAAAAGTTGTAGTAAAGTACATTATCTATACCTTTTGCAAATAATTGTATATACCTAAATTGCATTCTGACAGAGATATTTAAGAAACAAACCTTTGTTCCGGATAAACCGTAACTTTCGGTTTAGCGATATTCATCAAAAACTAATTAACTTTTGGCATTGTTAGGAGAATACTAAATATGAATTTTGGAAATGATCGGATAATTGCTTTTTAAGATAGAGCGCCCACAAACTTTTTTACCACAGACAGACACACAGGCACACTGACACACAGACAGACATGCTCGGGAAAATAGCGAAAACGAGCTCTATGGGCCCCTAAACATCTATTTCCGTAGAAATATGGAGGCCGAATTTTTTTGCGAATACAATACTTTCTCTATACTACGTATAAGTAGAAAGTAAAAATGATGCATCTCACATTGCCTTTCAAGATGCAGGAAATGAAGTAGAGTCATTTCCCGGTTGAAACGCTATCCCGCTTATAACGCATCCTAACTCTGAAAAGCGCATTAATCGGGTTTTACAGTACAGTGGAACTCCAATCATACGAACTCCGACTATCCGAATCGCTTTAGGACACAATCTCATATAGCAGTTCTAAATTCGCTGACGTGGTAAGCATAACGGTAGAAACCGAATAGACATGCCGAAGTGTTTCCACTTTTTAATTATTAAATTTAAATTAATTAATTAATACATAGCTCTTTTTTATGCTATATATGTAGTTTTTTTCTCCCGTTTTCAATGTACATTCCTGGCCAAAATTAACGCACCACCGGCCGTTAGGATCGCTAGGGAGGTGCTGCGTTAATTTTGGCTAGGAGTGTACATACGGAAGTTAATTAATTATCCGAATTTTCGATTATCCAAATTTTTGATTATCCGAATGGGGTCTGGTCCCAATTGATTCGGATAATTGGAGTTGTACTGTACATTCATAAAGCACACCTTTAATTAATGCTATGCACTTATCCATGGCTTTGGTGTAAGAAAACCTAGAATGTGAGGGCAGAATCAAGAAATTACTTCTAAGAAGTATAGTTGGTCACTAAGAAGGAAAGTTGTTTATTTCGGAGTGAAAGATTTATAAAGTTACGCGGCAAATGCGAAGATCTACTAATTTTTTATGTTAGATAATACCTGTTATCCCGGCAATATTACCTTCAGCGTAATATTTACGGCATGGCAAAATTTTAACATTTTGCTACAAATGGAATAAATAAGCTCACATTGTTTTACATCGAAGTTATACCTCCGAATAGTAGTTAATGAGACGCTGCAGCTGAATGCTGAGTTTTTCTGTGAGGTCGTTATACACTGGTAATTTATTGATGGGAATATCAGGGTTATCATTAGTTTTTCTTCCGATTACGAACAGGAAGGTTCATGTGAAGCTTAACTTGCACACCTACAGAAAAAATATCCAAAAAGAAATAAATGCGATATGCTAATTCCAAATGAGATTGCTGTCCTTAATGACTTTAAGGTTACGATCACTGCATGTCTATCTCGTTTCCAATATATATATTTATTTATTTACCGTATTCCTTGCATGGATGTGTATTTTTGTGTTACAATGATCGATAATTGCCTTAATACGCATGAAAAGAGTAAGAAACAGCGCTATTGATATGTATAAATAGATTTTCCACCAGAATTTAACCTTGAGCAACGTAGGAGGTAAAGACATTCACCTGGACAGGTATGTAATAAAATGAGTACAATAGGAATACCAAATTCAAAAGATTCTAAAACATTCAGCGTCATTTTACATAGAATAGCTATATTTTATTATTTTCTATTTTTTCTGTTCATTTCAATCGTAAAGAAAACTCTTGGAAAATACAGTTCCCCTATTCGAATAGGAGATCTAAAAATAAGTCAACTTCACAGTAGAATTAAAAAAGTGGACTGAAGGAACTTTACAGAAATTCCATTTCAAAATGATTAGTTCGGGCTTAAGAATATTATCGTTTGCTCTCAATCACAAAAATATCACCCGAAAAGGACGGCATCTGATTCGGAAAGCTGATTCGAATATGAATATTTTAGCGGATTTTTTAAAATCTAAAATCCGCAAATTGCGAATAACATACTGCATCTCATATCTATAAAGTCATCACTCAAAAGGATGGCTCGATCCTCAACGCATCCGTCATTAAGTTTCTAAGTCTTTAAAGAGGGAATGAGGCAAAAGGGTGAGTTGGTTTGCCTCAATGAACCAGGATGTCATAAGCCGAAATTACGCTTAAGTACGTCACAAGAATTCCCAAATACATTTTTCCGTAGCATTCGATTGGGACGATAATAAACCATGCCATTACTAAGCGGCTTCCGGTGTCCGTTGTGGGCTGAAAACTTATATACTTCAGTTTCACCGTTCTATATTTTGATTAGCTTTACAGAATTCACGACAGAACACGTAGAGTTAAATTGACTACTGAACGATATGATGAATTCATAAATCAATTTTAATACATATTTGTATGTATTGGTTACACATGCCACCTCAGGAGCGTTCATATTGTTGAGTAATTTGCTAATAACTGCATTAATAGTACGAATAGAAGGAAAAAGTAAACAGAATTACTTTTATATAAAGAATAAATTCCAAAAACTATCAAGAAACTAGCAAAGCGGCACATACGTATTTCGACTTCCACGAAGTCATCGTCAGGCTAAGGTCGGCAATGAAATGCGAAAATGCTTTGATTTTTCTAGAATTACGTTTCTTTAAATCTTCGTGTACATTATGTATGAAGTAGTAACTTATCCCGTGCATTCAACATTAAAACACGGGAATGCAAAGTGGAATGTGGGTGGAGTCCTCCATTAAATCGCAATTATGAAAACTGTGATCATCGCTCCCATACTTATCTTCGATTGACACGATGATTGCTTCCATAATTACTACGTTCAGCAGATCCCAGAGGCACACGCACGCCCACCGAAAAACCCTCCGATCATCCAGAAACTGCTGACGGCAGATGGAATACACGTCTTCACACGATCACTAGCCCAAATAGCGACAGGAAATTATACTGTTAGCATTTATATAATCTATAAATACATGAAGGAAATTTGGACGTAAATAACGATTGTGATACAGTGGGAACTGTAAGAGAGAATTCGAACTCAATTTCGACTATAGTGGTCACCGAGGCGCAAGAAAAAGACGAAATTTGTTCCGTTAGGTTGGATTTCTGGAGGCTTCAAACGATAGAAAATATTCTATTAAAATAATAAAAATAGTAAAATATTTTATAGAAAATTATATAAATTCGGCCACGAGAGAAAAATGTGTATTGCATGAATTTGTTCCCAAAGATATTTATCTTCGCCTGGTATTACATTTATTTCTAATTTAATTTCGCCAAAACCTCTGAAGCGATTTAAGAGACTTTTGCGTAAATTCCTATGGAAGATGCGCTTGTCTGCCTAAACTTCTCTAATTCAGGTTTTTTTTCAGAAATATGCAGTATACTGACAATTAGTTAGATTCCACATCGTAGTAATTCTCGACAAAACACTTCTTATATTTAAGAAAATCCGGCCTCGAGCCAGCGCGAGCCTTTTTTAGGAGAACATGATAGATTAATGTATTTGAAAATAAGACGAAATGAGATTAATCACTTTACATAGGAATTAGTAGTACTACTGTACGTTGTTTTCGATGGAATAGGTGGATGGTTTTTAGAAATGTGGAATACATGAAAAAGGAAACTCACCAAAAGTGAATTTAAATTTGAAATTCGTAATCTCGCCAATTTCGGAAGACTTATTTTCCCCGTCAACGCGAAATAAGAGCATTTTCTGATCAATTGAATGCACGAGAATTTAGCTGAAGATTGTATTAAAAGTTTGGTTGCCGGGTATAAGACTTCAAGAGACGCTGGTGTTAAATGGTACATTTAAAAATATGGTTTATGTCCCCCAGATAGATATCTGGATCCCCCTAGAACTTTGGAGGGTCTCCATCCTAATCCGGACCCTTAGCTCGCCTTCGCAGGTACTGCGCGCCCGGCCGTCACATCAGGGGGGACCATAAAAAATCTGACCGCGTGGAATACGATTTAAAAAGTTATAAACAATTGAAATGAGCAACAATTTATTATCTCCGTCGTCTCATTCGTCCAAAGAGATATACAAGCATCTTTTGATCGACGTTCTACGATGAAAATTAAGATTTTTCGTGATTTTGCTGCTTCGTGCTTTTGCCCACTTGATTTGATTTTCTGTCTTATTATCAATAGCTGAGGTACCTGTTGAATCTCAACGGGGGTTGGGTTTGGTTGGGGGGTAGGATTTCTAGATGTTCGCTAGAAATCCCTCCCCCCAAACCAACCAATGCCCGGAGCAACGTTGCTATGTGTCAACGGGTCATTTCTAGTTGAATCACGAAAAATCTTAATTTTCATCGTAAAACTTCGATCAAAAGACGTTTGTATATCTCTTGGGACGAGTGAGACGACGAAGATAATAAATTGTTGCTCATTTGAATTGTTTATAACTTTTTAAATCGTATTCCACGCGGTGAGTTTTTTTATGGTCCCCCTATTGGGAAGGTCGGGCGCTCAGTAACTGCAAGGCGAGCTAAGGGTCCGGATTAGGACGGAGACCCTCCAAATCTCTACCTGAAAAAAGTAATGGGGAAACCCCTAGATATCTACCATTAACCAAAAATATTGCTAAAAGGTGCGATAGTGCAAGGATGAAAACCTAGTTTTATAGCAGAATAGCAAGTTACTCGTAAATTTTTAAAACAGATTTTTAAGCATTTCAAAGTTTATCTAAGTTACTACTTAAATCTCATATAGAGCTAAGTTTAATAATTGGCAAGACTGATATGAGAGAAAATATGGTGCAGAATGCACCATTAATACTTAACTTAGTGAAACTGATATTAACTACAGTGATAAAGCATAAATCTAAAAAAGAATGAGGTTAAAGCAATGAAAATAAAAGAGTACTTCAGATTCAAAATGCTCGATATATAGATATATATATATATCAAACAAAAATATAGTGGTTTGATATGTACGTACTGAAGATGAGAAACACTTTACATTGGAATTTTTCGAATGAGTGAAGAACAGAGGTGTGGCGAGATCTGGAAGTAAATAAAAAGGATCCTTTATACGTATAAATATTCAGACTGACTGTACTTAAATACTCCCGTATAATAGGGAGGCCCCCGTGATGTAGGGACCCCATTTTTATCCATAAAGGGCCCCAAGATTATTTGCTGCAAGAGGAAGCTCAGATTTTGAACATAAAATGTGCTGGGCTCGTCTATTTATAGATGATACTGGTACTAATTCGAAATGGGGCATTATGGCATTATTTTGAGAAGAATTTCGCACGCTCGCGATAAATTATGCCAGAAGTCACAAACTAAAGGGGGTATGAGAGAGCTACGAAGAGGGGAGTAAATCCAGCAACCTGTTTTTCCCTAAATTTTGATTAGGTTTATTTGTTTGATTTCATTGCTTCTCCTTTCTCAAATGCATTTTCAATCTCGAAACACAAGAAAACGTGATTGTAAATCCACTTATCAGCCAACCACGCCCAGTGAAATTGATTTCAACAGACTGTGGTTTAAAAGAACATTACCCAAGAGGAAAAATATTGCATTATAATTATCTAGGTGAACTCCGTGGGAATCTCGAAGCTAAGTTTTAATGTGAACCTTCAAAATAAATATCATAAAACTTAGAAGTAATATTTATTGAAATTTATTCATAAATACGATATAAATTCTTTAGGTACTTAAATATATTGGAATTTCTTTGCGAATATAATGTGTATTCAGATATTACGTTAATTGGCCGCATAAAAAAGCTATTACACGAAGGACAAACGATGTTAGAAGTGTAACCAGCCCAGATTCGCCGTACGTAGAGCAGGATCACAAGATCTTTAAGTGAGCCACAAACGAAAAGACATCACGAAAATGTGAGGTAAGGCATATAAAGCGTAAGCAGTAAGGAATGGGGATGAGGAAAGTGAGAGAGGCACTGCTTCGTCAGGCATCGTTCAGAAGGTACAGAAAGTAATCCTGGGCTTGGAGGCCGCATCCGGAAAGACATGAGCGAAGTTTAGTACAAATAAGAAGCAAGAGAATTAAAAATGCTCTCCAACGCATCTTCAGAATCCTTGAAAGGGATTTAGAGGCTAAGACACGGTTGTTTAACAAGATTACGGAAAGTAGATTCCTGAAAGACGTATTCCATACATATGAAATTATAAATAGATACCCACGGAATACGCAACAATATGTATAAACAAATATAAATAAACATGTATAAAAGCACATGGGTGTGTAAATAAACCCGTAATAAACCATAATAAACTCAATAACTAGTTTAATCTAGCCCAGTAACTTTTTAAATTGTTAAATTTTGGCATGCTCCAAATTACGGGCTACTATTTAATTTCTTAATTCTAACCAGGTTTCGACCTTGGATCGTATAGAAAAGCGGTCGCCAACATTTCAAATCTAACGGATGGCTAAACTTATACTTTTGAATCTCGCGGATCGCTAATGATAAGTTCTGTAAAGATATAGGGATAAAATAAAATATAACCTTTATTTGGCAGAATTGGGATAGTTAAGGCCCATATTCCATTAATCTCCCGTGCAATACAAAATATATAAAATGAATATATATTTAAATAAAAACATATACTATAATATAAAGGGTAAACATTGGTAACTCGTAATAAACTTTTAAACATCCGTTACGCAATTTACAGTGGTTATATTGGCTCAATTTTTGGCATAGGAATTAATCATGCATTCACTTCTCTACATAGAAAACTCAATTCATTTTCTTTCACTGTGGTTGCGTAACGGATGTTTGACAATTTATCACAAAATTACCAATGTATGCCCTATAGATGTTTTAATAATTACAGCGGCAATAGGAAGGAAATTAAGAAAGAAAAAATGTTGCCGTAAAGAAAGAAAAACTAATAATTTGATCACAGAAAAAATATTTCCACAGCTGAAAAACATCCACAAAGAGGATATGAAAACCTCCAAAAGATGTTGAAAGAAATGAAAGAATTAGATCATAACATAAAGGTTAATCGAAATTACAAATAAAAATACAAAAGAACATAAGTATAATTAATCATTGAAATTTGAGTATAAAGAAAGTTCTCCATCCAGTGTGTAATATGAGCATCGTGCTCTCAGTCTGGATACGACATTAATAAAATCATTTTACCAATATTTTCGTAATGCGATGTCTGTCGCTCGTATATCTTGGAGCACGAAGATCACTCAGAATATAACAAAAAGGCATGAACAACATTAAAACTGCAAATAATGTTCAAATTTCTTAACGGACCATCGTTTGTCTCCGGAGCACTGCATGGCGACCGCTGATTAAGGCCTCCCGAAATAAATCCACCTTCATTTATCGTATGAAGTAGGAAGGTCTTTTACCGAATTAAATTACCAACGTCCTTCCAAAATCATGATAAATATCGCTAGAAAAAGACTCATCTTTAGTCACAAGAAAATGCCGCAGCATTCAGCGGCTATGGTATCAAACATTTATAGCATTAAATGAAAGCCTGACAGGCATAGCTGAAGTCGAGTTGGCCAACTTCATTGTCTATGGTTCATCTTGTTTAACTTGACATGGAGAACTGGAGAAGTTAAATCTCACAGCGATAGATTTCATCAAATATTGCAATAACAATGTTGTAGGCGTTAAATTGATTTTATGAAAGCATTGTGAGGCAGACTATGAATCCCTAAAAGAGACGAGAGCGGAGGCCAAGTTTACCACAGAAACTCAGCGTAAGTGCTTAACAGAAGGGCATAAGAACTAACAGCTACCATATGCCCCCTCTTGCTATTTTGACTATCGCGATAGCGAGTGTAAACCAAGAGATAGATATAAATATTACAAAAATTAATTTTCAACAATACTGCAATGTAATGAACAAAGTTAGATGGGTGACTGCTTGAGAAATTGTTTAAAAATCTCCTTCTTTTTTTAAAACGACCATCGGTAGTGATCAGAGCATCAACGTAGACTTAGATATGAAACTGCGTCCATGGAAAGGAAGCGAAGACCATCTTTATTTCTTCCAGCTGCGTTGGGCGAAGAGGTGTTATTACCCATCCCTCCCTTCGAGACAGCCCGCGAATTAGAACGATAGGGAACATAAATCTCGATGTTCGTGAACTATTATCGAGTTGGGCCGAGAGGGGGCAGGGCGGTCGCGGTCATCAAGCGTTTCCCACCCTCGATCCAATCCACATTTCCGTTGCCGCAGACGTTTTCGCTTTACAAGAGAGCACACCGTTGTTACTATTTGTGGTTGCTATCCAGACTGAGAAAACTGCATCGGAAGATAACACTCTACTTCTCGTGAAAATAATAGTTCACCGGATTCGATCCAAGACGAGTCGACCATTGCGATAAGAAATAGATCTAAATTTCACTTCTTTCATGTTACATTTATTTCCCAGGATAGAATGAGAGCAATATTTACTACGAATGCAATACCATAAGAAAGGAATGTCAAAGGTATTCAATAGTGGAAATAATTACGTGCGTCAGATTTGATATTATATATATCGAGATAAACATAATTCCAGATGTTTATATTCAAAATTGGAATAAGATTTAGAATAAAATAGTTCAAAATCTTCTTCCAAAAACTCCTTCCTGTCAATTTCCCGAGTTTGGAAGTACTGCAATTCACTCTTTCAAAAAAGTTTCCGAAATGTGCGGTTATGTTGGGATGGATTAAAGAAATAGTTGACGCGTTAGTGACAGTAGATGCAGGCATATCACTCTCTGAGATAAAGTTTGTTAAAAATTATTCGAGAAGCTTCGATTATCATGAAAGATCAATATCAATATGACAATAATATCTATCATTCGATATGGTAATAACATTTAAAAACAAAATTTTGACGACATTATAAATTATTTTCCTGCAGAGAGTCAGAAAACGTAAATGATAAATCATCAAATAATTTTAATAAATATATTTATCTACATAAACATTATTTTATAAGACCAGCTTTATTTACGATCAGCTCACTTCATCTAACTTCTGTTAATTGACAGAAGAATCGTACTAATTATAAAAAAATAATTCTCTCGCACATGGGAAGAAAAATATGGAGTAATGTACGATATGCGTGAACTGAAAATGTAGTATTTTGTCCTGTTGAATTAATAAAGACGAAGAGATATTTTGAGTTGATAAATGATTAATCATTCACTAAAAAGCCCTGAATCTAAATTCCCGTTCGATTAACTGCTGAAACCCATTCCGACGAACCACGACAAAAAATGTAGTAAGAGAAATTTATGGTCCTCACCTCTGGATGTTGTGAATTATTCCTTTACTTTCTCTCCTTTATCATATGCGAGGAATAATCTTTATTCCCAGATTCGGTGTTATCAGTAACTGAATATTATTGACGACAGAGGTCATTGCATAGGCTGAGTGCAATTCGGTACAATTCCATGGAATTATAGATTTAATATAAACTGAAGTCAAGACAACTGGGTGTATGATTATGATTGGTTATAATTAATTAGAATGATACACAGTGATTATCAAATATAATCATACTGTTTAGAACAACTTTCGATTACAATACGTTCTCGTATAGTTTGAGAACATAAAAGTTCATTATTTTGCAAATCGTCTACAATAGAATAAAAATTATCGTTCTCTTTTGAATTTTGATCTTGGAATTTCCATGATATTCTCATGGCATTCATAATACAGATATATGAGAAATAGTCTGTAATTTTTGAAAGATTTCATTATCTAAAAGTTTTATTTCTGGGCTTTAGAGCAGTGGCTAATTTCATTCATCTACGTGCAGTTGCCGAGAAGATAAATATTCTATCACGCGCTGCATTATTTTTCTAAAAAATATGATGCGAATGTGAATGATGATATATAATAGCGAAGAATAAAAATAATAAGATGAAACGCGGAAACACAACGGAAAAACGGACGCCTGGCAATCATATATGTTATTAGTTTCTATGACATTGTTTGCTCTAAATTCTAAAGTCCCATACACTGCAATAAAATATTCGCGAATTTTCAACAACAATCAAGTATAAATTGAGTCAAAACCAGGGCCAGTGTAGGAGTTATATTAATCAATAATACATAAAGAAAAATTAAGCTCTCTTCGGCATGAATAAGGCACTGTTTCAGGAAACTGTGACGCAAAATCCGACAAAAATCTCCTAAGGAGATTGCCAATGGTAGAGATAAAACCGGCCTTGATGCAAAACTGCGGTTCGGACAAAACTTAAATGTATTTTTTTTTAACAGAATAGGAGACACGCCCTAAGAATAGTAAGGACATAATTTGTCTGAGGATACATTACTTGCGTTTCGTAATGTATAATTTTTACATCGCAGCATCAAGTGGATAAATAAGCAACCAAAGAAGCAATAGAACTAAAAGAAACTGATGCCACTTATTCCTTCACCACGTTTAACGGTCTATTCGAAGTCTTATTTCGTATCCGCCCCCAGTATTTGCAACAGAGCTCCTCGCTTGAGATCGACGTTCGCGAAATTAATATCAGAAAATGTATATTTATATTTGTGATATAAACTTATATAGTCGGGTTTTTAAAAACAAGGAAACATTCCAATCGAAATTCTTTAGGCAACAGTCAAATTTCAATGCGTATTAATGGTTTAAATCAAAACCTACTACGTAAACCACCCTCAATAGGAAGGATAACCATAAAACCATAAACTCTCCAATTAAATCAATGTGATATAAAAAATATAGACCAATTGAAAGCAAGAGCAATTATATCGCTACACATATAAAACTGAGTTCCTAAAGTTCAAAATTATCTTATTTAATTTGTTTATTTAGTGAAGGAATTCAGTAAACTTAGCTCCTGCTCAGCTGCTGGGTTAGAATTATCCACTGTATCACGTTTTCGGTGACCGAATCCTTATTTTGATATATTCTAGTTGGGGCCATTCGGTAAACGACGTTGAATTTCTATGGGTAGGAAGTCCTGGAAATATTTTTTAATATTTCCGGGACCGCGAAGACCCGGTCTCGAATCCTGGAGCTAATAGAGTTATCACTATTACATTACATGGCAATACTTTAAGCTGCCGTTGTGACATATAAGGAAGTAAATTTTTCAATTAAGTTCTTTTGGACCCTAAAATCAGGGTTCGCTTTAGACCACAAGGGTGTAAAGTTTATTCGTGCAATTGAATTATACTTTTGAATCAACAAAAACGTTCAGTGCATGTAGTATTATATCAATTTTCCTATTCATTCGCGAAACATTTCAAGCAATATTTGATTTCGCAATTTCCTGCCTCTTCTTCCATCATCCAATCCCTTTCATAGCTAATTATATTAAAGAGGGAAAGAATTGTCCAGTGCATCACTATATTTATACTGTACTATACTATATACTGTACAATATAGTTCAATACCTCATAATCTTGCATTTGAAAATCGTATTTGAAACGTTTTTCAGACTTCGTATTCATCATCATTCATTCATACAGTGAACTGACAAATTATGAAAAGTAGCCAATTATTTCTCTTCTTCTTCGTTAATTAGTGGATTATTTACAGCTTAAAAATTGGTAATTCGAACGTGTATTCCCAGGAGGAGAGATTCTTTTGGGCGTTCCAATTTCGGTGAATTAAAATTTTCACCCAAAAACAAAAATTCGCCAAAAGGACATTGTCATTACGGCACTGCCAGTGAAGAGAAAGCAGAATCGATTTGATGGAGATAGATAAATGCGTTATTTCCAAATCAAGATTGACTCCACAATCGATACTTTATTGACGAAGAACTCTACTTCTGTAAGACAAGTATAGAATTTAAAAAAAGAGAAAACTGCAAAGGATTAACTAAAATAAATTTATAGCATTATATATTTCATCTGAATTAGGAATTCCTGAGACTTAGTTAGGTAATGATAGTCTATAACATTCAAATGAAAATTTAAAAAAACAACTCTTAATCGGGAAACGGATGTTAAAATATCCTAGATATTTCAATTCACTGATATTAAGGAATCTGTTACTCTCCAGGGACTACTAAATGATTTAATACTTTTTCTTATATTTTCATAATTATTCGCAAGTTTTTATCAATAGACTACATTTTTAAATGTTAATTCAAGCTAATTTAATAATCCACCTTCGAGAGGCAGCTCAGAAAACGTTCATTTCGCAACGACCCGATCTGGACCGCATTATATTGAATACCACTTCAATGACACATAATTTGCAACCCCATCGCAGATGAAAAAGAAAAGGGATGGAAATAAACCTTACCCAAAACCATAGTTACAACAAACTCTGATGCACGAGATCAACAAATGTTTTCCGAACATCGGATGGATTGGCGGGCGAGCTCGAAATTTTCAGCGGGCCGCTCGCTGGCCCTGGGCCGGGCAGTGACCGCGGGCCGCACACTGACCACGGTCCGCATAGTGACCGCGGGCCATACGTTGGACAGGGTAGTGCATAGGAGAGGAAGGGTACCGCCCCTTTAGCGTGTAGAGCCACGCCCCTCTTGTGCTTCGGTGGGCGTATTCCGTCTTGCTGGCGTCAGCTAATTATAAGGTGAGGCGGGCTCGCCGTGGGGAAGGCGGGGGCGGGGATCATGTTTGATTTTACACTCGAATATCGAAATTCCCTCTTCGATCCATCCCTTAGACAGCCTTGTACACTTTTTTTCAGCGTCCGACACATAGGTCGATATGCCCACACATAACATTTCGCTATATTGAGCAGTTTTTCTATTATTGTATTCTAAACATTCCTATCTATTATTATCCGTAAATAAATTTATTCTCGACGCAATACTTGTTTAGCTGAAAATATTTACAGTACAAATATGGTTATAATACGGTTGTGTGAAATGATTGATGTTAAATTTTTCGAGGAAAATATAATAATATTTTTATAATACTTATTTCAAGAATTTAGAACATGAAAGTATTTTAAATTTTTTTATCGTCGAAGCTGTCTTGAACTTGTCACAAGCCAGATGTCGGTTTACAGTCAAAATGCGTAATGTGTATCAATTCTAAACTTGCTTTTTCCAGCTCTCAAGGTTTTATTAATCCTCGCTAAACATTTCCAAAGGATGCTTCTTTCACGACGCTATTAATTACATGTCTAAAATCATTCTTTAAAATGTCTCCAGGAATGATTTAATCAGTACGTCACTTTTATTAATGAAGTGGCTCTGACATCGTTGATCGACTCCAATTTTAAACTCTTTGCTTGCATCATCAGGCGGCAATGAAGAGTTTTGTCTCAATCCCTCTCGCAGTTAAACGAAGGTCATATTGGAGAAGATCATTTCGGTTTTAAGAAAGGGAGGAGAGATACAATTAGGGTGATAAGGGGTGTAGTACGAAGCTTTGTATTTGCATGTGTATACCAACTTTTACAGTACCACAGAAATTTTTTATTAGAAATCGACCATCGTTTCGACTCATGGAGTCATCATCAACTGATGATGCCTTTCTAAGGCTTTCAATTGAATGTCATGGCCAAAATTAATGACCATATTTAAGAATTTAGGTTTTAGTTAAGAAGATTGAATGCAAAAGAGGCAATTTGAGTTAGGATGACTGGTGGTGAATTAGTAAATGGAGTACAATTGGCCGGTACATAAATTTACAGCAAATTTAATCATATATAGAAAGAAATAATAAAAATCTGATGTGGCCTGCACATGACTTTCTCCATATATAAGATGTAAATATTTATCTAAGACAGTATTTTCGAACTCTATATTCAATCTAAACTTGGAAGATGAGTGATTAATATACATATATCATATTATCTTTTACGTCATAAACATTATAAATAATGTTTTTGTGATGAATTTGGCTTTTCGCCCACAGCGCCCACAAAGTACATAATCAGCAACTTCCGGTTTATCTGTATTTCACGAATAACTCCTAAACAATCACTGATAAAAAAATATGTTTGATACAAAAGCTATAGCAAATTACATTTTCTAAAACTTTTATAAATAATAGTTTATACCTATATATCATATTTACGGAGATATCTTGCAAAAACGGAAATTTGCTTCGAAGAATAAAGCTCGACTTCCGGTTAACCGATTTACTCCTAAAACTAATCAACTCTGATAAACCACAGTGCTATATATGAAGTATGGTATTGGTTTAACTAATAGTTATTACGTTAGAGCGCCCACGATCACACACACACATACACACAGACATCATTCCGAAAATGGTCAAAACGTGTTCTAGGGTCCCCAAAACATGTATTTCCGTTGAAACCTCGAAGTCAATTTTTTCATGAAAACAATACTTTCTCTATACTAAGTATATGGAGAAAGTAAAAAACAATGATAATAAATAAATAACGAGATAAAAATTGGCATGAAAATCATAAAGTGAACAATTTTCGCAAACGAAAAATCTGCTTCACGTAATCCCAAAACGGATTCATAAATTCTAGTAAGTGTACCAAATGATAAATATAAGAACTTTGGGATGACAATAAGTGAGAGAAAATTACGTAATGAAATCATTTGAGGCTTCCTTAGGCTAACATGAGAATCAGGGTTGAAGACGAATGGTGTGAATAAGAATATCAAGGAAGCTTTCATAAAGCAAAAGATACAGACAAAAGAGTATTTATAAGCGGTATCGATTGAAATGTGGACGCAAAAAAGAGATAAATTGCTGCGTAAAGTTTTTTTGTCGAAAAATTTGGCGAACGAGTTGGGTAAAATATAAAGTGGAGACAGATTGTCAAAAATAAGTTCTCGAGGTAAGATAGAAGAGAAGAAGCAGAAAGGAAGAAAAAAAGAAATGTTGCTAAAGGAAAGGGTTAGGCGAACCCGTAGTCAATCGCCTCAAGTGGCGAAATATTGGGAATAAAATAAGGAAATAATTTAAACATGAAAATATACATTATCATTATTTTTCCATATATTCCCATCACTTGGTTACTAGAAGCTGCGAAAAAATCCACTTCTCATACTAGTGACTCCCAGAAGGACGTAAGAGACCCACTCATGATATAAATGGTGGAGTTCTCTATCGTGATATTAAGGATAGGAACATGAGCAAAAAGATCTCAGAAAAATTGAATTCTTGAGACAACTAGTTCAACCACTTTTTCCCATTATTGTCTGGCAGTTGCTGGATCCAGCAAGTTGTTCGCATCCCAAGGAGAGACGTACTTGAAGAAAGATCTGACGGGGCCAGGAATCGAACCCGGGATCTTCCTTTACCCGGGGGCTGCCTTAACCAACTACGCTTAGCCGGGAAGCCTAGTTGGTTAAGGCAGCCTACCGGATCCCGGGTTCGATTCCCGGCCTCCGTTTTCCAAAAGTATATACATAACTGAACAATTACAGTCTTAGGCAATGCAGAAATTTCACACAAATATATGGAACATGATGCATGCCCTGCTACCACCTCGGGATCGATGATACATTCTTAATTTTCCTATTGATATAGGATAAAAGAAAATATAAATGTCATGTGCTACTTTTATTTTATTCGTGTGGAATTCTGTTTTGATGTGTGAGACACATAGGTATGAATGCTGAAGAAAACCATTTAATTTGGTAAATCCTTTTTATATGCTATGAGAAGACGTTCTTACATCCTGAATGTGCAACACTTTTATCGACGCTTTTCGTTAATATTCAGCTTTAAAGAGGAAGGCAAAAGAAAACTTATACCTTCACTACCTACTTAACTATCTGATTAGCATAAATCTCTCTCTCCGGATTTTGGTAGCTAACGGTGGAGAAGTTGAGGCTTCAAACGGCCTTCGGCTTGATTACTTCATTGGCACACCTATGAGATCCTGAATTTATGGAATTTAAAATACTAGTGTTTTCTAATACATGGGTATTCGAGTTCAACAACAATTACTTCTTAAAACTCAACAACTTTTAATTGAATATCTAAAATTATGCCAATCACAAAAGAGATAATCAACTCTATAAAATTTTAAAGAGCAATTACTTTCACCGAAGATGTAAGGATTTTCTTAGAGATGGGACAATCGATTGAAAAAAACAATCGAATAGTTATTCGATTATATTGTCATTTATTCGATTGTTTTCATTCGAATGAATTCACTCGCTTTCGTGGGCTGGACAGGATGCAAATAGGGGCAGTAACAGCCGCTGGTGGGATATCGGATCAGATATATACATGATATCTATATTCATGTTTCATCAGCATCACATATCTCTGCTAGAGTTTACCTAAATGGGATCACGTAACGCGCCACTTCACCACCGTCCTATCCTCTTGAACGCGTATAAGGTAAACTAATGACAAAAATCGATTAGATCTGTTCGATTTTTTTCACTCTCTTCCTCTCAACGCGTGAATCACTCACTCCGAACGATCGAATAGATCTATTCGTATATATTCACTCGGTTGGGATAGAGAGAAAAAATCGAAACGCTTCATTCGAATAATTCGATTGAAGCAAATAATCGAATTATTCGATTGTTTTCATTCGATTGTTCCCACCTCTTGTTTTCCTTAAATAAAAAGCCATTACATGCAATTTGCTTTTGCGTTGCTTCGTAATTAAGTTGTTATGATATGAAATTGCTCTATTGCTACAAACTTTATCGACAAGCACAAATTAAATACACTTGTAATATATTCAAGACAATTTACGGTGAATGTATAATTATTTGCATAACTTTTCTGCATAGCATAACGGCTAAAGATTTTTATATTATTTCACCAGAACGTGAAAAATTTCTCATCGGATGATGTAGAAAATAATCTTACTCCTGAAACTTAATGAATTTAATCAATCGTTGAATGGTCAAACTAATTGCCAACAAATCAAAACACAACTACAAAGATAAAAAGGGGAAAATAGTAGAGAAAATCTACTGAGACAAGCTAATCGCAGCTAAGCTTCTTTTAGTCACCCAGTTTGTGAAGATTTTATTCGGTAGAGAATAAAAAAGACTAAAAGGTGCTCGGTTTAATTCCCGCTGTAAGTGTAGTGGACAGAAAATAATGCTTAATATGGAGTGGCAGAGCGCTCGATTTTATTGAACTAGCGTTGCCATGTTTAATTATTTACATACGATTGAGAAATTTATGTATTAGACCTCTTTTGTCCAACCTCTTCCAAAATATAGTTCCGCTATAAACATCGGAGTACAATGCAATTCACCCAAAGTTACCAATTGCAGACGAAGCTACAGAGACAACCAGCGAGGTGTTGGAGCAAAATAAAATGTATAGAAAACATGAATGATTTCTAAGAAATTTTCGGAAAAGGCAGTTTGAAAGAGACATTAAAATCTCTAGCACGGACTATGATTCTGTTTCAAGTAAACTCATACCATCGAAGATTAATATACTTGTCCGAGACACCGATCCATCCGCCATTTATTTATACCTCCGTGGAATCTGTAGTAGTCTCCCTTTCTAAGAGTTTCACGAGGTAGCAGGTTATGGCTGCTAATATTGTATAATCTGTAGAATTATAAAATCATAATTTTGCAAAGATAAATTGCTATTTCCTGGTGAAAAAAGGCCGACGTTTTCGAAGCACTTTTAGAAAACAACGCAACGGTTGGTCCTAAAATTCTCCACTCTATGCCTTTTATCTCCAAGAAAACTCATCGTAATATCATTTAAATATCTTCTCTCTTTCCCTTCCGTATCTTCCCGTAGATCCTACCTAGAAGTTATTTTCCTTGACAATCTTTGAACGACCCGCCCACTTCCTCTGCCGACGCGTAACTACTTCAATCAAAACCCTTTCTTCCGTCATCTCCGAGACTTCCGTGAGGGTTCTTCTATCAATCCAACTTACATTTTCAGTTAAACGCCACACCCGGCGCCACGTTAAAGGGATCCAAACATTTGAAGTCTTCTTAGGGGCTACAGTTTATACTCATACAGTAAAACACTAATATGTTTTACTAATATTGATTCGATTCCTTCATCAATGTCATCAGCTCCCTTCGGATGCCTTTCTCGCTAATGTTATCCGAACCTCGATTGAGCCATCCCAAAGAACTAAGGCACCCCAAATAAGAGAATTTGTCTATCTGCTCTCTTTTTTCCAATCCATCCTGATCTTAGATTTCTTTCCTCCAATCAACCTCATTGATTAATTTTCTCGACGTTTAATTTAATCCCAAACGCCCTGTATATCCTGGATTGTTTTAATTACAATTTCGAAGTTCCTTTCAGATTCACGAGCAATATCGTTTTCGTCCGCAAATCTACTGACTTCCCAACTGTTTGGAACCTTTTATCAACTTCTCCTCGCCAAGATTTTTCCACAATTTCTTCCCCGTGCGTACAGAGGTAAGTACTGGAAATATAGAACAGGTTTTTCTTTTACTCCCCTTTCTACGGGTAACTCAGTTATATCGATTTGCCACCGGCATTCCCATATTGCACTATTTAAGTATAAATTATAGCATATAAAATAGACGCTAATAGTTATATTTTCAATGAAACCATTCTTTAATTACTCTTTAATTAAGTTAACAATTTATTGACTTTTTAATACCCCATTATTTTTCGTTGTTGTGAACAATATTTTTTCTTTTCATGGCGAAAAATCAATCAATCAATTTCTTACAGAATGTGAGCATTTTCAACCAAAAAAGCAAAAAATCAACAACAAATACCTATAATTAATCGAAAATCGCGAATTTAAAACCAAGGGGGGCAAAAATATTAGCAATGCAGATGATCATCAATCTCTAGAAATATTTTTATTCCTCAGAAAGAGGTAAAATATTTGACAACGTAACTATTGGATAGGTTCTTTTCGTCTGTTATTACTTCCTATTCTGCTAAGTATCTTTTGCCATATAAGCTTTAAAAAGGTATACATGATCTCAAATTGTAAATGCTGGGTTAGTTCCAACATTTAACAGATCCTTCTGTCAATTGGAACCACTATCTGCTAAATTTTTAATATCAAAATTGTTATCACGAGCAGCTATATGTTGATACTGATGCTTGGTAGCGATTAAATTAAAGAATTTATATCACTTCGCATAAAAACTTTTTATTCTCGAGCCAGCGGCAAATAAATCTCAATCAACTCTTTTATAAACAACCACATGACAACGACAACATAAACAATGAAAAACCAACGAACACATTCAAAATATAAAGTTTCGTGTGTTTTTAAATAAAAAGAAATACATTCACTGTACTACATCCTCGCAGGAAGATTTCGACAACACAATCTTGTATTTAAAACCTCTATGACATGAGACTCCGATAAACATTTTCATTTTAAAACTAATGTTCCTAGATTGATAGCAAACCTGTGAGAGAGTTCTAGACCATACTTTTCCCTATTTTTTTATTATTTTCCTTTTCGGAGATTGAACTATTATTTTTCCTAATTACCTAACCTTTGAAATTATCAATTTTAAACTTCTAAATAAAAATTTAATATTTCAAACTATAAACTCGGTAATTTAGGCTAGAATATTATAAAATCGCATCTTCGAAAACTAGATGAATTCATCACATACATATGAATACTTCTAAATCATTTCCACCTGCGGTATCTTCGTAATAAATTATTTTTTTGGTAGCACTTATAAACTTGTTCGCTTTGGATTCACACAGAGAAGTAAATCACTATTTTCTACGAACCTTTACATTCGATCTTATCATAGTATTTTTTTTCAAATTTAAATTTAACCATAGTGCAGGTAAAACGAAATAATAATCATAATTCGGTACTAAGATATGTTTCTCAAAACATAACGAAGCAAACAACATCGCAACAATTTTTAATTTTCTTTGAAAATTCATTGATTATATCTTAATTCTATTTTTCTGCTTATAAGACGTTATATTACTTATATCCACAATATAAAAACATGGAATTAATTATCATAAATTAGTAAGCCTACGACAGACTTTGTTTATATGTAGCCTTAAGTTCTAGAGCGGATAAGACAGTAACGGAATTGGTCAAGGATTTAAGAAAGAGCAGCAGACACTTTATGGCGTCAGTCCCAACAAAGACAGAGTTGCAGAAGGCGGACCTCAGAGCAGCATAATTGGACCACATCTTAATACACATCATCAACTACAGATTACGAGTTAGATAACAATTTGAGGGTATTGGCGAATGACTCAGTAATATTTAGATAGCAATCAAGAGAGGAAGACTGTACTTCTCTACCTAACGGTTTAGTTCATCGATTATAAGGTGGTGCGAAATATGGCTATTAGATCGTAATGTAAGTAAATGCTCCACAGTTAATTTTATCAAAAGGAATGAAATGCGTCAGAATTACGTTTACAAAATTAAGGAAATAGATATAAACGCAGTCGTTTTAATTCAATGATCCGAAGATCACTCTGACAATAAGAAATGAACTGGAAGGGGGCATCCATTAATTACGTGAGGTGATTTTTGCGATTTTTTGACCCCCCCCCCCCCCTAGTGAGATATCGTGAGATTTGGCTCGACCCCCTCCTCTAATCTCACGTGAGATTGTTCAAAATGCGTTTTTTCAGTGTAAATATGTCAATCTATGTTTCATTGTATTGGATTTATCCAAAACAACTCGTACGTCGCAGCATTCGTCGAATCGCGTGTTCGTCTAGCCGGTGGTTAAACAATCGACTGGCTACTTTGTGGCGCTCGCCTAACCGTGATAAATATTATTGTGTAAAATTTAATAATAATAATAATAATAATAATATTTATTAATCCAGAGACATACATAGGCATGTATAGGACAAGTCAATCAACATATTCATATTCATTTAGTCATATTTTAGTAGAGAAACACGTTTTACTCAATTTAACCCAGTTATCCCATAATTCTACACTGTTTCTGATAAAAAATTACGTAATATTTGCGAGAACCCCCCTTTCCGCTTAACCCCCCTACCCCCCTAAACGCCTCACGTAATTAATGGACGCCCCCTAACATATAGAATAAATAGAATAAATTTATTAATGTTCTAGGATAAAGTCCTATGGAACATGTTTACAAAGATAAACACAAATTTACACAGCTTGTTTACAAAGAAAAAAGAAAAAAAACACAAGTTACAAAGCTCTGAGAAACATATCTGAAAATGTGCGATAAAGCAATTAAAAATCTCGTCTTTATAAAGGGCATTTCCGGTAGATGTGATGGAAAGGCAAAAGAACGTTGTTATTTCACCTCAGCAAGACCCCATCTGGAATATGCGGAAAGTATTTGGGATCCGTCGGAAGAAACGTGTACCCGCGAACTCGAGAAAGCGCAGCGCAAGGCGATACGTTTCTGAAAAAATGCTCCGAACGAAGGAAAGCATTGCGGAAATGTTCTCGGACGCGCTTCGGGAATCCTCGCAAAAAGGGAGATTAGAGGATAGACTGCGATTGCTTGATAACTTTAGCATTTGCAGGAGATGCAATCCGCAATATGCGACCTCCCTGCAACATAGAGGTTATTAACCGACATTATGCGTCCTGACAATGGGAATATGGTAAGAAATAATGACTCATTCTTTCCACGAACGATACGCGATAACCCGAACGTTCTGTCTCTACACCCCCTGCCACACGCTGAGAGCAGTTGGTTAGGTTTAAACGTAGGTGAGACGACTAGTTTTGGCGGCAGAGGACTTACCAGGGGGCGTCGTCTCTGTAGGACTCTCGGAAGCCTCTCTCTTCACCTTCGGTGGGCTTGAGGGCGCCGGGGGATCGGCGGGGGGCGGTGGCAGTGGAGTGGGCATTTTGGTCCTCGGGGTACGTCTTGTGGGCCGATTAGGGGGAGGGTGTGGACGCAGGGACCGCCCGCGCCCCGCGAGTTGTCTTCGAGAGGCAAAGTGGTGAAGGTCCAGATCCTCGGTGTCCCTTCTGTCCAGCTTCTCGTATCCATACCAACCGAGCAATTCGTTCATCGCAGTCTCCGCGTACTCCTGGAAAAGACAATCGTAGAGGTGAATCGGTCTCTTTCGTGACTTATTAATAAGCAGAATGTTGGTGATTATCTACGCATGTTTGACACAAATTCTCACCTGAATAAAGACATTCTGTTATTATTATTTCTAAGATATTGATTCCTTGCTGACGAAGCAGTCGAGTCTGCGTTTCAAGTTAACCCCTCCGTTTGCCAAAAATGTCTACATGTCTACACCGAAAAAATTTTGCAACTTTTTGTAAGTTTCATACATTTAATCGCTTTGCTTTAATTTGGAAGACCATTCTTTGGAAAATAAATAAGTTAAAATTAGTTAGGGAAGTGGTGTAGTTGCTGTTTTACATTCATAATGTGGAATAAACGATAGAAGAAATTTTCCTAGGACTACACTTATCACCTCCGGTTATAAGAAAAAATGTATCCCCAGTCCTGACATTCACCAGTTGTTATCTGAGATCAACGTTTCCAAAGCGTGACATAAAGTAATCGCATCAGTAATCGACCACAGAATTGGACGGTTCATGGAACTCCTAATGCTAATCGAGAGTAGGTTCGCGGATTAGATGTGAACGAAGAACATATGCATTTCAACGTCCGCGGTAATGAAGCGCTCAAAGCAAACACGTCGGATAATCGATCGGAATCGTATTTTCGGATAATCAGAGGCTCGGTTAATCAAGATGTACAGATTGCATCGATGAAGAAAAGTGTTCTTTCCACATGCAATTTGCAAAATGAGAATCATTGAAGGTTTAAAGAAAGTCGAATTGTTTGATCGTACAGTTTTTAGCGTCAACCTTAGGAGAAAACAATCAAATCAAATCATCCAACCCTTGACGACATATTCATAAGAAAATATCTGCGATTAAACGAGATAGCATATTGTAATTTAGTGATTGTTGACTGGGTATGTTTAGTATCAGCACCAGACATTAAAAGCAGCTACGCAATCCTAAAAATTGATTAAATTTAGTAAGTATATAGCTGCGGCGAGATAAATCAAATTAATTTCGTCATACCGAAGATTTTTTAAGTAATCGCTTAATGAAAGATGTATTTTATACTCATTTGTAAAAAATCTTTTGTTTACTTTTGATATTCTGGATACCATTCTTCGTATTGTTGAATATTATTGTTGTAACAGTTTATTGGTAAAAGAGACATTTATCTGGCGTAAGACTACTTTGGCTTTCTTTTCCACAATTCATTTCGTAGATTATAATGGTCGAAACATTTAAATAATCGCAATATATCCAATCTAATATTAAACACCTACTATTATTGATAATTACCGGAATAGTGAAGGATAGAATTTTAATTAACTTAATTAGGAATTATTAATTAATAAATATAAGGAAAATGTTTGTGTTAATTAGACCAACGCAATACCTGATCGGCCGATACACGTGAATAAGCACAAATCATTTAGACACTGCTTTTAAATCCATTCTTGAGGGTGCAAATATGGATGAGTGACCAAGCATTTTTTCAAATCTGATTGGGACACTTCCAGTTTAAATCGTTAAAAGTTGTGGACGAATCGCAATAAATACATCGGAGTGCGTCTAGTAGATGCACGTGGTGTTGGCATGAGTTGGCATAGTGAAGGAGTGCGCGCGCAGGTGAAGAGCTATCGAGCGATTGAAAAGAGGCGAGAAAGAGGGGGGAGGAGCCGTAATCACAGTTATTGGGGGTCTGTTGCTCTGACATACGCTCGTTTGAAAGCATAATTGCGGAGGAGGGGAAGAGGTAATTACGGCGAGGGGCAAAAGAGAAACAGGATAAATAATAGAAAACGCTCTCTCCCAAATTACTGCCCTCTAGATTTATTTTTTACCTCTCCGCTTGTCCTTGAGAAGTTAGTGCACTTCCACGGACGAAGACCAATGGCTCGCTCATGCAAAACAGAGGAAACGGAAGTCCATTAATTGCCTTTTCGCCGATGCCGACTTGGATGTGCATGCACACACGCCTATTCCCATAAAGATTCAAAAATCAAACGTTCAATCCTGACGCACTATAAAAAGTATACTCTGTGCATATTATTAGGAACTTTTCATACACATGATAGTCTCCAGATCGATCCCAGAGAAATAAATGTATTCCCACGATAAATACACGTTAAGTTTATCATTAACACTTTTAGGCTTGATTTAGCATAGTTAAACAAGAAGTGTGTGTGTGTATATATATGTGTGTGTGTGTGTATGTATGAATTTGTATATATTTCAAAGTCCTTGAGAAGTCCCATGTGATAAGAAATTCGATATTTATTTTAGTCACGAGGTCAATTATAGGTTTCAGACCCGAATTCCACAAAATTTGATACACACGAAAATTCGTTCACGAAATGCCATCGCCGCGGCGACAAATCCGGTGATAGAAATCCGGTTAACGATGCTCATTTCCACGCCTTCCTCTTAAGTTTCCGTTGACCTTCGTGGGATGAATGGAGATCGATTAGCGACTTTTTCATGAATTTTATGATCTTACGATCACAATCTACATCTCAAAAGGTAAAACGACAGCTTCCATATATCGAAAATTACTAGTAAGTGTCCTCCATCCCCAAATAATAAGCATTTTATGGATATGTTAGCACAAACAATGATTTTGGAGTGAATTTTCATAAATAAGTAGCATGAAAATTAGGTACCTATATCATAATTTTCCGTTAATTTTGAGTCTCAAGTAAATGTATGAAAGAATGTTTTGTTAGACGTATTTATGTACCTGGAGCGAAATATTTATGCAATATTAGATCGATTAAACGATGCAAAGGTGAGTGGTGCGTATAATATACGCCGTAAATGCATACAGAGAGTACTGATGAATTTTAGACAGGACGGTAGAGGTAAGGATATAAGAAAATGCTTTGCTACGGCGTAGAAAAAAGTAGAGTAGAAATATGGAGTGAATTTAAGAAGTATCTTCTGATAAGCCTATGAATACATAAGAGCAGCTGAGAGAAGAGAGGCAATACTAATACTGCTGAGGAATACTTATGGAAAAATGAAAAGACTGAGAAACTCATGAAAAAGAGAGAATTCGTGGAAAACTTTGATAAAAGAAGTAAACAAAGAATGGGGAACATTCTAAGGCGATAAAGTCCCTCCACTTCGGTGGGATTGGTAGAATTAGAGAGGAAGAAATGAATTACGAGAGACAGGTGATGCTTAAGAAGGGAATTATTAGGGAGGGCTTAGGATGGGAAACGGTTATGGGTTCGGGGTTATACTGCGGTGAAGAGTCCGGGTGAATGAAAGAGAAGCGAAAGAAAAGGAAGATTGGAGAGCATACAGTAAATGATAGCTGTAAGAGGGTTAATAAATGATTTAAGCACCGAAATATATATATATTTCCAAATAGTAAGGAAAATTTATGACTGACTTGGAACTGTATGAAGAAAGATTGAGCGAAGGATGCAAGTAGTAATGCGAACATAAGCGAAATATTTGGACATCTGTTGGATGTATCTTGTAAGAAAGACGGAAACAGAATAAATATGTAAAACTAACTAGGTTGATACTGGAGATACTCTCCGGATGTATGCAGCGTATCTCACGATACCCAAATATATTTCTTTTAGTCCCTCAAACTACCTAAGTTTTCTTTCTTCAAAAAGTCATTCTTACAGTCATACCTCATCCTCTAATTTCACTCTCAGTCTCTTCGTAAGTTATTTTCGTCACTATGAATCCATTGCCGTGAGTTTAAAGTGAAACACCCCTTTCATTCTTTTCTTCTCCTTCCAATACTCATTCGCTCGTTTCATTCACCACATCACTTTATCTCTCTCTCTCTTATTTTCTACGTGTATTCTTCATATATTCAAAGTCAGTATACTTATATACTACTCCAAATACATTCACCTACAAAAGTGCCATTGCAGCAAAATTTCCGCTACCGTGTAGTAAGGTGGATGCTAATCATTTCTAGTAGTAAATAAAGCCATTTTCGCCTCATTCAACAGCTGCTTACAAACACTGGTTCCTTTTTTTATTTCGGTTTATTAAATATTCAGATAAATTTCCTTCATTCGATTTAAAGAAATCTAATGAAGGAAACTCGGTTGGCGCTGGAATTTAAATATCCACTTTGGGTTCTTTCTATCTGAATTTACGATTCCTGTTAAGACAATTTAAATATTATATACAAGGGAGCTCATAAAGAATGAACCAGCCAACCATTAATTACAATAGCGACCAAACGTAAAAAAAAAACGAGATGATACGAGAGGCGAATATAGTGAATCATAACGAAATATATATTCTACCAAAATATATGAGTTTTAAAGTCGAAAACTATTTTCAAGCAATAAATCTAAATATTTGGATTACATAGAAAACAGAAACAGAACACTAAAACATTAACATAGGTAATCAGTATATAAGGTACAAGTAAATAATACGGAAGCGATAGATAGACAGTAGAACCGTATTATGCACAATTGGAGTTAAATAGAAACAAAATTGAAGCTGAAGTGAGAACGAGTACATTTATATTTTTTATTGTCGTGAAATATTGATCAGGATCGAATACATGCATTAAAGCAACAAAGAGGTATAAAAAGTTAGTCCAGAGAGCAAGACCAAGCGATAATACTTCATCATACACAAGAAGTACTAAATTAGTAAGAAAGATTAAAAGATTTCGAACCCCGAAACTTCATTCGAGGCACATTCTAGAGGAAAGAGTCCCCTTAATTGGTGCTTTCGACGGAATCTCGACCTCTTTCGCTTTCAAGGTGTTGATAGTGGAAAATTACGGTTGACGATGGTTACAAACAGATATATCAACACGGAAAACAAAATGATAAAATCGGGAATATCTGGGCCCTTGAATATTAGCTAACTTATCATTTCATGTGCCAAATCTTAACATCGAAAATTTTACTAGTACTTTTGAAAACGAGGTAACATAACACTGATAATTCAAGTTGTCCATGGAAAGAACATGGAAGGATTTCATAATCATCACGAAGAGTTGTCGTCGCTTGAATAGCGTGGATGTAGTTCACTAGCCTGTCCTCTCCTATGCGAGTATTGTAAGAATCGCCCTTACATTTTCTTCCTCGCTGTATCGTTCGTTCCACCCAATTTTAAAAAATGCTCGCCGCGTCCACTTTTCCGCTCTTTCCAGGCGAATTCCCACCATCTTTCCTGAATTCCAGCAATCACTACCAAAGAGCAAAATGCTCCGTGCATTTTAGAATGTTTAGTTAAATTGCCCAAATGAAGAGAGCTCTAAAGCAGTAACTTGAGCAAAAAATAATAATATTTATTACGTGCATATGCCCAATTGCACATAACATACAAATCATTAGTCGTTAAAATAAATCAATACATAGAAATAGGTATACTAAAATATGAATTAAGATTGCAAAAAATGTAAAGAGAAAGGAAAATATAACACACAAGCTTGGATTGTAAGGGATGGCTAGTAAAATTCCTCTAATACCTTTTGTTTATCTGTGAAAACAGACTGCGATAACAGCAGAAAAAAAGAAGATTAGAAGAAGTGGCCATTTTGTTGTGCCATTAAAAATGTTACAAACGGATAGACCGTGGATTGAATTTTCCTTTGGAAAGTTGTCGTTTGAACAAAACAGAAAGGTCGCTGGAAAATATTGATAAAAAGAAAAAGAAATTTATTTGTATACATTAAAACACATGTAGAAGGTCGGAAGTGTCACGAAGTCAATATTGTAAGGAATTGTGGATTTAAAATGTCAAACCTGGGTTGGGAGGGATGAATGTTGAAATTAAGAATAATGATGGAGTGAAGGATGACTCGGGGGAGATTTATCAAACTAATTTCATAATAATAACTCTTGTTGATGGCGATGAGGCGTATAAAACAGTTTTGTAATATTAATTTTTTACAACGTTGTCATGTTTATATAGTGATTTTAAAGTGCGTGATAAATAATTCGTAACAGTTTCTTTTTATAATACAATTAAATCAGTTTCCTTAGCAATTAAGCACATCTAGAGTATATTTACTTTGAATTCTGCAGTTGGCATTGTGCTATTACTTCGGTTTCGTGGGGATCCCTAACCGGGCGCCCGGTGAATTGATCCTGGGGGAATTCGTACGCGGGGAATTGATCTCCCGAGATATTGGTACGCGGGGAATTGATCCCCCGCGCTGATGTTGTACTACCAACCCAAACCAAAACAACCCAACCCCACCCAACCCCGCCCAACCCAACCCCCCCGGTTAATTTATTTATAACATTAACTAATGATCAGGGCGTGTACATTAACATAAGGCTGAATAACAGTAGTACAACATCAGCGCAGGGGATCAATTCCCCGCGTACCTGTCGGAAGATCAGTTCCCCGCGTACGAATTCCCCGCGTACAAATTCCCCCCGGACCAATTCACCGGCCACGTCCTAACCGCGATGTATTCCCGTAAACTGGTTTATTAGTCGTCGTAACATTGTGAATCGCCCACTTTTCCTTTTCTGATTGACTCCAGGTAACCATTGAAATCGTGGCTAGATGATCGACAACGCTGAATATTTCTGTAACACCAAGAGTTATGATTCTTTGCGCAACTTATTGTTAGACATCATCTTACAATATGTGTATCTCATGCGACCATGCAGACAAGCGATATATTCGAGAATTCAGCTAAATTTGCTGATTCCTAGGCCCAAGAAAAAATTTATAGACAATGTTACAATTATTTGGGACCTAAATTTTTTTGTGTATTGCCACCACTTCTTACTCAAGCAGCCACGAAAACTATATTTTGTAAGGAGGTTTGGGCTTGGTTGTTGCATAAGAGGGAGGTTGAGTATTTACTCAACATGGGAAAATAATTTGATTTAAGTCTCTGCATGTGCCCATGTGCATGTGTCCACCACTTCAATTTTTTGTTTATAGCTCATTTCTGTTTGTTTCTTTTTTGTTTTTATTTTTATGCACCAGCAAAAATGTGTCTAAGTTTTGTATAAAGTCATGCAACAAAAATTGTTTATTTAGTGTGTGAGTTGGTCCCTAAATCGAGAAATTCTTCTCCAAGGGACCTAATATTCCTTAAGTTGTATATTCTATTGTATTTTCTTTGTCTTTTGTATTTTGCTTTTGTACAAGGAATAAAATAATTCTAATTCTAATTAGATAAAGATAACCGAATGGCAGGGTTAGGTTACGTTTAATCAGTTAGCGTTACTCAGATGTTTCTGGATGAAGGATGGAAATGTTTGGAAGAATGAAGATCACTTAAAAATCACCTCAGAAATAAAATGCTCTCAGAAGACGAAGTATGCATCTCATGAGTTCCACAGCTGCATGAAGATACTGAGAAAATCAGCGAAATTGATTCTCGAAAATACATTTCATATGCAACAGTGAGAACAACTATTCATTTCCAGGATAGGGCAAAAGACTCCGAAATGAGTACCTGTGCATATACATCTATATAATCTCATGAATCTCGCGGGCGTGAGCATTTGCAGACCTCATTATTACACAGTGTTTTCAAGATTTCCAATAAATTTATCTCGTTTGGGTATCGGACAATCTGTACCTTTCCACTTTATACGTTTCGCCGTCCGCCCGTTTAAGTATATATAATGTAAAATTACTTTATCGATGAGTATATTCTCATATGGTATTCATGGGAAATTCTAGGTACCTTATGATCATCAGAAATCCAAAGCATACAAAGAAAAATCAGTCTTCAGTTGTTTTCACGAAACGCTTTAACTAACTTCCTCTGACCCACTAAAGAAAACACCGTTTAAAAATAAACGCCACGTTTAAGGTACCAAAAGACAAATTATCTTATAGACCATGCTCATAGAATCTCCATAAAACCAGACATCGGAGCGTAAGAAATAGCACCAAATATTCCAAAAATGCGAGTATTATTTTAGTTCCTCGAAAATCCGAGGCTCCGAAAAGATGGCGCTGACTGTCGATGAAGTGGCAGCGGCGAAATGTCCATTCATTCTCATTTCGAAACTAAACTCAGAAGCGATACATCTTGGATTCCAGGAACATTCTGAACGGCCTTCCTAAGTATAAGTAGAGCTCTGACACACCGAAAATGAGGATTATTCCGCTTCCTCAATTTGGGGTGCCAGGGCCGGCTTTAGGCCCCGCCCCCCTCTAATATCGAGTTACCATCGATCGCTGTACTTTCTTTCGCTCAATTTTCATATCAAATTGTGAGCTCCGCTTTGGTGATGAATGAAGAGGGGCTCCAAAGGGGTTTCCATGGGACTGCCCTAGACAGTAACACGACTCCAGCAGCGTTGGGTTTCTGCTAATAAATCAGCCAGAACAAGGCTAATGGATTGATCCGCCACTCCCTTCCAAATCGGGCAGATTGTCCCGCCGAGTGCCATTATCTTACCGAATTCCATTGCGCCACTCAATACAATGCCTTTTCACATCTCCTCTCCATTCGCAGTCCTTCCTGGCTGAGTTTCGATCATTTCCGACGTTCCGCAAAATCAGGTCACATCTCTGAGGTTCAATGTGCCATTTTACATTTTTCCGTTTTATTAACAGATAGTGGAAATACCCATCCATACAGTGGAGGAAATAAGAGTTATATTACTTACTGCGGCAAGAAAATCCGAAAAAAACAATAAATATAACAAACGGGGAAATGCTATGAATTCAAGGAAGACGCATCTTATTTTAAAGAAGGAGTTAAGATAGGCAAAGCAATAAATTTAAGTAAGACTTCTGCAATGGAATCTGTCGTCAAGGCGATGGCTTTCGAATATGAGTTTGGACTATATTTTGGAAAATTGTATAATTGCACTTGCCTCGAAATCGTACAATCATCATAAGTGTTCTACCTTTCGGTAGGTTCATGTACACTCAAAAATCCCTATTAATCGCCATCTCCTTCATATCCTTATATTTAACCCCACCCCTTATGTCATCCAACATCTTCTGTCCGTCTTCCCCTCTGCCTTATTTCGGGGATTCCTTTGCCTACATCACATTGTTTCACTCACTGATTTACTTGTGAATCATAAATAACTTGAACGATTTATCCAAAAAACCAGATTAATTTAACCACTACATCATCATTACAACCTTTCGTTAGGTAATCGTATAATATCTCTTCTAATTAAATTCTGCAAAATAGATAAAGCCCGCTGGAGATGCAAGAGAACTTCACACGTGATTCTAATGGAAAGACTAACTCGCCTCAGGTCAAACTGCAGTCTTTTAGGTAAACAGAAAGCAGCCTCGTATCTAAACGAGTATTCGCCGAGGTAGACAAGTCGGTCCTCGAGTTATAAGCGTACGTATATTTATAGATTTATTAATTTAATTCATAGAGGAAAAACTATTTATCTATGGACGGACTTTTTCTATCGTTTTACTGATATTACTGACCCTTTGGTTCTTTTCTCGTATGCGTTTTTTCTCCTTTATCCATCCAATTCTATCCTTTCATAACTGGTCCATCTCCTCCACAATACATCCTTTTTTCTTAGATTTCAAAACTCTTTTCTCCAAATTATTTCTTTCCACGAAGCATCCAATAGTTCAAGTAAAAAAATAAACAAATGGAATGAAAAATGAAGACAAGAAGAGTAGTGATGCAAGGGTAGTTCTCCATTCCACCTGGTTAAATTTGTGTATTGAAGAAATTATAACAATTATGAAGCAAAAAGTAAAAGAACAAAGAAGCATTGTAATCGTTTTACAGATGGAATTTTATCAGTATTAGACTCAGAAGAAGAAATGAATAAAATATAGACGATTTTGACGTTTTGAGGAATCGTAAATTAAGTAAGAACGTAAAAGAAACAAAAATAACAATCACAGGCAAAAATGGGCAAATATAGAAAAAAGCAATTATATAAACAGCCCAAAAATTAAAAAAGCATGACAATATAAATACCTGGGTTTCGTAAATGGTCATGACACCAAATTCTGGTTAGAAAAAAGTGATGTCCTAAAAATGTATTAAAGGCAACATATCTTTAGACAATAAATCATATAACTGGATAGAAAGGAGAATTTATGCAAAACTTTTTTCTTTGGAGCGTTTTGCAATAAGACAACGAATTCTAAACACTGAGGAAGACATGATTTAAATAGCATTTTTAGAAGAGACAGATATTTTAATAAGGTGAAAGATACAAAATGTTCGTCCTATGGAAAGAAAATCAAATATTGAAGCTCAGAACGAATACAGTCAACTGAAAGAGAAAATGAAAGTTAAATTCCTGAATCGTGTACGAAGACGAAATATGTTTCTGGAAGTCATGTATATGGATATATTTGTGAAAAAAGTAAAGAGAAAATAAAAGAAAAATACTTAAAAAATGGGTACAGTAGACTCAAGAGAATGGCGTAAAATGTATACTGCGAGAAGCAGCTGTAAGGCTTAGCCTGCTTAAAAATGTTTAGAAGATTAGAAAGAAGCATATCAAATTATGAACTTGAAAAGAGTTTGATTCGATTGATCAATGTCAAAAATCATTTGCAAGGGTGTTTCAAACGAACTCGTATCGAAAGAGAAAACTGCATAAACAGTCAATCCCACACTCAGTATGTTATATCCGGATTCGATTTCTGATTCTCATTCAGTTCGACATCAAAACAGAGGGATTAAAGTCGCTTTGTGATACAATTCGAATATTTCGTGTCTCCGTCCGCCGTATGAATTTTGACGACTGCCAAGTAGGGATCTACGCGTCAACACCTGTTCTCTCTCTTTTAGTCACCACTATGACGATTTCCCCCAAAATGTAAAATTGGGACAATAGTTTTGTCTTCAAAATCACGGAGAATCGGTACTTAATTCGCGCAGATGCCGCACGCCAAGAAATGTGACTGAGGACGAAATAATCGAATTATCGACGCCATTTACGATGCTTCGAACAAATGATTTTAAGCTCAGGAACTTTTCTTGGGTTCTCAACCGGGTTGAGAACCCAAGAAAAGTTCCTGAGCAGCATACACCGGGAAAGCATAAGATCTTTCTGCAAATGATTTTAAGGTTTTCAAATAAAATCGTAAACGGATGAAGAAGACTCTGCCATACTTCATGGAATTGTAGACCACAAGACTAGGTTTTAAATGGTTTTTTAATCACATAATCAATAAATAAATTACATTTTTACAATAACATACAGAACAATATTGTTATAACTTTTGGGCTTCGTCAGAATATTCATTAAACACGTCAGTCAACGGTTACTCCTTAAATTACACTTCCATCTTTCCATACAGGTATTTCTCATCATTACATAATTATATTCTACTCTCGATATATCTAAGGAAATTTTTTGAGATAGAAATTTGTTGAAGACATTTGTTTTAAATTGAATAACATTGGCAAGCCGTCTTAAAACCTACCGGTCGCATTCTGGTCCGTTGGCAGCATTTTGGAAAATATTGCAAGAAGTGAGCTAAAGGGGAAAGTGAGTACTGACTAGTGTGGTCTTAATTTAAGGGAACGGATATAATTAATAACTTAGTTGAACAGCATAATTTGATCAATGTTAAGCTATTATGTTAGCATTTGCCATTTTTGTATCATTCTACTTCTTCATAATTCTACTCTCTATAATTCAACTAGCCCAAAATGTCTCTCTTTCGTTTATGGTTTACGGATCCAGTTGAATTTCATACAAACTTCACCGAAGTTTCTTTACATTCATATTTTGCAAGCAACCCACGGTCAGAGGTCAAAGAAACAAGCGATTGGTCCATTTCCTACAATTATTACAATAGCGATTTTTTCTTGGAAAGAATTAACTGCTTTAAAAGATTGATCAAACAAATTGTATTTCTTCAATCATAAGCTCCCTCTAGGATCGACCACTAAAAAGAAGATCTTATAATATCATCCACGTCTTTCAAGAACGAGCTTTACTAATTTCACTCAATAACTGCAACTTATTATCTCCTTTCTTCCTGAATCATCGATCTACATCGGAGAGCAATGTCCTTCTTTTCATAGCGATTCTAACTAAAATCACCGCCTTTTCTTCCCTGATTCACGAATCCAGGTCCGACCCTAACGATCCCAAACCCGCATCACGAGGAAGAGTCACAAAAGTCGATATCGAGTGAACACTCTTTGTTTCCCCTGAATATTAGGGTCTAATGGACAGAGTAAGTGCTCGGAGGATGGATTACTCAACCGCGGCACAAGACAGCAGGGCTCAACAACAGCCCTCTCTTCTCCGCACTTCGCTATTTTCGAATCGTCCCCATGTGAGTGTTACGCATCCTTCAGGCATGCCCCCTCCCCCCCCTCTTCGCCTCCTTTCTCCATTTCCTGCTCTATCCGGAGTTCCCTCTTCGCCATTCCGAAACTTCCAATTCTCATGAAAAACCTCGTCGGCACAGTTCTACCCTTTTCGAGGTGACCACGTTATTTGATTAATACACAATTCTCTCCTATCCCTTAATACATATTTCGTTGTTTCCTGTATATTTTCATAAACAACCTTCTATTCCTAAGATATATCTAGTAAATGAATTAAGGCAGGCTATGTGATGAGAGGAAACGACGCTGAAGGACAGCAGTAATTAAGTTCCCACTAAGGGATGTGAAGATACCAAGACCGAAAAATAAATGAAACAGGGACATCGTTAAGCATCTAGGGTGGCAACAAGGAGCTTAGAATAGAAAGAATTTGAAAACGAACGGGGAGGTTGGATTAAAATTCCATACATCACATCGAACAAACTAAAATACAATGCATCGTATGATTTTGATGATTTCTACACACATCCACTTAATTGTGAGATATATCGTCAAATTAAATTCGATTGGCAACTAACAAAGGAGCCGCTTCTTTTTTTATTATACAAATTTAAGTTTATGAGTTTGTGCATTTACTTATTGTCTTAGTTTGTGCATCGAGGTAAAAGAGGGTCTCGCATGGACCAATGTTCCGCTGGCACACCCATTGGCTTTTAAAACGAAGAAATTTTCACAAATAAAATTGCTACGGGGGTTAAGATAAGTCCGAGACTGGCACAACAACTTGAGATATAGATATTTCAACGTATACAACAAATTAAAAATACAATCAGACATAAAGAATAACTCAAAAACGTACTTCGTATTTTCCACATTATTTATTAATCAACGAACTCAATATTTATTTGCTAAAGACCGTTAAGGTTGAAACTGGTCGTTGATTAACAAATATTATGTGGAAAATACGAAGTACGTTTTTGAGTTATTTGAGATGGCGTTCCACAAAATTAGTCCTGAACAACCTGAGTTTATACAGTCTTAAATTGCAATGCACTCGGCGAGAATATAAACCGAAGTTGGGACTGTAACTTGAAACTATCTGGTTAACACGTTTCGACTTATCGTTGCAGTTATATCAAATCACATCCCTTCTACTTAACATCCAATTTAATCCCCAACTTCGTCAAACTATGCCTATTTTCTCAATCTACATTTTCGAATTCTTACGATCAGAGAAAATGTGGGAAATATTGTTAAGTGCACAAGCTCCCGGATAGTCATGTGGACAGCGCGTTTGCCTTTGGTGAAAGAGGTCCCGGGTTCGATTCCCGGTGGGAGCCAATGTGCGAAATGACCTAAGCTGTCGAAGCACTTTTAACAATACTACTATTGTTGGGTGTTAATTCGGCTTAAACCACCGCTTCCATACCGGCAAGATAGTCCAATTTCACTCATAACCAGTTATTACGGAACCGGTTTGCACTACGTTTACTGCAATCGCTTCTCTAATGACCCATTCAGCTAAATTATACATTTCTTCTCCTGACACAACCATCTTTCACTTACTCAAGGTGAACGAAAGTAGGTACACTACTAAATAAGATTTTTCCTTTTCAATATTTCCTGTATCTAAGCAACACGTTTGTTATTCCGAATTCATTTATCCTTATCATTATTTCGACAAACTTCCTAACAACGTTCTCAAAGCTATTCCTTTAATGTAGTATTTCATAAAAGAAAGGTAAAGGGTAAATTGCACATAAGGGCGTGCACCCAGGAAAAATCCCAAGTGGTTAAGGCAGCCTCCCGGATAGTGGAAGATTCCGGGTTCGATTCCCGGCTCAGTCAGACTTTTTTCAAGTCCGTTTTTCCTTGCGGTAGTCTTTCATTACAGAGTCATAATTAACTATTTCCGTACGTTTCCCTGTTCTGTTCTGTTTCCCTAATCTGTTGTAGTGATGGGCGATTCCGATTCGATTTATCAGAAAATCGATATTATCAATACGATTTACGATATTTTCGAATCGATTTTTTTAATCCGATTCAGATTCGATTTTCTTACAACTGAATCCGATTTTTTTCCGATTCGATTATATTCTGATTTCGATGCAATTCAATGTGAATCGATTCATCTTTAAATATCGGATACCAGATGGCAGTACCGTAGTATTCCAATTAAAATGATTTGGACTATTTGGAGTATATTAATTTTAAAAATAGGATACGAGATGGCACTACTAGCAGTACCGCTAATTGTTGTAGCACAAGCACTAGCCATGACAATTATGTCATGGTATTTAACCAAAAATGCTATGAAAAGGAAAATTATCAATTAATTTGTAATTTATATTAAATAGTTATTCATTGTTGATACTAGATTCGTCAATATAAATGGATTTAACACAATTTTTGAGAGTAGAAGACGAACATGATGCATATCCTTCGCATCCGATTCCTGGAACTCTCATGCAGTCATGTTAATCTATAAACATACATCGTTTATTAGTATTATCTGGACTTATTTTCTTTCTTCTTTTTAACGATATGTAAATGTTCATATGTAATAGATTTTCACTGCATTAAATAGGTCTTTTTATACTACTAATTTGCGGCAGTAATAAGTATCCCAAATCGCGGTTCAAGAATTCTCATCACGTGACTTCAATATCCAATAGAATTCCAGGAATTCGATACCAATACTAATTCGATATGAATACGATTCTGATTCTATCATAATTCATTCCGATACTAGACGATTCGAATCGATTTCAGCAATACGATTTTTAAAGTGAATCGATTCATGGAAACCGATTCGAATCGATTTCGCTGAATCGATTTTCTGTTCCGAATCGCCCATCTCTAATCTGTTGTAGCTACTCTGATTGTAAGTTAAATCATTCGCTTCCCTTTGCAAACCTAACGATACTGAACTCACTTCAAAAACAGTTTTCCCTCAGAAATCATCGAAATGAGGATTTTAAAAGGGCTTCAAGTTGCGCGTCTGAAAATGTGAATGGATCGCCTCCGTCAGAAACACCACGTTTTGAAATATTATTGGTTGAACTGCTACAAACGGGTAGGCGTTCCCGAGATGACTCTTAACGGTGGAAACACTAATAAATAACGTCTTTATGGGATGAGAAGCCTCCTCTTCCGTCTGAACTATCATGCTCCATTAATAGAGACTGATTTGGAAAGAGGGAGAATAAAATAAATAAAAATACATAGCCTTCCTTCCCCATTTAATTAATAAATAAACATCAGTCAACATAATTATTATTTTTTTAATAAAAATCTGAACGCTACTCCTCATATTGCAGAATGAGTAAAAGAACAATTTAGCTGATAGTAAAATTAAGCCGAGATTTTCCTTCAGATAAGCGTTTAGAAGAAGTAATTCGAACGGACTCCGCTGCAAATTGCCTTCCAAACATGATCGACATCATATAAAATATTCGTTTTTCTTCCTTCACCTTTTCTTTACTTTTATACGTTCATTCGGAGCGTTCCTATATAGAAGTCTTGCTCTAAGACAGGGCTTCCCAACCTTTTATCAACTGCGTACCACTTAAAAATTTAAGAACTTTTGGCGTACCAACAGTCCTATATTGTTTTAGAAACATACATTTAGTGTCGTAATAGTGTCAAATGGCTTGTTTTATTTGAATTAAATTACTGAGAAAACTTAATATATAATTGAAAATGCAATTATATTTCGGTTTTTACAACCCTTTATCAATATTACAATAAATATATAGATTTGTTTTAAATTTATTTGTTAATTTTTATTTAAAAATACATAGAGATATATTTATATTAATAACATTTTAATAATAACGGAAAAATAAAAGTATTATTGCAAATTAGAGCTTTATTCATAACTCGCAGGTCTATAAAAATACAAGTTTATATGATTCGTGTAAACTAAGCAAAAAAACATCATCAAAAGTGAACTCCTAGTGCGAAACTTGTTGTTGTGTGCCTGTGATTAAAATATCAATATCAGAAGTAATGGAGCTTAACTTCGCTCGTAAGTCCTCTTCAACACTTATTCTGTTTCTATGTTTATTTCTGATGTCCTTAGGACCTTACCCAGGCGTACCAAGTGAAACGTTCCCGAGTACCACCAGAGGTATGCATACCACCGGTTGGGAGCCATCAGGACATCAGGAAGAGTTAGAATAATTTCAATGGAATAATGCTGCAAACTCGATTGACATTTCCTACTTATTTTCCATTATTATCAGAAGCTAAGCAATTTAATGGCCTATTAAACCCGTCTTCATCTCAAGTATCGGATATTTTCTTCTTATCTTATATATAAAGATGAAATGATGTGCGCGACGTCGTCTAAAACTCGAAAACAACTCGACCGATTTGAATTTTTTTTTGTTTTGTTCGCCTCGGTATAGAGGTGGTTTAGGAAAAAAGAAAATTAGGAAAAACCTAAAAGGAATAGCCGAAAAATCGAGAAAGCATTTCCATAAGAAATGCACGTAAAGTTCATTTTTCTCGCGGCAGGCTTTATTTCAATTGAAAATTTAAATTAGAAATAATAGTCGTACGAAGTCAAATCAAGCAATAAAGGATGAGAATAGAATAAAGATTCTTATTTTAGTCGTGAAATATCGTTTACAAATCGAAATTTCGATAATTTTGATAAAATGCGTGAATATTTTATCAAAATTTCGATAAAAATCGCCGATGATAGTTAAATCACACACAAATGCAACGCCATGGTGGAATTCCAGGCACGCTTGAATTACAATTTACACTTTAGAATTATTTAAGACCATCGGTAAAATCTACGATAATTCTTGGATGATTACCTTCACTTTGGAAGTTGGTAGCCAGATGTATCCTTAAGCTTTGCTAAATGTATTTTTAAATTTATAACAACAGATATATGAAAATGATAATAAATATCGGTAAGAGATAAACGTCTGAAAGTCATAACACTTTCTATTAGAAAATAAACTCGCAGGCATTGTGAGAAACACAAACATAATTACAGCAGAAATTTCGAGGGGTCCAAAAAAAGGATTCCCTCGGCGACCTGCGAAAGATTAACAGCTCCCTCTGTCAGACGCCAAGCGAAAACTTGCCAAACAAACATCTCGAATGCAGCCGTTGATGACCGGTGACAGGGAAACATTTATTACTACGCCTCTATCAATCCATTGTAACTAGGTACGTTTAGGCGGAGTGTACAGTTTTGCAACGCAAAGAACCATAATTAATCTAGAACATATCATGCAAAAAATCGCCAACATAGTTTACTTTTTCAAGAGTATAGGCAATAAAACCTGTACCCTATGTTAGCGACACGAAAATAATGCATATTGCAATCAGTCGTCCACTTAAGCGACTTACGACTGGGCGTTAGGAAGGAGCGTGAATGGTGCTGATCATGTCTAAATAAAGATAAAACATTAATTGGTTAGCTAAGAAAATGATTTTATATTTATTTAAACAATATTCTGGGAGATCATTATTTTAAGGAAACTAGCAAGAATAAAAACACGAAGATTATAAAAAGATTTCAATTTTTCCTTGACGTTAAATTAAGAAAGTTAATTTATTTCACTGAGCAGCCTCTATCTTGGAAAACTATGATGTGACGCGAAATCTACATAAAAACTATGAATATCCGACTTACGTCCAAATCGACCAACAAACAATCTGTCGGAACCAAAGGTGGTTGTAAGTCGATGACTGACTGTATAATGAATGAGTATAATACACATAAAAAAAGCACGTAACGCCCAAATTTTTTCACCGACTCGCGAGCCACCAGTTTTCGATCGCTACTCTAAAGGAAAAGATGTGCTTGAGGATGGGCAAGTAATAAAGAGAATAATTGAGGCAAATAAAATAAAGGAAAAGGGAGCGGTAAGAAGGATGTCGATGTAAATTATATTAATTCAAAATCTAGCGATTGCTTCAAGACTAGATTGGATTGACTCCAACGACAAATTCAACAGTGTAAGACAATAGTCTCGTCAAACAGAATTTGGAAAATTTCATATCGATCGATGTGGTACGGACGGATTCGAAACAATGAACAATCTTCCACGAAACAACGAGAGTGAATTTTCAATATTTTATGGATTTTCATTTTATAATTTATATCCTTCAGAAACGCAGGCTTCGGCGTAACATCGAACGACTTATTTATGCAAAAGTGGAAAGAAAAATGAATTGGTTAGAATTACTTTGTGTAGTTAAATTCGTCAAACACGGATTAATCAAGGATGTGTTGAAAGCGGAGAAAATGGCTGTCTGAAGAACTGTGCTCATTATTGGGCAAGTCCAATGTGTAAGGGTACGCAGAAATTGGACGCAATTTGAATTGATTTCATATTTGAAGAGTTGTAAATACAAAAGAGAAATAAACAATGATGAAGTGTTGAAATAGTCAACGGATGAGGCTATGAAGAGAAATGAATTGTGGACAGTTTATATAAATGTGTGAGAAACAAAAGAAGTTCCATAGGATACGATAGGATACGATAGTGTGGTGAAATAACGCGGATAACATTTCCAATATCGTATCAATATGCAGGGAAAACGTTTAAGTTACGTTAATTCCTGTGATCATGAATTCGGAAATAGAATTCAATAGAAAATCAATTTTCGATTCTTAAATACCTATCTATTGATTGATACTTGGGATGAGGGCCGCTGGACCGGTTCGTTAGTCCTAGGGACCACTGAATTATACTAATTTAATCATTTCTAAGTCTAAAAACTTTTCAAAAGTACATTATAACTACCTCCTAATGATTCATCTGAGAAGTGACGTCATTTGTCGAGCTTTTATTTCTTGCTATTATTATAATTATCATAACCACCGCAAAAGCGAGATAGATCGGAGCGAACGTCTGAAAGACAAAAACTAACATACGCTCACATCCGGCCCATGAACAGATATCCACAAGTCTCACCGAGCTCAACAATATCACCCAGACAATACCACACCAACAATCATACTTCCTCACCAATCAATACACGATCCAGTATGAAATATTCCCAAGCTCAAGACTGAAGGAAACACATTATTGAATAACACAACGAATTAAATTTGTTATGATTTATGCAATTGGATCCTATGCAGTGATTATAGTGCACAGGTAAACTTCGCCAGCAGACAAAGTGAAGCGAAAATGCGTAATGATGATAATCATCGTTAAAGACCTCGATACTTGGTTGCATAAATATATCTCACTGGCAATGGAATTTAATTACAATGCATTATCATCATTTCGTAAATCAATCACCCTTGTGGATGAACAGTGCTTTCTGTTATCTAGTCGTCCGTTAATTCTTGACGTTTGTGATATTTGAAAAACCTTCACCGCGCCGTGCTTCCCCTTTTCCTCCTCCCCCCTCTCCCCCTCTCTCTCCGGAGGATCGAATTGCAGCGGCGTCTCACTTTACCAGACTCTCCCTCTCCCAGACGCCCTCCCCTCCTTCCTCTCTTATCAATAACTCTCTTCTTCACATTATCATAATATCCATCTACTTTTAACCGCCAGTTTCCAACAAACTCTCGCTCATTTGCTCGCCGATTCCTCCATCGCCCACCGCTTCGCCGACGCTTTTTCAAAATCGCGAAAAGTATAAATCGAAGCCCAACGCGAAAATGCATATGAAATATCCACGAGGCGTTTGATGCACACTTCGTCATTGCAACGCTGTGCAATGAAATGAGTCCACTATAATGTTTGCTTTAAAAGGTTTCCTGCTAAAGTATTGTATTACAAAGAGAACTTCCATCAAAGTGGTCACCGGGAGAAATATTTTGGTTTATGGTAGTTACGTGAGGTTTTTTAAAGGTCCATCCCTAGGCGCCGTTTTTGCAGCATAATCACAGTTTTTTTCCCACGACCCGAGCTCGGAGCTGATAAGGGACCGGGACTTATCAACAGGCAGGGGTATTTATCAGACCAAGAGGTAAACAAAGGCATACAGTACGATTTGAAAAGTTATAAACAATTGCAATATCAACAATTTGATATCTTCATCGTATCCTTCGCCTTAAGATTAGTACATGTGTCTTTTGATCTACGCTCTACGATGAAAATTAAGGTTTTTTATGCTTTCTATAGAAATTACCCGGTGAGTTATGGCAACGCTGCATTGCCAGGAAATCCCAACCCAACCCAACCCAGTCCAACCCAACCCTTGTGCTACATGAATTTCACATAACCACGAAATTATGGTTGCTGATTTGTGGAGTATTTTGTACTCTTCAATTACTGTAATTATTTAGATTTAATAGAGATTTGCCGCATTCAAATACTTGAAATCCCCGCCTCTAGATCACCTGGCAATGCAGCGTTGCCGTAACTCACAGGGTAATTTCTATAGAAAACATAAAAAACCTTAATTTTCATCGCAGAGCGTAGATCAAAAAACACATGTACTAGTCTTAAGACGAAGGATACGACGGAGATATCAAATTGTTGTATACTGCAATTGTTTATAACTTTTCAAATCGTACTGCACGCCTTTCTTTACCTCTCGTTTGATAAATGCTGAAAGCTGTTGATAAGTCGAGGTCCCTTATCAGCTCCGAGCTCGGGTCGTGGGGAAAAAACTGTGATAAAGCTGCAAAAACGACGCCTAAGGATGGACCTTTAAAAATCTCACATAACTACCATAAACCGAAATATTTCAAAGAAACGCTTTATCATTTGAATCTTTTGTACATTTTGTACTAAAAAGATTAAATTTGCTGCATAATGAATGATTAAGTCTCTTAAGTAAAAGGCTAGAATCAAAATCGATAAATCTAAAGGTCAGATGATAGAATTAGATAGCTGCCATTTAAAATAACGGACGATGGGTCGATATTCTACAGAAATTTCTCATATATATCTTCTAAAACTGTAACTTAAATAGAAAACAGTATTCCTTAAATATGAAATTTTTCTCTGAAGTTATATTAGCAGAAGCAATAGACTTGCACAAATGCACAAAATAATAGGTTTTCCAGAAAATTAATTACTCGATGAATGCTAATCGTCTTCTGTCCTCATCGACAGCAAATTCTGACACCGACTATGATGAGTAGGATAATTTCATTTTTATAAATATTATTGTAAGATAGTAAAATGAACAGAACGGATGAATAACAGAAAGCATACGAACCGTAAGAAAATTAATACAGTGGTACCTTGGTTAACGACGCAAATCCGTTCCAGGATAATCGTCGTTAACCAAAACCGTCGTTATCCAAGGCGCGATTTTCCAGAGGTATAATAATGGTAATGGATTACCGTATTTCCCGGCTTCGAGGATACACCCCAGTTATTGGAAGCAAAACTTATAATATTTACCGATTTAACTCCGGTGAGACAACATGTGCCTATGTGAATTAGCCACAATTTAGCATTGAACTATTTTTAATATTCTCCGCTATATGCTATTCAGTATGTTTTTATGATGTAACATCGTAACGTACACCAAATATTAGTTCATAATATAGTGATTATAAATAGACGTGCTGAAACACGTGAAACTCCGGAAAGACCAATCGACGAGGCGTCGTAATCCAAATCCTACGTCGTTACCCAAGATATTTTTTGGTTACAGCAACTCGTCGTTAACCAAGTCCGTCATTAACTAAGGCCGTCGTTAACCAAGGTACCACTGTATTAGAAAATTAATATTTTCGGAGATTAATTTATTGGAAACTGTACTCAATATTTCACTTGTAAACCACATCACTCGCGAAGAAAAGGAAGAACTGGTTTTTATGAGTAATCGATTGAAATTCCGTTGAAAATTAACTATCAATTGTTAGCAAAATTCTGGGATCTTCGCCATCCACGGATATACCTAATTTTATCGATGAATGCCATTTGCACTTTTCCAAAATCGAAGTGTACAGAAGACAGTTAGAGGAATCCTGAAAAATCTTGCATGATAGGTACAAGTAACTTATATGCTGATAAGGTTATTTAAAACTCATACTGACTAAACTAATTCACAGCGGTGTTATTTATATATAATTCATATATGTACTGCATTTTTATACTTTTGTAATTATTTATTTTTTATTACTTCTTATTTATACATGTTAATTTTGTATTTAATTAGGCTTATTGTAAGTATGCATAAGAATATTTTTTAATTAAAAAAATTAATTTTTATGTAAGTTACTGTCGCCGCAAGTCCTTGCGACGAACTGAGGTGGTTATGTACGATAAATAAATGCAATTCGAGGGCTTGTCAATTTTAAATGTTCCTTACTTTATGGCATACATCGGCTGAATCCAATTAAAAATAATTGACATTCCAATTCTTATAATGACAATAAAAATTGCTACTCGTAGGAAATTTTAACTCGTACGTAAACTATATTAAATTAGCGTATTCAATATTTATTCCGTTGACCAAATGGAAAAACTGAATTTTCAAGAAATTTCAAATCAAGTACATTTATATGTAAAGTAGGCAGTAAATATTACTCCTATTCCATAATTTTAAAAATTAAATAAATAAAAATGTTTAAAATCAAATAAATCATTACAGATTTTTATTTTTAAGGAATAGGCAATGATTGAAGTCTATTAACTAAGAATCCAGTGAGGTATTTAGGAAAACGATACCCTTAATTATTTTTGCGCTTTCTCGGAATACGACTTAATCGAAGGCGAGATTGAGACCGTATCCGCTTTCGTCTAACCTTTTGCCAATTTAGCTTCAGAAAGTAAGGTTGGAGAAAAATTAAGGATTGAAAAGAATAAAGAAGAAACACTTGCGTGCATTAAATGCATAAAATTAGTACTCATGTGTAAGTGTGGACGTTATTTACAAGCTTATTTACAAATAAGAAAGTCAAATGTATCAGCATAAAAAATAAGTGCATCAATCCGGAATATAAATTAGACATCACTTGAGGAATGAAGAAAAAAGTAGAAAGGGAAAAATTTTGAATAATTCAGAACAAAAAGTGGAGATTGAAAATAAGCAATACAAAATTGCCGATACACCTCAGATATTTCTCAGAGTTTATGCGTGCTGAGTGTATATTTGGGCTCGTAAACTGAGGTCACGATGCATTAGGCAGGCTGTGCAAGTTGTCCATATTCCAGGGGCCATTTCTAGATCTTATCCAGCGTTCATTGCTTTAAAATATGGTCACTCTATAACGCTCTATCCCAAGCAAATTAAAATGCATTAAAAATTCGTGCACGAATATTGGCATTGACTATCACATCATCGGTCCTTCTTTATTTTATTTTACGGAGGGTTTTTACTTAGGGGAATAGAAAATCTCTATCACGTATTCTGTCTTATTTTATTAAGAGAAAGGAATATCGACATGAAAAATAAAGCGTACGGTAAGAAAAGGTTAGCGAATTTCAATAGTGGATTTTACAGGATTTAAAACTGATTGGTTTAGAAGGAAAGATGAGTACTGAAAAAGAGAAAAGATGAGGCTCCCGATGAGATCATTCCCTCCGACCCTCAATAAGTTAGTAGACTTTTGCACGAAGCCGATTCATTTTAAAATTCACATTTCTTTTGGGATAAGAAAGAAGAAGTCTGTTAATTTTAAATGTTCCTAACTTAATGGATGCATCGGCTGAATCCAATTAAAATAATTGACATTCCAATTCTTATATTGACAATAAAAATTGTTACTCGTAGGAAATTTTAGCTCGTACGTAAACAATATTAAATTAGCGTATTCAATATTTATTCCGTTGACCAAATGGAAAAACTGAATTTTTCAAGAAATTTCAAATCAAGTATATTTATATTTAAAGTAGGTAGTAAATATTATTCCTATTTTATAATTTAAAAAAATAAATAAATCAAAATTTTAAAAAGCAAATAAATAATTACAGATTTTTATTCTTAAGGAATAGACAATTATTGAAGTATATTATTATGGGATGGAAGATGAATCAAAAGCGATGGCAAGATCCGTTTAACTACCAATTATTGGGGGGAAAATGACGGTTTTCCTCCATGGAAATGCTTATATCTAAAATAAATGCAGATTTTGTCGTGAGAAGGTTAAGAGGAGTAAAGATTCAGGCTTTTCAGAAGGAAAATGTTGTCGATCAAAGTCAATAAAGGTGGAAATAAAATTGTTGAAAAATAAATAATAGAATATTGAGTAAATAATTCTGCAGGTATAAGGATACCCGGAAAAAATCTGTAGTGTGGTTCGTGAAAATTTTAAAGAGTGAAAGAAGAAATGATCATTCCAATTCAAAGATTTATTTTTTGCGTGGATAGCGGTATGTTTTCACTCCTATTTGGTGTTACCATATTACTCATATACTCATATTCAAGAAATTTTCGATAGAACTATAAAATCTGAAGCTATCGAAAGATGTATTTCCCTTACTGGAGTTTTTCTATTCCTTCCAAATAGTTTCCATAGCGTAGGTTTACTCCGATTTGTGTATTAATTCGTTCCAAGCAGCTACCCAGAAAGGACGTATCTATACGTGTAAGAATACGCATTAAATAGAATATCAATATAAAATATTCTCTATAAAATCTTTTATGGAAAGAGTAGTAAGTAATGCTAAAATTAATTTTCCTCATTTTAAGAGAAAAAGATTAGAAATTATTTCAAAGAAAAAGTTGGTATGAAAACCAATATTTTTTTATTGCATCGTTCTCTTCTGTTACTTTTTCCTGCCAATGAAGAGTCAGCTGGGTTGTCTTCCCTTACGCACATATAGCAAGCTTTAACACGAACGAAAATTTTTCAAAGTTACGTTGCAATTTACCTTAAAATCTATTTTGGGTTCAAATATTTCGATTTTCCTTTCGAGAAAGCTCAGAATTGCATCGAGAATGCCTCCAGAGTCTAAACAGCGACCGAGAACTTACGCTGCCATAATTCAATCACCATCGCCTTAATTTTCGAATCTTTATCATTCAATCGATTTATTACTTTTGATTCCTCCACGTCTTCAATACATACATTTTGTTATTACCGTAAAAGAAACCTGAAAATTTAGGCAGTGATAACGAAGCAGAGTAACTCAAAGTAAATTCTTGCGATGCACTGCATTCAATTATCATCTGCTCCAATTCTCGAAACCTTTCCAAAAATGGATTTTCAAATGTATAGTGGAGACAAGAGACTTTCTTATCTTACGTTATGTCGTTAGAGTTCTTACGTTTTCCTCGCGAAAAATTAGAATGTTTTTATTCGCATTCAACTTTCGTATTTCCTCTACTTAGAATCCTGATACTCTATATTTACCATCGGCAATACTATATTTCATTGAATTATGCTCCAGATTATTATCTCCTAACAATTTGGAATTACATTGATAATTCATAAGTAATTATTATTAATCAAATCGTTTTATCTGCAAGGGAATATTATCGTGATAAATCGATAACCGTCAGCCGATCCTCGCGAAATCTTAATGTCCAATAAATATATAGGAGTGCAATAAATTTTCTGGAAAGTGTCGTTCCACAGAAGTTCTTCGAAGGAATAAAATCCTCATGTACACGCATGTCATACATCAGATGCAAATATCTAACCGTATTTTGACAAACGATTGTTTTAAAAAAGTATTATATCCAGCCTATTTAGTTAAATATGGAATCCAAGTTACTGAAGGGAATATAACAAACGATGCGGATGATCCGATCACTCCTTTATTTCGATTAATTTCACAGTATTTACCACTTTATAAAATTAATTACATTCGGCATTCTTCTTTCACGTCGAATTATCAGGAAATAAAGTCTTCATTGTTAAACGAAACAACCGAAGGATATAACACGCATAAGAATTTCAAACTGATTTGTTCCACTCTTCTGAGAAAATCTTTCAGAAAATATTGGAGAAAAACTCCCGGCATTGAAATTTAGTCTTTTATAGTAGTTGTACCGAATCCGGTGAAAGTAGAAAGGTATTCTAAATTCTGAGTACGAATTTGAGAATCCCTGTCCTCTACGCATTGTTGAGTTTAACTTTCTGATACCTGTCGTATGAACGAAGGTTTTGTAAAGGACAATTTTTCGAATTGCTGGACATTCTAAGGATGAATCGATACAGGGGAAAGGTTGATTAAGACAGGATAACCCACCAAATTGAGGAAATGTTTGAGATTTTCATCTCCTTCATAGCTCATTTATTTATCATGTCTAAATTCGCGTCACATTCAACCTTACGTTAATTAGGAACAATGCAAAGTGAATGAAATGTGTAGAAGAGATATGTTTCACATTCAAACAACCTTACTCAACCAAACGATAACATATATCGGAAAATCGTACATCTAACGGAAGGACGTTCATACCAATGTGGGATATATTGCGAAACATCATGAGTTGAAACATATCCGCTCTTGGTGTTTCGCTTAATATGGAATCTCAATATGAGTTTCACATTCATATCATTTATATTAACATGGAAACAATCAAAGGGACTAGATGAAATGGGAGGATTGAATGTTTGCTTGTTGCCAGACCAAAAATAGAAGAAATCGAGGATGATTTAACGATATAGGATGAAACTGTGTTTAATATTGGAGACGCAGATAGGGCGATGGAATGAGACGAAGAAGGAATAGGAGAGAGTGAACAAAGTTGAAGAACTGTCCAATTTGCGAAAAAGACCAAATTATGAATCCGTCCAAGTGATTGCGTGAATGCAAAAAAAGTGGATCAAAAGAAGCAAACGTAAAAACGATCGTTGAACAAATCTATTGTTTGAGGGACTGCTGAGGTAATAACAGCAGAGAAATGGTCAACAACGAATGAATTTGAAGCGAAAGAAAGGATTAATAAACAGTATCACAAGTGTATAGCGTTGAATTGAATTCTGCTATTACATATTGCTGAGTGGAATGTTGTTTTCTTTGTCTTTTGGTTCAGGATAGGAAAAAGGTATCTTCTACCTCCATTTGTCACAATCTAATTCATGGGTGTGATGACACGAAGGCTACTGAGCTGCTAAGGCCTCCCGCCTCATGGAATATCAAGCAAATTGTTACACTTGGAGTCATTCACCCACGTGGACCTGTCCGCTATAGCAATTTGCCTTGCTAAGGAAAGCAAGGGCAAACTACCTCACTCCTCATCCTGCCTGATAAGCCTCATTCTCCTCTCCTAGCTCTTTGCAGGAAATGTTAGAAGGGGTGAGGTTTCAACCGTCCTCAGGGCAGGATACCCTACAGGAAGAGCTGATTTTGGACTTCCAGAAGCAGTATTTGCGACTCGATATTGCGAATGGATCGAAAGGGAAGACCAAGGAAAAACAGCTTGATTGCTGTGAATGAGTACTTTCATCGGTAAAGTGTACTGAAGAGTGAATAGATGTCTCTGGATAGAATGTTACGACAAAGGAATTATATAGTTAATGAACAAGAAACTAATCGTTAATTAAACAACTATTGTCGATCAAATAATTATCGTTAGTAAACGAGAATAACGCGCTTACCGAGAATAGGAATATAGACAATGAAACGTACGATGTTTGCCCCCTCTTTCGATTCTAATTCGGAATACAACAAACACATGGTTTCAGAAGTTAAAGTCACATATGTGGAGGAAAAAGGTTTAGAAGCGAAGTGATAGGGAGTGTAGTACGAAGTAAAAAACGAGTGGAGAAAGAGCAGAAGGGGCTGTCGTTCCTCTATTTTTGCCCACCGCGTAACCGGATCCTTTGTATACGGTTGCAAGAGGGGAGGGCGAAAGAAGGAAATATTAGGAGAAGCGGAGAGACGAAGGAAAATCGAGTTTATTCCGAAGTAATCGAGACTTGTTAGACGCGCATATCTTGGTGATGCCGTTAGAAGCATAATTTAAGGCAGCATCATCTGTGATACCACTCCTTGGTTTTGAGGAACCGACATTTACGGACAGATTTTAAAGTACGTTTCGCGCAAGTACTTAGAGCGATTCCACATTTTAATATCATATCTTATATTATCCAAATTGGCGCGATCATGTCATTCACCGTAATTTAATCGGTATTCGTAATTTAATTGTTCTCTCACTCTTATCTTACTCTAGATTTCCGGCTTCTATTTCCATATTTTCATTTTACCGTTACAGCCCTTCTTACTTACGAGTCTCCGTTTGCCCATTAATAACATTCATTATGAATTGAATTGATTCTTAAAATGTATTCGTCTAGGAAAAGATCAATAATTAAACTTCATTTGTATAAAATGGCCTGATAATGTAACTGTCTGTTTATTATGAAGACAACTGGTCGTTTTGGCATAGTTAGCCTTTTATTTTCTTAGAGAAAGAATGATCAACAGAAAAACCAAATGAACAAATAACATATCATCCAATAAGGAAAGACATTAGTGAATACAAAAGACAAAAGGAAATACAGTTCTCTCAATCCTGTACCAAGAAGACCAATGAAAAATTTCATTAATCAAGATATGGCATGGGGAACTATTACAGTACCATCTACGTTATTAATAGAATCATAAAGCGACCGTATTTTCCCCATGATACGTTAAATTCATTATTAGGCCCTATACGATCTTCGATATACTTCCTATTAGAACCGTATTTTTACTGGATTAAACAAAAAAAGAGTAATTGATTTTTTTAATTAAAACAATTGCTATGTTTCGTTTGATGTTTTCAATACTAAAGAATATTTTTGTCAAGCCAAAAATGAATCAGCAGCGGTTCACGATGAAAGATGATGTTACTGTGTATCATAACCCTGGTTTCAATACATACATTATATTAATTAATTAATTTATTGAATATTAATTAAGTAATATCATACTTTATTCCTTATCTCCCTGTTCCTTTTTATTTTTAATTCCCTCTATATGAAAGATACGAAGATGCTAATGGAAAAGCCGTTTTTCATCGTAAAATATTTTAGAGATCACGAGGCCGTGTGATATGAGTTACTTTTGCGTATAAATCATCCAAAATTAAATACGTAAACGAATTCGATCGCTGTGGGAATTTAAAAAGAGCACATTTTGTTAACCATTTACTCGCGTGTGAAAAATGTAATTGGATAAATTAAATAAACGTCTAAGTTATTTACAAGTGAAAATTAAATGAGCATAGAGCGATGAAAAAAGTTCTCTGCGAAGAGAATAATTTGTGCTCCTACGTTGTGATTTTGGTGTGTTTTCCTTATTACACGAAGTGATTCCCTTATTTAATTTCCCGCAATTGGAAATTCCTATAGATTCTTAATAAAACCTCAAAAACCTACAACATAATAAATGTAAGCCGATAATTAGCCGAATGAAAATGAATAGAACTGGACAGAAATTAATCACTCTCAAATTCAAACGCGGAATTCAGTGAAACTTTCAAATTATAATGAAATTGATGCGTTAAATAAGCATTGAACGACACTAAACTAGGAAATAATTAAATAATGGATGATTAGTTTTTACCGCAATTACGGTATTGGTTTAAAATTGATTGAGTACATTTGAGTGAATATAAATCACAAATGAGATGGTGAACAACCAAAAGGGCGACTATAATTGGTTAACGAAAAGTTACACGAGCATCGAGAAATATGAAAGTGAATAAATTGGAAATAAATCATACAAAATTAAGAAATCTATTCCATTCGCCTATGATTAAATATCTTACCTATATATCCGTCACCAACAGTATATTTAAATTAGATTAAGAAACGAACAAAAGGGGTAGTTGAAAATCTTGCAGAACTGTAGCGACGTGTAAAAATAAGTGCTTGAAATTTAACATGGAGAGGAAGAATTAATATTAAGATGAGATCATAAATAAAATTGCGTCGAAAATATAAAATAGAATCCAATGAATGAATGGAATAGGTTCCAGCGCTGCTCAAAATATGGTCTATATCCATGGAAAATCGGAATTTGAAGTAAATCCGAAAAATGATAATTGATAAAGACGACAGATAACCTTTAATGTAATATTAGGAAATTAAAGAGTAGGTAAAGTACAGTGACTCTTCCGTGCAGCATAAAAAAGCAGTGATGAAAAGCCGCTCTAAAGCGGAGAAAGGAGAGTTGTAGCCAAATTAGTGCATCGAGAGATTATTTAGAAATGCATGCATCTAAAAATGCATCTGAAAAGAAACTTATGAATTTCGGAGCCACGCTTACACGGGGCCCGTATTTCCAATTGTCTAGTTGATCAAAGGAAGGAAACATTTTACGATGAAATTCAAATATGATCAGCACAGCATTTTCCATTTTCTCCGTTAAGTATAAATCTTTCAAAGGAAACAATGGAAAGTAGTTAAATAACTTTTGTTTTATCACATCTTCTGTTATTTACTAGATACAGAGAAAACAAGAAATAGTTACCTCAAATATCGTTCAATACTTGAAAAAATTCGACTCAGTAGAGTTGGGTTTCCTCCGCACCCAACTTCATTCGACATCAGTTATTAGAACGAGGGCTGTTAGATTATGAGAGAATAAAATTAAATGTAAAAGATTAGCTGCTATTTTGTGATAGGATACACTTAAAAGTAAGAGTAAGTTTAGCAATTCTACTACATTGTGACAATGGATGACTGCAAATACTTGGGTTAATTAAATGAGTCCCAAAAAGTGCGCTAACAGTACTACTATATTGATCTGAATTTACAAGGGATGACTTTAAAACGTATCTTTAATTGGGGATCCCGTTAAAAACAGCAATGAGGTAAATCTCTTGCCGTCTTGATAACACTTCCATGGACGAGAGTTAAAGAAACAGGGATGCCTGAGAGAGAACAATTGTATCCTTTGTATTCGCAGGCTAGTGACTTAAAAATAATATTAAAATGTAATTTGCTGACGGTAATTTCCACCGGTACGGTTTTGATAATACAAATCCTAAAGACAGGATGTCATGATTTGTAAAATCTAAAGAGCACCAACAGGATTGTCTCCCAATTGATGCATATCAGGGGACTTACGACTGTAAATTTTCGTCAGAATTCAGCACTGATTACACTAACAAAAGAGCCTCGTCATTTTCCTGACGTAAATCCTAACTATAAATTCGATTTAATCCATAAATTTTTAATTACTAACTAAAACGTACCATCTTAATACGTATTCTGAGCTAAACCGTTGAAACCTCTTCGATTTTACACTGAGTTTCAAGAAAAGACTTTTACTGATTAGGGAAATTTTTCTTATAACATTTTCATGCAATTACCTCATATTATTTTTCGGTTACATTCACTTTTCGATCATTTCAACGTATTTCCATAAGTGTATTATTTGTCTTCATTCTCAAACGTACAGCTCAAAATTATTGCCACATACGTACGCGTTAAAAGAAGACGGATCAAACCTGAATGGATAACATTTAATGTTTTGTCAGAATAGGAGCTTCAAGTTTCTTACTCTGTTGTTGTTGTTTTTTTCTTAAAGGTGCTTCGACAGCTTCCTCACCGGGAATCGAACCCAGGTCCGCTTTCACCGTAGCCGAAATCTCAGTGAGCAATCACTTGGTCATCCAAAGCCCTTCATAGTTCTAAATCGTCCATTGAAATGTTTTCTGATAAACAAAATTATTGCGATTGTTGAGGAACCACGAACACCCGTAATTACTTAACTTTTAATTATTTGACACATTAAGTGATGCATTGATTTAATGATGTACGAGTATGACAATGAAGCAATGCGTTAATTTGATGAACGAAAATTGCGCTGCTGCTTACGAAACGAAATATAATATCCGGATGGAATTAGAACTGGACACCGTTGAACGATCGAGGAATTCTGCTATTTTAGGCAGCAACATACCAGCGATGAGAGAAACGAAAGTTTAATAGCGAAGAGCAAAACGATATTGTCAGAAAATAGTATATGCTTAGAAATAAGGGAAACTTAAAAAAAACACACATCCTTTGTGTTTTCTAATATAGGTGAGCAAACAGGTGTATAACTTCAGCAATGACGAGAAGTTTAGAGGAGAAGGAAGTGGGTAGCCACAGAAGAATGATGAATATAAATTGGACAGACCGATAAACTAATAAAGAGTGAAAGTTATACCCAGCGGAGGTAATGACGAAGAAATTCTTTGTTAACCATACAGTAGAGTATAATTAATCTATGGTAAAACTTCGGGAAAGAAGCAATTGCATAGAATGGGCAGATTAACAACTGAAGAAATCATTAAATGGAATACTGGAAGGGAATTAAGAGTAGGTTGACATACGATTGACAGTTTCTATTAGTCGGATTGAGAATAATGAGAGAATGAAGCATCTAATACAGATGGGATGGGTTGGAGGGCTGCGGCAATACTAATATGATCATGAGTCATGATCATTAATCGTTAAGATAAAGTCAAATTGAGAGGGAGATTAACACTTGATTCATCTACAGTTGAGGTCCAAGAAACAGCAAATTCGCGATTTAAATTCTCCTAAATATTCAATCGGTGAATATTTAAGCATAAGACTCACAACGCATGCATTTTTTTAATTTGAGGGCTTACCTGATAAACGCGTATAATCTCATAGTGAAAAATGGTAAATTTAATGTTATTATTGCATATCTTATCCACATGGATTTCAACCCGACAAAGTCATGATGCAAACATTAAGAAATTTCAGGATGTGATGAGGAAAACAATTTACCGTATATTCACTTAAATCTTCCTCCTTAACCTTAATAATCACTAACAACTTCAGCCATTTATATTTTCCCTGAATTCGAGTATTTCGAAGAAGATCTTTCTTTTCGTCATACAGATGTACTTAATTTCATAAAATAACTCTGTAAGGGTATATCAGAAAATAATTGCTAGCTATTACTGATGGCTGACAAATGCAGAATACACGCATTGACAAGTCACATAAATAGACTATTTAACAGAATATGAATAATTATTTAGCCAGCGACCATCAATTAAGGGCGTGTCGTATATTTAAACATCCCTTCATTTCATGCTATTTAAATACCACGCACAAGGGGTCCAGTGGACAGTAAAATACACAGATTGTAACAGGTCTATAGACAAAAATCTCGCTTGAATCAGCATGCATCTCTTTGCCTCGACATTACAATTTGTTACTTTTAGTAAAATGTAATGAATAACACATATCAAACTTTTTTAAATTACTTCTTGTCTTTGAGGCACATGAAACTGAATTGCATATTCAATAAACTTAAATTTTATGTGATATTTTGAGTAGAAATCAATTAGAGTCCCATTTTTTCTCCAAATTAAACAAATTAAACCAACAAAACAAAATATAGCTACTTACGGAACTCTTCCTCAATATAGATTCGATAGTAAATAATTTGAAGACGTAAAATCGATGCAGATGCAAAGAAAGGCTGCTTTCGTATGCTACCTGAGCATATTTTAAAATTAATTCCTATGAAACTGACTTGCATAAGAACATGTACTTGAGTACGTTTCGCTGGAGGAAAGCGAAGCACTCTTTTGACTAAAATTGATGCCGAAGAGTAAATATCAGAATTAAACGTGTCTGCCACATCAAGCAATATATTTTTTACTCGTGATTTCATTCGTAAAACCCTTAGTTGCATCAATTACATATTAAGATGTAGAGATATAAATGTAATAATTAAAAAGCGTATGAACGTATCTTTTTATAATTAAATCATATTTCTTTATACGAGCGTATACCTCCATTCGGTGCAATAATGAGAGGAAGGGATGGATAACAAGGCGACCACCTATGGCCTCGGAACTAAAAAGTCATTCGCTTAAATATCACAAATTTGTAATGTATGAATGCATCACTAACTCAAGAGAGTTGTCAAAAATGACAAAGATTCGAATCTTTCTCCTAATAGTGACAGGAAAGCCAGAATGACATGGTTTGCAATTTTATCGACAGAATTATAGTAAATCAACTCCCAGAATCAATTTGGATCGATATAGTAATTAACTACACTTAAGAGTAGAGAAGCTAAATCATATACATTGGAATGCATCGAGAAATTCTAAGAAAATAATTTTTTGGTACAGAATGTGTATGCATGAGCTGAGTATTAAGACCATCTTGTGTAATTTAATCGAGATAGATCGTAAAAATTTATCTTTACATTAGAGGTAAATAGATGTTGCATGTATTCGAGCAAGTAAGCCAATTATAGGTTTGTTTAATTCAGATATGAACTATTTTCGTCATTATATCAGTCAAAAGGCGTCACGCCTCCCAAGCCCGCTCCTGCTTGTGCTATATTGTTGAGGAAATAAAGACAGTACTGGTCAATCGACATGGATAATTCGTAAAAGGTATTGTCGATTGGCCGAAACGGCAAGTGGAATGAAGGAGTGATATTACCCTGGCCGAGGAGTTTTCGCATATCTCCCCGTTGAGTCGGCGTGATTCACCCTTCGCTGGCACGGATTCAGAAGAGGCTGAATCTTAATGCGGGAGGCCGCCAAGGCTCCAACCGCCACCAACAGCGATTCCAATACAACGAACTGTGATCTACATCGACGGGTGGCAGGGGGTGACAATCTACATCCCTTGTCATTTTACTACGTTTTCAATTAATTCTTTTCCTACATTTCTTTATTATTTTATTATATGTTTTCTGCCTTCGTAGATTAATGCTGGGCATCCCTCACAGAAGTAAATTAATTTTCGGAATGATTAATATTAGTATCTATTTATCTGAAAAGGGTTTAGGGAATAATTTTGCGCGAAGGTTTTCGCGCCTGAAAAATCCCAATTGGGAATGAAAAAGAAATAGGTGACGGGAATCTAAATTACTTTAGAGTATTCATCGCATAATAGAAGATCTGGGTTCGGACCCCAGTTACGAAGGGGTGAGTCTAGATATTTGTCAAGACTGGTCGATTTATGACAATTTCCTAGTAGACTCTTCTCAACTATTTCCCAATTTTTTCGTGATAAATGCTGCGAATGTATAATAATCGTAGTGAAACTTTACGATGAGACTTTAATTCAAAGCTTTTCTATCATTCTACACAAATTTCAAGTACTGTCATATACGGGGAGGCGATCGCCCCTGGATCTGCCAATACAGTCGAAATTGCCTTTTGCTTCCGTTTATTACTTGGACCAATATCTCTGATTTTTCAGGCTGTAAATGCCCGAGATGAAAAACCAGATATACTTTTAGGCTTGAAATCATTCTCTTTCTAATGAAAATGATTCAAAAGAAATTCCAGAGGGCCTTTTTTTGTGAAAGTGGTGTGAAAATATCCCATTTTTGGATTTTTCACAAAAATTGTCAAATGTTGACTCAATTTGAAAAATAATGGAAAGTACTAGGAAAGTGAAATTTTATATTCGTAAACCATGTATTGATATGTTATCATGCGCAAATTTTCACGTTGATTATATCTTTACTTCCTGGAATATTAAAAGCCAAAATTTTAATTTTTTTCGATCCGCAATTTTTCGGGCCAATCTTGCACTGAATTTTCTGCAAGGAGGTCGCTCTTACAGTTATTTGTATTACTTTGCTTGATAGAGCGCAAAAAGTTGTACAAGATAGCCAAATTTTGTTTCCTTCATAAAACGTTTCCTTGAATTACTTTGCATCAAAGTTACCGAAATCTCACAGTCATACTGAAGAAGGCTGCGACACGGGGTCAAATAAACTGCTATATCTCAACAAGTATACCGTCGGCGGAAGTAAAACTTTATAATTGTTCATAAGAGATATGTGTGAATGTCATTACAAAATTTCATTGAAATCCGTGAAGGTCGAGCGGGGACCACTTGGCATGGAATGGCCCAACACGATACCAACACTTGAATTCGTTTTCTGTTCAGCCCAGCCCTTCGTCATCCTCACTCTTAATTATTACAATCGGCATTTCACACACAAGATCCAGAATCCGATATTCGTCGAAGTAATTCCCATTCCGAAAGACAATTTATACACAACTCTCCTACCCTACGATAGAACTCCTCACGTTGTTCCTCGATTAGCCTTCGCCCTATTTATACTGCCGAACAACTCTTGTGTTCTTCAATTTCTCTCTGGTTCTGCATTCAATCATTATTTTTTCAAATCTCTTTCGATATTGGACTCACGCATTTCCTCAGCTTTTAATTCTCATCCTTTTGTCGTTTCTCTGTTTGTTTGTCCGTTCGCTTTTGCATTACGACACATCTCGAATATTTCCTAAACACAGCCTAACAACAGATATTATAAATACATACCTAATAATTTTGATTATTTGAATATTTTAATGTTTTAACAGGAAGAATAAACTTCCAAGATTTTCCATTCAGTAAATTATTTATGAAACTCGGAACATTTTGTCCAAAATCATTTCCAAATAGTATTTAATCTTGGTGTACTTTAGTCACGCACATTCACGAATAGCTCTTAACATGAATTCTTGCGATAATTTATTTCTATAATATTCATAATATCCCCTTCCTCCTCCATTCTCCTCACTGCGCTAAATCGATCACTCAATTCTGTATACTTATATTCCTCCCTATCTTTTGTCGAATTTGCAAAACACGTTACTGTCTCTCTCCTTTCTTTATCCAGAGATTTAAATTATTACCTTTATCTACGGCCCTAAATTTCCGAGAATTTTATGTATTCTTTGCTTCCGAAACTCTAAACTAACACCTTTTAAGGTACGGGGAATTTAAAAATGTGAAACGCTAGGTGGTCGCCTGGACCTAAATCCGCCAATGATTTCATACATAGTTCCCATATCTCATCTTTAAGGTCTATCTTCACATATGTTGCTAAGATAAATAAGAAATATGTATTTTAATCGTCTCCAATGAGCCTCGTGAGCAGAATATTAACCCGAATGCTTAGTTATATAAAGCGATTAATCGGAAGGTCCCGCTGGTGAGAACCACCCTTCACGCGTTGTATGCTACAGCCTTCGATTCTTCGGGATCTCTACGTTTGAGATTAAAAGGAATAGCCCTTTGATTTTGGGATGAGGCAAACGGAAACCCATTTTCACAACAACGGGGCTGTCGGAATGCTAAACGCCCTATCTTCCCGAGATCAAAGACACTTTTAAGCGCTTTTCGAGATTCCTCCTTGTCTTTGGGAGATTTTAGCCCTTTATTCGATACCTATTTAGCGGTAAATTTGACGCCTTCCTCGGTCCTCCAAATATACTCAACGTATTCCAAGTTCTATTGATTGGGGAGCCGCGTATAATATCGTAAATTGTAGGACAGAGTGGCTTCAATCGCAGAGAGAATAGATCGGAGGCTAACTCTCATAGAATCAAAGGTTGCCGAGTTCAATAAATAAAGGCGTAGTAGAAATATTGGTACTCTTCCAACGTTTTCTTTTTAAGGTTCCAATATTTTGTTCACCTCCCGTAATCCTACGGCAGAAACCATATTCCATAAGACATTAATGGGTGCTACCTCAATGCGTGTCTATCGGCTGGTATGCGTCTAGACTAGAGATGGGACCAATGATTGAAAAAAAAGGAATCGAATAGTTATTCGATTGTTTTCATTCGAATGAATTCACTCTCTTTCGTGGGCTGGACAGGATGCAAATGCTGGTTAGGGGCAGTAACAGCTGGCTGGTGGGATATCGGATCAGATATATACATGATATCTATATTCATGTTTCATCAGCATCACATATCTCAGCTAGAGTTTCCCTAAATGGGATCACGTAACGCGCCACTTCACCACCATCCTATCCTCTTGAACGTCTATAAAGTAAACTAGTGAAAAAAATCGAATAGATCGATTTTTTCACTCGCCAAAACAATCGAATAAATTCACTCGGTTAGAATAGAGTGAAAAATCGAAACGCTTTATTTGAATGATTCGATTGAAGCAAACAATCGAATTATTCGATTGTTTCCATTCGATTGTTCCCACCTCTAGGCTAGACCATTTGCCTTTTTCTCAATTACATCTGAAGAATTTTTGTGGCACTTAGCGAAAGAAATCTTAATTTAGCGAATTGAGACAAGATTCGGGTGAAATTTACGAAGCAGATATAGCTACTATAATTGACAAATCCTACAATATTCTCCATTCAGTGACAAAACCATAATAACACACTAATATATTACAATGAAGGAGAGGATGAATTTCTTGAAGAATTCATGTTTACGTAAATTTTGTAAATCATACATTTTTTCTTTCGCAGTACCATGATAATTTTGAAAGTGTTCAAATCATAAATGCACGACTATGCGAAAAAAATACAGTGGCTAGTTAAATAAATAAGAAAATCAAAATTTTGTTTTCCACAAGAATTTTTAATAATCTACTTATTTCGGTCATGAAGCCATCGTCAGGTATTATTAAAAACAACGCAAACATCAATTTCAGTGTCAATATTTCCCTAATTACTGAATTTTCGTTAAACTATCACGTCACCGTATACGACACATTTTTAATGATTCTGCCAAAATATCACACTTATATTTCAATAACTCTCCGCTGGAAGGCTACGGGAGGTAACTGAGAAAAGATCACAAACACTGGAAGAATACCAAATATAATCTTGTATACTTCCATTTCATACTTGTAACATGGAAAATTTTCACTATTTCACGAAAGGTCGAGTAGAAATGGCACTTTCAATATACGTTTCTGAAGTTGAGATACTCGTATTTGCGATCAAGAATACTTAGCATACCTTAAAACAACATTAAGTAGTTGAGTGTTGCGCAAGATTGGGCAGCTTATATGGATGCATCAAACTCGTCTGTACATAAACAATATCAACTGCAACAGACCCAACACTTCATTTGAAAATTTAGAAACCCTTCACGCTTATGGAAGAGATTAAGATCCAAATTCACAAAATGGAATCCTACTTCGTATATAGTGACAGTGCAGCAAATACTTCACGTCTTCAAAGGAAACTGGTGTCGTTATTGCGTGGTTCCAAGCTACAAGTAAAGCTAAAAATAACACCAATGGATATAAACTCGTCCTTTGACTATAAAGAAATATTAATGATAATACAGAGCGACTCTCTACCTCTAAAATGCGAAATCTGAATTGACAAGAGTTCAAAACTATGCCATCTATACGTCCTTAAGTAGAAATTTTGGATGCATGCAAGTATGAGTTCATGTATTTATGCAATCTTCGATGTTCGCCTAAAAATAGAGAAACGATGTAACTGATGCGTACAAGCGTAACTAGGAGGAAAGAATTAGCACGAATCTCAAAAGGAAAACACTCGATAACTTCTTCTATATTTTGTAAATTTTGTAGATTCAAATCAGAAAATCAAAAAAATTGGTGTTGATACGACGAATAGTTTTCATATTAGAGCGCCCACAAAGTACATAATCAGCAATTTCCGGTTTATCGGTATTTCACGAATAACTCCTAAACAATCAGTGATACAAAAATATGTTTCATACAAAAGTTATAGCAAATTACATTTTCTAAAACTTTTATAAATAATAGTATATACATATATATCGTATTTACGGAGATATCTTGCAAAAACGGAAATTGGCTTCGAAGAATAAAGCTCAACTTCCGGGAAACCGATTTACTCCAAAAACTAATCAACTCTGACAGCACCTACCACAGTGCTATATATGAAGTTTGGTATTGATAGGGCTAATAGTTTTTACGTTAGAGCGCCCTCAAGTACACACACATACACACATACATCATTCCGAAAATGGTCAAAACGTGTTCTAGGGACCCCAAAACATGTATTTTCGTTGAAACCTCGAAGTCGATTTTTTCCTGAAAACAATACTTTCTCTATAGTACGTATATGGAGAAAGTAAAAATGTCGTAAAATACCTTTCATTACTCCGATATCCCTGAGAACGAAAACACGCTTTCTTCATTTTACGAAAGAGTTGACGTAAAAATGGTCCTCTGAATGCAGCCTTCTACTTTCTTTTAGAAAATTAAGTTGTTAAATAGCCGACTTTAAGATTTACACCACAAGAAAGTAAATTCTAAGAATAATTATTTTCTCTCCGCTACGATCGCAATAAAATAGATTTTGGTAAAATCCGCAGCTTATGGATTTCTCCTTAATGACTCCGGAAATAGTTGAAGCGTCCTTCCATTAGCAAACACATTGAGGAGAAGCCAGTCACAAATGCATAAGGAATCAAGTACATCGAATAGAGAAGAACACTGTAATATGCATAATAATATCCGTTGATAATTGTCAAGTAAGCCGTACTTACTTGACAATTATCAACGGACGACCTCATCATACACGATGATGGATGTCTCTCAGTTTGATAGGAAAAAAATTCACTTACTGATCCTCACTGTGAGAAATAAAACATATCTAACGCTCTAACGAATTCGATCAAGGAGCGCTAAGAGATTCGGCAGAAAATTGTATTCACGCCAAGTATATTTTCGCACCAAATTACGTATAAAATTAACTTAATTTTCTTCCGAACAACGCAGGGCTCACTGTCTTCTCAGAATAAAAAACACATTCCTCAGAATCAAGTAAAAAACGAAAAATCCAAATAATAGCAGCCAATATTGCTCTAAATAAGAAATTTAAGGTTTTCCCATAGCACGCTGCGTATTTAAAAACTGCCACAATCATCACGCGAAGACTTAAATTATTTTGTAGTGAAGCTTTCTTGCTACATTTACAGCATGCCTTCCAAATGTTAGGATATTTGTATCGATCTTTAAAATATATATTTAAATCATAATCAGATCTTCGGATAATTGCACAAAATAGCATTGCAACCTTCATGCAAGAAGCTAATCTGGAGCACGCCAAAGCCATTCGTAAACATTGAAGCAAGGCGGATTATTGAGAGAAAAAGTCAAGCGAAGTAATTCTATATAATTACAGAATACACATTGAACTCTAAGATGACGGTGCTCATTCCTCAAATGAGTAAAATGAAGATCGCGAGTGATTAAACCAGTGAGATAAATTGCTGAAACGACTGGAGAGTGAGGCAAACGTTGGAATAAAATGTTTCAAATGGGCAAGTCTCGTTTAATTTGCAGCGTTTTCCATTATTTCGCTGAGGAATATTCTCTTTTCCCACACTTCGCCTCTAAACGAATCCGAGTTCTCCGATGGGATCGGGTTTCCGCTGTGTGAGAGTCCGCAGAAAGCAGACACCAGCGGTGTCGGGTTACACGCGGTGACGCTCAGGGGGTGTGCGCACACACCCACATGTGGCGCCGTGCGTGTGTTTCTTCAATTATACACATTCATTGTTCCTTGTATGCACTGCGTCATCGGCTTACCTCTCACTACGAGCATCTTTGCAAATGATTTTTGTTTGGGCTTCGAAGAAATAGGTGGATAACGAATAAATCTGGCATTGAACCATATGTAGAAGCAAACTCTGTGTGTTTCAGAATCGAGGGAGACTAAAGAAAACCAATGAAACCTTTGGTACGGAAAAATTCATCGGTTAGGAACTTGATGGCAAAAGATGAAAAGGTAATTCCAGCAATCGACGAGAGAGGGTGTCACAAGAAATCAATTGCTAACAAAAACAGTTACTTCCAGTCGTTCTCTCCGCATCGTATTAGAGAACAGGATAGATATTTGGTATTAATACACCTCCTGCCATCCACCACTGTCGGCTCGCAATGTAAAATTATAAATGCGAACTTTCGAAAGGGAGGCAAGTAGAATAGCATCCGAATCAAGTTCAATATCATTGGGGATGTCGACAACCACAACAATATTCCCCCTGCCACACGCCGAAAGGCGGCTTGCAGGGTATTAATGTAGATGTAGATGTAGACTATTGATTACTTTTGAAAATTGATGAAGGAGAAAGAAAAGGACATCATATCCACAAACAACAAACGAATAGATCGACGGAAATGCAAGGTTTTGAACATTAATATTGTTTTTACTACTTACGAGTAATCGTCATAAGAATCATACTATGTTGTTTAGTTTTCTGGATTTCCAGAACAATTTCTTCCAATCCCCAAAAGATCTACGGACAATCGAATACCGTTTAATTAGCGATTCATTACGGGATAGATAAAAGAAAATCACAATCTCAGAGGGAGGATAACGTCTTTCGAAAAATTAAATAGTTCGTTTCGAACTGACAAAAAAATGGCCCACAAATAATATCTCTGGTTACCCAAAATAATCAAAACGATGGCCATCAATTTAAAACGAAAACAATTTTAATTTTATAAAAGTAGTATCCAATTCGTTTTGAGGATTTTTCGAAGGTGTTGTTTCCGGGATTGGTAAACTCGCCATTTGCTTCCCTGGATAAATCTAAAATTCGTTTTTAATTGATGTGTACGCAATCAATTGAGATATTTCATTTCGAGGTAAGTAGTCTATAGTGTTAATTCACAATACTCCTCCACGCTTTATATATACTGGTTGGTATACTGCTCATTCTACCTTAAGATACAGCAGCCGCTGTAGCCAAAATTGTAGAATTTTTCTCCAGACTCTCACATTTCAAAATTTTTGGCGCCTGTGACTGTTCCATAAAGTGACACGTCTGGCCAATTCTCTGAATTGATGATTCAGTCTTTCTTTCCCGATTCACGAGTCAACAAACTCAGAGAAGATAGCTAATGAGACGGCAGTTCCAAAATGTTTTATAATTAGTCGTTGAGTTCTTATTCGACCCAATTTTATTAACGGATATCTCAAATTCGGCGAGATAAATCGCTCGACATTCGACAACCTTGTCGAGCTTCGACGACAGTCGTTGGCCGGAATGAACGAGATCCCAAGCGAGTCATACATTAAATTCTTCCAAAGTAATCCTACTACTTCATTTGTATGCAAAAATTTGGTAAATTCCAACTTACTTCGACCAATACTAATTCCTTTTGGGTTGGAATCAGAGGAACATTCGTAGTATACAATTCGTCGAATCCTTAATCCCCAGTCTCAAAACTGTGAATCAATGATAATGACTCGCGGACTTCTTTTAAATAATTATTCTCGAATAATATGAGCTAGCGGAGATACGAAAGTTTCGACGTATACCAGTATAATTCATCAATACTTCCATAAAAATCTAGCTAAGCAGCACTATGAGAACGCATGTTTCAGATGCTAAAAAGAGATTCAAATTCCATAACAAGGTAATGGTAAGTCGTATAATTTCACTCCGCTTATCTATTCAACATTAAATCATATGTTACTCAGTCAATTAATATTTCAAGGATCATTTCTTTCCATTTAATTAGAGCCGCACCCGCAAGATACGGCGCCTGATTATCAAGTGTCGTAATATTTACCTCTGATGGCGCCTGCAGAAGGTGCTGTGGGGCGGAGTATGCACCACATCATGGGCAGGTGTGACTCAAGTTGCTACTTTTCGCACCACTCTAATGTGACAAAGAAATAGACTGAGAAAAAGTTGGGCTTTTATGCTGTTATCAGTTTGTCTAGTCAGTGCTGACGGCTGACGAATCAAATTACGATTCCTTATTTACATTCGAATATTTCCGTTGCCATAGTGGCTAAAACAATGGAATGCATTAAAACAAATGTTCGACCGCTTCAACGGCAAATCCCCAACTTGTGAAGATGAATGGAATCAAGTTCAAGAAAATGGTGGCAATGGACAATTGCGAATAATTGCCCCGAGTCAAACAATAAAATTGTTTCTTTGCTCTAAACAACATTGTTTGAATGTTTCCAGCCGAAAATATGCCGGATAAAATGAAATAATAGTTTAGAGAATCCGAGGTCAAGAGGTCTCGGAATAAGATTAGATGAATCCGAATTCCCTGCCTTTCTTCCGTCAAATAGAGAACTGAAGACTTGTTTAAATATTATTCAATGAAAGTTCGTTCCAGCGTAATGTCGTCAACAGTTTTTGATTGACTTTTGGCGATCCGTTGTCAGAGATCAATAATTGGTGAGTATCTGCCTGTTGTCATTCGTCTGCAAACCACCAAAAACATAAATATCATATTTTATGCTAATTCCTGTTTTCCCAAATCCTTTTGACTGTCAATCAACATATAGGTATGGCAATGAAGAATAAACCTTTAAATCTTTAAATGACAACATTATAAGCTTAGAGAGGTGAAGAAACTTTTTTCATTGCAGGACCTCTTGCAACATTGTCACAAAGGAAGCCGCATACGAAACCATCAACAACTGCTTGCAACAATGCTGCACCACGATACCACCCAGTTTTTTTGTTATATACAAGTGGGAAGCATCACCTTTAACGAGAGCGGTCCCAGGTTTGATCCCCGGTTAGGATCCAAAAGAATGATATGACCACGGCTGTCGTAACACTTCTACTTACTTCTACTTCTACTTACCTACATTAAATAATAAAATAATACCGCTACTTTTATTTTAATACAAATTATCCCAGGGGTGTTACGGCTTGATTCCTGAAATATTTTAAAACCCCTTCCAATTTGACGTCAATGATAACGCAATTCATAATAATAACATCAATCTTAAACGCATAAGCAAGAAACTGGTGTCCTCCGGTCCTCCTGCGTAACAGAACACACCCATGAGACACAAGGAGACCCACGAAAAACAGTGTTCGCTTGAGGTCCTCGGTAACTTCAAAACCACTCGCTGCAAGTACCCAATTTCCTTTTCGAGCAATGGAAATCAAACTTCTAAGAAAGAAAAGTTTCACTAAATTTAATATCCTTGACGATGGAAAATAAAATCCTGAAATTGTCTCGGAATTCCCAGCCAAATATCGCCTAAATACCACGCAATATTGAGATAACTTTACTATGCAACAATAATGGATAACGAGGATTATGATTTTACCATTGAATATTGAGAATACGATGAAAAAGTAAACAGAAACTCGACTTGAAAGAGAATTAAATTGAGGCGATTCTGACGAATTCCTAAAAAATCTCGCATCGTCTCAACTCAGTTTAGCAATCATGAAAGACGAAAATAAAATTATTTTATACCTTTTTCAATTTAATTCTTAACTTGAACTCACGATTATTTTTTTCTAATTTAAATAATCGATCGAAATCAACCGTGAATGCGATAAAACCACACTTTTCTTCTGAGCCTCCCGAATGGCCTGGAGTCGATCCCCGGTTCCAAAGGTTAAAAGCAGCCTATCATCTATAGGCTACAAGAATTTAATTTATTTTTAACGTGATACGAGCTCCAGCTTTCGAGTTTTAGGCTGACTTGCTTGTAAAGTACGACACGTCTAGCACTAGGGTAGGCCTGCCTTATGTCCAGGCCCCCATTATTAAGGGGCCCCATGCTAAAAAGGCAACTTCCCATCAAGAAATATATATATAAAAAATTAATGTCTAACATCACGCTTTCTTAATAAAATACCACTTTCAGTTGTAAAGAAAGCGCATATGGAATTTTGCAACCTTGCTAGATTGGCGGTCCAGGCAAACAACATACCAACATTTTGATCAGGGCCGGATTTAGATGAAAAGAGGCCCTAGGCTATTCCACTCATGAGGCCCTTTCACCTCCCATTTTTAAGTTTGTAAATTACTTGAGAGATTAAAAAATACATCATTACTGTGATATATATCAAAATGCCTCCTTATTTTTGGTTCAGTGTTTTGGTGCTCACTGTTTTTAGAATAGTGTAATTTTGATTTTGCTAACAATTTGAATGTAGGCCCTTCTTGATCTTGAGGCCCTAGGCTGAAGCCTAGTTAGTCTATTGGAAAATCCGGCCCGGATTCTGATTTAGTCACATGATTCACTCTCGATTGTTGCTGTTTAGACTCGTGTGTTCGTGGATTTCGGTATATTTACAGAAACGTCCGTTTATTAACCCCGCTAAATAACGAATTACGGCAGTTGCCAAGCTCTGTATAATCGATAGTCATTTCGATTATTTCCACAAATTGTTAATTTACGAAAGAGATATTATGGGAGTTTCTTCACACCTCAAATAACATATTTTATTTATCTAGCTGCAAATGCCGCTGTCGTGTAAACACCGCCTATATTTTTTTTTCGAATTTTAGCATCAAAACTTACAATAGTACAAATGGTAATTTTCATGAAGGGGCCTAGTGATTAATTAACATATACGTCAACTGGTCAACTGTCAACAAAGACTGTTTTATAATGAATAGGATCGAGATACAGTACAATATATAATAAGTACACCTATTATTCGAATTATACACATAAAGGCGTTGTATCTCTTTGTTTCTTCTTTACTTTCAAAGAGCGTGGAGAAAACTTCCGAGCAAACGGAACAACTTATTCCAAAAGCTATTAAATTGTTTTTGAGGCAAAATAGCATACGCATAGCAAGTAACTACGCTAATATTTTTTTGGATGTCACCGGTGTTCGTAATTTGAAGTAAAAAGAAAAAGGTAAACAATGGTGATAACATCGTGAAATCCTTCGGGGGAAGCATCTTCGGATGCACCGCCTCGGTAACGCGAAGCACAACTTGAATCTCACCTTTATCTCATCCTCCGGAGATTCCTTCTTCACTTCCACGGGCTCCTCTACGGCGTCCACTGAAGACGGTGAAGAGGTCCTGCCGGACATTTCGCCACCCTTCACCACAAGAAGCACCTCAACCTCCGAAAGAGAATGGGTCCAGAGAAAAAACGGTAGAACAGGCTGAGGAGGCCTTATTGGACATCACTGCACAGACCGACACGAACAGCGCAGAAGCTCTACTCACACTGCCGCCGCTGCAGGAGGGATACTCCCCGAAAGGGAGGGAAGAGAAATGAGGGGAAGTGGCTGCTAACGCCGCCTCAACTGTCATCCTAAAAGAACGTTCCGGCAATGAAACTGGCTCCTTTTAACACTCGGGCATCTCCTTCTGTGAGCCGCATTAGATATTCTGAATAGGTTTCGTAGACCGCAAATACTCATCGCTCTGATATCTATTGATTTGCATGTGTATGCATCTACTAAAATCAACTAAAATAGAAGGTATGTATGAGAAGCCGACGCTGAAGAATAAAGGCTTCTGCAGTGCTCCGGTCCCTAAGATCCACTTAGCGTGAAATCTTAAACTTTATAGAAATTAACAAGGTTGAATAATTAAACACATATTTTTTTTCTTTTGACATCTAATGAAAAAAAGTAACTTTTAGACACCGAATGAAAATTGCGGAAGAAAAATAAAAACAAGGTAGCCAAGCTATCCACTTGGGTCCGCTTTACCTCTCCGGATAAATACGTATTTACATCCCGCTAAACTCAAAATCCAAACGTTACCCTTAAGCACCCGTATAGTCAAGCGGACAGCGCGTTTGCCTTTAGTGAAAGCGGTCCCGGGTTCGATTCCCGGTGGGAACTACGAAATAGCCTATGCTTTCGAAGAACCTTTAACAATACTTCTACTACGTTGTCCGTCTATAAGGTAGGACACACTAATAAATGATTGCTCTCCTCAGTGCCATTTTTCATATTGCTAGTGGTCCCCGGTTCGAATCCAGACTAGTTAAAGGCGTCCCAAGAGAAATGTTAACGTTTATCTCTTTCGGAATTTATTTTATAAATTTAAATAAAAAGCAATCGTCGGACTGAAGTTAAAAGAACGAGATTCATGAAAACCGAGTAAACATTTCTATTTTTATAACAGTTCTTAATTTTCGGGTCCCAATCCTGCAAATTTTAATATACCAAAATCCACCACCAAACACCGTATTCCTTACAGCCGATGTCATTGTTGAAGTCAAGTTTGTTTACTTTATCGCTTTCCTCGTAAAATTATGTTGAAAATAACTATTCAAGTAATTAAAATAGATTAATCAGCGACTTTAGTCTCCGAATTTATTTTCTTGAAATGTTTACAGTAACATTGCGTCGTTTCTAATTAAAATTCGCATGTGATAAGGTGTATTGAATTCCCATATGGTGAGTATATTTTGTAAGATTTACATATAATCATAAAGAATATATAATTGAATAATTAGATGTAAATCAAAAGATTAAGAGAATAATCATAATTATACCACCCAACTATACTTTAAATCACCCAAAAACTTCTTTATCTACCCATCTATCTTTTCACAAGCTTCTTCTACCTTGTAAATTCCCATCTTTATTCCTACTACCATCCTTTACCTACCTTCCTTACTTGAAAGGGAAACCCTTGCTGGAACAAGAGTTGAAAAACCCTGATGACACCAGGACTCGCATCTGGATCTGGGCAGCATCGAAATCTCATACTCCATAGAAAAATCATGATGAGACAAGTCACTATTTTTCACTTCTTGTTGAATCATTATGAGACTGATTTGGAAGACATTCCAGTAGGTTTAAGCTGCCATCTGGAAATGGAAGATCTTTGTTACAGTATCAGTCTAGGAAGACTTTATCTTCTACAATTATTCTTTGGGTTCTCATTACCTTTCTTTGAATTCCGTCCTTCCTCAATATTTTGCCCAATATCTTTTCTTGTGTATCTGTTTTACATCTTCAACTAACTCACTTCTTCAAGAAATCTCTCTCAGGTTTTGGTCTTAGTCAGTGGGTAGGATGTGATCATTTTTCAGCAACCTTTTCTACACCTATCTTCAGGTCTGCATGAATAGTAAAGCAAATCATGATCTGGGTACCTCTAACTACCAGACTCTACTCAATATTTTGCTCACTGCCTATATCAGGCTCTGATCATTATTCTACCACTATGTGTAGATTTTAAATGAAGGCAACATATTCCTTCTGTCTTTCGATTTCTCTATTGTGATCTATAGGAGCTAAAGCTTAGCCAATTTCCTGATATAGTTACTTTTGAATGAATGAATACAAATTTTCCTTGAATACATCTATCTGAAAACCAGATGAAAAGTTATATTTGAAGTTATCGTTTAGTAAACATTTACTGTCACTTTATTTATGACATTCGTTAAATTTAAAAGGGAGGACTTCACTCCTAGATTACAGTTGAAGCAAAAGAAAATAATTTTCAAGAAATTAGGATGCTTGCAGACTTATTAAACCAATTCGATTGATTTAAATGCTCCCAACCAAATTAGCAAACCATGAATAATCAAACAAAAAAAGTAAAAACCACAAAGTAACATATTCTAAATTAATATATTGATAATGCAGTTTAGACTACTGCTTTAAAAATAATTTAAAATGCAATAGAATTAACAGAGAATATATGTTGAATGCAAGCTGATACAAATTGAAATACAAGCTGATATAAAGTGAAATTACAGTGAACACTGAGAATTGTAAAAGCAGGATGCACATGTACTGCATTATTTGCACTTTACAGCCTTCAAATTGAAAACATTCTTTATTGAAAATATGTTATTATGATGAATTAACAATTTTCTTCATGAAAATAAACTGGATGGAAAAAAATTGAAATACGGCACAATTTATCAACTAGAATTTCAGGACTAAGGAGTAGTTGATCGTTGTTGGATGCATTCACAAGCTAAACAGGATTGTGGATAAAATTCTTTAACCAACTATTTAAGGGAAGGCTATGAAAAATAAGACAACACCAGTAAGCAGCAGTTCCATTCATAAAACAGAAAAGAAACAGAGAGTATGGAGTTCCAGCTGTTTGGAATTTTGGAAATACATAGTGTCCCAAATAAAATTACCTGATATGGATATAAATATCATTATAAATGGATATTTTCAGTTTTGTTGGTTGTTCTATCTTCAGTAAAAGCTCAAAATTATGCCATGATTTTTCCAATATTTCAACCACTTCAAGACCACAGCGGTATGCTTATGCAAAGATGGCTCAAGTCAGCAGAAAGCAGTTATGTGTTTGTGCTGAGTAATAGTAAGTAGTAGTGTTTTTGGAGAGCTCAAGTTGTCAAGAGAATGTTGACAACTTCATAAGATAGCAGCAACTGATGTGAAGAGAATTAAAGATGGCTCAGCAAGTTTTAGCTAGGAAAAGCAAGTCTCAACACATATCTGTCCAGACATATGTTTTCAACAAACAAATTGAGGACATCATGTAAGCTTTCTGCTTAAGAAATTGAATTCATCACACCTTACTCCATTGAATTTCTATTTGTGGCACAATATTAAGGTAAAGTGCAGCAATTGCCAATGAAGTGCAATACCATAATGATTCTCATGCCAGAATTGTGGAATAATTTTTTTCTTTTTTCTTTCTTATTTTAAGTAATTTCTTCTATTTTTTTCTGGATGCATTAGAGTCCACATGGAAGGAAAGGAGTGACAGATTCCTATACATATTCCTCATAACAAAAGAAAATTAAGAAATTTTATTTAGGCCTTTAAACATTTATCAATAAAATAGCAGTAATGCATAAATTAAGACAAACTGCTGGAGTTAAATGATTTTCAATCCTCCTTCACATTTGGAGAGCTGAAATTTTTGATTTAATAATTACATCACCATCTAAATCCATCATTACTATTCAGAGAAGCAAATATAGAATTTGCACAAATAACAAACCTTTTTTAACTTAAAAGGAGTGAAGAGATATGTTAGCAGCTCACAAAATTAAATAGAACCCTACCAAAGACTTGGGTAATCATTGACCTAAATAAAGTTAAAACATTGATGGGTTTTACAACTTTCATTGTTTATTATCTATGATCAATGACATTAATGCAGATTGCCAAATATTTATTGCACATTCCCCTCTAATGAATGCAGTCCACGGTTTGATTCCCTGTGGGGGTCCAGGTGTGCACAATTTTGAATCTCTTAAAAATACTACAACTTAAAATTTTATTACTATAACATTAAGTAAAGAGGAAATGCCTTATAAGGAGAATTAGGCAGAAAATTATGAGGAAAAAGGTGGACTAGTAAGTAAGGACACTAGGCATACTTTTGTGAGCCAATGCCTGTGGCTGTACAAATTACATTTGAGTAGCACAATAATAATAATAATAATAATAATAAAACGACTTTATTTGGGCAAGATTGAGACTAAAAGTCTCCTCTTCCATCTAACCCATAAATCATAATAGCAGAGCAATAAATGGTTACCACCATTATATTTCCCTGCAAAACATCAAATAGCACACTTCATTGCACTATTGAGTTGTTTATAATTAAATTGTGATAGCATTTTTGTAACTATAACTTCATAATCAGTCTCAGATTATTTAGGACTATACATATCATTAGTCTATATATACTATGTAGACTAATGATTTATCCAGATGAAATTTGATTACATATCAGCTTAGATCAGCTATTTCATGGTAAATTTAAATAAGAAAATTTACTTCCTAGTCAAAAATAACGTTTTTAAGGTTTTTGCAGTTTATTTTTGTTTCAAATTCTTCCCCTAACTTTAACTGAATTAACTAACTTTTTACTGAATAACAGTATAAGAATAGGGATAGAGGGAACAGAAAACAAACCATAATTACAAAAATAATTCATAATCTACTACCAGTAAGCTGTTCATAACCCAAAATATGCCTTCTACAACATCCCCTGATGCCCTAATTGCATATTAACAGTATGCCACTACTAGCTTCTCTTTTGTACAAGTACTGAGGGAAGAATGTCTAATAATCTTCATCGTTAATTTCCTAGTTTAGGAAATCCCGCCATTCCTCCATTTTGTACCTCTTTGCTATCATTCTCTTTGTATATAAGCACACATCTCATAGAATTTGGATATTTTCACTCCTCATATTTTATACACCAGAATTGCTGAGACCAAACTTCTATGCACAGGTGCAAAATATAATTCAGCATTATTATGCTAGTCATAAATTGCACACCAGAACATGTTCCAGAGGATTGGAAAAAGGATACAGTCATACCAATTCACAAAGAAGGAATCAAGACAAACATGGAAAATTACAAGCTGATCAGTTTGATGTCAGTGACATGCTAGATAATGGAGAGATTGGTAGCTGATTATTTAAAAAGATTATGGGAGGATTCAGGGTGGCTGTACAAGATTCAACATGGTTTTAGAAGAGAATTTTCATGCGAATCACAGTTGCTGAGTTTATGTCAGGATATATCAGACTCATTAGATCTGCAAAAGGAAGTTGATGCCATTGTAATATATTTTTCCAAAGCTTTTGATATAGTACCACATTATCAGTTGGTAAAAAAATAGACAAAATGGAAGATAGACAAGAGGATTATAAACTGGTTAGGTAATTTCTTAATTGGTAGATAGCAGAGAGTAAAAGTAGGTGAAATGTTATTAGAAAAGATTGAAATAATATCAGGGGTACCCCAGGGAAGCATTATTGGGCCCCTACTATCCTTAATCTATATTAATGATTTGGGAAAGGGAATGAAATTGGAAATAAAGGTTTTTGCTGACGATTGCATAATTTACAGAGAAATAAATACTGAGGAAAATAGTAAAATACTGCAAGATGACATTCTAAGAGTTGAAATATGGGCCTCAATGACTGGAATGAAGATAAATGCAAAGAAAAGTAATCATATCACATTCACTGATAAAAGGCAAGAGAGAGAGATTAGATATGAGCTAAATTATGAAAAAATTCCGATATTAAATAATTGCAGATACTTAGGGGTCATACTCACGAAAATTTTGGACAGGAGTTTTCATATAAGCAAAATTGTTTCTGAAGCATTTAAAAATTAACATTTCGTGATGAGAAATTTAAGGGGTAGTATTAGGAATGCGAAAGAATTACAATATAAAACAATAGTAAGACCAATATTAGAATATGCGACCAACGTATGGGATCCTCATGATAAACTCAACATTAAAAAAGATAGAGAAAGAACAATGGAAAGTAGCAAGATAACTATTGAACTTATCAGGAGGTGCTTCACCAAGGCAACAGCAACAATGAAAACACACAACCAATCCCTGACCAGAAAAGTACGACCAGCCGGGATTTGAACTCGGGACCTTGAGGTTTGGAGTGATAGGGTAAATGAAATGATATCCACTCGGCCACTAAGTTTAGTAATGAAATTGTTCCCCAAGGCTCTGAAAACATGAATGCAGTGCAACTTCAGCGATGCAATTTCATTATATCTTATGAATATTTTGTAAACTCAAGTCATAAGCAATGCTCAGCATCTTGGACAAGAATCTTTAATTACCATATACATTGGCATATAATCTCTCAGGTCTTTCCTTTCTCCAGCCTCCCATTTCTCCTCTACTCACCCTGCTCTTCATCCCTAGTTAGTATCTCCCCTCTCCTAATCCAGGAGGCCTCTCTCCACCTTTGAGCCCTGGATCACAGTTAGAGAATCCAGCCTTCTGCTGCTTGTGATTACTGAGAATCCCATTTTTCTGGCATCTTGTACACAAAACTCTAGGTAGGAGAAGCCTGTGGTTTCTGTGTAGTCTTTCTGCCATACACATTTACCTGGTATGAGGTGAATTTTGCCAGTTAGGTTTGTAATGAGTTGCTTAAAAAAAAAACATTCAAAAAATTCAATATTCATCATTGTAATGAATTATTTGTCCCTCACAAACTTACCCTCGCATCTGATGTTTGAGAAAATTCTGTGGAAACTAAGTTGCATATTTATATTTATTTATATACATCCATCAGCAGCACAAGGCCTTACATCATCGCAAAAAAATAAAGTTACATATTTCATTTTTGGTAGGTTTGTAGGTACATGTTTCTAGTCTTGGTACAAATTGTAATCCATGTGCTGCAGTACCATAGCACACCACTAGAGGAGCCAAAACAAAATGGCGGAGCCCATTCTTAAACCGGTGAATCATGAGGTAAATCGTTTCCTGCATTTGAAGGGGAACAATGCTGAAATCATCCATTCCGAGTTGGTTGATGCATGCAGCAAGAGTGCACCATCATATGACACAGTGGTTAAGTGGCATGGATGCTTCCACTGTGGTAAAACAAATCTGCATGACAAAAGAAGAAGTGGCAGACTATCTCTCTGTGAAGAATTGGGATTCATAACTCAAGTGGAAAAAGTGGTGCTTGAAGACCAGTGTATCACAATCAAGGCGATAGTAGAAAAAGTGAAAAACTGTTTTCAACATCTTGCAAGACGTTCTGAACATGAAAAAGGCCCATGATTGCTCATACCCATTCAACGCTCCAGCTCATTCTGCAAAGGACACAGTGGCACATGCTGCTCCTTTGGGCTATCTTATTTTGCCTCAACTCCCACATTCTCCTGACATAGCACTCAGTGACTTCTTCCTGTTTCCCCAGATGACAAAGAGGTGATTTCCAGAATGACAAAGAGGTGATTTCCAGAATGACGAAGAGGTGATTTTTGAGATGGAATGTTTCCCGAACACCCAAAATGCAGACTTCTACAAACAAGGTCTCTGTCAGGTCATCCATTCCTGGGAAAAATGCGTTGCATTGTAAGGTGAATATGAAGAAATGGAGTAACACTATCACCAAGTTTCATGGTCTCAGCTTGATTTTTTCCAGGTGATAATTAAAACTTTATGACTGCCCCTCGTACAATGGACTGAAAAAACAATACAATTTGTAACAAGAAACTTAACAAATATAATTTTTTTAAATAAATACAAATAAAAAAACATTATAAAGAAAGTATAAAATTAAATTTACAGGTTCGTTATTAATTATCAGTATAGTCGAAAAATAGGCCAAAGGCAAGGCATACTATATATATGGATCTGAAGAAGGAGAATGAAAGAGTTATACAGATGAGGTAAGCGGTAAATGAAAGAATGCTCAGTGATTGATAGTCTAGGCATTGTGCAATGAAATAAAGAATTTAATCTGGTAGGACGGATGGGCATTCGTCCAGTATTTACCCTTAACTATTTTCTGGAAGAACTTGAGGTCATTGTGGGTTAGAAGCTCATTGAGAGATGGTATCTGTAAGGTAGATGAAATATTTTCTAGTTTAAGGTTGCGGAAAGGTTGATGATTATATCTTAACAGAGAGAAAAAAGTAGAAAGGTTTCTGGGAGTTGAATGTTCGAATTGGAAGAGGCTGACTAAACAGGAGAACAGTAATCAATTAATGGTAAAAACAACTGAAAAAGAATGTTCTCAACGCTGTGAGGTCTGAGAAATCGGAAAAAAAAATATATTAAGCCAACCATTCTCATTGCCCTAGAAGTAATTTTTCTGATATGCTCAACAAACAAAAGCCTCAACTCTATAATATCACCCAAGTTCTTTTGTGAGTTGACTGAATGAATGAACTTGCTATATAGACGGTATGAATATTTGTTAGGAGATTTTTTGAGAGTGAATGATAAGTGGGAGCATTGCAGAGGGTTAGTAGCCATTCAGCTGAATAGGAGGAAAGTACACATGCATAAAAAATTACAGAAGTCAGCGAATGTGGTGGAAGGAATATATGACAGGAAGTAGGTAGAATGGCATCAACTAAATCATCAGTAAAAGTAATAATAATAATCGTCTTTATTTCAACGATAAGTTAAAATTTATATTAATGCTAAGAGTGAATAGAAATGGACCTAAAACACTGCCTTGGGGTATATATGAAAGCATTTATCCAAAAGGTAAAAAATATCTCATTCTTTTTATTGGTTTTTCATGTAATTGTTAGCAAGTTGATGGCAACTTCAATTCTACCTATTTTTCAGTGTTTTGCTTATTCAAAACATCTTTTATGTAACAAAGGAACCTGACAAAGATCAAATCAATGGAATCTGTTGGAATGAAAGCTGTTACTTTGTGGAACTGCATAATAGAACTCTTAATAAAAACACTTTGTCAAAGTTCCATACGTTTATTAATAAAACAAGCAACCGGTTTCAGAAGAACTAGTCATCTTCAGGCAATGGGGAGTCCTCCCAATTAAGAGACAAAGATCATTTCTTTGCCATTTTCAAATTATATTTGCAATAATTAATGTTTTTTCTTTAATCTAACCATGTTAGATTAAAGATAAAACTTGCTATTTAACCAATTTAAATTTTCCTGTCTTCACTGATCTTGTGAATAAGATCAATCAAATGTTTACATGCTGTGGCTACAATAAACTGTTTACCTATTAATACATGGAAAGAAATTTTTGCCAACAGGTAGCCCCTTGATAAAAATGTGCACTAACTTTTATACTAAATTCCATTACCTATAAATTATCAAGGTTATTAACTATACGAAACAGAAGTGTTGCCTGTAATAAACTTACATCTGGTTTATGCATATTGAAAAAATTATATTTATAAATTTTTCTTACTATGGATATTTCTTATGAATCACCTGAATTACAGTACATCTAATTTCTTTATGACATGTTTACATGACATGTAATTCAATGAATGATCTTTAGTATTGCCCTATTGATGTTTCAACGCATTATGATATGTTTATATCTAAATAAAATGAATAGCACCACACAAACCTTCAACTGGTTTGGCCCGGGATTTGTAACCGTCATGGCTATTCATTTATTTTAATCAGATTAAAATGTAATCACTGGTAAATATCTCCTACATGGTACTGCCATTGACTGGGCAAATCTTGAACTTCTACTTTATCTGCTAATACTCCCAACTTATATGGCAATGAAGCTTTAGAAAAACCCAATACACATCTTAGTAATGAAATAACTCATCATTTTCTATGTGTATACTGAAGAGTCAAAGAAATATCTCTTGTCCTAGACTTGATGAGGAATAAACCTTATGTTCACCTACCCATAGAATAGAAAAGCACTGCTGAAAACAGAAGCCTTGAAGGGCAAAACTGGTCCTGGATTAAGATGCTACCCATCAGGTTTTTCTGAGGTCTTGAAAATGGACAGAAATAAGGCCATCGGTTTGTTCTTGGGTTGGATTTTGTCTCTAAAGGTAGAAGAATTAGAATTTCATTAACAGCATCAGAAGGAGAAATCAATGTGAAGATATTCAGTTAAATATTCTAATAGATATTCCTTGATTAAATCAGTTCTTAAGGGAAAGTTTATAAGTTGTTAAGCATTTTATTATTGGTTTTGGACCCTACGATCAGGCAGGGTGAGTAAGAGAGATTATGAGGATATTATCATGCTAAAATCTCAAAAACAGTAAAAATGTAAGCAGTACCAATCATGAGCATGATAAGTGGAATTAGACTGAACTTTTCAGATCTCAGTAATTTAAGCGTATTTCTCAACATGTAGCAATGATAAGGATATTGAAAAGATATACATAAATATTGTAGAACTACCAAAACTAACGTAAGGTGTGGATGATGAAATAACGATGGGTGACTTTTCTTTAAAAGTTGGATTTAAGAGACGAAAAAGTTTATTATGTGAACTGAGAAACATGATTAAAAGAGGTGAGCTCCAAGATTTCACATTCAGATGTGAAGATTGTTGAAAAACGTTAAGTCCCAAATGAAATAAGTTACATAATGACAACACTGGACGTCAAATCAATATTATCCTTATTTAGCAAAAGATAAGGAAATAAATTTTTCATAAAATGAGTAGATGCAGAATTCAGTCAAAAGAATTGTAGAAATAGGTAGAGAACATATTTACTGGAGATTTTGATGATGGATACAAAACCACTATATTATATAAAGTACAGGGAAGAAAAATGGATCTTAAATATAGATCAAGAGATATAGGAAGATAAGGTAATGCATATTTTAAAGTAAGAGCCCTCCATCTCAAACAGTTAAATCTACAATAATTAAGGACAAGAAAGGAGAAGTATTGGTAGATAATATTAAGGCTTCCCTTTGGTGGTGACAATATTACATTGAAGAAATGTATGAAAAGAAAGAAAAGGAGATAGGAGGAGTTTTTCATAAATGTAGGTATGGGATAAATATTTCTCTTTTATTTGATCAATTTTCTTGAGAAAAGTAAACTGCTATAGGTTGGAGCAAGGATGATATACGGATGCATAAGTTAAGTATTAAGGAACTAAATAAAAAGCTAGACTGAAGCAGTACAAATGTGGATTTAGAGAAAAACAGCACTGCACTGCAATCGTACTGCACACCTTTCTTCACCACTCGTTTGATAAATGCTGATATCTGTTGATAAGTCGAGGTCCCTTATCAGCTCCGAGCTCGAGTTGTGGGAAAAGAACTGTGATAAAGCTGCAAAAACGGCACCTAGGGATGGACCTTTAAAAAACCTCACTTAACTACCATAAACCGAGGACTTCGTTCTGCTAATTTTGGTGTAATACCCAGAGTTGGGTTAGAAAATTTTAGAAACAAAGAGAGCAAATTGTATTTTTACATTTTCTTGGAAATTTATGCCCAAACAATTGCCGCTGAACTTTATATTTTCCAAAAGATTTTGATTCCCTTTTATATTGAGGAGAATTAATAGCGAGGAAAATTCTCTTCTTTGATATTATGGGTTTCCACCAAGTCATAACAATTTCATACTTGTGTATTGGGTTGCGGTGACCCATAGAAACAAATTTTCTATGACAAAATCTTGCCAACATTCACAAGGTATAGACATGAATATACTTCTTGCAATTAATAATTGCCACAGCATCTAAAATATTGTTAAGAAAAATTGTTTTTAAATTTTGAATGTGTTAACAATGCTTTATTTCATCTAGTCAGCCCTAATAAACTGAGAATATGCATTAAATAAAAGTGAAAAGGTCAAAAGTAATCCACTAGAATCAGCTTAGCATATCCCATGGTCATTTAAAAATATAAGAGTCACCTTAGAGATGATCAATATATGTGCAATAAATTGCTTATTTCTGAAATTCATATGAAAAAATCAGAAATATAATCCCAAATCAGAGTCTAATAATGTTCCTTTATATTTATCACGTAAGAAATTTAAGAAATATATTTCTGAAAAAGCTTTAAAAAAACCTTTAATGAGAGCTCCAAATTTGGTGGCATATAAATAGAATACACTGAAAGAATGGCAAGATGACCTTCCTTGCCAAAAATTATAAACATCTCTTCAAATAAAATGAACTCACTAAGTATCTCAGAAAACTAAAAATGGATTTGAGGAAATTAAACAATGACATACAAATGGTGCCATATTAGTACTCCTTATGTACATTTATTTATTTTCAGTATTCAGACATATATAAAGCAGCATTTGCACAAGTAAATCCAAATATGAAATGGAACCAAGGTAAACCTAGGAGGATGGGGAGGGGAAGATGGAGCCTCCTTCGAATATGTGTTTTGGAGGGCAATAAGATGGCAACTTCAAATCAGAAATTAAAAGGAATTTTGGGTGAATTGAGAAAATTACATTTCTGGGAAGAGAGGCACAAGAATGGATCTCTGAGGATACAGCCCCAAACTAACGTCTCCTTCCATTCGATACCAAGCAATTACAAAAATTTCATCATTTTTCCCCATTGTACAAGAATAGCTTAACAGAGAATGAGTTTCAAGACTGGAAATGCCAGAAGTCTATCAAAGTTCTTTAAATGTTCCTGTGGCTGATATTCGCACATTGGGGAAAAGGCAGCTACGAGGGTTCTTCGGGGAGACAGATCACGCATGCACACATCAGCTATCTCGTCATTTTTCATCATAACAACAACTGCGATCGTTCATATCTTGAGGACTCCTGCGTTCACAACTCTTTACTGGCATTTGGGAATAACAAAGACAAAATAAAAGATTCATGGCGAGTCCATATTGAATTTTACATAAAGTTAAAAAATAATAAATACAAAAGTCAGCCGATAGTATCATGCTGCCAAGGTATATAGATTCTTGATTCCGAATGCAATTCAAAAGCTCTGCTGTGACATCTCTTGCAGTCATTGGGGGAGGAAAAAGAAGTTAAGGCATGATACAGTCAATAAATGATGCACTTATAAAAGAAACCAGCATTCACTCCACTACAACATTTCTCAACACCCTGTGGTTATGTTGGATCCTGCCAATTGCCACATAAAATAATATTTACAGAAAAATAATACTTCCTTTACCATCGACAAAGCACTTCTTTCAAAGGAAGCTCTCTTTGCTATAAATTATGACCCATCATCCTCCCCTCTGCCTCCTCAAAACCCCAGTCCGATTCCACATTTGCACTCTCTCCACCCAGTCAGGCACACAAGACACACTCATCACAGGACTACTTGCCTCTCCCTTCAAAACATAAGGTCAGAAAATATGCCATAGCCCTCTCTCTTGGTGCAAACTCATTAACCCGTTCTCTCTTACGAATCACCAATCCAAAGACCCTCCATTCTTGTGGCACATGGAATAGCTGCATAGCAATTATTTAAACAAAGTACCATGTTTTTAGCTTTAGCCATTTTACCCCATCTCCTCCCTGGAAATGCATATCCCTTCCACGAAGAGATAAATTTTCAAACAACCTAATTACATGTCTTTTTCATAAAACTGCATAGAATAATGTGTGCCAATGCTACACTTTGTTTTCCATTGTTAACATGCACTCAATTTCAAAGTCTGCTAAAGGAGCATATCGTCCTTGTATGCTAAATTTACTCAACAACTTGCTCCATATCTTCTCTATCTATATATACTCTTTGTACAAACTTATTTTCAATGATCCTACGATCTTGAATCCATTAACGGATAGACAGGACAGTAGTAGGATGATTCTTAGCCATTGTCCGTCAAATGTTACTTTTCCACACGCATGTACATGGCCAAAAAAAGAAAGTTACATACATACACGCACACATACAACACGCACATTGTGTGAGCCATTACAAGTCCTCGTGCTCACACTCAATCACTCGATTGGCGCAGCTTTCTCGTCATGCGCATTGTTCCACTTTGACCATAGCCGAGGCAAGTACAGTGCAGTTTGGCACCAACCAGCGCAAACAGAGGGGAGAAAAGCACTCTGCGATGGTACGTGAGTGGAGGAAGAATCACAGGGAAAGACCAGTCTACAAACAATTACGACTCAATACTAAGTAGGATAAAAACCCTTACGTCTCAATTTTTCCATTTTCTTCTGTACATATAAAATGTCTTCATGCTAAAAAAAAGGTGAGAGTACTCGAGGGATCAGAGGCAGGGAAGAGCCAATCATCCCCAACAATAAACACAATCACCAACCAGTCACACCACATGCAAAACAAAAGCACTCGCGCTCTGCCGATGCTCCACTTTGGAATGGACAAAGAAGGTGACTGGCCATTCCGTTAACCCAATGGCCCTCTATTATCTTTTGCAAGATGCAACAGCCTGTGTTCTTTAGAGCACCTTCACCACTGGCACTCATCAACAGAGAATCAGTTTCCCCAACTAATTCACAGCTTTTGCTGCGTTAACATCCTGAGCTACCAAAGTGGGGCCAGCAGTGGGGCTCTCTGCCATCTTCAGAGTTGAATCAGACAGCTTCTGTTCATGTTAGGAGGTGAGTTCATCATCTGTTCGTGAGCACTGGTATAGCACACGGGAGATGATTGCTGCAACATGCTGGTCGAGAATTTGACTCATCACTAAGGCAAGTAGCCGATGTTCTTGCTGAAGGAAGAGCGGTCTATTTCCAGGATGACGTGCAAGATGCAAAAGGGTGCCAGCGGCACGTCGCAGCATGTCCAGGCTGGTGCCCATTGCCTCTGGGTTTTCCCTGAGGGCTTGGATGCCATGTTGGTTTGCCACTCCCAAGGCACTGGCCTCTGCCTGTTCCACAAAACCAACGAGCAAGGAGACAACAGGAGGAGAACCCAATGCAACTGAGCGAGCCACACCCGAATCTGCTGCAGCAAAACAGTGCAATAAATTGACTGCAAATTCTCTCAGTGCCTGCTCTTCTCCTTTGCACAACAGTCTGGCAAGTGAAGCACACAGCTTAGAGAGTCGAGCTCGAGGGGGAGTGGCAAGAACAAGATCAACATTCCCATCAGCCACACATAGTTTACAAAGTGCTTCGAGGGCAAGCCGCTGGGGGGAGAGAGGCGAAGAGGGAGGGACTGTTGGCAAGGGATCTTGGCCATAAGCTGCTGGACAAACTGCCCAGTGTAGGAGGCCATCTAGCAATGGCCTTGAAATTTCCTCAGGGTACTGAGTGAGATCGATCCTTCCAGACACGTTTGCGGCCATCACCAAGACATCCTCTCTCAGCTGGTGCAGAGTGTCCCACCACCATTCTCCAGCAGACTCTGCACTCAAGTTAACTGCCCCATTGTTCATAGAGTCCACCCCAGATTGCGTGCCTCCATTACCATTCAACACTTGAGTTTCTTCCTCCCTGTCATAATTTCTGCGGTGGCCTGCAGCACGACGTGGATGCTCATGGTGGAGCAAAAGTAGTTTGCCGAGAAGTGACAAAAAGGCTGCTGATCGCGCAAATTCAGAATCGTTCCCGGGCACAAATGTCAGGTTGCGCAAGATGTTAGACAAACAAAGACAGCGTCTAGATAAAGATTCTTGGGTCTCCGTCACAAGCAAGAGACTACCCTCATCTCTTGAGTAACATTCATCCTCGTAATCCTCTAATCGCCTCCTCTTCAAAGTTCCAGCCGGATCTCGAATCTTCAAAACTGGATTCTGTTGAGGGCTATTCACTGCCTTCTTTTGTGCATCAAGATCTTCCTCTTCTTGTGGCTTTGATCCATTCAGACTACAACCATCGCTAGGGTCTTCACTATCTTCGGTTCCCACTTTCATAGCTGCCTCTTCATCCTCCTTGTCCTCTGGAACCTCACCTTTGAGCGATTCACCATTCTCTTCATTTATATCTTCGGCATCAGGTTCTTTCTTTATGCATAACACATCACTTCCATTTTTATTAGTCCGCCTCTTTCGTTCACAGTTTATTCTCTCTAATGTGGGAGACTTCCACAAACTATCCTCACCATTCTCCATCTCTTCCTTCACCCTGTCTCTCTCGTCACCACTCTCAACCTCCACCTCTTTCTTCACAACCACTTCAGATTCACTCACTCCTTCGTTTGCAATCCCATTTACCACATTTGGAGAAAATTCAGACTTTTTAACCTCTGCATCGTGCATGATACATTCAGACTTGCCACTGTCCTTCGTCTTACCACTAATAACACGTACAAAGGTCACGTTTCCATATTCACTGCGAAAGCAGGGCACTATGTAGCGAGTGCTGTCACTGGGGATGACAAGCGTTGTGGGAGCAGTGACTGCTTCAGGTGTTGCAGTGGCTGCAGCCATTCCCTCTGGACCCACTAGGGCAGCCCCTTCATCCCACGTACGACTGCCATCCATAACAAACAGATCGCCTTCCCGCGGTATCATTTTGACAGGTTCTCCTCGCCTGGAAACCATGGTATAGCTGGTGCCATGAAGAAACATAACACGATCTGAGGGGTCCATGGCCAAGGGTGATCCAAGATCCACTTCCTCCTCTACATTATCAGGGGTCTCATACCTGTCAAGGAAAAGGAAGCTATGTCAGTAATATCAACTATTTTCATGGGCAATTGTGAATTTCAACTAAAGATGATAGTTAATAGGAGTGATGAGAGCTTATATGAGTGAAGCAACTTCATGATAAGAAAATCTGCGAAGTTCACACAGTAACAGAGACCTTGCAGACATGAATTTTATCTAAGAAAAGGCAAAAGCTTATCACGTAGTTGAGAATTCCATAGAGAACTAAATTAATCCAGAATACAGTACTTCTTGAGATAGGATGAGAAATATAAGAAAAAAACTAAAAACTGGGCTGAACTTGGTAATAGTAAGAAATAGTTGAAATATTCTGCGTAAATTTGGAGAAGAAATTAGGCTGTTGCCCAGATAAAATTTTATGCCAAGTTCAAAATAAAGGTCCCTGAAAGCAAAATTTTTAAATTATTAAGTTGCATGCTATCAACAAACAGCTGAATACAGTCATAGCCTAATCTGTAAACACAGGATATTTATTGTTGAGCAAAGTTGGAAGTTAACAATACTGCATCTTGTAATAAAGAATATAAATATAAACTTGTCCTGAAACTAAGAATTACTTATAATTTATTATTAAGTGATTTAAGCTACTTTTATGAGCTGTGATGTTATTTCCACATTCATGATCATAGTGTTAAGAGGTCAAAATCGTTAGTTTCTGTGAAGAATTACCGTGATTGCATAAATCTAAGACAATGTTTACTTCCCTTCCAGACTCCCACAGTAAGTGGGTTTGTCTTACATTCAGAAGCAAATTTTTTTACTTTGATTAGATTGAATAATCTAAATTTTTACCAGTGTAGACACATATATAGTACAATACTATTCGAGTTAAGGTTCCATCAAAACTAATTCAACTCACAAAATATTCATATGGCAAGTTACAATTAAGCTCAATTGGATTTAGAACAATGTCACCAATGCATCTTATCTTACTGAGAGATCAGTTCAGTTTCAATCACACCCTTCTAAGTACTGCGACGGGAGAGAAATTAACTCATTACACAGCAGATTTCAAAAGAAAAGTTAAATTTTTTATGTTAAATCCAATTCGTAAGCCGTAAAAGTATTTGGGGAAGTGATATTTATTCATCACTGATTACAACGTAGTAATTATTACTCTTTGGTCCAGAACTACCTCGCACGATGACCGCAGTGGCAGGGTGAGTTTAAGTACATACTCGGTCATCAGATTAACAAACGGTCGTCTACTATGAGATACTAGAGAATTGGTGGCAGAGCCTTGTGGCAGCATTCCAAACCATGGCAAAGGGTTGTTGCATACAGCCACAGCAATTATTACTTAAAATTCAATATTTTTTCCTCGCGGAGTTCCAAAAAATGGGTGGTCTTCTTAAAATTGGGTTTGTCTTAGAAACATAAATTTTGCTGCCTCATTTTTTTATTGATCAATGAATCATCTAGCAAGTTCTGGATAAGTAAGGTTTAAATGACTGCATCAGAAAAGGAGCAAACTATTTAATGGATATACTCAACAGGGAAGAGACTCAAGTTTCACACTAGTCTTACTATCTGACGAAGTTTCAAGTTATAGATGGAGAGAAAAAATTGAGCCAAAACACAAACATCAATCATATTTTTCTGTTCTTCAACCGATCAACCTTCTTCAATGAGATTAAAATTTATTTCTGTGAATGAGAGACATATTGATGAACAGTACAAAGCTAGAGATTGTTTCCATTAATCATAATATTACTACTGCATTTACTCCAAATAACGCACCACCAAATGTAATGCGCACCACATAAGGATTGGAAATAGAAAAATCATTGTCTACAAATGTAAGGCACACCTTCAGACATGCAATCACCCCATCCACATTATCATACATGAATATACTGGTTGTCAACCATGTCTAAAGTCTTCCCTAAATGTTGTACATTAACCAATTTGAAATTAGCCAATTAAAATTTTCAATGGTCCAAAAAATCAATTTCAATTAAAAACTATCAGCCAACAGTTTGGTCTGTTGTCTGTTCTTACAGTCAAGGCATAGATAGCTCATGGGTAGAACATTTGACGAGTTACATGGACCACGGTGAGCAGAGGATCTGACAGGCTGTGCCATAGCGCACGAGTAGTGTGCTATCAATCCTAACACAAGCTTTAATTTTTGTACCAAAAATGACTCAAATGTTCGCAGATTATTTTCAAATAAATAAAATATTAATATTTTGGTTTTCAACTACTACCTCTGGTAATGATTCTACTAAAAGATAAGAATCTCACATGGGAAAATTTTCACATCATCTTCAGCTTATCATTGATATTATTTTGTATTCTTGAATCTTAGATGATTATGTTTTCTAAAATATTCAACTTCAACAAATATCTCTATTTCTTAGAAGTTAATCTTAAAAAAAAACTATAAGCATTATTAATGAAAGAAAAAACTACTAAATATTAAGTCAAGCTTGGATATTCTACGGTGTAAAAATATATAACTACCAACCATTTTTTCTCTAATTTGGAGCGGTCACTACTGTTGCAATCAGCTGCTGAAGATGTCACACGAGATGAAATGGCTCCAGGAGAGATGCCACCTTCCAGTTCTCCTCCATCATTGCCAAAGACATCCATGAGTGATCGATGGAAGTGTTCCAGGAGGACATCCAGAAGTCCAGGCATATGGGCAAGGCCAAAGTAAGCCACTGAAGAATCATCAAACAGCAACACACTTAAGGCATCCAGAGCATAGGCTGTCTCAGCCAACAGTCCAGATCGCAGGCACATCATCAGACGCCACGCATCCACTGGTGCCACATCAGCCCTGCAAAGCCTCCGCCTCTTGTGGAGGACTGGTGTAGTTGCCTCTACGCTGTCCTGAGGAAACACCAACTCCCTCTTGCAAGAAGTAGCAGCTGCTGCAGCAGCCACTGCAGCCGCAGTTGCAGCTTGTTGCTGCGGTGACTGCTGGTGATGATGTGAACCGGGCATTGGAGTAGAGTTAGGAGAGCGAGACATTCTGGCCAGGTGTGGATCACTAGCTATGTACCCAGGCTATTGAGTTATAAATTAAGAATCATTTAGTTTGATGAATAGGTTTGCATTACTAACTAAACATAAAATATCAACATAAATTTTTGTAATTGCAAGCCTTTTCTACTGCTTTGCCACTGTTAAAAAATAAGCATGTCTTGTGTTCAATACCACAATTACAGTATTCAGAGGGTAAGTCCAGGACTTCTAAATATAAGAAGCCATGACGTGAATCCACATACTAAGGATTCCATTGTAGTTAGGAAAAAAAGAAAATATACTTGACAAAGCATGAGTTATAAATATTATAATTGAAATCTGAAATGTATGAATCAACTATTCTAATAAAAACTATTAAAAAAAGCCCTTTTTAAAAGCAGAAAAAAATACAGCTACGATGATTTTAAATACTTGAGAAATTCAAATATGAGAATTAAGTCATTAAAATATTTTAACAGCATGATATACACAAAATATTTAATTATTTGTTTGGTAAATTCAGGGTGAACAAACATATTCTCTAATATCAACAGTTTATAAAAGTTAGGGTAGCTATAACACTAATCTGAGAGATTTTCTCACTCTCCAGTAATGACACATCCTAAATAAGTAAAAATATATTTCATAATTTTATTGTTAATTAGTAGAAATAATATGCAAACTAACACACACACACACAAACACACACCTCTAGGCATGAATGTAAAAGATATTTCATACACATTTGTAATAATAAATCTACGGTCATCAAGTTATTAAACTGCAAGGAAAATGTAATTTTATAAACTTGTATAATGAAATTGGTTTCATCCATTATATTTGAATGGTGTCCAAAAAATGTGATCCTAATAATGTCCTTCATAGTGCAAATACATAACTTATTGAAGCTCCTATGATGAAATTTAAAAAATATTCATTGATTAATTAATATTGTCACAGATGTTAATTATTATTAACTAACTGACTTATCATGCAAATCATTCCTATATCCAAGAGCTCCAGAAAAATATTCAAGGTCTACTGATACATAATTCAGTAAAGGGAAGGGTAGAATAGTTGAACAATAAAGTCAATATCTGATCACAAAATTATCATTATATTTTTTTTTCCTGGGACTAACCCAGGACTGAATCTCAAACAATGAATGCTAATATTCAGCGGTGACAATTATATAAATCTTCAAACTGGTACTATCTCCATTAATGACATTCCAAGTCGTTTTAAAATCAATTAATATTTTCAGGATCTACAATTCAATCCTGATATCTCAGAATTTTTTATGAGTATTAGACACTATTCTCATCACAGCAAATGCTTTGACACCTAGAAAGTTGCTGATTCTAGTTTTGGACCTGGTACATACTCTTCTTCACAATGATACATAAAAATAATATCCGACTAAAATAGAGAATAGAATAGATTATCTCAACAAAGAATATCAAGATGAAAAGCAGGGGATATCACTTTACTTTTAAATACAATGATCTTCTAATAAGAATGAAGCACTGAAAAGTACATATGATGATAATTAAACATTTCATTATGATTTAGAAAGGGCAACGCCACGTTGTGAGGGACATTGGTTGCATCAATTTCAAAATGCATCGCTGATGCTACTCAGCTAACTCATTTATGCGGTACCAAACTTGGAAATACAATTGTGTGTGCATGTACTCATTCATTCACATTCACACAAAAGAGCCTCTTCTACTTTATTCCAATAAAAATATAAGAGTAGATATAATGAAGCAATAAGCAGGCATGCCCAAAGAGGTCAGGGCATTAAAAATAGATATGACCTTGACTGAGAGAAGTAAAGCATAAGTCTAAAAAATGCTGGCAGATACTTTCACGCAATCATAGAATTCATTTTCTTTTTTGCTTGGAATAAAAAAAATGTTAACACATTAAGGGCTCAACTTGCATTCATTAACAAAAATGGATATTACACTTATTCAACATATATATTAAAATGAATAGAATATTATATCTAGCCATTAAATAGACTGTCATACAAGCAAACATTAACAAATACAAAATAACTGTTACAGATGGAAATAAGCATAAATATTATGCAGAATGATTAAAAAGACATTCTGGAAATTAACCAGCAACCTGATCTTGGCAAAAACATCAAGGAGCATGGCTATTCAGGAAGCCTCCTGTACCATTTCTTAAAAAGCTTCTACCAACACCATCAAGAAAACAATTAAAAATATAAATCAAATAGCATACCACACACACAGGTATGTGTTCAACAAAACAAGGGATGGGGTAGGCAAGCGAAACAGCAAAAACCATGCCTGGCAGGAAGGGTAATTCAGATGCGGGGAAAGATATATCAGCTTTCTTCTCCTTCATGGACATCCATAACAAGAAAAACCACATTTCTGCACCATTCTATCAAACTTTTCATTCCAAAGGCATACTGGGAGATGCCCCAATAACAGAAAAGGGAACAGTTGCAGGGACTTAAGGGGAGCCACAGGCCAGAGGTGTGAGTCCAAGGTCATTTAAAAACAAATACACAGAATCCTTGTTCCTCATGAATAATTGAAGATGGGTTTAAAGACACCAAGATCATCAAGTTAGTCAAAGCACAGAAACGTACGAAGCCTTAGGTTAATTAAGCCAAAAAAATCAAACTTATGCCAAGACCTCGGTATTTCAGTAGATGAGTGTAAGCAATGGCAAAAGTTTAGTAGGTGGTTAGGGTGGGCAGAGCCAGCCTCGATTGAAGCCTACAGGTCTCATGAACAGCCACTACAATGCCTCGGTGCCTCGACAAAGGCCCTCGACCAGACGTTATGCACGATGCAGCCAGCCATTCCACAGCATATACCAAACTACAGTGCCATGACACAGGGGTTGATCACTCCCCTTCCGAGTTCATCCTCCATGGAGGAGGGTATTGGAGTGACCCCTGGACGAGTGTCATGGGAGGTGCCCGCCCAGCCTCCCTACCTGCTGCTGGTGCTGTTGGTGAGGGGTTAAGGTGGCTGCCGAAGGTGCCAATGATGATGGGGGTGGGGGCGGCTGCGAGAGGGGTGGTTGGGCCTGCAGTGATGAGCCTGCCGCTGGCCCCGGCTGTCTTGGCTGTTGACCCGCCTGGAGGGGTTGTGGCTGGACCACCGATGCTGAGGCAGTCGTTGCCTGTCCTGGAGGCGTTGTCTGCTGGTGGGGGTGAAGGGGAGGGAGGGGCTGGGGAGAGGGCCCTCCAACAAAACCAGCTGACCCGGGTGGCCCCTGGGCACAGCAAGGGCGCATATGGGGGATATGTAGTACAATGCCTCATAAAATGGATCCCTCCGAGCCAATATGTGAGCCACAAACCTACTAAGCTCAATCACTCATCTGGCCTGGCTTGCATTTATCACACTAAGGGATTCTCATCATCTTTAAGCATTTTTATAGCCTATTTTGGTAGCTAGGATGAAATGCAAGATGAAGAAACTTTTCCCAAATCTTAATCTGATTGACATGGTAAAATTAGGACTGAATGCTGATGTTACTTAACACTAAACATAGGGTCACCACTACACATCAGTCCTCCAAATTTATATGCAACCTCAGGTTAATATCTTCATTAGTGAAACCTCATGTTGACCATTGTTTTGAAACAATACCAAATCAAGTTCACTCCAATGTGTTTTCTAGCCTCAGCATATGTGCCAAAATGAGATTTCACAAAAGAATACAATACACATGGAGACAAAGAATGGAAATTTTTGCTATAAAATTGATTATGACCACAATCCACTATCAAGACAATGATTTATTAGCCACAGATGTGAAATAAAAACAAAAGACAGAATATCTTCTCACAGGATGTTAACACAAAGAGCGGCAGCATCAACATAGACTAAATTTTTACAAATAGTGCACAATTATGATTAGCACCTTAGATGAATTCATACAATTTAAAAGAACAAATGTTAGCACACACAAATGACTTCCCTGTACCACAATCACAAAACTAGAGGAGGAAATGCAAGAGAAATAATCATTAAGGGCATTTTGTGCAAAAGGGAGATTAGCGTACAAAACCAGAATAAAGCACATATGCCAGGTAAGGCATCTAGCGATGTTTGGGTGGAAGGGATATTGTTAATGGCAAAGTCTTGTGAAGCAGAATGGCAAGATAACTATAAAATAGGTTATAGGTAAATATATCAACAGACCTTCAGGCCAGAGGGAGGTGGCATTGGGAATGAACCCTTGGCATCTGGGCGGTACGGAGGCCTCATCGGTCCCATGGGCGGCCTCAGTGGAGAACTCTGGCCAATGCCGGGGGATGGCATCGATGACACCCACTGCTGCTGTTGTGACTGGCCCGGTGCAAGAGGTAGGAGCCACTTACATTGAGGTAGTAAGAAGTTCCAGCAAATCATCAAAAAATCAATCTTTTGCATTCCATGCTTACTTAACCAGATGGCTTCAGCACATAAAATTGACTATAAGGCTAGTTAATCAAATCAGCCGACCCATAGTAAAAATGCACTACAACAGGGATGGCAAAACTTTCAGCTTGCTCTAAAAAATGTAGTTCCCTACTTGAGGATAGAATTAGGCTTTTTTTCTTCATTGACAAAAGTATAGATGATTTGAGGTCTGCACAAAAATAATGTATAATTCATCCTTCCCTTTTAATGATGATTTCAAATCAGCTACAATAATTATGTTCTCTAAATATTATTGCTTTGATCCTTCTAAGAACTAACTTTAAGTGATCTTATTAGGTACTTGGTACTCTGATGCAAAGGGAAAATATAAGTCATGTGATACACTGCAATTTCTCTATTTATATGCACTTGATGCACAGCACAGTGAGATATTTATGCAGCTATCTATTTCTGGCATGAAAAATATTATGATTTTAATAGGAAATGAGAAATCTTCGTAAAATCACTAATTAGACTGATTTCTACCATCAGCATGAATTCAAATTAAAGCTAAGATACAGTTCAGAAAAAAAATATGAATTCATAACAATGTACACAATGAAAATTATTAAATAAATTTTAACTCTAGGATAACTCTTTGATTTAACTACATGACTGTCAAAGAGCAAATTAAGAATATTTTTCAAAATTTAAAAAAATGCAATCAAACAAATTTATAAATACTCTGCTGGATATTCTCAGTAATCTATATTCAAGGGAAATTGATTTAAATCAATTACAGTTGATCCTCTAGAATGGATAAAACGCTGTGAAAATAAATGAATGGGCATTCCGAAATACATTGTACTTCTCTTGAAGAATCTTTGACTGGATTATTGTTCTGCTTGAAGTTCTTATATACGAAATAAAGCAGTAAAACAATGTTGAATAACTGAGAATGAGCAAAACAATAATAGTAAGATAACAGAGCATTACATGAGCAAAATAACAGATATATATATATAGGGAAACTAAGCTGAAACCGGTATAAAAATAAATAAGCTTATGTTGTGCAAGGATTTTCCAATATCAAGATATGTTTATGTTAAACAGAATCCTTCTAGTTTCAACCTTAAAAAATAAAATCTCCAACTTGAGGCATGCAAGAAGTAAATTTGCCATCCCTGACAGAGACAAATTAAGCCATTCTAATGTATCTGATAATATTGTCACATTTAAAATATAAATGTTTTGCAAAAAATCACTTTCAAAATTGCAGAATAAAGGAGATGCTAATCAAAAATTCTATTAAATGACAATCTTCAAAGCAAAGCAAAAGGAAGTGAAGCAAATTCTTAAAATAAAAAATCTCCTTTGATAATGAGCCCATGAAAACTTGTAATTACTATTTGCTTAAATTAGCTAATATGTATACTACCATTTATCTAATACAAAAACAAGCAATAGAAGTTATCAAGCTTCAGAAAAAATTAGAATTGCTAGTATACAATGATTCACACCAATGCTACCAGTCTCTTCCCTGAAAATTTCCATAAAACCGAGACCAAGCTATTTTTTTTTTCATTTCCTTCAGCATAAGATTCAGAAGGAATGACATGCATATTGTAAAACGTTATTTGGGATCATATTAAATACGGAGTACCATCAAGTTAAGGCTTCTTTGATTGAATTTATTCAAAATATAATTTCTCGAGCTTGCAAACAGAAATTGAGCTATTGAATCGGGATGCATTATGGTAATATTTTACTGCAATAATAAGTAAATGATACCTCATTAATGTGATTGTTTACCCAATTGGTTTCTATAACCTTAATATAATACTGTATTTTTCGGTAGATAACAGGCACCTATTGTATTACGCACACTTCTAACTTTTTTGGAATTCCTTATATGAATAGATAACACGCTTGGCGCAAACTAGTGGTAGAGTCAAGAAGTACTGAACATTACTGCCAGAGGTGAGATTGGGAGTGGTTTCTCAAAGTGTAGGTCATAAGGGGTAAAATTTCATCAGGTTTCACTCTTTTCATATTGCTGGCAAGAACTGCGCATAATTTTTTGTGATTCATTCTCTCATTGGGAATTGGTTGAAAGGTAAATCACATGTTTGTTTGTAATGATGTTGCATCGTCTATATTTTGTTACTGTATCTAAGTAACTCATGATTTTCATTTCTTTTTTTAAATTAGGAATTGAATTACCTATGGCAGCATGAAAAGTTTCCCGGAGGAAATCTTATACAACCCAACTCAAACTGGAAGTTATAGAAGCTGCAAAGGAGAAAAGGAATCGTGAAGCTGCTTAACAGTTTGATGTTGGAGAGAGTAGTTTGCGAGAATGGCAAAAGGCTGAAGTAGTTCTTAAGAGGAAACAGGCTATGGGGCTCAGAAAATGATTGTGGCCGACCATTGAAAAGAAAAACTGTATGATAGGGTTGCAAATGAGAGAGAGAAATGTATGAGAATATTGACAGTTTGTGTTCTGCAAGAGTCTAAGAGGATCGCTCAGGAAGATAATATTGAAGATTTTAAAAGCTTACCCATCTTGGGTGTTTGGATTTATGAAAAGGAACAATTTAAGTGTTTTATCATCAACAAATGTTGGACAAAAATTTCCTACCGATTGGGAGGCTAAAATAGCAAAGTTTGTTTATACCTTAAGTTAAACTTATGTGGTGTTGACTTTCAGCACTTTGGAAATACAGATGAGATGCCAGCAAGTTTTGACATGCCTGCTTCTAGGACTGTGAGTTTAAAGGGAGCAAAAGAGGTGTCAGTAACCACGACAAGTCATGAAAGACTGTACTCCACTCCACTGTAGTTCTCTGCACCACAGAATGTGGTTCAAAGTTACCACCAATGGTGATTTTTAAAAGAAAGACCATTCTTAAGTGTTGTGATTCGAAAGATGTCATCATAACTGCCAATGAAAAAGATTCAATGAATTCGAAGATGACGAAGTTTTGGTTAAAGTATGTGTAGCAGGAAAGGAAAATGACATTTTAAAACCCTAAATCTGTGTTACTCTTGGATTCTGATAAGGCTCATATAATGCCAGAAATTAAAAGAATAGTGAGAAAATATTCTCTAGTGGCTGTCATCCCAGGTGAGTTGATGAAAAAACTACAGCCTCGTGACATTGCAGTTAATAAGCCGTTTAAGGATAACTAGCGTGCTAGTGGAAAAGCAAGTGGGAAAATTGGATGATAGCCAGCATCCACAAATACAACAGGGCAGATGAAGAGACCATCTTATAAAGATATTGTGATGTTGATTGCAGAAAGTTGGACAGCTGTGAGTGAGAATTGTGTAAGAAATAGTTTTCTTAAGGCGAAAGGAGATGAAATGTATGATGAAAATGAGAATGTTGACGATGTTACATTATCTGAAATCAAATCAGAAGTTCCCAAAGAAATATTGAATGCAATAGATTCTTTCAATGTTGAATTAGACAAAGAATTTCTCGGATTTGAATAATCTAATGTTTAATAAATGATGAGTTAAAAATCCACCAGTTTTATTATTAAATTTTATTTACTTCACGTTGCTTTCTTATGTATAACGTGCAGGTTCTTATTTTATCAAATTTTAACTCTTTTGTGAAGAGTTGATAATGCACGCATTACCTACAGAAAAAATACAGTAGTTAAGTTTTATAAAATCCCTCCAACTCATTTCCAACCATTTGTAATTTAGAAAAGCACTGAATGCTCTACCAGCACCACTCCAAAAAGCAAAACAAAATGAAAAATCACGCAAAGAGAGAAATGGAAATTATACTCTACATTTTAAACCCAAAGTGATTTATAACCAAGACTTCACCATTTCCTGAGTAATGACAAAGTATGCCTTATGTGAGCAGGCATTTTTACATTATTTAAAAGAGTGCATGATATGGATACAAATACTATTTTTAAAACATATCATAGTTTTACAAAATATATACTACGACGAATTTACAATTCTCAATGTTACAAAGATTACATTGCTCCATATAACAAGCGGAAAAATTAAAAGGTATGAAATATCTATTAGTCCCAAAATCAATATGATTGCACGACAAAAAGATCAGGGAAAAGACTCAGCATTATCAATAAAATAGTAATTTTTTGAGAAAAACTGATAGCTGAGGCAAATTAATCCAGTCGAAAAACTACTCTGACTAGTAAGTTGCACTCCAAGCAAATATAGGACTTAAATCAGCAAGTTCAAAATAAGAATTATCAATTAATATATCACACTACAAAAGACCAAACATCGACCGTGCAAATATCTTTGAAAACGGAGAGATATCAATTTGTTGGATGAATAGAAAATTACAGGTATGGTACTAAAAAAATTAGCTACTTCTAAATTACCATGGAGTGTTTGGTACATAAAAATTTTTTACTAAATGTAAAGAAATATTCTTTATTTTGGGTGATTTTGAGACATTCAAGTGAAGTAAAATAGTATAACTTTTATTCAAATTACTTTCTTAACAAGCCAAATTAGGATGATGTGATATAGCATGATCGTTTCCTTGAAATTCGATTTTAAGTTCTACGGATTCTCAATTAAAAAATAACAGTAATGCTAGACATAATTATTTTACTCAAGCAACAGAAACAACATGCAAATTCAAGCTAATTTGCTACATTATAACTCCCTTTCCTCTCTTAAGAGAATTACATATTTAATTTCACACAATGAAATTGGTAAGTTATAAGAAATGCATTCTAAAAAGTCATTTTCACCCAAACAAACAAATCACCAGTTATAATTCAATGATTTGTCAGAGTTAAGGAGGAAGAAGGGGACAAAATACTCTTTTAAAAGTTCATTTTGTTGCTTCTCCTACCTGCTGAGAGGTCTGATAAGGCTGTGCTCCAGGAGGATATCTGTGTTGGTCCCACTGATTGCTCGTTGGCTGCTGAGGCTGCTGCTGAGGTGGCGGTTGCTGTACAGGGGGTCCAACCCCAGGTGCTGGTCTGGGAGGCGCTTGCCCCCACTGTTGTGGACCAGGAGGTGGTGGGGGCCCACCTGCATTTGGTTGCGGATAAGGCCCTCTGTACTGACTATTATTTGACCACCCTAGATTATGACAGAATATTGAGGTCATTACATAAATATATAAATATAGTTACATGAGTTAACTCAACACTAGACTACAATATAAAACAATAAGAATCTTTGCAAGTAAGAACTCAAAATTTAGTAAATTATATTCCTTTCAATACTGACTAGTTCTTTACCAAGTCATTGAAATCGAAATGAAATAATGTTATGAAGAGTCCTTTGAACCAAATGTTGCTGAATAAAAAGGACAGTTAGGGATATTTGAAGTAGCCTTTCATCCACAAGGTATCAACAATTAATAGACAGTGAAGCTGTATGACTTTAATTTTCAAGAACTAGGCATACAGATGAAAACTTAATTACTTCTATAAATTAACATATAATTCATGGTCATGGGAGTAAAGTGTTACCATTATGAGGATTTAAAAAGAAGTCTTGTATTCTACGAAGATCTTACCTGGATACATAGCAGGTGGTCTCTGTTGACCATAAGGAGGATAGGGAGGCTGCTCTTTAGCAAAGTCAGGATGTCTTCGAGGCTGTGGAGCAGGCGGAGGCATAGTTTTGCTGTTTGGTGGTGCTCCAGGATACATCTGTGAAGTGGTTGGTGGTGGGCCGGCACCTGCTACAGGGGGAGCTGCATTCTGTTGACTTTGAGGCCCTCCACTGGGCTGTGGTCCTTGCTGACTTGGTTGCTGCCCAGGGTATACCTGTTCCAGAATCATTACCTCAAAATTAGTTACTCATTTGAAGATGGGAGTATAGAGGAACCCTTAACATCTGTAATTAACTACAGGATGATAGGCAATGATTTTCACCCAATCTTATTTAAACCCATTACTATACCCAACAAAATCATTACTACTTTCATTCTTGACTTTGAAAATACTTCCTAATTTATCATTCAATATAACATGTAGAGTTAAAGATTAATTGCAGATTAGGTAACATTCAACTTAAGACGTTTTGGATTCTTCTGATGCTATATATACTGCTTTTTAAATTTCTGTGACTTGCTGTAATTATAGGTACAACAAATTGACAAAGAATGGTCAAGAAGATAACTTACACCATTTAAACAAATCATCAATATAGAAAGTGAAATAATAAAAATGTTTATAATCAATTTTTGTGTATTTTGGCTACTTATTTTTATATTCCTGCACAAAAAAATTTAATTAAGAAGCCATAATATCTTGTTTTGGGATTTTCAGAAATTTTAAACATAAAAATACATAGTATATTTTTGGGTTCCTTTACAAAGAGCATAAATACAGCTCAACCTTAGTAGACTAAAATTCAATTCTGACCTGTTCTTGTCTATAATAGTCCTGCTGTCCAGGATATCCGCCTGGGGCTGCAGGTGGCTGTTGGTTAGGACCTGCAGATGGTGGAGCCGATTGCACAGGAGCCACATAACCTCCTGAGGCACGAGCAACGTAACCCTGAGGCTGCCCACCTGGACCAGGCATATAGCGGTTGTAAGGGTCCTGCCCCCCACCACCTACCCCTGATACTGCAGCCACTCCTGAACCCTGGGAACTGCTTCCAGACTGCTGGCTATAACCCCTTTAGGAATTAATACCATTTAGTAAGGAATATTTAACCACCTTATGCATTTACTTTATAGTATTACTGTGAATAATTTAAAATATAAAAAACCTGCATACTTATCTTAAAAAAAAAAAAAACTCAAATGTGACAGGATATAAGTCAACTGAGCAAAGGTTTTTCTCAGTGAGTAATATATGATAATGAAAGCTTGCATTGGATAAAATATAGTTTGTTTGCTATTGAACTGTATCTCTTGCAGGTAAGGCCTGACTATCTTAGTGAGATGATGGAAACTGATTACTGCATAACTTAAGAGCCCTTTCAAGACTAATTTTACTAATATCCTCAGATACAGAGAAACTGTTTGAATCCTAGTATATATTAAGAATATTATTTTCCTCGATACAGGACTAGAATTTTGGCCCTCATTTGGAACCAAAACGTAGCAACACCCTTTAATGAGTACCTCACAAGCAGCATTTTGGCATGCAGCAGGGAGTAGACCATACAAAGAGATTAGTTCAGTGTGATATGAGCTTATTTCTAGGATTTGCTTTAAAAATGAAAGAACTATCACAATGGAATAGAAAAATTAGAATAGAAAAAAATATCAGAATTTGAAATAAGCATCATAATACAATGAGTGCATACAACTTCCTGCCGTTCCCACATAAGCAATTTTGCTGAGCTAGATACCTTCAGAGCAGTTTGTACAATGGGTAATGGTAGCAGTATTTTATTTTCTTCACTTTGACAACTGATGCCTATACAAAAGCATTAAAATTGATTTTACAATGAATCCAGTTTATCTAGAATGATACATACCTTTCTGCACCTTCAGGCCCATAAGGCTGGTACATAGGCCTCCCAGAATACTGCTGACCAAATTCCTGCGCCATGGGCCCAACGGCGCTTGGATGAGGGGGAGGGGGTGCTCCCCGACCGTACTGGTCTTGGTGGGGTGGATATTGTTGGTATGGCCCTTGACTTTGGTAACCTTGTTGCAAACCTGAGATTCAAATTGTCTTTATTAGAAAAACATTATCATCACAGAAAACTAACAGTGAATGAGGTGTTTGGATGACCAAACAAAGAATACTATATGACATTTTAAAATTCAGTACTTATGTACAAGAAAATTCTTGCAATTGATATATCAACAACTTTAAGCAATAAACTGGTTAATTTATAGTTAAATAAACATTAATGCACAGAAAGATCTTTTCAAAGAATAGTTAAAACCATTAAGTCATGCAGCAAAATTCTTCATGCAGAAAATTAACACACACATCAATCAATCTATAAGTTTTTTATGATAATGTAAAAACCAATTTTTAAACATACATAGATGCTAACTGAACTTTGAATTCTATCTTTTCAAAGAAACAGAAGGACAACATGAAAAGTAAATCCCGAATTAACTTCTCCTATACTTATTTCCTAAAAGCTACTTACAAGGTAATTTATGTGTAAATTTAACTCAATAGCAATTTATAAATTCTTCGATCAGGAATAAGGAAGAACTGAAAGGATTTGAACTAAATCCATAAGGATAAATGTTCAGTCAATTCTATTCACTTAATAATTCATAGTGATTCATTACTACCTTGTATAAATAACAGTATCAGAGGTCCTGAAAGTTTTTAAAAGTAGGAGTCAATTTCTTTCTCTTTAAATACAATTATTGAGTGTTTACAGTATGAAATGTTGATATTGCTAACTAGGGTTGACATCAACTGTTGCAATTGTATTTAATTTCATAAGTTATTTCCACCAGAAAGGTAGGTATTTATCAGATAAGTATGTACCCTAATAAGCAAATCACATGCTATAACACAATGTTCTATCAAGATGGGCCAAACCAAAAACATAGTAAATCAGCAAAATCCAGTCATTTCAATGGAATCTACAGCAACATATCCTGTATATTCTTTTGCTTCTATTGCTCTAACACTTCGAACAACAACTATAACACCAACTATTATGCTTTTAATGGCCAAATTCAAGATTTTGGCATGATACAAAAATGAAGGTTTAGTAAAATCCTGAATTATGGTGGGAATGTTTGAACTATACTTTAGTAATGACTGACCGGGGAAACCTAATTGGCGCATAGACTTAGCAGCTACTTGCTTCAAAGAAAACCAAATCATCACAATCTCAACTGCTATTAACCCTAAGAGATGCAGCTTACATAGCTTTACTCATTTCACATAGATGACAGAAAAGGTTTAAGTAAAAGACCTTAAAGATAACTCATAAGTCTATTTTAATGTACTGGATCTTTTCTTCTTCAATTAGCTATCAGTGTGTGCCTTGACTACAACATAGGAAATAAGAACATTTTTAAGAAAAATAGTATTTTTTCCTTAGAAAAGAGATAATGATGTCAAAACAGGCCTTAATTAATACATATATAAGTCTAAAACCTAGACAGATGTAGATAATCCTTGTTTGAAAATATATCAGCTGTAGAAATCAGATACATAAAAATTACTGATCGGAAATTTAAAATTTTATTTGAAAAATTTCCAACTGCTAGAGTTAAAAAAATTATTACTGACTTTGCCATTTTATCTTTATCTTACACTTATTGGTATCATATGATGTTCTTCTGTAACAAAACACTGATTAAACCTTTAACATTAGCTAAGGTGAAAGAACGAAACCAGCAAGATTGCTATATTGGAGATCGTAGATTTATGTTTTCATGAATTGTATCTTTCGATTTAGAAACTAGCCCTAACACTGGATTCGAAAGAACTCTAAACAACTATTTAAAAAGTAACCAAGCTCAACAAATCTATATGTGTAATGAGAACAAACTTTTATTTATCTCCCTTTGTATTCCGAAGTAACATGACAAAATCAAGCAAAGGCAACCACATTTGGCGTATTATACTCGAAGGAGTGACCTGCTTACTACCTAGAGGTTCAATTTAAGCGCATGGAAGCTCAAGTTAAAAGAAATTCAGTATCCTTGTTATGAACAAAGCACAACACTTTAATATTATTTTTAATGGAAGAAAGATGAAGTCAAAACAGGGAGTAAAATTACAATGGCAAAGGATGCAAAATTGATGTAAATTAGGCATCTATGAACAGAAAAGTAATATCAGCATCACAACCTACACATTAGCTACGTAATCAGATAATGCCCAGTGATGAATTTAGAAACCTGTCTTCCAAAAAAAATGATTTCTTTTCAAATATTCCAGTCCCTTTTGGTTTTGATGATAGCAGGTGACATTATAGTTTCCGAATCCTTCCATCCACAGCTCATTCAAAAATATACCAAGGCTAAGGAGTCCAATGACGTAAAATTTACTAAATAATGATGCCGATATATTATTAGATTGTTTGATAATCGTATTATAGTTGCTGAACATACTCAGAAACACACACAATCTGAACTTTATTGACTTTATTTGCAAAAGATTTTCAAATACTGCCATTAATGCTACATTTTATCAAAATTCCCAGTGCAAAGAATCTTACAGAAGTCAATCTTTAGTACTTGCCTGTTTTTCATCTTATGCTATTGCCATAATTATCTTCGTTACATAAAATAGGGGATTGTAAGAAACAATATGCAAATATCAGCAATAATTTCAAATTATTAAAAATCAAACCCCGTCATCCAAAAATAAAAATGACCTTAACAAAAATTAAGTGAGTTGTACTAATTATTGGCCCATCTAAATTTCTCAATCATTATGTATTTCAGCACCATTTCCAAAAATTTAATGCCAAAAACGAAGGGTTTTCATAAGCTTTTATTGAAGTCAAGCTTGAGGTCTTTAGTTTAACACGCGACCATGCATTTTTCAAGGCAAAAACGTCTACAAACACTTCCTGTACATGTGTGACCACATCTTGCAATGTAAATGTTATGGATTTTCAGTTGTGATGCTGACTTCAGTGGCATTATTTACAGGAAGAAAAAGCTTAAGAAGCACTGTCATGCTACAGGAAGAAACCATTCCACAACTAAGGAGACAACAAAGAGGAAACACACACAACTCAGCTATTTTACCTGGGGAACGGTTGGGCACGGAGTTTCCAAAGTGAGGTGGTGGAGGTTGGGAGAGAGGATACTGCTGGGGTGGAGGGGGTGTGGGAGGCACCCGACCCAAGGATGGTTGGAGGTGATCATCGAAGGGGTTCGAAACGCTTACATTATCCCCTGCTCCTGCAGCACCTGTCACAAAGGGCAGGGCACAAGGAATGGGGGATGACAACCAAAGACTAGTAAGGCAGCAAAGGGTTTTCAAGCGCACTAAATCAAAGCTTAAAATTTGGGAGTGTCTAAAAATAAACATTACAAATTTCTAATTCCTTATCTTCCCACGAATAATTGCTCGTGAAAAATTCTAACTCAAGCAAGTGAATTCAGTTATTTTAATAATCTAGTACAAAGGCCATCTGCCTTCAAGGAAATCTCTTCATTTCCTAGACTTAGAGCAGCATATTAAGATATACAAACAAATGATTGATTGATTACTTCTCTCACTCATTACTTGGTGCATGGCAGCAAGGCCAGCACTAAAGATGCTGCAATTAGTTCTCAAATTCGTCGTGGCTTTGTTTCACAAACCATAGATTCAAGCATTATGCTGTTCACTTTCCTTCACTTATTTTTAAAAAATTTCACTTCAATATAAACATCTTAAAGGTAGGTTAAAGACATCAGACATGGCCATCATAAAAAAATTATGCTTTCAGGTGAATATCATTACTTCCAAAGATGAAAAACGTCCCAAACCCAACTCCTCGAAACATAATTTTAGTACTCCTACAAATGATGCTTGTTGAACAGTATGAATCTGACTGATAAGAAGCCAAAACTCAACAGTTAATGGTTGAAACATGTAAACCTGATATGTATATATATCCTATAAAAATGATTATAGATGATTAAAAATATGGAGAGATATTTATATGCAAGATGAGAAATTAAAATTGAAAGTATAATGCATAAATGATGTTATCTCCTGAACCCTGAATAAAAGTATCTGCCAAACAAAACTCAATGAAGAATGGCAGGACAAAATCCAATAAAATAGTAGAAAAGCAGTTTCAGCGTAATTCTTTCTTGGTGCAAGCAGAATTGTACTACAGTGAAGCATAAAGCATTGCGACTTTTTTGTCAGAAATGCATAACTGAAAGGATATTCATGGAAACTTAAGTACACATATTTCCATTTCAAAGCAGTGATAGTAAATCAAGAATAAATTATTGCTCAGAAGAACTATTTAAGAGAGGAAGATATTAATCTCATAGAGGCTGATATGGATATTCACTAACATAACATCTGATTTCAGGATTTGCTATTAGAAAATAAATGCAACAAAACCTAATCTAGTGTTCATTTAAAAAATAATTTCTTTAGAATGCACTCAAAACTTGAACTCTTAAGGCCCTTACAAAAGGAAGAGATTCATTAAAAGAAATAGTCAATGCAAAAAAACAATGGTAAAAAATCTCCCTGAATGACCATATGAAGTGAAGCTTTTAAATATGTGACAAGTAAAGTTGAGTTATTTTATTCTCTCAACATAATTATTGTGACAATCTGTCTTTTCACAAGCATGAAATGTCATAAAATATGCTATAGAAGATGTACCGAGAATAATCTAACATGCTGTTTGAGGATACTACTAAAGAAAGAAAATGGAACACAAATGAAGAGATTTTCTTCATTCCCCTATCATAACAGCTGTATCATTGTCTACACTTTTTCCTAGATCTCAGAATTCTTAACCCTTTTCTTTCTTTAACTCTATGACACCACCATCTTCTTGTTTTGTCTATAGTACTACTTGCTCCTATTGTATAGTTGCATTATATGTAATTCTCCAAACCAGCCAAAATATAAAATCATCAAGGTATAGAAGTTAATTCATCGAAATATGGCATTCTACCATGAAGAAAATGGCCAAACTCTGAAGTCATAATGAGATTAATTAACAGTCGTGCAAGAGCACAATATTTTTAAGGCTTCATTGAATAATTATCTACATTGACAAACTACAAGAATTGAATTCCATTCATCCTCACTGAATGTCAGGGGATATGCATGGGCGCTTCAGAAAATGGCTTGCCATAGAACATTTCAAACTAAGGAAAAAGAAAATAGCTGACATCAAAAAATTTAATGAGCTACTAGCTGATGTATTTACTGGCCTTATAGCTAGTTTTAGCCTGTAAAATAATATATCTACAAATCTAAAGTCATTTCTGCACTAGTTGTTTGCCAATGAAAGTTTATTTTAGATGGGTGAGAATTCAGATACACAGTTTCTAAACTACCGTTCCCTAAGTATTACATTTATTAGAACACTGATCTAACTTTCCTTTATTTTCATGACCTACTTTTCAATTTATGCAAGTTAACAATAAAAAATCTGTAGAAGTCATTAATAAGGTAATGGTGGTAATCTTCAACCAAAATGATTGGAAATATGAAGAAAGTACGATCCTGATGAGCAAATAAATATGGTTAAGTTATGGAAAAAAGTATTCAGCAAGGGAAAATACAAGGGAAATTCTACTCTACCATTTCTAGGAACAGCCTCAAGCTGTAAATGCCATAACAGCATCACTGGAGAACAATTGCTGTACTAAAATGTGCAGCAATATTGAGCAATGCACTGAGGAAAAACAAAATACTTCGAAAGAGAATGGATGAAATGGAATTTCCGAACGTCAAAAGAAATGAAATCATAACCAATTACGCTAAGTGCAAAGAGTTAACAAAAAGCAAAAGCATGTCCATCTATTGTATTTATGAAGAAAGTTCCCATAAATACAGATGATGATCAATGATAATTGCAACTATCTTTTTTCAAGAGAGAAAATTTGTGTCCGTGTCAGAAACTTCCCTTAGATACTTAAAAATGTCTGCAATATCCAAAAAATACAGTAATCTGTAGCAAATGGTTTATGATACGTCCCTTGGTGTGCCACGGACTAGTGATCATCTTAAATTGCTTTCTTCAAACTTTCTAATGTCAAGGTTCATGCGATAACAATTTACTTGGAATATTATTTTGGGGCCTTACTTTGGGTGCGCTTTGGTCTAATACATGCTTAATATTTCAATAAAGAAGCTTAAAAACCTTGAAGTGCTTTTCAAAACAGTTTCCTAGTAATTTAACATTACTAAGCAACAAAATTTCACTTTAATTCAAAAATTAAAGAAACATAAATGAATCAGTTTTTATCAGTTTATTTAATTCAAACCTGGATAATTTTAAAGAGGAAACTTTTGTCCCTAAAATATCCAAAAGAAGAAGTTCCACAATGCATACAAAGCAACAAATCATAACGAGCCAATTTCATTAAAATCCATGATGAAACTGAACCAAGAAGTAACCTAATATGAACTACTCAAAGTTGAAAGAAGCCTCACCTGGATGAGGAGAGGGAGGTGCCCCAGGACCCTGTCCAGGCTGGCCACCTTGCTGAGGTCCGCCCCTTGAATTTATTGGAGAGGGTTGTTGGCCAGGACCCATTCCAACAACTCCTGCAGGAGAACCATAATCTCCTTGTCCAGGAGGTTGGTATCCATAAGAGCCCCCACCAGGCCCACCGTATCCATCCATTGAGGCACCACTAGAACCAGGAGTAGGGAAAGAGTCCTGGGAGTTTGAAGAACCTGAAAATAAAAATCATTCACGTTGAAGGCCACGTTGGTGTTGTCTTAATTAAGAAAAATTTAGAGATTTTGGGGGCGCTTGAGAACTAGAACATCTATGAAATTGACAAAAGATATTTCAGAAATTAATATCATTAGATTAATGATGATTATGTATAGGTTAATAACCAGTATAAATAGTAAAAAAAATGGAAAATGAATAAAATACAAATATCCGAAGTAAAACTTCAGCAATCATTCTGTTTACGAATGCATATGGTATTTAGTGGTGGCACGAAGGTTGTTTAAAATGCATACACACAGTATATGCATGGCACAGATGCCAGCATACACAGAGGAAATTAGAGGTCGTACATAAATTACATAACACCAAATTTTCCAATTTTCGAGCCCCCCGTAGCAGGACTTAAACGCCAGGCTGAACCCCCTCCCCCCTCCACTTTTTAACGAAAGCTTTGTGATAAGTTTTCGGTTTACATTCAGGAAAGAAAGATATTTAGTTCCCAATAATAATTTACTTTTTCATAAACAATTTTAATTTTAAAAGCCTTTCATATATTTCATCTAGATTCGATACCATGACCTGTTGTTAAAAAGCACCACACAAAACACAGACAGGGGAATACCCTTACAGCCTACCACACTCCACTCGCAATCTGACTACTTCCCTTTGACACTCGTCCTTGCTTGGATCAGAACTACCAACTTTCCCCAGTCAATTTTGCGCAAGCCTTAAATTCAAACTTTAAACATGCAGAATTTTTTTTTGTAGTTCTAAAACCATGACATAACGCAAACTTTGACCCCCTACCCCACGTATGAGGACCGTAATGCCTGGCTGGACCCCCCCCTGCCCCAAAATTGTGTTACGTAATCTGCGCACGGCTACTGAGGATACTCTGTCTGGGTTTTTAAATTCTAGAAAGATCCGCAAAAAAGGTTTCAAGTTATTATCCCCATTTAAAACTTTAATTTGCTTTAACTTAAATGGAAATAATAAATAGTACTGCTCTTCTAAACAATAAGGAGTGACTTCAACACTAATAGCTTGTTAACAGTTAAAGAACCCACAAAAAAGATAAAAACAATGCAAGGAAAACATACATGGAAAGGGTGAAAATATTTGACATTCGTTACTGGGACAACACATTTTGAACAGGAGCTACAAATAATATGCAACTAGTGTGAAAGATTAACTTACCAGGTGAAGGAACAGAGGCGGACTTGGGTCCTTTTTTCTTTGACGTTGCCTCAACTTGATTGATGATTGGTTGAGGGTCAATGCCTCCTCTGTCAAAATGACACTCATAGGCCAATAGATTTTTGGTGTAATGTTTTCTCAACGTATAGGCAGCACTTGAAGATGCACCGATCCCAAGCTGACCAGCAATGTCTTTCCACGTCTTGTTTTTCGTGACCTGCATTATCCCCATAGACCAAGCAGAGGGTCGGTTAAAAATAAGAATAACACTAAAAGCAGGGCTTAACAATAAACATCAAACATAGAAGCTTAGCAGATGCATGAAAGGCCAAACTGGAAACATTGAACATGACATATGTACACCAAGAAAAACTTAAGATGGTTAACTCTTAAAAACATGAAAACTTGAAGATGGTTAACTCTTAAAAACATGAAAACTTGAAGAAAAAGGCTCCATTCAAATATATTATTTCACTACAATGTAAGGCAATATATCAAAGAGTGAAAACATTAACTATTTAGGTTTCAAAAAAACTTAAATATATTTAATCAATTCCACCTTGTTTCTATAAACAACCATTTAAAACATAATTATTATAAAAAACAATGGAACAAGTTGTTATCTGAAGCAATTTCTGATATTGAAATGCCATGAAAATTCTGAAGATAAATTTAAAGATAACAGCCCTCTTCTGGGAGACAAACATCTAGTTGTACTTACAGCAAATATCCAGCAAACTGAAGATCAAGGGTAATCAAAACAAAGCAATAACTTTTATTATGCTCTTCTCTTTCAATGAATTTATGCTATTCTAAGTTAAGATTAATCTCATCTTAGATTCTGATAACCTGGACGCAACAATAACAAAAATTGATGGCAATATAAAAAACAAATATGACTGCTCTGTTGTGAAGAATGCAGATCAATTTTCGTTCAAAAAGGATTCAAGGACTATAAATCTTTTTCTGTTCCAATGAGACATTTGAACAAGACTTAGAAACCAACCAAATCAGACGAAGAATGAAACAAGCCCAGAATATCAAGAATAACTTGAAATGTTATGGATTTGGAATTAGATGCAATGAATGTCATACATGAATGGAATTAATGAGCGACTCTTTCCTGCTTGAATAAGAAATAAAACATATTTATGTAATGAATTTGAATAGAATTAAATTGAGGATTATTTCATTAGATTTCATAGATTTTTCAAAGTGACCAAGAAATTCCAAATAATTTCTGGTGAAGTAGCAATCTTTTGAGGAGTTCAGAATTGACATCATATGATAATGACAATAATTAATTACATAACGTACTATGCAAATGATTTATAGCTTTAGAAGGGGGTCTTATGATGATTCTCATGAGCGAAGTGAGACACTTCGCTAATATTATTCTTTATGTCAGGGTTTTCAGTTACTTTGATGTTGATTGAATACAGTTATATGTTAATTGAATACAAAACACAATATTGTGTTGACTAAATACAAATAAACCTTAAATTTTGAATTAGGTTGCTACTTTCTTTTGTTGATTGCAATGTTTAATATTAGAAATATTTCAAAGAATTCTCACCATTCTCACCGATGCAACTGAAATTTTACAAAATGTGATTGCAAGATAATGAATATCCAAAAAATTACTGTCAGTTTTAGAAAATTCACTTTCTATAAAACTTTGAATTGTTAAAGACGAACAGCGATAGCAATACTGCCAACTTAATAGCCGAGAAGACAGCTAAGCACAAAAATAACAATCTGAATGTGTGCCATGATGAATAAAAAACCATTCCATAAAACCTAACAGACTTCCAAGATTCCAGCAAAAAAGTAAATCCATTCACACAAAAAAATATTTTCACTCAGTTGGCCAAGCTATTAACAATGTGTATCCTTTTACCATGCATATTTCCAACTAATTACACTTACTTAACTGATAACAACACATCAAATCAAAAACACATCATAACATTTCTACGAAGATAACACTTACATAAATACGACCACACCAGAACAAGATATTTATCCATATTTCACATGAATGTGAAATGATGGGACGTCAACTTTCAAAACTCAGAAATAAGTGACAACATTAATGAGTATAAATGTCCAAATATTCACGCAATCTAACATGAGCACAGCACCAAAAGCTGAATGACACAGCAAAGAGGATGCACAAACGTTGAAGAGATGAACGAGCAAGCCATCCACAGCACAAACGGACAGATGAGATGGGCACAAGGAGGCCCGAGACCAAAATCCAATACTCGACCTTGCATACCTCCATGAATCCTCCCCTCTCCTTCACAAAGAGATACAGTCGGAAGAGATCTAGAGGATTTTTGGAAATGGTGGGACAGGCAGAGATGGGACTTCCCCTCTCATCCATGAACTGCAACAGCTTGTCTAACCAAACACGCCTTTCCTCTCGTTCATCCATCTCATACAGCTTGCTCAAACTGTCAGGTTTCTGCAAAAAAATCAAAAAAATCTTTCGTAAGTATGGCTCAGAAGCTAGTAAAAAATTCTGCAAAATGTGTAATTGAATGGTATCATTTTCAGAAGAGTTTTATAGGCATGAAAAGATACCAAATTAAAAAATTATTCTTAGATTTGAAACTGAGCATCAAAAGATATCAACATGCAATAAGACAGTTATGAATTTAATAAATGCCTCTAATAGACTAAAATTTTCAGTTACTAATTAAATTATATAATCAGAGGACATTAATTTGAAATAACTAACAGATTTATAAGAAAATTCTAGGCAAATACCATGCTTTATGAGATCATAGAACTAGCATTGAACTGTAATGTAATACATCTTTAGAAGAAATAAAGAATTATTTAAAAATTTTGATGTACACCATATATGAAATTTATCCTGATTATATCTTCTTTCCATAATATTTCCAAGCATTGGGAATAATTCAAATCAAACATTATTTGTCCGTGTATGATAGAAAAGAAATTCAAGTTTAAACTAAAACTGTACAAAAGAGCCGGTTAGATAATAACTGATTAATTGTAAAGACAAAGCAATCATGCAAAAATGCAGAAATATGAGAAAACTGTAATACATTTATTTTATTGTAATATGAAAGAAAGTTAAGACTTGTAGTTATAAGAGAGATAGTAAAAGAGAGCGAGCAATTTCAGCTAAGTAAATCATGGTATTTTAAATCTGTACCAGACATAAATCTTTAAGGATAGTCCAAATTTACTGCTACCAGGAACATTCATTCATTCAAATATGAAATAAGTGTAGGATTGATGAGTAGGAGTTCACCAAATACTCAACTTTGCTGGTAATTGGTGGATTTCTTCTACAAATCTGAGTTTTTTAAATGTTTTGATACATAACGAATGTACACAGGGAGGGTAAGCTAACTTGAGCAGATATAAGTGCAGCAATTCAATTATACAAATTTCAGATATGAAAGAAAGATAATTAAAGTAAGAACCAAGAGTAGTGGTCTCGTGGAAGAAAATTCAACTGTTAGTTAAGTTAGGTGTAGCTATACTGCATAGGTTAGGTGTAGGCTAATCATCTACACACAACATAGAAGAGATTAAACTAAAGCAAACATATTGCAGCATTTTGACTATTATTGTTTTAAGCACAATGTATATTTTAGTTCCTTAATTATTTACTAATAAATATCAATAAGAATGGTTAAAATGTTAGTAAATTCCGAGATAAAAAGAAATTTTAAATTAAAAGTAACCTAGTACTTTTTATACTGTGATTGTCATGAATAGCATCAGATTTATAAAGAAAGTACAAAACCAGTAGAGAAATGGCATTTTTCTCAGTAAAGAATATATCAAACAGTGGACTAACTTTTCAGCAAAGCAGTTGCCATATCCCCTTAGTTATAAAAAAATGAGATTAATTTCCCACTTCAGGTCTATAGATGTATAAGAATTCAAATGAGATAAATTACAGGTGAAATTCCAAAATTATGATAAAATACTCTAAGTACGTACTAACACAGATTAAGACTTTTCACTCTAAATAATTTTCGACAGATGTCATCAGTATTCATAAGTTAAAATCTCCAGTTTGTAAGCATCCATATGTTTAAAAAAAAATGAATTTCTTATACATACTATACAATAATACAAACAAAATTAAGACAAGCATACTTTGAATAGTATAACATGTAAAACTAATGAAAAATCTGCTAAAATAAATTAAAAACAATTAATGAGGTGGAAGACATTTTTTTTCACCTTCAATTGCCTGCGCAAGTTTTACACTTATCATTAACAAATTATTCTGAGCACATAATCTTCTATCAAACGTATAGCCTGGAAAATATTTGCAATAGTACAAACAAACAAAAATGACTGCTCTAAATTCTTACAACTTACATTTATGAATTTGTAATTCAGCATTGTAAAATATTATAATATTTACTAATACATCAAAATGCTACAATATAAAATACCATTTGACTTATTAGGATATGAATATGAAATTAGTCATACTATTCTAAAATAAACTGACAATGATACCACTACACCCATTATTACCCTATTATATACACATATTCTTAAACTATCATGCAAATAGATGTAATAAAAAAGAAGTAAAAAATCAGCTACATTTAAATTTAGTGCTCTATTTCAGTACCAAAGAAATAAATTCCACATCTTAGAAAATTCAATAAAAACAAGACAGTTTTAACAGATTCATCCTCAAGTAACCAAACCAATAAGTGACATGGAATGGCATTAAAAACAATTTTATTTTTACAGAATCATTGAATTAGCTCATCTGGGTAAGCCCCAGTCAAATGTGCAGTATCAAATGCTGAGTTAAGCTGGCTACTACTGCAGTACAATAACTCATGTAAATAGTAAAGATTTGACCATATCTATTACTTGCAGCAATATCACATTCCTTTAATTGAAAGAGAGTGACACTAAGAATGTTTATTGCAGAGACTACAGATCTATCCACTTCCCGATCCACTCTGATACTTCTTATCTCCAGGTGAATATTGCATTAGTATCTATGTTCTCATAAATGCTATTCAATGTGATCAAAAGGGAATAAAAACTGGAAAATGACAGTTATCACCCCTCAACTGGAATCATCAACATTCCATGAAAGGGTTCAATAGCACGCATGATATCAATGGAACAACGAGTTTATTGAAACTAGGAATAAAAACATATCCATCAAATGTGGCAGGAGCTCATGAAGTTGTGCTTAACCTAAACATTATATAGAAGCTTCTCAGAAATGTAGCCAAAAGGGATATAGTATTCAAAATATAGAGGAAGAGTTTGCAGGATAACCAGGGATAAAATGTGCCACTTGAAAACATAAGTAAGACCAAAAGTCAGTTCATGCAACATAATATTGCAGAGGATACACAACTCATCTTAATACTGTATGAATTATATATTTTATATAACTAAATCCAGGGTAACAGTCTTGAAATCGAGGAATGAAATGAAGAATAGAATGAAAATAAATAACTTAGTAAAGTAGATGATCTGGCAACTATTCAATAAGTTTGGTTACTAGCTTTTTTAACGTACGGTATGAAAATAACACTTAATCTTAGACATGCTCCCTGATTTCACCACTACAGAGAAAAAACCAAAACAATGTAGGCTCCAACTAAAGGGTGGTGTATTGATGAGGCAAGAAGCTCCCAATTCCAAGGTAGGGAATGACTATAGGGTAAGTCATTGAAAAAGGTGAGGACAATGGGTTGACCAAAAACTGGCTACGCAGTTATGAATGAGGAACCCCAATGCAAAACCATTCAAGCATGCAGAGAACATTAGGTTTTTTGGAGCTTAAGCACAGTTATGTAATAAGCGAAATTTTCATCAAAAATTGTAATAACCTTGGGTCGATACGGATCTTGGGGCACATGACTGTTAAACACCTGTAAAAGAACCATTGAAAATTTTAATAGATACTACATCGTATTTCGATTCACCTTATCAACCTCTTCGTAAAACTTATTTCTTCAAATGCAATAATTCAAATGATCTATAAAAAAAGTTAAATAAAAAGAGATCTACTACAATCTCAAACAGGCATTGAGTTTCAAATCATAAAGTTTACTGAAACAGATAACAGAAAATAAAAGAAAGTTAGGAACTACTTTTAATACTATTCAAAAATAATAGGCATAACAAGATTAAACGTTAATTAAACTACACAAAACAAACTTCTACAGAATGAAATGTAGTGAATGAACATAAAAACAAACTCATCAGATTCTTGAGAGTTATGATAAGTACATGTCAATTCCAGTTAATGTCAAAGGTGACTTTCTGTATGGAAGACAATTTTGAATATACACATAAATAAGTGACCAGAATTACTAGGTAGAAAAAATTATGCTAATAACATAAAAATGTTTAATGATAGAACAAAGTATACCTCACTTCAAGACCTTCAGCTTCACCTAACCTCACAATTACCAATTCATCACTTGGAGAGTATAAATAAATATTTCCAATGAAAACAATCTACCATTTTGTACCCTAAAATTGTTTACGAATAAAATTAATGAGTACTTAGATCATTGGAAATAAGAAATTTGGTCTCTTTGTTGAGAGTATTCATAATTAATCATTCTGTTGCATCTTTTATAGTTTTTACCCCTGCGTTAAAACAGTTCTCCCGAAGTATTTTTGAGTTCTTATCAGCTGAGGATATTTTGCACTCCACTGAGAATTGAACCAAGGATGGCATTCACCACCAGCAAACATGCTATCTATTTGGATAAGCAAAAGCTATGGAATCTTGGCTAAGCTCTTTAATTAATGCAGTGGAATTGGGCAAAAAAAGACAAAAGTAACAATATAAACACACTCATGTTCTACAACAATCTTGCCATAACTTTTCAATGAACCACTAGCCAACATTTACAGCAATGATGAGCATATATTTATCTTTCTTATACGTTATATTCCTCTTAAGTGAATCTAGTCGAATTTTCTCCTCAAACAACATCTATATACATATCAACATTCGTTAACCATTATCCTATAACCGTATATTTCTGCACTGTATGCTGTATTACTTTACTGAATGATTTTAAGAGATAAATTTTGGAATCCACAAATGCCTTCATTCAATGAATAGGTTTTTAGGTTCAACTGTACCTCAATTTATAAATTCCTACTTTTAAGGCAGAAGTTTATTGACAAAACTGAGAAATAACAATACTGTCACATATAGATTAATTTTCAAACATTACTCTATTATGCTAACTTTTTTTTCCAATAGCCAATTGATGAAATAACATTGGCTATAAAATTCAAAATTTGTATTCCAGTTGGGAAGTATATTTGTAGGTAAAATAGCACACTTTGTGATAGCGTGAGGCTGAAGTGAGATCACTCTTGAAAGAAATAATTCGCAGTGAGGATCCTCTATAGCAGACTACTGAACATAAACCGTTGCATTAATTCAGCATTTATTTAAGAAATGTGTTGGAAAAAAAAAACACAACTCAACCAACAATTTTCTAGATTCAACTTTTTAAAAAATTCTGGATTTTCATTTAAAGCAACGAAGTATACAACATAAGTTATAATATTAATGCTTAAAACAAAAAATCATTATGAATCTTCAATCTTTAAAGGAATTGACTAAAATTTTTACTGCCACAATATTCAGAGAAAATTCTAAAGAGGAAGAACCTTTTGTCAATATAGAACATCTAGAGATCATTCCGTTATTTTATATGAAATGAAAGAGAAATAAAACAGCCTTCATCCTATTATTTTTCACACAAGTCCACTGAAAAAAAATTCATGTTAGTTACACATCATATGGAATGTTGCATACGAAGAAGTTTATAAATTGATTTTTTGTCAAAATTTGTATTCATAGTGTGTAATTATTTATTCACAGCCATAAGATAGGAAATGCAATATATAGGCAGAAAATATTGGACAAAGTTCAACAAAGCTTTTCCGATTGTGAATAACAACTATTGAATACAGATGCAAAAACAGGGAACTCACCGGACTGGCAGGCGTACGCGGCCAACTAGTGGGACTATTGACATCACCATATTCTTCAGTACCATGCATGGAGTTGATACTAGCTGCTCCTGGTGAGGGCACAGTGCTTTGAGGAGTGGGCGGATGACTAGGATATCCTCCGACCATTGATGACCCCACCCCACCTCCTCCTGGGCCACCACCTGGCACACTACCCATGCTGCCCACCATACCTCCTACCGCCATTTCTTTCCTAGACTTGGGTCCACAGCCTTGATCGTCACCTGAAGCTAAAACATTAGAATATCAATACAACACATCACCGAGCGATAATTTCAAAAAGGAAGGAAAAATTCAGTATTAACTTGTGTTTATAAACTATAAATGCTGATTGACAAGAAAGTGTTACGGAGTAGAACAGGAACAGCAAAGTACGTAGTCAATCACAAAAGAACTATTCATTGGAGGAGATAATTGTTTGAAGTAACTGCTGATTTACATCTTCCTAATGTTTCAATTTATTTAACTTGGTAAGGTTGGGTAAACTTCTTTATAGTAAGGTTGCTTATACTTGATAATAAATCGATGATAAGTTCAGTTAATAATGGCATTTAGAAAATACCCTTATTAAGGCCGGAAACTGTTTATAGTATAGTATTAAACTAGAAGTAGAATAAATAAAATGTTTTAGATGAAATCATCACCATAGAGTGACTCTCCAAGATACAAATACAGGAATATGAACTTTGAGGGTAAGGACCAGAAGGCAACAGCAAACAGGTTAAAAAATTTCTATTTCTGTAAGTCCTTTCAATATAAAAAATATAAAATCTTGTAGCACTGAACTGAAGCACAGTTCTTTTTATCACAATAACTTAATAAAGAAAAAAAGCATCTCCTGATTTCCGTGATATGCCAAAATAAATAGAGCACTCACCAGCAGAAGCGTTAGACAGCGTTGATTGTTGAGATGCCTCATCCAGAGGCGTACCGTCTGGGCCCGTAGTAATTACAGAGGTGACTGACCCAGGCATTGCAGGAGTAACATTTGTAGTAGTTGTGCCTGAAGTTAAATACACTTCAAATCAGTCTTTAGAAACAAATTTGAATAACTAAGCACAATTAGATATAAACATCTGCATTTTCACCACAAAGAACTTCTCTATTCATTTAATAAAAATTGATAGCAAAACTATGAAATATCATCTTCACAGGAGAGATTTCCACTTTGATATTGCAATCCATTCGTTAGTAAGTAAAAGGAAAGCAGGCTCAATTTTAAAACAATATTGTACTTAGAAAGGAGAAGTTATACACAGTAATGCTGACCAGCACTAACTAATTAGCTGTCATATACTTTTAGTGGATTTTTACAAGATAAAAATCAAAGTATTTTTTTAAGTTTAGGTCAACAACAATATTCCCTTAAAATTCACTTAACTCAGACATAAGATATGGGTCAAAAAATTTAACAATGAGTTTCTTTCAAGTAATAACTTAACTAGTAATAATAACTTCAATAACTTTCAAGTTAATAAATACTCTGAGCTCTTTGAAAAAAGATAAAGATCAATAGTGACTACCAAAACTTGCCACCAAAATATTTAATCTTGCAGAGTGAATTTCTGAGGCAAATAAATTTATTTAAGGGAGGAAAAGACACCATTCATACTACTCTCACTTTAGACGCACTTCATTTAAGCAACCGAACTCACCTGTTGCAGTAGTAGTAATGCCATTGTCATGGCTTCCCTCAGGATGCTGACCACTGCTCATCGAGTGAGGTCCATCCCCATGACCAGCAGCAGCCATGGAATTAGGAGTAGAGGAAGGGGGAGGCATGTTGATCTGGGGACCATCATGGCTGTTGGCCATCGATGGAGCACCAGAATGGGGAGGGCCTGAAGGAGAGGGTGATGATGCTACCGAGGAAGAAATTGGAGGAATGCTAGTGGTAGCAGAAACAACCATACTGCCGGCTGGTGGGGGAGGGCCCATGCCTGAATGGTGATGAGCACTAACAGGAGGTGGACCCATTGGATGAGACCCAGGAGGTCCCATTCCAGGATGTCCTGGTGGAGGGCCCATAGGAGAGCCTATGCCACCTGGACCACTATAACCCTGAGGAGGACCTGGACTGGAAGATACTGTTGATGCACCACTGAAGCCAAGTTTGCTCTGGAAAGACACACAATTTTAGGTTATAAATTTGATCCATTCATCAGAATGCATTCCTTCCCTATTCTTTAGAGTAGCTGAGCATTAATTTAATTCAATTCATGAAAAATCAATACCATCATCACACTAAACACACATAACATGATACAAAGTATGTGAAAAGTTTAGAAATGATCAGCAATTGGGAATTTTTATCAGTGATTGTTATCAATGTCAATAATAAGAAACCGCTAAATAAATTTTTATAAATTTTGAAGTAAAATAATTATTTCCAAATTTAATTATTTTACAATTTTAAGTCAAACATTAAAACAATACTAGCAAATAATAAAAAGAATTTAGTTGTAAAAAGAATTGCTTGAACTGCAGTAGAATAAAGAAAAATAGTACTTAAGCCAGGAAGGAATGAGTGTTTGTTAGCAGTATTATTTGCAGATTGAACAAATATTTTAAGAACATTTTAGACACCTACTTCTTGGAAAGAGAGGATTGTGAGATTGAAACTAATACACAAAAATAATGCAGAAGCTAAAAATTCGTGAAATGTTTAAAGCAATAAGGCTCGTAATAGCATGAATATCTGGAGAGGAAAAACAAATATGAATGAGAGGCTTACTGGTAATACCAATAACAAAATAATACAAGATTTTTTCAATCATAAAGTAATAAAATATGAATATTTTAGTTGTCCTTTGGTAAAATTGACAGCTTAGAATATAATTAAAAACAAAATGCATAAGATCTTCCTTCCAAAGGGAATAATATTTAAAAGGAATCCATTGTTTCTGCCATCCTTTTCCATTATTCACTCCCAAAAATACTGAAATATAACCACTAGCTTTGGTGGTGGAGTTGTTAGTGTGCTAGCACTCCAAACAATAAGTCTTGGGTTCAAGCCCTGGTTAAATAATTAAGTATTATTGAAAAAGATGATTGGAGCGAAGTTATTACTTTCAAGTATGAAAAAATTATAAATTCTGTATACTTTGTACTAGACTTTTACCACGCTACAGCTTCTAATTTAAATCTTATACCTCAACCTCTTTTATATGGTCTATCAAAAAATAAAATACAGCTACAAATATGTAGAAAACAATTGGTCCAGAAGGGCCTCCCGCAGACCCATGTGTTCAGTTCTGGAGAAAGCGGTCCTAGATTCGATTCCTAGCCCTCGTATGAAATGACCTAAGCACTTCTAACAAGAACACCACTTGGTCTAGCAAGAAGAAGAGAAAATCACCTGCAAATGCTGCTTCAAGTAATGAGGTGGGGTGTGAGGCCGAGGGCCAGGTACAGAGTTGACATTCTGTCCTTGAGGGGGTCCTCCCTTCACAGCAGGCATCTGCCCTCCACTCATCAGCCCAGGAGGAGGGCCCTGGTTCATTGCTGGACTTCCCCAACCCTATTCAAACAAAAATTATGTTTAGACCTGAAACAATCTAACAAAGAGATCATAACTGAATGCTGCTTAAGTGATATTTTTTCACTATTATCATTCCAATCATTGTTTTCAAAAGCCATCTATAACGTTTAATTTACTTATTTTAAATATTTACTTGTTTTAATTACTAACTGAATTCTTAATTTACTACGATAAAAAGGTTACTGGCAACAAATTATTTCACTATTCATCTGGTAATTAAATTTGGCAGAGATGAAAAGTTTTGAATGAATCCATTGCTTGGATAGTTACAATATTTACCTGAATATTAGATGAGGAACTATTCAGAAAAATGTAGGAATATCTTATAAAGTATACTCCCGTTAATCCAAAATGATCGGGATGGCGGCCGTTTCGGATAAACCTAAGTCCCACGTGAAACACCCCGAATTGCATCAATATGATCGTAAAATGTACATACGTAGAATGCTATTGATAAGGTTGTGAATAAGCCAGCACATTTTTGACTGAAAAATTTATATGAAGAGGTTTCACAAGCAAATAAGTAATGGGTCGAGTTGTTATTCGGTGGGTGGGGGTGGGGTAGGTGCATTCAGAAAAGTTTGTTTGGATTAAGCGGATTTTGGAAAAACGCTTTTCGGATAAACTGGAGTTTACTGTACTTGCAAACATATGGATAACAGTTTTAAATATAATATGAGAAATTATTTTTCTAACAAAAGCCTAACATATTATGATTGTTTAATTGCTTTAACTAAAATATGAGGAGACTCCATATAGTAGAATAGATTGTTAGGTGCATTGTTGGTTGTAAAAAAATCAATTTCAAATATTCTTCCGAAAAGGGACTTAATGAACAATAGACAATAAATTAATAGACATTTTGATAGTAAAGATGCAACTTATAGGAGATATATCCCGACTATGAACAAGTGAAAATATCCTAGGTAAAATTAAGCTTATATTGTTATATCTTATTGATAGATACATTGAGTCTTCTACATTCTACCTGAATGGGGATATTGAATATAATCTTCAACATACATGATTTTTAACACTTCTAACATATTTAAATCATTTTCTGCATTTTCATTGTCATTCAAAAGCCTCCTTATTACTGGTTGGAATGGTTGTTAGAGATACAAGCAACATCCTCACCTGATATCCACTGTATTGGCCTTGGGGTACATGATTCGCCATTCCCCTTCCAGGAGAAGGATACTGGCCTCCAGCTCCAGCACCTCCTGCACCAGAACTTCCCATATTGTTCATCTGCGGACTACTTCCTTGCGGACCTCCTGAGCCATAGCCATACGCTCCCATTTGACCTTGGGTGGCCCTGCCTCCATAGCCACCTTTTTTGAGAGAAAAATGTATGATTAAAAATGAGTATTTTAAAGAGAGTAGCACAACAGGTTAAATCACATCACTAATACCCAAGAATGTAAATACATGTGAATCAATCTGCACTATAACCATCAAATTGTGGAAATCTTACTTTTAGATGACTCAAGCCACAATTTGGTTAATCTACATGTAGAAAGGCTCTTCTTGAATACCTACTAAGGTACAATGCAGTAACAAACATGATAGCTCACACAGAAGGAATCCCTTAACCTGTACAAACTACGCTGACAACTGACCAAAGGTACTGGTTGACAATTTTGAGATACATGCAAATATTGTCTGAAATGCATCATTGTTCTAAGAGATATTTTGTGCAAAATTAACAAACAAGGAGTTCAACATGATTTACAGCCTCATACAGCATACTAAGCCGCAAGCTCATGTAACATACATATAATAAATAAATAAAGCTTTCATCAGTTTTCAAGTAAAACTTTTAAATTCTTAGTACCTGGCCTTAATATCACCTAAATGTCAAACTTTAATTCCTTTGATGAATTTTGAATAGTTTCTTAAAATTATTGGTAAGAAACTTCTTCAACTTCTACAACTAAAAATATAATATATATTATGCTATAATTGCATACAAATCCTAAAGATTGTTGTGAAATGTGCCATTAAATGAGAAGTACTACTTCCCCAGTTTTTGCTGTATTTTCCTTTAAATGAACTTTAAAGGAATACTATTAAATGAAGACTATTAAGGAATGAAACATTTAGAGCTAAAGCCTGTACAGTTATAGAGAGAACAATGCTGGCTAGAGAATAATTTGATAATAGGGGAACAAGCACATAAATAAAATGTGATGAGATATAGGATTAAATAGCAATTGAGAATTGATGATAATAATAATGGCTATCATTCAGTCTTTGGAGATTAAAATTTTAACACTGCTAATACTTAGCCTAATTTGAGTGAATATAAGGCAGTGTGGACATCTCGTACACATTTCTAAAGGCTGAGTCAACCTGAAGTCTCATATCTCAATGGAAAATTAACAGGTCATCTGCAAGTCCCCATACCACTTCAATCAAAGGTTATAGTTAAGAATTGATGTACAAAATATTCATTGGGGAGTAAATATGAGATAATACAGTAGTTGTAGAATAATTAATTGAGGTTAAGCAAATATGCACTACCTGAGCTCCAGAGTGAATGTTAAGTAATATAAAAGTACTTCTGAGGAAAAACATGCAAGGGCCTTAAAGACAAACCCAAGCGCAAAAGAAGCATTCTTATTTATAGTGGTTAAATCCACAACTACGTAATGCCGAGACAAAACAGAGATGTAATTGTAGATGACAAATTGAAAGCAATAAATTTCCTGATTCCATGGTCTCTCTTTCGGGATTCCACCGCAATGTACGTAGCAGCCATGACGATGATCCGCCTATGTTTCATTAGGCTCCTTCAGGTCGAAGAGATCACCGGAAGAAGCCTACTGAAACGTCGTCGCTGCTGCTAAGTTCATCGCGGATGCTATCCCGAAAGAGAGACCATGGAATCAGCCGATCGCCACGGAAACCTTCGATCTTGCATAATAAATTTCCTGATATAAGAGCAGGGACTGAGGCAAAAACTAATACAGAGGATATGGTGAGATGATTATGACAGAATGATCAAATATTCAATCTTAACTATACAATTATAAAAATAAAGCTGTTTGAAAATACAGAAAACTGTTTCAGAAAATTATATTTCAATATACTAAATGGTACATCATCAAGAAAAATACCAAATGAGTGCAGAGATCTGTTCTGATATGATTATCTTTCTTTTTCCTATTTCACCAAGTACTGTTTGTTTACATTTCCAAGAAACATGCAATTCAGAAATAAAATTAAAATCTGTCATTCATTACTACTATCCTATCATAGCTATTCCGATGATACAGCCTAAATTTAAACATCTTGGAGAGTTGGAAGAACTTAGAGAGTACATTGACCCTAACTGATCTTCAAAGACCTAAAACTGGAATCATGACCCGAAAATAACATAAACTAGAAGAATTCATTTGACAAGCAAATTGTTTCCAACAGTGTATCATAAAATACTTTTCAATTAAGATACAAGAACATCCAAAACCTTAAAATGTATAAAATTTCACAACTTATCATGTGCAACTTTATTACTTTAACAGCTAGGACTAATGTTATAGTTGTAGTATTTAAGTAGTTATTATTCCATACCTTTTTGTCATTAAAATCAATATTATCATTAAGAATTAAAAGAGTTCTAAACAACCATTGTTTGCGTACATCCCATCATGCGGAGGTACCCTAACCATGGGGGTTAAGGTTAACCATTACTAAGGTATTGTAAGCTTAATAAGCGTGAGATATTATGCTTACAATACCTTAGTAACAGGTAACCTTAACCCCCATGGTTAGGGTACTTCCACACGACGGGTTGTACGCAACCAACAGTTATTTGGAGCTCCTTTTAACTCTTTAACAACACAGCTTCCTTTTAGTTATTAAAATCAATATAAAAATGTTTCATTTTACCTCTAAATAAGAATTCAGAATATCAATTAGTTACCATTAAAGACTATAAGAATTGTGGAAATTGATTATAATCTAAATCTTGAATTGCCATATTTGCTTCTCAAAACATCTCATGTAGTTAATAATACATATGTATGCCTATTAAAGCTATAATGATTTTACCTTCATTTGTATCAAAATAATAATAAATACCGTATTTGACGGCATAAATGACACACCGGCATATTAGACACAACCTCATTAAGTTGGCCACTCACAAGGAAAAAGAGTTTTAATAGTCCGTGCGAAAGCGCGGTACCACAATAACTTAAAATGTAGTTTCTTTTAGTAGTCACGTTTCGTAAAAGCCAAATATTAACACAATCATTGAATGCAATTATGAAATAGGTAGTATAGACCATATGGGATAAAAATAGCATTCAGCATTGAAAGTAAACCTGTGGAAGTTGAACCTTCACATATAAGATGCAGGGAAATTTTTCGAGACATAATTTAGGAAAAAAGGTGTGTCTTATATGCCGTCAAATACGGTATATAAATACAATTTTATTAATAATATACAAAATTTTATATGGAAGAAGTAAAAGGCAGGATGACACACTTTATATACTTAGTTGCAGAAAGTATTCACAAATGTACAAATTTTGAGTTCCTTGATCAAATGAAAGGAATAACAACAATATCTTTGTGTATTTCTGCTGCATAATATAATAATGGCAAACGAGAAGGTCTACAACGAGCAGAAAACAGAGTCATCTAGCAATAGTCCTTTGATTCTAAAATGGCTGGATCTTACTCATGCTAGCTACCACATTTAATCTAAATACCAAAATGAGCTAGTCAGAATTCCTTCTCATGAACTTGTACATGGACAAAAGTGGAATTACTGAGGTTGTTAAGAAGTAAAATGAATGTAAAAAAATTAGCTGAGGGATCTCACTGAAGTAGAATAAGAACTGATGTTTTACATAGCACTTATGAAAACCAATTCTGTGGGAATTTCTAACTTTCAAACAACTAAAAGATAGCTCATGACATTAGTTTGATCAGTTTGCAAAATATTGGGTATTGAACTTGGGAGAGATCTGTCGATATAACATACACAGAACCTAGACTACGGTGACTTTAGAGCCCTCTTTTTCTTAGATTAAATGTATTTCAAAGAACCGAGATGACTCCTGAGAAAGCAGCTGAGAATGCTAAAGGCATTAAATACTTGCCTTGAGGATACTGTTGTCCTTGTGAACTGTATGAGGAAATTTGGGATTGTCCCCCAGGAGGTCCCACGCCTGGGTGAGCTCCTATTTTGTAGACATGCATATGTGGAGGAGGGGCTACGGCTGGTTGATATCCACCTACATAACAATTGTCACTTTCAGAAATCAACAACAGGTAATACCAACGCAACATCCACATCTTCCTCCTGATGCATAACCGCTATACATAATGCATTTGAATCATGAATACGAATAATCATGGTGTTTTTATGGTTTTTAAGTCACAGCAGTCTCTTTTCCAGATGGATGGGAATCCCAAAAAACTGGTTTCGATGCTAGAAATATATTTATTTCAAAGTATATGCTGCAGACTATAAGAGCTCCTTTTTGATTATCAGTACCTATATTCAGCCAAAAAGCTAACAACTACCAAACCTTTATGCATTCAAGGCCTTAACTTCATAAATTAAAATTCCTTTTTCTGTATTCATCAAAAAGAAAAACTGAAAAAACAGCAATTCAAACCTATCTTTCGAAAGCTCACTCCAGAAATTAGCTGATCACCAGTAACTGATTGATAATAAGTAATTCGCAACAACATCCTCAAGTATAGTTCATTTTACAATCTGTTTACAAAATCTGAAATAAACTGACTCATACCTTGAAGAATCAAATCAATTTAACAATATAGTAAAGCTGGTTTTACGCTCAACGTGTCAACAAAAAAATGAACTAAAGACTGGAAATTAGTTTAGTGGTTAATAGGAGCTAGCCTGAGAGCGATGTTATCCAATAGTTGATACTAATTTGTTTTCAACTCTTCAGACACAAAAATGAAATTTAAAATAATGCGGAACCTGTGTTACTACGTTAATTAAGTATGGCTGAATGGAAACCTTTGCTAGCTAAATAAATATTAATCTTCTCATCTCATGTTTCATCTAAAGAGATCTATTTATATTAAGCTGTAACTATAGGGAAAACTCAACCTCAATTTTTGCTAGTCAATTAAAATAACTAAGGATGGCAAACATTCTAATTCTCTTTCGCTCATTTGTTAACCTTTGCATTCCCATTAACAAAAAGAGTTTGCTGTATAACCATTATTTTGTTATTATTATAAATATTATTTAGCGAATAGTACTGTTAAGTTACCTCAGAAGATGCATAGTTAAAAGAATAATAGTCACAACAAAGCCATCGCTCTGTCATTATCAGTTTGTCATTGATTGATTTATGAATTGAGATAAACACATACATTGAAATAATACATACTTATATTTAAACCAGTTTTCTTAAATCATTTATGAAATGGATTTAAGTCATCCCATAAATGTGTGTAAAGCAAAGAGGTGCAATTTTACACAGAAGCTTTTGATGGGCAGCATACAAGGATGTAAAAGTCATTTGGACATATTTCATGCTGCAGTAGAGAGCATTTCAGGGCAGGGGGGAATGTTTTGCAATTTTTCAAGAAACAACTATCATCTACAGACATACAGACTATCATCTGCATTTTGGAAAATTCTCAAGAATTTACCAAAGGATCCAGGACACAAATTCTTCTTCAAAAATTATATAAAATTCAAACAAAATTTATTAAGCTTAAGGTCTGAAAACAAGTACTGCACAGATTTGGTGAAAGAAATATACTAATCAAATATTCTAGGCAAAAGTATTTACAAAAGGTTTTAGTGGCAGAAGAGGGATCTTCTGGAATATATCACAAAAATAAGGCTATTATAATTTAAAAAATATATTTAAGAAACCCCTAAGCTATAAAGCTCTTAGATAATTTAAACCAATCACGAAATAAAAATCCAGGAAACTCCATATGAATGTTTTCTCAGACATTTACATCCAAATAACAAGAGGCAATATATCTTCTGAATATACGGATGGCATGTAGAAAGCAACTGAGATTCAGAAATATCCCAAACGAATCATAGTACCATGCTTGGCACATAATGAAATCCATTGCAATTTCTTGCTTGACTTCAACTTCACAAGGGTTTCAACTATTCTGGATTCTCTACAGACCTTCACCACCATTTCACAAACCTCAAGCTTACCTAATATTAATTCAATAATTGAAAGCCACAAATCTTCTCTTTCAGTATAATACTAAGTAAAATGAGTAATGCTGTTGCATTATGATGTAAAAAATGTTTACTGTCCATGAAAAGGTACTTTGTAATTGATTCTACAAATCCAATTCCAGATTGACACCAAAATGGCATAATTGCAACTCAGTCATGCCAAATATTTTCCAGCACTATTCATAGCAAAAAATGTGAGAAACATTCAGTTGCAGACAAAAGTTCGTAAACATTTTTGAGATAATATATACCCCCATCAAACCATTTCCATATTATTTATAATTAATAATAATTTAATGTAGTGTACGATTTTTACTTGTAACCCATTGAAACTAAAATCGTCAACTTTCTTGAGGATTAAAAATAGCAAATGATGGAAATGAAGTTTGACTTAGCACAGGAAAGCATGCAACTTAACCCACGAAAATACAAGAAGAGAAAAATAGTGACTGGTTGGGACTCGAACCCAGGTCTCCAGGTCAGGATTTAAAATAGCTATCAATGCATCATAGGAGCATCACAAAATGTAAATGCGTGACAGAAAGCTTGTTCCCTGTTTTCCTCACTCTTTTAAAACATAACAAATCTAAACTAACCTTGAGTAGCCATTGGAGATCTTGTTGGACCACTGCTATCAGACTGTCCACTGGAAGGGCGAGGTGGCATCGGAATGTTCTGCTGTCCTGTTTAATCAAAAAACAATAATTTCATAAGACATTGATTTAAATGAATATATATTCAATATTAATGTGATCCTTCAAGGCAGGAAAAGATAGAATATGAATGTTCCATTCAGTTATTTATATGTTATTAACCAAATCACAGTCAGAGAAACCATTTGGAATGAATATTAAATTCATCTATGGAAATATTTATTGATTTTTATTTGTTGAAAAGTTCTGTTTTTGGGGTCCTTACTATATGACTATAAAACTCTCAATGAAGATTAAACTGTATAGATGTATAAAGTAAGGATGGGAGGAAAGAAAGAAATTTGAACATTCTCAGAGAAAAATACCAAAGCATTCCACAAGAAAACTAGTCCAGTGATGTTTTGTGCATGCCTTTATCCTGAAACTACTCTTCAGTAACTGTGAGGCATGTGTGAGGGCTACAAAAGAGAAGCACAGATCATGGAAAGGTAAACAGAAAAGGAACATGTCGTTGAGGAATAGAGCAACTTGAATAATCAAGATAGGATCAATAAATGGCAACAGAAAAATCATTCTGTGAATAAATGAGTAAGCAAACTCTGTATTTTCCACAAGATTTTATAAGGTCAACTGGTTTTGGTCTTGCAGCCAGTCTCAGCCAGATAGGATGGCTGCAAGGCTGAAACTGGATGGCATTAAAAAATCTTGTGGAAAATACAGAATTTATTTTCTCGATTATTAAATGGAGTTCCACCAAGTATGGACAAACCATCTTGAGTATCTTCTATTATATATAGATGCTTCTCCGGATTCATTCATGATATACCCAGATACCCAGATAGGATACTAATTCACAGGCTAAACTACTGGCGTCATTGACTCGAAATTTTTACCACGTATTGGCCATAACGTGAAACCCCCAGGAAAAAAGCGACTTTGATCCTCAGTGTCATAGGTTCGATTCCAGAGGGCCCCAAAGTCCCGATTCCTCCCGTTTAAATGCATTACCGTGATTTTCGGGAATTAAAAAAAAATACTTTCCGGATAGGTAGAGAAATAAAACTCAAGGAGCCTATATATATGGTAATGATCTATCGAAATCATAAATGCGTTTTACGGAAAATATCCTAAGTTCGATGCTAGGTCGAGGCAAAAATTGGCCGTTTAAAATGCATTGTGGCGATTTTTATGATTTTTTTTGGACCCTTTCCAGATGGCATGGATAATTGAAATTCGGCATGAGGTTGGAAATCATGAATTTATTTCATAATCAAATTTTTTGTATTCGCTGATGGTCCTTGGTTCGATCCCAGAGGGCCATTTACATTCCCCAATGCATTTCTTATGGAGATAACGGAGACAAATTTTAGGTACTTCCCGGCATGATATCGATTTCAAACTTTGCACAAAATAAGATCAAGTCCTTTAAAATCATACTGTGCATTCACAGCGTAAATATATTTCCTGGGTTCGACACCAGGCGTCTCTTATATCAGTAGTTGATCCGATTTTTAATAATTATTTTGAACCCTATCCCAATAATATAGAAACTTTAAATTCGGCAAATAGATAGAGATCATAAATAACTTTCATGAACATGTTTTAGATTTCCAAGATCGTCCTTGGTTCGAATCCAGAGAGCCATTTACATTCCTGAAAAGTAGAACGTCGTTTGAGGCAGTTGTAGCCAATATTTCTGCTTGAATTTTCACACATAGTAAGAGATGGTGATTTTCTGTTGTGCTGCATAGTAAGCTTACCAGGAAGACCCGGGTTCGATGCCAGACGATTAAATTGCAGCGAATTTTAAGAATATTTTCAATACCTTTTTTTTTCTTTTGAGGGCCGTCCCGATATGATGCCGACATGAAATTATTGTTGTCGATCTGCTTGCAGTATGCAAGCTACATTTTACTCGTATATTCTATGAATGAATTAGAAAGTTGGAACCCCCTCTAGAATAAGTAAAAAGGGATTCCATATCACAAAGGAGGAAAAAAGGATAGGAATAAATGAAAATTAGAAAACAGGGTGGAAAGATGGCAAGATCTTTGCTAAGGTGTCTGTATCTGTACTATAACGAGTCTGATATAGCTACTTGCATTAAATAGCAGCAAAATAAATTATAGTTACTGAGATTGACTGCCATATTTAATTTGTAGCAGAAATTTATGTTTGATATTAAACAGCGATTTTTGAAAAATTATGATGCCAGTTGATGAGCAGCCTTTTCACTTGATAAGTAATCAAGCTTGACTAGTACACAGGTTTAATGAAAAACATGTCCACAAGGACATAATTAGAGAGAGCAGTAAACTTATTATTTGCAAGACTAGACTCAAGTAACTTTCAAATATAAGTTAAGTTAGAAACTTTTATTTACGATTATAGTGATATATTATCATAAAAAAGATTAATTACTAAGGAAGGAATAATTGCTTGAGTTTCACAACTTACGTACATATGGGAGAAGAACACCCATATTAACCCTGAGGGGGTAACCAAAGGCTCATAATAACTTTTATTGGCAGTTAATTGTCCCTAGTAAAGAATCTAAGAAGATAATTGGTGTAAGAAAACATCAATTTACAGCCATGGGATTTTATCTGAAGACATTTTCTGTAATTTGCAATGTTTCTCCATGAAACTACTACTCTTTACCGAACACAAACTTTCACATTTCTTTGGCCTTTACCCAATCATCAGAAATTTGACTCTTTTATCGTAACATATCCTACAGCATTCTCCCGTTGCCCTAGAGAATTTTCTCATTGAGAGCGAAACGTGCATTGGGATAGATAACATTTGATGACTTATGGTTATTATTTACACAATATAAATCACCCATAAGACCTAGCAGTATATCCATTTTGTACTGAATACAGTATTGGGTATATAGAAAAGAAAGATTCTGATCCCTTCTAAGGTATGTTGTAAAAAAATCAATTTTGAGATGATAAGGAAAATATATTTATAATCACTGCGAAGAGAACTGAATGCTTCAACTTAATAAAATTAATTTGTGGATAAAACTTGTTCTCACCCTTTCCAACTTACCACACTGCAGAAAGCATATGGACAAAAAAACTTCTATGCTTCCATTTCAATTGATAAGAAATTAATTGTGACAGCAGAATAAAAATCTGTTGAAACAAATTGCTGTGACTGAAAATTTGGATCATAAGTAAGTCAAAAAAGGATTGTGAAGCTTTAGGGTCAAGTATCAAGTCAAAGAGGAAAGCAATTCTTCAGTAAATACTCAACTAGATCAAGTAAAAGAACTTGGGCATAACTGCAACCCCTGGAAATAATGAAAATTTCAAGTATCTCAAATGGTTATACAAGAAGAGAAAAATAGTGACTTTGCTGGGACTCGAGCCCAGGTCTCCCACTTTCCGGGCAGGTGTTCTAACCTCTAAACTACGGAGCCACGTCCGTTTTCCTTCTGTAAATGGGGGCTTTTATGATCAAGGTGATGATGCTCCATGTAGTAGCCATAGATAGCGAAGGACTTTGACAAAGACAATAAAAACAGACAAGATGACTGAAGATGTTATAATACTTATAGAATTTCTTAATTAAATGACAAGTATAACAAAAGTTAATGCTTATATGCTCTTAGCAGTAATGATATTTTCGTTAAGGAAAATTTACCAAATGGCAGCTGTCTGACAGCATATGAGATAGCATTGGATTTTTTTCTGAATAGAATGGAAATATATTTTGTGTGCAGTGTGATCCTTAAAATATGTATTTATTGAGGAGAATATACTATTTTCTGAAATATTTGATTTTATGGAAAGACTTAGACAGATTTTCAAAGGAATTTTCCACAGATAACACAAATGCCAGAATTATTTTCGTACAAAGCAGCCGAAAGATGAATTTTCTGAATTTTGATAACGGAACTCTTGTTGAAAATTAATTTAGGACATTTAAGCATTCTCCTTAATGACTATGCAGAATTAACCACTAACTGAATGATCGCAGATGATAGAAAAATCAATTTATAAGAGTGAAATAGGCTCCTCTGAGTTCCTAGAACAAAGGATAGAGAGAGATATATCATAAGATCTTTGTAAACAAGGATCACAAAAGCTTGGTAAAATCCATCACATGCACAACGGAATTGAAGAGGTTAGTAATGTCTTTGACAAGATTAAAGATGCTAACAAAAGATGATAACAATAAGATGCTAACCAGAAGATGTCATCACGGTGATGAAACCGGTTGTGTTTGAATAAATCTCTGTGGAAGATACCAAGTTTTTCATTTTTTGAAATTTCGATTCCATTCCACAAGGTCACGCTTCAGCACATCAATTTTTGCTAACAAAAGCTTGGTGGCATCACTGTATCCAAAATTTTATGATATTCAAGGAAAATTTAGGGCATTTTTGGACTAAAAAACAAGATTCACAGGGTATCATCACCTTTACACAAAATAATAGGGACTAGAGGATGTCCATCAATGAAGTGATGCATGTGTAATGTAGACCATATAAGAAAGAATAAATTCCAATTAGAAGAGATCAAAGTTATACGTGGACCAGGATCTGCAAACATTGTTGGAAGCCAAAACAAGCAAATGAGATAAAGAAAGGTTTCTCAATAAAAGTATGGACCGTAGAGAGCGGAGATTACTTACCCACAGCTGGGGACATGGAGCGAGATCCCGTAGATCCAGTGGGAGAGGGCGTGGGCCTCATCCCCTGAGAGTTGGGTGTCCCGGGCGCAGGCCCGCTCGAGCTGTCATTGCTGTTCTGGTCCTGCAGAAATTAATTCACATTACTCATTTGTGAAATTATAAGATAAATAACAGATAGAAATTATGTATTGATAAAGTATGAATTAAAAAAATATGGTTTAGGAGCAAATGTGAGCATAAATGAGTCCAAATGTAACCATTTCATTCTTAATTTACTTTTTCTAAAGCTGCATCTGCAGCAATAGTATGTTGAAAATCATTTCAAGACTATATTGAAAATTATCAACTTCATATGCTCATCCAGCAAGTATACGAATCATCAATCATTATGTTTGAATGGTAAAAATATAAAACTTAAATACAAAATATGAGAAAAGACAGTAAAAATAAGAAATAGACTTGAAAATCTAAGATCATGAAATGTTTGCCTCCAACACAGATTGACACCTATGTGCTGAGTAACTGCACTGATTTTGGTTTCTCCTTACGGAATGCCAAGAAAAGTGTTACTCATAGAATCAATGTGCTCCACTTGCATGGACATGTTCCGATTACAGCATTCTGATTCAGTGAGGAAAGCAATGGCAAACTACCTCACTCCTCATCCTCCCAAGTAAGCCTCATTCCTCTCTGTAAGCTCTTAGTAGCTTATGCCAGAGGGGATGAGGTATCAACCGGCCTTTGGGCTGAATATCTTACAGACAGTATATAGCTAGAGTAAGAGTGAGGACAAACTCATCTCATGCCAACTCTTGGGTACTCAATGAGATGAGAGTTACATAAGTAAATGCTAAACCAACTTCTAAAAAACAGAGACGCAAGAAATTACGAGATTCACTTTGCTATTGATTGCTATGATAACTAGGACAAAAAAATAAAAAACAATTGTAAATTGTCCCAATTTGATAGTACTGTTATTGGATAATTCTTAACATTGATTAAACTTTTCTTATGATTTTTCATCAAGTTATTATTGGTGATGGAATAAAGGCTACAAGCGAAGAAAGATGTAAAATAAGTTTGTCACCCTCGCATAATAATACAGATCAATCTTGGACCCTAAACAGGGATGATGATGATGATGAAGTAGGACAAAAAATAAGGTTTCACATTGCTAGAGAAGAGTCAATCCTTAGAGGATGAACTAGCAGTCCACAGAAAGATTACCTTTAACAATGACAAGTACGCACTGCTTGACAACTTTGCAATTTCTAGGTACTCCCTACCTATTGTTCAAGCAGAAACTTTGTTAGAAGCCTACCTCACTGTAGCTACAAAACTTAATATCAGCTTAAATATAATAAATGCATGTAAGGATTTTTCATGTGTAAACCAGAGTTTATGGAGTCATGCTTTTCTAGAGAAGGCATGTAACAAGAGATACTACAAATACCACATACCTGTGATACTTGAACCTGAGTTTATAAAAGTTTGCAAGCAGATTCCAAGCAGTCCATAAAGTCTTAGAGGTGGATGTAAAAAACGTCTAACTTTTAATGATTAAAGAACATTTCAAGTCCAAATTTAAAGATGGAGACACAGATATGAGGTTAATGTATTGAAGTAGTAAAAGAGGTAAGTTCCAGTAACTTCAACTCTTTTAGGAAAGTCTATGCAGCAGAGTGGCCCACTTTGGCCTAACCTCTAAAACTTAAGGGTCTATAAATCTAATAAAAATGTCTTCAATTGACTGATTTCTCTAAGGGTTTCTACAATGCTGCATTGATAAAAGTAAGTCATTTATTCATTTACAAACAATTATAATTGCTGTTTTCTTTAGGTCAATGACAGACTCAATACCTTTAGAAGGGTCAATGCCCCTTTTGAAATCTGAAAACATTCATACTCAAATCATTAAGTTGGCTCATAATGGATAGCTCAAGAAAAAATCATTTAAGATCAGATATTTTACTAATTTGAGTTTTTGTGCTACAGAAGAACTTCTAATACAATAGAACAAGTCACTTTATCTTTTGAGATCCCTTAAATAAACCAAACCAGAAAACTATCTAAAATTGACAACTGAAATTTATTTCTGAAATGTAGCTATGAGTCAAATGATTTCTAAAATGAATGATGATTGGAAAAAATAATAATTAATACGGCAATTTTCCTCTCAGACATGTATTTTTGAACGTATCATCTTGGAAACAGGAAATAAAATCTATAAATTCAGTGCATACATTCGAAATATTAAAAGATAAATGCCTACTTCTGAAGATTAACTATATAATTACATTGCACGAAGTCACACCTAATTTCTATGTTGTAATTACCATAGGCTATTTGTGTCTGATAAAATGATTATTTTATAACCAGCTTGTAATCTTCAAATTTCCACAATAGGATTGGCAGAAACCTTTGAAATATTTAAATAATATTCAAATTTATTCCTTGTAAGTTATTAAAAACAGATAATGGATAAATAATAATATTAGGAAACAAAAACATATTTCCAGAAAAATTACAAAGATCACTTTTCTTTTATAAATACCAAAAAAAAGTGCCTACTCTCTCTATTTGAGGTTAAGAACCACTAATCCGTAAATAATTCCTTATCCATCACAAAAATTAACAAATCAAGCAATTTAAGAGTTAAAACAGTGAAATGGATCGACAGAAACCTTCACCATTTCTCTAAAAAGAGCTTTAGTGTAAGGTGGTTAATAGAACAACAACAACTTTACGACACACTGAAAAGTAGGAATGGCTACAACAGAAAATACATTTTCTTGCAATCCTATTACATTAAGCTATCTTAACTTTTTATCTGATCGAAGACCATGCAAATTTTGACATGTTCACGTAACCTAGGTTTTGCAAGGTAGTTCTTTAATAATGAATGAAGTAAGCTAATTAATGGAGTATTACAGCGAGAGCACAATATACAACAAAAACAATCAGTTGAAAAGCTATACACAATTCTGTACTTGGTGCAGTATTTACATTCAAACATCCAATTTCACAATTTTTCTCAGAACACTTACTGATATTGAGTACAATTCTGGTGCTCTGCAGAAATTGGCAGATGTTAGTTTGATAAACCCTACACTAGATATGAAAGCACCCCCCTCCGAGACAGCAGAAAATATGCAAGGGGGTAGCTTCTAAGTAGTTAAGGTCAAACAAGGACAAATCACTTATCTTAGGACATAGAAATAAAAATACAAAAATAATCCTTTGTAAAGCATAAATATGAGAGAAAGATAGATTCCTCTAAAACTCCCCTCAAAGCAAACATTAATCCTAAATTACCCTTTCTGTTCCACAGATCTCTGATTGAATAGACATTATCTTTGAATCAATTTCTGGAAGGAGGATCAGATATAGTCAGACATACTAGCCTGATGGTGAAATACAATGATAGCACAAGGTGTTCTAGGGGTATAGATTATTGTTTACTAAGAGATTGTACAATAGAATCACACAGCATGGTATTCTACTCACATATTTTTCTATAACTAATTACATTATTATTATTGATGAAATGCTACGATTGGTAATGATTGATAATAACAAAAATTAGCACTAAATACATACAAACAACCCAACAAATATGTGAAGAGTATTATTTGAAAGCTCATGAAAAATAGAAACTAAAAAAATACCTTTTGGTAATTTAAGAAGACTTGCATGACATTCGCTTCGTACAAACCATAGACATTACAATTAATCTGTAATGAATATACTAAAAGGAGCAGTACCTAGGAGTCACAGTTTCAAGGCATTAATTCATGTTCATAATTATATACTTTAAGGTAATTAAGAAACTTCAAAAATCTGATGAACTTTGGAATCATAGATGAAGATAAAACTGGATTCCCAGGGGACAGATTTTTTACATTGAAATTTCTACATAATATTGGCACTAACTGGGGCAAATCATTGAATATATTTTTAATTTATGAAGAAAAAATATAGAAAAAAACTCTTCATATATATTTGAAAATCTAGAAAAAAATTAAGATACAAACTAAAATTGGAGGAAATCTACCATGGTTACTAAAAATGATACAGCATTTCAAAATCAACAACTGACATCAAAGGGAAGCAATGAATATAGCAATATTCAATCAATCAAATGAAAAACAATGTATAGTTATATAATCCAACAATAGTAGTTTATTCAGCAACACTACCTTCTATTATAGACAAATTAGAAATTTGTAATTAAAATACAGAAGTATTTACTACTTCTTGGGTGCTTAATGGTGTGAAATTATGCCGGAATATAAAAAACTAATTTCAAATATAAAGATTAATAAAACCTTAAATTGCTATAATAAACTTATCATGTAATTTATTTTGTTCCCAATAAAAAAATGTCATTCAAGAATGCAGGAAGAAGATATGTCACGCACTGCCCTCTTCCACAATTACATACAAAAATGTGAGTTAAAATCCTTCCCCTAGATTTTAGTGATCTGGAAATATATCATGTCAGCATCAGGTTTTGAATGATCGTATCTCCAGATACAGAAAATAACGAACAAAGACGGAAATGGTTGAATGGTGTTCCATTAGAGATGGTTATTTATGTTAGGCCAAAGAAATGCTCAATATAAGATCTTTTTACATGAAGAATGTATAAAGTTCTTTAATGAAAAAACTTCTACCTTTATACTTCCCAGGAGAGTAGAGTTGCTTCAGTTTGGAAATGTAAAATTGATTAAAAACAATAACCATGAACAATTTTTTTCAGAAAAATGTACGCTGATAAAATTACTTTGTGAAAAGACTTGATAAAGAAAAATGCACATTTTACTTCTAGCTTCAGTAACTTTTTTGTAAAATTGTATCATATCTCAAAGAATTTCCAAATCTAAAACCCTAGTTCTTTTCAATATAAGAAAACTTTCTGGCTAATGCAGTTATCTCAATACAAATTAAATTAAGTACATGAATTCCAAAAACACAAGAACTAAAAACTGTCCTGCTTTTGAGTTAGTTACATGATTGTCTTGCATGAGCAGTTAACAAGCTACTTTTCATCCACAAACAAATAGATAAACGTCCTTATGACTCTAAATACACCCAATAGAAATAAATGTGAATTCAACATTAGCATCTTGCTGGCTTCATTTTCTTGGCTAGATCATAGCTAACTGTTGAGAAATGCAACAAAAGAAATGATTTTTATAACAAAATTGTAATATTTTGAAATTTGGGAGCAACATTATCCCGTTTTCTATTAACTAAAATATATGCACAATACACACCATTGCTAAACTGTGTTCAGGCTAATGTCCTGGAGTTTTATAATAATAGGTTGGATTACAGTCTCAAAGGAAATGTACATTGATATAAACATGACTAAATGAGATAATTAATATAATCCAATCTGTCTTTGTGAAACTCAGTTTAATAAATGAAAAAAGCAGTTTAGATTTTCCAGACATTCCTTTCAAATTTAAAAGTTCTGTGTTTTGTGGAAGTCGGAAATGGCTTGATATTATCACCTCGTACTTAGCATATATCAGGATGAGAATTTCCTCACCTTTATTTTTTCCTAATTTTTATTCTTTTGATAAGAAGTTATAAAAATATATTTGTATTTTAAATTGTGTTAAACCTTCGCAGTATAAGGAACAATTTTTGGGGATAATTTAACTAAATTAAGAGTAATATTCTAACGAAATACATGGTTGAAGGGTTATTATTGGATATAATTGAGCACTTAAATGTCAACTTTCTGCCAAGAATATAAGACTAAGTAAGGATGAGAACAATTTTACAATTCTACTGGCATTTATCTATATGCATTTTTCAAAGAAACCTTAATATAAAAGCAAGTACTTCTCCAATTTATTTTTAGGGAACTTTTTTCCTCTGATCTCTTCCGTCTCACAATGCATGTCAGTCTATTCTCATTAATTGTAACAACAGCAATAGAGAAGGAAAATGTAGCAATAGGGTCTTTCAGATATTATTTTTTTAATACAATACCTGCTGTTTTTCTCATTATGTTTTGAAAAAAATTCTCTCTTATAATAGCCGATTTTCATTTACAAAGAATGCTATTCTATGCTGAGAGATGAAATACATGGTTCATTTTGCAGTTAGCAATTAACATAAAACCTTTAAATGTTATATGAATCATTCAACATTATTAATTTAAGAAAAGACAACAGCAAGAAGTGCATAATTGACTGCAATATGTAAAAATTATATGTCATGATAAAGGATCGGTAAGAATGCTTTAGTGGGAAATATTAGAGACTTCAGGACCAAAAAATCTCTTTCAGCATACAATGAAGGTTAATTCCAGAACATTGAAAGATGGAATGAAATATTTTCAGTAGCTTTGAGAACAACATCTAAGCTAATGTAAAAGGATTTATTCCAGGGCAAAATTGTGATATAATAATAATGAGGTTTGAATGAAAAGGAAACAAGTCATAAATTGACTGTACACAATGGCACTTTTTTCCCATAAAACCTCAATAAAACTGGTTAAGACCTAACAGGCCACACGATAAAACGTTATTGTAACACTCCATGGGCATTATGGCCTTTCAAACCATTAATTAGATTTACTAAGCATTCAGCATCTCTAAAGTTGTGCCATTATAGTTATTTTTATATATATTTTGGGATAACTGTAAACAATTGAATAGATACTAGAGGAAATGTAAGGGAAGTTCCTTGGTAACCTACAAGACAATCACCCAGCAAGTTAAAGCTAAGTTCAAATTAACAACAAAATGGCAAGTTCCTTAGAAACAACAACAAACATTGACACCTGGCTGAATATGATGTTTGTATGTTTGTATGTTTCTGATGTTTTATGTAAAAAAAATATTAAGGAGGGAAGCTTTTATATACATTTCCCTACAACTTGTGCTCTGGAATTATTTATTCATTGAATTTCTCATCACCTTTTCATGTTTAACTCTAACTTGTATCAGATTAAAATCTTTCTGATGAGCTGAATATACAGCAAACTAGATCAAACAACAACAATGGAGCTATATAAATACAATCACTGAAGTACCTGAGTATCGTTGGATGAAATTCAGATAAGAAAACCTTTCTTCATTGTATTAGATCTTCTTTTGAGACAGAAAGAAAATATTCTTCTCAAATATCATTAATAAAAAATACTTTTCCTTTCAAATATTTCTCTAAACTTTCATCTTTCAATTAATCCAATAAAGTGAAGAATGCATGCTTATGAGATAAAATCTCAAGAATATAAGGTTTTGGTTTTCTCCTACGAGATCACTGAACTTAAAACTTCCCTAACTGCTAGAATAAAAATACAAATTTTCTAAGAACAGTTTTAGGAATGAGAAAAACAATAGGTTATCCAAGCATTAGCAATTAACGGCTAATAAGGAGTCACCTAAACATGTTGAATTTAAGTTGAAGTGAAACATAGAGGATAAAGCAAAATGAATCAAGAAAATGTTAAAAACTAGAAAGATATTACTATGATAGTAAATACTGCCATGGATGTCAGGGTATCTAGGTTTAATTCAATCAATGATGTGTGGAATTATAACAGCAATACAAGATGTTGATGAATTTTAGCGAGTCTAGCTGCATAGGTGAAGAAAAATTTTCCAATGCAATTGATTATTAGCAGTCCTAAATAGTTTACAGATTCAACTTAGATCTTCAATTGGTCAACTTTTCAAGCAATGACAAAAAAGGCAAATAAAACTGTGGCTATCTCATAATATTTACAACTACAAGACAAAAATCAAGCAAAAGGAAAGTTAAAACAAATAAAAAATCTTAAACTTCCATCAGATTTCACTGACTTCAGGATGGAAGCTGACAATTTTTACCCCAGCACAAACGTTACAATAAAGTCTAGCACTGGTACCTTTTCCTTGAATAATGTCACAGCATGAATAGCTAAAAATTCTTCAGTATGCTACCTTAAACCTATATTTCAGTAATGAGCGGAATAAATGAAAGTTTCCTTAAGATCTCTAAATTTGCAATCATTCAACTGCAATGAAAACCTGACAACTTAAAAAAGAAATATCACTTCTGTGTACGGGGAAAGGAATTCATTCTTTTATTGTTTGGATTCTTCCATAGCTGCATAATCCATAACCATCGTTTCCACCAGAAGCAAAGGAGTTGTTACGGCAAAAGGTTTGTGATAGAAACATGCAAAGAATTCCATGTTATCTACATCAACCGCTTAGGTTTTTGAGAATTTAAAATGTACGGTAACAAAATAATTGAATATCACCAAATGATATATTGATAGGTTTAAATACAATGATATTCCCACAAACATGACTGAACTCGCAGGTTCGGCAAAGGGGCAATAAACTCTACGATTACGCATACAAAGAGGCGTGTCGAAAATCATTTTACTTTCGATACACATCTAACATGGGATTCGAGTCGTGGATATCGATATCGTCACAACTTACGGACGTTGATTGACCGGCCAAAGAAAGTTACGCGACCTGAATTACGATAATACGAAATGGAATCTTCGAAATAAAAAAAAAGTTTTATTGGAATTTAAGTGGCACTTTCCAGATTTATTACTGAAACATACAGACCACTTGGGGCCATAAGGACATCAAACAACGAGCTCTCTAGAATAACGAGCAAATATTGCATCTGCGTCTTAAATAATTTGTTTATAAATGACTTGAGTGAAGGTTCGCAAAGGGGGGTTATAAAAGTAAGGATGTATAAAGGTATTACTTATAATGCATAAAATATGCAACCGTATAATTATCAAGGATATAAACACGTATGTTGCTCTCCCAGTCTTAGAACAATTATACAGGTAAGGCTGCTTCGTAAGGGGTAAACAAAACGACGAAGCATTGGCGTCCAACCACAAGCACGACCCCCACTGACGGCCCACTTCGCTCTAGGAGGGGTCTTCGGCCCTCCAATCATAGTAATAGTGTCACACGCTGCCTAAACACGTCGACTAGGCAAGCAATAAATTGAATATTCCCAACTACAGCGGCTTGCCATCAAATAGGCAGACTTAGGAATTAATTCGGACAAAAACTGAGCGAATAGGGTATTTCCTACACAGAGCAGTAGAATATTTCAGAATTAATTCGGTAAATATTGAATAACTTTAAAAAATCAAGCAAGTAAAATCACGAGCAGAACGGAAATCATTCCAACGGTAAGCGACTGAGTAATGGACGTTAGATGCCAAGACACGATTCGTATTTTACTGCGCATAAGCGTCGAGAAGCAAAATCTCGCTGTCACTTCCTTAAAACAGATAGAGGAAAAATCTTTACACATAAAACGGATTTCTGCTTCATAAGAATGAGTGTAAAAAAATAGGTTATTGCCATTCTAGGGCGAGAGCGTCTTCGCCATCGAAAATTGGGAAGAACAAAACCATAGCAGGTTTTCCTGGAGCCAGAGGCGTGACGAAGGAGTGACGGGGCCAAAGAAGAGTGACTAAATGAACGTCGGAACTTGCTCACGACTGTCTTAGCCCCGAGTTAACGACAAAAGAAAGTTGCGAAATCGTAACAGAAAAACCTAATACGATACATTGCAACAAACGATGCACAATTGCACGTTCGGCTGTTTCAAATTCTTGAGACCAACAGGAATAAAGCGATGACATAACTGACGAAACCAGAATAGTAACCCACGTTAAGTTGGGGCAAACACTCGTGGAGCGAAAAAATCTCCTCGCCGCCGCCAGCTTCCTGTGCGAATGACTGGACGACGATCGACTGCAAGCTGCATCTCGCGTTACAACAGACTTTTCCCACAGCTACTATCTCAGACGGAAGCCGAGATAACGACGGGGAATAAAATTCCACAACGGAGTAATTCGCGCAAGATTTCCAACGAATATACTATAATTTGCTAACCAATTCAACGCGCAATCTGAAGACATTGCATAATTCCGACGGCGAATAAGGTAATGGAAGCGAAAAGGAGACGATGCGAGCTAATGAAAAGAACGCCATAAAGGAGGTTATTTCTTCTCGGCACGATTCACACGGCTCAACCCGCTCGTCGAGCGGACGTTAACTCTAGTTTCACCCTCAACCGGAAGCCGTCTTCTTCAGAACTGGTAACTTCCATTCCCCTCTGCCTACGTAGTCCTCCCCATAGCGAGGAGCCAGGGGTGCGCACGGCTTAGGAATTGGCAAAGATAAAAGTAAAAGAACTGAAAAGGGCAAGTCCCAATGACGAATGCACCCGAGGGAAAGCGAGAGAATGGTCGGTCAGCCGAAAGAAAGCGAGAGAATGTGTCTGCAGAGAGGGAGTTGACCGGTGGCAGGGGCACAGTTTTGGAAACGACATGCATACAACGCTTCTCTTGTACGACACACAGCGCCACTCGCATTGATAACAACTCATCGTATCGAACAGGGCAAATCATTCCACAAGGAACGAAAAGATATCGATTGCAGGAATGTAAACAATGTCACAGCGACAGTTCACAACTAATTCGCAGGCGACCGAGTTTAAACCAAAATAAAAGGATCACAGCGGCATTATTTTCGAGGTCCGCCATCGAGTGCAATCGCAGAGCAAATAGTTACGACATTTACTTGATAAGGAGATCAATTCTGCAAGAAAGACCCTTCGTAAAATTGTAGTGAAAACCCTTACTCCGACCAATCCGCTTTACAAGCGAAAAAGCATCGCCAAAGGGGAAGATAATTACTGTGTCCGATAAATACCCTCAGGGAATCGATCGAAAACTGTTAAGTTGGCCACATCTGCCGAAGCGAATCACGCAGAGAAATACGAATTCCGATCCGAATCCACGATCGAAGAGGTGTGCATCTTCCTGGAACACGATACCACAGAAAGAAACGACGAGAAGGCAGAGGTATAAATATTCCGACACAAGTCCATCCACTCCAAACAGGGAATTTCGAGAAGCGCAGTCAACCTACCTCTCAATGTTCTCCTCTTCAAAGTAAACCTCAAAAGGACACGGGTGTACACATTAATCCATAGTGTTAGCACATCACTAACGACATCCACCAAAGAACACAGTAATCCAATCGAAAATCGCACAACCGCGAGGCGGCGGCACGCAGCCCCTTATCCACGCCGTAGTTCCCTCGACGCACGCAACACTCATTCGCGGCGCCAGCGTCCGCTAAACCTTAGATACCTCTCCCTCAGCGGAACACCGAATCCCACAAAACCTCCACTCCTCTCATCGGCGTTTTTTTTCACTTCCTCGATTATTTCCTCCGTTTACTCCTCCAATTTCGTTTCGTCGTTGTCCAACCGGCGTTGCCGCGTCTCCGCGCACCGTCGTCTTGTCTTCCTTCTCCGCCTGCACTTCCTCATCGCACCTTCCCTTCTATTATCATCTTCGGGGCATATCGACCCACGTAGCACGGCCGCCGCGAGGAACGCGCCTTTCCGCGCTCCGACAGAATAACGGCGAGTAATGCGGTCGCGGCGCTGCGGCAAACGAGTGCTCCGCAATGGGCGGACGACGGCCGTAATTTCCGAAGGGGTAAACGCGGGACTGGCAGCAGCCTCACTGCCTGGGTTGTTATTCACTAGAAGAAAACCCATGGGGTGCGCCCCTCACATCGGCTTGGAAACCCCCTCCCGCACTCCCCTCTCTTCCCCGCGACGCCACTCTCCCCTCCGAAGAGAGAGCTGCAAGCGGCGGCAGCAGAAGCGGATTCGGCACTGCCAACCCAACGCTTTTCAACCCTACCCTCGTTCTCCCAGGCGCGCATAGTCGCTCGGCGCCAACTCTACTCGCTCGATACAAAGTTGCGCACACACAACGGGGCTAGTCGCATCATGATTCCGCGATGGGACGATACAAACACGCCGAATCGATGGCGTTCCCGATATTAAAAACGTGTCACGCCGCTTTCCGCTCCTCGCGATTTAATTGCAAAGAGACCGACAAACCTTGGCGAACATCTACGACCCCCATTCTTCACGCAACAACCCCTTTCGGAAACTTCAAACCGAGAATTGAACGTCGCTCGAGACGGGTTTCGCTCCGCATTCTCGCTTCGAATATCGAGCCGTTGGTCGTTTCGAAACTCGGCCCGAAAAAAGCATCGGCTAAATAAGTTACGTGCCCGGCTTATTCTCTTTCGGGGCACAATACTCCACCATGTGCGCGTATTTAAACATAAAACATGTACGGACGTCTAAGGCGAGGGGCTGATACAAGAATAGGAAAGTTGGAAGAGCGTTGTGAATAAACGAGGCCAATAACGCTGTTATCCCGAAAGGAGATAGCGTGAGGGATGCGTATATATTCTCCGCTATACTTTCTTTCCTGTCCTTGCGAACACCTTTCGCTTCGGAATATTCCGCTGCAACCCGACGTCCCATCCCTTCAACATCTCATCCATCACATTCGAGAATCTCGGTCTTCCTCTCCCTTTGAGACCATTCTCCTCCGCACCATTTTATCATTCGGCCCGTCCCTACGCAACACGCCCTTTTTCATACTGGTCACGTATACGGACGGTCATCATTCCACTCATTTTTCACAGGATGGCTCATTCCACAGATGACAGTTATCACTACAACCGGAGATATTTTTTAGTTTACCAACACCCGATATATTTGCCTCCAAAATTAGCAAAACCGGGAGAAGAGAGAGGTTGGAGAGGGAGGGAAAACACAGCTTAATTTTCCTCTTAACTAATTGTGAAACGAACTATTAACTATTCATAGGTCCCTCCGTGATTTCTACGGTTATGAACTTAACATTTTAGGGCTTATTTTAACGCATGTTAGGCATATAAAAATACGTATTAAGCATTAAAGATAATAATCATAACCATTATTACGAATCATGATTCAAGTGGACAGTATGATGACAACCTCGAGCACATGCGCAGATGAAATCATGATTTTCAAAATTCAGAGCATTAAAGCGTTACGTAGCGGAGTATTTGAGCCGCAATGGTGTGCCGTAGTCATTGCACCATCAGAACTTAAAAACCCCGGAGGGAATTCCGAATCCTCGTCGTAATCCATTCCGGCAGCATTCAATTTACTCTCGTCGAGTTCTGCTGGCGTACAAAGTGGAGGCGATTAGCCTCGCTTGTGGACAAGGAGGACACCGTGGTGAACGTTGTAGCGTAGGGACGAGGTAAACAAGTAAAGCGGCAACCAGGAGTAGACAGCCGAGCTGCCCTCTGGAATGCGGAGAGACAACAAGCGAGAGTGCGACCAAACTTTCTCGCAGCCGCCAATAATTGTTTTCGATGACTTCGGTTACTTTTGAAAGAATCCACGCAATCCCACGTGAAGCATCGATCGAGAAAAGCTCTCTTTGGAAAGTTCTGTGCTCAGTGCCGCGTATCGTTGGAACGGCGCAAATATCGTGCGCCCGACCTTGTAGAAATGAGCTGCTTTCGCCGTCAGCGAGAACAGATGTCCCGCCTTGGTGAGAGCGAATAGAGATCGCGCTGGAATTTCCCATTACGGGGATTGTCCTTCCAACTTACACACATTTACGCGCATGCGCTATTTTGGAATTGCCAATTACTCCATAGACCCTAAACGTTTGCAGCGATGCTATCGAGGTGCGCTCGTTCGAACACAATAAACACGCACTGGTCATTAAGGTTACTCGAGTTTCTACCTCTCCCGGGAATTTCGGGTGACCCGGACTTATGTTTCAATCGCGGAATTCAGAGAGCGGCAAAAGTTTTGGACAGAAATTCGACGAACTTGAATCGCGCCAATTGTCACATTTATTAAACAGCGAGACCTTTTGAGGAGACCATATAACTTACAATTTTCTTACTTCAACTTTAAAGAATTAAAAGAGAAACAAGCTAACATACTTTAGTGAAAATTAATAAACTTTCATAATAATTTTTCTCCGAACATGCGAAGCATGGCTGCACGATGCGGATTAAAGTGTTAATGCGCGTCTTGAATTTTATTTCTTTATTAACGTCATCTGAAAAAAAGTATTTTTTGAGTACTTCCCACATATAAATTTAAAATATTGTAAAATATAAAAAAATGAAAGGTCTATTTCAAAGGAAATAAACTCAAACTGCATTTTTTCCACAAATGTTTATTTTATATAACATACACACGACTGGTTTCGACGAGCGATCGTCGTCATCTGGTGAACTACCCTCGAGAAATAGTCGTGCGTACTACATTTTATTTGAATTCCCATATTAGCATCAGCTTTTAACTTGAAATTAAAAGAATAAAAACTTCCAAAATGTTGAATCTTTCCGTCAAACTTGAAATACAACAGCTCGGTCGCTCGACATATGGTCTGCACTACACTCATAATCAAGAAAACTATGGTCGACGACAGTGGCGCCGTCGTGGTAATCGAGATAAACAGGAACACCGTCATATTTAGAGGAGAGAAAAATGATAGATTCGGTTGATACAATGGAAAAGAGCGTGGATGCGGACACTAAATTATCTTTATAAAATTTTCACTCAATCCCAGCAAAACATCAGCAAGGGAAATAATGAAAACTTATACGCTTAAATAAATAATATCTTTTATTAAATTTTAGTCACGTACGAATAAAGACGATTTATTATTACTATAACGGAATAGTGTATTCAAATCGTGTAAGAAGTAAGAGGAAAAGCTAATAACAAATAGACAGGAAGAAAAATATAAGTATAAAGAGTTCAATTTCAAAGAAATAGCTTTAAAAAGGCATATTTATGACGTTTCCTTTAATTGGGGCTTTGAGATTTTAAGCGAGTTTATAATTTTTTACGGGTAAGAATGAGTATTAGTTTTATTTGTGATATGCCTCTAATTTGGGTCATGATGGCGCATAAAGCAGCCACCTAATACAAATATCAAATTTATTGATACAAACATTTATCTCAACAGTATCCGAAGTATTCTCAAACATAAGGTCGATTTGCTGCACTTATTTCAACTTCTTTCTCTCATTGGATTGCGGATCAAGTGAGAAAACAAGCCTTAATTACCTCATCCCTCATTTTGCCTTGAAAAGCTCATTCCCTTTCCCTAGCCTTTGGTAGCTAAAGGTATACGGAATGAAGATCCAAAATTCCTCCTACCTGATGAATTTACAGTCAGAATAATGTTCATATATTTTTAATATATAGCGAAAACTATTCTAATTAATTCCTTATCATTTTTAGGAAATTATCATTCCTAAGATTAACGCGAATGTCAAATAGTTGGCATAAAGTATTCGCATGTCCTGTTTCAGTAAAGCTATCGGTGGAGAAGCAACGGAGGAATAAACTGAGGCGATCATTCATCAAATATTCCCAGTGCAACGTCGATTTAGTTAGTCTTCTCTAAAACTGCTGAAATTCAAAGATGCGCATAAATCTGAAAATCCGACGGAAGGCAAACCGACGAGTACGTAAGAAACAGCATTCAAATTTAGCGGGATATCTCGACTAATCTCCGAATTATTACACAAACAAACATGACGAGCACGAAGCATCTCTTGAGCCCATGCTCGTTTGTTTCTCTCTGTCACGCGTGCGACTATTACAAGACAAAAAAAGTGCCGACAAAATAAACACTCGCCCCTGCCGGCGCCTTAACGACTCCATTCGTCTCATCTTTTACAAATCACTTTCCCTCCTCTTGAGAATTATACAAATCACTCGTCCGATACATTCACATTCGGAGGAGCCGAGTTTTACCACAGCTACTTAGTTTCCGTAAATAATAAGTGGGTTGTAGATGAAGTATTTCCTAGCATTTTCTAAACGTTATCTTAACTGACATACAAACGAATGCTTTTCTATATTTAAATTGTGTAAAACTTGTCAAAATACTTGCTTTTTACCTACGACAGAAGTGAATATAAGCTATGCAGCTAATTAAATAATCAATTCTGAGGATATTTAATCTAATCGAATCAGCTTATTAAAAACTCAGCATAATTACGAAATCACCACGTAATTACGACTAAAAATTATCGAGAGTAATAATAATTGAATAGTTACGAAATAATGTTTTTTACGTCGTAAAGGATTTAACAGAAGTTATTAAAATAGTAAACCTAACTAGTAAACAGTAACCTAAATAGTAAACAACACAACGTAATCTCCTTGGGTACCATCAATAACATCCTGAAGATACCAAATTCTAAAATATTTTTATAATTATGTTTGAGGAGAGTTTATATCATTTCATATATTTTATTCAATTTTATATTAAATATTTCTTCCTACAAGCCATCAGTGCTGTGCGGCAGGGAGGAATACACTTCGAAATACGAGACGCAATTTTTCCATATATGTAATTATATGACAGATATAAATGGAGAAATTGCGACAGAGGATCAAATCGCGTCTTATTTCCTTTTGAATGCTACTCATCTGAGAGAAGCCGCTCTCCACAATTAAATACCCACTCAGCTAAAAAGAAAGTAACTTGGTAAAACCCATTAAAATATTTATTACTTAATTAAGAAACAATAAACTGTATATTTGAGTATTTTTAATGAATTAGCATGAATCTAATTTAAGTTTATACATGTAACATTTATAAAGTATATTTTCAAAGTGCTGAAATCGAATTTCACGACATTTCTTAGCGGCTCCCAACACCTTGAGATTTACGAATATGCGGCTAAAAGAGGAATTAAGCTTCGCTACCCCTGTTCTACATTAACTTCATTGAATAATCTAACTATGCCCTTTAAATGTCCTAGTAGGTCTTCTATGCGTATTAGAAACAAACTTGGCCATCAATCACTATATCCTACCATCAAAGAAAAGTAGCAAATTTAAACTGCTGATTCTCTAGTTAGTGTACGCAGTGATACGTTATCACACTCGGATACGCGTCACAGTTCGAAGAGAGCACATTTTTGTGAGTGAAGCGATGGAATTCGAGCGAGTATTGGGACTTCAAAGGCATCTGAGAGGGGAGACAAAAGGCACCGTGGGTGGTTCGCACATATTTCACCGCCTTCCCTGACCTGCCTCATCGCGATTTCGCCCCCACGGGCCCCATTGATGCCTTCTAATACTACTTTCGCTCAAAGATACCCGAGAATTGGAAAAAATCGCCCTTTCTTCAAACCACCACGAAGAAATAAATCCATAAGAACGGCATTCTATCTCGTCACGATCGGATTCCTTTGTGATACTCGAACGTTTTGCTATTCCACAAATCCTGGAATACCGAATGTAAATTGCGTCCGGGAATTGACAGGGGGTTTCACTGTATAAAATCGCCCGTCTAAAGGAACAGACATTTCATAAAAGTGATAGTTTTATCGGTGATTTTTTTCTGCTTCGGAGACAATTATGAGCAGAAAAAATGAAGAATAAGGTTTGTGCGAAGAATAATCGAAATAAATCACCGCTTAAGAAAATAAAATCTAAATGCTTCAGTATTAGGTCGGACTTCATAGAACAGCATTGTAGATATAATATTAATACATCATTTAAAAGTAGATTTAAGTTCGGAAATAAAATAAGTTATATTATTTATCCAAAAACGACATCCTTATACAAATATCTACAAAAATAGCCAGCGAGATACGCTTTGGCGCATGTCAGGGATAAGTTATAAATTATTGAAATTACTAATTTTTACATCTCAAAAACATACATATTCAACGAATAGGAGTTAACTGTACATGCTAAGTCAATTTTAAAAGTATAATGTTACACAAAAAACTGAAAAAATTGAATAGCTGAAAAACTGGCAACTGAACGAAGGTAGATAAAGATATACGGGAAACTTTCCCAGGGGATAAAAAACTTTCCATGTCATTCCTTACATTCATAATCTCCAACATCATTGAGGTGTGCAAGCAATACGGTGAAGTACAGATCACGTTCATCTACACACTTCCATTTTCTTTACATCGCAGTTTTAATACATCGGTATTAACCCACCTTTTCCTCTTTACGAGAGTAAAAGATAAACAGTTTAATAATAGTTAATCGAATTGATAAAGGTTTCGTTTTTCAGGTATCGTGTTATCGGAGAATTTTCTTTAATTTTACTTTGATACTTTTCCGTAGAAGAAAATCATATCCACATATAGCAATGTTTAGATAAATATTGACGAATAAACACAGCGAGGGACTGGTCGCACGAGACAGAAGAAAGAAAAATCTCATGGAAAAGAAAGAAACCTGCTGACATCTGGAAAAAAATGTGAGCAGGGAGTTAAGTAGACAGAGTGGGGCCAGAGATACAAGATAGCGGAATTTAAAGAGCGCTGCGTGATATAAAAGGGAATAAAGTAGTGGGTGTCCACGATATTCCAGTCGAGTATCTTGAAACTTTCTACATGAAAACTTATCGTAATGTATTTTAAAAGTTACAAATTGAGCATCTTAAAAACTGAGTAAAGGGCAAATAAATTAAATTATTCTCGGTAATAAACTTCACGAAGAGAGAGAGAGTAGGCAGAGGATTATATGAAGCCTATTAATAATCCAACGAAAAAACTGCAAATAGTTACTACAGCAGTAACTTAACAATAAACAGCCGTATAACACATGGCAAAAGTGATACCCATGGGTATAGAGAAATATACGTAAAAAAAATGAATGGTATATCGTGCAGTTTAGTTTAGAGAGAGGAAAAAGAATTTTGATTCATAAGGGACGATGAGGCTACAAAACAAAACTTAGAACGTTTATGAGCGATTAATTTTTTTGAATCTGAAGGCTCAGGGAAGTGGTAGATAGAAGATAATTGGGGAATAAAATAATATAGAGATTTAATCTATCCCGAGACTTTATAAGTGTAAAAGAGACCCTATTATCCGCTGTATTACGAGGTTAAAATTATGGTTAGAAACTTATAGAACCACTTGTTTTATAAAAAAACGAGCAATGCGCAAAACTGTTCCGGGCTAACTTCGGTCAACTTTCTATCCATTATAAAATCAGCAACTTTTTAGCGACTGATATAAAGTACGTAATGCTGTCTTTGGGAGGTCGGGGGGCGATATTCATTTCGGTTAGAGAGAACGCAGGGCAAAATACTTTACTGCACTGTCCGTCACATGACGGAATTGCCTCCACTTTGCCAACTTTATCTTTATGTTGATTCAGTTTAATTGTGGTGGATATTAGGTGTTCTTCACCTCTTGCGATGTGGTAACAGTACAAGAGCGTACGAAAGTTATAAAATGGAAAGGAGATAATGAGCCCTGCAAAGCACAAGTGACAAGAGGAAGAGTAGATATTTGCAATGAGAGCTTCAGATATGAGGCGAAAGTTCCGCTAAATGAAAGGGAGAAGGAAGTCATTCCAATTAAGTGAAGCGTTGCGTAGAGGTAAGTGCTTCCGACAGATCAACCGAATGACAGCATTTGGTTTTCCCAATCCAACCCTCGCTGCATGTGCTGATTACTATCGAATGATTATTTGTGACGTGACACAGACCAGGAGGAGAATTACGTTAATTAAAAATAACCACGATAAAAATGTTAACATGTGCTACCTTCGAGTCATAATTCAAGCCAAATCTCTACTAATCCATACTTATCCGGAACACTAATGCGTTTCAATATATTCCTCCTGGCGCAGTCCATTGACGATGGACCAGCCCTCCGATCGCGATCAGAGGGCCACCTCCAAAGATTCATCAAACTCGAGGGACAATGAGGACACCATTAATTAGAATACAATCATCCCGTAAAAGTATTTAGTGTTTTTCGTATCTATTTTTGTGCAGATTGTCTACGTAAAAGCTTGCAAACAAGAGGGAACATCTGATAATATAATTAAAAGTACGAGCAAAAGTAGAGTAACAGACTATACATTGTAGAAATGAAGTTACGTATTAATTATAACTGTTAATTTTCATAATTTTAAATTAATATTGCCTAGGATTTATATGAGAGGAACCTTTTATTATTATATTATAATTTACTTTGTAATTATATGTTAAGCTACCACTTTCGAAATCGAAATTAGTTTACAAATCTTCAAGATCATAGGCATGTAAGGCAACCACAGTTTTAGCAATTAACAGTTTCAGTAGCAGTACGAGGGTTCGTAATTCTATGATGTTTATTTATTCAACAGGATGTACCCTTTTTTACAAAAAAAATGTCACAGTACAATATCACATAGCAGAATTTAAAAGTATAAAATACAATAAACAATAGGATTTTATAAGTATAAAATATCACAAATATGGAAATTAATATCACAAATTATTCGACTTTAAGCATAAATATGTTCGACATAAGCATAATTCACTGTTTATATTCAATATCTCGCTATTCATTGTTTATCTAAAGAAACTGAAGACGTGAAAGGTCTTGCGTAAAAAATTAAGGTACCGAGAACGTCTTAATCGCAATGAAATTGAAATGTATTAGTAACTGGCATATTTTTCATAATTGCTCTTACGTGGGACAACCAATACCCAAGGTTTTGATGGTGACCCTTTTCCTAAGCAGAAAATATTCATCAAAAACGGTTTATCGGTTCTTGCGATTAATAACCGGAAACTGCACTTCACGATAGGGATATAATTCAATTAAAATTAATTAAGTTAATTAATTTCCTTCCTTAGGATATAAGAGTGACGAGAACTTCGAGGACGGGCGATCTGAACTGGTGGATTCGAAGTTGAGACGAAAAATGTGCGGATAGAGCAGTTGAAAGCAATGCGTAGACGTAGAAAATTTGTACGACGAAAAATACGGCAATAGATGAAAGAATGGCATCACGTGGGAAGGAAAAGGGAAAGGGGCTCAAAGAAGGGAGGAGGGGGGGGAGGGGGAGGAGGGGAGGGGGGATCCCCGCACAAACAAACGATAATGCATCGATCCGGAAGGAGAGGGAAAGTGCGTGGGAAGGAGCGCGGATTCCGGCGAACGATAACACACTCATTCCCAACTTTCGTATTTTTCGGCGCACTCCTTTGCTAACTTCGCGGCACACTAAGCAGAACGTTAGCTGGTTCCAGCGGAAACTCAGTCCGAAATAAGAAAGAGAAGAACTTTGATGCGTGCGTCTCGCTATCCGAAGGAAAACAATTCTACGAAATTAGAATTTACGTTCTACAGGTTTTTGTCTCAGCATCCTTTCTATTTATAAATCAATAAATAAACATAAGAAGAAATATTTTGAAATATAATGGATTTATTCTATCCTCGACGAACAAAATCGATGAAAATTATAATATATATAATAAGGGCTCCCGGATAGTCATGTGAAAGCGGTCCCGGGTTCAATTCCCGGTGGGAGCCAATATACAAAAGTACTTTTTCACTAAGCAAGATACAGAAATTGAAAAAGGTGAATTAGAAGCCAAGGGGCTGGAAATTCAATAACGCCCAAACATTAAGAGGGCATACAGTCTGCTATTTTTTAAATATAATAAGTGGATAATTAATTACATTATAGTAGTATATCAATCTTAATCTTTAAGGCCTCCATTACTTAAATCGCATTTCCGAAAGCTCCTTATTTTCCGTCTACTCTTCTTCTTCTGTCTTTTCAGGTAAATGACATCCGTAGTCAACCACCAAGAAATTTACCCGACAATATTGGTCAGCAATAATGCAACTAGTTATATACCTGCTTGTATTTATTCCATCTGTGTTTTCGCGGGTTTTTTTCGCTTCCCTTCTTGTGTGAGCGTTTTCCCGCACATTGGGTTTTTCTCCGAAAGCCTTCAGCCAAGGAGTTTTTCCCCACACCACAATTCTTTTATTTTTTTACCTCTTCTTTTTATATTCTTTTTATATATATATATTTGTATTTTTTTAGCTTTTCCACCTTTTTTGTAATTAATATTAGTTACCTTCAATGGTTAGGTGTAGGAGAGGTCCTAATGGGCCTAACCTCGCCGAATATAGAGTTTTTTATTGTTATTATTATTATTAAAATTATAACAGAGACAGAAAACGCATCTAGTGAGTGATCTGAGATCAAATCTAAGAGCACAGAAATTGGTTCGGTCGTTTGGCTTCAAGTAAAGACAACCGGTAGCATTTAAAGTTGTTCGTAGATACCGTAAGACGTGGAGATGTTTCAATATAAATGGAAATCTAAGCTTCAAAAATATTGAAATATTATTTACGTTCATTTTTAGGAGTTCGGAAACAAAAACATATAAAAATGCTCGGGCTTTGAGAAAAAATGACTACGGAATGAATATATGCTAAATTGGCATCGGAGACACGAATATCAGAAATCAAAAGTGTGCCGAGATACACCGGTTCGATACACTTGGGCTGGTGGTCGTAAATGCGTACTCGAAAGTCATCTTCATTTGGATTCTCTTTTATTACACTCTGCAAATTATGAGATGATATCTAGAAATGTCAGTGACGTCCATTGAATGCGAATTAGCCGATGGGTTTGGAATTATTTGGTTCATAAGTCAATTAAAACTATTTAAGGTTTTTTAGGCTAGAATATTCCAGCCATGAAGAACGTAACTGGTCTTCGCCCCTCATGAAGTACATCCGAAATGGAATATGAAAATGGCGGAGAGAATGCAAAGCTCTAAGCAATAGTTCTAAGGGAATGCCCAGCGCAAGTCAAAGAAATAGCTCTTTCTTCTACGATTAAGTAACTCCTTGAATACTGAACCCCAGAATAGGAATATACATGAAGCAGGGTTGGTCTCTTGGACGCATATATGGTCGAACACGGAAGAATTGACTTCGTTTCTGGAGATGTAAGGTTCCACGTAGTGTTATGGCCATGAACAGCCCCTCCTGCGGAATTACTTCTGGGAATGAAGATTAGATCACTGACGGAAGCTTTCCGAGGAAAATTCACGTCTACAGAATCTACCTATGAAGAAGATAGCTGCGTGATTCCATCAACGAACGCAAAATCCGTAATAATTTGAACAAACATAACAAAGCAATAACATCCTAATATATATGGTTTCTTCGGGCCATTCTTTCGTCGAGGAAGAAAGCTAACAGACCGTAATTACCGAGGGATTTATATGACCCAAAATTCCTACCAAAGACGGCTTTGAAGATTAAGTAAATGCAAAGGCAAGAACTTTCACGAAGAGATAAAAGCAGAATAACCAGCTGGTTGAGAGGATATGCATAACAGTTAAAGGACAAACAGTAAAGAAAGGAGACAGAAGGGGGCAGAGAATTTTGTACCAACAGCCAGATAAATTGAGGTGGTAGTGGAGCATTTAATACAGTCCCCAAAGAGGCGGACACAATATCAGAATAGGCTTGGAGTTGAGCGTAGCGAAATGTTACGATGGAGGCGTTCTGGATGGTCAGTTAGTCACAGCTTCAGTTGGGTCTCGCCGGAATTCTCCGTTAAGACATAAATTAAGGGAAGCTTCATAGATTATTCCTTTAATGGATAGTGTGGGTACAATAAAGGCTAGGCCAAAAAGGAGGGACAGCAATGGCTTCATAATGAATGGGGTATTAGAAAATGGTACGGGACCAGCATGAGAGGGGTGCTTTAAAATTGAAAATGGTGTACGAAAGTAATGCGAATGGTTCTGAAGGAAGATGGATGACAGTCGTATAATTGCTGTGAGTTATATTATTAAGTCATGGAGATAGATTTAAGAATTATAGGGAATTAGTGAAAATATGCGAGGCTGTGACCGAAATATGAGTAAGCGTAACAATCGAACCCGGGGCTGCTGTCGTCGACGATGACAATGTCACACATTTCGATGTTCGGAGACGAGGATAGATTAGTTAAAGAGACAAGCGGTTGTGAAGGAAAATTTGAGGTCGGAGGACGCAAGAATCGAGGATATGAGCCGATCAACTACCACAAGCATCTCCTCTTGGGCTCTCAGCCAGATTAACTCCTCGATTGGTTGTTTTGACTGCTTCTCCTGAGATCCAATGCATTTATTCCGAATAACAACTGGAATCAAGAACCTCAAGTTCTAACCTTCCAGATTCACGCTATTCTTGCAGGAATCATTCCTCTGAGTTTTATATACGTCTTCCATGGGCTTCTGACAGTTAAGGAGTGAACAAACACCTTTACCATTGCAATTGACACGTTAAATGGAACATACAAAATAACGTAGCGACATCCAGATAAGTTTAGGGTTGAATGAACTGAAGATCTTTGTCAACGAACCCGAAACCTATTTGAAAGCAATAAACTAACCAATAGATCGCAAGCCATAGACTTGGGTGGGGGTCTCCCCAGCTTCTTAGCAAGACGCCTTGCAATTGACGACGGAGAGTGCCATCCCACGAATTTTCGGGAAAATGCCTGCAGACTGTCCACACCTTAGGCAAACAGCGAGACACTCAAAGGGCAATATATGCCAGACCTCCAGTGATGCAAGCAGAGATATTACTCGCATAAGCAATCAGGAAATGAGTGAAAGTAAAAAGCGATAGAGAACTCTTCCTCCACTAATGGTAAGATGCCAAGGGACAGCCGGTACGATTCCAGTTCGGCAGTGGTACACGGGAGAGGCGCCGGGAGATGGCGCCAGAAGATGCAGCCGCCCAAACGTTGGAAACGATCGACGAGCGAACCCGTCCCGCGAAGTGTTCCCAGCGCTCCGCTAAAAAAAACCCTTTTACGTGTAACTAAAAACAAACGAATGAAACGTGAAAATCGCCATTAGATGGGAACAAACGTGTGCCACAATTAGAAGTACTCTTCGCACAGGAGACGAAATGAGCGTCCGCAGAGGTCTGTTTTAAGGTGGTAAAAAACAAAGGAGCAGAGCAGAGGCGTAGGGCGGGCGGCGGTAGTGATGCTGCTGGCCGGCGACGATATTGATTTTCTAGAGCGGCTCCTCCCTCCGACACCCACACCACGGCGTCCCCAGATGCACGCCAGGGAAGGGTGCACCAACGGCAAAACGGATGCACCAAAGAGGGGAAAGGGTCCACCCGTAGGTATTAAAGTAAAAGGGTGATACACTAGCAAAGGGCATTCCCCAGAAGATCGAGGGATGAGCTAAAAAAAATCGCAGATGGAAAGAGTACGCCCATCGACAAGAGCGCTTCGCTTTTCATTTATGCATCATAAATATATGCCCTTCTAGACGCCTTCAACGGGACCCCCTCGTCTATTAGAATCGTAGAGAAAAATGATTTTGGCACGAGCAGTTCCAGCATCTTTCTCTGCCACGTGTTTCTCCAATGTAGAAGGCAGAAAGCATGATACCAGTAACATATTAAAATAATGTATTTCTGTTAAGTTATAAATGAAATAGCATTATAATAACCTTTCCAATTACCATTCCCATTCTCAGCTGGAAGGCATTTCGACAACGGCACCGAATTTATCGAAGTATTTTTTAACAATCGGAAACATCCAAATGCTGGAACTTTCACGTATCCAAGTTCACTAAGGTCCATATTGAAGATGGATTTAATGAATGCAAATGGACATTATATATTTACGGTCATTTTCATTGCTTTTATCGATGATGGGCCACACGGAGTTAGAAATGAGAGTTTTCGTTTAATTCTGGATGCACACACCCCAGATCGAACGATTTCGCCATTTATAATGTGACACAAGCAGGGCGTGGCGGTCTATTATTGGTTTGGAAGAAAGTATGGAAGTCTATGACGTGCAATTCCATATCATGAAGATTCTAAGAAAATTGTGAGATATGTTATACATAAATAATTTTTGCATCGATCTAGCTTATGGGGAAAAAAATGGATCCAGATACATTTCTAGGGGAGAAAATAATAAATGGATCATTTAATAACGAAGTAACGGTGCCTTTAGATAACAATTTAATTTCGATCTTTCATAAAAATATTTGTCTCCTTTAAAATCGGATAAAAAATGAAAAGGACTACAAAAACCAAACTGAGAGACGGATGGGAAAATCTCATTAATTTACAGCGCTTTTATCAACATATTGTCATATATACTTAGTTACTTAATGCTATTTGAATCCAAGAGGATTATGCTAATCCCATTATAAATATTAATCCATTGCGCTGGATTCTATGATTCAGAATTCAAATATTATTTTTAATCACATATTTACCCACAAATGATATTAACTTTCCTTTCAAAAATCGTAAGAATCAAAATAAAACGAGAAACTTTATTGTAAAGGATATAGATACTCCCCAATCAACGGATTCAAATATGTTTTGACTATACACGCAACGGTGATAAAAGACAATTTGCAGCATTTTTCTATTCAAAATAATCATTGTATACAACTTTTTATTCTTATATCAACGATCTTTCAATCTCTCTTCAGCACCTCACCGCAATAAACTCAAATTTTCTACTTCTTTCTTTCCCTTTAAAACTATCTCTTTCTTATCAATTCATAGGCATTTATTTACATTTGGGTTTGATCCTGTATTGGCGCCAAATCCTGCATTGGTAAATGACCGTTTGGTGTGACTAGGTCGATCAATGGCGCTCTTCCCCTAGACTGGGTACCCCCTAAACTAAAGGGACTCTCACGCCGATATTACGTATTCTGGGAACATTTTCTCACTCCTAAAGAACTTCTATCTTTAAAATGATAGGAATCCGAATGGAGATGCATGTCTGTACGGTGCCATCGTTTCCTGCGCCATGCGAATTGTTACAGTGCTTATGCCCGTGTTATAGTAACATCTTTACATGCATTCGTAATAAAATCGTTTATATACTGATAGTTTTCATTTAAAAGAGAGATAGTTACAAAAAAGAGATCTATGGAATACGGAAAGTTCGAGTTTTGCGTGAAATTATTTTTAATGATCAATTAATATTTACGGTATGAGTAGCGGTAATAAAATGCTTATCAAGGAATAAAATTTCCTTTTAAGTTATTATAAAAAATTATAGTTGATTACAGACAACTGAATGAACCATTTTAAAATTATTATTGCTAAATGATACAACTGGAGGAAACGGGATTACTTTTACTAGTACTCTCCAATATTGAACCTCAGTACTTCTTCACATTATTCATGGCATCACTTTAAGTGAGAAATTATTGGCCTACCATATCGTATGATTCCGTTTTCTAACGTTTCATTTCGTTGATTGATTAAATGGTATTCTGTATGTCATCCAAATACAGCCAAATAATACATAAGATTTCCTAAAGCTAAAAATTCAGAGGTACTTAGGCTAGCCAGGAAGATTCCTTGCTGGATTTCCTACACTGGCTGAAATTCGATTTCCTACAGCGAATAAAGTCGTAACTATAAAAAAATAATAATACAATCCAAACATTCGTTATTCGGATTCACGAAATAACGAGAGTCAGCTAGTTTTATAAGCCGAAATAAGTTTGTTCGAAAATTTGGTTAATTTTTAGATATTACAGGCGAGTTTACCAACGATATGGAGAGAGGTTTAATCTAAAATCAAAAACCACTGAACTAAAGCAAATTATCATGATTATAGAATGTGTAATGTATTGACTAAAAAATGGCATATTCATGACACAAAAAAATTAAGACCTTGACATCATTGCACCGGAAGAATTTCAAGATGTGTTACTTAATATAACTGTTCTAACAATCTGAATAGGAAAACCGCAACCTCGACTCCTTTGTGAGAGCCAATCTTTGAGTTCATACTTCGCTTTTGGCGCTTCTTTTCTCCGAATTATAAATTAAAGCATTACTTGAAAATGGACCAACTGCGCTACTACAAGTAAAAAAAATTGAATCATTATACATAAAAATGACGATTATGAATCCATATTACACAAAAAATTAACGAATCATTACTTCAATTTCACTCAAATAAATTAATTCTACGAGAATTATATCATGGTTTATCGATATCTTTTATCTTGCAAAACTAAATTAGGAACTTATGGCATAGGAATCTAAAGTACGAGAAGGAAAATTCTATTGCCACATGTCATCGAAACCCAATATCGCTGCATACATTAATTAAATTATTCATCTATAAATATTTTATTTCTCCATATTTTTTCGTGTTTGAGTCACCTTTCGATGTAGAGGATATTAAGTAAATACAATTTTAATTGAAAAATAAAATAATCGCAAAAACTCGCCCAAAATATAGCAAGGCTTACTTATATAAATAAATCTTTACAACATTCATTTATATACGATCATAAAGATATTCTTAAATTCACAATTGATCACATTTGGATGAAATTAACGATTCCTGGAGTCGAAGTAAACGAAGGGCAGAATTATTTTAAGATAAGATAATAAATAAACTATCCTTAAAATTATGCATGCGACGTATTTAAATATTTACTACGCTTTTTGGAGGGACAGCGATGGCGATTTTCTAAGTTGCATTCACTTCACGCATCCAAGTGCAATGAATGCAGAACCATTTGTGCGAGACTGGGCATCCAACCGTAATTTTCTTCGTTCCGGTTTTCGCTCCGGTTCCACGGATTTCGGTTTCGCTCAACCGGTTTTTCTGAACCTGAACTCTTTATCAGCCCGAGCAATAAAATACTTCAGCCATCCTTAATGGCTGCTTTGGTACTACTACGTAACATATTAATTACGACAAATTCACTAAAACGCTTAGTTCAAATTCTTGACATTGAAAAGATGAAGTATGGGCTCTGCCATGAAAAATGAATTTTAAAAAACCAAGTTGCAAGTCACCGTTAGGAATCAAAAATCATGGAGGGAGAGTGAAATTCGCCTTCTCACAATTTTTACCTTGTGTGTGCATTCATAAACGTAGTAAACTACATTCTGATCCGAGTATCTCTTATGGCTGATTAGGAAGGCCAACGCATTGAAATTGTGTTCCGTCGAAAAGCTATGCCTGACGGAAACGTTAAGAGATGTTCATAAAATAAATAAATAAAATTCTTGTAAGGAAACGAATCAGAGATATGGAGAGAATATATAAGAGTCCAGTTTTGGTTCAGGCTCGAGAATTTTAATTTTTTCCTTTCGGGCTCGGTTGTCACTCCGGGAGAAACTACGTTTATTTCTAATAAAGTTCCAGTTCGATACCCTGGCCTGAAAAAATCAGCAGCCATACTCGAAGGAACGGGCAGCATATAATAATGCTGTGCGAACGACGTAACCAAGGCTGACTTATGGCTCGACGCAGCATCAATGGCCGATGGGCACCAATCCATCCAAAAGTTGCGCCTTTATCTCATTCCAGGAAAGCGAAGAATTGAAACGAAAAAGCAGCCTCTGATGGCGTAGGATGGGATTAATAAGCGATGATAGGGACCACACCCATAGAAGAGCGGCAGGGCCGGCGAGGGTGGAGGACGTCAGAGCTTTCCCTTTCTCCCCCACGTACACAAGATTCAATGCTAAGCGGTCGATATCGCAACTACAATTAGTTCCACGAGGCGACGATCCACGTTCTCCAGCTGACCGACACTTTCCGCGTGTCGACAATAAACAGCCACGACGTCCCAGGAAATAAGTTCTCTTTGGCGGAGACGCTTGGCTGACTCGACAGAGGAAACTTGTCCCATCGAAAATTATGTGACGTCCACAGTCCCCATTCTAACCGAATATTCTCTCCATCTCGAAGAAACTTGTATCTTTGAAAAATGGATATATCGTAAAAGCGTTGATACTTAATTAGTAAAAATCTGATGTGGCCAACACATGACTTTCTCCGTATTTATTGAAAACAGAAGCTTATGCCGTTAATATATAAAAAAACTCCAAAACAATGAGTGTTACAGGAAGATATTTCATACAACATTTGTAGTAAAATACATTATCTATAACTTTTGTATGTAAATGTATATACCTACATTGCATTCTGACAGAGATATGTATGAAAAACTTCCATTTCTGGATAAACAACAACTTCCGGTTAACCATTATTGAAGAATAACTCCTAAACAGTCAGTGTTACGAAAACATGTTTCATACAAAAGTTGTAATGAAGTACATTATCTCCAACTTTTGTTCATAATTGTATATAACTACATTGCATTCTTACAGAGATATATAAGAAACGAAATTTTGTTCCGGATAAACCGGAACTTCCGGTAAAGCGATATTCACCAAAAACTAATCAACTCTTGGCATTGTTAGGAAAATACTTAATATGAATTTTGGAAATGATCGGAAAATTACTTTTTAAGATACAACGTCCACAAACCTTTTTACCACAGACAGACATGTTCGGAAAAATAGCGAAAACGAGCTCTATGGGCCCCAAAACATCTATTTCCGTCAAAATCTGGAGGTCGAATGTTTTTGCGAATACAATACTTTCTCTATACTACGTATAGGGAGAAAGTAAAAATTCTTCTTATAGTGAAATATCCAAACGAATGAGAGTTGGTATAAAAACGTAGTTTCGTGATAAAATAATTTCGTAAAGATTAGTAAATTCACGAAAAGCATTGATCGTATGAATCATTGCAGCCATGAATATTTTTTTCATGTGAAAAATCGCATTCGTAATATTTTAAACGATACGACAGTAGTTTGTAACTTGGCTTATGATACGATAGAAAAAGGGTTGGTATAAAAAATAACGCGAGTAGAACCTGTAATGATATGAAAGCTAATAAGGCACGAGTAACGATGACGTGGCAGCCAAAATACTGTATGAAAATGTTATTAAGACAACTACATCTACATTTGTACCCAATAAGCCGCCTTTCGGCGTGTGACAGGGGGGCTTTAAGGGTCATTGTGCCGCATTCACGTGGAGTTTTCCCTTTCATAACATTCTGGCTCAGTGAGGAAAGGGCAAAACTAACTCGCTCCTCATCTTAAGCCCCTCATACCCTCTACAAAGTTGTTTTCAGTCTTCGGACTGAAGGCTTCCTACAGAGGCATGCCTAGAACGGTGGAATACTGATTATCCGGGGTTCGGAAATAAAATTTCTAGAATAAACCGCAAATATGAAGAAAAGGTGTCAAACCTAACAAGAATACGCATCCAAAAGAAAAGGAGCTAAAACAAGAAAAAATAAACGTAGGAAATTAATGGATATAATGTAGGAAATAATCGGATTCGTTAAAGAAAAGAAACAATGCAAGAACCCAAGAGCCGTAAATCACTATCTAAAAAAGTACATGGTTTGGGTTTGAGCGTCAGAATTCCGAGGAAATAGTTGGAGTGAATGTAGAAAGAGGCATCAGGTTTAAAGGGCCAATCCGATGATATGTCAAGAGGGCCAAATTGCGACGTTTAGCGGCTACATCAGAAATAAGGAACGAGGGAGCCGAAACACATTTCCCCTAACGCAAACCCTTGTAATCCCCCCCTAACCTGCAAGGCTACTTTTTCGAGAGAGGGGTTGTCGAAAGAGGGCAGCTGAAGGGGTGTACGAATGATTAACTGGATCTCCTCAATGGTCTGTTTTTGCGAATCGGAACAACAAATATCATAATTCGCGACTTTTTCAAGAAAACTTACTTCGAAGGGTTTGGGATTTTTAGTAAAATGCCCTTATGGATTGGCACATTTATACCAGCTCTAACTTAGTGATGGTTTAAATTAGTGGCGAGCGAATCTTTCGACCACGTCATCCAGCTTCTACGCCATCTCGGGCTGAATATTAATTATAAACAGCAGATAATTTATTTGTTTAGAATCTAGTTTCACCAATGAAAAGAAGAAATTCACGCTTCTTTTCAAACTAAAACAAACAGAAGGAAGATATGCCACAAAAGTCTTGTTCTAGAATTAAAAAAACTCGTATCATAGATTAGTTACTACTTCTAAGGGGGTAACTAACTTTTCCTTCGACATCCCAATGACATACAAAGAGGTTATTTTCTACACGCTATATGTACGCTTATCGCCTGAAGATTGGAGACAATATTGTACAAATTTGTTAAGTTTTCGTTTATAGGCGAGGAAATGTATTCAAGTTGTCAAAAGATACGGTAAAGCGTCTCATTAATTCTTACCATTGCCCAATGCAATTTTAAAAGAACGGCCAGTAAGAACGATAACATAAACTCGACTTCCACGAAAGTGTTTGTCGTTCAGCAGTCGACAGTTGAGTGTAATGAACTATTACGTAACTTTAGTAAAATTTATCGGCTATTTAGCGATTTTTACCGAAATTCTATAATCCAATACGATATAAGGATATCTTTTCTCGTTTTCTTGGCCGTTTCCGACACGAAAACATATGATGATTATCTAAGTTAACTTACAGAAAGCATCTAAAAGGGAAAGGTTAAGTAAGCATAAATTTCTTATGAGAACAATGATACATCAGGGGCCGTAACGGAGACAATTATGTCTTGTTTACGGACCTTATTTGAGTATACACACAAACACAACATTTTAATAGGTTAAGAATTCATTTATTCACTTCAATATTTCCCTGACACTCGCTGGAGCTTAATTTCTGCGCATTGGTGATGATTTATTTCAGAGAAGACGGAATTCTTACGGAGGCGATGTTTAAATCAGGGCCAGCAAAGTCCTTCTGCGGGCAGTCACTCGGAATACATACAATTCGATACGCAATGACTTATTTTTTTACTAAGCGCATTAAAGCGTGACTGAACTAAAAAAATGGAGCATTAATTCGAGCCCCTCTCAAAGACTTCATCCATTACAATACGCACTCAGAAAAAATAAACGTTTACTACTCTTTGACAGGTTTTTTTACCAATAGAGGAGGGTCACTGACACAAGCGTAAGTTACGATAGGGTCGAAGTGTTTTCAGAGACCCAGGTCAAAATATTTACTTCCAAGGAAAACAGATGAGAAAATCTCTCATCCAGAGAATTTAAGGGGGAAAAGCTATGTCACTTTAAACATACTGTTTACATTGAAAAGTCCAAATTCGTAATATTTTGAATTTTCTTATCTTAACTAACAGATTTGATTTTGGCATGGAATTACTGTTCGTCATATTCCAAATAACAATATTGCGGATAACAATAAATACTAAATTTATTGGGTTGGTGTAAGAAGGATATATCAGAGAAATATAAAAAGAACTTCATTTAACTAATAAAAAAATTAATCAACGAATGGAAATAAATTCAGTCCTCATTAGGACACTGCCACTGTGATTGCTGAATCATGTTTTTATTTATGAAAGATTACGACGAATTTATCCGAATCTAACTGACCCGTACATTCCCTTTTGCAATTATTAAACTTTAAATTCCCGTCTTTATATCTTTCGTTACTCTCCTCACAGACCTGAGATGCTGAAAACTCCTCTGAGTATATTAAACCAAAGACGAATGCTTCCTTTATGGTCCACCAGAAGGCGGCGGGCGATTATTTGAAATGCAAACAATACGTTTGAGAATGGCCTTTTTATTATTATTTTACCATTAGGATTATTTGCTTACTCAGCAGAAAGGACATGCCATCTTATTTCTTAGAGGTTGGGATGGATGGGGCACATAAAAATAGCTGTAGTATTTTTAAGTGTTTCTAAAGCTGAGGTTTTTTGTTATATACCCCACCGGGAATCGAACCTGGAACTGCTTTCATCAAAAGCGAAAGCGGTAACCACTTGGCCAAGCGGGAGTTTCGTCTTTCTTATAATTTAACTATCTGTGCGGGCCGTCAGAAGTGGTGGCAACAATTCCTAACGTAATTACGAAATTCCTAATTACGTATGATTTGTTAAACGTAAAAAACCCACGTAAACTATTTCAAATTAAGACTGGGATTCGAACCCAGGAGGTCGATGGTAGGCTTCTCTCAAGCGAACGCAAATTTCTATTATATTCCAAAATGCGAGTGTTCATTATTCCTTAAATTACGTTAACATGAATAATTGCAAAGGCATTCGGTTTATGTGACGACTTAAACAGCAATCCATCTCATTCTTTCATTGGAATATGTAATTAACTTGTAATTTATATCGAAACGTATCACATTTCTCTCGGCAATTACCAAGGCGACCATCATTTCTGCCACCGATTTAGCGACCGATGTAAATTCACAGTTTATGGCCAACTTATGGCTTCTGAAACAGCCGAGCAACTGTTTACGAACCCACTCACACAATTTAGTGATTGCGACGTAAACATATGCTAAATTTTCATCGTAAATTTTAATCAAATTCGAAATGTTTTATCCAAGTGTTAGCAATTTTGGCTAGGACACCGTATTCGACGAGAAAATTATTAAATTCAGTAAAGCAATGAGAAGATAAGACAAATTATTCCAGTGGTACCGTCTTATATTTTAATTTCTTTACTTTATATAGTCCAAGAAAGGCGTGCCTGAAACAATTGAAAGAATATAATCATAAATCTGCACCTAATTATATATTACAGCAACTCCTCTTAATTTCGTACAATATTGCATGTAATTAAATTTCACTTAAGATAAAAGGTCAGAAACGAAACGAAAAATCCACTTGACGCGCATTCATTCACAACACTTATCGCACATTGAACTTAAATGGCCTAAGCTGTCGAAGCACTTTTAACAATACTACTACAACACATATCGCATAAATAGATAAAAATCCTACGAGACAGTGACTTCTTTCATATGATCCTTTCGCATTCATTCCGAAGAGTCGTAAGTTTAGGGGCGGGAAAATACGAGCAAGAGGTACAGGTTAATCACAAGGGATTAAACATGTTTAGTAAGACTAAATCGAATAAAACTTTTAACCTAACAGTCAAAGGCACTTCAAATAACATGCGTGGGCGAAGGCGGATGAATAATGAAACAAACTGGTATACTACGACAGTGTGCGCGCACTTTACAACACGCACTTTTGCGTATCTTTCATACACGGAACGTTACGAAGAAAGAATTCCATTCATTTCGCTGACCCGAATCGCATTGTTCGGGACTAATCAAGTAACTGTTCTGTTATGATTACGAGCTCGTGCCGGTCAAGGTCGTTTTATATCTCGCTAATGCTTACTTAGATATCGAGGGAGTACAAAAATCATACATATTCGCCGTAGAGGCGGTCAGAAGGAACCACCGGTGGATGCGATAAAATTAACGAAGATACAAACCAATCGAATGGATAAAAATAATATTTAGGAGCACGTATGAAAAAGTGTCGGAGGGATTTAAGGTATACGTAAGAATTTGTGAGTAAGATTATTATGAATAAGCATATAAGAGGCTTCCTTAAAATTGACGTGAGAAAACGATGTACTCGGTAATCATCCCATTACGAAGAAAGAGGCCGTTTCCATGTATTTGTCGTAATATTAAACATGAAATGAGAATTATAATATATAATTTAACCCCTTTAAATATTCAAAAAGGTATTAGGGCTGGATATAGAAAAATAACTTTAAAAAATAGAAGGAAAGGTACGGTCGGACGTTTAAGCTACCCAAATATACCGCAATGGCGCCACTTTCGCCGTTCAAAGCGATTCTTACACTTTACGAAAAAAAGTTTATTAAACAGAATTTACTTTTAAGGAAAGGTTAAAAAACAAAAGTTGGCCTTGCGTTACAATAATTTCGTATTCAATTACTCCAACTCAAGTAAAAAATAAAAAAGATTAAGGTGTAATTGATCGCAGAGACAAAAATCCTGTTAAATATTCACCAAAATGTATTCTAAAAAAAATCTATTCGCATCTTTTCTTGAAATCCTCGATCTGGACAGAGTATCCCTCCATACCCATTTGTGTCTTTCTATAGCAAAACAAAGTTGGAGGGCGCTGATATCATTAATACAAAATAATAATTAAAACTGTAATGAACAGTTTTATGCTTAGCCTAAAAGGTAAAGACTATTATACAGCGATGTTATATACAGGGCTTTAGAAAATATCTTCCATAAAAAACACTCATAATTATATTTATATATTACTATGATATCAACGAAAATAAATAATCCATACACAAACCAGTCGGTCAGAGAAACTGACTGATAAAGAGGACATTTTTACAAAATAAGGAATAAATATGCTATATAAAACGAAAACGAAACAACAATAAAAAATTGGAATATTTATGAATTTATACTTGATTAAGTCACACGGAAAACACACAATTTCCTGCCTGCAAATTAGTCCCACCTAAGAGGTCCCAACATCTCAAAATAAATGTATTGCAGGTTTGTATTGTCCGGAGCGGCTTGAGGCACAAAGGAAGCCTTTGGTCGTAGCAAATGCAGAAGGAAGCGATAGTTACCTAAAGAATACGTAAACGCAATAGACACCCGCATTTATAATTAAATTAATTGAATTTTAATACCGAAAATCGTCTAAACATACATGTACTACTACTCAAAATGAAAACATCTTAATCGTATTTTCCGTAATGATAAGCTGACTGAAGTATTGTTGGATTTTCGGCTAAAATTTGCGAAAAAGCCACAACACATATATTCAAGCTTATTTAAGCTGGTAGAAATCAAAACAGAAGAAAAAGAAGTTAATGGCAAATAAGGCATATTCAAAGAAGTATCACCGCTTATGGGTTGCATTTTTGCGGCTTCGAATTCGTGAAATGTCCCAATTTTAAAATCTTATATGGGGTACAAAAAATATTTCCTCTGAGGTTATCTTGAATATTTAGCATATCCATTTTTAATTGTAACAGCTAAACGAAGAAATACGTAATATCGTCTTTGGAGAGGAAACAAAGTAACAAAAATATGAACAAAATAACCAATAAATTAAGGATGTTTTACGAGCTAAAAATAATTAAGACCGCAGGCTGAACAATTGGAATTCGCCAGTCGTAAAATTAAAAATTAACTAAAATTAGCACCAAATAAAATTAATATATGATACATTTGGTGATTTTATTTTCATTATTACTCATGCAAACATAACCAGTTTAAGTTAAACATGCTTGCAGAACAAGCAAAAAAACAGTATAATACTATTTACTCGACAGAGGCCACATCCATAAATTCCAGCACGATAACCTAAGCCCGTGTTCGTCCTACTTCCCGAAATTTCCGTTCTTGTAAGTTTACAAAAGGAAAATGTAAGGCCTATACATACACGCTGGATTCAATAACACAGAATGACCCTAGGAGACACCTGGGGTCGAATTATATTATTAAATACCCCTGAAATTAACGATGAGGATGAGTTCGCATTTTACAGGTAGCCTATATTATAAACATAATTTTCTCCAATTATAAGAGAAAGATAAAATTCAACGTTTTCAACCAACTACTAAGAATGGTTTATGTTTCAGCGTTTTCGATTGATTCCAGATGATTATGGAATTATTTCAAAAATTTTACAACGTTCACATACTAGAAAATAACACTAAATGTAGATTTTACCACATTAAATCGGTATATTTAATATTAACAAACAGTAGAACACTACACGAGATGTTACGCTGTTTAATAATCGTAATTAGCTAAACATAAATTCCCGTGAATAAGAAGGTGCCGTTTTTAAGCATCGACCTATGCCAGAGTTTATGCGGTAATAAAGCGTCCATAATTACGAGCACTTAAAATGCCCGAGAGAGACGACCCCAATCGACGTAAGAGCCGATACTTTTCGATCATTTGCCAGAGGCGAGCGTGCATTCGCGTGCACACGTGTCGAAGGGCCAACGTGCACGACGAGCGAAGGGAAAAAGGATCGGCGAAAGACGCGAAAAAGGCGGCCCGAGAAGAGACAAGGTATCGGAGTGGACGTGGCAACGTCGCGCTCTCCCTCTGCTACACTACCGTAGTTCGACCGCTTTTTGGGGAGAGTGACGGCGCGGCGTTGCCACGTCGCCGTCCCGAACGCCAGCCTCGGAAAATAATTCGCCGACGATTCATTTGGTAAATCGCGGAGGCGTAAAAAACATCGATGGGGATCGTTTCCCGGGAATGGGCTTCGGGTCGGAGCGGTCGGGAGAGGGCTGCGGGAAGGAAGGAGCGGCAGATCGAATCGGGGGAAGGCGCGGCAACCGCGCACTCGTCCCTACAAAGGAGGGATGGCGTAGGGGAAGAGATCCTCTGATATCCCAGCTGCAGAGAGACAAGGAATGGGCTGCTGAGGAACGAAGGCGCCTACGAACGCATCGCCTGCACAAATAGCGCAGATCCTAGGAGACGGCCAATCGATTCGTCTGGAGCGGAGTAATGGCGCGGCAAACGCATTCGAAATTATGAAAAAATGACGGCGGAGGCTTTGCAGGGCGCTGCTAAATCGACCGCCGTTTTCGGGCTGCGTTTTTCTCTTGGGGCCGCAACGGGCAGGTGTCTAAGAACCGTGAGAACGTACTTTATTAAGGAATGCCACGGGACGCTTCCTCTCGACGAGAAACGCATTCGCAGACCGCAGTTAACTGTTTAAGTAACGAAGGAAAGCCGTGACCAAGATTCGAACCCTCGGCGTTTATAAAGAGGCGCCCCATTGACGATATGCATCGATGCGATGTTGGATAATCCATCGATTTGTATCCATAATGCAACGATATAGGTATCGATGCAACATCGATAGAGGTTGCAAAATTATGAAAACAACGATGCGGTGACGTCAATGGCCGATGGATAAATGGGTATCTTTGAAAAGAAGCGTGGATATGACAGAGGCAGACGCAGGAATGCACGGAGCACAGCTAAAGAGACTAGAAATACTGATTCTGGGGATTGCACACACGTTTAAATATGCACCGAATGATAAGCATAATTTTAATGATGATCGAAAAATCTACCGGTTGTTCTCTACCCGGGGAGAGCCGATGCGGGAGGTGAGCAGATACGCGATCGAATTATTAAATTGGGGGAGATATGAGCAGCAGCGACGATTCCAAAAGCCCAATTTGCTAGAGCACGTAGGTAGAAGACGGAGAAAAATATCTGACTTAAGAGGTTTACTTCGAGCTAGAAATCGAAAGATACTTCAGAATCATCCACGTTTCCCATACACATTCAAATGTTTAACTTCTAGAGACGTTCACACGTCTTTCAGCAGTTGTAAACATCGGATACAAAAGAAAACGAACTTAATATCAGATGGATTATACAGATCTTAATTTCAGATTAATGTTCTAACTCTGAGATGATATAATACTTATATGCCGAAGGACGAATGACAATAATAATAAAAGCTAAAACATATAATAAAGTATAAAGGCCACGTAACTGCCGAATAAGATAAATCCTGGTTTCCGAAGCTTGAAATTCTTTTCTGAGGCACACGAATAAAAAAACTGATACTTTAAATAAAGACCATTGGTCAACTGAACTCAATTGGATGTCTATTTACAACTGCCTGCGTAATAGACCACCGTACATTAGATTCATTACAAAACAGACAAACATATAAATAAATTAACAAAAAAATCATCAGTATTTGGCGAAGATCTTTTCAGTCATTATTTGGAAAATAACGGTTAGCCAAATAATTAACGGATTGTGAATCCATAGACTAAACAAACACTCAATCACATAGATTTGAATGCCCTTTATAAAACTACTACCAATTTTTATTAACAGTGAGTTTCTCACTACTAAACTTCGTCAACTATGAACGCTCCAGAAAGTACGAAGACATTCGGATTCATATAATTCTTCCGATTTTATCTGAAGCAGCTTGGAAAAACCTCAGATATGATAATTTCCGATTGTTATACCGAATTGATTGAATCGGTAGGGACTACCCCTAATTTTTCCTCAATAAAACCAATATCGTAGCTGTGGAAGGAAACGGCGAGATGTTCTTAACTCGCACGCACACATCGCTGTGAACACACATGGCGCAACTGATAAGAATCGCCAGTCCAATAAACTTGATTCAAGCCTTCTATGTACATCTCTTAAGATGATATTAACAGGATTCCCTCATACATATCACAATTACATCTAATGAAGCATTTGGGCCATTGGAAATATGAAAATAACGCTCATGAAACAGCAAACACGCGAATGGATTTTCACAAAGGCGCTGATATTTCTGATAAAAACATGCAAATGATAATTTGTAAGTTTTTATGTATGTGTTCAGCTATACAAGTCAACTTCGATCACCATACTAAGGTCGCGATTCGAAAAATAACATAAGATAGAATATAGGTTGCGGGAAATAAACTCACGATGCACGTTTGAGTTTATAATTATAGTATTGTACTTCAATCCAGGGTTATCAATCACGGAGAACCCATTCGACATCTGAGACCGATGCGGACCTTTTTTAGTTATGCGGACCTTATCAATTAATTACACCCCTTAACTATGAATCCATTAAGAGTTTGGTAGAGGTTCTTACCACCGGAATGAAAAGATATCAAACTGTAGAGAAGAAATCGTTTAAAATATGCTCACCAACAGATTAACGAACTATTAAGGCGGCGTCAAGTCTAAATTTTAGCAGGAAAACACATTCCTATGGAGCGATCGTGTACATTATTCGAAAAGCTACACTTTTTCATTTAAGAAAAGATTCTGTAATAATAATTTAGCCAACTCTGGTGAGATAACCGAAGTTTTAAAACGAGCAAACTGTATTCTTTGTATCATGAAGGAGCGTCGATGATATTCCTCGAGCTCGTTGCAGTATAGAATAGGTACATCGTAAGTTCTCGATTATCCGTGATATGGCAGAAGATACTCTGTTATTAGCCCAAAACATATACATGGATTATTGAGGTATGGTTGAACTTAAGAATCAACGAGGTTCCTCTACATTCAGGATTAAATTATGCAGCCAGAATTAGCCTAATCCCTTGAATCCAAAATGTGGCCCTGCTTTCTAGGAACCACTGACACCCAAATAAGACCTAAATCAGGGCTTAAGCGGGCCTTACTATCTCGTAAGACTCAAGGGGATCGCAGATGATCAGCTTTGCTGCATTTTTAAATCTTAATTATCCTCATATGATCTTTAGTTTGGGTACTATTTTTAATTATATCTTTAATGAATATGACAATTAGCTTTTCGAAATAACATTCTAAACTAAATTCGCTTTTTCGGCACCAGATATCGAGTTTAAGGATATAAAATTGAGCGAAACATTCAGCAATAAACAAGTTCAGTACTGGGTCGTATTCAACTGGTCGAACTTATGAAAGATAATGGTGTAAAGGACATGATCCATGTTCAATTTATTTTAATTGACGATTCGCGGGGACACTCCAGAGGTAAATCATAACCTCAAATTCTAGCGTAGTTGCAACAGTGATACTACATAGAATACCAAGGGTATGAATGAAGCAAGAGAAAGAATCGACGAAATAACGAACTCGATATTGGAGAGGCAATAAACGTTGCGCTGCCACGTCGAGAAAATCTCAGTCCAGGAATCGCTGTGCCGTTTCCCACACACATCTGAGTCTGAAAATTTACTACAAAGGGAAGAGCGATGTGAATCACGTCATATCGTGATACATAAATCTTCATGCAGTTCCCTCTCCCATACCTTGATGAACGGAGTATTTTTAATTAGTACTTCGGTACACGATGGAGAGAAATTTTCTTTCGTTTAGTTATCCATACCTCTCATTTCGTACTGTCCTTAGTAAGGAGATACAAACCCACTTAGGGATGCTGATTAATGGAATTCACCCTAATCCGTAATTGAATGCTAGGTTAAGTGTTACCCAAAGGATCACTGTGCGCCATGTATTCCACTGATAGCATTCAGGTGATGAAATCAAGAGACCTCACTCCTTATCCGCTCTAGTATACCTCATTCCCTCTCCTAAGCTTTTGCTGGCTAATAGAGTAGGGTTAGATCTACCTAGCCTTCGTAATAACAACTACACAGAAATCTTAATGAAAGAAACATGGTCGCGGTTCTTCCAATGGGTTAATTGGCGGAAATAAGCAGCTCTGTCCGGAATTACGGACGTCCGGAGTGTGGGATGGAGGGCAGGACGGTCCCGAATAAATGCGAAGCGGCACCCGCAAGGAATGCATAATGAGGATACATCGCCTTTATTGCGGAGGGTAAAACGAAGACGTCGCAGAAAGAGAAAAAAATCCAAAATGGAAAGTGAAGAGCGTTAAAATATTTTGGAGAAGCGATTGCCATTCCATTGGATGACGCCGCTCTTTGCGCATGTTCACCTTTTATCGACTGGCGCAGACTGTCACTTTTTTCCCACGCCGCCGATCGCTCCGTCCGCCCCCACCGAAATAAAACGATGCAAAGAGCGAACAAATAACATCGGCGGTACTAAAGGCTAGTTAGTACAAGTGATGATTGCACTCACCCCTGCATCGGGAGCATGCGCGTTCGGCGTCGACGGCTGTTGAGGTCGGCTCGGGAAAGACGATGACTGCTGCTGCAGAGAGAAGCACACGTTAGAGACAATCCACACCACACAATCTCCGTATAATTCATTATACACACCGAACATAGAGCTCTGCTCGCCAAAAGAACGAAGCAAAGCAAAGCAAAGCTACATAATATTAACTCGCGAAGCAAAGCTTGGGCGATATGCTTTATAGCGTGGTTGTCCGACATACGGAACGCGGGCCGGAATATCTTTTTCAGGAATTTGTATCTTTATATGAAACAAGTACAGCACATCGAAAACCTATTGCAATCAATAAAACTAAAATCAGTAAAATACATCAATGTTTTATTTTAAACTCGACTCCATCTGTAAGCTGAATTCCTAGATACTCTGTAAGAGTCCACAGTTTCGATGATTCAAATGGGTATTTATTTACCTGGATGTTCTTCCTGAGGTAATATAATCATACAAAAATAACTTTGCAAACATAAGGAACGCTCGTACGAGAGAATGCTAGTTTAAAATTTGGGTATTTACACAAAGATGACTATAAAGTAGCTTAAAAGTATAATTTCTTTTAAATTGCGCGTGGGATTTCACTAAGTATTCTTGTTACCTTCTTGGAACGGAATTCCATAAAATGAAGGCGTAATCTATCGATTCCAAATTATTTTAACTTATGTTTAGGCAAAAATTAATCAAATTGTAATATACAACGTTACTACTCAGAGAAATGTCAGCTTAGGAATACGATGTTTTTATCATAGCGAATCAAGAGTCGAACAGTACGAATCCAAACGATGTATACCAAGCATGGAATATTACTCCGTCCCTAATACAGTAAACTCCCGTTTATCCGAAATCAGCTTTATCCGAGCAAACTTTTTCGAATGCACCTACCCCACCCCCTAATTTTGTAGTTTATTTTCTCATTCAAAAGAGTAGGTAATAAAATTAAAACTCCTGTTTTTTCCCGCTGCCAAATAAGGCGGATTTTTTCAGTAAGAACGCAAAATTGATTTATTGATGCAATTCGGGGTGTTTCACGGGGGACTTCGGTTTATCCGAAATTTTCGTTATCCGAACCGAACCGATCATTTCGGATAAACGGGAGTTTACTGCAATTGGGATGACAATTATGCCAATAATCTAACACCAAGAGAATTAATTTCGCCAACTTTCTATCATCTAAGGATTGCAAAATAATAATATTCCTGCATTTTGGTTAAAGGAAGGTGTTCTTGGCTCAAACATTGGAAAGCTGAAAGCTAAAATATTAAATTATCCCTCTCTTAGGCTTTATTAAATTCCAAATGGTTTTAAACGGCACACAAATTTATAACGCGATAAACACCTAAACGTCATACCTCACGTGCTGGTTCAAGATATTTCTACTAGTCCTACGCATCACTAGGATTTGGGCTATGCAATGAGATATTTCTTTCGTCTACGTAAAATAAAATCAAAGGTAGAACTTTGAATGCGAATATTATGATGTAAATATCAATTATATCTTAGGCACCGTCTTACATTTAGGTTAATTTCTTTCTTCCCCATCACGTGACCGGAATTTGATTGTTTAGACATGGAAACGTAAACAATGTCCCCTGAGATGGTAATCGGGTTTCGGAAATACGGTTGTCGCTCGAAAACACTCTCAATCCAGCGACTTCAACATTTCAGGAGATAGAGTCATTCTTCAGAAAAATCTGCTCGGGATTTCGCCTCCTCAGAGGGCAGCAAGCAACCCTTTAAAAAATGCGACTTTTTATAGCTTTAATGATAATTTTATTTTTTTCCATCACAACCAACCACTTGGGTTTCGTCCAAGTTTTTCGGAGAGTCTTCTTCCGCATTTATCCAACACGAGGTACTTCCTAAATTCCGACACATAACAGTGAAAATGATGGGATCCTGTATTGTGCATGGCTGAGATAATACGAAATATATGGTGAGGAATAGTGGCATTTATTTAGGGCACTTTCCATCGAATGCTATGAAAAGTATTCCTCATGCGGCAATTGTGCTGCACCTACGTGGACTCACTCCGCATCCAGCAACCTCACTTAATGACGACAGCCGGGGCAAAGATATAACCCTACAACATCCTCGCTCCTATATATAGGGGAGAGCGGGGCTAGTTGATACAGTTTTAGATTTTTCATTTTTTTATGATTTTTGGAAACAATCTACTTCACCAATCTTATAACTAAATGTAGGCTTGAAGCCTCCTTAATACATAGATGATTATTTTCTGGACTACCATTTAACTGCCTACTACACAATCGTCTTTTTTCAATGATATCCACAGTGTATCAACATACCCCCGCCTGGGGCATGTTGATACATCATTGAATTAGTTGCTAAAAAAAACTAAAACACAAAATTTAACAATAAAACGTGTTATATTTAAATGATTCAATCTTAAGATGAAGAAAAATGTTGAAAATTAAGATAAATTCAATATTTAAATAAAAAAAAATTTACTTGAAAAATTGTAAAATTTCTTTCCTTTAGCATAAGATATTTTTCCTTTCAAAGCCACAGTTCAAAGCCAAATGTTTTCTTTTGTATGTACGGACCATGATTGGTCTATAAAATAATGAAACGCGAAGTGTTACAAACACTACATATAAGATACATTGTATCAACTTGCCCCTTTAGCCGCCATTGCAAATAAATCGATTTTTAGGTTTAACAGAAGTACAATTGCGTAAATTAATACTTAATTTTAAAGTGAAAAGTGTTTCGACATAACAAACAAATCGTCTTGCCTTGAACCCAAAAGCAGTTGTTATAAGAGATATTCAAACGGCGATAAAAAATATTACTTTTCGCATTAAAAAACACTGAAGTGAACAAAGTGACGTTCCTCGAAGCAGCACGGCTCTCAAACTACACGAGTGCATTCCAAAGGGTCTCGGAAGGCGTCTGTAAACATCCAGAGGTGCTGCGACCAGAGAATATTTCACAAATTACAGTGTATCAACTTGCCCCTGTATCAACTAGCCCCGCTCTCCCCTAAGTAAGCATCATTCCTTAGCTTTAGACATCGAAAGGTGTATAGCATCGGAATCAATTCAGTCAGTACTGTCAACTTGTTCATCTCCGCCAGATTGGAATTGTCGTCACTAAACGAAGATCGTTGTCATTTAGCTGACTGCGAAAATATTTGCGATATATATTCGGCAGTATAAATAACCACTACGATTTAAAAATTCTACGAGGTGTCGCGTTTAAACAAATCTAGCAAACTCTAATGAGAAAGGACGAAGTTTCGGATAAGCTAACGTATGCATAAATTTTGTATATCTAACACACTGTTCGTAGCCTTTGTTATTTTAAAAGTTTAACTGATACACAGTTGATGAGAAGAACTACCTCAACAGGTATTTCATTGCGTCGAATGAATGACAATACGTAGTAATGCTTCCGATGGAAAATGAACTTTACGGTCCTGATTGTGACCTTTAAAGATCGGAACTGAGGCGAGTCATTCAACGAGATTCCGCGGTATCCACTTCATTGAGGAAGGTAGAGAGCGAACAAGTTTGACATAATTTATTCGAGGAACAATGAATGGAAGATTACCTGATGGTTGGGTTGCGCCTGTTGCTGTGAGGTTGGCGGAGGCGGAGCGGGATGCTGCTGCTGTTGAGAGTGATGGTGCTGGTGCTGCGCCCACGAGGACGCCCGCTGTTGCTGATCGCCGTATACTTGTCCATAAGGTGAAGCGATCTGTAACACACAAAAAAAAAACACACGTGAACATCTCCTCACAATCATTTTTAACGTAGCGTTCAAAATGACATTTAACGTGCAGTGGGATCCGGTAAATACGTAATGATGGAGACCAATCAATTCATTTCGCCTTACCCGAATTCCTTAGTGAGGCACCCAGCCTTTTACAGTTCCATACTTAAATAGGATTATTTATCTTCTCTTATATTAGAAAAACATCATAAGCTAACAATTTATTAAATGAATTAACTTTTAATAAGTGTGCTCAATAAAAAAATTAGTCACGTAAACTCGGCAGTTCGTAAGATTGATTAAATGATATTTACGAACACAAACTTTCAACGCAATGGAAAATTCCGAATGAAAATTTAAGTTGATTGGAATTCCATCGTTGATTACGTTCCTTGACATCCGAAGAATTTTGTTATTTTCCATGCGGACATTGTTTATACGTCAAAACCACTTCACGGTGAGAGAATCGACAGTAAGGGAGATAAAAGTCTATCAATACCGCAATTGGCGATACCGGGATTCGGCTATCTACTCCCTCATGTATCTTGCCTATGTGTTTCCAGACTCTTTGTTTACATTTGATATCTTGGGTCCGGAATCTTGTTTCGTCACATGGACGCAATTGAGTGGCAAACTGTCAAAATGCAAATAGTTCATCAGCGACATTGTACGGAGGAAAACGAATTCAACAGCTAAATAATTATTTTAAATGTATCATCTATTTTATTTAAAAGCAGGATTGGGAGGAAGAAGTATTTCAGTGCGTGCATTTAATTGAGCGAGTGACAGACAGCCGGTTTTCCATCAAAAGATTAGGACCTTAACAGATATCGAAACTGAGCCGATTTCATATACGAAAAACATTAAAGGAAAGCTCATTCGAATGAAATTTCACTTATTAGTCGACACAATCAGTCACTTAACAGTTAAAATCAGTATTTGGCTAAATAGAAAAGTGTAAAAGCGGTGGCAGTGAGTATCAGCAGGGCACAGAAGACCCGAAATTCAGTGAGAAAGCAGAGGCAGGGCAGCGAACAGGAACCGAGATACACCGTTATTTTTCCGGTGTAAACCGAACCGACATTTCAAATTCTTGAAGCTGAAACGAAACCGGGAACATTTATTTCTTCCTAATTTCAGTTCGCATCCTGATTAAGCGTATGTTCACTTCCTGTTAACTCATCATGTGATACGGTGACTTCAAACGGAGGTATAAACCTGTATTTTAATACGTGAAATCAATTCAGGAAGTTCATTCCAAAGATAAATTATATTTAATTCTATGAAAAAGACGTAAAAAAATAGAAACTTAGAAAACAACGGTAAAATGTTATGCTGGGTGCGAAACTACAGGTACCACGAAGTTGAAGAAGGAAACTGAAGCGAAATTAGGAGTTATAACTTATCTACTTATCTTAATTATCTACTTACATTAACTGTGAACATTAACAAAAACTAAAAAAATACAAGGCGGCGAAATTCTCGGATTAGAGCGGAGGCGCCTAGTGCACGGCGCCACTTGTACGGCGCGGACTCTCTATTTGTGCTGAATCTCGAAAACTACTGCGCAGATCTAATTAATATTTTACGAAAATCACAGTTAATGTCTAACGATGCATTGACAAAAAAATCAAAACACTTGAAATATGGGAAGACTCCCTTATCTCCTGTGATGATCGAAAAAAGGCCAAAAATGTTGAAAATTATAAACTTTAAGTGCGATGCGGCACGTCTTTTCGTTATCCGATTTAAATAATATTTACACGATTTATTTTCTAACTAAATGAAACAACTTAAGGGGGCGTCCCGAAAATTTTCTCATTTTTTTCTTATATAAATAAGGACCACCCTAGCGGTGCATGCAGTCTGCGGATCATATTTCACTATTTCTCAAAATGATATTCATCTATCATTTACTCTTACTATGTATTCTGTGCCAGTACAAGTTAGTTGCATTCTTCTGCTATCATTTGATCTAAAAAGCCTTCCCTTTCCAGACAAGCAGAGACAATTCTCAAGACTAAGTTTAGCTGCTCTAAGTTACGTGGTCGTTCGGGTATGTTAATGCAAATGAATAACGTGTCGTATACTCGTACCGGGCGATAGTTGTTTATATTTTCTGGGAATGCTATAAAAAGTCATAAAATTGCTTAAAAACTTCTTCCTTTATTCTTTAACTGTCTGTCTCTCGGGTGAGATTCGTGCCCGAATGGCGTTGAACCCAGGATTCAGAGGGGAGATGCCGTTCGAGTCTACGGTATTTAACCACTTCATCAAACAATATCTCGAGTTTCAATTCTTTATCATTTCGGGAAGTTTCGAAAAAATCCGAAATTTAGCGTTAGTATGGGAAAATCGGACCTTCTGGTTTTGTGATGGGGTTCAAGGAGCGATTATCCAGGAATCTTCAGAAGTTTTAGAGACGAAATTTCCCCCTCAACATTGGAATAGTTTAATTCGCTGGGCACAAAAAATAAGGCAATCTGAAAAATGACTGGCGGAGGAGAGGAATTACATTTTCAGAGGATAGCCGGGATCTTGTCCTACAACTTCGAATTCAATATTTTCATAGCTGTGAGATTTATTAGATTTTAACGAAAGATTTCTGAAGTCAGAAAAACTATTATAATACATGGCTATTGAAAACAGGAATTACTACCTCGGATATTTTCCGAAGATTCCCGAAAGCCTCTTTTTCATTAATTTTTCGTAGCTCATAAAAAACTGCGTTCGAATAAGCAAAACGCAATGAATTGACAGAAAAATAAAGCTGATGACCAAAAGTACACCATGGATAAGGTGACAGCAATTGATCACTAGTCAAGGACTCAGAGACACCAATAAACAGAACGTCGCAAAATCAGAAATTGCTAAAATGAAAGAATTCCAAGAAGGTGCATTACCGACTCCAGACTCAGAATAGGATCCCGATAACCTAGTGTCAATTCTGCGTGGGTTTCGTTGCCATTGAGTATCAATCGAAATACGAACAATATGACTTATAAGAAGAAAATGACATTCCGGTAGGTTCGGTGGAGAAAAGGCGTGATTTACCTGGTGCGGAGAGTAGGTCTGGCCCTGGTGAGGCGGCCTGGGCCCGCCGACTCCCTGCCCGGGAGGAGTGGGGTAGCGGTGCGGGTACGGCGGGTACGGACTGCCGCCAGACTGCTGTTGCGGGGGCGGAGGCTGGCTCCCTCCCTGCGCCTGCCCGCCCCCACCGCCTACAACCGCCGGCTGTCCCTGGTATCCTCCGCCGGAGGGTCCAGCGAAAGGGGGCTGCTGTTGGCCCGGCCGCACAGAAGCCACGCCCTGCGACAGCACAAGTACACGTCAGGTACCGCGGTTTACAAACAAACAATACACGACATTACAAGTGCCCTAGGAATCACTGTAGAAGGTATGGTAGGGGTGTGAAAACGCCCCAGATTTTTAACACTAAGTTTCGCCCACCTTATATAGTGGATTGACTTTCCTGACGTTTCCTAGAGATTCTGAGATTCATAAGACTCAATTCCAGGATTCACGCCGCTGATCATTTAGTGAAATTTACACGAACAACAACGGTTTTGAACCTATATTCTGTTGGATGGATTCCAGTTAAGTTTACCGTCTAATTCAGTCAATTCCTAACAAAAGATGTCATAGATTTCTGGCGTTCAATCTCGAGCGACTACAGGAAAAGAAATTAATATTAACTTCATTTTACATTCCGTATACAGAATGGCATTGCGATATGCATGATGACTTAGAAATTTTTTAGAGTTTTAAAAGAAACTTCACTCCCGAAATCACACTAACCGAAACCAGATTCGCAAGGTGGTTGATATGGATGGAATGTACATTTTGAATAATGAGTATTATTCTAATCTTCCGCAATAATAAAATTTTTCATTTTCCAAGATTTTTTTTTAAGATTAACATCTTTGCAGTCAAGAAAGATAAGTCCATAAAATATAAGTTCGTTAAGACGAGAAATTTTTCATACGGAAGGAGATTCCAACTGCGAATTCCCACCATTGCATTAACCAGAAAGAGAGGCCAAGAGTAACAATAGTACATTTTTGTACACCTAGAAAAAACCGCTAAAATAGTCTACAAAAGTGAAAAAGGCAACGGATAGCGATGCCGAGCGATCCCATCTCACGCACTGCTACTTTATAAAAGGCATCCAACCGGAACCGAACCGAAAAATGCCGCCTTGAACGTGGACAGGAGACCTTGAAGTTATTTACCTCAGAGGGAAAAAGGAAACACAGGAAATCAACCAAATGAAATTTATAATTTCGTAAGAAATTCTAAATATTTCCGCTGACTACAAGTGTAATAGGATTGAAGGTTAAAATAAATGCTCTAGAGCAGGGTTTCCCAAACTTTTTCTACAACGGAACACTTCGCAAACCTAGGAAGTTTAACGGAACACTAAGCTTATATTTAGCTTAGGTAATGCTACTAGTAAAATTAAAAAATCATTTAATTACAACAAATTATTTATTTGGCAATTATTTTTAAATATAAAACTATAATATTGTAATAAAAACTTAAAATATGAATCAATAAAGCATTTAATGACTTTTATTCTCTAATTCTCCATTGACACTCCAAATTGTCGCGGAACACCTATTAAGATTCAGCGGAACACCGGTGTTCCGCGGAACATAGTTTGGAAAACTCTGCTCTAGATGATAATATATGTATTTTGTTCCGTTTGATATATTTTTACGATACGATGGTATAGTGGAGTCCATAAAGATGAGGAAAATTTTGACGGCAAAGACTGTCAATGAGTATGGGGACACACTTCTTCCACAGTCAATTATAGATCATGGAAATGACAAAAACTGCGCACAAGAAAGTGAGAGACTCAACCCAAAGCTGCACGAGAAGTGATGCATGAGAAACGCACGTGGCGCGGTAGTTTAGTTGGTTAGAACACCTGTCCGGAAAGTGGGAGACCTAGGACCCAGTCATGCCACTTTTTTCACTTTTTGTTCAAATTTCATCAATAGGTAGTCTTAACTATTCCCAATTTAGGTGTAACAGTTTGCTGAATTCTCATGGCGAACAACCAACATTTGGAAATATTAACTATTTTCTCCGCAGACATGCAACGTAGTTCCAATATGAGATTTATTAATTACGAGTAATAATTATATTCACTCTTCTAAGAGATAAAAGATTCTCTTTCCGTTCCTTCAAACATTCCCATCTTTAGCCGTTGAAACATATCGCCTATCACTTCATCTTGTTGATATTTCGTATGCATCTTCCATACTCCATTTACTCGCCTCACATTCTGACCGAGGCCTGGATAAAATCGAATGTCATCGCTCTTACTTTCATATGGCCACAGAAGAGAATACGTTCGATGACACCGAGTTTTTTTTTAATAACTGTGCCGCAGGTTCTCAGACGGCCAAATGTAACTCATTCGCGAACGTGACTTTGATAATGATGAGGCATTCCACTGAATGAACGCCTTACATTCCTAACAAAATTAAATCACTTCCTCAGAAATGTTTCCTTTGGAATAATTGAGAAGGATAGGTAGGGTTTTATACAATTCTTTCGCTAAAGCACATCTAATTTTATAACATTTTCTTATGAAAAAAGAATAAGCTTAATATTTTATCGATTCGAACCAAATATCTACATCAATTATTGAACCTGAGGAAAAGAAAGCGAAAAATCCGTGAAAAATATGGAAAAATCCAAATTCTTCATAGAAGTGGGTCATAAATACACTCCAGTGGATGACATTCCAAAAATAACTGTCCCTAATACTACTATTATCCACATTCACTGGCTTTTAATCATAACATCAACCGCTGAGACACGACAGCAGGTAGTCATTCACAATTTTAACCAATCCAATCGTGATTTAGTCAATTTCATAGCTTATCTCGATGTTTAAGTATCAGTAACAGTTATCAGTAGTTGAGAAGATAATATGTTATAATTATTATTAATGTGCCAATAAATACGAGAAAAAAAGTAATTCCATGGGGGCATCAAGGGTTCCGCAAAAGTCATGTTTACTCACATCTTTATACTAGAGTCAATCCGGCCAATCTTCTCATAAACTTGAAACAGCATCTAAATCGTTCTGTGGCTTACTTATACCTCCTTACGCAACCTCTAGGTAAAATGATAGTATCTTGACGAGATAACCTATTAATTCATTCAAAGACGGTTGGATACCGATTTTTTCTAAATCGATCGTCCATTTGCCATATATATGAATAAGAATCAGATTGAAAAGTTCTGGAAGAAAATATATCTAGCACCGAATATGTAATGGCAATACGGTCTAATTTCCTGCATCTTTCTTTTGTAGTTCACCAAGATGTTTAACGTCAAATACTTCTCTATCTCACTCGATATTTTTTTCGGTAGCGATAAGAAATTTTTTTCAGAAATTCCCAAGCATATTGACCTCAACTGAACTGGGGAGCCATTAAAGCTCCACAGTTCTAAAATCTTATCACTTCTTCCAAAGCTCTTCAATGAAATAAGTCGGCACTGGTCCTCTTCTCTCTTTCTACGTTTGTTGCCTTTTGACGTGTTTGTATACGAATATTAAAAAAAAATATTACGAGAAATTTTCGTTGTTACATGATATATTGACAGGTCTGTAGTTGGTGGTATGGTTGCAATTAAAACTGTGCGAAAATATGCAAAGGTAAAGGAAAGTTGAAGCTCATTGCATATAATAAAAATAAGTCTTTTTTGGGCGAGATTGAGACTAGGGAGTCCCTTCTTACATCTAACCCATCGTCAGATGAGGGACCGAAAGAAAGAGACAGTTTGCAAAAGTACACGAAGAAAAATAATGTGGATTGAAAAAACATAAGCTGAGGGCTCAGGAAAAAAATTCCACCGCAGGAAAACACTCACAAGAAGGGGAGCGTGAAAAACCTACGAAACCTACAGATAGAAAACTATATTTTTGATGAAGGAGAAAGAAAAGGGTTATGATAGACGGGCAGTGAAAATATAAAAATTGTACAAAAATAAAGGGCAAAATCAAACTGCACTATAAAAACAATCAGATAAAATAAATCAACTTCACTAAATTGACATTAATTATAGATAAATTAAAATCAATGTTGAACAATGGAAGATAAATCTCAAAGAAATTAAGAAAGTCTAACCAATCTAAGTTCATTACTAATCGACCGTTAATGTGGGTTTGGAACGAAATATGGCCTAAATCGCTTCCATCTGGAATGTCAAATACGATGTATCACGCATGATTGATCGGATATCGGATGATTCAATACGGGCAAATCAGTAAAAACTAAAATCTGTTCTAGAGGAAAAATTCCACCAACCCTACTACTTCTTCCACTGTGTAGAATTTCGCCTTCGGTATCAGTTCAATGTGGGGCACCCTCGACTGCTCGACATCTCGATCAGCTGCTTAGAGGACGACCCTGAAAATGCAATTCCAACCACCGCCCTCCTCCACGAGCAGCAATTACGATGACCGTCGGAAACAAAGTGCGTAGCGCCTTCGCGGTAACGGTCAATCGGTGCAAATCGGCGGTGATTTATCGTCGCACGCAAGCAGCTGGTCGTGCGTGGATTTCATCGGAAACGCCAAACTCGGCAGAGGTTGAAAGCGAGGGAATTGAACCGGTTTCCCGCTCTGTTTTCATCCCTGCACCCACCATCACTCTTCTCCCGCTAACTTTTCTCTCCCGCCAAAATTCCTTTCCCTCTACTATCTCTGCTTCCCCTTTCCTCCCACCGCTGTCTGCCCTCTGTCTCGAACATGAATGGGATAAGAGAGGGAGACGGTGTATCGGTGGAATGGGGGAGCCGAGGGGATGGGTGGACTTCAAATGGAGGTCAATGTCAGCCTATATTTACCCGTAGAGAGAGAGAAGACGGCGAGCCGTAGTAGCACTTTATTTTTCATTTTTTATTCCATTTGCCGCTCCCTCAAAGGGATGCATTTCATTTTCCCACGCGCTTGCCCCCGAATGCACCTTCTCCTCGAACGCAAAAAACGTTTGTCGGCACTAATTGATTGGCGGATTAGTGAGATCGGTGGAGAAGCGATAGGTGTCGAAGGATCGATGGTGCGGAACCTACGGAGTTTACTACGGCGAAGAATAAAAAAAAATCCGGGACCCAACTGGGGCAAAGGAACGCCCTCTTCCTTAGCTGGGGTTTTCGGATACTCGCGTGCGACATTTTCGTATTGCGTTAGAACCCACATCGATAAGTCAATGAGAACTGGAATTTATGGCATTAGAATTTACCAAGATGTATTAATTTTTTAATACTTGGGACATTGACACGTATTTAATGCCGAAATTCATTTCCGGAATCCCAGAGGAGGTGCTTAAAATTCAGGACTACTCCCGGATAAACGAGACGTCTGAGAACTAGTTACATTGGATTGCGACCTCATACTTCCCACTCACGATGAATTTCCGCTCCAAAGCCAAATTGGGGATCAAAAACAGGAGAACACCTCTTGGTGGAACCGAAGTCCTGATTTCTTCTAACTGACGCATGTGCGATTAAAGGAGTTTAAATTGATAGCATAAGGAGTAGGTCCAGAAAGTGCAGCGTAAAGCGGTTCGTTTTGTTAAGAAATGCTACGATAAAAAATCAAGCGTTACAAAAATGCTCTCAGACGTAGGTTGGGAATCTTTGAAAGAAAGGAGATTGGAAGCTAGGCTGCGATTGCTTAATAAATTCAGGAAAACTACATTTTCGGAAGATACAATCGGTATCACGCAACATAGAGTAGCAGGAGGCGCTACCTCGGTCGATCCGATAATGACCGTAAGTTAAGAGAAATAGATGCTAGGACGAATCGTTTTAACAATTCATTCTTTCCGCGAACGATACGTGACAATAACCGAATAAGGAAGTAGTTTAGATTCAACTGGTGTTTACACCCCCTGCCACACGCCAAAAGGCGGCTTGTAGGGTATTAATGTAGATGTAGGTCGATGGCATGTCCATTAGTTGGAAAGTTGGGAATTATTATAGCTTAGCATTTCGTATCGCAGATATTCTCAATTGGAAGAGGCTTTCCGGTATGAATTACTTTTTTCGCTTACTTAATTCACCCTCACCCTATATAAGCAATGGAACTTGGTAATTTTTTTGGAAGCCTCGAAGATTTCGGCAGGAAATTTTCAGTATTTAGAGAAGCGGCTCCATGAGATTCCCGGAATATCAGTTTCATTGCTTAAAAAAGGTTAGATGGAAAAAATGACGCAAACTTCCTCATTTTCGACTTGCGTACACGAAATTGTGACCGAAGAGTACACGAAACAGATATTTTAAAAGAATAAACTGGGTACGAAATATATTTCACACTTGCGACGCGTGTTCCCACGTACGTTGACATTCGTAAATACGTATTCATTTGGGGATGTTTCATTCCGATCGCAGCACACTAACTTCTTCAGAAGTACCAATGGAATAAAAAGTAGTTAACCATATTCTTTTTGTACCTCCGTGCTTCATTAGAAATGACTTAAGGTGTTTGTTTTTCGTAAAAAGCGATAAAACCAACAAATAACGCGAATTTTGGCCGATTTAGCGAAATAACGCTAATTTCGAGTTTTAATAACCAGCACGGATTTTGGTGATTTTCGCATAATTTGTAAGAGAGGGAAATGTAATTTCGGTATGATTTAAATAAATGCACAATATATAATTTTATTATTTACGTATTTTTTGTCATATTTTTGATCACTCATGACATATTTGCGTCAGCGATTACGCGAATACAGCTTTGATCTTTTGCTATAAATTTACGAAACTTCCTTTCCATTATGGATTATCACAAAATCTCGCCTAATTTCACGAGAAATGTTTTGTTTTTCCTAACATCTATCGTGTCAATACGTTTTTAATGAAAATATCATGTTTGTTGATCTGCAGCTGTGAAAGCATTTTCCTTAAGTGTAAACAGGACAGTTTTAAATCAATTTAATTTAATATTTTGTACAATTTACAGTTAATAATATTTTTAATGCTTTTAATGTTTATGCTAAAGTGTGCCTAATATTATTCCTTTGCTTAATTGAGACTGTGAAAATTAGTAACACCAAAAGGAAACATAATAAAAACACAAAACACCACAATTTGGGTTTCAAATCAACAAATTTCAGAAAAGAATTAAAAAAATTTTAAACACCTCTAGAAATGACTATTGACATCGCCCGGATTTGCGGAAAATTCGGAATAAATTGCGAGATTAGAAAGAATTACTCTTGAGCTGAATATTTTCGCCAAAATACCATTCGTAACATTTCCAGTGATAGCATATTTCAAAATAAATATGCACTGTTTTACATATCAAATTGTTTGCAACGTTGCCTATACTTCGACTGGCGAGTAAATTGAGCGGAAGTAATAGGTAGAAAAATTACGCTAGAAAAACCTTCCGCGAAGAGATATCCTCGAATCGCTAAGTACTTCATCGCCCGTTACTCCCCTCTTTATACTACAATCAAGTCTTTATTTAAGACAAATCATTTCAATGGGGGAAACAGGGTGTTTCTTACGCGCATCTTGTAGTCCCGCATGTTCTTTTGATGCAATAATTACGTAAAAAATTAGGGGCAGAACAGATGCGACTCAATTCGATTGAAAGATCTACGGAAACATCTTGAATACACAAATACTGATAATATATTGAGCGTTAAAAGCTCTATTTTCATAGCCGATTGATATCTTGATAGTTTTAGCGGCTGAATGCCTACAATTTTAAACTAGGAGACTTCCGATACATACAGCAAATAAATGCAAAAAATGAAAGTGATACTTCCATTTCTTCTAATATATCTAATTTACGTCTCGAACCAGTGTGAGATGCTGAAATCGTTTTGAAATAAACGAAAGTCGAAGAAATTCGTTCTAAAATGAATCACATTTCAATCATGAGGAGGTCGAAACGGAAGAATGACAAGATAATTAAATATATGAGGGGAAATTGACGGGAATAATACCAATCGGTTATCTTCATCGTTAAATGCATTTAACAATAATCCCATTACTTTCATCTCAATACACAAAGAAAGCGAAACAGGCTGAATGGGAAACGAACTGGTACGAATAGGTGAAATGGAAAATGTGATTGAAACGATACAGATTCAGGATTAATTTTGAGGTACTTATTAACTTGTAAAACGTCCATGGTAAACTAATTTTTACTAGACCACTATTTATCTTCAGATTAACACGACCCAGGTTTCGTAGCGTCGCTACATCTTCAGAGATGTCGTGGGTCGTGTTATTCTGAAAATAAATAGTGGTCTAGTAAAAGTTTGTTTACCGTGGATGTTTTACAAGTGATTGAAAGGTTGGAGAGCAATGGAAAGGAGAAGAAAGCAGCAAATAGAAGTCTAAAAAGAATAAAACAGCTATCTCGATGAAGCAGAAAAAAGACACTATCTAATATGTTATGCATTCACGAATCTAGTTAAACACGTAATTCACGTATCTAAATACACGTTACAGATACAATGCTATCGATATCATTCGCCATAAAATATCAGTTAGATGTTTATACACCTTGGGAATTATAAGCTTGACATTCTTTTTCCACGTGGTAAAGAAGTCACAAGTGAAAAATTTGGAATTCGAAGTCGTTCGCTCTATCAGGAGGTATTCTCACGAATTCGATGCAAGAATATTTTAACTGACTTTATCTTGGGAAGGAAATCCCCTGAATACGCCCCATCGGCGTGCAGAACGTAAATGTTTACACTGCTGACACAATTTAAACTCCTAGCCAATGTACACAAACAAACGCAAAGGTAAACACTTGGCAAACGTTACATGAATGATGACCACGGCGGTGCTTCTCAGCGGGAGTTGCGTGATTAATCGATAAGGGCGCCGCAAAATATCCCGGTAACATATTTTCGGAGATACTGCACAATTTAAAAAAGATCCAGTATCAAAATGGCTAGCATTTTCAATTCCTATCATATAATACCATTCTTTAACAAGGCGAATTCTTTTGAAGCTGAGAGACGTATGCTTTGGCTCTCCGCGACCGATCGATACGTGCCATGGAGGAAAAGCACTGATCCACAGTATTAGAAGAGGATATTCAATTTTAATTACGTTAAACCCTTAAAAGTTATAGACCAATCACCCAATAAAGCATCGAAGTACGAAATGCACGAAGAATGAATTATCCGCTGATCATACTCGAGTCAGAATCAAAGGCGTAGTTGAGACGACGGAAATAGAGCAAATACGAACAACAGCGCTGGATGCTTATCAACAAAACTGAATGTATAAAACTTAAACTGCGAAGTATTCGGTAATCCTCGGGAGTTAGCCATTCTCATTTCCAAGGGCGAGTGGAGGGCCTTTGATGGTGCATCTCACGCATAAAACGTTAATTCCGCAAAGAAACGAAAAAAGTGGAGCAGTGAGGAGACAATGAAACGGCAAGTGCGAAATGGCGAGAGAGTGGGCCGTCCTTAAAAGGTGCTCCAGCGACTTAATGAATGGCCGAGAGAAAGGGAAGCTGCGGGCGTCTTTGAAGTCACGTGTTCCCATTCTACTACTCCGCCACACGTGTCCTCCCACGCAATCTATGCATTTACAAGGAAACATCCACTAAAGCAGGCGGCGCTTTAAAGAGCCAAATACCCGCTCCAATTTCTCGGGAATGCCACGCGACATCTAGCATCTCATTCAACGCAGTAAACCGTCTTTTCCTCACTCTTCCTCTCCCTTTAAGAGACTCTAGAAGCGTAAAGTTTTCGTCATTTCGGTTCCATTCAACTTTGCTGTTTACCAAACAACTTAAAACACTGATTTCTTAAAACAGACACGTAGCGTTTACAGTTTCCGTACAAACATTACCATCTGCATCCAATTTTTTCTGGACTTACGCTTACCATTCACAGGCATTTCTACAGTTACGCATGTTTGATATACGTAAGCCAGGATTTTAATAGCGAATTATAATGGTCGAAAAGTTAGTTACGTTATCAAATCACGCTTTACGTAGACAAATTTACGGCACCGTGAAGATCGGATCTGACCTCTGTAGAATAGCACCAGTTACGTCAACACACTTTTAGACTAACCAATATTCTTATCAATGGAAAAAGGAAAACTTTTTCCATTGATATGGAATTCCACCAAGTAACGGCTTCTACTATTGATTATAAATATATTCTAATCATTCGACAATTCTTCACATTCGATAACTGACCTCTCCACACACGAATCTCAACCGGAAATCATACACCTTTCTATTCATCTTCACTTTCACTCTCCGATAACTGTAAAGGTGCAAAATCATCCGCTGATTCATTATTCCCACCATCTTGCCCAGTTCATTCTACAGAATAAATTTCGTTCGGATTAAATTGATCTGAAGAGTTATTCCCTTCTTTACCCAGCTTATCTAGCAACACATGCTAACCAATAACAATATAGAGAAGAGCTACATCAAAGAGAAGAGCACGAATCCGTGCACATTTAAAGTTCAAGTTCACTGAAAGGCAAAGATTGAACAAGATGTCCACTAGAGCACCGAGGAACCACCAAAAACTTAAGATGGACCCACTCGAAAATCTGTACTAAATGACGAAATGCCCACAATAATTCATTTTCTGCCAGCGTAGAAATTATGGGATAAAGTGTAACATAAAACTCACAATTAAAATGCTTGGATTTATCACTGACAATAATTTCTCACTGTTGACGTTTAAAATGAAACCAGTACAGCAAGAACAGTTATCGCAGGAATCGCTTAGTTGGTTTAATCGCTTCTGAGTACCAACAACGCTGACGGGTAATGGTTCCAGAATATTCCAATGCAGTTAAGTTTTTCGTCAGAGTTATGCTGCAGAAAACATCAAAATCCACATCACGCTCGCGTAAAAGGGAAAACAGTAACAATAATTCCGTTCTCTATGGAAACGATAGAGACAAGAACGAGAACCTTCCCTTATATGCTCACATACAGCAGATAAACCTCCGCAACACACTCTAGTTAACGCATTTTTACAGCGATTACATACGATCAGACTTTAAACCTTCCTCCAACACAAAGTCGGAACTAAAACATTAAAAATCGCAAGCAAACAAATAAATGTGTGAATTAATTGAGTTGTTGACGCGGGGAAGGAATTTTGGATCGGTAGCACGTATCGACGCCGTACGTGATTGGTTTGACAACACGGAGTAGAATCGCTCGGGAAAGAATAGCTTTCAATAAAAGTAGCTGTTTACATCCAAAATCTATGCATGGGTTTTTGGTGAAGATACGCTATGCAATTCTGTGCAACAACATGAATAGACCTGGATAATGGAAGAACTAGAGGGATTTGAAATGCGGGTTAGGCCAAGAGTGGAATCGAAGGGCAAAGTGGATACGAGTTCTAAAAATAAATGTTTAGAATGAAGGAAAGTGAGAGTGATAATAATTTCGTCTTCATTGATGGGCGTATTTTTATACGAACCTGACCATTCTTGCAATAAACCCCTTTCTTTTATACTTACAAACGAACCCGGGATATCAATTGTAATACCAACCACTTGGCCACCGAAGCCGACTATAGTAATGGTTGGAATTAAATGGAAGGGGAGGGAGAAGACATTATCCTATAGGTTGACACCAGGATATTATACATCCAATTATAGGTTGACACCAGAAAAATTCCCCTATATTTCAGTGAAAAATTCCAGCAGCTATGTACGTAATACTTATTTCTTTGGATTCAATAAATTTATCGTAACAATCTATAAGAGATGATTTGGGTAAGTTTTACGCACAATTTAAATAAAATCTTTCTCATATGGGATCGTACCTCCATGATGTGACACGTAAGTGAAAGTCTGGGAGTATCTGACATTATATCACATTGGCTCAATGCGCCACATTGTGATTAAAGGGTTCAGAAATCCCGAAAATTCCGGGACAACTTTCAAGAAAGGCCCCTATCCTATTCTAAATATCTTTAGCATAGGTTGAATCAACATTTTTATACATAATTTATACGTGGTGATAGAATTATTCTCGCGTATATAAGTTAATTCGTTGTCGGCCGAAATTATGGAAAAGAATGATGAGCTCTGTAAGAGTTGGAACGAAATATTCTCGAGGACAGATTCGACAAAGAAGCGCTAGGATACGAGACCTCAAAATAAACAAAAATAAAAGAGAGGTCGCCTCGTGCGAAATGCATTTCGATGGAAATGTTTCTCGCTTTCGGAGAAGCGAGGGCAGATTTCGGAGAAGTGCAAGAGAGAAAGTGCGGAGTATCGAAAAATCGATCGGAGGGAGCGGCTGCGGAGGAAGATGCAGCGGAGGAACAAAGGGGTGTGGGGAGCAGACGACATACAAACACAAACTATCGGCAACACACGGGTGTTCAACCCCAAGGGCCAAGAGGTGTTTCCCACTGAATGAATTCTGACGTCATCAAATGGCGCGGTGGCCGAGCAACGTGGTCCGTATTGATCCCACGAGCCGGGGAAGCGGCGACCCGAAGTAGGTTCGCCGCGAACCAAAGGAGAGCTAGAAAATGCAGGTCGTTTAGCCGAGATGAACAAGAAGAGAAAACGTATGAGGGGACCAGGGGTGGGCAAGGTGCAGCCAATTCAGGCTGTTTCCTTCGTAAAAGAGATCGAAGGTAGACTCCGCCATTACGAAGGAACGTCGTTCCAGAGGATAGGTCGTCGCCACGAAGTTTCGCTTCCATTTGCCGCTGTTCTTTGATAATTCGAGCCGGTGTTTCTCTTTCATTAATTAATACCGCTAAGGTAATTTCGGCCAACATTTTGAAACTTCTTGCGGTCCCTCTGAATTCAATTCAGCCTACGTCATCCAAACTGATTTATGCGCAAATCACAAAAGGAGTCCAAATTGACTTAATTTTACGACCGCTAGTCTCCAATTTCCTTAAAAATTCTTAGAATTCAAGCCGAGGCCAAACCAATTCGGCATCATTCTTCGTTATAATAAAATGTTTCGCATCAAAAAATGCCGGGCTATTATTTAACGCCAAATTATACGTCGCTTGATTATATTGATTGACAAAGATTAAGTTCCTTACACTAAGATATCCTATGATGCCTTAAAAAACTGAAGAAAATTGCGATGATAGGAAACAACGAGGGAATAAAAACAACTATTCAACAACGCTGCATTGGCTTAATTCACACATCGAAGTCCGCTAATTGGCTTCGAGACGTACACCAGACCAACGTAACAGCTGCTTTTTGAATTGTAGAGATAAAAACGTAATCGCATACTATGGTATTACGAAATGAACAGGAGGAAGATGAATGAATACGTTGCTGATTTCATAATACAAACTATCAACTTACACACTATTGAAACAGTGGAATGATTGGGAATTAATTTCCGATAAGAACAGAAAATATTACAATAGATAAGCGACATTAAGACTTAGGTATCTCTCGCATTTAATCCTTCCTCATTTTACGTTATAAAGAATGGAAAGTTTACAAATAAGAGATAATACTGAATAAACAAACGCTTAGCTTATAAAACCCTGTTTAAAAACCGATGGTAAACATTTCCACTTGTTTTCCAGAGCACGGGGAATAGTTATTAAAATAAGATAGTTGTTTTTTTATTCGAAATTGAGGAAAGTTGTCTAGACCCGAATTATTAAGCAGTAAAAGTCGAGACGAGGAAATTCAGTTAAAGGAGAGAAAATTACCACAAGGATTTCTGCAATTCAAGCAAGTCCTGTCAGCGCAAAGAAAGTTGTAAAAACAGAAAACAGCACATTGTTTCTAAACACGATATGGACACGTCAGTAAAAGCAAACTAAACAAATTTGAAATAAAATTAACAAAAAATTAGAAAAATGTGCCAATAATATGTGCCAAAAACGTTACGCAAGCATTTATTCTATAATTTCATTCATATAAATTGATTCGAATCATTCATTTAAATACGAGCCATAAGGATTTCCAAATGAACCATCAAGATATAGTATCATAGAATCACACACCATTTCGTATCAGAGAAAACTCGAAATTGAACGAATTTTGAGGAGGAAAACGAGTAAAAGATACAATTCTCAAAGCAGAGTATGTGAAACGATGAACCACATTGGCTATACAATATGAAGAATACCGACAACGACAATGAATAAATATTAATAAGAAACGAGAAAAATACAAAATAGTGAAAGAACGATAACTTTGACCTATTAGAAAGGAGACTTCAAAAATTTCACTAATGGGCGGAAACACTTTTATTATTATAATATAAATTAAGAAGAAGTACAAGAAAATCCAAGCGTTATCAAATACAAAATAAGAATAAGCTAGTTCAAACATTAGTTTTAAAGCATTACGAAAATAATACGTATTCCGAAAAAACTCCACATTTGCAAGAAAACAAACCGTGCGGAAATCCAAACAGTGAAGTTGAGGCACTTCCGATGCGGCGCTTTCCAAGTTTGTTATTCCCAATACGTATAAGGAGTAAGTTACCATTCAAGGGATGGACGCTTTTCAGTTCTCTGTCGTCTATTTCCGGGCACTCAACGCCGCCTAGCCTTCACCTCTTGGAGAAACTTGGTTGTTTGAAGTACATCTATGTATAATAGATATGTTTCTCGGTCTCGTCCATTACGCAATGTGGAAATCATCATTTCACGTATTAATCAGCATCTTTGATACCTGCTCCAGAATCTTTAGTACAATTTCCGAAAGTTCATCTACGACTAATTCAAATCGTCAAAACTCAGATTCAAGAGTTCACGACGACAGCCAAGACTCCTTGGGATATATGCCACCGACGAAAGGCGGATTACGAGGAAAATAGGTCTCGAGGGAATTTCTTCGTATATTGCCGGAAAAGCAATCCACTCGAGGTCTGGAGAGATAGCGAGGGAGTGAGTCATCAACCTGCTCATTGGCTAATCCATTTAAAGGAAAACAGTAAGAGTGGGCGAGCGTCAGGGTCAAGAGCAAGGCCTTGGGGTGGGGGGAAAACACGTACGCCCAGAATGCTAACAAGTCCGCTTTGGACAGATAACGTGAGCCACGATTAATTCCGAGCCGATAACGGCAACGGTCAAATGCAATACATTCCGAGATGTCCCAGGCGAGATGCTTCGTACAAAATAAATACAGTCACGAGCACGGTTTACTCCTACGCCACGTGAAACAGTACTGAATGAAGCACATTTGCTGAGGATTTAAATGCGATGAGTTCCAGATTAGCACAGAGTCTCAAACAAGAAGGTCAATCTGCGAATTAACACAAAAATGGATGGACCAAAACGTCGGGTAATTGACTTCCGTAGCGAAAATAAGTGAGTAGCTATAACGAGGTAGAACTTAACCACAATTTCATATAAATCGTACTCATATACCAGATATTTTAGTGTCCCGCAAGCAATGTCTTAAGTTTGAATGACTTATTTGACCATTCAGTACGATTTATTCTATCTTTTTTACTTGGACCACTGACAGTGTTAATACGCAAAAGCAGTTGATTGTGCAGTTTAACGGTAATTCGTTTCTCAGAAATATAAACGCAAATCACAAAACATTTTCTTTTGAAGTTTCGTTTTTAGTTTAAAACGATTGATTATCCCTTGAAACGAAATAGTGGTATATTCAAGAAAGTAGAACGAGTAAAACATTAAAGTTGTTTAGATACGACTACAAGAATGACACTGAATTAAAGTATTCGATACGGTAGGCGGAAAGTCTTAATCTTATAAATGAGAAGCGACAAGAAATCCATTAAGTGTTTATGTTTTTATTTATTACAGCTTAAATTTTGCAAGACAACTAAAGTTCCAATGATAACATAGATGATGTACGGGAACGACATGTAATTAATGACAGACGAGAGCAGAACACAAGCGAAAAAAGCTTAATTTCTTGGAATAGAGAAGAAATACACCAGAAGAGAATTAAAAATGGGCGTATAAGAAACAATCTCGAGGTCTTTAACCCGAAGGTCCGAACAACATACAGAGTGAACTGGAAGTATCGTTTATAAAGAACGGATGGCAGTTACACAACTACAAGACATGAATTACAAATGTGCTGGAATAAGAAACGTAAGATATAGGCCCTTTAACAGGCAATGCGTCTAACATGCGAAGCGCGGGTGAACGTGAACAGCAAACAAAAAAATTAGAGAAGGGCCAATAGCGATGCATGGAACTTCTCTATCCGTAAATTATTTAAATCGCCACGGTATTTACTAAAGTTTCTGATAGACCACAAATAATTGAAGTAGAATACATAAAAAAGCCTATCACATCACAATGAAGTGCATCGTCGTGTTCCTTCATCTCTGGCGTAGTTCTCGATCCAAAATTTACAAATCACTCACTTCGCAACTTGTTAGAAAAACATTCTCCGGAAAGGATAGTGTTAAAAATGGCATCTTAAAACGAGCTCTAATTAATTTTTGAGTTTGACGCCGAGACATCAGTTATCGAAAACTTCCCTTAACCTCTTCCAATGCAATTTATAACTACTACTAAGATTCTATGGAAACATTCTGACATCGGAGGCTTACAGTATAATGGAATTGAAAGAAATCAATCCCCGAATCAGGAGATTCAACTTGTACAGTGAAAGATGGAGAGGGTTGTTCCCAACAAATACTGCGGGTTTTGTGCTATTTCTTCGTAAGAGAGAAAATAGCAACTACATCATCCAACGACCATTAAGCAAGTAAGGCTTAGATAAATTCGTGATGTTTAACTACAGTCGGATAGTTACGATTGAAATACATATCGACGAAGCGAATGAAAAAAGCAACTTTTATTTCAAAACAGTCACAAAAAAGGAGAGTGACACATACAAGAAGAAAGCAAGAGCAAGTGATACACGAAATAACCCATAACGTCGTCAGTAGATACTGATTTCGAGAATTCAGTCTTCGAGATTCGGACACGGATTTCTGTATGAATATCATAAACACGCAGAAATTCGCAATAAGTACCCTGGATTCCTAAATGCATGCCGTTGAGTTACACAGCTTCGTCGAGAATCACAATTTCGTGACATTTCTACGATAGGATTCGCGAATTGGCCGAGAATGCGAAAAAATGCCGCACTGGAACGAAAGAGGAGTGAAATTCGGAATATAATGGGGAGAAGGGGCGGAGGCACTCGTGAGTGTGGGACAAAGAGACGAACGACTTCTCCCGAAGGAAAAAAAAGTCGAGTGGGGGAAAGGGGATGATGGGAAGGGTAACGAGGAGATTGGGAGAAGATGAGAGAGCCCCTTCATCACATTCCTGGAACCCTTCCGGCTGCCTCACACCACTACGACAGTACGTCACATTATCTCCCACCACAACCTTGACCAAGGTCGCTCACGCACATTTGCCTATCTACGTGAGAGAGAACTCTTTTCCCCTTATTTATTTACCGCCGAAGGGGACGAGTCAACGACCGCACGAGAATACGGTACGCGCGGTCACTCTCGGTAATCTTCCGCATCTTTATATTCTCCCGGATTTGCCGAGATGAATTAAAGAATCTGGAAAGATGTCACCGGGCAGTGGGGAGGGGGAGTATAAAGGAAAGTACGCGGATGGCGGCCTTTTTAACGGTTCTCGTAAAAACCTTGACCTGAAAAGTGAAGATGTAAAAAAAGGAAGCGAGAGGGAGTGATAAAAGAGGGATTCAAAGTGAATGAACGCAGGAGGGGCTATTCTCACAGGGTACGGTTGTATTTGCACTAAGGTTGAGAGTTAAAACATCAGACCAGAAGGCACGGGATACTCAAGTTAGAATCAGGGTATCAAACCGATAAATCCTTGAACTGGAATCGAATAATGCTCTTTTTCCTTTCCGATCATCGGTTCACATTCTCATATAGTGAAATAGTGGTTATTTTTAAAAAACTAATGAAATAGAAGTTTGCGACTAACTAAATTTAAATTTGACAACTGAACTAATTCTTTGATTATTTCGTTGACAACGTGAAATATAAACGTAACGCAGAGATAATTTAAAAGCGAAAAATGGCCGATTCAAAGAGACTCGACGACTTCCACAAGGGTAAAACCGAAATCAGTATTTTCATTCGAAGCGATAACCAGAACGGAAAAAAATACTGCTCCAAGCCTAAGAACTACATCTGTAAATAAACGAAGAAAAAGATTTTCAATTTGTAAATATGGAAGAGAGAGTAGTGGCTTTACGATTACAAGGCATGCACTGGGGGGATCGCCACCCATTTCTGAAATTCGCAAATCATGCAATTTGCTAAGTGCGCGATGAGAAACGCAAAAAGCACGACTAATACCTTTGTCGGGTTTTAAAAGACAAAATTGCAAGTGAAAGATTAATCGGAAAGAATTAATCTCCAAAGATTAATCTTAATTAAAAACACTTAAGGGTAATTGTAATTTTTCCGATTTTTCGAATTGTAATTTTTCCGATTTTTCGAAATCTTTCCGATTAATCTTCAAAGATTAATCTTAATTAAAAAAACCTTAAGGGTAATTGTAATTTTCTGTATCGGTTTCTGATATAATGTGAAAAAATAAGAAAGCTGGGATTTGCAGACCATTTTGCATTATTGTGGCTGCTTATCGCATCTCCGAGTCACATGGCCTCCCCCTTCTTTGTTTCTTATCTGTTTTTTTTATGTCTCTGATGTAATGCAAAATAAACAAATCTAAGTGACGGAATTGACGAGCAGTAGGCAGCCTGCAATGCTCTCTACGAACCTGCACACGACCTTCGAGTTGCTCAAGCATCCGAGAACAAAAACTGATGCGACTATATTACAAAAATCATTTTCAGCGTAAGATTTAATATTAATATCAGATAGAAAGAACTTGCAACGTAGTTTATTCGTGGATTAATTGGAATTTTAATGAATAATAAAAATGGAGAAACGCCTCTTTTGGATGTAAATTTTACTAAGGTTATAAGGCTGCCAATTCGGCTCAATAGTTAGCAGATATCTAGTATAGCCTAAACAGAATATTTTAGTGGTGACATAGACAAGCGAACTAGGCAGGATACAGACACAAAGTAAGATAGATACACTAAATCAGAAAGAAGAATTCCCCATAGCAAGATCACCAGCATAGAAAAACATGGGAGAAATGGTAAAACATCCCTAGCGAAGGGAGAATTATAGAATGCTGAATATAAAACTACAAAAAATGCTGCAAGCAAATAATACAAGCGAATACATACGTTAGGATGTAGTTCATGAAAATCTATAATTATGTATGCCTATGAAAAACGGACTATAATAAGTGTCGATGGTCGAAGATTATGTGCAGTGGAGATTTGGTGTTTCAGAAGAATGATGAAAATAAGGAGGGGATAACGGACATCAAACGAAGAACCCTTATTATGGGGAAGTGAATAATAATAATACGGCACCATTCGGACATGAAGAGAACATCGACTAAAAGAGGAAATTCACGCGGACACCAACTAATGCATACTCTAATGAATGCAGTATGGGCTGGAATGGTAAAGGGAAGGGATTACAGTAAAGACCTAGGCGGAGTAACGAGGTAGACGATGGTAAATGATAACAATAACGAGGAAATGACTGGAAAGGATTGCGTTTGAGAGCTGCTAAAAATAATCTTCGCATTAATTTGTAACCACCTAATCCCAGGATCACGATAAATAAATGCATTCCCAGACTAGGATATTTAATGATTTAATTAAGCAATCGTGGAACATCTGGGAAATGTTTCAGCAATTTCCAGTCTTTATCTTCCTACCTAGAAGGTGATACAAGTAGTAGTATTGTTAAAAGTGCTTCGACAGCTTAGTTCATTGTGCACATTGGCTCCCATCGGGAATCGAACCCGGGGCCGCTTTCAGCAAAGGCATACGCACTGTCCACGTGACTATCCGGGAGCCTGATCTATTATTGCATATGACCAGAAATACGCCTCTAATGTTCGATTTTATTTTAGAAACAACGTCCCTCAGTAAAGCTTGAATGCTACATAAAACCGACTAATCTCCAACTATCAACCAACCAACCATAACCACCGAGTAAATACTACGCAATAATAAATTTCTAAGCTACCAATTTATCAAACTGCGTACAAGTTATTTGCTTTTATGTTAACCACGTGAATATAAATAATAGCTCTTTGTGACGCTATTCGCAGTTTGATGAGTGATATAGAAATAATATAACGAATAAGACCAGAAACGGGATGATATAGATCTAACTTTTTCCGTAAAAACGATGGAAAATAACATCTTCCTATTCTGTAAGTTTAACAAAATTACGAAGAGTAAGTTTCAAGCAAAGTAAGAATAATAGTAAAAATAGAAAGCAAACTTCTACAACCACAAATGAAACCAGTGAATAATGAAAATTCGGGGGTCCGTTATTGGAATCACGAAGGAGAAAAACCTACTTAGAATGAAATATGAAAAGGGGCCGAAGCGTGCATAGGCAAAGAAGGACGCAAGGATGATGAAGAGTGGAGTTACGTGAACTTAGCAATGACGTGGCGGTTACGTAAGTGCGCTTGCTGAAAGCGAAGTCTATTACTCAAATTTGAACACTGTTTCCTGGAGCAGCCTTAAATACGTCATTCGGGATCGCGCGTCTTCGGGGAAGGGGCCAATGACCCTTAACAGCGCTCCCGTCTTGTTTTCATCTGCTACGCACTCGGCTTAACTATTCAGTTTGTTACTTAATTAACAGAAAAAGCGCACTGCCCTTCGGAGACAATACTATACTTACATTTTCCACTTGAGGTTTTCATGCGTGGCAGATTTTTAAAACGAATTCCTCGGAGTTAACGCATTTTATACTTCTAAACAAGTCCTAGCATTTCAAAATGGAAATTCACGAGCTTAGATGTCCATCGATGAATCTACAGCATGAGAACATCGCGTGCACGCGAAGTTACTTTCATTGGATGTATAATCGACATCAATTTGAATAAGGTTGAATATCCTCAGAATGAAAACACTTCGCAAAGTAAATTTTCTGTGGAAAAGTACGAAGTGTTTTCATTCTGCAAATGGCTTACCACGAAGTCACGCCTTCTCATATCGATTATATTGAATATCCTCGTTTTCGTCAACGATTAAAAGCTGATTTCCTTTAATAAGCTGACTAACAATAATTGGAAACATGAATTATGATAACCGTAATATCCAAAGCATCATTGCATCCTTTCCCATGGACCGAAACGGCAAATCGACAACGAGATTAATTTTATGATAATTATGCTTTATTTCTTTCCGTCAGCCTTAGCGATTAATTATGAGGTCGACTGATAATAATAATACATTACATTCAATATTTAATTATAGCAATTAAATATTACGTTTCTTCTGACAGTAATTTTTACCGCCTGATAGACCGCTCTTCCTGTTGACAAGTAGGATCGAGAAAACTGTAATCTCCGGAGATCGAAACCGGGTCTATAAGGTGGCCGCGCTATCAATTGGCCACTACAACAGTCTAGCTTCGATATCGAATTATTAAACAAAGTTATCTGCAAAACGTAGAAAGAATAATTCGCAGTTACCAACAAACGAGTATCTACACAAGAACTATCGACCTTTCTTTTGCTTTCCAATTACGGGAATACTACAGAACGCAATGCGGTAAACGGTATTTTGTAAATATTTCCACGATATTAGATATTCCAACTTCGAGAATCAATTAATAAAACGAAGAAATGCTCCATAACAGTTTAACACCTCCTTATCTCGTTAAAATTCCACGAAAATTAGAAGTGGCATTTCTAAAATCTATTTACAACTACAATTCGGCGAATTCCAATGAGGAAGCATCACTATAACGTATTAGAAGTTCACATAGCGATGAGAATGGGATCAGCAGAAAGTACGGCTTCAGTCCGGGAAAGCGCGATTCCCAAAATAACCGGAAGTCGGAGAAAATCGAGAATGAAACGCAACTAAAGCAAGCACACGGGAGTCCTTGTCAAGCAGAAAAGTGAATTAGCTTGAGCATTAGTTCAGAATCCTCTTCAAAAAATCTTTTCCGCCAAAAAAGCGGGGAAATTAAACTGACGTATTATAAAAAAACTAAATCCATTACACCTCGGAGCGGAACAAGTTCATTTCTTCGGCGATTTTGAATACGGCCATATCACTGACTCTCTCCTACGATATGCATTCGTATCATTCGCATATAAATCAGAGATGAGGAACCTAGGAGGTAGGTCGTGTGTAACTGAGAATGCCGCAAGAGAAACAAGAAGACAATTTGAGTAGCATACAGCCAAAATTCAAACTTTGTTCTCCCTCTAACTTCCAAGTTATCAGGAGTTAACACCGAAGTTGTAGAAAGAAAAATGCAGTGAATCGCCAAAAACTTGGTAAGCCAAGTAGACTCGGGTCTAAGTTTTATTCTTACGGCATTAAGTTTCATTCTTAAGGGTTTAACAGATGCGTGTGAACATAAACATAGATTCGCAGTGTATACAATTATTCTTATTGACGAGGTAACGCATCTCCGTTGAACTAAATCATTTTTGTGGTGTTTGATGATTATTTGGGAAGATAATGACAAACTTCTGAATGAGACGCTAAGTACTCTCTTCTAAATCAAATGAGGTTAAGAGAATTAAATTTAAATCGGCGCATCACACCTTCCCCACTTAGAGGTTGTCGTCAAAACGAAATTAAAACATTTCATATTTTTCATTCACAAAAATGCCTACCTCAGAAATGAAATGTTCACTCTCTTATAATCTCTCGCTCCGAATAAATTCGGTAAAAATTATGAGGAAATAAAACTATAACCCCGATTTACACACCTTTCTTCAGGAGACAAAATGGCTCCGCAAGATCCTGTACATAGATATACATACATACGTTTTAAACTAAGTATACATTTTTGAACTTGGGAAATTCAAAAGGTTATTAGCGACATAATCTTGAGTTAAGCAGCAGCTTCTCAAAGAAAAATTGACGGCAGCAGAAAAAGGAGCTTCCGCTGTGAGGAAAAAAGGCAACACGCACAACGCATGAGTTTAAGAGGAAGCATAAAGCTCAGGGTGGACGGACATAGATTTGGAAAATAAGATAATTCATTAGTTGAAGTTTCCTGTTGCGGTCATTCTCTCCTTCGCAACGCCTTCGAAAGGAAACGAGCGAACACAGTTAACCAGAAGAGTATCGTGGAAGGCAGGTGCAAATGACAACAAAATGTGCACTAACAAAAATCAAGACACTCCGTTAACAGCAGAATTTCCAGGATTTATCGGGAAGTTAAAACCAGGGTATCGAACTGGAACAGGACGGAAAATTGTCCCGGAAAACCCGTTCCTTTTTCCGGAATGAAAACCGGGCCCTGACCAAAAAGTATCGAACCTGCAGACCTTCATCTATACCATTCTGACGTTTTGGTTTCCTGTCATTCCATTTTACTTACCAGTGTAAATGAAATAAGCAATAATAAATGTGCATGGCGGCGACTAGCCACCAGCTACTGGCTGGTGAAGTGTGAATGTCACTGAACGCTTCGCATTCACATTTATTACAGATTATTAATACTTTATTATCGCGAGTTTTGCCCTAAAACTTAATCTAACCCACTTCAAAAAGCTAAACACAATAATAATATTTCGGAACGATACAATATTTTGATGATCGGAGAGGTAAATGGTAATTGAACTGGTTCGATGAGTGCAGACGAAGCGAAACTAAACTGAAATACGTTCATTCCACTGAAACAAAGCGAAAACTGTAACGATGAATATTACGATTCAATGCCCAGGTTAAAACGGGTCAAAATATTACGGGTAATAAAAATCAATCAAAAAGACAAGACAGGCGTTACTTTGTCTGGCAATGAGAGAGCGAAGTTGGTAATTGTTTTTACAGCGCGGTTAACTCCCCGAGAAAAACGATAATGTACAGGTACAAACTTCGCTTAGAAATTTATTTCATTCCAACAACTGTGTTCGAAAATAAGGTACAATTAGCCATAGAGGATTAAGCGAATAATGGAACTGCGGTGTGTTTTTTTTCTCTTCATTGTATCTCAAATGGAGAATGATAATACAATGCTAGTGAAGTAGTTAAATTAAAAGTAAACATGCAAAATCATGGTTGGGGATCGTTGTTCAATGGCAGGCCGCAAAGGAAGCCATCATTAAGCCGCATATGAAACGTCAGGTAATAGTTCAGTTATTGTGTTTTAACAGTTTAGAGTACAGCTAGCACACATTGCAATAATTCAGCATCGAACTTCTACGTTGGAAAATGAATTAGCATATACTGATAGCCAATCTACTCAAGCTAAATTAAATAATATTATCAATTTTATTTTCTAGAAATAATAATAGTTTCTCATTCATTGCGAATCGTTGCCATAGGGAATTAAGTAAGTTATTGATGTGCCTGACGGTATGGAATGAAGAAAATGGGGCCAATACACAACCACGTCGAACCCCAGTCTTCGAATTGGGAAGCGAGCGACACCGTGATTTGAATTATTTCCTCCTTACATAATATGAGATCGAGACATTATATAATTTAAACGTCTGTTTGCTTGAATAAAATAAAAAACGCAGCACGCTTACTACCTGCTGGATTACACATTATACGTATGAATGAGAACATACATTTTTCTAGCTGTAAATAGTTGAAATATACTTATTGTCGCGGTATAGTTAGCTTGCAAGAAAAACATAACTGATATCCAATCAAAGAAATTATTTGTTTTTCATAAAAATAAAAACGCAAGCCCTAAAGTTTGGTAAACTGAGGTGCACTTGAATGCCTCCGAATTTGAGCTGAATTGTAAAATGTTTGGCAAAATTCTAGTAACGTGGTGCAGATATTACGACCCGAGGGCGCCATATTAAATGAAAACGAACTTGCGATATCATAACGAACCATACAGTGAGATTGAGGTCTATTTGACGTTATACCGCCGATAATAGGTTTCAAATAATGTCAATGATGCGCAAATTATAAAATGAAAGACTTTTCGTGTGCATGCGTTATCCGAATGATAACACTTAACAAATTCAAACATTATGTCAGCAAAGAAATTTACAACAGGGAGAACGAGTTCGATATATTTCAGAAACGACTCCTCATTTCATATTAAGAAGCAATTTCTTACAATCCAACGATAGGAAATGTGACACGGATTTGACACACAACCCTTAAAACGCACATGCAAGATTATCAGAAACGTAAAATGCCCCGAGGCAGTCTCAGCTCTTTTTCCTTTGTGAGAAAAATTACAAACAAAGAAAATTGTGTGCATACATTGAGTAGGATTTGAAGCGAAACAATGATTCTCAGGGGGTTACAAATGTAGTTTATAAAATTTATGATATATTAGCATATTGTCCATATAGAAGAGATTCCCAACCAACTTTCCTTCGTAATTTATTGTATTATAAACTCTACGGTACTTTAGACGATATTTTTCATACATAAAACTATATTTTACAGTTATTTATTCCGTACTTAGAGTTAAGTTTAAGTTAGAATTTTCATGATTTTAACGACAACTTTACTCGAACGAAATTTTGTACGTATGCAAAAAATACGTAAATTTGAAACTAAAAAAAATAATTAATACATGTAGTAAGTCGCGGACGAATTGTAACGCAGAAATTTCGCTAAGTCGATCGTAGATTCAGAATAACATAGTGTTACATTATTGTTGCGCGGTACACCAATAGGTTCCTTGCGGCACCCTTGTGAGTCGCAGCACACCGGCACTGCCGCAGAGAATGGGAACATAACCTGCCCTTTCAACCGCCCATCATTGTGTACATGTGAGTAAACCATTCAAAAGAACTGTAAAATAGCCCGTTACCCAGGATATGTTTCGTCGTAAACCACGAGTAAGGTCAAAGGAACGAGTGTCAAATGAGGATGATCTAGCTTACGAAAGGAGGTCTCAGCATGAATGCCCCATTACACGAGTGATCGATGAATGAACGTGCCGAAATCGAAGGGGGAAAGTTATTGCACCGAAAATAGTTCAACGCCTTCGGCTAAATAACTTCCTTTCGATATGACTTTCATCCTTAGCACGAGAAACGCGAAATATCGCTAACTATTCGGGACAGTTACGTAACTGGAAATATAAATACGTTCGATGAATTATAATGAGAGATTGAGAGGGACAAGAGATTTGTAAAGATAAATCCAAAGGCGAGCAGGTTGTTCACGTCGAGGAAATGACTTGACAACAGTGGTGTTTCATAAAGAAGTGAAAACATGTAAATTCTGCCAATTTTTACCAAATATTTCGTCTCTGTTTTTCCTCTCGCATTTATAACAGCATCATTTTATTAGTATCCTACGAATAAAATATCCAAGTTTCCCATTCAAATTAATTATTAGCTCTTTTGCTCCAATTGATGCTGCTTCCTGCGAATTATATTGCATAATGATAGAACTTAGAATAAGTTGATAAAAGGATTACAAAAATCGGAAGAAAAAAAACCTGATGAAAATGTAGTTATTACTAACCCAAATCGCTTCCTATCATTCAAAAATATGAATTAACGGAAAGTAGAAGGTCGAGTTTTTTAATATGAACGTAAAGATTTATTGATCAGTTAAGGCTCCAGCTGCTGTTGCATTCTTCAACCAATAATATAATGTAAGTTTGTTTATAAATATACCATGGAAGGCTTCTTTAGCCCAAGAATATGAACCACACTCATGATCCTGATAAATTGCACCAAACTTAAGCACACATTTCCATGCTGTGAAAATGCGCATATCATTTACACTGACTCAACCAACACTAAGCTCAATACTATTTAGATTATTGCTGATTCAAAATATACATAGGAGTGGCTAACCAATATAATACATTATTAAGCATTACAATTAAAGATTTTGGAGTCATACACCCACCAAGCTATTTCAATATGGTATTTAAGATAATTCATTGCATAAAATAATCGGAATTGCGTTTATTTACACAGATATTATAATATGCCTGTTTAATTACGTCATTTCTGCAAATTTAACTAAAGGGTCCAGCAACTTTTAACACCAATCCTATGCTCCAAGCTAATCTGAGGGATTACTTACAATTTTTTACAAAGTGACATTTTGAGATACCAAGAACCAACCAAAAATAACCATTATATAAACCTCATCTGTTCAAAATCATCAAAATTCTGATAGATTTATAAACTTATGTCCATCATGAGAGTTTCAATTAATTGATAATAAAGAGAAATGGCACTGAAAAGATTTGTCATGACTCAATGACGGAAAATTAGATTAATCATACAAATTTTATAGTTCTTACAGAAGCAGCTCCGTGATAGTTATGCAAAGAAAAAATGAAGTAACAAGAAGATAATAGTTGATGAAAACTAAAATGCATCAATCCAAGACGATGCAAAGATAAGCATACAACACTTTCTGGCACTCTGTTCATTCTAGAAATTACTCTAGAGAGTGTAACTCTTTTAAATAACAGAAGTGGGGAAGGACATTGTAAAACTGAAATTTACAGAAAATAGAGCTCCCAAGGAGAAACAATCAAGAGAAATAAATATACACAATAAAAAATAAACATTCAAAGTTTAAAACACTCCACAAAAAATCTAGGATTTCTTTTTCATAAAATGCAAAATTTGTCAGAAATTCCACCAATGGGAATTGGTAGAAGCAAAATAGACATTTTTTATAATTACATGTATGAAAGATCAAATTGGTACTTAATCATTACGACATTTGATGGAAACATTTAATGAGTGATGATAAGATTGGAGAATGTCAACTTTTTATCTATAAATTAAGTTTTCTTTAAGATCAAGGAAGGAATTCTAAAAAAACGTCCATTGAATGATAAAAAATGTAAAAATCTTCAAAATTTGAAAATCTAGATAAGTGGTAATCACTGCGTTAAAAACATCAAAATTAAAAAAATTTTGTATGGTTTCATTTTGGTTGATAAAGCAAATAAACAGTGATAAATGGCATCCATGCCCTCAATCAAAGAAAATGCACAAATACTACCAAAGATTAAATTTATGATTGGAAATCTTTTCTTTCTTCTGTGTCCATTTTACGGATACCCCATTAAATAAAAATGACAAAACTCACGATCCCTGCTCAAAGGTATTTTTAGATCTGAATAAACATTCTTTGTGAGAAATGCACAAAGCAAGGAGTTAGAGCAGCCAACTATCCAAAGTCTAGTACATTTAGTTTCCATCTTGCTTTCTAAATGGACTCTCATTAAATTCAGATTCTGTATAAGTCATTAATTTTCAATTTCACCGGAAAATTGTGAATGAGAATAATTCACCCAAAGAAGTAAGAAAAGAATTTAACACGGAAACGAGAAAATTTGCAGTGGGTCAAATGACTGACAGGCAACTGTTAATGAATAATTGTTCAAGACCAAATGTAACTCTTCCACTAAATACGAATTTCATAAAAAAATTGGAATATTGAATTATATGCCAGCATTATCAATAATATTTCACAAGGAGTGCAAATAGAGGGGGTAGTATCAGTTGATGAATGACTTTCCAAATAGCTGGAGCCTGTCCCAAAGGCAGTGTTTGGTCTTCAGGAGTGTCTATGATCGCCACCATGTGCCAGTGGCAAAAGATCAAAATATTGTGGATTCTGAGGATTAAAAAAAAACTTTCTTCGACTTGCCTCAAAAAGAAACATGTGCTACCATGGCAGAGGAAATGTGAAGTAGACAACAAATTGTAAACCTTGAACATCAAAATACAGTAAAATACATTGCAGTTGAATGATAAAACATGAAATACCTAACCTAAGTTTTGAGACCAACAAAAAAAGATAAAATTAAGACTTTAATGATTAAATCAATAACGCCACGTTCCTTAATCAAGCCAACAACAAAACAAGCAAGACAATGCTTGAATGTTCTTAAATTTTCAAACTGGGATTAAAAGCAACAGGATTATTCCTAATCTTGATATAAGGTGATTAAACCAAACTAAACTCAGCATGGGAGTAACATCAGTATCCAGGTGAATAATAAGTCCTTTCATTGAATCGAAATTCTGGTAATGAACTTAGGAAATGGGTCTTAGCAACTACTTCGCTTACTCCAAGATTTTCTTTGGAAGGATACAAAAGATTAATTTCATATTTAAAAAGTTAAAAATGTTATATTGTAAAATATAAAGAAAATAAATACATTTTATTTTAAATTCACATTTCTGCCAAGGCATATAAAACAAATCAGCAACGAGTAAAATTGAAACATTTTAAACCGAAATAAAGCAATTTTCCCTTTTTTATTAAGGAAATTTGCATTACCAAATGATTATATTCAACTGTTTTTGATACAATAATTGGCATTTTATTGCAACTAAGAGTTTCCTTTATTTTAAAATAGTCAACCGTTTAACAAATAATTGTCTAATTTGAACAGCAAATTTAGTATTATTGTGAGATAAAGAAACAAAGTTTGAGCATTTGTTAAAAAAACTAAACTATAAGATGAAACTTACTTTAAAAAAACTCCTCTGAGAAAATATGTGATAACACAAGTAACATCAATTAATTGCAAATCTGAGAAATTCTGCAAAAGTAAAATAAAAGCAGTAGAAATAAGAGCATTGAGCAAGATATTACAAAAATTTACTTTTCATAAATGTTGACTACAGTATTAAGAACTGTAAACTAACCTTTCTGTATTAATTAAGTCAATGAAAGGGTATTTACAATTACAGTGGCCACACATTGAGGATGCACCAAATGCACAAACGCAAAGGGGAGAAGAAAGGTAAGGAGAAGCTAAGTAAGAGTGAAAACAAGTAAGGTTCTCTATACACTCCCTTATTTCTTAATTCTAGGATGAACTCGTTGAAGGCTAAGACTGGTCGTGCACATCCTTAACAATTACTGTACTTAGTACAGGAGTGTAATAATACAAAAAGGCATTACTGGAATATAAATTTCTTTGAATGAGGGACATTATAAGTTAAATTTGATAGATTTTCTTTAACAATGGGGCTAATATCGAAGTTAAGAAATCAGTTCAAATTATTAAATTACGAAGGAAGACAAATAGTGCAACAAGCCAGATGATAAAGCCAAGTGGCATTATTGGTAATTGATATATAATGAGCACAACGGCTTTGATGCCATTTCTATAACTTTCTCATACTGCTATCCTATTTTTGTTGAAGCCCGATTCTTACAAATCTGATTAATCACAATCTACGCACTAGAAAGAGATTAGTGTGATACACTGATTAGTAGCAGCAAAAAATCAACATATTTCGTACTTCATTTATGAAAATGAAAACCACTTCTTCATTATTTACCGAAGTCACGAGCATGTTGTATCTGAAACAAATGAAGTTACACAGCACCACTAAAACGTCAATGACTGAACCATCTTTAAGTTGATGAAGATCTAAACGGTCAATGATAACCACCTTCACAGTAAAGTAGAAGACGACTCTTGGAATGGTTCAAATCAAAACAAAAAAGCATTGAGCGAGTCGTTGAATGCAAGAATAACTACTTAACCAACATCCCACAAAATTAAACACTAAAATCTGGGTTTCAATAATCATCACGCATAAAACAGCGTTTAATGGGATAAACATAGTGCATAAATTATGCCTTCAATTACAGAATGTCAATTTAGAAGTGTCAATGATATTAGGATTAGGCACAATAAAGACAAAATAAAAATCAATGATAAAAATCAATCAAGCTCTTTGAAACAGTAAAAACACAATTTTAACAAATACCTGATGGCGATACTAATGAAGACAGCAATTAGTTGTTTCCTAAATAATTTCTCATTTATAATGGCACCGAATTGAATGTGTTAAGGAAAGCAAGTCAACGACAAATTCTAATGTAAACCAGATAATTCAATTATCCGAGTGGAAAAGGCTTAGAAGTAGAAAGGGTTAAGATAGTTGGAAAAAATACTAAGGAGTGCCAAAAAAAAAGGAGCTGGTAACAAACCCATATCACAAGAATAACTGAGACAACAAAATCATCCTTCCAACAAAAAAACTTCCACAATTAATGTTAGCTCCATCAACAAAGAATCATTTTTATGTTAGAATACGATGTTATCATCAATATAGTTAAGAAAACAACATCTCCATCAAGCATAGTAACTGACCCATCTGTTATTCCACTGATGTTGGCATTCCCTTGAATAAAGGTACGCAATTCCATAGTAGAAAAAATGGCCTGCAAGTGATAGATGTTAATCGTGTTGCAATTTAGTCTCATTCCAAAGATCTCAGAATTTAAACATTGCGTCACGGAGACCGAAAAAACCTCTCTGAGGGCATCAAAACAACTGTGTCTCCAAGTGAGTAATAAAACCATTAGCACTGGAATCATATAAAACCACATACAGTTACGAATAAATTCAAAAATTAGCCACCATACACACCTAAGAGCTGCATCATAATGATTCAATCACTTAACTAAATTAAGATTTGAAACATTATGGCAAGTTTTAAGGAACCTCGTATATAAAAACTAAACCCACTACTGCAAATTTAAGAACTAGGCTATAATTGATTAAGTGATTTGAATAAACAAACAGCTATGCTAGTGAGAGAAGCAGGTAAGTCTACTGGTTCCTTTCCATAATTCCTGACGGGCTACAAGTAAGGGATCTGTAATACAGTTTACAGAAATGCTAAGAAGATAATGTGTTATATACTTCAGGTTGCAATAATTACACTGATATTCTTGTGGCGACAAGACAGAAGAAAAACTCAAAAGTGCAATCAGTCTTCTATGGTTGAAAGGGTTCATTTTATAGCTCTTATACAATCCAGCTATTCTGTATTCATCATCACATCTTATATTTACCTCGCGTAAGAATCAAAATTTGACATGCTAAAGAGAATTCAATGATGGGGATAAACCCTGCATCTCTACAGTGCAGACTCAAAACCTAATCAAAACTATGCAACAAGAATAAATTCAAAGGAAAAAGATTAATCCTTGAAACACTACGTAATGATACACCGACTAATGAGAGAATACAAATGGCTACAAATGAGATATCAGATACATCTACCACAGTAACCTGCCATGCTTCAGGAAAATATAAATGTCAACAATGGTGAGGTAGAATATGGATATCAACAAATAATATGAGAAATGAAGAACACCATGAATAGAAAAATACAGAAAAACAACATCAAATGAGAAATTGAGATTCAATCTTAGCCAATTTACAATAATGCAAATGCCTAAACGTAAATGGATGATTCCATTTGATTAATTTATCAAAAAATGTACAACCTTTCTGGGTTCAAAGCAGAGGCACACAAAAAGTAGCCAATTATTTATGCAAGGAGGGCATTTAATTAAGTGTCAAGCTGAAAGTTCGGGCAATGCTTGGTTTATAAGATATACGATAACAAACATTTGTATTTTAAATATTTTCGAGTAAAAATCAATGTCAGACAATCCCCATTTATTACAGCATCATTCCAAGAAATGTGTTAGTATAGGAAAGGGGACTAACATCAATATTGAACATAAATACAATGAGGAGAACTACATGAAATTTAAAAAAAAAGGCCCTCAGCCCAAAATATCATGCATATCAATTTGGGATATGACTACTCTTGCAACTATGATAACCATAGAATTCAGTTACATTTAAAACAAAGCATATTTATAGGAATATTATCTACTGGAATCTCAGCTAATTCCCTGAAATATCTCCAGAGAATAATTGTCTTAACTGTCAGAGACACTTCTACGGAGTTAATACCCTTTCATTTTTCAAAGACTAAATCTCATTGCAGAGGCTAAGATATTGCAAAATATGCTACCAGAAATTTATAAAACTTTGATAATATAATTTGACTTTCACATTCTGCTATCAAAACTCCTTACAAAAACTCTTAAAACGATAGAAAGCACAAATACTAGGCTGTACAACTGTAAAAGAATGAGAGAAATAAAAGGAGCGAGAATTGATGAACTGTCACAATAGAAATTCTGGAAACGTATATTTAGGTTAATTTCACTTTGAAAGCAAGATACACCAAAGATGTTAAGAATTTGCAAATGTAATTACCTAACAAGCACATTGGCCACTGACTATGCATTTCTGAGTTGTAGAATTTGAAATGGAAACATAATTATTATAGACACTTCACCAACAGTCACAAATATTGAACGTTGAATTGTCATATGGGTGCCCTAGAAGCACTGAAGGTTGCACATGTCAACAAGAAAGACTCCCCTAATTTGATATCGACCAACAGCGAATGTAGCATGGCAAAAGCAATAAATGTAGCCCATGGTAATGCTAATATTTCTAAATTACTTTTCCACTACGTGCATGAAACAAGATGCACATCTCTTTCCATATTCATTTCTGGCATAAAACACATTCTTCCATTTCATATTTTACCGAAAGTCTCTCGATCAAGCATCTAAACACTCGTAGTTTGAAACAAAGATAAAGCAACAGAAAACACCTTTGTATGAACCAATAGCTCACCAAGCAACAAATTATCAGAACACCTTCACAAGATTTTCAACATTACAGTACCCACTACCTGACTCAATATAAATAAACCACTGAAGGAGGATTTGGTGAAGTATTGCAGATTTCCAGTCAAAGATTAAAAGAGACCTCACACCACAACAATACATTTGAATTCAAAATTAAATACTACAAACTCTACACCAAAATCAAAGATGCCTAAACATAACCAGTATCAAAACTCGACGTATTACGAAAAACCGATTATTTACACCACGAGACAAAAGATGTAAAGCTCAGAGTCACATATTGTCACAAGATTTCTAAGTAACTGAGCAAATATCACACTCTCAGTATGTTTACACTACTTTCTAATATAAAACTCATTAACAATTAGCAATGCTGAAATCCTTCAAATCGTCATAATTTGATGCAGATTTCAGCATATAAAGGTGAAATTCCATAAGAAATTACATAACTACACTCAGATTACATTTAATATTGAAGATGAAATAGGAAAATAATTCATGAGGGGAAAATGCTATCCCTAGAACCAGCAGACAATGAAATTTAAACAGCATTAAGCAAATCTAGTGGGTCAGTTAACTTGGGGATATTTCAATGCATCATTTACTTAAATAGAATATCAAGGATTGATTGAAGAATCTAAACATAAATTTCAAAATGTTAAGAAAAAACTGCATGCAACCGTTTTATAATCATTAAATCTAATCCAAATGAACATTATATTATGCCAATCATTATTGAGAATGACATTTACCTTAGGGTGAGAGGGAATTTACAACTAGCAATGACATTGTCTCAGATCAATAGGATAGATAGTAGGTTCATCTTGAAGTGCAACAAGATTATTTTAAATATTTAAAAGAAATAAGGCATAATACACAAAAACAGGATAGGACAAGAAATATAAAATTGCGATGCAGTCATTTCATAGCCAACATATTGGTTTGTTTAACTTTCTCATTCAAATACTCTCTATCTAGAACATCTACATAATTTATAATTGATGGTTTCAATTATCGAAGCTGGTAATAATTAAGAGAGCTTGAAATTATATAGTGGATAGCAAAGTAAATATATGCTATAACAATCCTCAACAATAACTGTATTAATCATCCAATCCATATAACGATGCATAAATTGCAACCAGTTAAGAGTTAAAACATTAAAATATTATGATTTAGATGAAGACAGTAATCAACAAGAAAGAAAATGTAGGATGAGCATGAATCCTTTAAAACAATGGAATTGACAGATAAGTATTCTTCGCAAACGCTCTAAAAGGAAGTAAATAAAACACTTTGAAAACACAATTAATAACAAACAATCAAATCATGCAGTTTTCAAAGTGAGGTTGAACATTTTCTTCCTTAATAATGTAATCTAGACAATCACCTGAGACTGGTTTCTGTATCCAGTGGTGATTTGATGTGGACTATACGACCCCAGCGGTCGTTGCGGAGGCCAATTCTGGGGATACTGCTGCTCTGCACTCACAGTCGCTCCTTTTTGAGGTCCCTGCATGCCACCTCCACTTCCTGGACCATAATCCGCACCATACCCACTATTCTGATGATATCTATGAACTGCTGCAGGATTGGATGACTGAAGAAGTTGGTTTAGAGTAGGTGTTGGGCCTGTTGGTTGTGATATGGTTTGCCCTGAGATGAACCTCTGCTGCTGCTGGGGGCCACCAGAAACTGCTGCACCCGCACCAGCCCCATGAGGGGGGAAACCACCTCCACCTATGTTCGGTCCGGCACTTGGTGGTCGGGGGGGCACCATTGGGCCACCCGGAATAGGTTTATTCGCCGGGGGGAAGGCATGCCTCATTCCTTGTTGACCAAACTGACTAAATGGGTGATTTTGGTGAATACTACCCGTGTCGGCACTGTTTTGAACAGGATTTCCAACGCCGTGCTGCTGCTCGGGATGATAGTTCCCTCTAGCGGAAAGCCCTACACTAAATCCTTGCATGTTTTGCCCACCACTCTCTGACACTTTGACGAAATTCTGATCACTTCCTGCACTTTGTTCCGAATTTTGGGAGAACGACTTACCTTCGGCATTAAGTTTGCCTCCATCCACGTCCGAATTATTCGAATTTGTATCACTGTTTCCCGTACTATTATGTATAGGAGGCCCCGCACCCGACTCTTGCCGATATTGACTCATCTCAACAGGAAGGCTGTTTTGGCCGGGAGACTTTGCTTTCGTATTAATAACTACACTATCGGTTCCTAATAATCCTCGTCCTCCATTCTTTTCGGTTCCATTTTGTAATCCTGTATTTCCAATATCCTGAGTCTGATCTTGCTGCACTTGTTCACAATTCACCTCATTTTGCTGCTGGTTTTCAGCTTGCGTTGCAGCCATGTTAGGCCGAACGTTTCTCGCTGCCAACACCCAGCCGCCGCAAACACGGCCAGCACTTCGCTACGTGATTTCGAAATTCTCCGAGAGCCAGTCCACCGAGCAGCATAATCCTTCCATCACTTTATTGATCACATCTGCCGCAGTTAACTTACCTCAAAAGCTGATAAAAAGTTCAGCATAGTACAACTATCTTCCACCACTCTCTATTATTTCGCATATCTACTTCAATAGCGCGAAAGGAGGTTAGGGGAAAATATTGTAAATCCATCCGCAACAATAACAACAGAATCTACGACTATGCCGATATATTAAGACCGTTTTTTACAATACATTTCAACTATGCAACAAACAGGCTAACACAATGTACTGAATCACATTACACATGAAAACGTAATAACAAAGTAATCGACGAAACAAGAGGATCGAAGGACTACTTCTCCAAATTGAACACTCAGCGCGGAAGGTTACACACTTTACCATCTCACAGCGTCTGAGTCATTCACTTTTGAAAAGGTAACAACTATCTAAAGTTTCATAGAAATTAGTCGCACATTATGGAAATTCACTTCTAATAGATGTGTAAATAATAATTTGATGTCTCCTGCGTATTTTTTTGTAATAAAGATGGCGACAGGAACTCGAGGAAAAATGAGTAATTAGTTCAGTGAAGGGAAAGAAATGTACGCGATGCTCCAGCATTTCCTTTTAACAGGCAACTCTTACTAGCAATGTGAGACTATGTAAGGCAATAAATTTTACTCTTATTTTCAGTTTCTTCGTTATTTGTTATCTATTACTATGAAACAGTTACAACATTTTCAAAACCTTCCACATAAATTTCCGTCGGAAATTCTATTCCGCTTGTTGAACATCCTGACAAAGATTATGCATGTCATTTTTTAAATTATAAGAATATTTAGTTACCAACAGCCCTTATGGCTTGAATTTCAGATTCGAAATTAAATTCCATTTAGGTATCAATCTATAAACGACGCGTTCTCGATTTTTAGGAATGGAGGAAAGTATGGATCCAACCAGATATTCTCTCCGAATTTTAATCTTTCATAAATTCTGTCCTTGGGAATTTCATATTAAGAAAATGATTATGTTCAATTATAAGGCATTTTGATGCTAAATTTACCGTTTCTAAATGCCTAGGCAACGATTGCAGTTGTAGCAGAATTCTCCGCTTGGATCAGAGAATGCTATAGTCATAGTTGTTCTCCATCTCCTTATTTTATTTTTTTTATTCTGCAGAAATGTAACTTTAACAATGCTGTCTTCATTGTTTTTATGAAAACTACAGATCATAGTAAGCTAGGTTTTGCCTATGAAAAATATAAACTTAAGTTAAAACCTCAATTTTAAACATTAATATGGATAAGTTTTTATCTTTCATCGACTAATTGAAGTTAAATTGACTCGAATCACTGCTCGGCATTGGGTTACATTAGCTAAAACTTGGATGACCAGCTGCCACGAATACACTTCAGAGGTCGCGAGCGAATAAAAATACCGCAGAACGCTCCCATGTAGTTCAGTATTTCTTCGCTCAGTGGCAGCATATTCCAGCCACGATTTCATGATCTTTCTCATAAAAATAATAATTCAAGGTTCCCGGTGAGACCGGAGTAATCCTTAAAGGATTCTCAGTAAGCTGAAGCAATGGCTTCTAAAGGCGGAGCTGTGATAATGGGCACGGACGGTACAGATTTTGAGCACCGGCAAAGAGTGGCGGCTCAGTATCAGATAAGGTAAATTCTCCATACGGTTCCTGGGAACTTTGGCTCCAATGATTTTACCTGTACTTGGCCACTTGGCTCCAAGTACTAAAAACAGTTTGGAACATCACCTTCTTTATAAAGTTGGGGACCGCTGCCAAAGTTAGTACCCCCTCCCTTATCCAATGAATCGACGACGTTAATTTAGCTGCAATCTATCTTAACTATGTACGGGGGGCTTCCTGAACTTCCCAACAAAAAAATTTTATCAGTATTGTAATTATTTTATCACTGACATTTTAAAGATAATCGTGTCTCGTTTCATATTACTATGTGCACTAATTTCAAATGACATTTAATTACTTTTCAGTGCTCTCAACAAGTCTCGCCTGAAATATTGTATATTTTTTCATTACTTACTGTTCTTTGCAATGTTAGCCAAGCTTTCTGCTGACATACTCGATCAGTTGGATATATTTATTTTAGAAATTGAAGAGCTACAAGTACCTAAGGTAATTGTTTGACAATGGCTAGTCTTAGTACTTCAAAATTACTCTGCTTATTCAGAATTATTTGTCTATATTTCTTTGTAATAGATTGATAAGATTTGAATCTTCATATTTTTGTTACAAGAGTATTCATGTACCTGTTCCAATCTAGTTATATTATCCCCATACAAGAGGGAGTTTTCATGGTAGAAAGATAATGTCTTTAATATCTTCCTGATGTGTGTCAATATTGTTTATTTTTGTCAATTTTTCATTGTTCAAGATTACTTTACCATCACTTAAGATTCATTTTGTTTCAACAGCCTCTTTGGTGGGAATATGCTTGGTGTATATCCTTGCCCCTTTCATTTTTGGGACTTTCTGCTGCCAGACGTAATAGAATCAGCACTATGCAGCGGTACATAGGTGGAATTGTTCTATTTGGATTCCTACCCATCCTGTATGCTGCGATATATTATTTTAGTGATATGTGGACGTACATTATGACAGGAGAGAGAGATGAAGTGTTTATATGGCAGGTAGGTAATTTGAAGTTTCGGCTATTCGTGTTTGAAAGAATATTTCAGACATGATTGGTCTTAATTTCACTAATGATATTTGTAAATGTGTAAGTTTTTCCTTCTCTCCTGCTTTTTTTCATTCCTACTGTTGATCTAATTAATATTTCCAAATTGTTGTTGTTAATTGAAAGTTGTAGCTAATTTCCAGCATTAACTTGCTAATAAATATTTATTATCATAAATGATTTTCAGGAAATCCTTTCCTTTCGGAGATTTATCTTAATAAAATAATTAGACTTCATTATATATAATTCTGTTGTCAACTAAGATTCTTGACATGATGTCACCACTTATGTGAATGAAATGTTTCTTGACTCTCATATTTTACCCCACATCAAAGTTTAAATTCATTGGGATGAATTTTATGAATTATGAAACTAGATTGGTCCTCTCAATCAAAGAGTATTGCTTTTATCATTTTCTATAAGAGTCATAAATAGAGGAGTAATATATTGTTTTTCTTGGTATCAGCTATATGAATTCTTTCCTTAATTTTTGCTTAGCAAATCTAGATACCTGTAATTCTTCAATTATTTTATTGTTTAATTTACCAATTTGTTTATTTAATTTGGAACAGTATTTCAAGCTTTTCTATATTATTATTAATAAAAACAAAGATAGGCCTACCCTTCATAATAATTTATAATCAATTCTGTGCTCATTCTAGTAGGTCCTTTTTGTTCCTGAAAGTATCTTTTTGTTTCCATTTGTATAATGCTTAGAGTTTTTAATTCCAAAAAAGGATGATAGAAAGAAAAATATACTGTATATAAGGTAGAGAATCAAATTCCACTACCAAATTTATTGATAGTAATTATAAATAGTGATCTCATCTATTCAGGATTGATCATCTTTAATCATTTTCAGATTTTTGTGTTTGTGATGGGAAATTTTAAATGAACATTTTCTGATCACATACCCAATTGTCCCAGGTCTAACATTGATAATGAAATTGCTACTCATCTAGTGCCATTTTTTCCGCACAGAGCTGTCTTTCTAAATAATGTTTTGAGAAAGTAAACTAACTCAATATCAACAATGGCATTGTCATCAAAATGGGAGTGGAAAGCAATGACTGATATCAAAATTTCAATTCATTTTTATCTATGTTTTCATGGGCGCCTGGTGAATTGATCCGGGGGGAATTCGTACGCGGGGAATTCATCCGCGGGGAAGTGATCTCCCGACAGATTGGTACGCGGGGAATGGATCCCCCGCGCTGAGGATGTACTACCAACCCAACCCCCCTGGTTAATTTATTTATAACATTAACCAATAACCAGGGTGTGTAGATTAACATAAGACTGAATAACAGTAGTTATTAGCATAAGATTGAATAACATCAGCGTGGGGGATCAACCCCCGCATAACAATCTGTCGGGGGATCAATTCCCCGTGGACGAATTTCCCGCATATGTATTCCCCACGTAGGAATCCCCCCAGGATCAATTCACTGGCAATGGTTTTCATGATGTGTCCCTGAAATTTATAATCCACTGAATGAAAATACTTAATTGAATATCCTTTCATATGGTTCAGCATTGCTTGATCTCACATCATAGTTTAAATTTGCCATGGAAAGAAAGCCTCTAAGCTCTAGGAATAGATATAACATTTATTCTTAAATCTAAGATGCTCCCATGTTTTGGTAGACTTTTAGGGGCAAATAATATCATGATAGTAAGGTATCTGCTAATGCATGTTATCAACATACCGATGAAGGAAAATGTTAGACATTAATGATTGCTTACAAAAGCAAACAAACTGGCACAGGGAAAACTGAATCACAGCTTTAAATGTAGTAGTTAAAGTAGTAAGGATGTTTTCTTCATCTTTCAAATCTTGGATTGTGAATTCAAGATGCTCTCAAATCTAAGATGCACAGATTTTTAGATGCTCTAAAGATGCATAAAAGGTGTGCTATCAGATTCCAGCATCTTTGTCTGTAATGCACCATGCTTGAAAGTTGGTCAACCTTAAATTTTTAGTTTTACACTTCTGTGCATGCACTCCCCTTTGTAGATAATTAAACGTATGAATTCAATTGCAGGGTTATCCGTATGCACTCTTGTGGTATGCCTTCATAATAGTCGCTGTCCAAGTGCACTCCTTCTCCATATATTTTGCCTGGAATCTGGTGACTGCCTGGAGAGCGCGGGGTTCAGCAAGAAAAGCGCAATGATTGAGTGGACAAAGTGGTGGAGCCCTTCCCTTGACGTGCTCAGTACACCCCCATCTTTCCCATTCCCTGCACAATAATCTTGAGAGAGACATAAGTGCAGCAGAGCATTGTTTGTGACTGAGTACCCTTTTCTAACGGTGCACCTTCGTACCCTAATTCCATTGTAAGGTTTGTTCTTCATTGCATCGTGAATGTTTCGAAGGTAAAAACGAAAGTTTGGTGAGAGATTCCATCATTTTAATTCTAATTATTAAAACTGATGAAGTTGGATGCGGTTGAGAATGTCCATCCATTCCATTTGGCAAATTCATCACCTGGCAGCATTTCAGATTAAATGGAGGATTGGTTTTCTCTCGGAGGAGGGATCCTCTTAGCATAAAATCGTTCCATAAGTTTATGAGAGGTCTAATCAGAAATATCTAAGACTATTTTCAAAAAAGGTAAACTATTCAAAGATGAAAAAGAATATTTTCTTTACCAAAACTTTGTCTTTTGCAGAGATATGGTAATAATGGTGTGATGATAGACGTTCCTAACAAATAAAAGTTACAGATGCTGAAGATTTGGAAAGATATGTTGTTTCCCTCTTTTTTATTGTTTTAGCGATTGAATTGTCCTAGGTGAAGTCATCCTTGATTCCTTCCATAAATTACATACATTGAAGTACTTCAGTGTTATGCTCGAGTTAAATGTCTGTTTCAGATTGCTTATTCTGTACTTCTCACTATATTTCTCTTTTTCTCCTTAATAATGACCAGTTTTTCATGTGAAAATTCTACAGAATTTGTGTATTGCTCAGTGTGTCTTAATACTTTTTGATAAGACCTCAAACCATAATTTGCCATTTCTCATTTATTTCACTGTGCTATAACATATCTCTTGGTTGTTATTACATTGCATGAAAGATAAATATCCTCGCTGTATTCCTTTTTTGGACCATTTTTGTCACTGCCAAAGGGTATAGTGCATAACAGCTAAATCACTGTACTTAATTTATTCTTCTGAAGATACTTTACTGAAGAAGCAAGTGTTATTTGTTGAATATCTGCTTCTTAATTTCTTTTGAGGATTATGATGGATTTTCTTCATTGAAATCAGGTCATGAGGTAACTAATTAAAAAAATACTATTACGCTGGAAGGAAATGTTGTTCAAATGCAAGTATAGGACACTGTACAATTATTGTGCTCAGACAATTGATAAAGTCAAGTTTGACACATGTAGATCGATCGTTGCTGGTTTAAAAGTGATTTCCCAGTGTTATCAAGTTTCTTCTATGTAAATGTTTCAATTTGATTGATTTCGCTCTGCTCCTTGGTGAAAAGGTAGTGGTTTGTACATTTTTCAGTCTTATGCTACTCTTTCCCATCTCAGCCAGTGCTTTGTAAGCATTACATAAAATGCTAGGCACAGTATTATATACTGTCAATTTACAATCAGTCTCAATCCTGAATTTAACTCACCTGCACAACTTTAACTGTCTTGTTATTTATACTGTTTACAAGGCAACTCCACATTCCTACTCCATTTACTGGAATTAAAACCTTCCTTCAGTCATAAGTTATATCTTTAGAAGATTTTCAATCATCCCTCAGAGAAATTTGTTAAATTCTCTAAAAAGTACTTAATTGCTCAGATTGTTGGAGAGTTGATATATAAGGTGCTAGAATTAAATTTTGATCAATGAAGGAATTCAGCTTTAAGCAGATGGCAGTAAAGAGATCGTTTCTACCAAATGAAAGGCTGCACTTATCTTTCTAGTCGCATTTTCGTTTATGTGAATCTCAGCAGATAATGACAGCTGAGTAAATAATTCTCTTGAAAGAGTGTAATTTCTCTCCGGATTCACTTACTTAATGGACATAAAGAAAAAATCAAGTAATCTAAAACCCTTTCATGAACAAGAGGATTTTTCTGAGATAATAGTTTGTCTTACCTAGCAGTGTCTGAAGTAAACTTTGCTGATTAGATGGGAAGGTAACTACATTTTATCCAGAATATTTTTATTATTTGCTCAGTGTAAGCAGTGGGATTCACTGACCAATGAATTACGTAGTGACAAGGTGGTGAATTTATGATATTTTTGCCTCCCTTTTGTTTATTTACCAATGAGACTGATTTCAAGTTACGAGGAACTGAAAATGTTATGCCTGTATTCTCATCTGCCATCAATGTAATGAGAAATGGATCACCAGAAATAAATGTTGTTTTAATAAATTTAGTTAATCTTATATTTTTATTTACCTCCACCCAAGACTGCATTTGATAACTGTAAATCTTTAAAACTGATAAGAAAATTCAAATGTATCTTCCAAGACAATCCTGACAATCCTATTGGTATAGCAAATAATCAGCAAGAAATGAAGCTCATTTAAAAACTAATTTTTGGAATTGGACAGTAGTGCAAGTATAAATTCAGAGATTGAAAGACAAGATGACAATATCGAGTAAGGTCTCTCAAACACCATTTATATCTTGGGGTTATAACGGAAGAAGATTGAAAGTTTGATGTAGAGAAGTTGGAAGAATAAGATAAAAATGTTGTGTTGTCATACTGAGGATGTTGCAAACATTTTTAGTGTGTTTGTGTTTTACATTGTTTGGAAAGTATGAAAAATGGACTTAAAATTTAACAAAAAATATTTCCTAAGAAAATGTGACTCTGGAGATAATGCTTCGACTTGACTTACATGCAAATGTTTATTCATCATCATCATCTGGTGTTCTGCCTGTTGGCATGTCCCATACACCGCAACTGTTTCCACCTTATCCTGCTTCTTTGGTCTCCTTGTATCTTCCTCTCTTCACCTCATCTATTAATTTCAGCTTTCCTCTTCTCCTTCCACTGTTCCTTCAATTGCAATAGTTAAAATCCCCTTCCCTCTTACTATATGTCCAGCTTCCTTTCCTCTTTTGTACAGTGCGTAGTAATGTTTTTTCCTCCCTAACTCTTCTTAGCACTTCATCATTACTTATTCTATCCACCCATTTTATTCTCTCCATCTTCCTCCACACCCACATTTCAAAAGCATCAATCCTATCCTTCTCTTTTCTTCCCAAGGTCCATCTTTCGCATCCATATAACATAACGCTCTGTACATAACATTTCACTAATCTCTTCCTCAGTTCTAGTTTAATACTACTGCACAGCACATTTCTCTTCTTATAGAAGGCTTCCTTTGCCATAGCTATTCTTGTCTTGATCTTCGTACTGCTCTTCCAATCCTCCGTTAGCATGCTCCCCAGATATCTATACCTTCTAACTTGATCTATTCTCCTTCCCTCATTTGTCACAACATTAACAACTTTTCCGTCATTCAATCTCATAGCTTTTGTTTTACTGACGTAATATGTAAAATTTATTCCTACCAAAACATCTATTTAATGTATAGAAAATTATAAGGGTATCTGAGGAGGATAATGGAAAAATAGTTATCTTTGTAAGTTTTATATTAGACTCTGCTGGAAAGAAATGATGTAGGAAGACTGCAGAATTATTGAAGATATGGAATATATTTTTACTGCTGAGTTGACGTGAATTAGGAGTAAGAAGAAACTTTAGTTATAAATTTGAACCAACTTCATCCTCCTAGATGAGGATGGTAGCAGGAAGCACAAACCCTAGAAAATATTACATCACGTACCTCATTCCTTACAGGTGATGCCAATTGGAATAATCCTTGTCTTATATGTAGGTTATATATTAAATGTATGTAGGTGAGCAGTGTGTCAAGAAAAAACAGCCATTCCTTCAGTAATTACAAATAAGTAATCAAGAGATGAGAGAAGACCAAATAGAAACCAAATGTTGGATGGAGAGAAATCATAAAAAGTTTTGGTCAAAGCAAATAATTAGAAGCTTACACTAACAAAAATGAAGTGAAAGCTTCTATCAGACATTGAATTTAAAATTGCTGCTTCAAATATAGTCATGTTAATCCATCCAGCAAATCTCAGACAGAGGTGTCTTATTGCACCTTGGGTTAATGACTTCTGGCACCCTGAACTGATTTGATTCTACAAATTCTTAACATTTTAAAAAGGTAGTTAAAGAAACTATGAATTTCTAGTTTTCCAAAATTTAAGTCTACTTTTAGTTTTAACTCAAGACAGGTAGTGCTTAAAACTGATAATCCATTTGGTAATTTTCATTTAATTTTTAGCCCCAGTGTTACTCCCCAGTGTTAAGTTTACCTGTGTGTACAAAGAATGGTAGTTAAATGATTACTTTATTCTGTTAAGTTAATCCAAAAGTTATTGTTTCAGGTATATTTCAAAGCTATTCTCGTTACACATGTAGGCATTTTTTCAAAATTTACTGCTCTATTACATGCTGTTATTGTGACTAAAATTAAAAAGTTATTTCTTATTATTGCAAATAGAATGCAAGGGATTACTCACTTAGAAGCCAAAAACTTTGGGGACCCCTGCTCTATATTAAGCGGATTTCTCAGCAATTCTTCAATCCTCTTTCTTAGTAACCCCTTGCATTTAAATGAAGAGTCTAGCTCGTCACAGTCTTCCGATGCCAATTCTCAGATTTCATTTCATTTTTCTATGCTAATGATGGACTGAAAAACATCATATCATTACTAACCATACCATTGAAAAAATGCAAAAGAAATGAATATTGAACAGAATAATGAAGAGGTTATTTAGAAAATAAATTGCAGTGAAAGGTGTAAATTATTACAAATTCAAAATTAATATTTTAAAGATGAGGATTTTTTAGGTTACTTCCAAACAAATAAATTATTGTGAGCAAAGCTTAGTCACATTTACCTTAACAACCTGAATTGTGGGAAACTTATTTTAATATATTTGTTAAGTCATGATCAACTCTTAGAAAAGAGTTTTAGCTATCACTCACATGCATGTTAAGCTACGTATTTTTAATTATTCAAATCTATTGAATTAATAAAATGTTTAATTGAACCATAATTAATTGATGGAGGCAGGCATAGTCATGATTTTGATTTAAATCAACTTGAATCATCATTCAAAATAAGAGAAATTGTGAATTGTTCCTGGTAATTATTTCATGGTTTGAGTTGTTTGTTCTTTGTCGTGTTCATTGCTAAAAAGAATGCTAGAAACAAAGTGAATGACTTTCTTACTTTTCAACTGCTTTCTCAAAAGTAAAAAATATTATATGTTACTATCCTGAATCTTTAAAGAATTTTATATTTCTTATGTTGAAAATTATTGTGCCCTTTCAAATTCATAGTAGGTATTACACTACATGCAATAGATATTAATCTTGATTTCATTACAATACTCAGACTGTTATGATAAATACCTCCCTTGTATAAGAGTTTACTAGATTTTACTATTCAAAATTTCACCCAAAAAGTCAACTTAACTCAAGTATTACTGAGAATACACTGTGTAGAGATTAGTGTAAAGTAAAAATTTATTACATTTAGGACAAAGATTTAAGCCCCGAGAAAGAGTTAGTTTGCCATTGCTTTTTTGTGCATCTTTTAATCACGATGGAGGAGAAATATAGACATACTCTTGTTATGAAAGAAAAAAAATATATGGCACATTAAAATATACCATTTGCTACTGAAATACTTAAAAGCTCAGAGTTCTAGCAGTGATTAAATCGAACGAAAACTGATGGTAAGGTTTGTATCAGATAGGCCAGAAATATATAATACACAGGATGAGATTTGTAGGAATAAATACTGAAATGAATTTTCTACTTAAATAGATTAGGAAAAAATAACTTTTAAGGAATCAATAGCTTAAAAAGATAGTTGATTGAGCTTTTTTCTCCTGAGAGTATCAGTAAAGTAAACAGGATTTAAGCTACCTTTGTATGTAAGGTGTCAATGCATCAACCATATGCTACCGACATATTGCTAGATACTTATGTTAATGTGAAGTATAAACTCCTACTTTCGCTGTATCTTCCATTGACATACTTCTTTTTGCAAAATTCTTAATTTAAATGAAATCTTTTGTTGTTGTAGTCCTTAAAATAGTTCCTTTAATTTACAGTGTCTAGCATAGAAATTTATACATATACGCAAATGTCCTGCAAAATTGGAGTTAGTGAGGTATCTCAGTGCTGCTCAGTATGTATTCCAGGATAAACTCTGTGACCAACATCTTTGAACATTTCATATTTGATTGAAGAATTGCCTGTAAATATTAAATCAAAAGGCTCCTTGGGATTGAATTTTCCAATTTGATATTCTTTTGAGTTAAAATATTATTTGAATGTCAATGTCTGTTGCACAAAGGAATGATCTTGAGGTGGATTATATGAATAATGAAATTATAATTACGGGAATTTGACTAATCAAACTATCACGCAATTCTTATTAGTACTGGTTGGATTAGTATCTTGTTTGAAAATTTTGCTTAGAAGAACTGTAATTTTTCTTAGTGATATGTATGGATCATCAAGAATGTTTCTTTTGCTCTAATAGATAAAATATCAGAGTTTAACTCATCTAAAATACACAGTCAAGAAATAGATTCTAGGAATGAACCAGAGTATGACACCCTTCAATTTTTGAGAAGCACAAGCAAGGAATTTAACCATGTAAAGAAGGGACGAAGGTACCAAACAGAGGGTCTTTCCATCTACGGCTGCTGTTCATAGAAAAGTGTAAAGAAAAGACACAAACAATTACGGAGAAATAACTTAGGGGGCATCCATTAATTACGTGAGGTGATTTTTTGCGATTTTTTGACCACTCCCTCCTCCCTAGTGAGATATCGTGAGATTTGGCTTGACCCCCTTCTCTAATCTCACGTGAGATGGTTAAAAATGCGTGTTTTCAGTGTAAATATGTTAATTCATTGTATTGGATTTATTAAAAAAACGTAATTTATTTAGTTATTTTTATTGAGGACTAGTTGAGACTAGTATTTAAGACTACTGAGATCGTTGACTGGGCCGTCAAGTAACTAAACATTTACGGGCATAAACACAACAAGTCGAGACTTGTCCATACCTCGCAGTGCTCATCGAATCGCGTGTTCGGCTAGCTGGTGGTTAAACAATCGATGGTCTACTATGCTACTTTGTGGCGCTTGCATAACCGTGATAAATATTATTGTGTAAAATTTAGTCATATTTTAGTAGAGAAAGACGTTTTACTCTATTTAACCCAGTTATCTCATAATTCTACATTGTTTCTTGCGGATAAAAAATTACGGAATCTTTGTGAGAACCCCCCCTCTCCCCCACATGAGAGTGAGTGAGATTCGGCTTAATCCCCCCACCCCCCTAAACGCCTCACAAAATTAATGGATGCCCCCTTACTGGCGTTGGTTATTGGAATCTACAGCTAGATCCTCAAATAGTAGGATAGATAAATGAAGAAAATATTTGAGAAATTCATCTAATGTTGTCAGGTCATGTTTTGGTTACCTTTTAGCCTAAATCAAAAATTAAAGTCCATGGCTCTAACTTCCTGAGAGGTACAGGCCCTATCCAAGTGACATTCACCATGGTTGATACATAGTTAGAATATCTATCCCCATGCCACCTAATTGCAGAACCTAAAGTAGATAAACTATCTGATGATGGCTGCAAGGCCTAAACCGGTAGACATTTAACTGTCAACCAAAAAATCTTTTGGAAAATTTGAAGTTTGCTTTCTCGTTATGCAAACAATAGTTTGAGAAGTCTCTCAAAAACATATTGATCTAGAAAAGACACATAGTAACTATCTCTTTCAGAAAACTATAGGGACCAAAATAGTGTGTTGGCACACCTCTAATATTACTTATTAAATAAATGGACGGACAGTGCCATGGTTAAAATTAGGGGGGGGTCTAAAACATACACTTAACTAAGAAAAAATAAAAGGGCTAAAAAAATTGATATGCCTACACTCTCCACAGCTTGTACAGAGTGCAGACCTAAAATATAAGTTACCAATAGATGCACATTGAGTTAACAATCTTGCTTTGAAGTCATTGGCCCAGAAGGTAACTATAACCTCAACCTTATAACCATTACCTCCAAAATTCCACAAGAGGGAATGAAACACTATTGGCAAGATGAGGGATAAGTTGCTGTAAGTGGAACAGGTCCATGTAAGTGCACCATAATGACCCTTTTCATAGCATTCAATGAGGAGTGAACAGGATGAATGCAATTACTAAACATCTCTAACACTTCAGCGCTGTTATGCTATCACAGCCAAGTTTAAATATATACAAATAGAGAAATATATTTCTTTTGTGAATGTATGTACAGTAGCAAGTAGAATTAACCTTAAAAAGTGATAATGAAAGAATAAGAAGATGTATTCTCATAAACTGTACTGTAAACATTAAAAAGGCAGCTAAAATCGAGTGGCCCATTAATTTGGCTGCAAGGAGATTGAAAAGTAACAGAATGAATAGAAAATATAGTATAACAAGTGGATGGAAATAGGAGATTGAAATGTAGTTACTAAAAAAGAAAGCTATGTGAAAATGGTTGAATAACAGTCTGGAAGTGATGATTGATAGGGGAAAGCCCGCAGGGAGGTTTTCCATGAACAAAGTTTAGTCCTGTCTAACCATTGATTAAAAAAGTCATACTTGGGTGACTGGGTTGTTACAACACAATATTGAGGTCTGAATTCACATGTATACAAATACTTCTTCCCTTTTAATCTAATCAGACCAATATTTATCAACCTTACTCCTAATAAGACATCCTTTCTTATTGCTGCAAGGGGGTATATCACTGTTCGTGTATAAGCTATTGCTGTAGGGGGTTCACTAACCTCTGGCATGTGACCAGAGGCTAATTATGAAAAAAACTTCTTTTCTGCATCCCATCCAGCCAGATTTGTAAGAAGTCGAACCTTTTGATCCTACCCACCTTGTGGCCTGATAATAGTGCCATTTGGACCCTATTATAAAACTGCCTTATAATAGGAAAGCTAATTATAAGGGAGGCACCATCAAACCTAATGCAGATGCCTACAGATTTCTGTGAAGACATCTTCCAGAATTTAAACAAGTTAAAGGAGAATTGAAAAGTAGAGACACCACAAACTGGAACCCAGGTCACTAAAAGATCACTAACCTCTCTATGCTAGAGCTTCTCTTATGGGGAACTCGTTCTATGTGTCATATGAGTCATCGCAAGAATTCTGCACCATAGTTCATTGGCTGTATTACCAAATAATAGATAGAACAATTTCAAGAGCTGTATACCACCAAGAATTGGTAAATAGATGGATAAGCAGAGCTAAATTTCTCTTCATTCTTTTCTTAACAAACCTTGACAGTCACTATATGTCATCACCATGGGATGCATCTTTCACTTCTGGCCCATTTAAACTTATTTTCATACATTTCCTTTAATTCTTCAAAGTAAATGGGAATTTGATATGGAGATTAAATTGGGAACAATTCCACTGGTATTGGCATCATTCCTCTACAGTTACTTGTTGGCTTTGGAAAGAAGCAACAACACAATCTTGCCAGTACAAAAGGTATTTGAGACAGGCGATGCTCTCTCTGACTTTATAAAAAATGTTTCAATCCTCAAGAAAGGAGTTGAAGACAGTTTCGTAAACTATTTCACCCATAGTAAAAATAGCAAATACTTGCAAAATTCTGATGACTATATTATCAGGAAACACAAAAAAGAACAAAAAGTGAATCAGAAGATGATTAGTTTGATTTCCAATGAGGTGACAGATTATACAAAAAGAAGTGTTGTCAAATATTCTCATTTTGGATGGTGATTTTTGCTTTGAAAGCAATCTAAAAAACAAGTCACTCAACTATACTTTGATCTCTTATCAGAAAAGGGAGAATACAAAAGAACTTAGTTTTGACTGTAAGAAAATTAGGCATCTTTCATACCATTCAATTTATTCTACTCAAACATAGAATAAATTAAATTATATTGAATCATAATTAATATTTGAAATAATTTAAGTAAGTTATTCATGAAAGAATACATACTGCAAGGATACTACTGTTGGGAATGGAATTATAATCTACAGTGCGCATAATTTGAGTTTTTCCCATGTTTTTTAAAATAAAATCTACTTACTTACTTTCAAAGCCTGTTGATTTAAGGAAGTGAGGAAAAAACAGGGTAATGTAATGATTGGACTTTTGGCTCGTGAGAGCTTAATCTTGATCAGATCTCGATCTCACAGAAAATCTATGCAAAACACAAAATACTACAATCAAAACTATGAATTTGAAAATTCAAAATGTTGAATCATGTACCAGCTTATACATTAGTTGTAGCAGGTAAACTGATATTACCGTTAGTTTAAAGGGAAAAAAAAACAGTTAAGTGAAGATTTCACTTACATTGATGCATTATTGGTTAGGTAATATTATTAGTTATTATTATTAGATTCTCCTTAGGTTTAATATATTCTTTTCAGATTAGCTTTGTAAAATATAGCTGATCAAAATTCTCTAATGTACTTTGATGACAGCAACAAATATGTTAGTATATAGTAGGATAGTTTTGAAGATGTTTGTAATATTAAGAATTGTGTACCATAATATAATTATGTAACAAATAAAATGTAATTTTAGACAGTGAATATGGTAGAGGAATATGTACTTCATCCCACAAGTTTATGATATTAATCAAATCCTAAGTAAACACTCCATTGCTATAGAAGGAATCTGAAAAGTACCAATCAGAGATCATAAAAATAAGAAACTTTTACTAGCCATCCAATGTCTGCCGTAGAAAGATCTGCTCTATATTCATTAAAAATAGAGGGATCAAATTACATCTTGTAAAACAGTTGTTGAAATCCGAGCCAAAAATGTCTTTAGTTCTATTCAGTAATTCTCATTGATATACATATAAATACTGAGATTAATTTTGTAATTTTTGATGTAGCCAATTAAATTCTATATTAATAGGTAACAAATATTCTGGAGCTCAATTTTATACTTAACAATTAAGGATAAACCAAAATGACTTTTTCAGTTATGAATGGGTGAATTAAAAAATCACACTTGAACAATATGTATTGTTAACAAATTTAAAACATTTATTTTGAAAAAGTGATGCTAATCTACTTGGAGAGAAGTAAAATATTCTAAACTATCATATGACTCAATGATACTTCATGATTTTCATGAAAAATAGCACAAAACCTTTCTTTCAAAAATATCTAAAGAAAGCTATGATAAGTAAAATGAAATACATATTTGTGAGCGAGATATATGAATGAACGATAATCCCATTGTACGTTGATTGGAAATACTATCATATCCTCAGACAGTGAAAGTACCATATTTTCTGGCTCAGTAAAGGCATAAGTACGTAAGACCTTGTTTTCATAATTAAATAAAACTTAATATCTCCCTTTATCATCAATATTGTTCAAGTTAATAGAGAAACTAAGAAGTGTTTTTTTCATTCATAGTAAACATATATGGCGGCATGACATGCTAAAACTTCATCAGATGGTGTTATTGTTGAGGAATGAAATTCCACTCATCTGATTGGCTATTTAATAAAAACATATCCTTACTAACAACGAGATTCAGTTAGTAAATATTAGTCAATTTTTGTTGATTTTAGAGAAAACTTCATGTCTCATAAGCCAGAAAATAGGGTTCTCAAAATGTTTTACCTATTACAAAAACTAATTTCATCATTGAGATTATTACTCTAATAAAAAAGCAGATGGATTATTAATAACTTTCTTAAATCCATGAACTATCCTTAGAAATATCTTTTTCAATTAAGAAATAAATTTAATTATTTCATTTTAGAACATGGTTAGCATTAAACTTTTCTATTGGAAGACTGTTTGGATATCATCAGAGTTCAGAAACCACAAGTACACACCATCGATACATGAGCTTGTTGCATGGGGGGGGGGCAAGTTTCTTTTACGGTAATATAATATAAAATGTTTTAGTATGATTGATATATACATTAAATAAATTTACGTGAATTTAAACATTTCTAAATTTTCTAAAATCACAATTTTTGATTGGGAAACATTATTGTTTTAATGAAATATATATATTCAAAATCAAAGAGAGTAGTTCTGCAATATTAAAATACTGCTGTGTTAAATGATAAAAATTTTACATAGGAAGCAAAACTTACTTATTCTGTCAACAATTATGAATAATTATTTCATATTTAACCGAATCCAGTGAGAATGGAAATTTCTGTTAAGATACATCCTTCCTCTATCCTTTCCTTAATGATATTAATACAGATCCTTGGAAAGGGGCCATATCTTGTTAATTTCATTATTAACTTAAAATACCTCCATTAATAAACTACCTCAAATATCAAGGCTGAAATTTTATATTTTCTATAAATATAATTTATTTTCTGTGATCACAATTGATCAGTGATTGAAAATCCACAACTGAGAAAAATCTGAAATATCCTTTCCCTCAGGAGCTGGAAGTAGTCATCACGACTACTTAAGGTTCATTTTTATCCACTGAAACATGGAGAAAAGAATTTGCAAAAGTCAGTCTTCATGCTTCTTCTAACATGAACCAAATTCTTGCACCCATGCCTCATATCGCACTGCGTCTTCCTTTGCAACTGAACATCGACATCGCTGAATTGCTTCATCAAAGTCTTGGCTTGTCACAGGAAGCTCAACTTCTTCTCTGCGCATATTCCGTATTTCCTCTGGAGTCATTCCTTCCACTTTACGTCTCATACTCATTAAAGCAGCATCCCTGCAATTAAAAATCTCATCAATCATATAAAATTGTGAACAGATTTGTATATACATCAAGCCCAGACAGACAACATATGTATGCTAAAATTTATTTTCTTCTTCCAATCAACTATGCTTACTTATATTCAAATATCATTATAAGAAAAGAGTAAATTCATAATATTATATGATAAAATTGTTAATCAGAAAGAAAAATATTATGTTCAATTTATGATTCAACAATATAAATAATTTAACTAACTCAAAAAAATTGAAATTTGTCAAAATTAATTCATAATGCATATATTTGAGAAAAAAATTTCCTTCTTTTAAAAACTCTAAATCCCAAAATAGAGTGATCTGCATAATGAAATATGAAAAGCATAATGAAGCCCTTTATCAATAATTTAATGAGTAAACATCCATATGAATCCTTTTGTGAACATGCATTCTTCAGCATGGTGCTTAGGGTACCTCCCAGGAGACCTTGATTCAAATGCCAGTCATGTTGCTACTTTAGTTTTAGTAGCTACTGTTTATCTTTAGAGTAAATACATTTTTTTCTTAGATCCAAACCCAATTCAGAATTAATGAAACCTTTACATATCATTTTAATAAATTTCCTATTAACAATAAAGATGTGCAAAGCATTTTTTGATTCAAAATTAAGATCGTTTTATTGAAATTTGAAAAAATATTGATTCCATAAATATCTGAACAGCTTTTAATTATCTTTCTACCCTTTACCCCTACATAAATTCTCAATTTTTTAAAATTTTCTTATTTTCAATTTAGAATATACTAATGTATGTTGACCTTAACTCTAAAACAAATTTTATTCCCATTAAAGGGCTAACATTTATTAAAAGGGAATGTAATTTTGGTAGAGATTCGATGCATTATTTCATTAGTTTAATGTGTTCTGTGTGCTCTCTGACATTTTTTCTTGCACAGGGTTTCCCAATTTACTTTTACAACAGAAATCATGCAATATACTTATGACAACAATACCAGAGTTGAAAATAAAAGAACTTAAGTTAATTCTATTAATATTTGTATCATATTAAGAAAATTAATATTCTAAAAACTTATATATCACTGAATAATGATTTGAAACCAACCACATATTAACAAATGAATTTTTGATGGATAAAATTCAAATGAGAATGTTGATTAATGGATTCAGCACAGTAAAAATCTCCCTGTGGAAGAGGGTGTGACTATAAGATTGTTAGCAGCCATGGTGGCAGAGTGGTTAGCGTGCTGGCACATTAGCACTCCAACCTCACGGTCCCGGGTACTAATCCTGGCTAATCAGATTTTCCCGTTTAGAGAATGGTTGTCTGTGTATGTTGTGTTTATTAATAAAAGAAAAATGCAAAAAAAAATAAATAAAAAAGGGGGTTACTTGGAAGAATAGCCTTCAAAAGCTAAAATTCGCCCATGAAAAAAGACAGCATTATTATTAATACTCTGATGCAAAAATTAACAAATAGACTTTTATACATATTTAAATAATGTGTCTAGAATTAATGTGAATTTTTTCATACCTGCAAACATTACTGATATCAGATCCTGTATAGCCCTCCAATTTGTCAGCCACAGATTGCATATCTAAACTGGTGTCAGTAGCTACACCTTCCAAACATAGTTTCAGTAATGCAACCCTTGCTTCACCTGTAATAAAGTTCTTCTTTGTTGGGTTCAAGATCACAATTCACAATACTGCACTTTATATACAGAATTTGTTAAAAAAATTAAATCACAGACTTACAAAACAAATCTTTTCTTTAAATATTAAATTTCTTAAATAATTAATAAACAACTAAATAATTGTTGTAAAAGCTTATATTTATCTCCATGATTATATAATCATAGGAATAGGAATATGTAATTCAATAATCTACCTAGTATTCCATTTTGCATTAAAGCCTGAAGGTACACTCCTGGCCAAAATTAACGCACCACCGGTCATAAGGATCGCTAGGGAGGTGGTGCGTTAATTTTGGCCAGGACTGTACATAGTTGCTAGTAGAGAAAACTCACTCAAATGTAAGGCTTGAAAGATTACTGAAAAAGATCTCTCAATTGATGGCAGAAAAGGTAGAAAAGCACCACTCAATGAGATTATTAACATCTTTAAAGAAAATAAAATTTTAAGAATTGATATCATATGCAGATTTGAAATCGATAAGTTTAGAATCTGCTGGAGACAAACAAGACTACTTAAGGTTATCATTTTGTTTCTAAATGGAAAGGATAAGTATGTTTAAAGGTAACTGTACTACTTAATACGGGCAAATGTCATCAATGTACCCTACCATCTGGTAGAGGAATGTAAATCCTCTTTTCGAAACGTCGTCGAAATGCTTCATCAATGTCCCATGGATGATTGGTAGCAGCCAACACCATAATTGTCTTTCCATCTTCAATCCTGCAAGACCAGAAGTAAAGAATTAGATATCTGATACTTTTGATATCAGCTCACTCCAAATGTTCTTTCCAATAAAATATTAAATGAAGAACAATGAAACCTTCCTTTGAGGTGTAGGCAGCAAAAATAGTAAAGAATTACATGAACTTTAAGAAAGGAATATTACAATACTGATTCTAAATGGTCTGGAATTTGATCTAAGCTGGTGTTCAGCTAGATGCTTCAGGGGTTTTGAACTTCTAAAGTTATGGGTTAATTTCCAACAATGGATACTAAAACATCCTACAGGTATGGTCAAACATAAATATGAAGCCAAAAATGTAAGATTATTAGCAATTTGCTAAATACATAATTTTGACATCTATGATACAAAGCAAAATTAATAAATATATTTTAATGAAGGTTAAATCCATGAATTTATATCTTATATTCTGTATGTGGTACGATCAAGTCACTTTTAGTTAAAGCTATATTGCTTGTGCGTTGACACTCATGCTCCCTGATTGGAATTTATAATTTGGCATGGATCCTATTGATTCAGATGACTGACCAATAAAATTACTAATTATGGAAAATTACAATATATGCACCGATACTATAATCGAGTTATAGAATTTAACCTAACAGAAAAGTAAATTCTTTTTACCATCCATGGACCATATATTTTTACCAAGCCCATTCTTATAATTTTGGGGGCCCTACGCAACATTATTGTATGGGGCCCTAAAGTCCCCAGTGCCAGTCTGCAGTGCAATGATTGCACTGTTCCAATAACAGTTTAATAACCACTTTGATTTAAATTCGTTACATGTGAGGCTAGCGAAATATAACGTAAAAATATCATAATATGGTACGGAAATTGAATTTATTATGCTTTTAATTCTATTTGTGTAGTAAATATTTTAATTATTAAAATGTTTTATGTCTTTTTTGTGGCTTGGCGGTGGGGCCCATAAGTTGATGGGGCCCTACGCGACCGTGTATGCCTAAAATCAGCCCTGATTTTTACTATACATTCAAATAATAGATCCCCGCTTTCTTGTATTACATTACATATGCAATAAAGCTATACGATCTTTGATGAGTGCATCTTGCAAATACATCATCACATACTCCCAAAGACATATTTAAAAAATAGAAACCATTTTTCTCATTAGTAAACACAGAAAATGGTCAAATTCTCTCTTCCCTATAAAAATTTTACATCAACTAATCAGACATCTTCAAGTAGAAAAACCATATTTAATCAATGACTAATCACTTGAATTTTCAATGAAAGAATACTTTAATTATGATATTTTTGGTAGTTAGTGTTTTTATTTAGTTGTAGAAACTATGAAGATATAAAGATTGAATTGATTGAATGCTATTTAAATCAATAAAATCATATAAATATTACAAGAAAGACATGTGAAAAGCGATCATAAAGTAAGACAAAGAAGAAAGCAATTATGAAGGAAGATCTTATGATTATTTTTTATAACCTTTTATCCTTATGCAGAAAGTTTAATCGTAAAACCTAGCAAACTATTGGGCTTCCTGTAAAGAATAATAAGCAAGTTTAATTACATTAATACTTAAAGGTACCTATACTGCTCATTCTTTCAACAAATTTTGAAGTTTTGCTCATTAATATAATCACCGATTTCAAATATCCATAACCTTAGACTTGAGGGAGTGGCATAAGCTTTATATCTCCTCTATTTTATTCTTTCTCTAAGTTCAATGAAACCAATGGGGTCATTGGATTTTAAATTTAAAAGACATCATTTTGTTAATTTATTTCATACTGTATGTTATCACATGAAATACATGATGAAATATCACATAAAATTAGTTTATTGATGAATATATTACACAGAATGACACCATGGCAAAGCATTATTTTGGGCATGTTTAATGACTATGGAATAGAAGGGATGAGAATGAGCAAGAATTGAAACTCATCTTATAATAATATTAAAAATTCATTGTATGAAGATTAGTATGACTCAGAAAGTGGCCTAAAATACAAGTCAGATTTTTCAAGATCGAAAACATCAATTATGAATAGTCAACCATTGTTTTGATTCTTAGCTACTTATTCATTGGTTCAAAACCTTACCATCAATCAATAGAAAGCTATTAATAAGATGAAAACTGAGGAAGGAGATGCGAGATAATCAGAGTAATTCAAGGATATTACGGCTATCACTACTTTCATTGGGTATTCTCGGCAGATAGTGGAATATGAATGTTTATTAATTTATTATTTAATAAGTAAATAAATCTATTTTACACAAAGGATGTTTAATAAAAGAAGAATGTGCCATACGTTTCAGAATTGAGGCCGTCCATCTGAATCAATAGTTCGGCTTTGAACCTCCTTGATGCTTCGTGCTCTGAGTCCGACCCCCTTTGTGAGCATAAAGAGTCAATCTCGTCAATGAAGATGGTGCTTGGAGAGTAGGATCGTGCCTGAAAAATATATCAATTATTATTTCTCTTTGAAAACTTAAGAGTATAACTTTTATCTACATGAAAAGACCAGTGTGATCCATAACTTGATAAAATAAATATTTAAAAGACCAAATTCTAGATTATAGAAGTTAAGCTAACTAACAAAAATTAAGCAATTTTTACATGATAGCCATAATCCTAAAATTTTCAGTTCAGAAATTATTACATTTTTACACATTGTCTTTTTCTCTCTCAATAATAATTTGAAAACTCTCAAAGAGGTAACAAAACTTGCATGCAACAGATGAGTTGCTACGGACTGCTTCACGGTAAGACATCATAATTCAGAAATAAATGACTCCATAAGTAATTATAATATAAAACTATACTCTTTGATTTTGATACTGAGATTTTGTATTTAAAATAAAAACTGTAGACAAAAATGAAAATGTAGGACTCCTTAGTTAGATAAATATGATGAAACTAAATTTAAGACAAGAGATATTGCAACATTTATAGTTATGAATTTGGAGGTAAAAAATCATACATTAAAATAGAACTAATTCCTTCCCATTACTGATTTGGCCATAATACTTGCTATCTCACTCTTTCTAAGTTCAAGGGATGACAAAAATGCCAATTTGAATCATCTAGTTTTAAATAAAAATTCATTATATACCTATTTTATATATGTACATAGATTGTTTGGATATTTGCATTAAATGATAGTTTTGCTTGACACTTGATCAAATAGGGGATGTATTTTATTGAATGATTATTTTAACCTATCTGAATGATGAAGGATAAAAAGAGTTTCCAAAGCCTACAAATTACTTTAGTGAAGGTGAAAGTAACATTATATCACACAAAATTAACGAGGTATTACCCTGACATAATCTAAGAGTGACTGTTTGTGATAAACATGAAAATGATTGAACAATTTGAAACTCTCACCATTTCAAAGAGTAATCTGACAAGTTTTTCGGATTCCCCTCGATATTTGGAGGTGAGGGTGGAGGAGGAGACATTGAAGAATGTGGTCCCACATTCGGTGGCCACTGCTTTGGCCAGCATTGTCTTCCCTGTCCCTGGAGGGCCAACCATCAAAACTCCTTTCCATGGCCTTCTGATGCCCTGAAAAAGCCTTTTTTGTAATTCAAAATACTCTCAAATAAGTTTCAAATACCTTAAATCATTTAAATGCTACTGAGAAATTTTAATTTACCATTTTGTAGCATATAAGCACAACAAAAAAGTCATTGATAGAAAAATCTCTTCAACCTGAAAGAATATTCACTATAAAATTGAAAAAAAAAATGTTTGCGATATGCAAACATTAAAATAATGTCTACATTCTGTTAGCAAGAAAAGTATAAGTTTTCTCTGTTCAATAAAATCCAATAAAAATAGAATAAATCTAGTAAAATAAAAATCCAATAAAAGAGAGAAAGCTTACCAAATCATCAATGAATTGTTTGATTATGATTATGCTTTAATTCCATTGCAATATTATTTTAGTGAAATATGTCATACATTTCCAAAAAGATTCACTGGGAAAATTATTTCAAGGGCTTACTGGTACTAAAGAAGTAGGTGATAAAATCATTTGCAGTTCAATATTTATAATGAATATTCATTTTAATGAAGAATTCTTTATTCGGAGTATATCCCTCTATAAAGAAGACCAAAAAGGTTTACCACCAAAGTAAAGTAATTTTTCCATCAGTTCTAGTTTCCCTAGTCAACCCTGATTGCTAACTTATCTATCTATCCTTTGGTAAAATAAATGATCTTAGAAAATTGGAAATTCATCTTCATCTCAAACTGCCTTACTTTAACATTCAATAAATTTACTAGTATTTGTAAACCCTTCTCAGAATTCCATACATACTATGGCTTTCCATCTGACTTTTAATTGATTCCTACTAATCATAATTAGTTAATCTATTAAAAAGCAATCAAATTACTTTTAAAATTTCAGGAAACAAGTGTTAAATTTCTTACAGAGTGACAAAAAGTATTACATCCTATTTTTAATTCATCCATGTATCATACCTTGAAAAAGTCAGGCATGAGAAGTGGAAGGACCATCGCTTCCTGCAAGATGGACTTGGCTTCCTTGAGTCCGGCAACCCTTGCCCAGGGAACCCCAGGGCCTTTCTGCAGGATCTCTCTTTCCAGTGCCTCCACCATGTGGCTTTCAAAGCCAGGGATCATTGGTGCTGATCCGTTGGGGCCTGCATTTCTCTCCTCTTTCTCCTCTTCCCCTGCCACTTCTGAACTCGATAGTTTCTTGTTCAGCACTTGTCCACGAGCGAGAACTGGTTTTCCTTGAGGTTTGCTGCCTCCCATAGAAGCCTTAGGCAGACGCTCCACTGATCTTGATTTACGAGCCCCTGCCATGCTGGGATGAGAGTGGGACCTGAGATAGCAGACCAATGTCTGCTTACATTCCATACTTTCAAAGCCCTCAGCATTTAGCTGTTTCTAGAATTCTAACGGCTATAATTATCAAATTTGAGTTCAAAGGCTTTAAAAGTACGTAACTTAATTTTCTTAATAAAGCAAAGCTCTACTCTGGATGACCAAATCTTAAGCAACACTGACCTCTTTGAGTATTTATTGAATTAGAGTCATGCATTTTTTCTGTTGAATTCTAACAGCCAGTGGTGGGATTCAGCCAGTCCACACTGATTCTTAGAATATACTGAGTTTACCAAACCAGTTCCTTAATCTGTCTGATTCTAAATAATGTAGACTAAACCCTAAGATGCAATACAAATTGATTTTTATGATTAGAATATGTCAGTGTTGCTTCATGAAATATTTTTTATTCCACCTTACAGTTTTATCAACAAATTTTTAAATAAGAATAACTTAAAAACTTCATACATACATATATATGTATAAGTGCAATGCATAGTTAAGTACTCCAAAGGAATATGTATCCAAAGAACCAGTTCCTTGATTTTGTTTTCATCCAACCACAGTTAATAGCATATTCTCATGTTAATTAACAATCAAAAAATATTGCAGAGACTGGGGTCTGCAAGAAGGGTTGTTAACAAATGATTGAAAAAGATACCTACCACAAAAAAGCAAAGCATTGAAGGGATGATATATGAAAAATTCTGCATAAAAACACTACAAAATCTGCTTCAAAGGATATATGTGAGGCCTGTAAAGACCACAGTGACAATTCATTCACAGACTCCTGATTACCTGGTAGCATTAGGAAATGAAGTTCTACTGATAACTGAATCTTTAAGTGACTCCGAAAATGAAATAAGAAATACTGAAAGCCCTCTTGTCACATAAAAGGATACAAGATATGGAAAGTCAAAAATAGCAAACAAGATGATCCATTCTTGGATACATGTGGATCTGCAGCATATCATAAAATAACTATGTACTGTACCACTGGTAAGCAGGTCCCTTTATTCTTCTGAAGTATTTGACAGAAATATATAATATATTTTATTTTATAATTATAATATATAATATTTTTCAATTATTGCCTTAGTTTATGAAGATGTTGGATATTAGTTGAGTCATTGTTATTGATGATTAAGAAAGATAACCACTAAGCTTGGAACCTCAAATGCATCCCTATAATGAACCCTGGGACAAAAATCATGGCACATTCAAATTCAAACATCCACCCTTCTGCATGTAAATGACCTTTGACACATTAACACTCTTGTACAGAACCTACCTATACAATGTGATTGGAGGTACTAAAATATCATATATATGAACCCCTGACATTTCTATCTCTTCCCAATGTCTACAAAAAATCACAGAGCCTAGGGTGCATCCTTAACAGAGAAGAAGCCCTCATGAAAAATATTTAAAAAATAATTATAATATATATTATTATATTTATTATAATTAAATTATATATATAAGTTACAAGTAGGTAAACACAAAGTGGTAACTAGTCACATCTTTCCTTGCATAAAAATAAACAAATGACAGTGCGAAGACATGTACAACTGAGAGAATGAGCAATGTGAAAAGAATATTAATACAAAAGCACATAGAGGTAAATAAAATACTCTTCAACAGAAAAACTACTTTACACAAGAAGTAATAATTTAGTTTATCAGTCATACCATGGCTTTTCAGATTTAATTTGAGCTGTAGCTCAATGTATGGCTTTATCCTTATCACAATAGGACCATTTTTGTACTTCCACAGAATATAGTAAATAAATTATGAATGCTGTAAAATGACAAAAGTGGAGTTTTTAAAGTAGTTAGAAAAATTCTAAACATGAGCTCCCCAGAAATCTATTATAATGGAAATGCTATTGGTGTCCAGCATATTTTAATAAACATTGCTGATTAAATTGAAGAATCACAACAATGAGTATTGGGTACAATAAATATTTCGTATATATTCTCTGTTACTGATTAACTGGCACTGGTGTTTTTATAACTGCAAGGATAAAGAGCTAACCTTGTCCTTGAATTCAGGGTAGGTAGCACAGGCTGGATCTCGGGGTCTCTCTTCCGCAAAGAGGCAATCCATTTCTCTGACGTTGAGCTTTGAACTGCAGTGCTATTGCTGTTTATCGTGTTATTAGTTTGGACTTGTTTAGAAGCCACCTCTTCCCAACTGGTTTGACCAACTTCTCTTAGAGAAAGGACACATGAAGAAAAATTTTCAAATGTTTCAATATAATTGATTAGCATTGTTGCAGTGGAATGTCCTCATAAAATAGTGGAATACACAAAGATCTGAAGGAAAATTTTAGTTCCTGGCTAGTGTAAGGTTAAGTATTCTATCAAATAGAAACACTTAAAGATAATATTTATATATATAAATATATTGTTGTAATTGTTCTGCTATTATAATTTTCAATATTATTATTTCATATCTATCACGGTGAAGAATTACCAAAGTCATGCTTTAAGTAACGCTAATTTAAAATTATATTTATAAATAAAAATCTGCAAAATGACCTGAAATATTAATGCACTTTCAACATTACCACACAAAGTATCCATCAGAGACTAAACACTTACTATGTTAGAGGGTAATATTGGTAAACAATTGGTTACTCAAGTTCAAAATTATCTCAGAAATCTTATAAAATGTTTGACTTGTCATCTTTTTCTGTTGTAGATATTTTCTAGGCTAAAGACATGAAGAAACTAAACAAGTGTGTATCTTCAGCCACAGTATCAATGCAACGGTTGGCTTACAACTAACAGTCAAGATATCAAGAAGAGCAAAACACATTTCCTTACTTTAACAAGCATTTTTGCAAGCTGTGGTCACACTTGCTTAAAAATTTCATTTTCATTGCTTTATGCAAAAATTGTTCACCATCAATGAATTAATATCCTTTACCAGTTGTAGATTTAAGTAGGGTAATAAATCTCCGTGGGTCTATTATTCTTCTCAAGAGGCTTAAGAGTTGAGAGGACCTATTCGCCAACACCTGAGCATTCATATTTTTGAGGGGTGATATACTTTTAGTCTCCAGAGTTTCTAGAAATCAAAATCTAGGATGACTCTTTTCAATCTCAATGTGTACTTAGATTATACGGAGAGGTTCCTAAATTTAGGTCACCAATTCATCCATACGTTGGACAAAGTAAATGTAAAAAATCCTATGTACAAAAGAATAATTTTTTAGTACAGGTATGCCAATAAAATTTTGGACACAGTAAAGACAAATGTTCAAGACCTCTAACAGTTGCATTCATGCAAGATTCCACTAGCCATCGCACGGAGGAAAGAATACATTAATCCTGTTGATTTCTATGATTGGAAACTTTCTGTAGAAACCTATGTTTTTGGATAATCTTATAAAAATTCAGTGTTTGGAATTTAATAACACACCATTGGACTTTCAAAACAATATGCAATACAATTTAACAGCAAGGTTGAGCTGCATGATCATATATGTTAATACAAATGGAAAACAACAAGACTGAGTGAAATGAAACCACAATGTGATTTTTAAGATGTAAGAAGATTTTACATCCTAATTTCTATGCATGAGGTTATATTTGTATGAGCAAGATTTTATCATGTTTGTGTAGGATGTTAATTTCCCTGTCCACCCCACTGCCTTGGTTTATTAATTATTTGACAAAAATCTTATATTAGAGGTTTGAAATCTCTTATTCCTAAACAGCTGTACCCAAACTTTCCTTTCTTTTCAAAAATCTTGTAGGCAACTTTCTTGAGAAAGTCTGGAAAACCAAAATTGGAACGTCCCTATGGGCATAATTAACACATTACCCACGGCCCATGACCAATAAGTGTTACAATTTACCACCACCCGCCAGCATGTTGTGCCACCATGAAAATATTAAATATTAATGTTATATTTAATATGAAAACAACTTCTTGTAGCCAGAAATAAATAAACTGCACATATTGAAAAGGAATGATTTCCATGTGAATATTCAACTTGCTTGAAAAAGTATTGAGCAGTTAAATGGTTAAAGCTAATACCAGGGACTTGTGGAACATAATTAATTACAAAGTAAATTTTTAATGTGATAAACGAATGTATAAGATCTTCCAACACACACATCTGAAGTTTAATATCGTATGTGGCTTGCGCAAACAAAAGATTCATAGGAAATGCAACTCAGATATATTTTATCGATTAATTAAGACAAAAACTTAGTTTACCTTGATGGTTGGCTTTAACAGGAGCCGAGGGTTTATTCTCAGAAGCTCTTGGTAGGTTGTGAGAACGGTTACTCTTGTGATGGTAATGATGGTGATGATGAGTCGCTTTCATTGGAGTTACTTGTTTGCTAGGAGAAGGTCTTCTATGCGTTGCTGTGATTTTGGTGAAGGCAAATGGTGATGCAAATGAGTCAATTATCAAAGAGTCCATCATCCTTGCTACTTCATGGAATGGTGGATTTGTCACTGGCACTGGGCTACATGGAATGAATGAGTACAAAATGTCAAATACTGCTTACACTTTATTTAAAGATGTTTAATGCTTGAGGGGAAAAACAGAAAAATCTTAATTATATAGTCACAGGCCTTTCACTTTGACTTAAAAATAAGTTTGGAAATAGCATCAAATGTCAAATGAGATAAAATTTTTCAGAAGGGGATGGTTTTCAGTTGATTTTTAAAGAGAGAGTTTTATATATCAACACACATTTCACCTTTGTTTATTAAACTATGATGAATTAAAATTAGTATGATGTTTACATATATACACAGCCAACCTGTAAATCATTTTTATACTTGCTCCGAATTTATATCAATTGAACACTATAAATTGAAACTTTTTGATATGACTACTTTTCTTTTCTATTTTGAGAACTTACATGGGTTTTAAACATTTTTGAATGTCATAATTAAACTTTAAAGCTACAGGAATCAGATGAATCAATTTTCCAATGTCACAAAAAGCCACCTACTTCCTCCTATTTCGAATATAAATTTGAAAGTAAAATCACAAGAAAATAGTATTCAGAAATTTTTAAGTTTAAACTTAAAACATTGTCAATATTTTTCATGTAAGAAGTTTCATGTAGAATGTCTTCTTTGGCAACTGCAATCTCTGTATCATGTAGTTCACACACAGACCAAGAATAAATATTAATTATTATAAGGCTAGGCTATTTCAGCTTTAAAATATCAGCTTACTTATAAGTAAGCTGCTTAAGTTAAATATGAACGTTATGGCGTTCATATTAAACAGGAATTAATGAACTGTGCCTTTAGGAAATGAAAATCCAGAAAATGACACTCTATGAATTCCTAAAATACCGAATGTCGACGAAAATAGATTACAGTAATTGATATTTGATATAATAATAATTAAGTATATACATTTTCGCAAATAAACCTGAAAAGAATTCTAAAATTCCACAGCTTTCAACTATCATTTGGAGACAATATTTTAGCAATAATAGGTAAATTAACAATGCAAATACAAATTGATTCCATGGAAGGACAATCTTACCTGAAGAAAGGATCACTCAGAAATTCATGCATGAAGCTGTTGAAAGACGACATGTTTTAATATATAAATGGATATCTCCCGCGATTTCGATACCTTAAGAATTATTAGCAAGACGCAGGAGTTGCTCGTTCGCGGACTGCTCTATTCCGTGACCTACGGGACTGATATGTCGGCGCCTCACTCGATCAATAGCACAAGTCGGGTAAAAGAAGAAGGCAGAATTTTGTGATTTTATTACAATGTAGTCCACGCGTGCTTACAGTCGATTCGCATACACGAAGGATGACTCGATTTGGATGATTGATGTAGTGAATCAGTTTTGTCTGATCTTTTGGGTCTGATCCACGAGTGTGTGTAGTAATGAGGTAGTCTATTGCATCAAAGAAATTCAAATTCAAATTTTTCGACCGCATATAAACACTGTCTGCTACATTTAATAAACCGTGAAAGTTTCGTGACTCTTCTTGGGATTGAGTCAGAGAAGCACAACTTTATACGTTATGAAGTGGATGTATCCAACTGGATTGCTAGTTATGAAGAAGTCCTTCAAAGTCTTCCTTATAAAATATTGATAAGAAGGAAATTACTCAAAGCAGAACTTAAACCAGATGGATATCGAATTGGGCAGACAGTATCCTACGAAAGAAATAAGAAGAATAAGCTATCGTTTTGACTCGCGATGGGTAAGACATATTAGTTAATCTCAACATTCCATTTGCCTCCCCAATTGCACATCTGAGCTCTTTGAAGGATAAACTACTGCTAATAATAAGCATGTCACATAGGTATTTATAGTTTTGCGCGAACTACAAAGTTTGAGTCATTATTACCGTTACCACCGATACATTTAAAGTGAGGTCTCTGTAATGCAAAATGTGAGTTAGGTATACCATACATCGTGGCCTGAGGTATTTTAGAAGTGATGGCCATTTGACTGCCGTCCGTAAAGACGAAAATTTCACTGGTTATGGCCGGCCCTGCCTGTCCACTGCGGGGCAGCGGTGACCGTTCAGATCGCGGGCAATGAACTCTGCACATAAAATATTCCATCGATCAAATTCGAATCGACGGTCAGCTGCGGCGCTGTGTCAATAAGCCCCTTCCTCTCATCTACCTGCATCCTCATTGCTATATTAATCAGGGGCCGCATGTGCATGTACGCCGCCTTCTACTGAGCGCCTCGGACTATACTTCGATGTTATTATAGGCCTAAATAGAGTTGGAGCGACGCACAGTGAGCTGAAATCGAAAAAACCCACACATTGGGTCACAAATGTTTTTTATTTGGGCGGAACTAGAAACTTCACATAGTTATTGCAAAGAGCTGGAGATTAATGCTCTCTGACTTCTATACAGAGATCTGATAGTAGATAATAAAATGCCCAGCGAGTATCTATGCTAAATTCAATTTAAGAATTCTAAATTTGGGAGTTAGAATGAAGATTTTAGGAAAAATTAGCCATAAATTCATAAAGATCCTATCTTCATAGAGATCCTTATGTAAATTCCTATGTCTGATTGTTTTTACTTTCTCCATATACGAAGTATAGAGAAAGTATTGTTTTATATTTACTTTGATGACAATATTTTCAGCAATTTCAACAAAAATTAAAAACAATTACGTCGTTGAATAGTTTTCAAATTCAATTAATCGTCTGTTTCTCGTAATTTAGAACTCACTTAATACTTTACTTTTACATTGCTTTTGTATTCATATATCTTCTTAATACCAACTTTTATTTTTACGGTAACAAGATGAATAGATACAGACGTTGTTATTATTAAATCAATGCTATTTTAAGCTATGCAGTGCGAGCCATTCCTGTATTTTCTAAAACTCTTTCTAAGTATAGAGTAATTCTTTTACCAATTTTCATTTGTGGCTATATTAATTATAATTAATATAGAGGGAGGGGATGTGGCCAAATGTTGAGAGGCGAGGAAATCCTACAGAAAGTAATTGATGTCAGAATGAAAGGAAAAAAAGAAGGGAAAACAAAGACTAAAGATATTATATGACATAAAGGGTTTGCCAGTTAACAAGAAACGAAAGAAATAAATTTTAAAAGAGAAAATGAAAGTACATGAACCTATCGAATGGTAGAACACTTATGTATGTATTAACCTATACTAAAATTATAATCATTGATTCGCTAGACCAGGTGCTGGAAAATCACTCTAAATTCCTAGGGAACCTTTTCGGGGCATATTTTACAATTTAAATAAGAAGTATTTCCGCAATTTTTATAAATTTCACTTGTTTTACTTTAGCTAATAAACACATAATTTCATAACTTTCAAATCGGTAATGGGAAGGGATGATCCGAGGCCAAATACAAATAACTTAAGTCGATTAAATAAGAATTCTTAAATCCAATTCAATAATGGAAAAGATATCGTCAGGACGTATGAATTTTCTCTTAATTTACAAGTTAATGACTAATAAATCCTCGCCTGTTCGTAAGGTATCTTTCCAATGTTTTAGAAGGTACAACATACAATGTCTTAATCAGGACGAGCTAAGACTCAGCTTTTACTTTTCTTTGTATCATTTTCTTGAATCATAGAGCAGATTTGTCAAATATAATACGATTCACTGAAGTATCTAGAAACATTTGCCTTTCATGAAAGAAACATCTACTTAAGATGTATTTCTTTCCAATAAAAGTCCGAGTAAACACTTAGAGAAATCCTAAATCTTATTTTCGAAACGATGGTTTGTGGGCTGGAATAAAATAAAACTAGCCAAAGAATTTATCTATAGCTGAACCATCAGCAAGGGGTTAAAACGAAGCTAATTTAAGTAAAATTTAAAGCCCTACGTGTTCTGCGCGTTGACTTTCACGCCACCTCACTGGCATTCCTTTTGTCAGCAACAGATCCTGTACTATTCGTTCAGATATTTCCTCAGTTTTTACATGATGTGGGGTGAGAATCCTGGACCCTACGAGGAGTCGAACACTCACGCTATAAAAATGTAGGGAATGTTGAAGTAAACCATTGGAAAATTTCCTTGTGTATTATAGCAACAGGTCTTCATGTCTTTGATGAGCCAAAGCCATTTCCCTGATATAACCAGAATTTCCGTACATTTATATAATAAATGATGGACGGCTTTTTCAGTCTAACGTTTTACTTAAGTTTAGGGAATGGGCAAAGAAATGTTGCAAAAAATTGAATACTCATACATTACCATATTGTATCAAAATTTTGATAGAAAATCTGACGAAAAAGAAGAGTTATCTTAGGCTTTCTTAAAAACTGCCCATGTCGATCAGCAATGTAAACAATTTCGAAAATTCCGTCAAGGTATCTTAAGTATGCCACAAATCATACAAATGATTTTGTAAGCCGCGGTTAAGATTCATGCTGTCGTAAAACGTTGTCACAGGGATTTGTATTCTCACCAATAATATGATAAGAAAAACGAACTAAACTTCGAAAACATCTTAGTAGATTGAATCAGGAAAGGGTTTACTTAGGGAAGTGGAGAGAATACGTGCATTTCAGAAAATGTCATTCAAAGGCCTTAAATAGCGTTGGTCGATGCCGTGGCTCGAGGAAGTGACTTGTGGTGTCGCGTGTCCACTTATGAGTGTTGTATTGGTGCATTAGTGTGAGACCATGAGGTCACTCAACCCTTGGTATATCGACCACGGCTCCCCTCCTCGGGGGTGTATTCACGGGGTGCAATGTGTCTCCCCTATGGGGGTGTGCTTTTCTCAGGGTGCGTGTCCTTTGGAAGAGTCCACGTCTGCGGAGGGCGAATCGCACGCTGACCACCGCGGTCATCGTGAAGTTTTATGCATCCGATATTTAACATTTTTTTCCACATTTAAGACGATATTTTATTAATCAGTGTAAATTTTTATTCAACATCGGGAAATAAAGTTGAAGTCCCTAAAATCTATATAATATTGTCACTCAGGTACGCCACCTGGCGTTGGAGAACGTTTGTAAGAGGTTTGGTAGTGAACCCTATTGTTTACCTAGATACGATTGTAGAGGAAAGCTTATGAACTCCGACGCTTCCCCGGGAAAGTGAAAGATTCTCCTGTTTACCTTCTCCTATTCGGTAATTGCCGTTACAATATTATACATTACCGTATAAATATTGTTAATCGAATCAAGGATGATGCACACCCTTCGGATAAATTTGCATTTTAAAATCATACGACCATTTTTTCAATTAGACTCTATGGCTCATTATGCCCGAGGATTATATTTTTAATTGCAATATATTTAAAAACGTTTTTGTTGAACATATGTGAAAAATATTTGCTGAATCGCCGGGACGTTAGAAAATATTCTATCGTAAACAGGAACGGATGAAGAAGCATTACCTCCACGATCTAAATTCAATACCAATACAGCAAAAGATTCCACTGTGAGATCGAGGTTTCTTCCATGATCGATCGATTTTCTCTTCACATCGAGCGACACAACCAAAATTCACAACTTGTTGTTAGCGTCTTACATATTTTCATTAAACAGTATCTTTCATAGTTTTTGTGCCGCAATAGAAAACTTAAAAATTGTTACCTAAGTTTCCATGCTCTGTTGTTCTTGGTTTTCTTTCTGAGTTAGCTCTAAAATTTGTCCCAACGGAAGATTTGGTTTACAACACTTTGAGGAGAGTTTAAAAGTATATTATTAAATGTGATGAATTATAATTAAATTATACAGGATTTATTTTTGTTTTTTTTTTTGCTCCCTCGAAGCTGAAGATCGGAAAATGTTTCTAGGCTCTTTTTTTTCTCTTTAGCTTAGCTTATCTCATTAGGTCACTCGTCTATAAACTTATTTTTCCCCTCTTTCACCATTTTCAATTCTCAACGATATGAATGAATATTCATCTTCGTCTATTCCACTTATAGAATTGCAATAGAACATTGCGCTTCCTTTTACTGCAAGTATTTCTCTTTCGCATTACAGTAAACTCCCGTTTATCCGAAATCTTTTTCACTACTGCTAAAGGGTTATTCTTTCAGATATAGAATTCAGCCAAAACTTACATTGGTATAAACTGGTGATCTTATCTATCACAAGCCACGCGTGGAAAAAACAGACCATCAATAAAAACACCGACATAATGACCTGCCAAATCATTGAAGGAATTGAATTTATTCTTTCTTTTCTTTATATCAGTTTCTTTTCTTTCAAGCGTTTGTATGTTTCTTCATTCTGAACTTTGCGTTAACGGCGGATAGGCAAAGAAAACACCGGTAGGCGGTTGTAAAGCGAGGTATTTATACAAGGAAATTTGTAGGGGGCAACTAGGTTCATTATGTATTCCTGACATTAATTAATAAAGTGCGCCTAAAATCTAATCTCGGGGATACCTATATATCCTACAGTATCCTTATCGATAAACAAACTCAAGAGTGGCCCGAGGAAAGCTTGCTCGATAGAGCAATCTTGCATTCGTTTTTTAATACATATTCTAGTTGAAATTCTTCCGCCTACTTACGTCACAGAAGACGTCACATAGCGGGAATGTTTAAAATTTGAAGCGTTCGCAATAATCCACTGGATATGGCCCAATCCTTCCCAGCTCGTTCTCTAGCCACTCTTGATTCTGGATTTTTTTATAAAGTTCGAAGATAATGTCTCAGTTATACGTATTTTAGGCGTTAATTTAATTGTTAGTTAGAATTTATTTATTTTTCCGACATAGTGTAGTTCCACTTTTCTAAATGCACTTCTCACACTCTCCTTGGTGTTTCTTCAGATCGGTGTGCACACTACCTTCCTGCCATACTCATCAACATCAAGCATTAATTTTTCCTATCTTTGATTATTGTGACACACTAATGAATGAAGCAAACAAAACGGTCACCATTAAATTAGACAGAGCTTTTAATCATGCGGTCAAATTTATCTTCAACGCCAAAAAAATTTGATCATGTTTCCCCACTTTTAAAAGAATTAAAGTGGCTTCGTCCCCAGTCAAGAAGAAAACTTCACACTCTTAATCTCATGTATAAAGTTCTCAATGAATGTTGCTATGTATATGTATACATCTCATCTACCCTTTCTTTCTCTCTTCATTTTCAGGTTCATCTCACCCTCTTTCTGCTGAGATAAATTTGAAAAAGTGGACGGACGCCGCTGGCTGACCTTCATTTATTTATTATTTTTTTCTTTGACAAATACTAATTAGTAGGAAATTAATAATATTTTTATTTTCTTTTCTTTCTTCTGTAAATTCATTGTTTTATGTATATTCTGTATGTTATTTTATTATTGTCTGTATTTAATTGTTATTTTTACTGTGTTTTCGCGGGTTTTTTTCACCCCCCTTCTCTGTGGGTGTTTTCCCGCAACGTGGGTTTTTCTTTAGCAACCTTCAGTTGCAAAGATTTTTTCCCCACACTCTGCTCTGTCTTTTTGTTTTAATTTAATTTGTAATTATTCATCTTCTGACGACATACGAGGTTAGGTGGAAGAGAGGCCCACTTGGGCCTAACCTCGCCAATAAAGGGTCAAATAAATAAATAAATAAATACTCGCAAACTTCAGAGTGAAAAACACACAAACGCTGGAAAGAAAAGAAACCAATACAAAGAAAGGAAAAAAACTTACTTCTTCCAAGTATTTAGCAGGAAATTATGCCGGTTTTTAAATCGACGTTCAATAGTCTGTTGCGTCCAAGCGTCGTTATGGCCCCTCATGAAATTTATTCAATATCAGTTAAGAGAATGGTGATTCAGAAGCAGAAGCCTATGCCAGTAATATATAAATATCTCCAAAACAATGAGTGTTACAGGAAAATTTTTCATACAAAAGTAGTAGTAAAATACATTATCTATAACTTTTGTATGTAATTGTATATACCTACATTGCATTCTGACAGAGATATGTATGAAAAACTTCCATATCTGGATAAACAACAACTTCCGGTTAACCATTATTCAAGAATAACTCCTAAAAAATCAGTGTTACTAAAAATGTTTCAAACAAAAGTTGTAGTAATGTACATTGTCTATAACTTTTGTATATAATTGTATATACGTATTGCATTCTGACAGAGATATTTAAGAAACAAAAGTTTGTTCCTAATCAACTCTTGGCATTGTTAGGAAAATACTAAATATGAATTTTGGTAATGATCGGATAATTACTTTTTAAGATAGAGCGCCCACAAATCTTTTTACCACAGACAGACACAGACACACACACATAGACAGACAGACATGTTCTGGAAAATAGTAAAAACGAACTCTAATGGTATGTCTACACTAGTGCGCTTTCCTCTTCCCTTTCCCTTTCAACTTGCGCTTCCTCTTTCCCTTTCAACATGCGTTGCACATGCCTTTCGGGCATGCCTCATGAGGCATTCAATTTGTTGTCCACACTGCATTATCTACTGTGCGTCATGATGGATACAGAATCGGCAAGTCTGATAGCCATTTGTGCAGGTGTGTTTTTAAAAAATGCACGTAAAAGAAAAAAAGCAACGAGTACTGTGGACAAAGCAGTTTAACAAAAATCGAAATATTGGGCTACTCTGAGAACTTCAGCATGATGTAAACGTATTCCGGAATTTTACACGCATCTCAAAGGAAAATTTTTACAAGTTGTTACGAATAATAGAACCAGTTATTTAAAAGAAAAATATTAGTTTCCGAGAAGCTATTCCAGCTGAAATGAAGCTATTGACAATGTTGAGGTTGAGGAGAGGGGTTTGAAAAAGATATTAATTACTGAGAGAGCAATTAGGTTTAAACAAATTATCGAATAATCTCTGTGAGAGAGCAATTAGGTGATACAAAGTATTGAACAATCTCTAATTGTTCGAATGCATTTATCATTATCTTCAAAATGGAAAATGTCGGGCGAAAAACTGCTGGAATATTTGTTTACGTTAAGGGATTTCGCAGAGTGGGAATAAGATGAAGCATTGATGAATGCATTGAACTGTTCTTCAATGCGAACGTTAAAAATTAGGAATGTACGTCGGATGTAGATAGATTTGCAAGTGTCGCAAATTAATTTACAGACGCCGGATTTATAAAAAGGTTCTACATTGTCTTTTTGAAGACATAAAAATTTCCTTGAGTAGTTTTTATTTCTAAAAACTGGCACAGTATTGAATATTGTGAAGAGATTGGCAAGTTTGTGCGAAATATTACCTTTAAACGGACCGACAACACGTCGCACAGTGGGGCAAAATGCCTAAAAGTTGGACATAATAAGTAAATCTCATCTGATCGGTTTGAAATCCGGTATGAAATAGTTTTTGAGGTCACTAATTCCGAATATGACATTGAAATTATTTTGAAATTATTATTTCGCAAACAAATTCGCATTTTTTGGCAAAAAATACAATATTCTTATATCATGCCCATAAAAAAACGTGACTATAGGTTTCGTGATCACCGATTATGCATATGAAACTGATTTTTGTAAACTATTCTTTCGTGAAATCATTTCAGTTTTTATCAATAATGTGGATTAATAATTTTACATTATTTTTTAAATCCATAATTACAATTTTATGCGTACTTTTATTTTAAAATCATTCCAAAGAAGTTATTTAAATATGTTATTACATACATAATATCACAAATACATTATACAAATATAAACACAAATATATATAGTATATAATATAAACAATTATTAAAAACAGGCTCTGATCCGTCCAAAGAATCATCTTAGCACAGAAACACTATACCATTGTACATAATTATCGTTTCCAATTTTGATAGAGCATATGTAAAGTTAACAAACACATTTATGTAAAACATTACTATATCACAGCTTATTTACTTATAATTTGAAAAGGCACGCGCACACACACTCATACACGCGCAAACACTAATTACTCTCCGATTCCGATCCGTCCGAAGAATCATCTTTCGATCCAGATTCTGTTGGGTAAGATACATACAATATTTGCAAGGCCTCGGAAGATAAAGCTTTCGATGGCTTGGAACGCATTACAACCTGGCTGGAAATGATAGGGTCTGAATGCAACATCATTCGCACAAACAAGTCCTCCATGGTCTTCTTCCTAGAGCACTTTCGCGTAAAATCTTCCCTAAATTTTCTTAACAATTTATTGCATGCTTCCTGTGCTACCTCGGACATTTGTCCGATTGGCAGCAATGCATTTTGTATAACATCTCTTCCATGCAGTAGTATTTTATGCACAGTTGTTGGCATACAGAACCAGGGATATAACTGTACAAAAAGCCGTGCGGTTCTGATGGCATACTCTTCGTAGATATCTACATTTATTCTGTATCCAGAAGACAGAACTTGCAAAATTGTGTGAAATCTCCGAAGAAGCTCCAAATTTAGGCCTGTAATACTGGCGGAAATTTCCAGATGCTCGAAAAAGCGGCGAGCTGTGTTGCCATCATTACTGCTACCATACACCTGCTTTGGCCGGTCAACTATCAAACTAAGCTGTCTTTTAAACTCTTCTCGGATTTTATTCCTGCGCGCCTCCACTAGTTCTTTATCCATCGGATTACGTATCTGCCACGTTTCAATTTCCAGTCGGTATGCTACTTGCAAGCAGCATTCAAAAAGACGAATCCATGCGTGCAACGTGCTTAATCCATACTGGAGATTATCATCCTTTATTGGACGAGATATGTTCTCATCAATATCGTTGAACTCAGTGGATGTAGCGTTGCAGATGTAGCACCGTTGTGTTGACGTTGTGTCCGTGATAGCATTGCAGATCTTTCCGTCTATCATAGTTAGTTGCAACTTGTAGGTAATGTTGATTTTGTTACCATTAATTACAGTCTCCAATGGTGTAAGTTGCTTCTCCTGGCCGCGCACGTTTTCAACTTGCAATTGTGCATGCTGTTTTTATTCCTTCTTGAACTCGATCTTCAGAGGACGGCAAAATCGAGGAGATGCAGGTCTACTGTTATGCCAAACAATTTTCCTCAGAGTCCCTGTGGTCACGAGTTGTAGTGGAACCACAGAAGTGAAAAAGATGGTGCTGTCGTCGAATTCTTCACCATCTTCGCTCAACACCGACTGCTTATAATTGCTGTGCCCTGAACTCCCATCACAGCCCCACTTGCAAATTAGCTCCAGATATTTTTTCTGTAGTAGAAGATGCTATTCTTTGCGAAAGAACTCATTTTGTTTCGATGATAAGTAAGCAAGTGCCATACGTGTTGCCTGCAACGCGTCAACAAGCTGCGCGCATCGGCTACTTTACGGATACTGAGGTTACTCACGTATTTCATCAATTACTCGCGGAGGGGTGGTTCGGGGTGGCCAATTTTTTTGGGTTTCATAGCTGAGATATGTGCCTACAATAATATATGTATATCAACGCAGGACTCGGCGGGACACTATAACTTTATGAAGTTTGTATTTTTGTTTTTGAACGAAATTAGTGCAAATTAGTGGTTACTTTTTATGTTAATAACATTGTTAATTTTGTTTCGGAGCTATTGTAAAACAGCATTTCAAATTCGCTAACATTGCTAAGTCAATTCCATTTAAGGAATTTCAAATTGCGATAATGGGGTAGCTGCAGAGGAATTTTGAAGATGAGGCTATTTCGAAGCGAAAGCACGGTTAGGCGTCCGAGCAGCAAACCTTTCACTTTGTTATTGATTTTTACAAACATGTGCATACTTACCTGCATTTCGAATGCATTTCTTGGCGGCTCAAACATTTTACTTGCCAACCATGTAAAAAGAAATCATATCCCCGAACTTTTTTTTTCTCATAATGACCACCTTTTTGGGATTTGGCCCCACTGTGCGTCGTGGGGAATCCATCTGAGATTGGGATAGAAGAAGAAAAAGTCGATTGTCGATGATGCGTCTTTCTTTCCGTTGAACCATTATAATAACTATTTGTAACAGCTATTTCTTTAATAGTTTTAAGCTGGCGAAGAAAGTTTATAGTAGATAAAGGAATATTAAATAATCTGTGTTTAAGGCAGTGAAAAGCGGCGAGCTTATGTGAGTAGTGGTGATTGGAAGTAAAGGGGATGGCACTGTTAATATAAGTTGATTGTCTGTATAATAATATAATTATAAACACTGAATTCGACTTTTTGATTAACTAGACGTAGGGTTAGGTCAAGAAAGTTCAAAGTATTATTAGTTTCATTTTCATGGGAAAATGAAATACTAGGATGGATAGAGATGAAGGAAGAGAGTTGTCGGTTTTTCCCAACCCAAAAACAAGAGATATCATCAGCGTGCCGAAACCAGCATAAAATAAATTTTATCAAATGGGAATTTGAACAAAACAATTTCTCTTTTAGGGAGTCCATGAAAATGTTAGCTAAAACAGAGCAAGACCATATTTTTGTTCATAAAAACCACCTTGGAACTGAAAAAAAGATTTCTTTAAACACACATTCGCCAACGACAACAGATTACTAGTTACTACTTCATCCACATTGTTCCTTTTTAGTAACCCTTCCAAGACAACAACAGACTCTACACAAGGAACTCTGGTAAATGAGTTATAAACATCGAAAGAGTTTTGCATTGTTAGGAAATTTCAAGTTTTTCACTTTTACGTGCAAATTCCACTGCGTTTTTCACACAATGGCATAAAGTCTGATATATTAGCAATTAAATGATGAAATTCAGTGGCCAGCTTATGACACGGGGAAGAAATGTTTGAAACCACTGGGAGGATAAGGATGTCTTCCTTATGTATTTTTTGGAAGTCCATAAAGACGCGGGGCAAAGGGTTGGATTCAGAGAGGTGAAGTTTCTCAGTCTTCAATAATCATCGATTTGAACAGAGCTTCTTTAATGTTGAAGTAGATATTTTTGATACTACTGCACAAGAAAAAAATGGAAATATCTTAATATACGAAAATGGAACCAAGGAATTTCTTTCATACCATTCGGTCTACTTTATTCAACTATCAAACTATAAATGGTAAAAATATCATACAATTATTTTTACAAAATTTTATTAATAGAAAAAGTGATGGAAGAATAGTTAGACGTTGCAGGGAGTGACGCAATTTCAGGCGAAATCTCAGCCGAGAAAAAGCTGTGAAAGATGAGGAATAATGGATAATAATCAGATACAGACATAAGAAGCTGCAAAGGACCAAACTGTGACTCGGATCATTAACTATTTAAAGCAAGATTAAGGGAGAGAATAATTGAAACAGAAAAAGGTCCAGATATAGTTAAGAGAATATGGGACACAGATTAGTTAAATGAAGACTAGGAAGTCACGAAGCAAAACCGAAAAGGATTAGCTAGTAAAATGCAAACCAACAGCCGATGAAAAAACTTATAAAATAACCATAGAAAAAGAATGGGAAAAATAGGGAAAACAATCAAAGAAGCTGTGGAAGTAACTATTGGAAGAAACACGAGAATAATACATGCTGATTGGTTTGACAACGAGTGAGCCCAAATTATACAGGAGAAGAATAAAACTAGAGAAAGCATGATAAGGAAAGAAACCAGAACAAACACTGAAAGATACCAAGAAATGAGGAAGGAAGCAAATAGGATATGCAAGAAAAAAGGAGAAAATGGAGAACAGCTAGAGAATATAGAAGAATACAGCAAACAGAATAAACAGAGATATTTCTACTAAGTTTTAGAAAAGGTGAAAAGAGGATACCAACCAAGAATGGAAGGATTTAAAAATACGGAGGGAAATGTAGTCCAAGAAGAGGATAAAGTTCTGGAAAGATTGGTAGAACATTTCAAAGAACTTCTCTGTACAGAAGATAAGGAGAGAGTAACAACTGAGGAAAATGACAGGCTTAGGAAAGAATCAAATATCGAATCAATCAAATCAAATATATCATACTTGCTCAGAATTAAACCCACTAGACAGGAAATTGCACAATGCATACAAAAGTTAAAAAATAATAGAGACCCAGGGATGAAAATATTGCAGCAGAACTAGTAAAATATGGAGGAGATATAATGAGTGATGCTATACATAAACTTAGTTGTATAATATAGGAAGCAGAAAAATGCCAGAAGGATAGAGCATGGGAATCCTAAGCCCAATAACTGGTTCTCGAGAAATATAGATGGAAAATACTGTTAAATATAGTATATGAAATCATCATAAAAGAATGGCTGATAGTAGTAAATGGGAGGATAATTGGAGATTCTATGTGTGGGAGTAGATCCAATAGAAGTACAATAGACCAACTGTTTGTAATCAGACAAATTTTAGATAAATGCTATGATCATAATGTTTAACTGCATATGCTATTGTAGATTTTAGACAAGCATTTGATTGTATAAACAGGATCAAACTCTGAGAAGCAATGGAGGACATGGAAATTCCATCCAAAATAATTCCATTGATTCAAATGACATTGAAGAAGAGCATGGCTAAAGTAAAAATGCATAATTAAATATAACATGAATTTGAATTCAGCACTGGGATAAAACAAGGAGATGGCCTATAGGCCACACTGTTTATTCTAGGCTTACACAAATCTGAAGGAAAAAATAGATCAAAGAGGAACAATATTTAACAAATAAATAGAAAGAAGCAAGCAAAATGGGATTGATAGTTAATACCAGTAAACCTAAATATATGCTTCTGGCAAACCTAGAGTCACCCAGGATTTGGAGATAGAATAGATAATATTTGAAGGTGTGGAAGAGTTTAAATATCTAGAATATATAACTTACAAAAAAATCATAATATGAATAAATGAAAGAATACAAGCAAGGAATAAAACTTACTTTGCCATTATGAAGATACTCAAGAGAAAGTTAATAAACATAAACACTTAAACACAAATATATAAAACAATTACCAGACCAGTAGTAACCTATGGAGCATAAAAATGGACACTAACAATCACACAAGAGTATGGCCCTGGTAAGATTTGAAAGCAATTGCAGAGAATATACCAACCTGTTATTGAGAATGGATTATGGCAAAGGAGAACCAAAGAGAAGTTAAAGACAATAATGAATTGGGAAAGATATAGTTAAGTTCACAAAATCTTTGAGAATATAATGTTTCGACCATGTGGAAAGGATGCTTGAAACAGCAATGCTGAATAAGGTGATAGAAGGGAGACTGATGCCGCTAGACGGAGAGGAAGGTCCAGATTGAGATGGCTAATTCATAAAGGACATGAAGAAGATGAAAGTGAGAAGACAGAGAAGTGGAGGCTGATCGGGGTGGAAGCTCACATAGGGTTGTAGCTCGAAAGAGAGAGTTTGTCTAAATTGAGACTTAAGGACAATTTTTAAGTGACTTCTTATAAGTTTGGAACAAAAAATATTAAATGTTATCACATCTTCTATGCCTTGTGTAATATTTTGTATCTATATATAGTTTAAATCAGTCTATATAATATTAACATAAGTATACCATACAACAATTGAAAACCAGGAACTAACAGATGAGCCAAGAATAGCTCACGTGGACCTTATCCTGTTTTTCCTGACTTTTCTTGTAAATATGAATTTATTCTTTATTTTTCATATTACTTTATTTGCCAATAACTCTTTTTTTACCAATTCACGTTTTATTTAAGATTCTTTGTACAATAACTATACCTTGTATTAGGAGTAAGATAATTAAATAATATATCGTACCAAAAATAGCACTTTGAATTTAGTGTTTCATGTCAAAATAAAATCTACTTGCATTATAGTCCACTTTCATATCAATGAAAATTAAATGTATTTTAAAATCGTTTTTTAAATAATACTGCTTATCGGAAATAATAGTTTACATCAAAATTTTCTAAAATCAAAAGTTTATTTAAATTTTTTTTACAATCAAGAAAATAGCAAGAAAACGATTTAAGTAGTCGTGATAGTAATCAAAATAAAACCTATTTTATTACAAACATATTTCATTCAAAAGAACAAAAAGATATATTTGAAAATCTTGTTTTAAATTATATCGCTCACCAGAGTTAATGGTTTAAAACAAAGCTTCCTAATTAAATATCAAGAAAATAGCCGAAAAACGACTTTCGTAGTGCTGTCAAATTAAAGTCTACTTTCATTATAATCAACTTTAATTTAAAAAACAAGCGGATGTATTTAAAAATCGTATTTTTAATAATAATGCTTTCTGGACGCAATGTTTTAGTTACATAGTGTGGATATATATAATCAAAAGAATAGCAGTTTGACTCCATCGAAGCCACATTTATTTAAACAACTACTATGTTGAAATTAAAATTAATAGCTTACAGTCGTTTCTCTAGATAAAACTATACAACAGGTATGAGTAATGTAAGTTCGGATGTTTCAGCAGAAAATACTCTTCGATTCTAAAGAATTACTTTTTACAGGAGCCGTCATGTGATTAGATAAAATCTGCATATCGTCATTATATCAGCTAATGCATTACTTCATTTAAGGTATTTTGTTTTAATAACATTGTGATTCAATAAAAAGCGAATTACTGGAACGTGAGAACTTCCGTATTTTGCGGTGAGAAATATGATCAGTCACTTGATATATTTACAGTAAAAAAATAGCGATTCGTTTAAAAAATACGGCATGAAGTACCTAGCATAGAATCAATTGATAGTATTTTCTTACCTCTTTAGATTTCCTCAAATAACGCTTTTAAATAACAAATCACAGCACTCCTTACAAAACTTTATTTTGAGCGAAAACATTACAACATATCTGATGACCACTGGTGACGAAAGAAACAATTTGCCGAGTAATTGCTCAACCTCACTGTATCCATTTTGGCTCACAAAAGCAACACCTCTTAACACGTATATTCTTTCGCCTAACATTCTCCGTTAACCGAGTGGATTAAGTGTACTTTGAAAATTAAAGACAGATAATTAATGATATTTTATAAATAAGCACTGCAGTCACAATTCCACAATATTTCTTAGGGCAATTGCGCGACACTCGAATTATTTTCCGCAGCACTTCGTAAACCGACTAAATTCCTTGTATGTTCAGCAAGAAAAACTGGAAGTACAATTTCTTGGTGATAGAGCACGAAACACACTTGCACTTTGCCAATATAGGTAAGTCCTCTGAAAGATACGTTTTCGATGTGAACAACTCGATTACACGAGAAAAACTGAAAATGAAGGCCAAAAACATGACTACACGCAAAGCATTTCTATATTTCTTGTTTGCGAAATCCACCTTCCAAGTCACCCCTTATCTACTACCCATAGGGATAGAATAGCCAACAGAAAAGCAGGCTGAAACATTCGGTCTAATTGCGCAATAGAATATTCTTATCTGTGGTCAGGTCCCTCAAACTAATGAAGGGAAATGAGAGCTCAAACGACTCATCCCTTTTCGAGACAAAACTATTTGATAATGTATAATTAAGATGGTAAAATCTTTATATCGATTGCGCTTCAAATTCTTAGATATATTAATCGTTGCAGAAGTCTTTCGGTTTCACTAATTAAATTACACTGATGCGTGATGCGGTTTACACCGTCTTCAGAGTGAAATTATGCCTTTGCGTTTTATGTAGCAATGGGAAGTTACGCATTTAATTTTCTGTCTCAGCAGAGAGTGGATTATCCTGAGTTATGATGGAATAAACACAATATTTGAGCCACAGAAGTTGCACTATAGTTCACTTGCACGAAAATTAAATTATACTTTAGCTCTATGAGTTTAAAAAGATCATAACCAAAATGTTTATTTTCTGGGAGAAGAAAAATGGACATACACTCTCACTTAAAAATATTAAAAGTTAAGATTGGTGCTTCCTTTTGTAATAAAAACTGTTCTAGTGAAAATACATTTCTTTCAATAAATTCTACACAGAGATGAATATGAAGCTATAATATTGAGATTGTACAAGAAGTGAAAAATAGTGTCTTGGCTGGGGCTCGAACAGAGATCCTCACTGAGGCAACCGAAACACAAATCGATATGTAGAGTTTTCCCCTCCAGATATAATATTTCCACTTAAATGTGGAACAGAATAGCCGATATTTCAATAGTCTTACTAGCAGTAATTGTGAAAGAGTATACTTTTTATACTCGAATATAAGCCGAACTCATTATAAGCCGAGGTGCCTAATTTTATTCCAAAAAACTGGGAAAAGTATCCGAGTCGAATAAAAGCCTAGGGTAGGAAATGCAGCAGGTACTGGTACACAATGAAAAGAAGTAGCTATAAAATTACAGTAATTGAGGCATCGGTAGTTTATTAAGAGAGAATTGACAAGGAATTGTTGAATGAGCAAGTGAGGAATTTTCCAGCCAATTTACGACAAAGACGCTTCTTTGCCACGGGAGAACTGATAAGGGGAGCCCTCCCTCGAGTTTAAGAAGAGGGGCCTTGTACTCAGCATAAAAAAGTGTGCAGAAAAACTCGGCTTTTGCATGAGTATATAATTGTATCTAATGTTAAATTTATATACATGTATATATATATATCCATAGGGCACTAAATACGTTTTTACACGATGTAAGTTTATCGCTCTTAAGGTATTCGATTTAAAATGAATTTAATACAGCAATGATCTGCTTTGGTGGGGTCACACTTTATGGCGGAAATGTCATTTATTTATATTTAATATTATGTATTTATAAACAAAATTATGTATTTGTTTTATATATTTTATAACATATGTGTTTGTTTTTGTGGACCTGAAAATGATCGTAGTTTTATTCCAATGAAACTTGTGGAGAAGAGAATACCATTTTATTTCATTCGTAATGAATTTACTCAATATCAATACGGCCTCAGTCGATTTTATTTAAAAACTAAATAAACTGATATCGAAATCTCTGGAAAGACGCACTGAATGAAAGGCATGCGCTATTGCATGCCTCTCCTTCATCATACCGTGCGCTATGACGCATAACTGTGTTGAATAGAAAGTTGCACAAGTGTGGACATAGCTTATGGGCCCCAAAACATCTATTTCCGTCGAAATCTGAAGGTCGAATTTTTTTGCGAATAGAATACTTTCTCTATACTTCATATATAATTTTCTATACTACGTATAGGGAGAAAGTAAAAATACTGGACTTGAGATCAAAAATTATTACTTTTGAGTGCGGGAGTTGAAACCTCTCATAGCTATTGACATATAATTGAATATTTTGTTTTTGCTGTAAATTTTTAAAAATTTCTTTCGTATCATAAACTGATGTGTTAATTGCACTTGCTACACATAATTTAATATCCATGAAAGAGATAAAGTAAGTGTTTAGAAATGAAATGTTTCTATGCTCATGATTCATAATCTGTTACTTTTGCCTCCATTTCCCTGAATTTTTATTTGCTATTCATCCTAAGTAATTGCACAGAGTGCTATGTTTGCCTCAGAATGATAGTTAAAAACTGTAACAGAAAATGAAAATCACGGTAGTCATGAAAATTTCAGTGGAAAGAAACGATACTCTGTGATATTTATTACAATGAATTTTAGCGCGAAATGAATTTGTTGTATATAATACAGCGCACGAATTTTTGTTGCCAAGACGTTTCCAGAATGTTGGATAGTCTTATCGTTATCAGAAAGTAAGGAAACTGTACATTACTGCAACAAAAACATAAAGTATCATTCAACGTTTATAAGCGAAGACAGAGATATAGAATTGTTTATTTCTCTCCTCACAACCGGGCGTAGCTTTTTATGCCTTCTATAGGATTGCACACACTTTGTTTTCTTCCTCACGAAGAGCTTTTTCTAAAAATATGTACAAGCCTACTTCACGTAATAGAAAACCTCTGAGAAATTACGAAGGAGAATCAAATCTTCAAGACATTGATTTTTTTATCTTTAGGAAGTTCTTGCTCAGCTAGAAGATGTATATTTAGACTCCGTTTAAGAAAAAAATTAGATAAGACCATGCTTTTCCTGGGTTCGATGACAGAGCACATTATAATTTCTCACTCGTAAAACACTCGTAGGGCAGAAAGGAAAACGTTTCAATCTAACAATGGGAGACTCTCACTTTTGTCTAGGGATTTTGATGAAATTTTGTGATGATGCAGGAAGTATAGTAATGAAAAACTCTATCGGCGTTCATCTAAATGGGCCTTACATTTGTTGTAATAATTAATCGAAAATCGACAATCTCATTATAGGCAACCCCACATTACACACCCGCGCTAGACCAAATCTGCAAGGAATAAACCCGCTGTTTTCGACTAATTCTCAAATATTATTTTTATTTCTTTTGTTATATATTTTAGTTGTTACTCACTGATATATATAAGGGCGATATTTCTATAATTTCATCCGATATCCGATAGAATAACCTAAGAATGCAAGAATGATCTCTAAGCGTGTTTATTTCCCAATACCACCGAACACTAGAAACGAAAATAACTGGCAAAAATTACGAAAGTAATTTTGAGTGCAGACTTTCAACTTCGCATGGTTACTGCTGAATGAATTCTAAAGATCGGTTCTTACTTCAGATTCACTAATACATATACCAGAACCTATCAGAGCAACGGAAATATCAAATATTTTCAATAGAGAAGTGAAGTAGCTCCTCATCCTAAAAAATGGAAATCGCGTTTGGATATGAAGATCTTTTCGGAAGAGTATTGTATATAAGGCAGAAGGTGGAATGCGAAATAGAAATTTCATTCGATGGATTTATAAAATCTTGCCTGCTTGATGAAAAGTTAGAAAGATTGTATCTTATAAAAGAAAATACTAAGTAATAGACGTAGGCATGATCCTACTTCTTAAAATACGACCAAAGGGGAGATTTTCATCGATCGCCCGGAATGAGACTCAGGTTTGCAATCCCAGAAAATCTCAAAAGAGTTAATTTTTCTAAAATAACTCTTTTTGGGTCTATTGGAAAACGAATGCAATGTAACTCCAATATGAACGGAGATATAAAGGGACAAATACGAGAAATAATAATAATAATGTTTACTCCCCACTTCCTAGGCCTAAAAATTTCTCTAAAACAAGAGTCCGACATTTTGATACGAAAAGTATGCAAATTCTCAACTGTAATCATGAGAATCGAGTTTGTGAAGGAAAACGTAGAGGCTTATAAAATCGCGTTGTGTTTTCTCTGATGATTTTCCACTTGTGGGTTCAGAATCGGTTTGAAGTTGAAGTTTGAAGTCGTTAAAAAATCTAAGACTTTTTCGCAAAATTTGGGTAACTTAGACCCCTTGTATAATCTTAACGCGCAGGAATAAACGTAAATGATTGCATGGTTGTATGCGGATTTTTTTCCTGCCCTTTGTTGATATCTTACTTTTGTCAATATTTCCACTTCGTGCCGTGGGTTTGATTCCGGTATTCAGAGAGGTTCCAGAATGCTGAGGAGTTCCTGCAGATCAAAGACATTTTATGTGCCTAAAGACTTTGTAATCGAAGACACGAACTGAATTTATGCGTAAATGACAAGGAAAAGAAATGGTGATGTCATAAGGGATACTGTAGCACTGTCATATGTATACAAGGAAGAATACATTGTTGGAGTCGTATTTACTTTATAGTTGAGGTAGGTAAAAGAGATTCCATTTCCGTTATTACAGAGTTCTGATTGGTTAGTGCGACAGATACTGGCTGGAAAAATTTTGTTTAGGATTTTGGCGTTAATTCCTAACTGCAGAATCCAATATTTATAGGTGGAAATGGTTTAACAGCAATAATTGACGAAAGTGTCTTTCACGATCTGATAATGAATCAAGAAAAATCGGTTTTGAGAAGTACTTTCCCGGTAACCTCAGCGTGTTTCCATAGTACTAAAATTTAGAGAAATCTCACATGAAATGAGATGTGTCTGCTTCTGAACAAGACCGTAAGACTCTGTAAAAATAACTGTCGCTGAATTAATTATTGCTTTTTCTTATAGGGCATATTTCTAAAGTTTTTGGGATCAGAGATGTTTACTAAAGCTGTATTTGCTGCAAACGCGAAGCATACATGGAGTAAATTTAACGAATACTTCCTTGAAATATCCTTCCGCCATTGTTTCTAGTATTTCATATTCATGATAATGTCATGTCTCGAAGTGTTCCCGATTAATTTCTCTCGTTAGCAAAGAGGTCCCTCATCGTTTTTCTCGACGAAGTCTTCATTTGTTATTCGATCTATCGATCTTCTTTTCATAATTCTACTGTAGCATCGCATCTCAATCGCTATCACCTCTTCTACTGCACCAAGTTTCATATACGTTTGAATGCATACTCTATATTTAGGTATGCTTCAGGTGATAGTTATTTCTGGTAAAAATTTCTTTGTTTTGTTACATAAATTTTTTCCACCACTACTCTCTGCCTTTCTTTATCTTCTTGGCAAACCACCATTCGAGCACGCCACATTAAAAGGAATAACGAATTGCAAAGTTGAAATCCGCTATGGTCTTACTATAGAGTAAGGACCTTAAGTTCCTTATTCTATGATCTTACCTTCATTCAAATCTATTGCAGGTTATCATGCTAACTAAATAGACTAATTCCTCTACCAATTTCCTGTGTTCTGTATAGACTCGCATAAGATTGATGTCATGTTCGATTATTAGTTGCAACAATAAGTTATGTTTTAATTTTTTAGCTTATGAGTAACGATGCCAATAGATATATCTGAGACACTTTATTACATTAGCTTCATTTAGAATGATTATGTCATTAATTTAGCTTTGTGGATTCAAAAATTCAATGTAATCGAATAATGTTTAAATAAAAAAAATTAATCGATATAAATTTTTATGTATACTAATAAATGTGATAAATGATATATAACTTTTGAATGTGTAGATGGGATGCCAATGGAAGGTTCTTGGAGAGGTTTCTGTCCCGCGTTTGGACCAACGCCTGGCAGAGTTCACAATTATTATCTAAGTTCACTTAGAGTGTTCGCCCGAACACTTATAAGAGAAGCAACTTATCTTATTATATATAGATGCTTCTCCTAATTCATTCATGTACATACCTATATAGATAGAGAGGATACTAATTCACAGGCTAAACCACAAGCGTCATTGACTTGAAATTTTTACGACGTATTGGCCATAACGTGTAATCGCCAGAAAAATTAAGTATTTGAACCTCAGTGTCGTGGGTTCGATTCCAGAGGGCCTCTAAGTCCCGATTTTTCCATATAAATGCATTGCTTTGATTTTCAAGAATTTTTTAAAAATACTTCCCGGGTAGGAAGAGAATCAAAACTCAAGGAGCCTATATATATGGTCATGATCTATCGAAAACATCAATGACTTTCTCGGAACATATCCTGGGTTCGATGCTAGGACGACGCAAAAATATGCCCTTTAAAATACATTGAGGTAGCTTTTCATTATTTTTTTTGATGCACTTATCGAGATGATAGGAAGTTCTTGCTAAGAGAGAAGATGTATATTAAGACTCGGTTTATGAAAAAAAAATGAAATAAGACCATGCTGTTCTTGGATTCGATGCCAGAGCACATTATAAATTCTCACATAAGGAATATATGTGAAAGGCAGGACGTCGTTTGAGGCAGTTGCAGCCAATATTTCTGCTTGAGTTTTCACACATAGTTGGAGACGGTAATCTTTTGTTGTGCGGCATAGTAATTACCAAAAGGAAGACCCGGGATCGATGCTGGTCGAAGAAATTGCAGCGAATTTTAAGAATATTTTCAATACTTTTTCTACTTTTTAGGACCCTCTCGATATGATGCCGACATGAAATTAGTGTTATCCATATGCTTGTAGTATGCAAGCAACATTTTACTCGTAAGATATATAAATAAAGTCATTAATATATTAAGAGTTCCACTTTTCAATTTTTCAGTTCGAAGCGATCATTCCGGAATTTTAATTATTTACGCCCAATTGATTGCTGCGCCCTTAATACAATGCCCAATTTATCCGACCCTGAGAAGGTCAGCTTAAATAAGGGATCTAACGCTAACTAAACTCAAGGACGTTCTAAAAATAGTCTAACAGCAGGGTATTCCATTTGATGTTCGCTCTAACCACCTGTTTCAATCGAATGCCAACTTAAACTTCGTCACTTTTAGATCCCCTCTCACGTCCTTGACACGATGGCCTCAATACACTTTCACAAGCATTGGCCTCACAAGAGGGCCCCAACATTTTATTCGCTCCGATCATCAAAATCCGAATTGGAGATCGACGTGGCGATATCCCTCGTCTACGAAAATTATTCAAGCCTCCACTTGCAGGGCCTTGAACGTTATTCTCGGAATATGATCGATAAAATTTTAGCGGCGGAGTTCATATGGATCAAATTGAAAAGCCTTGAGAGTGTACAGGTATAAAACTGAGCGCTATTTATTATATAGCACAAATTATTATACAAATTTAAGAGTGAGCTCTAAGATTCCCATTGAGGGTGACGATTTTCGTTTCATAGCTATACATAGCTATAGACAATATTTTCTGGGTTGTATTTTCTTGTTTATATTTCATAAACTGTATTTCTTTAGGGATTGTATTTTTTATTGTATTTTCTTAATAGTTTTTTCCTTTTTGTATTTTATTGATTGTATTTTCTTGATTTTATTTTCTTGATGGTATTTTATTGATTGTAATTATTTTTCCTGAGCTTATTTCTTATTGCGATAGTATTTTATAACACTGTAAATGTTTTTATTGTAAACTGTCAATGGGATAACACCCGTAATAAACATATTATTATTACATAGTGATTTCGCTGTTTCTTCTGCATGTGGGTTACCATACATGGGTTAGCACATAAAAATTCACATAATTTTGTATCAATTAGGCTTTGAGCGTGAATAAATATCAATTTGGAGTGGAATTATGAATTTACGTCAACAGCTTGGGTCAGATGCACTTTCCCATAGGAAATAGAACCGCATTCATTAAAGGGGTCCATGTCAATTTTATGGTATGGATATAATTTATTTAATTTAGTGAATACCATTATTCATCATCACTCATACCAAAGTGACTTACAAACTACAACAGCCAACGCAATATTGAGACGAGACTAAATGAAAAATATATTTTACTCTATCCTATTAGAAAACAAATGAAAAATTCTCCACTCATCAAGTTCCGTTATTTATACACCTCGCTCATTAGCAGCCTGTGACGAGCGATCTGTGACGATAAGTTGTTCTAACCCTTTTATGGAACACTTCTCCCTTTAGATTGCGGAAACTGCCAGAAGAAGTCGAAGAGACATCCTATTGGATTCCAGGTAAATTTTAATGTTTTATGGGAGGAAATCAAAGATATGATGGGTTTTCTGGGGTAAACTAACAACTGAGAAAAGGAATTAAGGATCGGGAGAACAAATAATTCACAGAGGCGTCTGTGCGTGTTGATAGGGAGACGGGAGTTTTAGCACGAGGGTCGATATAAGAGCCATCTGAAGGTGCAAGGGTTAAGAACCAAAAGTAGGGGAGATTTGATAATATTAAAAATATAAATAAACAAAATGGATATAAAATATTTTCAAAAATTTTAATTATATATAATGTTTCCGGAATCATTATGTGAAATAAACTGTTCCACACCCTTTCTTAACATCAAGGGATATGTATCCTTAAGATGTGGGGGAAGAAAGATAGGAAAGCAAAACGCTTATAAAATAACATTTCGCACGTTGTCCTGGACTTCTGTGAACTTTTCACGAGATTACTTTCTTTAGAGGCAATTAAAGGTGCTTTTGAAACTAAAGAATAACTTGGTTAATAATCGTATATTACATACGTCACTCCGTGCTACTTTCTTCCTCAAACTTTTTACACATCCTTCCAACCATCACCCACTCCTGCCGCAGCCATATTTAACGATTGACTCTAATACAATTAATTGGCTACTGGTTGCTTTCCCAACCTTTCTCCCCCTTTTCAATGGCGTTTATGCCATGTTTTTGGTGATTTCTGCGACTTTGTTGTATTAAAACCCGTTGTCATGAGAATAAAATTTAGAGTAATAGCAAGGTCTACGATATTTCCTTCAATATAAATACAGATTTTAGCTATCATGAGTGAAAAAGTTTTCGCAGACAGTTAAGTGGTATAGCGGCAAACGTATTAACATGCGATTGATTTTGTGGACAAGGAAATCTTTCCTAAGGGAAATTCCGTGAGTCACTGAGGCGTAATTGAGACCTTAAAGAGAAATCAATTGTTCAGGTTACTTTAGGAGAAGTCCAATTTCAATTGGGAACGAAGGAACTTTTAAGGCCATGTTTGATAAAAATGAGCCCTTGATTGAGCATTTGCTGAAACAAGTGAACAAAGGATCCAGTGATGTTCGGGTTGGTTGGAATTCTGCCTCATTGATTTTAAACCGAATAATTTCCAATGCACGAATCCCTATTCAAGAATAAGTCAAGAAACAACATGAAAGCCATGAAAAATTAAACTTCAATTTTAAAAAGGTGTTCTTCCCAAAGATGTTAACGTCCAAGATCTTTCTTTTCAAAATTCCTTCCAAAATATGTTCTTTATATACTAATTTCTCTTTTTCAAATGTTTTATTTAATAAATAGGTAAATGGTGTTTTAGGTTAAATCTTATATTATTAGGTTATTGTTATTTTAGGCTAAATATTATCTTATCTTATCCTGACGATGACTTCGTGGAAGTTGAAATACGCATAGCCGCTTTGCAAGTTTCCTGATGGTTTTTGGAGTTTATTCTATTATATTATAATTACTGTTTGAAAAATAGGAATTTTAAATTTTTATCAACTTTCGTTATTTTTAAAATTTTCACTTCCACTAAATTTATATAAACAGTCCTGTTACGATTCATGGGCTATTATGAGTTTTTTCCGCCCAGTAAATCATAATGATGAATAGAATTAAGAGCATGATATAATTAATTTTTTTAATCAAAGAAATGCAGGTGAGAAATAATTTTATCGTTGCATTACGTACCAAGGAATATCAGGAATATTTAGACATCCCACAATTACAAATTTACGAGCAACAAAAACTATGAATTCGGGTCTTTTTCATTTCTAATGAATTCGAAGAAATTGAAAATGAATTTATTGACTGGTGAGAAGGTGATTTTCAACAATAAAGCAGTTCAAAAACGGAAAAACTGTATTCTGCCGCTGGTTAGGTATCACTAAATATGTCGTATCATTACTAGTCTTATATATAAAAATAGTTTGATGTTCGTGACGTCGTCTAAAACTCGAAAACGGCTCGACCGATTTGAATATTTTTTGTTTTGTTCGTCTCGGTACGGAGGTGGTTTAGGAAAAAAGAAAATTAGGAAAAACCCAAAAGGAATAGCCGAAAAATCGAAAAAGCATTTCCTTAAGAAATGCACGTAAAGTTCATTTTTCTCGAAGCAGGCTTTATTTCATTTGAAAATTTAAATTAGAAATAATAGTCGTACGAAGTCAAATCAAGCACCAAAAGAAGGAGAATAGAATAAAAAATTCTTATTTTGGTCGTGAAATATCGTTTACGAATCGAAATTTCGAGAATTTTGATAACGTGCGTGAATATTTTATCAAAATTTCGAGGTTGTAAATAGCCCATCCCCCTTGACAATGAAGGCGATTGTTGATTCCAAGTTCATGTATTTATCCATCAAAATGCATTAAGAATATAAGTCAAGTTAAAATTAATCCTGCTAATAAGTGATACCCTTTATGAAGAAGAAAAGATTGCATGAGATTTTAACATTTGCTGTTCCTGTGAAGAATCGCACGGGAAAAAGTGCGAGCATTAAAATTTTACTTTTTACAATTTTATTTAAATTTCATTAGCAACCAAGTTTTATTTACAGCAACGTAATTGTTTACTTCATTTTTAGTTAGAGTTTTAAAATGGTTTTACTCTCTCTCTACTCGAGGACTTAGTAATTCTATAAAAATGCATGCTGTTAAATAAGAAAAGAGAAACAGGAAATCGTACGCGGGTGCTTGGCTTAATATTGGTTCATTTAAACAATGGAAGTGCAATTTACATCATAAAGGTTCGAGAAAGCAACATCTAAGCACTGGGCAGCAACATATTTTTCATTCAAAGTATATGAGATTGCACATTGAGTTGATGCGGCTTTGTAGACTTCATTGTAGCTTAAATTTATTGGTATATTGGATTGGAAAGTCTGGTATTAGCTATCTATCAACAATTATGAAGGATGTGTTACGATCATGGTTGTTACACTGGTATTTATGAAATTTAATATCCCCGTTGAGAATTAACGGTCACTTCTGCTAGTGATGAATAAAATTACTTTCGCTTAAGAGAGCCATTTTCATGCTCTATCATGATAAATAAAAGGGAACACAGAGTGGTGAAAATTCGATAAAGATGAGCTTGCAAAAGTGTTGGGCAGCGTACAAACAATTCCAGCTGCCAAAGAGGTGAATAACCTCTGCTTTTAATACCAATATAATTCTGGATATGCTGGTACTAGAATTTTTACAAAAAGTCTGAGTTCTATTGTTCCTCACGTAGTTTGTCTTAAACAGTATAGAGATGCCATTACAGTACAGTTTTTAACCTCAATCTGATAATTTGAGTTTCACTAATATAAAACAATCCACTATGGAGATGTCTACAACGTAATAAACGAAAACACAATGAAATTGCTCTCCAGAACTCCGCAAGAGAGTTTCGGGGAATATATGACATATTGGAATGAAAGGAATCCTGTGAAACATATTTTCTAAGAACTACTGAGACAAATAATTGAAATGCATACTTTCAGTAAGTAAGTGTGGCTATTCCCACAGAGTGCGCTATCCAATGGAACGCCGTATAAAACAGTGATTTGAACGTCTCAAACTAAATCAATCGTAGAACTTTCACTAACGCATTTATCATACACAGTAACGTTGAATTTAGCAGTTTTTGATCCATCTTTGATATCCTTTCGAGATCTTTTGCGTTTTAGGTGAATGAAGGAGTAGTCTTACGAGGAGAATGTGTGTTGTTCTAAAGGAAAAAAAAGACTACGAAGAAGCAGCTCCAGGAAAAGGGAATGTATGAAAAGATGTCTGAATGAAAGATAGCAAGGATAGGGAAGGAGTGTTCCTTTTGATTAAATGTGGCAAATAATGTTGTGACCCCGAAAGATTACACCATGGACGATGTGTATCTATATATACATGAAATTTCGTTTGAGTTTGACTGTACCAAGAATAGTGATTTGTGAGATGCTTGAAATATACATCAATCGCGATGCATGCAAGATTAATTAATCAACGAAAGGTAACGGAGAGTTGCAACTAAGATAGCGTTATGCAATAATAATCAATGACTGTTTTAATTATACGAGACAGAAAGAGAGAGTGATGGTCATCAAGACAGCACGTTTACAACAAATTAAGCGTAATGTAACAGAAATTAAATGTCGAAGGCGGAAAAACTAATCGCGACCAAAAGTTCATTTCCGCCTTCTCGGTCACGCATCTGAAGTCACGACTGCTTGTTAATGTGAAGCACTGGTGGAAAAAAAGTAATTTTGACGGTTACGATGACCGTATACAATGGTTAAAACCCTTTTGAAACTCCGTCAACCATGAGACTTGCAACAAAATCAGTAGATTTGCAACAGAGTCGTCAGTTGAAACCAAGAGAGGGGACCATCCCAACCACGTCCTGATGCGCACACCGAGAGGGAAAGTGAGGGAATTCCCGAAAGCAAATTTGTCCAAAGAGAAAGAGTTCTCCTCACCAGTGCCAGACAGCGCAAGGCGTGTGGTGGCCGAGAGCTCTGATGGGCAAAGCCAGCTCCAGCTCCAGCCGAACGTCCGCCCTGGGCGGCTGCCCTTCCCTGCCCTTCTCCATCCCCACTACCTTCTTAAGGCCGTCCGCATCCTTGGCGCGCGGATGCCGCACTGGGCCCTCTCAAGATGGCCACGGTCGATGACGCTGTGCTTTCGTCATTTCAACGCACGCACCTTCGGCCCGATGTTTATTTATGCATCAACGATTTCCACCTTTCTTTCTGGAACTGTTTCCATGGAGAATGTGAAATATACGGAATATGCAAAACCGAGAACCTTCCAGAAGATTTAATTACACATCTCTATCTTCCTTGACGGCCTGCAAGCCGTCTATCGGTGTAAGGCAGGGGGTGTGAACAGCTCAGTGGGTCGACTTATGTCTTTGGTGTTTTTACAACTGTGGATCATTCTTGGGAGGTCTGAGTTTTTGTGTATATCTTTTCCACAGGCCTATTCACCTCAATCAGTGCTCGTTGCATTTAACCAAAGAGGCAGTGAGATCGAATGTCCTTATTTCTTCATCCGCAGTTAAACGTTTTCTAAATTTATTTATCATTAAAAAATAGCTCATAATCTCTTTTCTCAAAGAAATTCAAAAACTGCTACAGAGAACAATTTAGAAAAGCCAGCCGTTTTATCATACCGATTTCAATTGGAACGCCCTTGGAACTATCGTACATCTTTGGTTCTCGGATAGAGGTTAAATTCTCATACATTTGCACCATATTCTAAAAGTGGCATGGATTGAAGTGAGATCTCTCATTTGATATTCTTCGCATCTACCGATCTTACTTTACAACCAAGAAAACCAACTTCTTTCATTTTATTTAAAAAATCTATTTAATACAAAAATAGAATTAATTATAGTTATAAATGCGGAATTTGATTTAATTTTGTCTTCTACGTGATATTGCGACTTTAATACGTATTAATTAATATAGAATTTTATGTTATACTGATTAAATATCCACACAAAACCTAATTTCACTACTAAAACTCGTGGGATTTTAAGAATATACAATATTAAATGAACTAATATAGTAACAAGTAGAATACGAGACTTAAATTAGATAAAATATCATAGATAATTGGCACATGTGAGGATACAAATGTAAATTCGAATGTCTCTGCCAAAACATATAATAAGGCAACATTTACATGTAATATCCCTTAGTAAAGCAATCAAAATCCGAGGGATTCGTAGATAGGTTGGCGAGTAGGCGAGGGGTAGCCTTCACTCCCCCACTTTCACTTTCCAGCACCAGCAATACTTTTCCCTAACCCTCTTCTGAGTTTTCATACCTGTAGACCCTTCAAAATGCTCTTTCACCAACATTTCTTTTCGTACTCTAATTGGACGCAATTCTTGTATCGACGAATGGTAAGACGAAAAATTCTTTAACTTACGTAAAAGGAGTTTTTACGTTCGTAAAAGGAGTTTTTACGTTTTCGAAGAAGGATTTTACTCCAAATTTTCAGCAAAATGATGATAATGCACGCGCTATTTCAATTAAGTTGGGTCATTAATCTCACATTTGAAAGCTATTGTTCTACGTAAATTTTGAGAATAACCCAATCACTAGCCGAAGAAAAGGAGACATTTTTAAGGTAAATTTTGGGATGGAAACTTTTGATGGGTGGAAGAATAGGTAAAAAGTTGAACAGAAATAGAAACATTTAGCGAAAAATGTAAATTAAATATTAAGAGTGGAGGGAGCATGCTTCCAGAAAAATGAATTAGCCACAGGAAATAATAATTTTGAACATGAGGAATCGCTTCGAAAAATTATGTATTGAGCGCTCTTGTATGTGATGGAGTACCAGGAATCGTAGCAGCAGCCGAGAAAAACAGATTAGAAGCAATGAAGCAGTGAAGATGTTAAAGATTATGAAAGTATTTGCAAAACGGAGATGAAAGGGCAACAGTAGCTAGGCATGAAAAAAAAATTTACCGATATCGCACCAAGGGAAAGATAGTAAGGATAGTCTAATGAATACTGAATTAAAGTGAATGGTTAATGAATGGAGTCGCATAGAAATACTGAATTATGAGAGGCAAATAACTGTAAGGTTAAAAAAGTATGAAATGGATCGGAGAAAGGATAACTTGGAGGGCTGCAATGGTTGCAGTCAATCAATCCACGCGTTGATAGACTCTATTAATAATGATGATGAATATTTGGTGAAAACATTTTAATTATCATAATTAAATATTTCGCAAAGACCGTCTCCCTAGTTTTCTCCCGTAATGCGACGCGACGAACTTTAACTTAACCTGGAATTTCGTATTCCGCATTCATTAAGAAGTCAGTTCCGTGAGAGGAAGTGTATCCCCATCATATCTCCCATCCATCTGTTGGCGTATATAAACCGCATCTGAAAAAAATCTGTTGATACAAATAAAGCTGTACTAGGAGCCATCCGTATCAAAAGAGACCATATCTGATTGTGAGGACGACGTCTGCTAGGTTTTTGGTTCAAGGCAAAAGTGAACAGCGATTGAAATATGAGCCTTGATGAATGAAAAAGTTTTTCCAGAATTATCTTTGAAACTTCTTGTTAGCCGAAAGATATTTATGCTCGTTGTTCGTAACCCAATGCGACGGCCTTCTTACGCGTATTTATCGGATTCAGGTGTTATTATTTAGTGCATTTCCACTCGCACAGTAGGAGGATCCTAACAAAAGTTCTTGGAATAAGCTGGAGAACAGTAAGAAGTATTCATGAAATTCATGGATGGATGGAAAAAATGGGATCGAAAGAATTTTATTTAGCCAGAAAATGTAAGAGTAAAAAGACTAATTAAAGGTACATCTTAAAAAAGGATTCAATTTTCTGCAGAAAAGTTTTTTAAAATTACCCTATAATACTCGCACGTCTAATTTCAGACGTAAATTCCATACGAAATCTTTCTATATTTACTTCAAACATGAGAGTACGGTTCTTCGGGTGAAAGTATAAATAGGAGGATATCGCAGCGAATCCTTTGATTTTCCATCTTTTCGAAACATCTGCGATTTTTCCTGCACCACAAACTTCGAAGAACCTCAGAGAAGCCTTCAGAGATCTTTTTCTTCTTTATACATTTGTTGAGGATCGTATGATGCCCATTTCTTTTCTTTGGTATTTTTTTCTTTTAAAGCTTTCACCCTTTCAAAATGGCACTTTTTATTTCTTCGGGAAATTTTTTGCCAGACTTTCTTTCTTTTGCCCCGCGATCATTTTCATTGATACTTCTTTTGTTGTGTTTATTTCGTAATCTTCCTCGAGTTTTTTAATCCCGATTCTCCAATTGAAATCTACGATTAATATTTCTCAAGATATTTTTTGCGTTGTAGTAGTTATGAGATTTTCACAGTGAAAGGAAAAACAATGCACAAATGATAGGCTTCGGTATAATTTTCCTTCTGTTGTGGTGAAATTATATTTCCATATTAATTGAATCAAATTTTAAATTATTTTGGGCACATTCAAAAAGGACTGATTATATCCTCTATCAGTTGAAAAATCCACTAATAAATTAGAATATGCTGCCCATTGTAATTTCTTAGTGAAACATTTTAGAAGGACGTGCCTTCACTCGAGACTATTATTTATATTCTTTAGTTAGTTGACCATTTTACCAAAGCAATTATACATCCATTTTAATGTTTTCATTTCCTCTCATATATTTTACTTTTGATACTGTGTCTACTAAAATAACGAATTAGATTTCCTAACTCATACACGGGATACTTGAGTGTATTATAAATCATTATATTCTTTATTTCTACGCCGACAGTTATGAAAAAACTTTTCAGTAATGTGCAAATATTAAAGCTATGCTTCTGGACCCTGCTTTGTGTTATTCAATTTACGTTGTATATATCTGTCGTAAGCAAGTCCTACACTTAGCGATATATACTCGGAGCTTTCTTTCATCGGAAGGCCACATATGTGTACCACTCTATCGCACGTGAGGGGAATATTGCTTACACAATTTTATCATCTAAGTTTTACGTAGGAAAAGTATTAGAGGAAAGTATTTTCCATTTCATTTTCACCGGACGGAATAAATGAGATGGGGAAACGAAATTATTTAAATGCGCTCATTTTTTTCAGGAAGTGATGGAAAGGTCTAAAGACCGCACGTTTTTTCCCATCTGATCCATCTTAGTGGCTCATTTTCCCTTCCTCTAGGCTACACACAGGGATTCTCCTTTCATGAACATATTCTCAACCAGAGAATTAATAAGTTGCGTATGAGAGTACGAAGGACAGCGACGGGATCGGGGTCATCGCGATCCCTGAGAGGGAAAGGGATAAGGTTTGCGTGCAGGTCGATTGTCGTGAAGGGGGAGGACTGACCACTCACGGAACTCCTAGCGAGGCCCATATTCAAATTCGGCTCGAAATCACTCCTTATCAGATGCTCTCGCCCCGCCGCCCTTGTACGCTAAGCGTCCCTTCTTTGGCCCAAAGAAACGCAGTTTCTTGGTCAATAGAAACTTGAAATGAAACGAACCACTTAACAAAAAGAAGGACCATTTCCAGAAGGTCTTCTCGAGCGACTTTGCTTGCTCCCGAGCTTAATTTACCTTTATCAGAGGAAATACGTATACAAGTCTTCCACTTTTTTTTAGATTTATATGCTATGAATTCCCTCACTAATCCTTTTTATATCAGATTTGATAACTAATATTAAATTTTAATCATCTAACGACCTACGAATTTGTTTTCCACTATTCCTCTCCCCTACCATCCCATTCGTACCTCCAAGAAAGAAAATCTCAAGAAATCTCTCAAAAGCCCTTTTCCCCTGCTACCGTTTTATTTTTCCATCAGACCTCTTCCTTCCACCGTATCTCACTCTTCTTTGTTCAGTTTATTGTTTTCTATTCACATTACTTATTTGAATATACTGCTCCTCGAAGGCCTTAATTTTTTTATTTCCTTCTTTCTTAGCGTCCACCACACTGAAAATATCGCCATTTGCTTAGCAGAAACAGCTTGACGAAAATGGCTGCTATGGAGAGGTTTAATTTCCATTCAAAAACGTAACGGAAAGTTGATAAACTGAAAATAATTGCTGTTCCATATAATTTTGGAACAAATTTGGGAAATTAAGAGCAAGGTTAAATATTAAATTGACACTAAAATAATTTTGAGTACGTTTATTGACTGTTGATACTCATTCTCATGTAGATCTTAATTACTTTTACTGAATTTATCTAAATTTTTAACGTCTTAAATATTATTTTATATATTTTAATTAATCTATTTATCTTGATATGGTTCATTGTAGTTTAAAAATAATTTATTTTTGGTCACACTGTTTTGAACTTAAACGTTGTCTTTGATGGTTCTTGATAGATTGAATTCCATGTTAATCTAGATACGAACACGGATTTTGAAAGCCAATTTGTAATCACTGGATATCACTGTTCCGTATAGAATGATGTATTAAGTTCTAATAAATCAACTTTTTCATAGGAATTATAGATAAATAAATCCAGAAGATAACATATAGGCACTGTTAAAAATACGGTTGGAATATTTCAAAGGAGTTTTTGTCTAAATTAGACAGTATCATTAATTAAAGAACTAGGAACTGGAAGAATGTTTGCTTAACCGCAATTAAATCTTGCTGCAATTGGAGAAAATTAAATTCATGAAATTCATCATATATGATGCAGAGAAATTTGAAGTGGGGGGTAATTCCTAAAGTAGATAAATACAATATAAATGTGTGCGCAAGCGTCGGTCATATTAACTGTTTTAACAATTTCTTCGATAAATAATAAATAAATTAATAAATAAAATAATATATAAAATACTGATTTAAAAAATAATTCTAAAAATCATATATAAATTATTGTGGTAATAAAAATAGTGGTAGTAACAAAAGTGGTGGAAATATTTTCAACCCGAACGCAGCTAATTTTCGCTTCACCAATACATGAATAACTGTATAAATGTCTCCATAAAAGTTAAAATGGGAACAGCCATAGAATATTATCAAATTATGTGATTTTAGTCAAAAATGTACGCAAAGGAGACTGAAAAAACTATGGTCAAAATAACTGGCTACGTTTAACCATAATATAAAGGGAACAAGCAATTTACCATGAAATGATTTATAATACGAAATGAAAAATAGAAAGATAAATATAAAATTTATTTTTAAAAATTTCGGTTTCTGCAAACATTATTCAACACTCGGGAATTCTACTAAGCCGAATTTGAACCACATTCGTCTGCCCCCAATATCTAAAGAAACAATTTTATTTATCGCTAAGTCAGTTTCAGCGCCACTATCGGCAAGATGGCTGACTCCGTTGGCACTGATAAAAGCGGGAGAACTGCAAATTGATTCATAGAATGGAAATATGCATCAATATAAACGCGCGGTATTTCCTGAACCTGACCTTTGGCTTTAAATCTACAACTTTCGGTGACCCGGGCTTTCGGTTTTTCTAAATCAGATACGAAGCACCACAGATTAATCTGACTTTAAATAAATAATAACCTGACATCCGCAACCTCAGCATTCAAGTGTTCGGGTCTTTCCAACTTAATATGTAATTCGAACATTAAAAATATTCTAAGCTAATTACATGAAATATGATTAGTACTAAATTAATTGCGAAGAACATCGTAGCTGAAGTTTTCAACCCTGAAAGTAAGTGCACCATCTCAATTTAGAATGGATGTTTACTTCACTACAATATAAGTTCACTCGAATAACAATGAGTCATTTGATCGCATCGCTATCATACGTATAAAGACAGGAAGACCTCTATTAAAGAGGGATATTCAGAGTAATAAGAACTAGTACAGTAGAATTTAATAATAAATTAATTTATAAATCATGCTGCTTACGATAATTTATTGCTTTCGTATCAATGGAAAATAACATTAAAAACGTTGTCGCTACATTTTAATATATCTTGATACTGTCACGTACTTCCATGTTATTCATAATTCCTACAGATTTAGATGATTTATTATTTAGAGGTTTTAAATTTCTAATTCTTTAACAGCCGTGTTCCAAATTTCCTTTTTTTACAGATTTGATTAGTATGCTTTTTTTGAAATATTGTAAGATTCCTTGTAAAAAACACGTGAATGGCATAGAACACAGTTTTTATTGTTGTACTATCGTTTTGACGTTTCGTGGTTATTATCAACCCCATCGCTCTATTGTATCCCATTTATACTCCTTGTTAGAGACCATGGAAGCTTTTTCTGTATTTTCTCATCTATTATGAGCAAATTACCCTACCCATGCTTCTCCACCCTTTTAGCTTTCTTTTAACCACCTCTGTAATAATGTGCTCACGAAGATGATATCCTTATCAGTATTAATCCTCTTGGTTAAGAAGACTCCAGTTACAAAAGAGTCTACGATCATTTTATAATATATTTTCGGTCAAGTTCAATTTTCGAGTGTTTAAAGTTATCAGCGAAGAAACTAGATTCTTTCAGTTGTTATTATCATTCATAGATATATAGATAAATATCCATAGATATTTAGATCATTCCTTCGTTATATGTGACACTTTTATGAATACAAGACTACGTGTCGGCGTATAGACCTAGAGCAAATTACGCCAATTGCCAATCTGCTACAAATATGGGATCACATTGTAAATGACTGTTAAATATTTAGACTTTAAAAATCCGACTAATGGTTCATATGAAACTTTAAATCTGAGGCAGATATCAGATGGCTTCCAACACTGGTAGACACGTTGGGAAAAGTGCATACAACTCAGGTATAAAATCTTTTTAAGCTGAGATACTCAGTAATACTTCCAGTAAGGCTCGTCTACTTCGTAAGGAAAAGAAATCATTCTCGGTATTTATTAACTAGCCCTCTTATATAGCTCCCGCCTATGCTTTCTTCCAAACTCACTTAATCCAACAGTCATTTAAACATAGAAATATTGTTCATACTACAAACATCTATCTATACATAAGTATGTTTTATTTATATATACAGAAACACGACTCCCCTCTCCGGAAAAATAGGTATGAATCGTCAGTGGGGCAGGAGGAAATGTGGAACCAGGAAGTGTCATTATGAAAGCGATTTATCGCGCCTTATCATATCCCAATTTGGGAATCGAGGCGAGGCGGAAGCGGAATCGAATTGTTCCCTATAAATTCGATTTTTCCTTTTAAAAGCTCTGAATAAATAAAGTGACGTAATAGTTTTAAAAAGACATTCCCAAGTTAAGTTTTTCACGGCTTCAATCGACTCAAAAATTCGCTAAATAAAAGGATTCTGAAAGGGGTGTTTAGAAGATGATTAAAAATATCAATAAATGTATACAACTCTGGGGTTTCAGTTGAAAATGGTTCTCAAAGAATGATCATAACATTTAATGGTCTCCAATCCCTTCCAAGCTCTTCCTGGCCGTACTACCTGATGGAATAGTACGATTTAATAACTCGTAGATGAAAGTAGACCGAACGAATGGCTCACTTACTAATTTACTTTATTATAATGGTCACTTCATCACAAATAATTTGACTAAGCAATAACTACCCAACAAGCATACAATTTTTACCCTTAAAACATATCTTAAATGAATTCTTAAGACTGGGAACATAGCGGTGGCTATTTAGGTTTTCTAAGCCATTGAATAAACAAAGATAACGAAAAATATTCAACGATATATTCTTGTAATAAAATTAATGAAGCTTAAATTTTCTTTTCGTATTAGGTAACAAGCAGAATTAATATATGCCAATTGGTTAAAATTTACCAAATGGAAGGAGGAAAACGAAATTCACTTTAATCAGGATTAAAAACAACCTTCGTAACTTCACTCTGATTTAGGAAACAATTAGTAACTTAATATTTCCGTTAGACTCTCATAGACGTCAAAAATACTTAGATACCTGTAAATTGTTACGGGAATATAGTTCGTGAAAATTTATCGCTGAGTACAGGAAATAAATGTGTAGTTTTCAGTGCTAACTATCTGATAAATAAGTGGTGATGTTAAATTCAAAGCCGCTTCCAAGCTTATTCCAACTTCATACGACACGGAAAGTATGATCTATATCTCATTTCCGCTTCATCAAATTTGTGACAGCTTCGAATGTTCATAAGTTTCTAATATCTAAATCAAGAATAACTGTTATAATTTAAATTTTATAACAACTATGATTTTGATAATTTTTACAGCAATTAAATAGAGCAGATTTAATTTTATGCAAGTGGTTTTGCTGCTTCTGTATCTTTCACGACGTCTTTTGGCACTTTCTTAAACTTGATATTCGACGAAGTCCACCAGCTGCCGAAAATCCCCAAAAGATGGCAGCGGGTAAGCGTTTTTGTCAAAGTAAAATGGAATATTTCGGCGCAATGTTTAACGTGTTTTCAACAGCTGGGTGATGATGGAAATTTCGAAAAAGGTCCGATCCCTCTACTTATTATTTGAAATCTTCTAGTTTATTTTAAGAAGATTGCATCGAACGTCAATCCTAAACTTCATTCGTCATATCCTCACAAAAATATAAACACCGATGCTTGCAATGTGCACAAAGATATGTTTTACAACATGTTGAAAAGGTTATGCTATGAGAAAAAATACAGCGTTACAATCATATCATCTCTGGAGAAGAAATTTTTGATTTCTATTTCCGCACCATCTGAGTAGAATGGTTGCTCAATCATCAGGTTTATTATTTTTCAACTCCTTAGCAACTTTCCTGACTTTCAGGATCAATATCAATGTGACCAAATGACAGATTGTTACTGGTGCTAACTTTGATTTACAACAGCAAATTCATAACAGCTATGATTTAAGATGTATTAGAAATATTTTGGTATCGTAATATTTTGTTATCGGCAATTTTCTAGCAATGACATATCAAAAGATTAATTTTGTAATTTTCTTCAAATTTAAATTTCACTCCGTATCGAGAATATATAATATTTTAATTCGTGATTATTAATCAACGGATGTTTGTATACTGGTAAAAATTAAGGGAAAAGATGATAATTTTAATGATTACAATATCTCTATATATATCCAAGAGCTTGTATAAAAAATGATTACCTGATTTCCACAAAAGCCAATGATTCCTAAGAATAACGAAAACAACAAAAACTCGAGGGAAAAAGTAGTTAAGTTTATAATTTTGTCTACCTTTGATAACCACCATATTTTGTGCAATCAAGTCCAAAAGTAATTCAAGTATGAATTTTAAAATATTTTTGCTATCATCACTCACTTTATAATTCAATAAAAGTTGGAGAAAGTTGAAGAAAAATAAATTCAACTCTCGCCAGACGCCCGAGTCCTGCGGCTGGACGGTATCCTTTAAGTTATGCATCCCGCAGACAGTGAGAGCTATTTTGGTGGTGTGTATTCCAGGGGTCGAAGAAGCAACGAGGTAGGGAGACTTTCTCAATTCCCTGAATTGCGATGAATACTTGTATAACACCAAGAGATCATTATTCTCGTAGTTCGCTAAATTGGTATTGAATATGTGTTCCTACATCACACAGATATATGTCTCTCATTTAATATTCCGGAGATACAAAGGGAAACTTCGACGACTAGTTTCGTAGAACCATTGACATTATCAAGACAAAAAACCTATAATTAGATATCATTTATATTAATAAACGATTTTTTCGGCGTATCTGTCGAATATGTTTTGCAGAATAAGTAAATTCTGAGACTGATTTTTTTACTTTGATATTCTGTAGAAACATCCCCATTTCCACATGGTAAATGAAGAACATTCTTAATTGATGTCGAATGTAAGTAATAATACGAAAACAAAAACTTCCAAACTTTTAAGTTTAGCATCAGGAAAGAATTAAAAAATGTTAAATCGTTTATATACTCGCATATTTAGTTAAAAGTTTAGAATATTCCGTATAAGTAAATATCGTTAGCAGTACTGACCTTTTAAAACCTTTTATGTGATATAAATATGAAAGACAGAGATAAAATTTGGTAAATTTAGTGACTTGTACAATATTCAGTATAGACCAGCGATCGGCAGCCTTTCATACCCAACGGTTCACCAAACAGACCATTTATAATCCAGTAATACCCACTAATATGAAGTTTCTTAAAAGGTACGGTATATATAAAATTTGTATGCTATCGAGGCTCCCTGGTAGCAAAGTAGGCAGCTCTTTCAGCTTTGATCAAAGCGCTCCCGGGTTCGATTCCCGGTAGGAGCTCATGTGCGAAATGATCTAAGCTGCCGAAGCATATACAATACTACTACAATTAAGCCGCCTTTTTCCCCTAATCTACACTGGCGACTCAAAGAGGATTCGGAATAGAATGAAAGGGTAGAATAATCACCAAAGTTTCAAATTCTGTATATATTTATCCACGGAACACTAAAAGCTTCTTACGGGCCCTTTTGGTGCGAGGATCATCAGTTGGTGATCGCTGGGCAATAATTGAAGACGAGTTTATGCTTGCATTTTCGCCTTATTCGAAGCATTTTATATTTTAAAAAACTAATATGACCAGTACATGACTTTCTCCATATAGAAGAGGTAAATATTTATCTACGACAGTATTTTCGAACTCTATATTCAATCTAAACTTGGATGATAAGTGTCTTTTGCGTCACAAACATTATATACAATAATACAATTATATATTATATATAATATATTATAATATTACAATATTATACAATAATATTTTTCGGGACATGTTCGATGAAAAACGGTGCAATTGTCCTTTCGCCCACAGCGCCCAGAGCGCCTACAAAGTAAGCCTATCAGCAACTTCAGGTTTATCAGTATTTCATGAATAACTCCTAAACAATCAGTTATACAAAAATATGTTTAATACAGAAGTTATAGTAAATTACATTTTCTAAAACTTTTATGAAAAATAGTATATACCTAAATTTCATATTTATGGAGATATTTTGCAAAAACGGAAAAGAGCTTCGATAAGTAAAGCTCAAATTTCGGTAAACCTATTTACTCCAAAAACTAATTAACTCTAACTACACCAACCGAAGTACTATATATGAAATTTGGTATTGATACGACAAATAGTTTTTACGTTAGAGCGCCCACAAACACACATACACACGCACACATACACACATGCACACACACACATACACACAGACATCATTCCGAAAATGGTCAAAACGTGTTCTAGGGACCCCAAAACATGTATTTCCGTTGAAATCTCGAAGTCGTTTTTTTTCATGAAAACAATACTTTCTCTATACTTCGTATATGGAGAAAGTAAAAAATCTGATGTGGCCAGCACATGACTTTCTCCATATATAAGATGTAAATACTTATCTACGACAATAATTTCGAACTCTAAACATTATAAATAATGTTGTTCGGGACATGCTGGATGAAAAACGATGAAACTGGCCTTTCGCCCATAGAGCCCAGAGCGCCCACAGAGTACATAATCAGCAACTTCCGGTTTATCAGTATTTCAGGAATAACTCCTAAAAAATCAGTGATACGAAAATATGTTTCATACAAAAGTTATAGTAAATTACATTATCTAAAACTTTTATAAGTAATACAATATACGTATATATCATATTTATGGAGATATTTTGAAAACCGGAAATGAGCTTTAATGAATAAAGCTCGACTTTCGGTTGACCGATTTACTCCAAAAACTAATCAACTCTGACAGCACACACTACAGTACTATATATGAAGTTTGGTATTGATACGACTAATAGTTTTCACGTTAGAGCGCCCACTATCACACACACACATACACACACACACACACACACACACACACACACACACACACACACACACACACACACACACACACACACACACACACACACACACATACACACAGACACACAGACATCATTCCGAAAATGGTCAAAACGTGTTCTAGGGACTCCAAAACATGTATTTCCGTTGAAATCTCGAAGTTGAATTTTTTCATGAAAACAATACTTTCTCTATACTTCGTATATGGAGAAAGTAAAAAGGAGGGAGATGCAGAGTATCATTGTCGATTGCACTTACCCCCAAAAAATACAAATAGACAGCTGACAAAAATCGTATCGAATTAGATGCATACAATCTCTGCATTGTGAGCAAATTTTACTAGCGTGTTAACTCAACATTTCAAGTTCGAAAATTTCATATTCTAGAAAAAAATACAGCTCTATAGATTTTAAAAAATAGCAACTTCCGGGTATTTATGTATTGGTGTCAGAAGATAGCGTAAGAAATGACTTTTATGTTACAAATATTCTTGCTCCTTCATTGCATCCTAAAAGCATCTTACACAGATAACTGAATGGATGGGGATCAGAAACCAGACAAAAAAATCGTATCGATGATTAAAATACCGAAAGAATGGGCTTCGGATTCGAATGCATTTTTCCGTATTGCCTCCTAGTGGTCGCCAGAGGTACTAACAATGTCGACTTCGAGCAGACAAATCGATCTTGAAAATCGATTCGATTGGAGAGCGCTACGAAAGTCTGCATGCAATTGTGATGCACTTACGAGGGAGGTAAAAGAACAATGAAGCTTATTTTGGAGTACACGCCTAAACTGGGGGAACTCTTTTCCCTTTAGGAATTGAATATGGTATAGTATAGGGCAGGGGTAAGAAACTTGTTTATCGGCCGCTGGTGAAATCATCGCCACGCTTTAGTATAGCGTTGCCCAAATATTAATCTCCTCAAGTCTAAATTTCACGCATGGAATTATTCCCATGATTTAATAATCGCTTACTAATCTAAAGAAGTGTCTCCCGTAATAATTGAAATTTTAGAATTATATTTTTAGAAGCAGTTTATTTTGACAGAATGATTCCATGATGATTAGTAATGAAAACTAGTCATGTGATAAGATGACAGTATGTACCGAAATCCCAATTTCCCTCTCTCTTCGATACGACTTGCAGTTTGCATGATTGGAACTCGGAGCAAGTTAACTAGAAACTCGGAGCTTTCATACTTCGAATCCCGGTCATGGCATGAAAGGTCCTTTCTTTTTTATATTTTGTTGCATTCTCCGCAAATATTGTCCTATATATGTCAGTTTCATTGATATGCGAATCGGGTTCAAGCCTTATTTGGTCGAATTATTCCATATTGGAAAGAAGGAGAAACAATTTAGAGATCGTCCTCTGCAGTTTAGACGAAAAAGTTAAGTTTTAACAAATTTCTCCATAGGTATTTTAATATGATTGACGAACCTTTCTTGAAAAAGTTTTATTCATGGAATTTCGCTAATTATTATTTATACTGTGAGATTTTAAAGGGATTTATGGATACATTAAAATATACGAGTCAAAAATACCTTCCAAAAATGCTTCAGCGCAAGTTTTTCAACCATTACAAAAATATAAACTAATATATGAAATAATAATATATATGCTCTTATAGAGTAACCCGGCGAAGTTAGTAAGTCGTTATTATGCTATTTATATAATCGATTAGGTCTAGCTTAACTTGATGGAACGTTATAAGGAAAGAAATATAATAGCATAATAGTTTACACGAGACACTTAGTAACGACCAGTATTGACTCTCGTGAGTCATCATCAGTTATTTCTCTTTACTATTGTTTATAGTAACGGATAACTGTTGCAAAGAAATGTAGTGTTTGAAAGCAGTCAGTCAGTATATGGAGTTAAAGATAAATAATTCACGATGTCTTAAGTGTACGAGTATTTAACTTGCAGCTCTAGAGAGACCGTTTAATACAAAACAATGAGCGTTATTTAGAGATTACTGAGAAATGATTAAACTTATGCTAACCAGACGTCGATATATTGACAGTAACTTGAAGCGTTTAGTGAGCCTTAAATTCTGCAAATAATGCTTCTTTGGCCTTTTCCAGACGAAATTTGGTAACACAATCTATTTTTATAATATATATAATTTTAACCCATTACTATATAAATAGTATTTGGTTCGAATCCAGGTCCTCCTCTTGATAGGCGGTCTCTGTGATATTTTTTTCTACTCTATAAATCCGTCGGACCTTAAAATCACCGTTTACGGGGTATTTTTTAGGTGCTATTCTCAGCTTAAAGACTTATCTTAAATTTTCACGTAAACATGTACGTGTACCGTGATCAATGATCAGAATATCGGCTCTTGGATAGCCAAGTGGGTAGCGCGTTCGGCTCTAGTGAAAGCGGTCTCGGGTTCGATTCCCGGTGGGAGCCCACATGTGAAATTACCTAGACCGTCAGAGCACTTTCAACCAACAATAACAGAATGTAGTGGATGACCAAATCCATCGTGGACAGTGGAGTCGTAATCAGTCGATTGTCAGACGTGATGTTAAATTACGAGGCTATTTTGAAGTCTCTTGACAGCTTTTTACACTGAGTAAGCGTTAAAAAACTACCTCTACCGTTAAATAACTACCAAACCACTCTTCATCTAGCCTAACAAACCTCGTTCCCTCAGAAACGCTTTTGTTATCAAACAGTGGATGGCTCGAGGTTCAAACTCTCGTCCGGATACTCTGCAGAAGATTAAAACATGCCGAGCAAAACAATTTATATCAAAACATGCGGAAAATTTTCTAGTTTGATATGTATCTGTTTGCTGAATATGATAATCCTTGGAAATCGGAAGCGGATGTCAATCCTAAAATAAAAAATCCCACAGGGTGCATTGCATCACGCTGCCTCCGCATACCAACTGCAGATGTGGCAGGGCATATTACACATTAACAAACCATTTAAAAATTACAACTAGGAAAAAATATGATTCACGAAGAACCTTGGCGTCATTATCAGAACGTATCACCACATCAGTTGAAACGATCATTTTCATTCGTTGTTTCCGTAAACAAAAACCTAGAGAATCGGTGAATATCGCTCTAGCATCTTAATATAGTACTACCACTGTCATCCTTGGGTAAAACAGCAGCAGTATTGTTTGCGGATGGTTATTCATACGTTCGCGGTTCACCATATTTTTGGGCTGTGAATGTAATTTCAAAACTTTGGAAAGTTTGTCAGGGCATTTCAAAATCTTCAGTGGCCCTTCAATTGCAAACAGATCGCAGAAGGTGTACTGAGAACGCGCCACATACTGACCGCGGGCCTTTCGTTGTGCCATAATCACGACCCTGTATACGAATAACGCAACTTCTAAATCCCACTCAAAAGCACTCACTCGATGACCGGAGGGAGAAAGGACGCCGTGGACGTGGTGGTGGTGGTGGTGAGCTGCGTGGCTGGCCACAGCTCCACCCTCCGCAGCACCATTCCTTCGCCTTGGGTCCGCGCCATCCTCGCGGGGTCTCTTCGCACCAGCGCCCGCCGCCACTCGGGCAACATCCAGAGCAGAGCACCGTGGCCGTCGGCGTCGAGACGACGAATGTGGTGCCGCACGAACGCCGCCCCTCTGACCTAATTTCGAGCAAAGTAGGTCTGCGTGACGAAGGCACGGATTGGAAGAAGGGGCGATTCGATATTTCGCGGAACCTTGAATCATAATAACAAAAGCCCTGCTCTTTTCGATGTCCATCTCATTTTTATGTAAAGGCGACCTTCCAACTCTTGACCCCGATTCAACAGGGAATTTTGTCTCCTCAGCGATGGACCGGTGTCGAACACGTGCACATCTTAAGATCAGCCCAAATTTGGTTTATATATGTGTCAACTGGCACCATCGTCTTAAAAATAAAATTCCAATAGTCCAATCAGTCTGCCTGATTTAGTCTCGAAATCAATCATAGATAAAAAGGTAAAAGCAACGCTAAATTTTCTTTTGTTACTTTCCTTGACTTCATACGATGATTCCGTATAATTCAATTTCCCAATAGAAATGAAACCTGCAGGCGATAAAGGTGAACAATGGAAAAATTTCCTCATGGAGCGCTTTTGATCGTCTGCAAATCACTGAGTTTGTGAAAAGCAGGCTATATTTTTGCAAGGAAAGCGAAAAAAATCGTCTTTCAAGCTTGAAAGTTATGGGTAACGTTTGATTCTCGAGTTTTTGCAAACATAAAAACACAAATACCATATTTTATATAAATTAAGATGAAGTTCTGTACAATAAAAGGGCTCGACTCAAGTCATAATAAGGCCCTCTTCAAAATGTTCCGATGTAATTCAATTTTGTATAAATTATGGTTTTTACTATTGGTATTTTACTGAAGAAGCCAAGGTTCAAAAAGTCAAGGTGTCCCCAGAAGCTTAATGACACATGGAAAAATTATTGGGAACACAGTCAAATTGTGTTTGAATTAATATTCCCAAAACTTAACGAAAGCGATCAAGACATCAACATGAATACACTATAAAAAATAAAGAACAAGTGCTACGGTCTTTCACGATTATAATTCTTATATAAAAATTCTAAAAACGAAGAATGTCGATTCCATGACAGAAAAAGGTAATTCTTCGGGGAAATAAATTGTATCACAACCACTATATACAAACAACTATGCTAAGCAACCTCTGCACCTACAGTTCTTAACTGATTAAATTGCTAAGTTTTAAGTTTGATAGAAATATTGGTCCGAAATTTCAGAAAAGAAGATCTTTCTTTGCGTGAGATTTTACACAACGTAATAGCAGATAAGAAACAAAGAAAAGTATAAGACGCGGAACGTATAACGCGGTGAATATTGACTCCCTATTAGCACACGATAAGGAGAAATTAACTAACTTAAATTCAATCGTAGAAGCGTTAACTTGGTGGAACTCCGCATTTGCATTTTTTATTTAATATGGTCCCGATTGACTAACTAATATTTATAATTTTATGTTAAAAAATAAAGTATCGAAAAAGTAAACTTATGATGTGTTGATGGGGAGAGAAACTCGGAAAGACCGCAGACTCGAAGTTGAATCTTAAAGTTGGAATGGCAGGAGAGAATCTTTGCGTGCTACGATCGCCCTTCAACATTCGTGACGTATAAAATACCCGATAGACGAATGATAAAAATCGCAAACAAGTATTTTACTCTGATTAAAGTTGCCTATTATGTGCTCCTTATTCACTTGGTTAAAATATCATTTTCCATGGTTTTAATTTGTTACGAATTTAATAATAACATGGTAAGATGAGAGATTCTCGTTCGTACAGAAATTGATTGTGCTGAACTCGTAGAATTTTTATAAATATGCCGCGTGAAAATTGGTAAAATCATTTACAAATCTTCCAGCAAAGATTCTTCGAAGAAATAGCTTACATTTTGCAAGTGCTAAAATTGAATACTAAGGCGCAAGAATCGGAATTTGTTGATTCCGCGCAAAAAGAGGCTCTGCTGCTGTCTTAACCTGAGAGAATTATCATATAAGCAAAATTTTCCCGGGAAAATATGACTTAGCGGGAAAACTTTCTTGCGTTGTGTGTTATATTTGGTGACAGAAGTTCCTCTACAAATCATCCTGTTAGACACTTTTAGTTGCCCAAATTAATTGCAGAAAGACAGAAAAATTAGCATAAAATTGCGCATAATAACCATTTCGAATCAAAATCCTCCATCGATCGTTTCTATGGACAACTTCTAATGTTTCCAGACCCCTTTTCAGAGTCAAATAAAACAGCTTTCCACCTGCATATCATACAGAATTAACCCGTAACCAGTAACTTTCACTCTTTTATCTATTCCAACCTTCTAACCTAAAATTAAAAAAGAGCTCATTCGATAGCGCATTTTTTAAAACAGAAAGATTGAATGGGAGTCAAAATCGTCCAAAGATCCAACCTTGGCAAAAACCTAAATGGTCTCCCAACAGGAATCGAAAATTTCAGAAGGGAAAATGGGTTACGAGAAGAATTCCTCAGAAGATGCAGCGGAGATTACAGAAAACCTCTCTTACCTTGGCCAGAAAAATTCAAACTTTGAACACAAGGCCAAATCGATTCAAGGACTTCTCTCGGAGAACAGAGATTGATCACATTTAAACAAAACGACAATAACATATATATAATGGAGGAATTATTTAAAATGTAAGTGGATCGATTAATAAATCAATCGGAGACAATACTGCTTGTATAATTGGAACGGTCTCAAAGAAACGTAAAACTTTCCATGTGTTACAGGGAATTAATTCAGAGTCCGAATGAAATATTCACGCACTCTATATAGTAGTAGTAGTAGTATTGCTAAAAGTGCTTCGACAGCTTAGGTCATTTCGCACATTAGCACCCACCGGGATTCGAACCCGGGACCGCTTTCACCAAAGGCAAACGCGCTGTCCACATGACTATCCGGGAGCCTGCACTCTATATAATTGCTGTTAAATGGACGTTATTTTATGAACAAATTAAAATACATCGGAGAAAATAACTGTAGTAGAGGCGGCTCTGTTTCTAAGGAGTTCAAATTCCGACTCATTTGTCTTTTATTGAAATGAAGATTATTTCGTTTTTATTTCATAATTATTATTTGTCATATTTGTAATTATTTCGTTTCCATACATTATACTCATCTTGAAAATCCCAAGGAAATGTACATTTTAACGAAATAATTGAAACTATCAAATGCTTGAAAATACCCGTTGGCAAAAAAGCTTACAAACGATTCGTATAGTCCTTAAATGACGCTTATTCTACAAGAAATAACTTTGGTACGCTTTTTCTTAACGTCCCTTAACTGAGTATGTATTTCAGGCATGGACAATGCTCATCTATGCGGATTGATACTTCGAGACACTTGAAACATTAATATACTTTTACTTTCTTTCTTTCTCCATTACCTGGAACTTACACTGTCTGTCGGGACAAAGGGGTGGGCTTTGTCGATCTGAGCCACGTCCTTGACTCGTGTAGGGTTCCCCTTAACCGCTCCGGTGTACATTATACTTCCGAGGCTGCGGAGAAGGTAGCGGGTCGGGTTTTCAGGGATGTGGGTGTTTTTTTAGGTTAGACTGCAACACTAGGTTAACGATAAATGAGGTTTCGGGTTTTATTTGTGAGATTAACACCCACAGTAATGGGCAAGGGCATAGGTGCGAGCTTAGAACAAAGAAACGAGCTAATAATTGCGTAAGGAAACAGGAACTTGCCTCTAGTAATTCAATCTTAAAGAACAATGCGAGAGATTTAAAAATCATAGTAGTTAATTGCAGAAGTATACGTAAAAAGCAGATAGAATTCCTTAATCTTACGAGAAGTAATGATGCGGATATCGTAATAGGGACCGAGAGTTGGTTAAGCGAAGATATTTCATCAGGTGAGATATTTCCTCCGGATTATATTATTTATCGTAAGGATCGACTCTGTAGAATAGGTGGAGGGGTGTTTATCGCTGTAAAGGATTCTTTAAAGAGTCAGTGCGTTGACTTCTTGGAGAACGGTACATGCGAAATGGTATGGTGCTCGGTTATTGGACGGAGTGGAAAGAAGGTATTCTTTTGTTCCTTTTATCGGCCTCCGGATGGCGACAACGGATGTATAGAGCAACTAGCTGATTCGTTAGAGAATATTCGGAAGAAAGTGAAGGATCCCATCATTGTTGTAGGAGGGGATTTTAACCTTCCCCATATTGATTGGGAGAATTTATCGAGCTCGCACACCGGTAGAGAGAAGACTATATCGCAAACATTGATAGATACGTTTTCGCTTCACGCCTTAGATCAACTTAATAAGAAGGTTACGAGGAAAATTCGCGAAGGTCAAGGTAGTGTACTTGATTTATTAGCAACTTCGCATCCTCACTTGATCGATGATCTTAATATTATTGCTGGAATTTCAGACCACGATGTCCTAACTGCAGTTATGAAAGCGGAAATAGTAAAATCCCTCAAGCCACCACGGCAGGTTTATATGTTTCGCAAAGCGAGATTTTCAGAATTCAGGGATTATATTAATGCGAAGAGGGAAGATTTCTGTAGTTTTTTGTGTGGTAATACTATTGACGATGGCTGGATGGAATTCCTACGAATATTAAGGGAAGGCTTAGCTAGGTTTGTCCCAATTAAAACCGTTAGGGAGCGTAAGGATCCGCGTTGGATGAAACCTAAGTTGCGAGCGTTGCATAGGAAGCAAAGGATTTTACACGCACGGATGAAGAAGCTGGAGAAAATCGGAGTAGACTTTGATCTTGAGCGACAAAAATATTCGGAGATGCGAAGATTGGTTAAGGACGAATCGAAGAATGAGTTTCAGGAATATAGATCTAAAACCCTTTTAGAGTCTTTAGGAGGTGACCAGAAGGAATTTTGGTCATATGTCCGAGAATCTCGAGGAGGTCAGTCTTCAGTACCCAGCCTTGTTAATGACGTGGGTTTAATGGTTACTGAATCGTTAGAGAAAGCAAATCTAATTAATCGACACTACCAGGAAAGCTTTACTTTAGACGATGGACGCGCGAACGAATTTTCTGTGCGTGTTGATGCAGAAATGGAACCAATGGAGTTATCGGTGGATGGAATAAGAAAGTTGTTGCGGCAGGTAGACAAGAAAAAAGCGCCAGGACCAGAAGGTATACCATCGTTCGTCATTCAAACACTGGCGAATGAGCTTGCTCCCCTTCTTTTCGTATTCTATAGGAAAACCTTGGACGAAGGCGTTGTACCAATGTCGTGGAGAAGAGCGCATATCACTCCAATTCCTAAGAAAGGACGTTCCTCGAAACCTGAAGATTACCGTCCGATATCTTTAACGTCAATATTTTGTAAGACTATCGAGCACATTATAGCGAGTTCAATAATGCGTTTCCTAAGTGACAAGGGGGCAATTAGTCAATGTCAACACGGTTTCCGTAAAGGTAGGTCATGTGATACCCAGTTAGCCCTTTTTCTCCACGATGTAGTTAGAGCAGCTGATAAGGGTATAAGAACAGACGCCATATTTCTAGATTTCAGAAAAGCTTTCGATCGAGTATCGCATGTAAAATTAATTCACAAGTTGACGGCTTACGGGATTAACGGAAAAGTTGTTGAGTGGATAAAGTCGTTTCTCGGGGAAAGATCGCAGCGAGTTGCGTTGGACGGAATTTTATCTGATGAGGTTCGCGTCACATCCGGTGTTCCACAGGGAAGTGTATTAGGACCAATTTTGTTCCTAATATATATTAACGATGTTATGGATAATATTAAATGCAAGGTTAGGTTATTCGCTGATGATACTGTTGTGTATAGGGAGATCGTAACTGAAGATGACATTGGTAGTTTGCAGAACGATCTGAATATGATTTCGGGTTGGTGTAGTGATTGGCAGCTCGAGCTGAATGTAAAGAAGTGCGTTACCATGACTTTCACGCGATCCACTAACGTTACCTGCGTACCGTACAGAATTTCAGGAAATCCCTTGGAGCTCGTGATGCATCATAAATATCTAGGAATTACGCTCAGCAGTGATATTTCCTTCAAAGAGCATATTCGAGGCGTAGTAGGAAAGGCGAATAGAATGCAAAGGTTAGCCAGCAGAATCCTTAGGGGATGTTCACCGAGAGTAAAAGAAATAGCGTACTTTTCCCTAATTCGACCTCTACTTGAGTATTGCTGTGCGGTTTGGGATCCTCATGAAGTAGGATTAATTTCCGATCTCGAGATGGTTCAACGTAGAGCAGCAAGGTTCGTCAAGGGAGATTTCAGATTCGACAGCAGTGTTTCGGCTATGTTAGGATCCCTCGGTTGGAACTCTCTTAGTGATAGAAGACGTGAATATCGACGGAAGCTTTTTGATAAATTTATCTCTACCGATTTCGGGGAGGAGATAACAGATATTGTCATCCCAGTTATATACCTACGCGACCTTCGAGAGAAAACAAAAAAGCGATACAGGGAAGTAGTTGCCAGGACGGATAGCTACTTTTGGTCATTTTTTCCGCGTAGTATTAGAGAAGCAAATAGCTCTCCAGATTAGATAGGTATTTTGGTGTCTTACACCCCCTGCCACGCGCCACTGGCGGATTGCAGGGTTTAAATGTAAATGTAAATGTAAATGTACACATTTTACAACACTATTTACTAAACTTATAGAAAAGTGCCCGAGAGTTGAAATACATACGATTTTGTCTATACAAAATTGTGATTTTAAATTGTGAGTTAGGCAATCAATCCATACAGCCCATCACCATGTAGCTCGGGAAATTTTGCATGCAGGTCAAACTTTTCTCCAGCTTTTTTACATATAAGTTATTTTTCCTCAATTAAAATTAAAAAATCTGACCTTCCAGTCATTCTTTGCCTTTTTCGTAAACGTTATTCTAGTATATGTTAGGTTGGAACACTTTCCGAACAGGTATTCTAACTACTGAACCATATGCAGCGATAATCTCATTCCTATTAAATAAAAAATCAAACAGTAACTTGATGTATTTTTCAAAAGGTGACTAGTTTCGTCTAAAATTTAGACATCTTCAGGCATTGTGTACACAGCATCAGGCTCTTATGAGGAAGAAATTCCAGCTACATAATTAGTAGAATATCTAAACGACGCACAGTGGGCTAGAATCGAAAAAACCTGGACAAGGGGCTAAAAATGTTTTTTTTGAGTGCGGTTATTGAAACTTGGCATAGTTATTGCAAAATAATTGAATTTTATGTTCCCACTCGTCGTATTTTAAAATTTTTAGGCGTCAAATAGATACAGGGCATCAAACTTGAGAAATGTTCACGAAAACGAGAAGTTTCGGATTTTTCGGAATAACGTTCAAGTTCGTTGATATATAGTTGCTTTTGAGAGAAACTGTTAGAAAACTAACACAATAGTAATCTAGCATTGCTCTTTGTCTTTCAATTCGCTGAATGTTTCATGTTCTAAGATGATTTTTTGGTTATTTAAAGCAACAAAATGGCGGACACTTTTTTCGGAAAAATTTCGAGATAAAGTAAGGAAATCAACTAGGTAAACAGCAATGGACTATCAAGTCTCTTATACCACGTCAATCTACATGGCTTCTAGATATAGAATCTGAAGAGACTGTTTCATTTCACCTGCTACCCTGTGATTGCGGTGGACTTTTCCTAAGCGCTGCGCGGCCCGGCTGGGCGCCGTAGAACCCTCAAATACGGTTTCGGTGTCTTTTTGGTTATGCTGAGTCGAAAATTTGGCTTCTTTTATGTTAAATTCTGGCAGATCATATTAAAAACTTATTTTAATACAATTTAAGATATGAATTTGAGACCATTACTTTGGATAATAAATGCGGAATTGAGAAATTTTGGCACATTGGGGAAATTGTTTGTTAGTTAGTTTAATACGTATAAAAACCCTTAAAATTGTAAATATTAATTGTAATTAATGTATTTCATTACATTATTAAGTGCCTCCCACTCTGTTGTCAGAAGATTATTCATCTGAATCCTCGGATTCAAATAACTCACTCTCTCGGTCGTCGATGATGAGGAGATTTCTTAACTCTGTTGTTAGGATCCTTTTCTTCTTGGATTTCAATGTGCCTTACATGGTAAACCTGGCATCTGATTTTAGCAGCAGCCTTTTTATTAAATTCTCATTAGTGGCTATTCTCGAGTGTTTCCTCGTGAATCTTTCCCGAAACCTCCTGATATCCTTGTTTCTTGCTTCCATGACTTCTTCTGATAGCTCTCCCAACGGAAGAATCGCATCTTTGTATATTTCTGTTCCTTGAATAATTACTTTATGTACTGTTTGAGGCATATAGTACCATAGATACAAATGTACGTTGAGACAGGCAGTATCCTAGCAGTAGCTTGAAAAAATGGAAATTTTTTCCATCTTCGCAATGATCTTCGTCTCCTTCTTCCATTGAAGGAGAATTGGCTGCCAAAACATGTTGAGGATGGCCGCGGATTTGACCATATTATTTCACCTTAATGTAATATAATAACCAAAATTATTGAAATTACTAGATGAAAATTGTCTTTCCTTTAAGTTTAAGTTTTGAATAAAACGCTTAATTAGTGCTATTTACCTGTATTATCGTTGACTAAACGGAGAGGAACGAGAGATCTCACGAATAAGAACTCGTACGATTTTCCCTCCTGTTGCCATCCTTGGTTATGCACTGAATTGCAAGAGCTTCCATCGGTACTATATTTGCAGGTTAGAGAGCATTTGATTTTGCGCTTTGAGGCTTGTACTGTTGATACTGAAGCTACAATTCTTGACGCTGTATGTGGTAGCAGAGATAGCAAATTCACTTCGCTAGTCTCTTCCGAAACGGAAATCCCTTCTGGATATGGAGCAAGACAGTAAGTACCTAAGAGAATCATTCACATCAGAGTTTAATCTTCTGCGAATCAAAAAATTCAGCAGATGATTCTTTCGATCCAAGATTGATTTGGTTTCCTTCACTTTTATAATTACTTGATGAATCACCAATCCAGTAATTTCGGAAAAATGCATTTCACAAAAGACAATCCTATGTTTCAATAAACGTCAAGTAAAAGACTATTTATAAAACAGAAATAAATAAAGATCTGTTGCTAAATTCTCCATGTTGAATGATGAAAAGTACCCAATTCACTACTTAGATACGCAATTTTCGGCATAAAAACATTTAAGATTCCTATCACTCTTGGTAAAAAAATATCAAATTTTCTAAAAATCTTATTTAGACGCCATTTATCCATATTTTTCTTATTTTAATAAATTACTTATACTTTATGCAATGGATCAGCTTGAGATTTCCAAATAACAGCCCCAGGGCAAACGGATCGTCGTTGTATCTCGTGGAGTCTTTTGAAGCCAAAATACTGTGGCAGGATATCCAAAAACCAAAAGCACAAGAAATTAACTTTTCGCCTACAAAGAAAGACTAAAACTGAAACTTCAAATTATTTTCTCTTTACTAAAAACTCCGAAGGCACGTTCCCAATAGCCCTAGCAAAGGGGCGGATGCGTACGGATGTTGGCATTGCACTAGAGTGCCGTAATCCGTACTTAACTCAGGGCCCATAAAATAAGGACCGGCTAAAATTGGCAGATGAGAACATTTCTGAGTTCTGTTAACAGTATTTTCGACCAGCATAGAAAATATAAAGTTCGCCAGAGTAAGTTTTACTGGTAAAAATATAATATAGACCAATGTCTCTAATGTACCAAAATTTCTCAATTTCGCATTTATTATCTAAAGTAATGGTCTCAAATTCATATCTTAAATTGTATTAAAATAAGTTTTTAATATGATCTGCCAGAATTTAACATAAAAGAAGCCAAATTTTCGACTCAACATAACCAAAAAGACACCGAAACTGTATTTGAGGATTCTACGGCGCCCAGCCGGGCCGCGCAGCGCTTAGGAAAAGTCCACCGCAATCACAGGGTAGCAGGTGAAATGAAACAGTCTCTTCAGATTCTATATCTAGAAGCCATGTAGATTGACGTGGTATAAGAGACTTGATAGTCCATTGCTGTTTACCTAGTTGATTTCCTTACTTTATCTCGAAATTTTTCCGAAAAAAGTGTCCGCCATTTTGTTGCTTTAAATAACCAAAAAATCATCTTAGAACATGAAACATTCAGCGAATTGAAAGACAAAGAGCAATGCTAGATTACTATTGTGTTGGTTTTTCTAACAGTTTCTCTCAAAAGTAACTATATATCAACGAACTTGAACGTTATTCCGAAAAATCCGAAACTTCTCGTTTTCGTGAACATTTCTCAAGTTTGACGCCCTGTATCTATTTGACGCCTAAAAATTTTAAAATACGACGAGTGGGAACATAAAATTCAATCATTTTGCAATAAATATGCCAAGTTTCAATAACCGCACTCAAAAAAACCATTTTTAGCCCCTTGTCCAGTTTTTTTTCGATTCTAGCCCACTGTGCGACGTGGGGTTCAATTTTCAGATGCAATAATTATTTTTCTTCCTTAAATTGTAATTTCATGTTCAATTTCGTCAGCTTACTCCAAATATCGGGACATAATCCATGCATTCATATTAACATGGTAGCCAACTGCCGCAGCTTCGTTAACACGATTTTTGACGGATTCTGGACATAGCGTTCCCCCTTTGGTTCGTGAAGCTATACTGCATACCACGCGAGGGCGCAATAGTAAGGAGATGGACGTTGCTCCGGCTGCGAAAGACACGCTGACAGTACGGTTAAGATAGACAACATCTGAAACATTCCTCTGAATGAGTGGTTTATAGAATATGATCGAGTTTATTCAGTATATTTGTAAAATATAAAATCATTCCCTTTAAATAAGCATTAACACCCAATAATGTCTTCAGGGCACTAGACGAAAACCTATTTATCATAAAGCGTCTTATGAGAATGAATTTTCATTTCTCACTCTTTACAATACAACATAGAAGACTTTTGGCTCTTTAAATCCAAAGGTAATTACTTAAAACTTGAAACGGAACAGAGTTAGTTACTTCTTCGTCGACTTTTATTGGATTATTTAGTGTATATCGATCTGCAATGTGATTGGATTGTGCTAATTGTGAAGATACTGACTATATTAGAGTTAAAAGAGACTTCGAGAGTGGACTGGGGAGTTCAATGCTTTACAATTTTCTTTCTTTCACAAACAATCGTGAAAACTTCCGGATGGTCACGTGGGTAGTGTGTTTTCCTCCGATTGAAGCGGTCCGGTGTTCGATATCCGCTGGATGTTTCCATGATATTGACCCGACATCGCGGAAAGATTGGAATAATACCCGAATTAATGCGTAAAGGGTCTAATGCGGTCTTGAAATGATGGACTCGATATCGACCCACTGTAAATACCGCAAGTCTAGACCTTTGCCCAAATGGGGAAGTTGCGCCATTGAATTTTTTCTATTAATCATTGCAAACGTGAGTCAAAAGGAACCTCCAATGAGAGGCAGCGAGGAGGAAGGACGGCCATTCTATTAACACCCACAATATTCGGTATGTATAATAGATATCTACAAAAAGAATTTATCCGAACCTCATATTTCTGCCATAGAGATTATGCGTCGGATATTTAACTATCATTTGGGATACGGCTGTTGTTGGTATCCGAGCAGATCTCTTATGTATAATGGAAGGATCCCAATTATGTCGAAATGCGTCCAGGGTTGGAAAATATAAGCCTTGCAAGCTGTTATAAGCGGCGCTGCCATTCATCAGCCTTGCAAGCTGCGCTTCATTGGCGGTTTTTCACTTAGCGTTTTTAGAGATAGGATTAACCCTTAAAGGACCAAGGAAGGGCTGAAAAATGTCCACCACTTTTCTTTTTCAATATTTTTAGAACTTAATCGTGTTATACAGTCTTATAACTTCATTACATTGTCAAATATAGGTTTTTAAAGATAACTATATGTTGATGCATCTCTTACGTTTTATTTGAGCAATGTAATGAGAGCGGAAATAGGCGGTGGCCACAAAATGACCCTCCCTTGGTCCAACTTGCGACATATTTTCGAACCAAATGGAATCATATATTTTGACAAATAGTTTTTAATTAATTTTAATAATTTAATTTTTTTAAATTATACTTTGTTGTTGATTTATAAGCATAACTAACGGGATTTAGAAATTTATTTTCCGAATTAGAGCTTTAAAGCCGGTACCATTGAGAAGAAGCTTTATCATATCCTCGTCTTTGATGAGTTTTTAAAAATAAAAATGTCATTATTTTTATCGCAGTAGTACAATATTTAGCAACAAATATCATTGTAAGAAGTTTTTAAAAATCCAAGAAGGCAATTTCGGAAGAGATATTATGTTTCATTATTATTTTATCGAAAAAAAGAAAACAAAAGTAGACAATTTTTGACCCTCCCTTGGTCCACGGAGTAACAAAAAAAAGGTTGGACCTTTAAGGGTTAAGAACCGAGTGAAATCCGGTAAATCCAGCGAAAACCGGTAGAAACTTAAAATCAACTTCGAATATATATACACATTACATATAGCTAATTCTACGGATATACCTATTTGTTTACCTCTACGCCTTATTCCCATATTTCATGGGGTCGGCTGATGAAAGATGGCTTGGATGATGATGAGGATGACGTTGGTTTGGCGATTTTTACGGCCGGTTGCCCTTCCTGCCATCCTATCCTAACTTCCTATCAAGTTAGTTCAATCAAAGTGATTTTATATACTACGGGTTTTTTCTCAGATCTCCATCGTCGGCGTGAGGGAGTCAACATACGAGATCGTAGATAATGACCAAGAACTAGAGAAGGGTCATTCAAAGCCAATTTAAACAAAGAAAACATAGCATTTACAACCTCATTCTAGCACTTGTACCAGATATAGGAGTCTATCACACTAACAATTAATCAAATATTCTCAAGGCAATTGATTAACCAAAAAAATAGCTGGTCAAATGAGAATTTGTGCTAATCTAAATAACAAACATCATACATTACGTAACACATTAAGCACATTTATGAAGGTAAAAATCCAGATGGCAGTGATGCTAAGTTAAATGGTATTGTTCAAATGAATTGTAGTTAAAAAAAATCTGATGTGTCCATGACTTTCTCCATATAAAAGATGTAGGGGAGAGCGGGGCTGTATTGGACACCTTTAAAATTAGCGCCATAGTGCCTCTGGCGTTTCAACTGTTTGTTCCTTTTGTGTATATTTAGGTGCCAAACTATGCACAGGGCGAGTCTAACGTCGGGAAAGTGAAGAAAAAAAAAAAAAAAAAAAAAAAAAAAAAAACGCAACCCGCAGAGCACTGGTGAGAACTTTTCGCCAGCTCCCCTTTAACTACATGTATTTTTGGGGTTTTATTTTCCTCTCATACGGGACTCAGGAGCTTGTATATCCTATGAAATGCACTCAGATAGTTTAAATGAACCTTTTACTTAACGATCATGTTCGATTTTTTTCTCAAAGTCCTCTTGATTCCCTTTATCATGGAAAATAAAACATGCCTGCAATGTAAACTTCTCGGATGCCGGTGTCGTCTGCTAGAGCGATATAAAAAACGAATCATCTGCCAACCTTCCGAAAACTGTTTTAAAACCTCGTTGATTATTATAATGTTAATTTTATGTATATTATAATGCATTAATCCGACTTAGTTTTTAATCGATCAATACCAAGTATGGCATAAAAATTCCTTAATAATCGTTTACCGCAATGAGATAAAGCTACTCTATCATACATTACAATAGCTTATCAGGGTAATTAGAGATTTTCTACTTGTGCAAATGTTTATTCTAATTCATAATTGGGGCTCAATGCAGTAAAAGTTGTCAAAATGACGAATCTGTTCTTACAGCCAAATTCACTGCAATTGGTCATATTGAAGGCAGAAACAAGCCCCTGCTTATTTACCTATTAAACCTTTAGAAACGCGAAAATAACAAAATTACTTCGTGTTACACATTGCTGAAACTACAATTTGTGTTCCAAAACGTTTGACTTACTCAATCAAACCTTGATAACTCTGTATCAAAGCCGCAAAATCACGAAAAAACAATGTATTAGCATAGGGAGGTACGAAAAGTTCTCACCAGCATGGCGAAATGCGCAATTTGCCGCTTTACCCCTGGCTTCACTTTTGGTCGCCAGAGGGAGATAGGATTTCTACCCCTGTGCTAACATGAGTACTGACATCTTGCTTTCGTATGTGCCAAGGTGAGTCAAATTTTTTAGTTTTCTTTATTTATGATCTAATATTTTCCTCTATTTCTTGTTATTATTTTTCTGCTTTGATAAGAAGAAATTTCATTTTAATTTGACTGTATCACTTCTGAAAGTGTTTAGAATGAAGTGTTTTTATTTAAAAATCAAATTGTCCATTTTCAGTTAAGGCATACATCATTTTATTTTTCTTTGATGTGAAGGGATGCATTGGACATGGTGGGGATTCATTGAGTAGTTGTCTAAAGTATCCCCTTTTCTGTTTACATATATTAAAAAAAAAGTTGTTCAGTAATCTTTATTAGCGGGTATTTTTCTTGGTATAATTCATCTTTTGTCTTGTTTATTACTATTTCAAGCATTGACATTACTGTGCATGATATTATCCTGTTTTATTTTTGCAACAATTGATGAAGAGAGGTGATTTAGATTTAGAAACACCTGTCAAGTGTAATTAGTTTCATAATAAATTAATAGCTAACTCTTGAGTTTATTTTCATGCTAATTATTTAATCTGGCTTCTCAACAGATGGTTCAAAATTACAAAAAGCGTAAGGCAAAGGCATACAGAAGAAGGGAACCTAAAATCAGCAGTTGAGGATGTGATCGAAAGGGGAACATCGTTTGGGTGCTGCAGCGACCCAACATGGAGTGAAGAAGTCCAAGCTATGCTATCTAGTAAAAAAAGCCAAAATGTGTGGCCTAGACAACATGGTAAACAGTGCTAACTTTAAAAACAGACAAGTACTTACGGACAAAATGGAGAAATTGCTTGGTAAATACCTCCTAAAATGTTCAAGGATATTTTATGGACTAACTCCTACAATGGCAAGAAAATTGGTATACCAATATGTCAATGACTGCATTCAACAGACACACAGTGGGTGTGTTCTTTGATAAATTTGAATGTGTACTGAAGAGGCATAACTTCCATCGGAATCAGATATACAATTTAGATGAAATAGGTATGACCACAGCTCCCCCCGCTGAAAAAATTGTTGGGCAGAATGGGTGCAAACAGGTGGGACAGGTGACATCTCGGGAGAATGGGGAGTTGGTAACACAGGTGGGCATAATTTGTGCCAATGGTAATGCACTGTCTCCAGTATGGGTGTTTCCTCAGGTGCGTTTTAATGAACCACGCATGATGTCAGGAGCCTCAGCTGGTTCCCTTGGACTGGTACACAAATCAGGCTGGATGATATCAGAGAACTTTATGAAAGTCCTCAAGTTCTTTAAAGACTGTGTGAGATGTTCTAAGGAGAACCTTGTGCTCCTGATAATGGACAATCACGAGTCACACTTAGGTGTTGATGGGTTAGATTTTTGTAAGTCAAATGGGATTATTGTGTTGACACTTCCCCCACACACATCAAACAAACTGCAGCCATTGGACTGCTGTGTGTTAAAGCATTCTTTAGCTCAGCTGTAAACTCTTGGATGAACTCCAACCCAAATGCAACCCTCAACATCTATGAACTCCCAAAATTGTGCAGTACTGCCTGGGATGGAGGAGCAACCCCAGAAAACATAAAATCTGGTTTTAGAGCTGCAGGTATAGTACCCTTTGACAGGGACATCTTCTCTGATGTCGACTTCTTGTCTTCTGCAGGATCAGATCGTCACCTTGCAACAAGCAATGATGGAGCCAGCACTCAAGAACTAAACAAAATTGTTTCACTCAATGAAACTAATACCCCTGCAATTTCTGGACAATGTTCTGCAGTAATTGATAGAACAAGCTCTGTAGGTACTTCTGGAACTAATTGTGGTTTGATAGGCTCACTCTCACCGAAGAAGTAAGGCCCCTTCCCAAAGGAGCTCCTAGGCAACAATCCTTCCATGGCCGCAAATGCATGATTGCTACAAACACTCCAGAGAAGACAGAGCTGGAGAAGAAAAAAGGTTGCCCCGTTCCCAAGAGAAAATTGCTTATTTCATCATCATCATCTTCTAGCGAAGAAGACAATGACAATTTGTGTGAAGAGTCAGGCAAGTCCCCTATCACCTCTTCACAGTCTTCTCAAGAGAGTGATAATGAGAGCGATGGAAGTGATGAAGGAGTGAGGGTGGGAGATATTTTTGTTGTCAAGTTTCATACAAAAAAAAACAAGGGTGCACTACATTGGTCATGTTGCTGCCATAATCAAGCCACAATTTGAGTAAAAAAATTACATTTCTTCGCAGAAAAGGAATGACCTTCACATACCCAATGATTGAGGACAACTCCGTTGTGGCATTTAGTGATATATGTCAGAAAAGTCTATTGACATTTTTCAGGAGAGGGAAGTATCACTTTAATGCCATAAGTGTGATGAAATTCAAAAACCTTTGTTAGAAAATTAATACATTTTTTATGACTTCTAGCTTTATTTTTGTGACTTCTCGTCATACATATTTTGTGACATTCTTGATATATTTTATTCTTGTGTACTACAGAACTCAGTTCATACATATTATTCTCTTTTAAAAAAATGAAAAAAACTTTGTATCTTCCACAGTGATTTATTCAAACACGACCGGTTTCGTCACCGTGATGACATCTTCTGGTGTTTTTGTCACCGTGGTGACATCTTCTGGAGATGTCACCACGGTGACGAAACCGGTTGTGTTTGAATAAATCACTGTGGAAGATACAAAGTTTTTTCATTTTTTGAAATGTCTATTCCATTCCACGAAGTCACGCTTCAGCATATCAATTTCATATTATTCTCTTTGAAATTTTCCTAATTATTCATCTCCATCCATCCATTTTACCTATTCCCACAGTATGTCCAATGTAACCTCAACTACGGGTTTAGTTTGGACACTGCTCACCTCTCAGCTTTTTCTACTCCCTACTAATACGAGAGAGAGTAAAGTAAGATTTTCATGCTAAAAACATTCTTGAAAATTTGAAGAATTAAGTGGTGCAATATTCATTTCAATAAACCATATACTGAGTCTGCTAAAAATTCTTAATTAAAAATTGTCCAATCTATCCCCACTCTCCCCTAGATATTTACCTACGACAGTATTGTTGAAGTCAATATTCAATCTAAACTTTGAAGATATATTAGTGATTAATTGATATAAATATTAACTATTACATCACAAAGATTATAAACAATGTTTTTCGGGACATGTTAGATAAAAATTAGTGAAATTAGCCTTTTGAGTCTACTACAAGCACCAAGATAGGACTGATTAATATCCAATGAATATAGGCAATGGGCAATGGAAACGAAATCAAAATACGAACGAGGAGAAAAATAGCACACGATCAACAGAAACGGTTAACAAAAATAAAGTCTACAGATTTTAAGAGTGGAAACTTAAAAAGTAACAGGGAATGACAATAATTGGTAATATACAAAAAAGGAAACAAATAAAGAAAACAAATGGACAAAAAACAAAGAAGAAAACTTTTTAAAACCCTATCAATCAGCCAGAGCTCAATCTATAATATGAGAGTGAGCAAAAGACGCTTTGCATTGCATTGTTTGGCATGCAAACAAACACATAGTAACAAACTTTATTGTTATTGTGAAGAGTAATCAATAACTGCACAAAACGATTATAATTGAATAATTATTATGAAATAAATACATTTTTAAAATTTAAAATCAGCTTCCAAATAAAACTCTGAAAAAATATAGTAATCATGTTGTATATAACATAATTATGAAATGGTATAAATGAAAACGACATTTTAACGTAAATATGTCGCAATAACCAGAAAATTGGTTAATTATGATAAGATTCCTTAATGGTGGTTGATATCGATATTTTTTCAAATAAAACTTAGAGAAAAATACATTTAATGTAAATTTTGTAGATAATTGTATATAATTAAATATCAGTTTAATGGAGAAATTTTGCAAAAATGGAAACGAAATTCAGCAACTTCCGGTTAATTAAAAATGACCTTTTATCTATTTGTCAGTCTGGTTTAAGGGAAAGACATAGTACTGAGACTGCAGTAGCTTTGGTGATTCAGGAATGGAGGAAAGTGTTAGATGAGCGGGAGATATGTGTGGCAGTTTTCGTTGATCTTAAAAGAGCTTTTGAGACAATAGATAAGGGATTATTATTGAAAAAGCTCAAAAACTGGTATGGAGTGGATGGGGAATTGTATGAATGGTTGGAAAATTTTTTGACTGACAGAAATCAAAGAGTTAATTTTAATGGTTGTGTTTCGAGAGAGCTGCGGATTGATGATGGTGTACCGCAAGGTAGTAAGTTGGGACTAGAGATGGGCGCCACGCCGATTACGCCAGCCGCCGACAATATCGGGCACGCCGCCGCCGCCGAAGAAATAACTACGGCGCGCCGCCGCGCCGCCGCCGGAAATTTTATCGGCGGCGGCGCGGCGTGGCCCTGATTTAAAAACAAAGTCCCACAGTCGAAAATATGCTGACAAGTAGTTCGAAGAGTTACGCTTTGAACTGATAGAACACATCTCGGGCTTTCCAAGAGGGCGCTGAGTTATACGTGATATCGATACGTGTTACGATTAGGCCGTTTGCACACGTGCCGGCAAAATCGGTGCCGGTGTAGGAGTCGAGGAGCACTTAACGGGGAGGAGTCACTGTACAGTGAGTCCCACCAGAAGGTGGCGCTCACTTGACAAGTGTGCCTTGCCAAGGCGGGGTACACTTTACTCAGGCGGCTATCACTTAACGCATAGTTTTCTTCACATATTAGCAATTTTTTGGCTCAGAATTTGCGGAAACTTGTTTCTTCAGACAGATCAAACATAAGTTTTAAAGGAATTATGAATTATTATATCATATCTTATTAGTAAACAAAGTTATGAATTTTAAATAAATGAAAATGCTATTTATTGTCTTTCCATTATAGTTACTTGAGTTTTGAGTTGAATAAAACTTAAACTATAATGTCCACAGAAAAACAAGTTCTACCAAATTTTAGCTTGATATGTATATTGCATGTGCAACTATGTAATAGAAATTTTTTTGTTTTTATCTTTTTGGTACTTTATCGCAGTCAGAAATAATTAAGTTCCCGTTATTTCGCGCTCTCAAACTGAGCGCCAAATTTGAAAAATGATAACTCAGAAAAATATTAATTTAATTAACACAATATTGAGGTGTATATTTTAAATAAAAATTAAAAATTTAAATATATTTCCTTGTCACCAGAAAAAATGTTTACCGATTATGTAAAACAACTTTTTCTCAGTAATGAAAATAGGTACGATTACAAACTTGGTTTCGTTACCAAGCTCTTGGTAGAATATTTCATAATATCTATTTATAATAATACGAGTAAAATATTGCTTGCATTTTGCAAGCATGTTGATAACACGAATTTCAAGTCGACATCATATCGAGAGGGTCATCAAAAGTAGAAAAAGTATTGAAAATATTCATAAAATTCGCTGCAATATCTCCGTACGGCATCGAACCCGGGTCTTCCTGGTTATAAGTACTATGCAGAACAACAAAGGCTTACCGTCTCTAACTATGAGTGAAAACTCAAGAAGAAATATTGGCTGCAACTGCCTCAAACGACGTCCTACTTTTCCCATATATTCCTTATGTGAGAATTTGTAATGTGCTCTGGCATCGAACCCAGAAACAGCATAGTCTTATCTAATTGTTTTTTATAAACCAAGTCTTAATATACATCTTCTATCTTAGCAAGAACTTACTATCATATCGATAAATGCATCAAAAAATAAAAATCTGATGTGGCCAGCACATGACTTTCTCCATATATAAGATGTAAATATTTATCTACGACAGTATTTTCGAACTCTATATTCCTTCTAAACTTGGAAGATGAGTGATTAATTTATATCATCTTATCTTTTACGTCACAAACATTATAAATAATGATTTTCGGGACATGTTCGGTGAAAAACGAAGTAATGGCCTTTCGCCCCACCGCCCAGAGCGCCCACAACGTACATAATCAGCAACTTCCGGTTTATCAGTATTTCACAAATAACTCCTACACAATCAGTGATACAAAAATATAAATCATACAAAAGTTATATTAAATTATATTTTCTAAATCTTTTATAAATAATAGTTTATACCTAAATACAATGTTTATGGACATATTTTGAAAACCGGAAATGAGCTTTGAAGAATGAAACTCGACGTCCGGTTAACCGATTTACTCCAAAAACTAATCAACTCTAACGACAACAATCAAATTACTATATATGACATTTGGTGTTGATCCAACGAATTGTTTTTATGTTAGAGCGCCCACAAAGTACATAATCAGCTACTTCCGGTTTATCGGTATTTCACGAATAACTCCTAATCAACCGGTGATACAAAAATATGTTAAATACAAAAGTTATAGTAAATTATATTATCTGAAACTTTTATATGTAATACAATATACGTATATATCATATTTATGGAGATATTTTGAAAACCGGAAATGAGCTTTGATTAATGAAGCTCGACTTCCGGTGAACCGATGTACTCCAAAAACTAATCAACTCTGACAGCACACACCACAGTACTATATATGAATTTTGGTATTGATACGACTAATAGTTTTCACGTTAGAGCGCCCACTATCACACACACACACACACACATACACACAGACATCATTCCGAAAATGGTCAAAACATGTTCTAGGGACCCCAAAACATGTATTTCTGTTGAAATCTCGAAGTCGATTTTTTTCATGAAAACAATACTTTCTCTATACTTCGTATATGGAGAAAGTAATAATGAAAAGCTACCCCAATGTATTATATATGGGGGATATATTAACCACCCGGCATTGAATCCGGGACTTTCTGGCAATACTTTCTATGCAGCACAACAGAAAATCACAATTTCTAACTACGTATGCAAATTCAAGCAGAAATATTGGCTGCAACTGCCTAAATCTACGTCCGGTTTTTCCCATATATTCCTTATGAGAGAAATTTTAATGTGCCCCGGCATCGAACCTAGGAACAGTACGGTCTTATCTAATACATCTTCCATATAAGCAAAAACTTCCTATCATTTCGATCAGTGCATAAAAAAAAATAATGAAAAACAACCTAAATGTATTTTAAAGGGCAGATGCATTTTATTTGCATCGTCCTAGCATCGAACCTACGATTTGTTCCGTAAAAGTCATTTTTGTTTTCGATAGATCATGACCATATATATTGGCTCCTTGAGTTTTAATTTTCTACCTATCCGGGAAGTATTTTTTATAAATTCCGGAAAATCTAAGCAATGCATTTAAATGGAAAAAATCGGGAATTTGGGGCCCTCTGGTATCAAACCCCTAACACTGAGGTTCAAAATCGCAATTTTTCTGGCGGTTACACGTTATGGCCAATACGTCGAAAACATTTCAAATCAATGACGCTTATGGTTTAGGCTGTGAATTAGTATCCTATCTATCTATCTATATAGGTATATCCATGAATGAATCCGAAGAAGCATCTATATATAATAGATATATTTCATACATAATATAATTCATACAATACATTGTGGAAGATCTAACTTCCGCAATGTATGTTCGTTTTCGAATGTTTATATTAGAAAATAGGGATTTAAAATAACACAAATAAAATTCAGTCTTTTCTCAGAATACTATCTCGCTGGATGTTTTTAATGAATGAAGTAGAGCGAAAAGTAGTGGGCAACTACTTTTTTGAACGCATTTTTCTCAAACCTCTCGACATTCCCCTCGAAATTTTCAGGAAGTATTTGCCCAGAATATTTGCCAGGAAATTTAAAAGTATCGAAAAAAGATTATAAAAGGAAGCAAATTATCAAGAATAAGAACTTCGTTTCTGAAATGAGAGTGAGTATTTAAAGAACAAGTACAAACAAATTCGCTACGAATTTCCAAATTTTTCATTTTAAATATGATAATAATTAACTATAATTAAATTTCACTGAACAGCTTTCAATTACTGTATCTCTATGTGGTATAATATTAAAATTAATTTAGGCTAACTTTCTCTTTCAACGCGTATATTTCTACTACGTGCATCAATCTCTCTTATGAACATGGGGCCGTTTGAGATACGTTGGGCCTTAGTAATGGAAAGTAATGTGTATTCATTACGTATCTTAATTTATGTGAATACTTTGATAAAAACCATCTTGTAAATGTAAACCAAAAATTTAACTCCAATAAGAGAATTTTCTTCATAGGGCACAGCAGTATTTTCCTGGATTAACTTCAATTCCTAATAATTGAAGCATCTTTTGATTTATAAAAAACGTCTAATCCAGAGTTCTAAAACATTATAATCGATTTGAATATCTTTATTAGAACATAGTGTATTCCCGCAACCAGCACTCCCATTGAGAGGAGTTTTAGTATATGCATGCTCACTCTCAACGATAAGAAAAGCAGACTAAGGCCACAGAGATTGAATTAAGTGGTATTCATCCATGACAACTATGCGTTGTGCAAAGACTTTGTTGACAGAGTGTTATCCTGGTTATCTAAACCTGGCATTATTCGTGAATTTTGGTTAATTTTGACCACCTGTAGAATTTTAAATGGTAGAAATCAGCGTAAGTAATTTGGTATTAATAGGCAGGATTTATTCGAGAATACTACAGTACTAAAGTCCGCACTAAAGAAAATGATTTTTTGCCAGGTTTTTTCGATTCTAGCCCATTGTGCTGCGTATTCAAGATAGCTCTACATTGTCTTTATTGGTATGATATAATTGTAATAATGTACTCTCAGATATTCGAGTTATTCGCCTTTTTTTCTGCCGTATGCGAACGAAATTTTCCACGCCGCCGGTTACGCCGCGCCGCCGCCGACGATTAAGCAGTCAGCGTTCACGCCGTTACGCCGCCGCCGCCGGCTTCATTTTCCCCCTACGCCGCCGCTGACAAAAATCATAACGGCGCCCATGTCTAGTTGGGACCATTATTGTTCTTGTTGTTTATTAATGATTTGCCTGATGTCTTAAATAGATCTTTTATACATTTATTTGCTGATGATGCACTTATCTATGTAAAATGAAATGATTTGGAGGGAAATCTTAAAATGATTAATGAAGAATTGATGAAAGTATGTGAGTGGTTAGAAAAAAATAAATTATGTCTAAATGTGAAAAAAACTAAATGTATTGTAATTGGAAAGAAAAAAGAGAGAGAAACAATGAAAAAAGGTGAGGTGATTGTAAATAAAAATGAGAGAGTTGAATGGGTTGAGAATTTTAAATAATTAGGAGTGATTATTGATGAAAAAATGAAATTTGGGGAACACATGAATTACATAAGAAGAAAGATAGCAAAGAAGAATTGTATTATTCGTAAACTAAGAGATGTGTTATCTAGAAAAGCTTAAAAATTGTTATTTAAGGCTATTGTCTATCCTCATGTAAAATATTGTTCTACAGTTTTATTTGGTTGTAAAGTGAATGATGTTGAAAGACTGCAATAAGTTTTAAATTCTGGTGCAAGAATGGTGTTGAACATAGATAGACGGAGTGATGTTAATGCTATGTAAAAGGAGATGGACTTTTTAATGGTCAAAAAGGAAATTTTAGCTGATATTTTATTATTTATTTTTAAAATTAAAAATGGATTGTTGCCTGCCTACTTACAATCATTCTTGGTGGAAAATGGTCAAATACATGGTCATAACACAAGACAGATAGACTGCTTTTATCAAACTGGAAGAGTGGCTAATGGTTCGGGAAAATCAATATTTTATGAGGGTATAAAGTGCTTTAATGATCTACCACTGGAAATTAGAGGTGTGGGGAGTGAGGGGAAATTTAAGAAAAATATTGCATCGTGGGTGGAAAATGAGGAATTATTTTGAGAAATCTGTAAGGATTGTTCAATTATGTTATATGATATTTTTTGTATTAGCTTATTTGCTAATATTTTTTATAAAATAAAATAAAAATAAAATAATCGGTATTTCACAAATAATTCCTTAACAATCAGTGACACAAAAAATTGTTTTTTACAAAAGTTGTAGTAAATTACATTTTCTAAAACTTTTATAAATAATTGTATTTACTTAAATATCATATTAATGGAGATATTTTGGAAAAACGGAAATGAGCTCTGAAGGATAATGCTATACTTTTGGTTGACCGATTTACTCCAGAAGCTAATCAACTCTGACAGCACTTACCACAGTGCTATATATGGAGTTCGGTATTGATATGGCAAATAGTTTTCACATTAGAGTGCCCACAAACACATCATCCCGAAGATGGCCAAAACATGTTCTATGGAACCCAAAACATGTATTTCCGTTGAAATCCTAAGTTGATTTTTTTCATGAAAACAATACTCTCTCTATAATATGTACAAGGAGTAAGCAAAAAATGCAGTCCTATACAAATGCAAAGCTCAATTTTAAGTCGTTAAAATGAGTATCTATAAAGGACTATTTACTTCAAGCTTCTAGTAAAATGGGCTAAGTTTTCAAAGTTGGCATCTTCACTTTTGTTCATATATTTTCCAACGAATAGGCATGAATATTTCCATCATTGTTATGAAATGGAACTTACAGAGTACTGTTTCATTCCTTGTTGTTTGGCATACCGTGTCTAAAACACAGTGGTGGTGTCAGAATTGTAATCATTCCTCAATGTTCAAAGAAAATAAAAAATTGGATGAAATGATTTATTAAATATAATAATCAAGATTTTTGTCTTGAGAGATTACATATTCTCATTTTGCAGAAGCCAATTATATGGAGACCATTTTAAATCTTCCAAATGTTTGGGAAAGGAAATTTGATTATTCAAATATTTTATTCTTGAAAGAAGATTGAAGCACTTGGAAAATACTCCAGCTTTTGGTGATCACCTAATGCTCAAATAGAACATAAAGCGACCAAAGCTCTCATTATGAATCTAAGCATTTGATACAATCCTAGAATGCATAGATGACATCAAACTGTAAATCACAATCACAAGAAGAAAACACAGAGAGAATGACATACTTAGTTATGCTTAGTAACAAACTGGAATGTATGATGACATAGTCATCATTCTGAGGTTTTACCCTTTTTTTCAAAATCACACTATTTAAGACTAAATTAGTTCATCATACAAATAGATGGACGGCATCATTTGACAGCGACTAAATACAGCTTACTAACATTATTGGCTAGCATTTGCATGATTAAGGCCTCTACACATCACATTCTTGAGAATGTGCACACACTGAACACAGTAATTAAGCATGTTTTTTTTAAGCAAATAACGTGAGAGGATTAACAGAATTCAACCATTTCAGTACACCGAGAAATTATAAATGCTATGATCCAAAACAAGTACAACACTATCAGATAAAAAACAACAATGGAAAATCATTTTCCCTACAATTTATTTAGAAAACAACCAGTTTCAAGGATAAATTATTATTTTCTAGCAATAAAAAACATCCCTAACAGAATTATACATATACATTATATATATATACATGACTGGAACCAGTAGTCGTCTAAATAAATTGTAGAAAAATACATTGCTTCCACAGAAAGATTTCTGTACTCTCTTCACTTCTTTGATATTTTTATACATAAATAACATCATAAGTTAATGACAACAAATTATAATTTAAAACAAGGCACCGATTAGCAAAGTCCAGAATTTTTCAGGAACATAGAATTTTAGATGTTATTTTTGGTGATCTAAAATAAAATCAAATATGGTTTCAAGACAAAAAGGGGAATCTCACTAATTTTAAATAATAAGAATAAGTACTGAATCACTGAAAACAGAGAAATACATTCTCTCTGAGGAGTAAATTAAATAAGATTATAACTCTTTCAATTCAAGGAATGAACTTCCAGAAATGATACTACATCCATCTCTAACCTGAGAATCTCTTCTTCAATACTCATCAACAAATGAGATTAATGTGATAGCAATTAAATATATCATAAAATCATTCTAGAGTGAAAGCCTCCAGTCAAAATATGCACCTTACACATATCTCAATGACCTAATGAGTTTTTACAATCTTCACAATATGCACTCAAAATTCACTGGAAAATGGTTAACACGGGAAATTGTTATACAATGCTTTTAATAAATCATTGAACCTGATCTCTACAACAGATATACTTAGTAATAAAAATTCTTGTTTTACGAGAACAAATTCAATTATACTGCCAAATAAAATTGGAAAAAAAAGATTGGGTAAAACGTGATAAATAAACGAATTTCCTCAAAATAAAAAAATTAAAGAGTGACCTTGGAAAACAGAAATGGTTACCTAAGTCAACTTGTTCTGAAAAACAGGTTTTTCACCAATTGATGGGACAGAGCTGTTTCAACAAACGAAGAATAGGATTAGATTAGTGCATAACACGTGATGAATTACGAGTGATGATATCAGAGGCCAATCAACAAGAGAAATTAATCAGAGTAGATTGTGATGGCTTCAGGCATAATAAGAATAAGGTAAGGAAAAGAATGGCATGAAAATACTAACAGAAAAAAGTACAGGGAAATAAAAAGTCGACGGACTAAATAAAACAGGATTTTCTTGGAAGTAGAGGAGGTTAGAGGTAGAGGTAATAGCTAAATCTAAATTGAGCATGATGAATGAAAGCAAAAACAGGAGATATTGATTATTATGGTGATTATGCATGTTATAGTTTCATTTATACTAAATTGCATAATCAGGAGTGATGAAAAGAATGATGTAAAGAGTGAAATCAAGCATAACTAGGATACTTTACTGGATTAAAAAATCACAATGAATGGTCAATGCAGTAAATCCAAGAGTATGTCAATATTGTGTACAAGTCATCCTCAGCGTTAAATAAAATTTCTGGTTCTATGTATCTTGAATGGAATGGAACCCTGTTTTTTAAATTAATACTGATAAACCAATCCCAGACGATTAATTTTAATTAAAATTTGTGGCCTTTTTACAAGCATTGGACCATGTTATACTGGTTAGGAGAGATATAATTTAAATTTTTAATATTATAGCTTTGAGATGTATTAGATCACCTTACTTTTCTAAGATTAAAAATATGCATCATCATAAGAATATTCTCGTAAGATTCAGATACTACGAAATTGGCCAGATTTAATGTCTTATATAATGCACTAGAGATAAAATGCAAAGTTATAAAGAAGAAGTATACACAGAAAGTAATGGAATTGATAAAATATACATCTTATCAAATAATGTATGAAGTTTTAATTCTTCAATCGTTCTCAAATCCCTGAAAAATTCCAGACCAAACCAGAAAGGTTTCAAACAACTAAAAACTAGATTAAATACTAGTACCCCTGAATTATTGGTATTCAGTATGTTTTCAACGATTAATATAGTACAGTAGCTCTACACATCAATTTGCCTTAAGATATGCACAACAATTGTTAAGTAGGTAAACAGCAATGTAGGAAACCAATGTTACCATAGATTTTCTGAAGCAAGTATATTCATACATATAAAACTTCCTTTAAGATACCAAAATCATCAACTCATACCTTCTTTAAGTATAGTTATAAATAAATTCTCTACAACGTAATAGTCATGAGGCTTAATTATTTCAGCATACAATATCTATCAAAGTAGGTGTAATATTCTTAACACATCGATAATGGCAAGGCACTCGGTTAAAAAATTTGATTTTACAAATGTATAGATTTCTCTGATATATTATCTAATATTCCTTATGCACAGCATAATTCATTCTTCCAATCAAGACAATGCTAAAAAATATCGATGAAAATATGAATTTCATCATACTCATGAAATTCAATTACAATAGTTACTCAAAATGGATGCCATCGATAGATTGCAAGACAAAGAAAACCTGAAAGACATTCAAATATGTACAATAATATTTAAAAATAGAATTTCCTAAAAATATGTGTGGAATCGTTGATATTTACCCTGATATTACTCCAAGACAAAAACACTCAATTTCTTTCAGCAAGTGACACCTTCATGAATTGAATGACATTTTTAACTATTGAGCTTCAGATATTCCATTATTATAAATTAGCAGTGGAGATGAACTTCAATGAATATACGAGATATATTTAATTATTTGTTGGTGTATAGCATCTCTTTCCAAAATTTGACGAAAGTACACAGAAAGACATTATGACACCATTTGCTATGCTATTGTGAGACCTTGGAATGCAGAGCTAAAGTAATAAAATAGTTCTTAGAATAAGAACAGCAGAGAAGTTCATCGTACGGAATGTTACTGCCAAGCATCAGATAAGCCAGTAATAGCAAGCATCAGGTATGCATCTTCTGAAGAGAAAAGCACCACCATCATGTTGGGAGTGAAAAATCCCTATTAATGTAAGAAAATAGTTTATAATAATCTTATACTTGGAAATTATTCAAATTAATAGGAGACATTAATAGAAGATTCCATTGAAATGAGGCACTTTGATAGAAATGTCAAAGTTCAGGCAAAATTTCTGGAAACGGTTAGAGAAGTTAATATTTGCAAAAATCAAGCATAAAGCACATACTTAAATCTTGAAATGTGTCATGAAAAGAATATGTCAACCAATTAACTTACAGATGAGAAGCTTTCCTCAAGTTTAAACGCAGAAATTCAAAAAAAGGTTAATTGAGACAAAATCAAGGCCTCTTCATCCAACCAAATTGAATGTAAAGATTTCTATCACGTAGCTCCAAATTCCTGCATCCACTTGAGATATTTATCTAAATCTTCTTTGGAGACACTCTTGTTACACTTGGAGATGGCTTCTTCAAAGTCTTGCATGGTCACCGGAAGGTCCAGCTCCTCCTTGGGGATTTGCCTGATTTGATCAGGTCTCAGCCCAGCAATTTTTCGCCTCATAGACATCATTGAAGCATCCCTTTAAAGAATAAGTTTTACATCTTTTAAAAATTTCTTCAAAATATTATTCATACCTAGTAACAAAAAAAAATCCCCTAAAACTTAAACAATATACTTTGACGATAATAGTTCCTTAACCCTCGAGTACTTGCGTCTGGGTCGAATCGACCCATGTGAATTTTAAAATTCCAGATCTTTTTATTAGTGCTTTTTTACTTCTTCTTTCTCATAGTAGCTGAGTTTTAGAATGTTCTGGACCAGTCATGCATTTTCGTCGGGTCAGAAAGGGAAGTTTAATTATTTAAACAAATTTTTCTTAGTGGTAGTGCCAGGTAGATGAAAGACCTTTACATAAATTATTGCATTTTTGACCTTGTTTCTGCCTTAATTTTTAGAGATATTAAATAAACTTCATATAATTAATAATTATTATCAATATATTAAATGTTATTTTATTTTTAAACAGTTTACTTTTTATACGCAATATTGCAAATTCATCAACCATATACTCGGCATCAGGGATAATAAATTTTAAAATTATTTGAAAATATTTATTTAATTTTATTTTAATAACCAGGTTAACCATTAATATGATGTCATCACTAATGAATGAAAAATTTATTCAGTAGATTTTGAGACAATTTTCCCCTTTGGAAGATGTCGGGTTGATTCCACCCAACGTGAGTACTGACGTGACAGTTTGGGATGCGAGTACTCGAGGGTTAAAATATGAGGTACAGTTTACAAGAAATAATTCATAATTCATGAGATAAAATGTAAAATTTTAATATGGATCCTCAGATTTTTTCTCTTTGAAATAAATCATATGAGCTCAAGAGCAAGAAGAAACATAGACCAAAATATGATACCACTTTCCAATCTTGAGGATGAGATGGCAGAGTGTCTTTCGCTTCCTTAACAGGGGTTTTTCTTTCCGTATTATCTCATTCATTTGACAGCTTTGTTTACAACAACAGTTATGAGAGGAAAAACTCACATGAATCGTAAATAGAACCAGAGTCCTTGCTCAATATTTTTGAAAAGGGAGAGAGCAAAGTAGAAACGGACGTTAATTAAGGGATACAATTTTCTTTGAAATGTATCTAAAACATTTGCAATAAAAATATATGTATGGTGACAAATTAAACAGGCTTAAAGTCAAAAACCTTAAGTACTTTCATAGTAAGAACTAGAAAAATCAAACAGTATTTAAAAGAGGTATGATTTTTTCACTAAAGCCACCTACAGTCCCTTGATAGTGGAAATTTTAAAAACTCATGGGGCATTTTGGGAGGAAATTATAAGAACCTCAGCAGGGATTGAGGGGTTGTTATGAATTTTTAATTCCCAGCAGTCTTAAATCACATTAGTCCATTTAAATCTCATCCAACCGTGGAGTAGGAGAGATTTAAATCTCCTTCATCATTTCTAGGTTAAAAGCTTCCTCTTTCTTCGTAGTTTAATTGCTTTTGATGGAAGAAGTAACAACATCAGATCAAGGATAGTGCAGGGCAAGCATTCTTGATTTAAAAAAAGTTTGTTGACTTCTAAAACTATTTGTATGTACCTGTAAAGAAAATATCATATCTACTCAAAAATAACAGACATTCTATATGGTCTTTTTTTGGCTACACAATTGGGGTGCACCTTAGAATCAACAGGGCACTAGATTTGAGCACAATACTAGGTAATCATGTATATGTCCATTGGCGCAGAGCTGATTGTATCCTCAGCTCATCCTGGTTCCTGGTAACTTGTCAAACTTTGCACCAATGCACTATTGATGTTTTGAAATTAGGAGCCCCGCCAAACCGACCAATAACAAACTTTCAAGCTCAAATTTTGAGGTGTACGTTGTATGTTTGAGCATATACAGAATATCAAAGCATTTGTTTGGAGTGTAAATCTATAGGGGCAAAGGCCCACCTTTGATAACAAAAACTTTAACGATTTGTAAGATAAAGAGTAATACTAGATTACTGCATTTTTTCCCCAACTGTTCCTTTTTCTCTCAGACCCCTCTCTATTAATCAATGAACTTGAATGTTCCTCTGAGATATCTGAGACTTATTTTATGTAAATTTTTTTCAAGTTTGCATCTAATTAATGCCTGAAAATACTAAAATGCGACAAATGGAAACATTAAATTCAATCTTTTTGTTATAACAATGCAAAGTCTCACACTCAAAAAATCTATTATGGCCCAATGTCCAACTTTTTTTATTTCAGCCCACTGTGCAGCAGAAATAATGAATACCTACATTGCAGAGAATCAGCCACTTGAGCAATTGTGGCAATGCATTATGCATTACACCTGTAAGAAAATTGTCTTTCTTACATTGTTCATAAAGATAAGGGATCTGGACTTACAAAGAAAGTAAATTCATTATTTTCTCAGAAAATAGCCTGCTGGATGTTTTTCTGTGGGTGAATCAGCCAAAATTTTCTACGCATTTTGCAAGAAATTCTGGATTTTTTCATTCATTTCTGTTGAAAATTTACCTCAAATATTTTCACTTGGCTAAATATTAACACAAATGAAAAGAGAAACATTTGAAGTAGAATTTGTATTTGTATGAAGAGGTATTTCTTCGGCGTATAAGTCGACCCCTGGTTTTTGAGAGATATTTTTTAAGCTTCAGAGGTCGACTTATACACCGGCATATACGGTAGTTACCACAACTTTCCTCTCCCCCCATACAGAGTTCTAGTCCATCAGATCACATGCAGCTTTTTAGTAGCAGTTCACATGGTAAAATCAAAGTGGTAGCAGTCATAGTACAACATAAATATACCATGAGAAAAAACAGTACATTGGGAAAGAAATGAAGGAGAAAAAGTATGCCATAACTGGGACTTGAACCCAGCAGAGAGCATAGGAAATCAGAAGCATCAGAAATGGAAGGGGAGAATGAGCTGTTGTAGTGGATTATTTGGTAAAAGCATTTGCCTGGCAAATGGGAGATCGAGGTTCAAATCCCAGCCGCGGCAGACTTTTTCTCCTTCATTTCTTCCCTAACGCTGCAATTAAATTTTGCTTTAAAACTGGTAAAAGTGCAAAAGAAACGTTTGAAATGTTAAAATTGGCTTATGGTGGATTTGTTATGTCTCCCACTACTGTGTTTTGGTGGTATAATCACCAAAAATATAGTTTTTTCAAAGAATTAAAAGACGGTATTTTTTTAGCTCCGAAGGCATTGCCCACAAAGAATTTGTTCCTCAAGGTACTACAGTAAATGCTTCATTATATAAGCAAGTGCTGGATTGCCTTTGCAAAATAACTGTGTGTTAGACCTGAGTTTTGGAGAGATTTTTCTTTTTACCTCTTGCACAAATACTCACCAGTGCATACTGAGGCAACTAACACTCAATTTTGGCTAAAAAAAAATGGTACCTGAGTTCAGGCACCCAACCTACTTGCCTTATTTGAGTACCCCTGACTACTTTCTGTTTCCTAAATCAAATATGGACTTGGAAGACAAGATACAAGTGTAACAAGCTTCTTGTAACTTGTCTTTTAGACAATGAAGTCAAACAGTACTTCAAAAGAGGAGTTTTTGAAAGGCATGAAAAGGCTGAAAGACCGTGCCAATTTTTATACTACTTCTTATGGAGACTATTTGAATAAAAAAATTTGTTGAAACAAATTTTGTAATTTTTTGTGGCTTTTACAACCACAGTCGTAAAACTGACGGGACACACCGTGTATATGACATTTCAGAATGTTCTATCTGATGTAAAAAATAAAAAAAAGATAACAAGTGAAGGGAAAGGACAATTATCATTTTATGTTTAAAAGTAGGGCAAAAATCCAAATATAAATGCGAGTGAAAACAGTCAACCATACTGAGGGTGAAAACTTTGTAAGAAATCAATTACATACATTCATGAGTTACATGTCCTCTCTTACTTTATGTTTATACTAGTGAAGAAGTTAATTAGTATTCCTGGCAACTATATACTTCCAAAATTCACGGAGTCGGAATAATACAAAAACTTACAACTTGGTTTTTGTTTGATAAAAACTACTATTAGCTAATGAAATATACCTGCAAACATTAGTTATGTCAGCTCCAGAGTACCCCTTCAGTTTGACAGCGATTTCACTAAGATTAACATCCGGATCCATCTTCACTTCCCTTAGGTTGATCTTTAGCAAAGCCTCCCTTCCATCACCTAAATGAATGATTGCCACAATTAAATATTTTAATCACTAATGAATAATATAAGTTTGTCAATGTGGAAACTGGTTCAAGAAATTTATTCTGGCAAAAGACCATTTCTTGCAAATAAGTTGAATGCTTAGTGAAGCTATTGAGTTATATAATTATTTCTAGGATAAACTTTGATCTAACATCAATATATACATATCCAGAAGTCAAAAACTAAAAGAAACAAAATGTTATATTTAACCTCTGAACAGTTTTTAGGCACATGAATACTTTTCCTTAAAAATTAATGCATTGCAGAAAGTAGTTGCCGAAGTAGAAACTTGAAAAATGAGGTAAAATTTTATAAATAGAGTTATGCATTAAATGAACAAAGTTCTGATAAAAAAATTCAACTATAAAATCTTTCTACTACAGCATAATAAAGAATATTCATAGCTTAGAATAAAGCCAAATGATAGCAAAAATTAAATGTATAATGTTAAGGCTTTCAATCTCCTAATGACAAGCAGATAACGGAGTCAAATTTATCACTACATATGCAATTTGCGATAAATATAAGTGAGTGAAGACTGACATGAAGAAGCAAGGTAATCCAAGGACATGGAAAGCCTTGTCTTATCAAATTAAATAAGCTCAAAGTTTCGTTTGTTAAGGGAATCATAAAGTGGGAACTTATAAGGTGCAGAATATATTTATAATTAATACCACACAAAGTTATATATGAGGGTCGTTCAATAAGTACTTAGAAAATCCAAGAGATGGCGCTCGTAGTGTCGATAAATATTTTTTTTAGTAAGCAGTACTATCAACTAGAAAGCTGTGAAAGTTTATCTCCATCCATCCATTAAAATTTACCCCCAAAATAATATTTTTCCATTTTTTTCTTAGCGCTTATTGAACGACCCTCGTAGCTTAAATGAACACTAAGTCTGTAAGTTTTATAGATAAGACATGAATACACATACAAAAATACAGAAACATTGACAAATTGATACAAATTAGAGATTAAAATATTATTCTACAGTAGAGATATTGAAAAAAGGAACTTGGGAAGCAAATAAGATCACAAAATGGTAGTTGGTAGTTGTAAAAAAATGAATGAAAAAAGCTGCAATTGATTCAACTCACTGTTTGGTAAAGGAATGTAGATTCTCTTCTCTAATCTTCTTCTGAGAGCTTCGTCTATGTCCCAAGGAAAATTGGTGGCAGCAAGAACCATCACAACCTTACCCACGTCATCACTAAGTGAACAGAGATAATAGTATTGAAGCAAATGAAATCTAAACACTTTTTTAGAATTATTCTATTCTAATATATTAAATCGAATTTGTTCTTAGTGAATCCGAGAAAGTGATTCGTCAATTCATTTTCACCTTTTTAAATATTATAAAGATGGCTAAATAATGAATATCCCAGTAGATTAAAAAAATGCAGGCACAGAAAATAACGAAATTTTAAGTATTGGCTTAAAATCTAATCTATTTTCATTATTCAAAATTTAGAAATTATATGACACATTATAAAATTGACAAAATGTAATTTATGAAGCTAAAATTCTTTTCCAACCTTCATTCGAACTATTTTTAACTATCATAATCAAAAAATATATAAATTCTATTTAAAAATTCGATTTACATTAATACTGTTTTAGTATAAGACTCATTAATTGTGGCAATTTTTTCATACCTTTTAATTTTGTACTCTTTGAGAGTTATTCATATTTCATCATGATCATATATCTCTGCCAGACTTCCCCAGACCAAATAGGATCCCAAAACACATCACCTATTGAATGTGTACAAGGTAAACAAGTGAAAAATATCGAATATGTTGGGAATAGACTATATATACAGTAGAACCTCAATTTTACGAAGTTCAAGGGACCAAAAAATTTGCACTTTGTAAAATTCGGGCTTCGTAAATTTGAGGTTTTCTTTCAAGCAATCGAAATCTCTACAATAACAATCCAAGTTCAGTAACACAGTGCATAATGTTAAATGGGATTGAAAGGAAGGTGGTATTTCAATAAAATGAATTATACATCCAGTTTAATGTTTAATACAACAGAAAAAAAATTCCAAACTTTTTACTTTTTAAAATAATCTTCAATTTTTATTTTTTTTGGAAGTTTCAATGAAAGATGAGGTGATTTTCTCAATACCTGAAAGGTAATAATTGAATAAATCAGGTACACCATCAGTAAACATCTGAAAATTGTGAAGCACTTTTATAGAGTGTCTTAATTCATTCCTTGTAGGGGGGGAGGTGCTTCTGGTATCTTCATAGCTTGTAGAAGAGCAATCTAAGTTCACTTCATCCTCATCTTCTTCGTCTTCACTAAATTCACTGCAGTTATGCGTCATCACATGAGAGTCACACTTGACATATGACTCAGCATGAGAGGATGCATCTGGGATGTACTGATTTAGTTGTGCCATTTCTTTACTAAGGAGGTCCTGTAGTGTGGGAACCTCCACTAACTTCTCTGTCTCTATAATTGATGTGTCACCAAAACCAGCTGATCTCCTACAGTTAGAAATAGTGTTTGCAGTGGCACTGTCTCATGCTCAGGCAATTCCTCGCACAGCATGCAACAATGTCCATGGAGGCACATCAGAGGCTTGATCAGCAACAAATGTATGCGTACTAAAGCTCCGCTAGCAGAAAGATAAACTATGCAGGTCTAAACTTGTCAAATAATTATGAGGATGAAATCAAACTAATTTCTGTGTCAAATAAGAGTCACAAGCTCATTCAGAAAGAAAACAATAGATATCACATACAATTCTCTGTGTGCACTATAGTAGTAGTAGTTTGTTAAAAGCACTTTGACAGCTTAGGTCATTTTGCCCATGTGCTCCCACCAGGATTTGAAATCAGAACTGATTCCTCATGAGTCACGAGCGTTACCGACATGGCTCTCCAGCAGCCAATGTGCAGTATATCTGCATCAAATTGAAAGGATTTAAAAATTAGACTACGATTATACTGATTCCCTTTATAGCATACACCTTATTTCAAAGCCTAGGAGACTCACATAAGTCAAAGTGATTGAAACTGATAGCCATGAATTCCAAGAAACTAGCTCGTAAATATTTTAAGTCATTTAAGAACTTTACTTAAGTTAATTTGAAACTCCCTCTATTTTATATATGCGTTCTACTACGCTGACGTTTAGCGGTGATTTTCGAGAACTACTTACTCGCGGCTACTTTAAACGATCTTGTCGCGTCACAAATCATAAGTCGCGATCGCAAATTCTTACCTAACCACGTAAAACACTTTTAATTAATAAATTACGTATTGAGAATGCATCAAAATTTAAGTAATAGTGACGTATTACAACAAATTTAGTATTCTTTAATTAAACTAATTTCCATGACAGCTGCAGCGAAGAACTCCCACAGGAATGCTACTTTCAAGTAAAGGGTTCACCAAAGTTCTGCGATGGGGTTGCGGCGACTATCATATTGCTAAAATTAAAGAATTCCAGAGAAAATATGGAGGTCGCAAAGGATATATGTATATAGGTAGTAGGTTTTTCTTATACACAAGATGATAGAAAATAAATAGAACTTACCAAGCGTCCGAAGATAGTGCTGGACGAGAAATCTTCGGTAGTGGACTTTATAGTTGTTAAATATTCCCATGTCCAGCGGTTGCATCTTACTGGTGCTATTTGGACTCAGAAAAAGTACGTTTGGGAGCACTACTCCGCTTATTTTATGAACTGGGGCATTATCTACAAGAAGTAGTACATTGCAATTCTCGCATGCGCTCTTCCTCTGCAAGAAGATAATTTGCTTCTGAAAAATGCCCATCGCCATCCATGCTTTTTTATTACTTTCATACAAAACAGGCAAATTTTTCACGTTCTTGAAGCAACGCGGAGCTCTTGATTTTGCAATCACAACTGGTTTCAACTTTTCAGATCGATCTTGGTTACATATCAGCATTACTGTAACCCTATCCTTAGATTTTTTACCTCCGCGACATTTTTCACCACGGGTTCCGAGGATGGAGTCAGGTGATGCCTTGAAAAACAAACCTGTTTCATCCAGGTTGTATATATCTCGAGGGAAATATTTAGACACAATGTCATCGTTTATTTCATGCCACAGTTCAACGTCTTTTGTGTTAATGCTACCTTCTTCTCCACAGATTTTCATTGAAGTGATTCCGTATCTTTTCTTGAATCTATCAAGCCACCCATTTGAGGCTTTAATGTTGTCGCACTTCAGTTTAAGAGCCTAAACCTGAGCCTTCTCCTTCAGAATTTTTTGTCTGCCCGCGATCACGTACTTCCTTTCTAATTGACCTTTTGGTGACCAAACTCAGGGACTTCCTCCTTTTCTTGGTCAGCAATGTTTTATCCATTATTTTTCTGATAGGCACACGGGATATCACAACACAGGCCACCTCGCGCAGAGAGAGATTCTGACTGTACGCGCGCGACTTTTCCTCGCTTGGAGACCAACCTTTCTCAGGGTGTCCACCATCCAACCATTATTTTTCAAGCTTTTACTAACCAGCTAAAATCCGAAATCCCTGCAGCAGCCTTAAGCATTTTAAGATGTCGCACTCCAATTTAGTAGCCAAGATCTGAGCCCAAAACTCCCCAAGTCGAAAACAAATTCTTATCATGCTCTATTCTCTCAATCTTTCGTCCAAATAGAAACCATATACTACTGAAAACTGCTGGTCAATACGACCCCAGGTCGTGGATTCGCGATATTACCAGAAAGCATGATGAAGAAAGAAAGAGCACGGCTACGTCTTATAAGCTATCATGTTTCGCGAAAACAGTAATCAAAATCTTTGTATCCCACGAAATTTTCACATTTTCCCATCTAAAATACATGGGATGAGGGTCTTCCCAACATAGACGATCTGGATTCAGCTGCTCCTGTTTACGGCGATCGTCATCCCGTTGTATTGAGCTCAATGCGACAAAACAATTTCAAATACTTCGTAAAACCGGGGTTCATTCACTCCTAGGGACCGGCTTCTCACTTCGTAAAACATGAAATCGAGGTTTTACGTAAAACCGAGGTCATTTTACATGTACAAAGATCGGGACCGGCGGAATGGTTCGTAAAACTGTGTAACTTCGTAAAATCGAGGTTCGTAAAAACGGGGTTCTACTGTACTTTGTATCAATGCCCCATCCACCTGGCTAACTCTGAAACAATATATCGTCTGCCCAGCACATGTTTACTTCTGAGGATACATTGTATATATAGTTTTTCTGGCGGTTACATGCTGCGGCCAGTACGTCGTCAAAATTTCAAGACAATTATACATGGATGGTCTGAAAAGTTTCCGACATATCGTCATTTCTCGACATGTTTTCTGAAGATATTATGAAAATTTTCAGAAGATTTCTGAAAAATCTGGGGTTGCCAAGTCTGGGGTTTTCAGACTACCATTGTACATTTATAATTCTTTTAATTTTGACCACGTACTGGCCACAGCATGTAACTGCCAGAAAAAGTCAGGACTTTGACCCTCACTATCATGGGTTCAATGCCAGAAGGCCCCAAAATCCTAATTTTTTCATAAGCATGCATTGCAGAGATTTTCATATTTATTTTTGAGGGACTTCCCGGCAAATTAGAGAGTTGAAAATCGAGTGATCGCAGGTAGCTGTGCTTCTCCAACGTAATATGCAAAAGCATCTTCAAGGATTATTATTGGTTCGAAGCTAGGTAAGGGCAAATATTTTTTTATTTGGGATTAAATTAGTATTATGCCTTCCAGGTATATGTATTTAGATCTTCCAAAAAGTTTCAGGCAATCTTAATTCTCCCTTATGAAACGTTGGAATTTCAAATATTTCTATGGAGCATTTCCCAAGAAGATAGAAATCCATAACCCGGCTAGTGAACAGCTGCCATGAATACGTTTCACAAATGCAGTTAACCACAGTTCCCTGATGGTTCTTGGTTCAACATAAGGGTACCATTGCATTTTGCCATTCAATTAAACAGCAGGAGGCTGTACCATTTGAAACATAGGGCAGGAATTTCAATTTTTTAAGATACATTTATCGAGAAAGTAGGAATCTATGAATTGGCATGTGAACAGAAGTAATGTATATATATGTATAATGTTTCATAAATGCAGTTTACCATTAACCTTAAAAGAATACAACGATAGAAGAAAGATAGTAAATGTGTAAGAATTGGAAGCACTTGAAAAAACCACAATGCATAACCTTTTTTATTCTGTGTATAATAAAACATAAACTTGCTTTACCTTTCCAATGAAGGGATACGATGTTGGAGGTTTGCTACAGTTTTACAAATCGCTGTTTAACTCCAACACTGAATCTGGGAAATCTTTACGATATTCACTAAATCTATTTTTGCCAATCGCTAAATATTTATCAACGTAAATTGATAAGTTGTAATATGTAATGCAGAAGATTATATTAAAAAACATACAAAACTTACCAGGTTTTTTGCATTCATTCGCATTCAGTTGTATAGATCGAGAGAAAGCAATTTCTTATAACATACTACTACGAACCCATTTATCCCACAAAATAGTCAGTAAACAATTACGTTGATATAAATAAAATTGGTTGCTACAGACATTTCCATAAAATATAAAATCTTAATTAACTACTGGTATTCGTATGTTTGTACACTGGATTTTTCACAGTATATGACTCATAGCTGCAGTTACTAATATCTCCTTAAATTTTTCCCTCTTCATATAATCTATCACTAATTCTTAAAATTAATTTGAACTAGGCATATTTTCTTAATGTGTTCTTACGAATAAATACATGAGCTGGGGACTCAACAAACGCCTTAATCGTCAGGGGGATGGGTTGTTGGGACCTCAAAATTTCGATAAAATATTCACGTACTTTATCTAATTGTGCACAGTTTTAAATCGAAAACGATATTCCACGACCAAATTAAAAATCTTTATACTGATTTCCTTCTTTTGGTGCTTGATTTGACTTTCTAGGACCATTATTTCTAATTTAATTTTGCAAAAGAAATGAACCCTGCTACGAAAAAAATTACCTCTATGTGTATTTTTTATAGAAACATTTTGACCCATCTGGGTTCGAACCGTGGACTTTAGCGAAATAAAATGTAGCCTATACTCATCATGGGGTAGACTTTATATAATGTAGAAAATTTCAAAGTTTTGCGACTCTTGGTTCTCGATTTTTTAGCAAACATAAACACACGCACCCACACTCTATTTTATATATGTATATAGACTACTTTTCAATGGACCTACTTGGGATTATCATTTTAGTAAGGCACTTAAAAGTAATAATAAATTTAATGAAATGATAGAATCTAGCCTCATTAAAAATTGACAAAGAATACGATGGTAGCAATAAACATGATTGGTGAGATTTTATAGTACTAACTGCAAAATACAAAGAGAATTAAAACTGTAGCAGCATTATTGAAAAACTATTTTACTATCAATATTTATTAGTTTAATTTACTATAAAACTCTTATTTTAAAATTAATCCTTTGCAATTTGGCAATAGCTTCTCAATTTTAATGCAACACAATTTGGAAAAAGATTCACTTCCCTAATGTTTTGGACCAATTATAGTAATATACTCTACTAAATTCCACATACGTTAGTATGTGGAATTTTTATGAAAGAATCATTTTTTAATAAAAAAAATAGAGTGAATGAACCATTAAGTAGATGATATCCATAGCCCATTTGCAAACTTGAGTCTGACTCAGAAAATCTGCTTTACCAAGTCAATTTGCCAGATCAGAAAGTAAGAGAGATACTGAGAGGCGAGCCATGGGTGTAATTAGCTGAACGTTATCCTCCTCAGGATCATGAGTGGAGTACAGATACTTATTCTTGTGCATTAATGATCAATACCCAAAAGAAAATTTTTCCTTGAACTCACCTATTTGTACTTATACCATCCATTTGTACAAGAAGTTCTGATTTCACTCTGCGGGATGCCTCATGCTCAGACTCCGAACCTCTCCTTGAACACAGAGAGTCAATCTCATCTATGAAAATGGTGCTTGGAGCATAGAAACGAGCCTATTAAAGAGAAACACCATGCATTAGGGGAAAGAAAATTGACAGTAGAAAACTATAGCACAGCTGAAAATTGTTGAAATGAAATGAGAATTTAAACTCAAAGTCAATCACTTTCATAACAATTTGAGAACTGAAATTCATAAAAATGTATTTAATTCCAACAATGCTCAATAGATGAACGTGTTGGCAAGTTAAAAGCTATAAAATTTTAACATGAAATTTACTTGCACTCGATTGATAAAGATAATAATTTCACAAGTAAATGAATACAGAAATATACATATTCATGACTTCTTCAACAGGCTTCAATAATAAATCATCAGTATTTCCTTATCTGGCATCTTAACATGCAATGATAAGCCAAAACTACATAGTTATAGGAATTTTCAATAAAGTAACTAAATTTCAGATTTAACTGGATTTGTTTTTAAGTCTCAACATCAATATGAGTAGAAATCAAGATGAAATTGAAGAGAAAGATCTATCAATTTTTCCACAGAAAGTTCCTTCAATTTTAAGAACTTAAGTTACCATAGACATAATTTCGGCTCAATATTGTTATCACAAAATTCATTACCACTTTTGGAATAGAACACTATGGCAGTAAGACAGAGGATCTTCAAACATTTACAAATTGTTTCATGTTAACATTTGTGCATCTTTTCTTTAAATGATGAGTACTTCCATTGATTATCCTTTAATTTTTTCTCAAACATTTTTCTAAATTTTTACATCATAACATCAGTTCATACAACAGTTAGATTTTAATAAGTAATTATACCTCACTTTATGAAATAATAATGCTCAATGGAGCAGTCATCGATTTCTTTGTAGAGCAAGGTATGCCCAATATTGAGGTATTTTATGCTGTAGAGAGTTAACTGAAAAGTAGAAGGACTTAGACCGAAAAGTAATGCCTCCAAAGGTAGAAGCATTACTTTTCAGTCAACCCTGTATAACAATTTCTACTGAGCATCTAAAAAAGGATTTTGATATATAAAAGCCACTAACCATTTCAAAGAGTAATCTGACAAGTTTTTCGGATTCCCCTCGATATTTGGAGGTGAGGGTGGAGGAGGAGACATTGAAGAATGTGGTCCCACATTCGGTGGCCACTGCTTTGGCCAGCATTGTCTTCCCTGTCCCTGGAGGGCCAACCATCAAAACTCCTTTCCATGGCCTTCTGATGCCCTGAAAGTAAATTAATAATTATAATAATAAATGGCCTTTATTCGGACGAGATTGAGACTAGAAATTCTCTTCTTACACCTAAATTCCACATCAACTGAATGTATCTAAGCTATTTTAGAAGATACCTCAAATTCTGTATAATATTATCAAACTATCTCTCACAATGGAGTACAATTGTCACAAGCTTATGACATCATCCATGAGATGAATGAAGACGGAGAAACGAAACAGGTGGAAAATAAGCTAAAAAAAAATGCACTCTTTAGTTCAAAATTCAATAAATGAAGTGACAGAGTTATATAATATTGTGTTTAGAGTACCTTGAAGAAATCTGGCATCCACATAGGAAGGACAACAGCTTCTTCTAGAAGCCTTTTGGCTTCATGGAGGTCTGCAATGTCATCCCAATGAATATTTGGGTCTTTCTGTACAATATCTCTCTCTGTGAAAACAAAAGAGAAAGAACCATGATGAAACACTTAAAATTCATTGCACTCTCATATTTTTCCAACATTTTCAGCAATGACTTCAACATGATAAATAGTAGAATGCATTCATCAAAAACATACAGACATAAATGCTTCACTTCTTAGAAAATTACCACGAGCCAAATCTTACAAATTCAAATCATTGAAACTGATTCAATAAACAACATGAGCAACAACAGAATTTGTTTATCAACTGAAGTATGATTAAACAAATATGGCTCAATACAAATATTCAATTAAGGTGATTGTAGCTGACACGATCTCACGAATATTTATTTTTCATCAGATATTTCATACAACTTAGAAAATAACCCATTTTTCCACAAACTTCCTCTTTCTTTCATCCTAATATTCATTCAATTCATTAAATCCTAATATTCATCCATTTATAAAATTCCATCAATACATTTTTGCTAAATTAACTCATTATGTAAATCTCTAATGGTTAAGCTTCACTTATGCTTTGCCAGAAAATAATCACTTCATCAGGGAAGGTTTCAAGTTATTTCTAAAGGGTATTAGTCTCATCACTAGTAATTTGTGATTGCTTGTTTTTGATTTCTAAAATATAGTACAGTCTTAATTTTCAGAGCAAAATATGTCAAGTAAAACATATGCACTTCAGTAGTTCCAAATCATAATACATATATGTTATACCACCAGATAATAATATGTTTTAATCTCTTTCTTTATGCATTTTCTACCACTTGAAAACTCTTTCAGGGGAACATATCACTCAACATTTAAAAAAATCCTATTAACAATAAAAATTAAGCTACAATCAAGGTATAATGACAGACTTCAAAAGAAATATTAGCAAATGTTAGTAAATTTGTTAAACATAAAATATGTATCAACGATGCTTAAATAATCAGCAATAAAGATTGAAATAGGTGTCAATGATAGCATTAGTTTGAGTAATATTTAACTCACCAAGCATATCAACCAAATCCTTATCATAGCCTGATGGGTCAAACCTTCTCTCTTCTTCCTCAACCTCTTCTTTCTCCTTATCACTTTTCTCCTGTAAACAAATGCATTGGGTTTATGTTATTAAAGTTTTGATGAACATAGAGTCATGTCTTTCCCACTTTTTGAAATAAAAGTGAGGGGAAATCTATACATGAACAGGCTGTACTATAAATTAAAATAAATTTAATATGGTCTAGAGTAACTTAGTGGAACTCAGAATTCATGCTCAAAGAAAAAATACTTTGTAATTTCCACAGCAGATTTATCTTTTGAGTCTGACGAAAATAGTCATACAATAAACTTGCTGTGGAAATTACAAAGTATTCTTACTTTATACAAGCCTATACTCAAGTATAATTAGTACTTTCAATCCATTCAATTAACACTTTATCATCCAAGTCAAACATAAATATAAACATACAACCTCTTTGCTTTTCAATTTTACCACTAAATAATTAAACATAACCAGCCAAAACCATGTACATACAGCATAACATAGCTATACAGCCTAATAATGAGCTAGTTCCCTCAAAACTGGTCCTGTTTTACTTTTCTGAATTGAAATTTCAGAATAGTACATGTTTTGTATTCTTCTTCTTGTTTTATACGAAGTTTTGTAAGACCCAATTTAAGTCAAAAGCAAAACATAGTGAAATTACCATAAATTTAATATCTCTTCTCTTGTTTCAGCTGATACGGGTTCTCAATATAAACTTTTAAAAAACTAAGCTCATCATATTATTGCAATAACTATATTCAATACATATCCATGGAAAGATTCAATAGAATGAATAAAACCTTCTCTACAAAATAAAAATTAAGAAAGCTTTCATATGAACATTTATATGGATGCGCACAACTAAGAGGTGTTATAAGCTTGCTCTGGAAGTCCAAGGCATTATGATACAATTCATGATGCATAACAGTAGTGAAAAAAAAGTAAAAGGTTACTTCAGTCTGTATTGTTTCTGCCATGGTTTCAGAAAATGAACAAGTTTTTTCAACTTTCCTTGGGGTCTTCCTCAATAAATTACAATACAATAAGTACAATAATCATTGTAATAAAAAAGTGCTGAATATTTTAAAATGAAATTCTAAGGGGTCGACCTGAATTGAGTAAATAACGATGTAATCTCACCTTGTTCTCTTCCTTCTTATCATCCTTCCTCTCTGCACCCTTCCGCACCCCTCTCTCTTCCTTCCTCTCCATTCCCTTCTTCCCAGGCGCAGCAGGGGCTGGCCTCTGTCCGCCACCACGTCCCCCTCTTCCCCTGCCTGCAACTTCCCCCTTCTTCTGCCCTCCTCTCGGGGGACGCACTGCTGGAGTTGCTCTACAAACACAATGCAATAGCATCATTACTGTTGCTTAGTCAGTAAATACACAAATTTCTAAAATTCGCGTAATTTTCAGAAACTTTGTTGCTAGAGGGTAGGCTTATCATACTGAAGGGGAACAAGGTAAAGCACAGGCAGCTAGAAGGATTTTATGCTCAGTCAAGTCTACCTTTGGGATATCAGATAAGCAATTGGGTAACACATTCATCCTTGGTGAAAATAGTCCAGGGTTTGATTCATTCTGGGGTCCTATTTGTGTAAAGTTATGTCAGAGGTCATATCACTTTAAAAAATACCAATACTAAATCTATCTTCAAAATATAAGGCACCAATGGGTTTGGGCAGCTGTACATGCTTATTGTTATCACTGGGAATGTATCAAAATATAGGTATAGCGGCATTGTATGAATAGCTGTAAGGCATACAGTAAATACAGTTCCCCTTATCAATTTTTTCCTCCATAAGTACCTCAGTCTTACCTCTCACACAGGGGCCACAAGTTTTCAATGTATTAGTGATAATGAAAAATAAAAATGTCTAAAATATAGATAAAGAAACAACATTTCACTGAATCATCGTAATAGGCCATTTTCCAACATAATCTTAAGAGAATAATAATGTATACAACAAACAACTTAGGGCTCAAAGATTAATTTTTAATCAACACAAAAGCATTTGAAAAAGGTGAATTAGATAAAATTAGGACATATTTCCCCAAAGAGTGGAATTTGGATCCATAACCAATAATCAGTGACGCAAATAAGAATCTTTATTAAATTACCTTTCTTATAGATGTTGTTCCTTCTTCATGCAGTTATCCATTCTAATTAAATTTTACAGAAGATATATAGTCTGTGAGCAATAAAAGTTTTAGGTCAAACTGGTGACTAGCAGGAACATAAAAGGCATCAGGAAGACATTTAATAACATGCCAAATTTGTAGAAGAAATACAGAATCTGAATAGTGTTTATAACACCTGGCTGCCAGCAACTCGCTGCCTCTACTTATTGGCTAATGCTTTCAAATACACGCATTCATGAAAGAATATTAAAATGTTCCCAAAATTAATGTATATAGCAAGAGTTTGTCAAATGAGGTGTACCAAATATTCAGAATAAATCTGAAGGATATAAATAACGTACTTGTGCTCAACAGGTGTAGGAGCAGGCCAAACATCAGGATCTCGTGGTGGAGGAGGGGGCCACACATCTGGGTCTCTGTAAGCAGATGAAAACAGACCCTGCGGCTGAATTCCCCATGGAGAGGCATCCCTTATTGGCTCCTCAAATGTTTGGTTAATTAAAGCTGGGCCTGATGGGAAGAATTATTGTTACACACCTTGGAACTCAATGCACTGAAGAAGCATTCTAATAACCTATGCTTGACTAGCAGTCATATTGCCAACATGTTCATTTGCATTATATATTTTTGGAAGTTTTGTAATCACTCCTCTGTAATAATGGTTTCTTGATGAAATTATTGCTACTTCTATTGGAACTAGGTTTCTCAAGAGATTTCCCTTTTAAAACAAGGATATAGATTATGTTTTCCATTCATTATACATAAATCTTAGTTGTAGTATATCAATTGTAGAGTTTTCACTCCCCTAAATTGAAAGTTCATGAAAACTCAAGAAACAAAATAGGAAATTAAGCAACAAATACCTAACATTCCTTAACAATTAACATCCATAATTACCTTTGAACACTAATTAAGTTCACTGTTTAATAATATCTATTCATCTTCACAAGTCTGTTTACTTCAAATATAATGTTATACTATCCCAGACCCAATTACTAATATATATTGGTTACATAAAAATATCATTATTACTAACATAAAGAAAACAAAACAAAGATTTTACAGAAATTACATATTACAGAGGTAACTGTAAACTCTTTCCGTCATATTATTTGAAATTACATTTTTATGCTGAGAAGTGAGATGTTAAAACTCAAGAAAATACAATTGCATGAACTCTTAATAATGACTTCGACTTGACTGACGATAAAATTAATACACATCATCACAGGTCAAGATAAAACAAGAGGATGTACTAAGAGATGATAACTTACCCAAAGGTCTGTCGACATGAGAATCACCTTTAAAAAGTTGTAAAGTAGAAGTAATTGCTTTCACTCTTTCATATTCTTGCGCTATCTGCTGCTGGACCTATAAATATTGCAAACGTTAAATATATATAACTGCAAACAGATCAATCACAAAACTTAAGAATTGACCATGTTACCTGTTGCCATTTTGCTCTTCGGGTCGGATCTACTATTGTCGAGAGAAGCCTATGAATCTGCTGAACCACACCTTGATAATATACTCCAGCACTTTCGTAATTGCCCATCAATGCCATTTCACGGCCAAGCTTAGTGTTTTCACATATTTCATTAATTGACACAGCCATAACGATCATCCCTTTAGGGTTCAAACCAGATCAACTACGAAAAACCACAGCATGAGAACTTCAAATTGATTTAACCAAGCAATATGCATGCATGTCATTCGAATGAAACATTTCTGTACTCCAGTTATGATTGTTATAATCACTAATACCTTCCGAGTTCCAACTTGTGATGACACACAGATATTATTGATGGAAAATCTTTCTCAATCAGAATTCGGGAGAAATACTTTTCAAAGTTTTAATGTTCACATGTTTTTTGGAACCAGCATGTCGAATTCTTCCGTCAATTCTACAGAAACGAAAACAGTTTCAATCTCAGCAGAAACAGTCTACTGTTGCCTGCCAAACCCGTCAAAACTAAGGCACAGAGGCGCTGTTGTACATCTATTACCCAATCTAGCCAACCTTGTATCATTTAGGCCGAGAGGTGAAAGACTAAAATTTCAAACACGACTTTACTGAGCTCTACAAGTTCTTCATTCATTACTTGAAAATTGCTGTCTTGGAAAGTGTCATTTTCTACTTCAAAAATGCCAATGTTATGATTTATCTATGATTATGTTACGAACACATCGACAACTTACGTTCACACGTTTTATTGAATCAAATCCTCTGTAAGAAATCTAAATCTTTTTACCAGAAAAAAGGCTCTAAAACTACGTAAAGAATCCTTCATCGTTAATAAGGATTACTCTTATAACCAGGTGGAATGGCCTGACAATGTGAGACGGGGAAGTATATATCGCAACTTCTGCAACAAAATACAAAAAATTAAGAATTTATAATTTAGATTCAATCAACCGATACAATTCGTATAAATGATAAGCGTAAAAAAGTTTATACTTTGTTTATATTTTGCTATCACCAAAATAAGGATATTTTTGTATAGTTACCTTAGCAACTACTGTCAAGGAATCCCAGAAGTGATTAATTTCGTATGATTACTTATTATTACTAGACTCATTGTCAGTAAAAAAACTGCTAATGCGTTCCATGCCGGCAAAATGTTCTCAATGAGTAGATGCAAATCCAGCGTTTCAACATAACCACTGAGAAACAAATGTAAAAAAGAAAGATATATATGATGTTGAGAGGATTTGCAAACCCTTTGCAGGCATGCTAACCGCAAACGGTCCAAGAAGCAACAGAAAATTAAGAAAGAGTTTGAAAGAGGTTGGCTTTAAGTAACGTATTTTTTCATATCCCAAACAACTATAGCTTGCAAACCAGCACACCTTAAAATAATTGTCGTTTCTGTCTATACATTTAGGCCTAAATTTACATTCAAAGAGGAAAACTCCTCTCTGCAAATATGAAGAATTAAACAAATTAGTTTGGGACTGGTTTGTGCGAGCAAGATCGAGGAATATTGCTTTATCAGGTCCAATGGCGCGAGAAAAGGCATAGGAGTTTGCAGTTTCTTTAGGAAAACTTGATTTTGAGGCCGCGAATGGATAGAGCTTCAGAGCAAGACACAATGTGGTACGACGTGGATGTGGTAACCGGTGTAGAGGACTGGAAAGGCAATGTTCAAGAATAAATTAAGACCATTAACCATGTGATATCTACAACGGGGATGGAACCGGAATGGTTTATAGGGCATTGCTGTCTAAAACCTTTTGTGTTTAAGGAGAAAACTGCTAGGATTTTTTCCTTTTCCAAGTTTCTTGAAATTAGTGCATAAATGGAAACAATTATCTTACATTTACGCTTATTCTTTAGAAAGGAAGCACTCAAAGGAGCGTTTCATCATTTTTATTAGTGCAATATGACTGGGGAGCTCCTAAAGCAGGGGTACTCAACCTTTTTTGGCGTCCGGGCACCAAAGGGCGCTTCCGAAAGCGAAGCGGGCACCACATAACAGTTCCGTGCATGGTGACATTCAGGCCATCCCTTGGCCATATTATCACTTTACCAGTTAACCGTTTGAAAAAAAATACGTTCCATGGTAAATAAGATCCAAATATTACAACGCATATATTGTCATCACAACCTCACATCTCATATGTGAGAACCTCTCATGTGAGAAAGTCATTGTCTCCGAAGAAGATTTGATAACGGGGAATACATCTGGTATGAAGGGCATGTGCACCACTGCGTTCCGAAAAGCAGCAGTCCTTGATTATGAGGAGTTTGATACATTGATAAGCTGAATCTTCGCATTCGCATAATGAACTAAATATGACATAGATACGCGTCTTGTTAATCTGGCGATAAGAGGGGTAAAATGTTTACGAAACCCAAGACCAGGACAACCAAGTTTCTGACCCTTTCCCCCACCAAACCTCCACTCTATCCCCGATAGTTTAAACCCAAGAAATAATGTTGTAACAAATAAAAAATATCTTTTTATCGAAGCTTGGTGGGCACTGTACGAGGTCGCTTCGGGCACCAGGTTGAGTACCCCTGTCCTAAAGCATTCTGTCATCCGGAATCCAGCTCGATCACGAGGTTTCAAAAGCGTTGCCATTGAGAAGCTACCGATCACTGAGAGAAATAATATAAAAGCACTGAACACGGCTTCAATCATGGGAGAGTAGCTGAAAAGTTTCTATGCCGAAACGAAGAGGAAAGATAGGAAAGTCATACTTTTCCTCGATAACGCAACCTGTCACCCTAACATTCGCCTTTCGAATATGGAGCTAGCCAGGTTACCGGCAAACACAACTAACATCACTCAACCAATGGATGAAAAGGTACTTAGATCGCTGAAGGCACAAAATAGAAAGTACATGATGCGATCGTTATTGGCTGCTACAGATACTGCGAATACAGTGTCGGAGGTGATAAGAAATATAAGTACAGGATGCCATAAATTGGATTAATTTGGCAGTAAAAGATAATAAAACATCAACTGCTCAACAATGTTTCGCTAAAGCTGGATTTCTGTCAGCACTGGTCCCCGAGACCGGTAAAGAAAATAAATTCTATCCAATCATATCACCGATCTTCTGACGAGCTATGAAGATGGCTCCATGACAGACACTATAATGGAAGACAAAGCCTGTGAATCCGACGAAGAAGTAAATATAACGTAATATGTGAGGAAACAAAATGTCCTAAAAATAAATGTTTGTTTCTTTAAAATTAAGAATTAGTAGAATGTAGTCTAAACCAAAGTAGCGCCGATTTATTTAATACCTTAACTGAGGCTATCGGCAGCGTAGAAAATTGCATTATATAGGAAAAAAAGGAAAAACAGACAAAATAACGGATTAAATGCGCATTTTATAAATAAATTTTTATGTTAATTACTTCAAATAAACAAATTTAACCGCAATGTGATACTGTTCTTTCATTATTCCATAATAATTTCGTCTACATAGAATATTCATAGAAAATTCGTCTATGTAGAATTTTAGTAAAACCAGCCATTTAGGCGACGCATGTTATGGGCGCGAAATGCCTTTCAAGGGGTTTTTGAAATGTGAGACCCTGGGTTAAGCGGAAAACTGTCTTATCCGGAAAAAATATGGCCCCGAGAGATTCCGCTAAACACAGGTTTCTGTTTGGATTATCGATTAAATGTGCCCTTGAGAGGAAATAAGGTAATTTCAAAAGATAAACAACTCTCTATTAACCTCACTAAGATATATGAAATTTGGAAGATATTCTTCTTCTTCAGAGTGGTTCTGGATGTCTACATTCTTACAATTCATAGTAAAAAAAATTCGGCCGGCAACCATTATAATTCCTGGCGTTTTCAGTAAATTCGGTGGATAATACTTACAAGTTAGTAGTAATTTTGAGAAGAGTATATGAATGAAGTCCTCCTTTTCTGTTTTGCTGTATTATTGAAAGGAATTCACAAATCTTATTAATTTTTATGATTTACGAATGTCTGCAGGTTCAGAAAGAAAACTCTGAGAAACGGTCGAAGATCGAAGATTTGAATTCCTTCAGCGAGATTCGGGAAAACTGGAGAGATCCTGACTGGGAGGAATCTTCTGTTCAGACTACTCTTCGCTGAGTCCTGAACACACAACGTAGCCATCGCCCACCGTCGTAGCAGAACCCAATGGTGACTCCTCCATATTCCGGTTAATGTCCTCTTCCCCTGCTAAACACTTTTCATTTCAGTTCCATAAGTAAACTCTATCCCTCACCTCTGACCCACATCTATAATGTCTGTAGTTTTCCCATCTATTCTATTTCCTGTACTTCTTTACAATTAACCATAGTACTTTTTGATTGGATTTCCATCTTTCAGTCAATTTCATTCGTCGATTTCATTATCTGCTCTTCAATGGATTTTCATGTTATTTTTCTGTACTCAACACCGCTCCTCGTCATGATTGTTTGCCCAGAATTCATCCAGTTGTAAAGCTTAATAAAGTAAAGTTAAATAATAATAAAAATAAGCTTTGACAGCCTAGATCATTTTGCACATTGGCTCCCTCCGGGAATCGAACCCGGGACCGCTTTCACCAAAGGCAAATGAGCTTCCGCATGACTAATCGGAAGCCCTATACTATTAGGTTTTCTAAGAGCAAACATCTTTGTATGATCATCCAAATCAATCTGTGTGCTCCTTAGCAAATCTGTTCTTCTCAACCCTACCTTAAATGGTTGGGTTTCCATCTACTTGCCTCGATCGTTTGTATTGAATTCATCCAGTTTTAAACCAGATTGAGTTATAAGGAATTCAAGTTCCTTTTCACCTACAGATTTGGTTTTGGTTTGATACCAGCATGAATGATATGCCATTGCGATTGTATCTGTACACATAAGGGGGAAGATAAATGTTTGGCTCCAAGAATTCTCTCGGAGTCCTCAGGTGTTTTAGGAGTTTTAAGCCGCTTTCAGACGTGAAGACTTTTCGCCGGTTGCCGTCCACGGTACGAATCAGCGATCCCTGTTCAGTAGATATTGAGTCGTCATTATCGATAGGCACGAGAAATCATGTTATTTGTATTACCTGTACCTAAAGAAAAAAAAGTGCTTACGTGTCAGGAAGTGGATTCATCCTTTAATTATGCAGAGACTGGTGCTTACGTCACTTTGTATCATGATTTAAGGGATGAAGAGAGAGAAAGTTTTTTTAACTTCTTTAGAATGTCAATCGCCAGTTTTGATGAGCTCCTCAATCGACTGAGCCCACTACTCCTCAAGCAGAATAGCAATATGAGAGATGCCATCTCACCAACAGAGAGGCTTGCTTTAAGGTAAGATCTTCTATTATCTCAGTACTTGGCTTGGTCCTTGAAATTTTGCAAATAAAAGATACATTTAGAAATTAAAACTTTTAATGATTTTAGTTGTTCATAAAAATAATGCAGCTGCATGGGTTACATATATTATTACAATTAGAATGTACAATATTGTAACGGGTCCCGTTTGGACGCGGTCACTTGCCGTTCCCTCCTTTCCCCCGCGACCTTCCCCCCCTCATTACTGGTCGCGATGGGAATAAAAGGGCGATGTGCGGGCTGCCGCGGGAGAAGTGAAGAAGGACAATCCAGAGGAGAAGGAAGTCAGAGGAGTGACGACGGACAATCGTGAGGAGAAAAAATCCAGAGGAGACACGAAGGACAATCGGGAGGTGAAAGAATTCAGAGGAGTGACCGAGGAGTGTTGGAATAAGAGAACGTTAAGGTCTATAAGACGGAGGTTAAGATAGCCGGAGTGGAGGAGCGGCGGAGGAAGATCGTCCCGAGCAGGAAGCCGAAGAGGAGGAGTGGATCGGAGTGTCGGGCCCCTTTTATTTTGTTGTCCCTTTTCAAATCCCCCCCATTTTCGGAGCCGCGGGATCACCCGTCCATTGATCACCCCCTTTGTTGTTTTTCCCGCGGTTCCCTTGATCCCCCCATATTCGTCCCCTTGATTCGTAACCCCGTTTTCGACGCAATAAAGCAGATTTTTGAGGTTACAATATTAACACTTAGATCTTGATAAGTCCCAAAGCGCTACCTCGTCCCCCACAGAATCTGTAGACTGGTGAGACGGCGTAGAATTTTGATATGCTGCTGATACAGAGAAGAAACATGGGTGGGTTGGATAGGAACAGATGGGTTCTGATGCATACAAGACAAAGAGGTACTCATGGGTGATACTCTGGACTGCTGTAACTTTTGTATAATTGTCAAAACCTCAAATTGGAATTGAATTGTTTCTGTTTTGTTGAGTCCATGCAGGCAAGGTAAAATGCCTTTAAAGAAGCTCAAATGTCTATCTTCAGGCTCCTGTAGTTTATTTAGAATCAATATTTCGACATCCGTTATTCCCGATTGGACTCTTTCTTTTCCGTAAAGACGCAGGGGATGGAGGTTGGCGGAATGTTTTGCCTTCGTTTTCATTTCCAGAATTCTCGCGGATACCCGTCTCTTCTTCATCAGCAACTTCTTCGCTATCGTGACTGCTTACAGCTTCCCTGGTTAGCGTGTTCTTCTTTTAAAATGCCAACTGATCGCTATAAACATATTTGTTTATTGACTTCGCTTGTGATCCAGTTTTTGTTCCTTCTGACAGCCATTTTAAATATTTTATCCGTCGGTCCCGGATATTGGTCCATTTTGAAATCACAGCTTTGCCTAAAAAAGAAAACAGCAATTTATTTTTATGTTTAACAATTTCCATTGCATATCAATGAATGAGTACACATGCGCACGAATGTTTGTGTCCGTGTGCTGTGATTTCCTCATTATTCGTGTTTTTAATGCTCTTCAAATTTATAATTTTAGATATCTTGCAAGTGGTAACACTTTTACGGATCTCCACTAGGCTTACCGATTGGGAGTGTCTACCATCTCTGATATCGTTCTCGAAGTTTGCGGTGCAATATGGGACAATATGTGTCATGAGTGTATTCCTTCATTAACAGAGGAAAAACTAAATTCTGTTGCCCGTGGATTTCTAAATAAAACTCAGTTTCCCCATTGCATAGGGGCAGTACACGGTAAACATATTCGATTAATAAAACCAGAACATACTGGTTCTTTGTTTTACAACAACAAGGATTTCTTTTTAATTTTGCTTCTTGCTGTGGTAGATAGTGAATATCGTTTCATTTTTATAGATATTGGTGCTTATGGCAAAGACTGCGATTCAACAATCTTTAAAGAAACTCGACTTTGGAAAGGCATAAGCGCCTCCGTCGACTGTGATACAACAAAGAGTTCCTTACGTGTTTATAGTAGACGAAGGGTTCGGTCTTCACCATCATCTCATGGAACGGACCAAAAGCTCACGAAAGAAAACGCTAAGTCCATGTCTGAAGGATTTATTCTTTTAGCGAATTATTAATCACAATCAGATAAAATAATACATTCTTCAAAATTCGATCGTTTCCTATTCGGTTTGGCAAGAATATGGTAGAAAATTTGAGATAATGTATGTTCACAATGACATCATTTTCTGGAGCAATCTACAAAGCAATATGAAACTAGGAAATTCATGTTCGAGCAAATTCTAGCACTACTCACGTTTTTAAATTCATCAATCGGACGAGCGATGGATTGCATCGAAGTTTGTCTGATTACTTCGATGGATTATAAATTCTCGATGAATCTAAGAACAGTCCGTATTTCCTGCTGTTTGACAAGATGGCTTCCGTTGCATTTGTTCCATCTCCATAATTCTTTAAATTCTGTTGATATGTAAATCATGGCATCATTTGTTTCATTATAAATACGTTCTATTTATAAGTTGCCATTGACTTGCTTTTTTATGGGGTTATTCACATTTGAAGGGCCCGCTACTGTCATCAGAGCCTTTGGCTCTTCATCGGGTATTAATCTCGATGGAAGCAATGGAAATCGGTGGAAAGCATCGTAAAACCATCGGTGAATAAAAAACATAGAGCACATCACCAGGGTACTGTGCTACCAGACAGCTACACAGGTTGCGAAGCTGGTGTAGAACCCGAGGGCGAACCCCTAAAGCATCACCCTACCCCGGAAGATGAATTAGAAGTGAGATGCATGATTTTTCTTCTGAGCCAAAATAAATTTTCAATTATGTATAGCATAAAAATTAGTAAGGCCGGATCCCACCCTCTAGACCATCTTCTCCCGTCCCACCCCCTACCCCACCCTATGCCGTCCCGCCCCCAAGGCCACACTCTACCATCCAGCCCCCTACCCCACCCTCTAGCGTCCCGCCACCTGACCCACCCTCGCCCATGCCGACTCCTACCCCATCCTCTCCCGCCCCGCCCCCTACCCCAACCTCTACCATCCAGAAACCTACCCCACCCTCTCCAGTCCTGCCTTCTACCCCACCCTCTCCCATCCCACCCCCTACCCCAACCTCTACCATCCAGAAACCTACTCCATCCTCTCCCGTCCAGCCTTCTACCCCACCCTCTACCGTAAAGCCACCTATCCTACCCTCTCCCGCCCTGCCTTCTAACCCACCCTCTCCCATCCCACCCCCTACCCCAACCTCTACCATCCAGAAACCTACCCCACCCTCTCCCATCCCGCATCCTACACAACCCTCTGCCTTGCCGCCCCCTACCCCACCCTCTACTCTACCGCCCTCTAGCCCACACTCTAGCGACCCGCCTCCTACCCCATCCTCTACCGTCCCGCCACCTACTCCGCCCTCTACCATCCCGACCTTTACCCCACCCTGTTCAATCCCACCCCTATCCCACCCTCTAATATCCCACCCCGTACTCAACCTCTTTCTCCTCCCGCCTCCTACCCCACCCTCTACCGTCCCGACCTTTACCCCAGCCTGTCCAATCCCACCCCCTACCCCACCCTCTACCGTCCCGCCTCCCACTCCACCCTGTACCATCCCACCCCCTACTCACCCTCTCCCCTCCTGCCACCTACCCCGCCCTCTACCGTCCCGACCTTTACCCCACTCTGTCCAATCCCACCCCCTACCCCATCCTCTACAGTCCCACCTTCTACTCCACACTCTACCATCCCACCCTCCTACCCCCTCTGGATGGGGTAGAGGGTGGGATGAGAGAGGTTGAGGTAGAGGGTGGGACGGGAGAGGTTGGGGCATCCCACCCTCTAGACCATCTTCTACCGTCCCGCCCCCTACCTCACCCTCTGCCGTCCCGCCCCCTAGGCCACCCTCTACCTTCCAGACTCCTACCCCACCCTCTACCGTCCCACCTCCTACTCCACCCTCTCCCACCCTGACCCCTACCCCACCCTCTCCCGTCCCACAACCTACCACACCCTCTACCGTCCGGCCTCCAACTCCAACCTCTACCATCCCACCCCCTACTCACCCTCTCCCCTACCGCCTCCTACCCCACCCTCTACCGTCCCGACTCCTACCCAACGTACTACCGACACTCATACCCCAACCACTCCCAACTCTCTTACCCAACCCATATACATCCTTTCCCTTATCCCAACCACTCCCACACTTCCCACCGACAGCTTATTCTATATGCTCACCACCCACACTTAACCCTATTACCTACCCCATACCTTCCCTTCCACTAAAACGCTCAATAATTACTCTATCCGCTCCTCTCCCAATCAATCGCTTCCTTCCCTTATTCTCCCATAACCATCTCCCATCTCCTTCCTTCACTCTTTATTCCCAATTAGAGGATATCAAAAATACGGGAAAAATTCAATGAAAAGGTACAGAATATATAAATTATACATAGCCCAGCCTTACACATCATGGTAAATGTATACATTCTGCAAAAGTTAGTTTGGCTAAGGGCACAAAGTATATCCATGTTATGTATATATATTCAAGTTATGGTGCACTATACAGTTTTCGGCCTTACAAATATTTATACTATACATAATTGAGAATATACTAAATCAATCGCTTCCTTCTCTTCCTACCCTATAAAAAACTCTCAATACCTTTAGATTGTCCCAATTAGACATAAAAAAAAATACGGGGAAAATTCAATGAAAAGGTACAGAATATATAAATTATACATAGCCGCACCTTACACATCATGGAAAGTCTATACATTTTGCAAAAATTATTTTGGCTAAGGGCGCAGAATTATTTTATATCCATATTATATACATTTCAAGTCATGGTGCGCTATACATGTTCCGGCCTTACAAATTTTTATCCTATACATAATTGAAAATATATTTTGGCTCGGAAGAAAATGCATGCATTTCACTTCTAATTCATCTTCCGAGGTAGGGTGATGCTTTAGGGGTTCGCCCTTGGGTTTCCGCTTCACAACCTTGGTCGTTGTCTGGTAGCACAGTACCCTGGTGATGCGCTCTATGTAGAAATCGTAAATCTTCCCTGGATTTTTCGGGAAAGATTGTGGAGTCGCTTGAAGAGGAAGACTTTATAGACCGTGTCTCTGATGCCAAATTGAATGACCTCAGAGATCCTTCCTGCACCCGGAAGCAAAACGAAATGAATTTTAAAGGTTTAGATCCTATCTAGTTATTATATATGAATAAGGAAGTAAATATAAGCATAAATCCAAGGAAACCAACATTATTAATACCTAGACTGTATCATTATATAAACAAAAGTAGATTGCAAAAACTGTATAGCTTTGCATTAAAGTAACACGTCAAATGGAATCCAATTACACCTCAATTCCAGGAGTTACTGATGATCAGGCTCAATTGGTTGATAAAAGGTAATGATTTGAACTGATTGGAGCACCTCACAAAAGAAAAGATTTATGGTAAGAGACGAAATTACTTATTGAAGGTGGCTATACGGAAGCGATTTGAAGTTGCGCGTCGGGAGCTTGAAATATTCATGCCATTAGACAGTGAAATCCCTGAAATATTTAAATTTCTAACCACTATCATATTTTTTACTTGCAAAGAAGGATCAGAAGGGCCATTATTTCCAGAAAAACCAAACTATACCTTTTACTTATGTGTGAGTAGCTCAGAAGTAGGAAACACGAAATTACAACTGTATTATAAGAACAGATATCAAACCAAGCTATGTTTTTTCTGCATGTTATCGCCTATGTAAGCCAGTGAGTAAACATGAGAATTAATTTAAATCCCTTTCTTTGATAAGAAAGTAAAAGAAATCCTTGAACTGTTCAAACGCGAGCGAAATATTTAAGGTCGCTGAAACCCTATTACAGCTCTTAAGAAATTATTTGGGGAACTACTTTCTCTATCTTGAGAAAAACATTGCAGGGAGAGTAAACCCAATGGAAATCAAATTAGCGGTTGGCATTCCAATTATCTTACAACATGCACTAATGTACTTTTCACTTCGTCTAAGATAAGATGGGAAATCGATTGTGGAACGCAAATCAAGTAAAAAAAACTAAAAGTGGAGGAGCGAAAAAAAAACTGATTCAACTATGACTTCGGAACTTTTAAGTTTAAAGAAAGGTATAGGCATCCATTGTAAGTAGGAGAATAGAGTTTCAAAGTAAGAACATAATTCGAAAGGTGAAATTGGAATTAAAGGAAGCGGCATTTCTAAAAAGTGGAATGAATGGCTATGGTAAATGCGCTAATTTGCCCTAAGAATTATGGAAAAACTAAGTTATTCTCACAAAACCTTGACCTTTCACAATCATTAGAATCTCCAAATATTCATTCCTCATTTTATAATGATATTATAGGAAAAAAAACGTGAATTGAAATCCATCCCCCGGTATGTGAAATATGTCTTTTTCTTGTGACAATTAATGGCGGGTACTCAATGTCCTTTTTTATTGCTTTATTAGTAGGAAAGTCAATAAAAAGATAAATATCTATAAGAAAGTGGATTGCGCGGAGTCTGTATAATTTTATTTGAATAGATTATGATCCAACAATTACTCTTAATGCAAAAGTCATCAAAACGTGGTACTAAACTCTCATTTAAATCGGTATTTACATAGAAACTCCATATTGCCACAATAATAGGGATATGTATACAAAGCAAATATAAATATAATATAATAATGTAATGCATTAATATAAATACTGCATGAGCTTAGAAGGAATATGTTAATATGATTATTAAATACGAATAGATGGCAAAATGCTAAGAAGGAAGTTAGTTATTTTATGATTATAAGACATCTAAAACTTCCATCTGTCATGTTTCTCTCTTGTTTTGAATTTTAGAAGGAAAAACTATAAATTATAATTACTTTAATAAGTAAAAACTATGTATTAAAATCGTGGAATTACTGTCAGAAATGTCTTCCTTAATTTGAATTATAAAATTTTTGAATACTTGAAATACCATAAGATGATGAAATTAAAACGAAAATTAATCTAAAAAGTATGAAAGTCTGTTTACCTAACTTGGAGATCCGGCCTACCGTTGTCCCCCGAGCCTCTTCCGTTGACAGTGGTCACTCACATTAGTAAAGTTTTACAACAAAGCCTTATTGAAATTTGGGCAAGTTCACTTTTTAAAGCTGGAAAGAATAGAAACACCAAAGTAATTAATCAGTTATTAGTGCATATGGCAATATCAAATTTCAAAAAATTTTTCATTCTTGTATATCACACCGCTAACAGATGTTGGGAGTCCTATATACAGAAAGAAAGATCACAGGGCATATACATATATAGGTTTACATTCACTCAACAGGAAGCGAATGAAGTAATTTCACGTATTCTGAAATGCTGTTGGAAAATTTCGAATTGATTCCAATACACTTTGAAATGTTTTCCTTGCTTTAAATTAAAGACTTGCCGAAGTAGCTAAAATAACACTAATCTACAATCCGAGTGAGTGGGCACTTTTTTTAATTCATCGACGGACCAATGAAACCGTTTTTTATTCACCGATGCATTTACGATGCTTCCTACCGATGTCCATCGCTTCCATTGAGTTTAATTCCCGATGAAGAGCCAAGGTTTCTGATGGCAGAAGCGGGTCATTCAAATGTTAATTACCTCATAAACAGGTCAGTAAATGGGAACTTACAAATATCCTATCTATAATGCATCAAACGATGCGATGAATTATGTTTCAGCAGAAATAAAGAATTATGCAGATGAAACAAATTGCAAATGCAACAGAAGCCATCTTGTCAAACAGCAGACAAAGAACTGTTCTTAAATTCATCAAGAATTGATAATACATCAAAATAATCAAAAAAACATCGATGCAAACCATCGCTCCTCATATTGATAAATATAAAAACGTGACCAGTACTAATATTCCCAGGAATATTATTTGCCTAGTTTTTTATCGCTTTAAAGATTTATAGATTTTTCCAGAAAGTGATGAAACTGTGTATATAAAATATTTCATATTTTCTTCAAAACACTTGAAAAACTGAATAGGAAATGATGGAAATTTAAAGAATGTTTCAGGTTATGTGATTGTGATTCAAAATTTGCTAAAAAAATAAATCCTTCAGACATTTACTTCGCGTTTTCCTTTGTAAGCTTTTGGTTCTGAAAGTGAATGTACAAACACTGTACACAGATCAATCTGAATACAGTGAAAGACAATAACGATTATTTTATCTTCTATGCTGACTTTGAAAATGCAATTCAACTCCTTTCATCATAAAATCTCGTCTAATTCCTTAAAAATCCGAAGAATAGAAAAATCTGAACAACCAAAGCACCATTTTATTTGAAAGAACACGCTATCTACAATATTTGTATATAAGTAGTCTCAATATTAGATTTGAATTATACTCATGGTATTTAAGAATTCCGTCTCTGGATCGAATATATCTCCGCAGCATACTTGCATACAAACTCTCTTCTTCCATTCTTGAGTACAGTAAGATTGTGATTCAGGAGAAGAAATAAAAAACAATTAATATACAAATGATAGATAAAACTCAACACTATATTAAATAAAAGATGGCGCTGTCTACAATTCTTGCATAAGTAGTAGTCTTAATATTAGATTGGATTTATAATCATGGTATTTTACATTCTGACTATGGACCGAATGCATCTCTGCAGCATCTTTGCATTCCAAATCTCATCTTCCATGCTTGAGAAGAGTTCCGATTGTGATTCTGAAAAATAAATAAAAAACAATTAACATACAATGATAGAGCATACACGACACTATGTCAAATAAAAGATGGTGCTATCTACAATATTTCCATAAGTGTAGTCTTAATTTTAGATTCAAATTATACTCATTGCATTTTGAATTCCATCTCTAGACCGAATGTTTCTCCAACAAATTTCTGCATCCGAACTCTCTTCTTCCATGCTTTAGAATAGTCCCCATTGTGATTCTGGAGAAGAAATAAAAAATAATTAATATACAAATGATAGAGAAAACTCGACACTATGTTAAATAAAAGATGGTACTATCTACAATACTTGCTTAAGAGTAGTGCTAATATTAGATTGGAATTATACTCATTGTATTTTGAACTCAGTCTCTGTACCAAATGTATCCTTGCAGCATCTCTGCATCCGAACTCTCTTCTTTCATGCTAGAAAACCATTCAGATATTTATTCTGGAGAAGATATAAAAAGCAATTAACATACAAATGATAGAGAAAACTTGACACTATGGTAAATAAAAGATTGCGCTATCTACAATATTTGAATAAGAGTAGTCTTATTATCTGATTGGAATTATACTCCTGGGATTTTAAATTCCGTCTCTGGTCCGAATGTATCTCTGCAGCATCTTTGCATTCAAACTCTTTTATTCCATGCTTGAGAAGAGTTCCAATTGTGATTCTGGAAAAGAAATAAAAATCAATCAACATACAATTGATAGAGCAAACTTGACACTATGTTAAATAAAAGTTGGTGTTATCTACGATACTTGCATAAGAGTAGTCTTAATATTGGACTGGAATTATACTCATGGTATTTTGAATTTCGTCTCTGGACCCTAATGTATCCCTGCAGCATCTCTTCATCCAAACTCTCCTCTTCCATGCTTGAAAACAGTTCTGATTGTGATTCTGAAAATAATTAAAAAGAAATTAACATACAAATGATTGGGCAAACTCGACACTATATTCAATATAAGATGGTGCTATGTATATTACTTGCATAAGAGTACTGCTTATATTAGATTGGAATTATACTCATGGTATTTCCAATTCAGTCTCTGGAGTAATGTATCCCCGTAGCAGATCTGCCTCCAAACTCTCTTCTTCCATGCTAGAGAACAGTTCGGATTTTAATCTGGAGAAGAAATAAAAAACAATTAACAAACAAATGATAGAGCAAACTTGAGACTATGTTAAATAAATGATGGATCTCTCTACAATACTAGGATAAGAGTAATCTTAATATTGGACTGGAATTATACTCATGGTATTTTGAATTTCGTCTCTGGACCCTAATGTTTCCCCGCAGCATCTCTTCATCCAAACTCTCCTCTTCCATGCTTGAAAACAGTTCTGATAGTGATTCTGAAAATTATTAAAAAACAATTAACATAAAAATGATAGGGCAAACTCGACACTATATTTAATAAAAGACAACGCTTTCTACAATACTTACATATGAGTAGTCTTAATATTAGATTCGAATTATACTCATGCCATTTGTTATTCCGTCTCTTGACTGATTGTTTCTCCACAGCATCTCTGCATCCGAACTCTCTTATTCCTTGATGCTTGAGAACAGTTCCGATTGTGATTCTGAAGAATAAATAATAAGCTATTAACAAACAAATGATAGAGCAAATTCGACACTGAGTAAAGTAAAAGATGGCGCTATCTACAATACTTGCATAAGAGTAGTCTTAATATTAGATTACAATTATACTCATGGTATTTTGAATTCTGTCTCTGGACTGAATGTATCTCAGCAGCATCTCTGCATCCAAACTATCTTCTTCCATGCTTGAGAACATATCTGATTGTGATTCTGAAGAATAAATAAATATAAATTAATATCGTAATGATAGAGCAAACTCGAAATATGTTAAATAAAAGATGGCGCTATTTAGATTACTTTCATAAGAGTTGTCTGAATATTAGATTGGAATTATACTCATGGTATTTTGAATATCGACTCTGGACCAAAAGTATCCCGGCAGCATCTCTGATCGGAACTCTGTTCTTCCATGCCTACGAAAAGATCTGATTCTGATTCTGAAGAATAAATAAAAAACAATTAACATAAAAATAATAGAGGAAACTCGACACTATGTTATATAATAGATTGTCCTATCTACAATACTTGCATAACAGTAGTCTTAATATTAGATTACAATTATACTCATGGTATTTTGAATTCTGTCTCTGGACTGAATGTATCTCAGCAGCATCTCTGCATCCAAACTATCTTCTTCCATGCTTGAGAACAGTTCCGATTATGATTCTGAAGAATAAATAAAAAACAGTTAACATAAAAATAATAGAGGAAACTCGACACTATGTTTAATAAAAGATTGCGCTATCTACAATACTTAAATAAGAGTAGTCTTAATATTAGATTGGAATTATACTCATGGCAACTTGAATTCCGTCTCTGGACCGAATGTTTCTCCATAGCATCTCGGTATCCGAACTCTTTTCTTCCATGCTTGAGAATTGTTCCGATTGTTATTCTGAAAAATAAATAAAAAACAATTAACATACAAATGATAGAGCAAACATGACATTATGTTAAATAAAAGATGGTGCTATCTACAATACTTGCATAAGAGTTTACTTAATATTATAATGGAATTAAACTCCTGCTATTTTGAATTCTATCTCTGGACCAAATGTATCTCCGCAGCATCTTTGCATACAAACTCTCTTCTTCCATGCTTGAGAACAGTTATGATTGTGATTATGGAGAAGAAATAAGAAAAATTAATAAACAAATGAAACATAAAACTCGACATAATCTTAACACATTCAACACAGATATTTTTTTATAATTTTCTTCAGAAACGGAAATTATATTTTAATGTTTTTTTTCTCATGATAATTTTTAAAGGTGTTACACATCAATGATATTTACTTTAACCAACCGAAAGTTAGTGAAATTGATATGTCATTCCTAAAAGACATCCGTTTATCAGCATCGCACAATGTATGCAAACCCGCAGTACACACATGTATTGGGATGTCGTATTTGTTTTTTACTTCCTTCCCCGCTTTTTTACTATATTATCAAACTCAATACATCAATACAGGATCTTAATTGAATAAAAGTTATAATGACTCAATAAATTTTTGATAATTTAATACTTAAAACAATAAATCAGATTTTACAATAAGTATATTAGAAAAAGATGTGTATCATAAAACATATATTTACTAAATACTACAAATACAGATTGTAATTTTTAAGAACAAAGACATTAAACAACACAATTTTTATGTTATACTAAATATTATTGCTACTAAACTCTATAAAATGCAAATTGCCATAATAATTGTTTATAATAAAAATGATAGCCCCTAAAATGATATATAATGTAAAATGTTTTACCTAGTAAATAAAATATATATTACACAATGTAAATACATATTTATAATATTTTTCATAATTAAAACGTCCAACAAATAATTAAAATTCTTATGAAAAAGAAATATATTATAAATACGAGTAGGATTATTTTAGGCTTATTTACGATAGTTATGGAACTGCATGAAGCAGAGGCCTATACATAGCCTCCGTTTGTCATGACAATCGGAGCAATGGGTGGTCACCATCATACGGATTTGTTTTTTTTGGCATACTCTGCACCGCTTTTGTACCTTTTTCTTCCGTGTCTCATCTGTCGCGTCTGTATATGTCAACATATGTATTTCTGTCTGTTGAGTCGATTTAGTAGGTCTAGAGGGTGAGGGGGTTTTGGTATGTTGTTGGGGCAATAAATATTCTACAATTGCATGACGGAAATCAAGATATGATAGATGCCTGTTATCACTGTTCCTTCTGTATAAAAAAAAGCTATTTAGGAGCATCACCTGTAACATGTGAATCCCAAGTTTCTTGTACCATTTAATTGTCTTGTGCTCCGAAGTGTAATAGGACAACATTTGGTCCAGATGGTCTATGCCGGCCATGAATTTGTTGTACTCCACAACAGCCTTTGGCTTATGTTTTGTACAACGCCTCCCTGTGACTTCAACCATCCAGGGTCCAAATTCTGTGCTAATAACTAGCACATCCCTCCTATCCTTCCACTTTAGGACGCAGACACCATCATCGGACCAACGGGACACAACTTCCCCCTTATGTAATTTACTTTCAACTACATTGGGAGGATTGTTTTTTCTGTTCGCCCTCAGAGTCCCCGTTGAATATGTTCCATCAACGAGAAGTTCTCTGGAAAGGTTTACATTATTATAGAAATTGTCCATGAAAATACTGTGTCTTTTGTTTTTGAAGTCCTTCAAAAGTCTATGCACAACTTTAGATGTGTGTCCTGTACCACCTACATCCTTATCTCCGGATCCAGCGTAAACAAGCATCCGGAGCAGCAGTCCATCAGGTTCCGTGAGCATATAAATTTTAATTCCGAATTTATGCCTCTTCCCCTGAATGTACTGGCGAAAGATGAGTCGGCCACGCCACAGTACCATCGATTCGTCCAGGGAAAGGTTTTTGGAAGGGTAATAAGTTTTCCTCATAATATCGTGAAAATAGGTTAGTAGGGGACGAATTTTATATAAAGTATCTGTTGGCTGAGGATCATCTTCACCAGGATTGCGTGCAAAATGTAGGGCTTGCATTATCTTGGCAAATCGATCCCTTGACATTAAATTTTGGAAGATGGGAATATTATATAACCTGTCTGTCCTCCAGTAATTTGCATACCTGCTGATCTGTATATGGCCCATGTGAAATAGTAATCCTAACCATATTTTAAATTCTACTCTAGTTAGTGGCTTCTAAGAAGTTATGAGGCTACGGGACACAATGTTTTGGATTGCTAAGTGTTTGGCAAAATTTTCAGTTTCTGAAATTACGAGGTCGAAAAAAGAATCAGTAAAAAGAAGATCAAAATAAGAGTGTGGCTGGGTGTCTTGGGTGGTGATTTTTAGGCCTGGTTCTCCTTGAAAGGTTATTTTTTTAGGGGAGCCTTGTTCGGACCATGAAAATGGGCCCAAGGGGGCTGCAGAAGGGGAAGAAGCAGACGGCAGGGGTGGAGGAGGAGGGGTCGATGGCACGTGGGCATGAGTTGGGGTTGGGGTGTCAGTCAGTGGTGGATTTATGGTAATGTCATAAAGTGGAGCAGAATACCCAACGTCACCTGAACCGGGGCTGTGCAGGCTTTCCTCATTGTGGGAAACCTCTTCGGCATCTTCTGGCTGGTACTCTCTTTCGCAAATTTCTTCATCCGATGAGTTAAAACCCTCATCAGAAGAGAATGCACTGATCAGCTCCTGCATTTCCTCATCTTCAATCTCAGCAATGTTAATTGCACCTCCCATTTTTAGTCGCTTCACGTGTTCTGGAAACGAAAAGAAATTAATAGGCTACGTAGCTATGGTAATAGTAAATACTACCAATAAGAAAAATAGTATTTCGTAAAAATGCTTTTTATTTATCTTTTTGAAAATATGGAGATATCAACTTACCAGATTCATTATCTGTTCCAACGCCCCTTTTCTTTTTATCTGTAATATCAATAAGCAGAGATTATATATATATATATATATGTAATCAATGGTTGTAGCCGTAACTTTCTAAAACTCCATAATCGGAACAAGGAGCATAAGTAACAGTGAAAAGTTTCAATGAAATTTTTATTCTTAGAGAGACATGTTTTGACTCACAGAGTCATCATGAAGCACTAAATGTAGAACTTACTCGAGCAACGTATATATGAATGGTCTCCAAACGAGAATAAATTAATATAAAAAATACTATCACAACAAATCCAACACCTCACATTTTTCCAAACATTTATTCGAAGAACAACACAATTCAGATTTCTCAGCTTAATTACTACATTGCCAGTAAAAAGGAAAAAAAACTAAATCGAAATTATCCAACATTTACAGTGCAATTACATACTCACTAACATTCATTTGTTCACTGCCCAGTCCCCTTTTTTTGACAACTGTTTCCCTTTTGCCTCCATTCTATCCCAAACCAACCTACCCTAACCTTCCTGTACCCTCTTCTTTCATCTCCTTATCCCGCTAACCCCTAAACTGACCCTATTGCACACATTGTCACTCCTTTCTGTTTTATGGTGACAGCTCTCCCCCCTCCCATATATTTAACCAATAATAGTAACTAACTGCATGAAAAGAGCATGATGTTTACCTTGGCAAAGTCCAGATGGACCAGGCTCAGATGGTTCCATTTTTTTGGAAGTGGATATGAAGAAACTATAGATATAACACTAATGGAAAGTCCTGCAACAAAATGCAAAACAATTAACAAATATACATATAATTTATTTCGTAAATGGAGAAAAATATAAAATTTATAGATACATCATAAACATTTGAAATCAGTAACTTATGATATTTTTTATAAATTTTGCATTTTAAAGAGTTAATAAAGGAAAAGTTAGATAAAGTCGACTCCCAATTATCCGCGCAGGTTGGATCCGATTGTGATTCTAAAAAATAAATAAAAAATATTAATATAAAAATGATAGAGCAAAATCGACACTATTTAAAATAAAAGATAGCACTATCTACAATACTTGCTTAAGAGTAGTGTTAATATTAGATTGGAATTATACTCATGGTATTTTGAATTCCGTCTCTGGACCAAATTTATCTCCGCAGCATCTCTGCAGGCGAACTCTCTTCATCCATACTTGAGAATAGTTCCGATTGTGTTAATGAAGAATAAATAAAAAACAATTAACATACAAATGATAGAGCAAATTCGAGACTGTGTTAGGTAAAAGATGGCGCTATCTAAAATACTTGCATAAGAGTAGTTTAATATTTGATTGGAATTATACTCAAGGTATTTTGAATTATGTCCGTGGACCGATTTATCTCAGCTCCATCTCTGCATCCGAACTATCTTCTTCCATGCTTGAGAATAGTTCCAATTGTGTTAATGAAGTATTAAAGTTAATAGAAGTATAGTCTTAATAATAGATTAGAATTATACTCCTGGTATTTTGAATTCTATCTCTGGACCAAATATATCTCCGCAGCATCTTTGCATACAAACTCTTTTCTTCCATGCTTGAGAACAGTTAAGATTGTGATTCTGTAGATGATTAAAAAACTATTAATATACAAATGATCGATAAAACTCGACACTATATTAAATAAAAGATCACGCTATCAACAATACTTGCATAAGAGTAGTCTTAATATTAGATTTGAATTATATTCATGCTATTTTAAATCCTGACGCTGGACCAAATGTATCTCCTCAGTATCTCTGCATTCAAACTCTCTTCTTCCATGATGCTTGAGAACAGTTCCGATTGTGATTCTTAAGGATAAATAAAAAACAATTAGCATACAAATGATAGAGCAAATTCGACACTGTGTTAAGTAAAAGATGGCGCTATCTACAATACTTGCGTAAGAGTATTCTTAATATTAGATAAGAATTATTTGCATGGTATTTTGAATTCCGTCTCTGGACTGTTAGTATCTCAGCAGCATCTCTGCATCCAAACTATCTTCTTCCATGCTTGAGAACAAATCTGATTGAGATTCTGAGGAATAAGTAAATATAAATTAATATACCAATGATAGAGCAAACTCAAAATATATTAAATAAAAGATGGTGCTATTTAGAATACTTGCATAAGAGTTGTCTGAATATTAGATTGGAATTATACTAACGGTATTTTGAACATTGACTCTGGACAAATATTATCCTGGTAGCATCTCTGATCCGAACTCTCTTCTTCCATGCCTGAGAAGAGATCTGATTGTGATTCTGAAGAATAAATAATTAACAATGAACATACAAATGATAGAGCAAACTTGATGCTCTGCTAAATAAAAGATTGCGCCATCTACAATACTTGCATAAGAGTAGTCTTAATATTAGATTTGAATTATAGTCATGGCATTTTGAATTCCGTCTCTGGACCGTTTGTATCCCTGCAGCATCTCCGCATCTGAACTCTCTTCTTCCATGCTGGAGAACAATTCCAATTGTGATTCTGAAGAAAAAAAAACAATTAACATACAAATGATAGAGGAAATGTAAATAAAAGATGGCGCTATCTACAATAAATTCGTAAGTGTAGTCTTAATATTAGATTGATATTGTACTCTCTGTATTGAGAATTGAAATGTACAATTTTCCCTACGAATACAAAAAAATGATCGATTAGGGTATGCTGATTTTTGAATCCATAACGGAGAAGCCGTTTATACGTTTGTGTATTTAATGCTGGCTAATTAATGCTGAGAGGAGAAATGGTATTTCTTAAGCCGAATGAAAGTAGAACCTTCAATTATAGTCAAGCCACTTCTTCTGGCAAGAGGATATGCAAATTGAATAGATTTAACGTTGTCCTGACAACTTCTTTCTTATATTCGCCCAGTATTACAGTAAGTTCTTCTTCCTTCTGTTCATAACAGATATGTCAATTCTCATTTAAGTTGGGACACCAGCAGTTGCCTACTGCCTGCTCCGCAGGCAGGTTAGTTCCCTTACGTTTGATTGGGCAGCATCGAAAGGTATTCGAGGCCTTCGTCAAAGATTCCGAAAAAGTAGATAATGTCAGAGACCGCAAAGTCGGGACCTCACCCTCAGCAGTGAGATCAACTGATAAAGACTTAACTATGTTAAATGACGCGCAAGCGATAGGTAAGCGGCGTTCGTCATCCCAAAAGAAAACGTTTCCCATTGCCCTCATTTTCCCGATTTTTTTCAGTTTTTCAGTGTGTGCAGGCCGTCCGCCTCCAGCGCACTAAAAATCGTTGCGGGAGAATAAATTTAGACTCAGATTTTGCTAAAAGTGTTACATCCCTTTTTTGAGGACAGACGAACGGACACGATTCTGTCTTAATATATATAGGATATATCCATGGGATGAATTGCGGACTCGGTCAAGCCCTTAAAATGTTGTGGTTCTCATTTGTAAGTGGTAGAATGTCATTGGAACGCATTCCAGCGATAGAATTAGTAAATCTCTGCATTATTTAAGATGAAATTGTCTTTAATGAACACAGTAATCCTATGAAATGGCGCTCGGTGAATTGGTTCGGGGTAAATTCGTGCGCGGGGAATTGATCCCCCACGCTGATGTTGTACTACCAACCCAAGCCCCTCGGATAATTTATTTATAACATTAACTAATAATCAGGTCATTTAGAATTACATAAGACTGAATAACAGTAGTAAAACATCAGCGCAGGGGATTAATTCCCCGCGTACGAATTCACCGGCGCCCGGTGAATTGGTCGGGTGTGGAATTAGTACGCGGGTTATATTACTGGAAGGTAGCACTCTAAAACATTGAGATGACTTACAAGTGACTATGGATTCAGTTGCACATCCTGAAATTGTGTCGCGTTAATGGCATTATGTTTAAATTTTTTGCGTTAATACTTAAAGTTCACTTATTTATGACAAAGTGTTATTCAGAGCCGGGATGCGTGTGGAATCACTAAGTTGTCCTTAATAAAGTTATGCTGTCGTAGAAATGTCTCATCGTATTTAATTTTTTTGCCCGAAAACACTAATAAATTTGATTTAAGCGCATAAATATTTCAGTTCCGATACAACTTTGATCACGTGACGTATGTAAGGGAAATTGCATCAGCAACAATTTACAGAATCAAATTAAATGTATTTATTATAGGTATGTCTCGAATCTCTATTGATCTATAGAGCGATTTATTGATCAAATATATTTACTGACTCAGGGATTTAAATTAAAGAGAATGGAATTTATATTTTAATCGCCTCGTGTTTCTCAATAATTTCTGCAATAAAACAAAAAAGGAGCCTACATGTTGCAAACAAAATCCATCAATATCTAATAATTGGAGATACCTCTTTCTTTAGTATAGCTTGATCACATTCTAAGTTAGTAATAATAAGATATGATATTTACGAACTATTCTGGAGATCAATCGAATGAAATGAATTTAAAGGTTGAGGTTAGTAACATTATGCCTAAGACTTATGAAATAATTTCTACCATATTTATAAATACCATTAAATGTTTGGTCACTGCATTAAGGCATTGCGAGATCGAAATAAAACGCAAATCCTAACAAAAAGACAGCTGAATCTCTAGCGCGTTTGCCTTTGTTGAAAGCGGTCCCGGGTTCGATTCCCGGTGGGAGCCAATGTGCAAAATGACCTAAGCTGTCGAAGCACTTTTAACAATACTACTACTACTACTACTACTAATAGATTTAAAAAGCGTAAGAAAAACCTATGCGTTACAAAGATGAATGAACTGGAGTGGAACGGTATACGAAGTTGGGGTCGAAGAAGTACGAAGTTGTATCGTTATTCAGTTCTCTCAAATATCCTTAAAGCAATAGGGTTCTACTTTGCTAAATCGAACATTCAATTTATTAACCGCCAAACTCCTAAATAAGTTACAACGTTTAGTAACAATAGTGACCATCTTAGACATACGATTGTTTGAAAACGATAATGTAGAAGGAAATTAAGTATTGTAAATTTAGTTGGAAATAATGGAAGAAGTAATGGAATTCTCTTAAACCATGGAGTTAATCTGCGGATAATTAATGCAGTATTATCTTTTAATTGGAGTGGAAATATTCAGTTAAGAAACCAAGAAATATTACAAAGAGAATAGTTATATAGTTCGACTTGATTTGAGTTTGATAACTCCCTGATAAATCATCTTATTAGATTTATTGTTATTCAAATTCAGTTAATCACTCCCTGAGTATATATATTGACATACAAATGTATAATTATTTAACAAATATCGTTTGAAGGACAACAAACGGGTGAAGATGTTAATGCATGAAGTAATCGCTGGATTTTATCGAATGTCTTATCGTGAAGATTACGCCTCTCGTCATTACAGCATAAAAATACGTGATTTAGTATCACTCGATGTACATTTTATTTCGTTGGATATAAATCGAGTGTTAGGAATGACAAAATATTATAAAATCATTTCAAAATAGTAGTAATCTTAAAAATATATTCTATTTTAGTATCCATTGCATTCTTTGATTGTATCTTTCTCCCAGACAAGGTGGTAAATGCACGAAAGAAAATAAACACACAGTTCTCACAAAAGAAACCGATGAGTTCGCCATGAACTTGAAGAAAAGCGAGGCAAAAAATTGAAGGCCATTCGGAGGCAATTAGTCGTCTTTTGGCATTGTTAGCATGAGCTTATTTCTTTTACTGATACCTGTAAAGTGAAATTTACGGAAAAGGAAATGAAAACGATGCTTGGAACATTCGAAATGAGTTGAAGGACGTTGGAAACCCATTACTCGTCTAAGAATGACTGCTTACGTGATCATAGCTTCTTTTACGGTGCTTTGAAAGTAAAAGCTACGGTATGTCTGACCATTGCATTTTGTCGTAGAAATTATTCTCCATTAATTTACCATAAACTGAGAATTATAAAAAATAGCAACTTACTACACATTCGTTCAGATTTTGTTGTAATGCTCAAAGTTCTTATGAAATACTTTTCTTTCACCCCCAAAACTATTCATCAATAAAACACTTCATTGATAGTCCGTTCCACAGGTCTTTATAATATTATACACCATGTGAAGTAAAAACTTCGCAGTCCATAACGCGAGGATATTTTCAAAGTACGCGCTTTACGGGATTGATATAAAAATATATAAATTGTGCTTACCAAAGCTGAAGCTCCAATCCACTGACTTCTAGTATCGAAGGATCTCCTGAACGACTTTCACTTCTAGAAGACGCCAATGAGCAGTACGCCAGGACAATATCGGTGTTGCCTCCCAAACAATTAAAAATTATAAAAACCAAATCAAACAAATATATATGGATTAAAATCAGAATTATATTCTATTTTAAAGCCATGTAAATGTAAAGCGAAACGAGTAATTTGAAAATACGTATTTCCGTTCATTTGCAACCGTTGACGAAACATTTTGAAATATCTTGTTAGATCATCGCACAATATTCAGAAAATAATAACTAATTGTAATTATCATTTAAAAGACACCTTAATAAAACTATTAGACATTGGCTTACGATATTGAAATCATGACACGAAACATAAACTTTAATATCAGTACTAATTCGTACCAAATCGAACAATATTCCTAAAGTGATTTAATTAAATTTAAATTGCAATTAAATCGTAAGAAATAATTATGGTTAAGATTACGAAATAATGCGAATTAAATATAGAATTACGTCCTTAAAGACAACAAGGATCTTAAGAACTATAGCAACTTAAACTTCTGAAAATTCTTCAAAATTGATAAATACCAGAAGAGTATTGTAAACCCATGAAAATGTAAAGTTAAATTAGCAATTTGAATACAAAATATAATAAAAATGGTTACATCAGCGAACAATATTGAGAATAAGTTTAAAAAATAACGACCGCTTATGGGAATTAATATTACAAAATCGTAAAAAATGGAATAGAATACCTGAAATGATTAGGCTTAATTTAAATCTAAATTACAATAATTAGAAACAAATTCTTTTTTGATTATGAGATAATGAATTTAATGTTAAAGATGACAAAGGCACTTTCATTGCGGAACAGTTAGAAGTTTAAAAATTTAAGCCACAGAAACGATTGTAAATACATTTTCGAATGATTAATGTAATCAATTCCTTTGATAAGAATGAATCTCTTAAAGTTTCCTTCAACTGCTGATTTCCTTTTAAATTCAAACCAGGATTTCCGTAATATTCATGAGTGGCACGTATGATCTAAAAAAAGCCTAAAAATTTACAGAAGGACTAATTGCAAAACATATTCAAATAAAACTACGTATTGAACTGTTGATACATTACGGAAGGAGGGAATTCTAAACGGAAATTTGTAATCTAGGAAAATTAAAAACTCGTACACTAAAGCTGCACTGAATTCGAGTCCTGGCTCTCTCCGAATTTTTTCTCTCGTTTCTTAATTTCAATTTCAACGCGTTACTTGTAATGAAAAGGAAGATAATAATTGCATGACCTTTAACTTTTAAAACAAATTTCCGATGACCACTTGAAATAGCTAGTTGCATACGTACGATGTATCTACTAGAGAATCAATACTGAAGTTTAAATCCGATTACGAGTATAAATGTTTAACGAAACAAGGATCCAACTTCCAAAGCGAACAAAATTCCAAAAAAGGATCACGCGATATTGATTTGGAAAGTATTTTGGTGAGAAAGAATTATCATTCTCATTAGAGGGAACTTAATATCATAATAACATTATCATAGACGCGAGAAGACCAGAAATACTACTGCGAGTGAAAAAAATACATTTTACGTAGATATAAAGACGATAATAATGTATTCTACTATATTACTCTTCTACTATATTAAGGTAATAAAATCTATAATAAATGAAAAATGAGAGAGTACGATGCGTCCACACTTTCCGTTAAAATTCAAATCCAATCTCCCCTTGTATGATGACGTCATGCACTTACCGAAGCAAAAAAATTAACGACAGAACTATTTTAAAGATATTTTATAATCAAACAGGTCGTTTCACTGGGCATAATTTAGGAAAACGGTAGTTCCGATAAATCCGACTTCGAGGCTTTATCGGAATTTTTCTTATGTTTATTACATTCAAATTCAGAGTGTAACTCGTACGGTTTCGGAGGCAGTTTAAATTTTTACAATCGCTTAAGACAATGAATTACTTTCATAGAATTCATCGTTATCTCAGAAGCAAAACTACTACTAAATAACCTTAATACCACGCGATGACATATTTGCACTTATCGAAGCAAAAAAATCAAAAGAAAAGATGTATGCCTTTTACATTCGGGTATTAACTCGACATAGGCAAACCTATAGATTAGATTTCTCGAGAAGAATAGGCAAGAACCAGATTCTCGTCCTGGCGACATTTCTTTCTTACTCTCCAACTGTCATAAAATGTCCGGAGAACTGTCTTAGATTCCTATTTACACGTAAACATGTTTACTTAATTCGCTAATCACCATCCTTAACGAGCTTTTAAACCGAAGAACGTCCTTAAGAACTCGTATTAATCAGTTCCGATGCTTAATAAAAAGATTAATAATATCTCAATAATTATCCCTAAATTAAAATCCATCACAATATGAAACAAATGATACGTCATTCACTTATATTACACAAGGAACAAACTTAAATTCTTAAATTCTCCATCAAACTCTAGCTATATTTTCTCAGTCAATACCTAATAAAGTATTTAATGAGACTTACCATTAACTGGAAATCCTGGGTGACAACGATGGACGTTGAACATGACAACGAATTTCAAATGTTTTTCAAACACAGGTTGTCAGCACGACCTCGCTCGCAGAAATCCAGGCAGCAAATTAAGAAAAAGCCGTCCGCGCAACCGTTAAACAATACTGCTCTCACCTGATTGGTCCAAATTTAACCGTCTTTCAACTTGGCCCCGCCCACTAACCGCCATGAAAATTTTCCACTGCTAACGATAGCGATTATATTTTAACGAATTTATTAAAGTATCATTTTAAATATATAATTAATTTTTTGTCGATTTTAATTATTTCGTTTAAATTTCGCGTAATCGTCGAAGTGCTGGATCGTAAAATATGTCTGCTAATTCTAAATATTATCTATATTTGGGACTGCATCTTTAAGATTATTAGGTTTTTTATTTTCTAAAATGAAATAAGGATTTACAAATTAATGATCTAACCATACATCCAGAAAGAGAAAAATGTAGCCATCATATCGATGTAATTAATTTACACACAATTACTAGCAAGATTTTATTGCATGGATATATTTTGAGTTAAAGAAGTGCAGTATTTCAAGAAATTACGTCCTTGTTTACGAAGAAAGCGGAAAAACCTTACATAAATTCCTCTTTAAGATATCAATTCTCTCGCTAATCAAAAACGCTACGATGTCTTCCAAAGGTACTTTTTATGAAGCAGGGTCATTAAAACGAAGTATATAAGTAGATTGAATGATACAAACGTTGATTTTAGCGAATTATGATATAATATAATCGATTACCAACCGGGAAAGTACTATTGACCACTCAATGCCTGGCAACACGAAATATTCTAGAATAGTGAGAAATTTGCTCTATGAGAGGTAAATCAGCATGTATGAATAACTTGCTAAACTATGACGTGCATTCACAGCCATTCAAATTAATTCCAATTCCACTCTCATCGTACTTACATGACCTCCATCTTGCGTCGATGGTAAATGTAGTTTGATGGAAGGATTCCGAGCTCTTAGAACTGCGTGATAAGAAATCCCTTCACCATGAGTGCTCGTCTCGTTGATGGTTGTTTCATCGCCGATGTATAATAGTACACGTGTCCACAATTATTTAAGGAAGTCACTGCTTGTAGTCAGATCGTCAACATTTGACTAGTCTTCGTTAATTGTTAACAATACTAGGGAAAGCAGCCACGATGCTGTCCTAGTATGCAACTTTCTAACCACGAGTTAAATAAGGTAATCAATTAACGATGAGAAATAGCGAAATTAACATCAAACACTTGGGAATCAACAACTTAACGTCTTTAAACACTACGATCGAAATTCAAAGCAATTTGTACAGAAATAAGATAAAATATAACAAGGTGTTTATCGGAGCACTGGTTTCAAGTACTTTCACAGTATATTCGCAGTGTTTTCGTATCGACAAAAATGGCGTTTTTTCCACAAAATATCCGCTACAATTTGATCAATCCATAGATACGTTTTTACGTCGCACTCAATTACACACTCACAGTGAATACATTCAGAAAGTACAGTATCTTAAGCCCTGTTATCAAACTTATTCCACGAATATGAACACTTATAAGCACTTAAATAGTATTCCAACTCTAGAACGCCATTTCAGAGTTTCTTCTCTCCATCACGAGGTGATTACGCGCCAAACCTTAAGAGAATTCCGATTGTCTTCGAAAATATGAAGAACGCAAGTCGCGTTTCAAAGGCAGTGACTAATGGAGGGAAATAGTTTTGTTTCCTGTTATCAGAGTGCTTACTGCTGAAGTTCAAGGGCTGCGTATTAACCTCGCGATTTAAGCGAGGGCCTGTATGAAATCTAAAGTCAGAAAGATTTTAAAAGGTAATTAATGTTTATCTGTGCACAGTTCATTTGTTGAAAGTTGTCAATGTTGCTTTTCCTTCTCGATTTCTTGATTGTGAGTGTGAAACATGTGCCACGGAAGAGAATGAGTGCGGAAAACTAAAATAAAGAGTTGAAGCTCTCGACCTGATTTACAGTGTTATCCAAAAGTAAGTGTTTAAAAGTGCGTTATTCTAAATATGCGACAGAAGAATAGTCAAGATAGAGAACCTCATGATTGATTTATTTCACGCTAGAACTGTACGAATTGGGCATCATTCGTACAGTTCTAGCGTGAAAAATGCAAGATTTGAAAGTAAGCACGATGATGATGATACGTGCTTTGAATTTTAGCTTAATCTACATGTATGCTAGACTTATGAATCCACTTCGAGGGTTAGCATGGACATAATCACCTAGGCAATGACAGTGATATCGAATTCTCAATACATCTTATTCGGGTTCTCGATTATGTAGTAATGTTAACCATGATGCGATTGACAGTACTTTCAAGGGGGGATATTTGATCGGGTGATTAATCTAAAGACACTTATTGACTCTTCATTAAGGCGTCAAGGATAGTAATGTTGATCGGTAGTGAATGTCAACGAAGAAATCTATCAAAATCACTTCTTCGTTTTTACTTGTTTCATCTTGCTACTTTAGTGAAATTGTGAACCATTAATACTGCAAGTGAAGATACCAGATACTGTTGAAGGTTCCTTGACCTCCACATAACTTTTTAATGTATCATTCGATCTACTTGCATATCTCGTTTAAATTATCTTCCTTTTTAAAAGCATCTTCGGAGGACATCGTAGCATACGTGTTTGATTAGCGAGAGAATTGGTACCTGAAAGAGGAATTTCTAAGACTAAAATATAAGGTTTTACCGCTTTATTCGTAAACATGGGAGTAATTTCTAAATACTGCACTTCTTTTGATCAAAACGTATCCTTGCAATGAAAACTTGTTAGTAATTACTCAGTGCGTCGATAAATTAGTATGCTTGCTACATTTTTCTCTTTCTGGATGTATAGTTATGATATTAATTAGTAAATCGTTATTTCGTTTTTGAAAATAAAAAACCTATTAATCTTAAACCTCCAGACCAAAATAAAGATCATATTTAAGAACATAAAATATTTAGATTATGCAAACATTGATATTTTTCGATCCAGCACCTCGACGATTTCCCGAAATTAAAAAAAATAATTATAATCTACCAAAATAATGAAACATTCGTTTAAAATGATACCTTATAAAAATTCGTTGAAAAGTAATTGCTATCGTCGGCAATGGAAAATTTTTAAGACGGTTGGTGGGCGGGGCCAAGTTCAAACACGGTTAAATTTGGACCAATCAGGTGACAGCAATATTGTTCCACTGTTGCGCAGACGGTTGTTTCGTCATTTGCTGCCTGGATTTCTGCGAGCGAGGTCGTGCTGACAACCTGTATTTGAAAAACAGTTGAAATTCGTTGTCATGTTCAACGGTCATCGTTGTCACCCAGGATTTCCAGATAATGGTAAGTCTCATTAAATACTTTATTAGGTATTGACTGAGAAAATATTGCTAAAGTGTGTTGGTAAATGAAAGAATTTAAGTTTCTTCCTTGTGTAATATCAGTGAACGACGAATCATTTGTATAATTAATGAGATGACCTTATTCTGTTTATTAAGCACCGGAACTGATTAGTACGATTTGTTAAGTACAATTTCCGGTTTATAAGCTCGTTAAGCATGGTCATTAGCGAATTAAGTAAACATGTTTGAGTATATCTGAAACAGATCTTCTGGCATGGTATTACGTTTTGAGAGTAAGAAGCAAAGGGAATGTCGCCGGCACTAGAAACCGGTTCTCGCCTATTCATCTCGAGAAACGCGAATCTGTAAGTTTGCATACGTCGACTCAATTCCCGAATGTAAAAGGCTAAAATCTTTTCTCTTGATTTTTATGCTTCGATAAAAGCAAATATGTCATCGCTTGGGAATGGTCTTGCTTCTATGCACACGAAAATAACTTTACTTTCGGTTCAAGATAGTAATTCATCGTCTTAGGCGTTTGTGAAAATCTAAACTGCCTCTTCATTAGCGTCCTAAACCGTACGAGTTACACTGTTAATTTGCATGTAAGAAACAAGAGAAAAATTCCGACAAAGCCTCAAACTCGGCTTTGCCGGATGTGTTTTCAATCTGGCTAGAATACAGATCTGAACTCCCGATTCCCTCTGTTTATGCCAGTGACATCTTTTATCTTAACATATTTTAAAAATAGCTCTGTCGTTAAATTTTATGTTTCCGTAAGTGCATGACGTCATCACATAAACAAGGGAAAAATTGATTTGAATTTTAACGGAAATTGTGGACGCATAGTAGCTGTTCATTTTTCATTAATTTATACTATATATTACCTTAATGTAGTAGAAGAGTAATATAGTATAATATATTAATATCGTCTTTATATCTACGTAAAATGTATTTTTTTTTCATTCGCAGTAGTATTTCTGGTCTTCTCGCGTCTATGATAATGTTATAATGATATTAAGTTCCCTCTAATGAGAATAATAATTATTTCTCACAAAAAAACGTTCCGATTCAATATCGCGTGATCCTTTTTTGGAATTTTGTTCGCTTTGGAAGTTGGATCCTTGTCTCGTTAAACATTTATACTCGTAATCGGAATTAAACTTCTGTATTGATTCTCTAGTGGATGCAACTAGCTATTTCAAGTCGTCATCGGAAATAATTTTTGAAAGCTGAAAGTCGTGCATATTTCAACTTCCTTTTCATTACGAGTAACGCGTTGAAATTGAAATTATGAAACGAGAGAAAAAATTCCGAGTGAGCCAAGACTCGAACTCGGTGCAGTTTTAATGCATAATTCTTACATTTTCCAGGAATACAGTTTTCCAGTTTGAATCCATAATCTATTAACAGCTCAATGTGTAGTTTGAATATATTTTCCAATAAGTCCTTCTCTTAATTTTTAGGCTATGTTTCGATCATACGTGCCACTCATGAACATTACGGAAATCCTGGTTTTAAATTAAAAGGGAATCAGCAGTTGAAGGAAACTAAAATAGATTCATCCTTATCAACGGCATCGATTATATTAATCAAAAATTCTAATATTGATTTATAATCGTTTCTGTGGCTTAAATTTCAAAACCTGTTCCGCGCTGAAAGTGCCTATGTCATCTTTAGCAATAAATTCATTATCTCATAATCAGAACAGAATTTGTTTAAAATATTGTAGTTTTGACTTAAATTCAGCCTAATCATTTCAGGAATTCTATTCCAGTTGGTACGAATTTGAAGCATTAATACCAGTCAGCGGTCGTTATTTTTTAAACTTCTCTTCACAATGCTGTTCGTTGATGTAACCGTATTTATTATTTATTTATATTCAAATTGCTAGTTTTACTTTACATTTTCACGGGTTTACAATACCCTTCTGATTTTTATCAACTTTTCGGAACTATTAGTTGCTATAGTTCCCCAGTTCCTTGTTATCTTTAACGACGTAATTCTAAGTTTAAACGGCATTATTTCATAATCTTAACCATATTTATTTCTTACAATTTAATTGCAATTTAAATTTAGCTTGATCACTTTAGGAATATTGTTCGATTTGGTACGGATTAGTACTGATATTAAAGTTTATGTTTCGTGTCCTGATTTAACTATCGTCAGCCAATTTCTAAGAGTTTAAATAAGGCTTTTTTAAATGCTACTTATTATTAGTATTTATCTTCTTAATATTGTGCGATGATGTAACAAGATATTTCGAACTGTTTGCTCAGCGGTTGCAAACGAACGGAACTACTTATTTTTCAAAATACTCTTTTCGCTTTACATTTAAATGGCTTTAGAATAGAATTTATTTCTTATTTTAATCCATATATATTTTATTAATTTAGTGTCTATAATTTTTAATTGTTTGGGAGACAACACCGATATTGCCCTGGCGTATTGCTCATTGGCGTCTTCTAGAAGTGAAAGTCTTGCAGGAGATCCTTCGATGCTAGAAGTCAGTGGATTGGAGCTTCAGCTTTGGTAAGCACAATTTATATATTTTTATATCAATCCCAAAAATCGCGTACTTTGAAAATATACTCACGTTATGGACTTGTTTTCACTTCGTGTATTATATTTAAAAAAACTTGTGGAATTATTTCATTTTGTTAAAATGTTTCGGGCCATTTACGAACGGACTATTAATCAAGTGATTTATTGATCAATAGTTTTGGGGGTGGAAGAAAACTATTTCATCAGAGCATTACAACAAAATCTGAACGACTGTGTAGTAAGTTGCTATTTTTTTATAATTGTCATTAGATGTAATTTAATGGAGAATAATTAGTACAGTACAGTAATGCAATGGTCAGACATACCCTTTCCCTTTATTTTACTGTAATTAGACGAGGAAATGCATTTTCGCTTTCTTCGCTCTTCCCAATACCTATTGATATTTTGCTTCCTTTCGCCGTTGCTTTTACTTTCAAAGCACTATAAAAAGGAGCGATGATCACGTAAACAATCTTTCTTAGACCAGTAATGGGTTTCCAACGTCCTTCAATTCATTTCGAATTTTCCTAGCACCGTTTTCATTTCCTTTTCCGTTCCTTTCACTTTCGAGGTATCAGTAAAAGAAGTAGACTCGTGCTAACAATGCCATAAGACCAATAATGGCCTCCCAATGGCCTTCAATTCTTTGCCTCGCTTTTCTTCTAGTTCAAGGCGAACTCATCGTTTGCTTCTGTGAGAACTGTGTGTTTGTTTTCTTTCGTGCATTTACCGCCTTGTCTGGGAAAAACATACAATCAAAGATTACAATGGATGCATAAATAGAACATATTGTTAAGATTACTACAATGTGAAATGATATTATAATTTTTGCCATATCCTGACAATCGATTTAAATCCAATTAAATAAAATATACATCGAGCGATAGTAAATCTCGTAACTTTATGCTGCAATGACGAGAAGCGTAATTTTCACGAAAAGACTGTTGATAAAATCCAGTGATTACTTCCTGCATTAATATCTTCATCCGTTTGCTGTTCTTAAAAAGATATCTGCTCCATAATTATCTATTTGTATGGCAATAGATATTCTCATGGAGCGATAAACTGAATTTGAATAACAATAGATCTAATTAGATGATTTTCAGGGATTTATCAAACTGAAATCGAACAAACATAATCTCCGCGCAGTACCAAATCAATTAGAGTTAGTGAACGACAAAAAATACCTAGGAGTCACTTTTTGCAGTAACTTATCTTTTAAGGAACATATTCGAGATGCGATAGGAAAAGCGAATAGAATGCAAAGATTAACTGGTAGAACTTTGGGAGGATGCTCATCGAGAGTCAAAGAAATTGCTCATTTTTCTCTTATTCGTCCGAGTCTAGAATACTGCTGTACTGTTTGGGATCCACACGAAGTATGTTTAGTCTCAGATTAAGAGATGGTCCAGCGTAGAGCAGCCCGATTCGTTTGCGGGGATTTCAGGTTTGATAGCAGCGTTACGGCGATGATAGAGTCCCTCGGTTGGAATTCACTCCATTTGAGAAGATCTGAATATCGTCGGAAACCATTAGATAAGTTCATTCGTTCAGAATTTACAGACGAAGTAAGTGAAATATTAGTGCCAGTAAGGAGCGAACGCGATCTCCGAGAGGCATCGACGAAGCGTTACAGGGAAGTAATCGCTAGGACGGATAATTATTTTTGGTCGTTTTTTCCCCAGGCTATTAGAGATACTAATAAGGAGGAATTAATAATGGCGGTGTATTACACCCCTGCCATACGCCTCTGGTGGCTCTCGGGGTAGATATATACAAATCTAAAATCAAGTCGAACTAAATAACTATTCTCCTCGTAAATTTTCTTGTTTTCTTAACTGAATAATTCCACTCCTATTAAAAAATAATACTTAGTTTATTATCCGTAGATTAACACCATGGTTCAGAGAATTTCATTATTTTTTCAATTACTTCCAACTAAACTTACAATGCTGAATTTCCTTCTACATTATCGCTTTAAAGGATTCGTTTGTCTAAGCAGGTCAGTATTATTATGAGGCGTTGTAACTTATTTAGGAGTTGGCGGTTAATAAATTGAATGTTCAATTCAGCAAAGTAGAACCAGATTGATTTAAAGATATTTGAGCGAACTCAATAACGATAGAACTTCGAATATCTTAGACCAACTTAAAGATCGTATACAGTTCCACTCCAGTTCATTCTTTTTTTTAACGCTCTTCCCAACGTTTTTGCAAAACTGTTATTCAATCATTTATTACAGATTACCTACTTTTTGATGCTTCATTTCTAAAACTTATTTGTGACTTTTTATAATAGCAAACCCAAAATTTCCACGTTGATGTACCACTGAGTAGTCAGTCAACATTGCAATTTCAATTAATGTATCTCACTACATTTTTCCAATAAAAGTTGCGCTTTCGTATCTTTAAATCTAAACTGAACCACAGAAAGTAGTTATGAATTGCGATATCGTATAACCAAGACAACGAACCAGCCAAACTTATTTACTTGAAGTATTTAAAGGACGTTTTTAAAATTGGTTTATCAAAGCGAGTGTTCGAAGATTCTGCTGCCTTTTTGTTAGTATTTGCTTTTTATTTCAATCTCGCAATACCTGACGGCCTTAACCTTAACGTACTGATTTAAAAACTTTTAATGGTATTTATAAGATACTAGCTGTACCCGTTAACACGTTGTTGTGTTTGAACAAAAATAAATATAATCTTGAAAATAGATGACATTTGTAATCAAAGTCGGTAACGTCATCAACTCACCAAGTAGTGCGGTACATACAATCTCTATAATTTATCAAAATATCATTTTCATTAAATATCAAAAACCGTTTACTCCACGATAATATACGTAAATATTTACGTTGCTATAAACAAACATCATTTGAATCCTGGTATAAATTCTCAATGTGCTCTTATGAGAATATTCAACAATCGTATTCGTCGTAACTGAGAAATAGTTTGTTTATAGCCTCCAAATTCATCAAAATTATCATCTAATTATTCAAAGTCTCGTAATTTCTGATCGTAAACTATATTTCATGACGAAAATAAGCAACTTTATTTAATTTTCCTTCTTTTAGTGATACTTATAAATCCATACGTTGGTTGTTTCTAATTTAATTTTGCAAAAGAAAGGGAGCATGCAAGTCATAAAATCGAATTTTACATGTATTTCTTATGGGAACAGTTTTTCCCTTCTGAAGTCGAACTGAGTACTCCGATTTAAAATAAAATTTTCAAAAACCTTCCCGGGGATATACCTAATAATTTCCCAAATTTGTGAGATATAATATATTTCAAATTAAAAAAGTTTAAATACTATAAAATTTTCCTTTAAAGTTATATTTTTTAATACAAATAATTGGATTATGCCACAATGCTATTGCTCGCAAAATTCTCTTGGATTCTGATTGGCCGATTTTGAATTTTACATTCGTCGCCCCGGTCCTGTCTATTTATTTTAGAAAATTCTAAGTTTAATTATATATATGCATTAATTTACACATATGATAATTATCGAATAAGAAAGTTAAGGTTATAAATTTTTTCCTTCAAGTTTTATTTTCGCTTTCGAAATATTTTTCTTTGTTTTGGATTGCTTCTTAAAACAATTTAAATCTGAGGAAGCATATTACGTAATGTGATATCCCAATTATCACAGTTCGTAGCCCCCCATCCTCCTTTAAGAAATGCATGTGTTTGGTTCATCGTCCTACTACACAAAGGTATGTCGTAATTCTCTAAACTCATTATAATTTGCTAAATATTCCTCTGGTTAAAAATTTCTCCCTCATTTACGATTCGGGCTTTTGAAGTAAATTACACGACGGATGGCCTTCATTGCATTCTAAAGTAACTTCCCCTTCAAATATTTGTCAGCTGAGCTTATCAGTCCGATGTCATAAACACTCATTGTATATCCACAAACATTCGTTGCGAGGAATTTAAAAGTTAGATAAAGACCTCCATTGTGAAAAGAGGATAGGTCAATTACTTGCTAAGCTTGAACCCGTCTGAGAATGATGCCTTTTGAAATCTAAAAAATGAAATGATATTGTTGGTTTAGTAGACCAAAGAATATTATTCAAATGCTACACTTATTACGCTACAGAAATATTACGTTACTAAATCATTGTAAAAATCTTCATGGAATATTTTCGTGAATGAAATCGCTTGATTCTATAATAAAGTGTCACACTCAGTGATGTTTCACACCCTTGAATCTATCACATACAACATCTATTGAAAAAGATAAGTTATGGCTATATAATATTTATTTGTAAAGCTATGGAATAAAATCTATAGTCCCAGATTCAATTTTACAGCAATGCAACACGTCATACAGATATTCATATCTATTATTCCTTACATTCTTCGGAACGTTTTCAAAGATTATCATTACCCTTAACTCCAGCATGAATCCATTCTGAGGCTTCGATATCTTGACGATTCGTTCATCACAGTTGAGGAATTACACACCTTTTCAATCCAATCCAAGGATCAGAGCTGAGTTTCAGCTGTTTCGTCGGCACAAAGCTTTTAACTTAATTATTGAACCCTTGCGTTGCTCTTGTGACACTCTCAGTGTATAAAAGTTATCCAGAAGTAAACTTGGTCTTGTTCACAGTCACTACAGGTAATCCTCATCTGTAAAACATTTTAGCAATTGAAAATCAGCAGACTTTAAAACACCACTTCACATACGACCTAAAGGTAACCACGAGGCTTTGGCATTTTTGCGCGCTTTTGTGAACTTACGATCGTCTTCTTCCGAAAACTGAACTACGCGAAGGCGTTCCAAGAGCTATGACTAATGTCAGGTGACTGTTTCCTCTCGTCGTGTTTTCAATATGGAGTCGTTATCTATCTCTAAAATTCCTTATGGCGAATTCTTGTGGATGTACAATGAGGTCTTTAAACAATGAATTGAATGAATGATTGCACAGTGAAGGAAGCATTTCAAGAGGAAGGAAACAAGAGGTAAGATAATTTGGAGACCCGTGTGAAATGCATTTCTTGTCATGAGATATTGACATTTGGCATTATAGAATGTAATACTTTCTTTTGAGTTTTGCCTGCTTAAATTTCATGACTATAGGATAAGGCAACAATTAGAAACCATTTATAAAAAATTGTAATTAAACATCATTCGAGTGAAATGTATTCATTTTGAATGTGATGTACGCTTTTGGTATCGTTAAGTTTTCAACCTAGTATATATATTAGAAAGGATGTGATTAATATTTTTCTAAGACAACGCACAGTGGGCTAGAATCGAAAAAAGCTGGCCAAAAATAAGAAAGTGCTTTTTTTGAGTAAGGACTTTGAAACTTCGCATGGTCATTTTTAAATGAATTCTACATATAAGTGCGAAATCATTTTTGTTGATTCTTACGCGTTACAATACTACAAGGGGTCAAAGTTGACCAATTTTCTAGAAAATTTGCAGTTTCCGATTTTTCGCGAAATTCTTCAACTTCAAGTCGATTGTGAACCCAAACTAGGAAAATCATCGGGTGAAATATGATTCCATATTATAAATATGTTCTTTGTCCTTCATAAGACTTGGATTCAATGAGCTCTGCCAAATGTTTATATACTTTACATTACAAAATGGCGGACCCTTATTTTGGAACAAAGTTTTACCTAAAACGAGGAAAATAGTAGATTGAGACACCGTGTGACACGGGATTACTTACATCACAATAAGCTATGAACCTTCCTCAATGGGAATCTGAAATAAAATCTTGCCCCAATTTGCCCCAATAATTTATAAATCGACTTTTCGATAACCCTACAAGGGCAGTATCCGCCCGGCGGAGCACCGTCCTCCGCTACGCTGTCGTGCTTTGAGAGGAACAACGAACCAATACGATTCTGATTCGTTCTTTTGTAGATTTTAACCATTATTACACTTCGTACATATCTTAGATATCAACAATTATTAGAAATTCACCATTTCTTGTAGGGTGATAATTGAAAAAAATGAAATGGGCTGTGCTTTAAAGCATGGGACCACGACAGCGATATTAATATCATGTAGTAGTTTATTTTCGTACGATAATGCTAAATTTCTACTAAATCATGCAGTCAAAGATTTAAGCGAGTTTTAATGAAGTATACGGTGTTTTTATACATTACCTTCTCTATTAAATACATTCCTCGTCTGAAGAATCTTCATCCCCATAAGCCAATTCCTCCTCATCGTTCATGACTAGGAGTTCCTTAATCTCTTTGCTCAGATTCCTCGATCCTTTTGTTGCTCTAACTGGTGCCGATATTGAAATTAGCGCATAAGAAGTTAGAAGTAATCTTTGGAACAAATTCTCGTTTTTGGCCACTCTGGAGTGTTTCCTTGTGATTCTCTCCCGGTATTTCCTTGCGTCTTTATTTCGGGCCTCCATTACCTCTTCTGTTAGTTGCCCCAACGGAAGGATTGCCTCTTTTGCAATTTCAGCCCCGTGTATAAGTACTTTATGTACTGTTGGTTGCATGTAGTACCACGGATATAATCGGACATACATCTCTGCTGTAGCGCAGCAATAATATTTGAATGCTCTTTCATTTAGTGGAAAACCACTTGAAATTGCCTTCAAGATATTGGCGAATCTTTTTATTTGATCTTCGTCAATTCCTTATAAGAAATGATTAATTAAATTGGTATTGAGAAACGGTAGTTCACAAAAACTTAATAATATAAAACAAACCTTAAACAGAACTCTTATCTTTGATCGTGAAGATTTCATCCTTATCTATTTCAGTTTCCTGATTTTTACATTTAATAAAAGATTACGCATTAATAAAAATAACTTCATTTCGCACCTGTTATTTCAGCTGCTAGACACAGAATTTCAAAGAAACGCCTTGATATATTTCCATCTTTTGTGGAGCCATATCCTGGTTTAGGTACATCTACAATCAGTCCCATCTTTTTTCTAAACTCTTTCTGAATATGAGATTTCCTCTCCAAAAGCAGTAATTTATGATTACCACGAGCCTATGTAGGAATATTGAGATAAGTTCAATGGGTACGTCTTATGACATAAAACCATACTCATCAATATTGTACTCTCACCTGCCATTACTTAAAGATAAGTCGGTAAGATATATCTAATAAACACTCAAAAAATCTTATGTAGCAATGCAGCGTAGAAATGCCATAGGACAAATTTTCTTCGTCAACGTCTCGTTTACTAATTGTCGATAGATCGTTCATCTCCGAAATTTTCGCCCCACAAATGTAGCATTTCAATCCCGGGCTCTCGGTCAGCGCATTACATACCTATAAGAAGGAATGCAACAAAAGATTCTTGGTCAAATTTAGCTACATATATCCAAGAAATATTACCTTTGATTTGAGAAAATGTTACCTTTCCGTTTATCATTGTAAGCAACAAACAGAACTTAATGTGGTGATTGCCTACATTCACTGGCTTAAACTTTTCGATTTCTTGGCGTAAGTTACTTTCTTAATAATTTATTGTTTGGAATTGTATGTACTTCCAATGGCCAGAACTACCATCCAAACCATATTTGAAAATAAGCGTGATATTGATTTTCTTTCTTGAAGACGGAACGGTCGATACCGATGCCAAAATCCGTTAACCGATTATTAACCGTATCAGCAATGATTTTTGCAGAAATACTAATTAAATTACGTATTAATACACTGAAAACCTGGAAAAATTATAATAATATGTGAAAATGCAACATATATTTCGTAACTATATCTTTCCTTCAATAGTATATGCAGGACAAAGGGAGTAGAATGCATTCAAACAATTGTGAGCATATTTTAAAACGATCAGACAATACATCACAATTTACCACCATATTCTGATGCATAAAATAAAAAAGAAAATATAATGAAAAACATACCTCACGAGATATAATTCCTATGAAATATCTAAAACCTCACACGAGTACTGATACCAGGAGATTGTCGAATAATTCTTGTTTCACAGAACTGTCGTAGCTAATTAGAAAGCACAAAGCACAACCTCTTCGTATCCAATGTTCAAATAGAACTGAATTATTCCTACGCATGTAAGGAAAAATCACAGACATGCAATTCGAAGGGTACCGTTAATCCGGAAAAGCGCAGCTGCCTGCAATAAAACGAGCCCTTTGCCGAACTTTTCCAGCGCTCCAGAGCACCTCGAAGGTCGCCAAAACAACTCCAGATGTGTGCAAATCTTGTATTTGAAAAACTTCTAAGCTATATTCCACCATTTTCATAATACGTATGTAACAACCTATGTATTTAATTCTGTAATAAAATTACACAAAGTGACGGCTAGTTCTACCGATTTTGTAAGAACATTTTCAGTATTGTAGAGAGTGAGAGTGAAGAAGCAGTCAGTATCAAAATCACAAACATATCTTAAGCAACTATTAACTTAAAAAATGATATATAACTAATGTACAAAGTATAATAATGGTTAAAATCTAAAAAAAGAACGAATCAGAATCGTTTTGGTTCGTTGTTCCACTCAAAACACGACAGCGTAGCGGAGGACGGTGCTCCGCCGGGCGGATACTGCCCTTGTAGCGTTGTCGAAAAGTCGATTTATAAATTATTGGGGCAAATTGGGGCAAGATTTTATTTCAGATTCCCATTGAGGAAGGTTTATAGCTTATTGTGATGTAAGTAATCCCGTGTCACACGGTGTCTCAATCTACTATTTTCCTCGCTTTAGGTAAAACTTTGCTCCAAAATAAGGGTCCGCCATTTTGTAATGTAAAGTATATAAATATTCGGCAGAGCTCATTGAAACCAAGTTTTATGAAAGACAAAGAACATATTTATAATATGGAATCATATTTCACCCGATGATTTTCCTAGTTTGGGTTCACAATCGACTTGAAGTTGAAGAATTTCGTAAAAAATCGGAAACTGGAAATTTTCGCGAAAATTGGTCAACTTTGACCCCCTGTAGAATTGTAACGCGTAAGAATCAACAAAAATGATTTCGCACTTATATGCAGAATTTATTTAAGAATGACCATGCGAAGTTTCAAAGTCCTCACTCAAAAAAGCCCTTTCTTATTTTTGGCCAGCTTTTTCCGATTCTAGCCCACAGTGCAACGATATCATCAAATTCCGAGAGAATTTAATTTTTAAAGCAATAATAGATTTCATAAATTATAATGTGTAATAACAACCTAAACATGTGTGGCGCAATGCGCTAATCGCATTATTTTGTTAATGAAAGATGGGAAGTTACGAATTGTGATAATTAGGATATAATAACACGAAATGTGACTACGAAGATTTGATATCTTTAAAGACGCTATCCTACGTAGAGAGAAATATATTTTTAATACGGAATATTTTTTTATTATAATACTTCTCCGTAATTACGAGCAATTGCTTGTTACCATCATCCAATTAATTTAGTGGAAAATGTGTTACTTTGAAGCAAAATTAAATGTTCAAAAGAATTATTTACTTCGATAAATATATATAATCTAAGTGAATGCATATTCAATTATCGTAAAACGTTTACGAAAATTGAAATTAAAAGACTTGGGGACGATGGTGCGACCTACATAGATTTTATAATCAACCAATCAGAGATCAGCAACATTGTTTAAACCGAACATCCAATTCGTTTAGTGAAAAAAATGTTACTTAAAAGGAAAAATTATATTCTTAAAATGTATTTATTTTTATAAATATAATATAACACATAAGTAAATGCATATTTAATTAGAATTATATTATATTAAAATTAAAATTATTAGGCGGGGCAAAGGACGTTGAACCCAAAATTTACCAATCAGAGAAGATCATCATTGTTTAAACCTAGAAAGACGGTTGAGCCCTCAGTCGTCGCCGAGATTTCACCCGGGGCAGTCACTTGGTAAGTCTTTAAAAATAACCGTTACTGATTTGAATTTCCCTTCTTGTGTTAACATGGTCTTGGTCAAGATGTTGCTCGTCGCGACCCATGATTTCTTGTAAAGCTAAGTTTCATAAAATATCTTAAACAAATTTTTGTCGCGATCAGTTTTAAGGAATAATTATTAGAATGTCCCTTAGAAACTTGTTCTCGAAGTACATTATTAGTCTATGTAATTCATGTAAAATCTCGGTTACATTAGGTAACGATAGGAGCCAACGTCTTACATCACGTATTTCTTTGCGATTCAGCCGGAGCTTATTTTGCTAATGTCATTCTTTTTAGTTGTCATAAATTTCAAGTACGTACATTCTTAATTTCGAGAATGATTTTCGAAAAGGAATCGAAGATAATTTCACTTTAGCTTTTATGATTAATAAGAAAATCAGATCTTGGGTGCTGTATCTTAGAGGAGAAAAAAGTCCGACTTCGCCAGGACTCGAACGCGGTACTCGGAGTAGTTACTTAACTATTCTATGAAGAGCATTCGCCCGGCAAACGGGAGATCGAGGCTCGAGTCAAGGATTCGTAATCGAAATTGGCGGTAGAAAGTTATTAAATTGTTGGTTAAATGCTTAAACATGTTACACGATGTATTTATTGTAGCTGTTAGTGCTAGACGTTTAATGTACGTTAACTGCAATCCTTGAATAGTGTTAGTGCATGAGATTTATTGCCTACGTTCGGTCTAATTAAGATTCGTTTTCCTTCAAAATAGATGCATGCATAATATCTATCGTTTGTTCATTTGCTTAACATTTAGTCCTGTTTTTTCTGTTAATAAGTAATGATAGTAAGCATTGTTAAAAGTGCTTCGATAGCTTAGGTCATTTCACGCTAAGGCTCCTACCGGGAATCGAACCAGGGACCACTTTCGTCGAAGGCAACCGTAATAATGATTACGTTTTCGTTCTTAAGCTCGAATTTTATAAGCATAATCTATATCAGCTTGCTTGCTCTATTCTTTAGTTATCCGTCACAAGAATAAAATTTCACCCATTCTTTCGCAGTTAGTCATTAGTTTTTTTCAAACTGTATATCATGAGGCATTGTGGGTAACGTTTCCAGCGGTTTCGAAAGTTATCGATACAAGTTCATGTTTGCCCATGGCTGTAGGTTAAAACGTATACCTAATTGAATTTATGTTTACCAAAATGTCGTTTTTAATTTTTTTCAGATTTTAGAGTAATTGAATTTTCCCTGATTCCTAAAGTGGGCTGCCACATTAGTAATTTGCCTTTCCATATAAAGGGACTGCGGAAGGATTCGTCCCCGATGATACCCGAGGGTAGCGGGAGACTGGATCTCTTAAATTAGGTAAGCGGAAATTTTATTCATGGGCTTCATCGTATTGTCATTGAAAATTTATCTAGCCTAGGGAGGCATGTTTCGGTAAATTTTCCATTCCTTTATTACGTGATTTGTGTCCGACAATAAAGCAAAAAATTCTCTTTCATTAAAACGGAAGCCTTTACTTCCCTATGAATCGTAATGAAAATCAAATGTCACGTAAGCATGATGTGGATCTAAAACCCTTGTAGGTATGATCAAGGTAAGGATGATAATCTACTTGCAATATTACAGTATTATGCTTTTTGGATCACTTTTTGAATAAATATTTTTGGATTACAAAAGTTGGCGTAATCATACGCCTCATACACACTATGAGAATTAAATTATTTTTTCTCTTGAGTGAGATGATTTGTTGTACCTTTACTGAATTTAATTTATTCAATGCAGTTGTTTTATCATTGAATCATCTCTGCTATAATACCAATTTTAGTTTTAAAACAGATGCCAATTTATACTCTAGCGTTCATTCATAATTTCACGCGATCTTCGGCATTATTAATTCGAGCTCTTAAGACTTCACAGTGTTGGACTATCTTTTTTGTAAACTTTTGGGCATTACGTCTCGTCTGATGCACTTTCGCCCTCCAATTAACTGTAAATTACTGTGAGCAGGTGAAAGTTGTTTACATGCATATTGATATTTCGCTTTCCCTATTCTGTGCTCTCAATGCATTGTTATGGCCGAATAGCTAGCTGAGAAGATAATGATTTCCTTAGACCCGAAATCGCGTACCAAATTCCTTTAATTCCTTATGCTCGTTTTCCGAAGGTCAAAGTGTCGTCTTTCCCTCTTCATGCACTATGTTTGCCTAATTGAACCTATTTTATTAGTTTGACGTTTTAATTTTTTCAGATTTGGGGAAAGTGAATTTTCTCGGAATGCCATAATCGACTCCTGGAAAAGTCATACCCGTTTCGACAGAAAACTACAGCGAAAGGATTTGTCATGTAAAGCTATCATATTCATAATCTTATTTATTTATTTGCATGGGAGCACCTCATCAGCATCTCCTGCATTCGAGACCAATTCGTGAGTACTACCAGTCCTCTCATCCAGTACAATTACTAAAAATGCATCGCTGCCTCTTTATCATCTAAATCATTACATGCTCTATGTATGCATAAGATAAGAAGCATCTTCGATAGTATTCTAATGAACTGAAGCATCATTACAAGATATTCTTTGTTGTAAATAAGTTTTTCAGTTTCTCAATTAAATTTCATAAGGCGGTTTTTTAAGTTTGACTTAATTATTTGATTTTTTACACTACATTTAATATATTATAATAATCATTCAAATATTTCTTTGAAACTATACTGGATTCCTATCAAAAAATTCTTGTCGGATGCTGCCAATATGCACTTTTACACAGTGAATGCAGTGTTTGGTAGCTGTAGTTTCTTTCTGCAAAATTTCCTTTTGATATTTGATTCAAATTGACTTTGAATTTAAATTTGGAGCATTGGTACAACTCTCTTGGAAGTATGTAACTTTTTATGCTCACCCTTGAATCATGAATGGATATCAGTTAGGAATCTTTAAAACTCAAATTCACGTTATTCTAAAACGTTTCCTAGCACAGTACTTTGTTAATATGGGAATAATTAATTATTATTATGGAAATGATTAATTATTAATTTATTAAAACCTTAAATAATTATTCATACATATTATTAAATTTCGCCCTTTTCTTTTTCATGTTTGAGGAAGTGAGCTCTCTCGCATATGGATGATTCTTTTGGATGTCTTGGGTGTGATACCGAAAGTGAGTCCAAATTAGGATCATCAAATGATGTCTTTTGGATATAAGATACAGGTTAGCTATTTATTATGATATTTTCCAACATTAATTCTTTCTGATGTTTAATACCTCCAGCGTAACATATTTCTTTATTTTAAACGGGCTGTTTATATTGCTCTAACAAAATAATTAGGCTTACCATTTAAATTATTCATTTATATTCCGATTTTGATTATTTTATACTGAAGATGATTTGTGGATGTTTGCAATGTCTGCAGATGACTCTAAATTGTTTGAGCTACGCGTTAGCTGTTTCAAACGCGGAAAACTTGTAGCCCTTATGAAAGGTGATTTCATTTCCCTTTCATTCGTCCTTTCTTAAATCCAGTATCACCTTTATGAATTATTAATAATTAATTAATTATTTCTCAGTCATTTAGAATACCTAACTTTCACTTTCTATTTTTTCTGTAATTTGAACACTAGCAATTAAAAACAGGAAAAAAAAGCATCATCTCAAGGTTGTGGTTTACTAAAAATTGTATAACTTCCACTGCAAAGATTTTTTCATAGGTGCTTACCTTCTATTAGAGTTTATACTATATCATAATTGGAAAATCTTTGTCAGAATGGTTGTTTTTGAAATTAATGATAAGTCTTACTTGGGTGTTGGAGTAAAATGAGTAATATTTTTAGAAATTACTTCGTGATTACCTGGATATCATAACCCTATGACATATCAACGAGTTTTATATTTTAAATTAAACTGTTTTATTTCCCCAATAGACGTATTTTATTTAACATCTTTCTTAAAACCTCCCTATAATATTATATTCACCTTTTCCTCGCATGCTAATCTTTATAAGTAGGTAGAACTAATTATCTCTGCACATACATATATTTTTATTCTTACCTCGAATCATGAATTGCTATCTCTTAGCTATCTTTACATTTTAAATTAACGTTAGTATAAGATGTTTGCTATCACAATTTATTGAGTTCAATGGAATTACAGGGTTGAATTTCGGGAATGATCCATGATGATTTTATCATTTCGTTACATACTATCAACTATCCTTTTTACAGTCATTCTGAAAAGAATTTGGATTTGAATTTGCGATCCTTCATTGTTTTAAGAATTCTGCTTTGCTCATTTACAATAGAACTAGTGGTTTATTTGAATATTATTATTCAATACAAATTCAAATTTTTAAATTGATTGATATAGGCAACGTCAGTATTTTTATTACATATGTTTCAGTTATGTCATCTCTGTTTTTGAGGTTGATGAATAATCGAATTGAATCCCGAAGCAATATTTGCCAAACATCTTCGATGTGGTACTTAACCTCGTTTAACTACGTTGCCTAAGAAATACTAGTTAGATTGATTGGAACTATAATCTGTTTGATATAATTCATGCTAATTTTATGGATGTAATTAATTAATTGCGAAATTATTTTGTGAATTTTTTCTTTTTCAAGTCTTGAGGAAATCAATTCACTCACCTTTGTGTGATTATTCTGGATGCCTTTCTGTGATACCGAAAATGCCAAAAACCGAAGGATTATCAAAATAATATCTTCTGGACTCCACATTCAGGTGAGTTCTTTTATTATGATGCCTTACTAGAATTTTCGTCGTTTCTTTCGTTACTTTAAAAATTCATACAGTACGAGAGTAAGATATTTTATTGACGCAGTACAAATATTCCTAAAGCTTTTTTTATAAATTAATGTACGTCTTTATACATTATTTAAGTTATATAATTAAATTTTATTTTCTCAATATTTGATAAAGGTCAGAACGGTTTATTGATAAAAAGCAAAGCTTCGGGTTTGCATTAAAAAATCATTTAACACCTTAATGTAGGAGGAATTTTTTATAATATAAAGCAATATATAAATATTTGAAGTTATAAATTCCGATATAAGACCATACAATGTTTAATAAATAACATAAGTTTTCGAGATTTTAAAGATTACTTGAACGGGACCTAGTATTTCAAGTTAAGATTATATTTATGGTATCATCCGTCGGACGTATTATTCAACCCTTTCGTTTTGCAATGACCTTCACTGTTTTCTTATATATATTTTTTCTGCAATCTATTTACCACTAAACAATTTTGCCATTTATTTCGGAATACAGAGATTAGAAACAGACAAAAACATACTGAATTGCTTTTCGATTTATTCTGATAGGTTTTTTGATTTATGTGACGAATATATACAAACAGGTTCCAAAATATTCATTTCCGTTTTTCATTCTGAAAGAATTATTTCACGTCTCTCCTGTAAAAACATAATATAGATAGCTAGTTATTAGATATCAGATGGTTTCATATACATAATTATAAGTATTTCTATTAAAGTAAAGCTGAAACTTTCGTATAATATCCACATCTACAATTCATAAACTCTAAAGGCTTTATTTTTCTTTTGGAAAATAAATGATCATATTCGCGAGCTCATACGATTTCGAGAAAGCATTAAACGAGAAATTTAATTTTAATACACATAATTTCCATTTGATATTCGATAGAACTAGGATTATACTTAATACTAAATTCCAAATTATTAAGTTTAAATTCAAGATTACTTGATTATTTTATACTACAGATGACTTCAATAGACACTCCATATGTGTTTAGCATTGCGTACTTAACTTTTTCAATCGCGGAAACAAATGTCGTGGATGTTTCATTCTTTCATTCTTTCCATTTCAATTCTAGTATCATCTTTAAATTCTTCGCATTTCAGATTAGCTTACTTTTACATTCTCTTTTTTTTCTTATCAAAACTCAAGTATATAAACTACAGAAACATTTCCTTTCCTCAAGGTCTTCGTTTCCTCAAATAACTTCTCTTGCTACGTTTTTTTTAATCGTAAACCAACTGTTCCAGCAATTTTGACCATCAGGTCTTTCCACAATTTCAAAGTCTTGTTTTTGTAAACAGTGTCTAAAAAAGTACATATTTTTACTCTAGTTTGTTTGTGTTACTGTCCCACTGGTCTGTAGCAGAACTAAATAGGGCGTATTATTGATCTTTAATTTAACTTTATTAACGAATGAATCTTAGGTTTTATAATTGATAAGATATCAATGAGGTCATAGATCAATGTCAGGTAGAATATTTATCGTTGTTTCTCATCATTTTTTCTACTGACAGTTTATTAAAGATATATAATGAAATGTTTATTTTACGCTCTTTTGGACTTCATGGCATTTTACATTTGCGGCCTTAAAGAATTTCTAACTTACCAGTTTGATATAAGACTTTAAAATATTAAATAAATAACCAAGGTGTACGAGATTTAAAAAATTACTTTAGCGAAACGTCGTATTTTATGTAGTTTATGAGAATGAAAATTTGCAAGTTTATCAAACTATAATGATTGCTAAATATCTCTATGTTCAGAATCATAAGAGAATATTTATTTGAATAATTATTAACTTTTCCATCACAGCAATGGTGATACATTCCCAAAAAATATACATACATAATTGGTCTTTTTAAATTCTTTATTTTATTTTTGAAAATAAATTACTAAATTAAATAATTACCACGGTCATACGAAATCGAGAAGGCATTAAAAAATCATATATTTAATTCTTTAATCTTTAATTTTGGTCGCTCAATTCTACTTTTCGTTTAATGATGCTAGAGATATGTTGTAAGTATAGATAATATTGTAAGATTTCATGATTAGAAAAAACTCAATCTGAGTAACGCTATTAGTAAATTTAGAAATACTTAGCGAACATGATGAGTTTAAGGAAAAGTTTTTTGGGTGAAGAAAGTTTGGGCTATTGCATGGATATCCCCTCGAGAATTAATGGTCTTTTCAGAGTGTAAGATTCTTGATTTCAATGTTAGACGCTAAAATTAGGAATTTTGAAACTTATACTCGTACTTTGATATCTTTTAATCCTATTGCGTTAACTTCTTAAGATAATTGGTTTCTTTTATATTAAAGATAAATATAATGGTTGAATCGATATTCTTTAGGCATTGCGCGAATACCTTTCTCTAATGCGGAAACGTTATTGCCGTAGTAATACAAATGCATATATACAGATATCATTATTTCGATGTGATTTCAATTTCATTTCTTCCGTTTTAACTCTAGTATCACCCTTTTTCCTCATTTATAGAGATTAGCTCTCCGTTTTGTTAGTAAAACACTAGCATATTAAGTACAAGAATATGTCAAGGTCGAGGCTTCTCACATTTCAATCACTTCCACTCTTAAGATTATTTTTAACAGTGGTTGTCACTCGTTAGGGCCATTTTCACCTTCAGGTTTTTTCACAAGCTCAAGGAATAGTTTTTTGAAAATATAATGTTTCGTAAATAACCTCCAACATTGTAAACACCTTGACTTTATTTTATTTGTATTACTATTCCACTGGTCTGAATTGAAAGGAGTGCGAGTTATAGATCTTGAGAATTACTGTTCCAGCTAATGTAACTACAGTTTTATAATTTCTAATACATTGATAATGTCATAAAAGCGAGACAAGTACGATATCTTTCGCTATTAATCGTCATTCTATCTACCGACTGTTCGTTTAAAACAGAAAAAATCATTCTTTAATTCATGCAAACTTGTGGACTTTTAGGCATTTTATGTTTGCGGCCTTAAAGAATTTCTAACTTAGCCATGATAATACACAGAAAGGACGAACGGAGATTTTGGTCGAAAATATTTTATCGATATTTGAGATAGTACCTCCAGCTTCAATACCTGCAGCATAACATATATCCTTGAGGATGAGAAACTTTCATAACAACAAACTCGAACCTTAAATAATTTCATATATATTCATCCGTTTGTATGAACTTCTGTAACAATTTCTCATTTTTTTGATCGATTGATGTTTTGTCTTTGAAAGCAGTGCAAATGGCATTAAGTACTCTATTTTTCCCCAAGTTTGCAAATACACGGAAAATGCTAACGTCCGAATCATAAATGTTTTCCATAAAAAAAATAGAAGCAGTTTAAGGGATTTGTCGTCAAAGAACCTTTCCACTCCGTCTTAATGTGAATTCCAATACGACTTTTCTTTGCTTTAATAAACAAAAGTTATTGATATTTTTAATCGCATTGTTAAAATTTATATATTTAGGACCACCCAAAAGAATAAATGAAACCAAGGTTACCTAACTTCGCTGTTATTAAAAAATAAAAAAATAAATACAGAATGTAAATTTCACAAATCATGAAATCCCTTCAGTTATATATTCAGGAATTCAATATAATTATCTTCCACAGCAAATACATGTGCATCTTAATTTTTCTCCAGACACGCCTATCATTTATTTAAATTATATTTTATACAATGATATCGATAAATCTTTGAAATGCTAATGTCAGAATCAATAAAGTTTCAACGAATTGCCGTCAATTAATTTCCACTTTCGGACTATTTATGATGTTATTACAAATTCAATCTAGATGGTTAAATTTATATTTTGCTGATAAATAAAATATCCGTCGATTATAAATTAATGTATTCAGTGGCTTAATATTCCAAAGTTTCACTTTATATTCTATTTTTTCACTAAAACTCGCTGTTATTGTTAATAATTAGATTATATGAAAATTTTATTACTAAATCAGATAAAGTAGATTATCTAAAATTCTTTATACTTATTGAAGATTTTACAATATTAACTTGGATGTAGTAATCTAAATATTAAAGTGGAGCATGGTAAATTATCGAAAGTAAGACGCACTCCGATATTAGTTAATTTACCTAATAAATTCATAATATTGCAGATTCGATATGTATTTATAAAATAGCCACGGTACTTTATGCAATAAGGATTAATATTAGTTATTATTAAATATATTTTCCCAAGGGAGGGAGGGACAGAACAGCGTGGGAGGCTCCTGATAAGAGACGGCGTCAGGACCCAGTGACAAAGGACCATGTCGAGTGAGAACCACGGCTAGATAGGACCTAGGCGAGGGAAGATCCCGGCATGAGAGGCTACCATTGAGGGAGTGTCCCAGCGAGGGAGGCGAGGAAGGTCCCCAGCAAGAGAGAGGGTCCCTGCGAGGGAAGACCCCGGAGAGAGAGGGTCCCAGCGAGGGAAGATCCCAGCGTGGGAGGGTCCCAGCGAGGGAGGACTACGGCGAGGAAGGACCTAGACGAGGGAAGATCACGGCGTGGGAGGCTACCGATGAGGGAGTGTCTCAGCGAGGGAGGACCCCAGCGAGGCAGGACCCCAGCAAAGGAGGACCCCGGCGAGGGAGGACCCCAGCGAGGGAAAATCACGGCGTGGGAGGCTACCGTTGAGGGAGTGTCTCAGCGAGGGAGGACCCCAGTGAAGGAGGACCCCGGCGAGGGAGGTCCCCAGCGAAGGAGGACCCCAGCGAGGGAAGTCCCCTGCGAGAGAGGGTCCCTGCGAGGGAAGACCCCCGAGAGAGAGGGTCCCAGCGAGGGAAGATCCCAGCTTCGGAGGGTCCCAGCGAGAGAGGACAACGGCAAGGAAGGACCTAGGCGAGGGAAGTTTCCGGCGTGGGAGGCTACCGATGAGGGAGTGTCTCAGCGAGGGAGGACCCCAGTGAAGGAGGACCCTGGCGAAGAAGGTCCCCAACGAAGGAGGACCACAGCGAGGGAAGTCCCCTGCAAGAGAGGGTCCCTGCGAGGAAAAACCCCGGAGAGAGAGGGTCCCAGCGAGGGAAGATCCCAGCTTCGGAGGGTCCCAGCGAGAGAGGACAACGGCGAGGAAGGACCTAGGCGAGGGAAGATCCCGGCGTGGGAGGCTACCGATGAGGGAGTGTCTCAGCGAGAGAGGACACCTGCGAAGGAGGACCCTGGCGAGGGAGGACCCCAACGAAGGAGGACCCCAGCGTGAGAGGGTCCCTGCGAGGGAAGATCCCAGCGTGGGAGGGTCCCAGCGAGGAAGGACCTAGGCGAGGGAAGATCCCGGCATGGGAGGTTACCAATGAGGGAGTGTCTCAGCGAGGGAGGACCACAGAGAAGGAAGACCCCGGCGAGGGAGGACCCCGGCGAGGGAAGACCATGGCAAGAGAGGGTCCCAGGGAGGTAAGATCCCAGCGTGGGAGGGTCCCAGCAAGGAAGGAAAACGGTGATGAAGGGTCCCAGCGAGGAAGGACCCCGGTGAGGGAGGACCCCGTAGAGGGAGTACCCCAGCATCGGAAGGTTTCAGCGATGGTGGGCCCCGGCAAGAGAGGGTCCCAGCGAGGAGGTAACCCAGTGAGGGAGGACCCCAACGAGGGAGATCCCCGTCGAGGGAGGATCCCGGCCAGAGAGGGTCCCAGCGAAGGAGGGTCCCAGCGAAGGAGTAACCCGGCGAGGGAGATCCCCAGCATGGGATGTCCCCGGCGTGGCAAGTTCCCATCGAGGGAGTACCAGGGCGAGAGTGAACCCCAAAGAGGTGGTGTCCAAACAAGGTTGGTTCTCAGCAAGGGAGGGTGCCAGCGAGGAAGAATCCGAGTGAGGGAGGAACACAGAGAGGGAGGGTCTCAGCGAGGCAGGGTCCAAGTGAGGGAGCACCCCGGAGGAGAGGGACCCATCAATGGTGGACCCCGGCGAGGGAGGATTCCAGTGGGGGAGGACGGCGTATCTTTATAAATTAATTAAGAATAAATAGTTGAGATGAAAGGATCACAAATTCATAGAATTACTAAGTAATACAGTGAAAGATAAATGCATGCTGTAGAGAATTTCAGAGTAGATGATTGTGAGAAAACAACTCACCCAACATGGAATGTGACTCTGAAAGACATACTTGATTCAAAGGTTACTCTATATGGTGATTTGTCCTATAAGATATTGTTAATTCTTTCTTACTTTACACCTGACTGGATTCCGATTGTAGATATAGCCAATCCCTTCCAAGATATCTGCAAGGAGTTATTTAAGTCTGCATTCAAGAGTGACATATCCATCCACAGACTGGTGCAGTTTGTGATAAGAACAGCAGTGACACAATCTGAAGAAGAAGAGAGCATATTGAGACTCATTTTACTGTCACATTCCGAAATCAAATAGATAATTTTCTTTATTAGGATGAAAGTAAGGATAGATGAAAAATTTCCATGAGAGAAAATTCCATGATACAAGCATACAATTTATCAAATTTAGACGATAAGTTTAGGTATGATGGTTACTATTTCTGTAAATTTAACAAGCAAGTGTTTTGAAGAATCTTTCCTTCACCAAGCCAAAGTTACTTGAGCCTTTTTTCCATGCATTGCTAAAAGCTATAGTAAATATGAAGGGGTAAATTCTTTAGATAAAAATGTGACACAAGCTTCAGCATCTTCTGATGAAAGTGGAGACAGCCGTACTTTAGAATACTCCCATAGCATTGCTACATTACTCCATCGTGCTGGCAAATATGGAATGGCAATAAGGGATTACTGATTAGCACTCCATAATCACAGTAGGAGACATTAGGGTATGAACATCCTGCTACATTGAGGACAAGAACAAGAAATTTTCCGCACTGCATTCCAAATTTCAATATGGAGACGATATCTTTGTATTGTGAAGTTCATCTTTTTAGAGAAACTCTGTTGATAGAAAATCATCCTGATGTTTTAAATACTCATAATTGGGTTGCCTATACCTTTGATGACCATGGGGTATACAGAAAAGCTTATTCTTTATATTAAAAAATACTCATAGTGCAGATATTCAATTATGGAGATTAACATCCTGACACTTAAAACTTTGACACTGACACGTTTAATCAAGTGATTCTATGCCAAAGACATGGGTTAAAAAGAAAAGTACTGGGTGTAAGAAGTATTTTAAGGGGTAATGGAGAGATATGTCACACTATTGTAATGTTAATTATTACTTGCCAACCAATATTTATTTCAATAAGGACTGGAATAGGGTGGATGTGACCCAGTATGGTAGTTAGTCCATTAGGACCTCTGGTCAGAAAGTGAAAAATCTGAGTGAGAAAGACATGCACTCTAAAGAAAATATGCATGACCAGTTAAAAGCTAATGATAAACAGTAAATATTACTTTATAAATTGAATGATGGAAAATATCTTCCCTTAAACTTTAGTAAAAAGGATACTATTAGTATTGGAGGGGAACACAGCTGTTTCTAAATGGAATAACTTTGAGAAAAACGCCTAGACTTTAATAATAAATTAAGAACTCTACTACATAAAGCAAAAGACCCAATCCCTACATTACGTAAATCAGGAATTTATGAAATTTCTTGTTCAGAATGCGATAAAGTTTATATAGGACAAACAAGAAAAAATTTAAGGAACATCTAGCTCACTTTAAATATAATAGAATTGAAAAATCAAGTGTAACACAAAACATTCAGGAATTTAATTACCCGATAAAAATAGAAAATATTAAGCTGGTTAAAAGTATACAAAACAATAATAAATTAGATGCTTATGAAAGTAATTTTATTTATAAGAACCAACACAAAACTGTGAATAGTGACTGAGGCCCAATAGGGCTTTCACCCCTCTTCTTACTGAATGACGTCACTAAGTCCTTTACTCGACTAAAGTGGAGAAGGGTATAAATTCTCTGCAAGTTAGAGCAAAAACTCACAACATATCTACTGATGATGGCTACTTCGTTGTTGAAATACATATTTGGACTGTCATTTGCAACCTGATTTCCATTCTTCCTTAATTTCCTCAGTCTTGGCGGTATGTTGTTAGTCATGGTTTCTTCTTCTTTGGATTTCTGACTTTTTCGTGGTTAGGATTTCTGTCAATTCTGGACGACAGAATCTTTTGGCTCTTTTTCTGACACACTTTTACACTTTCAGACCGCATTTGCAATTAGGTAATTGGAGCGCACTACCGACGGTAGTGTTCCTTGACACTGACCTTCAACATCTTAAACTGTTTGGACAAATCTAAGTTACTTATTTTTAAGTTTACCTAGGATTAATCCTTAACGTTCAACTTTTAATCTTCTGACGGTAGACATCTTTGGACATACTGGGGTACACTGTGGCTGCATCCCCTTCCACAGGTGAGTTTAATTTTAAATCGAAAATTATACTTTATCTACGGACTTATGTCAAGTTCGTTGGGGCACTGTGCATTTTACTTGTTACGACTTGGTCACATTCAATTGACATTCAACACTCTTTTTATTTTTGAGACAAACTGCCTTTAACCATTCTTCCCTTTGTTCAGGTTGCAACCTACTTACGGCTAGGAGTTATTCTCAAAGTTATTCTAAAAAGGATACTTCAAATAGTTAATTTATCCCAAAGAGATTGTAAACATAATACCTTATGTCTGTTATTACCTTGTGATCCTCTGAGGCGACTAGATTTATTATTATATACCTGCAATCAATTTTTATGCAAATAAATTTTATGGATGGGAACTTTTGAATTTAGCATTTTGTAAGAATCTTCAAAACTACAAATAATATTTTGTAATTTTCTGTATTTTGTCATGGTGATATGAAGTTTATTTTTAAATATGATTGTTGAATAATTCAGTAAATCATGAGCATTTTTCTTTGATATTTATCATCATTCAAGATAAAGTTACAATTGTTTGTAAATAATTTATAGTGAACATTTAATGAAATCCTAAAGTAATCTAGAACATTCCTTACATTACATGGATTTAATTTTTAATTGAATTTATTAAACCTGGTAAAGGATGTCAACATATAATTTTATGTCCTAAATGTAACAAATGGTTGTTATTTATTATTTTTAAATAAATTAACCTTGAATATCTTGTCATTTATGGTTTCTAAACAAGTGACTTCTCAGATCCCAGGAAGGCAATTGACATTAGATTAGAATTTGATTGTTGATTTTTTAATACTTCTCTTATTAAACCACTAATTTAATATGATGAGTGTATTGGTAACCATAACTGACCATGAATGAAATTATAGCAGAAATTGTAATGTTTCGTATTTAGTAGACTAACATCATTACACTTTGTGGTGCATAAACAGGGAAACTAACTTCAGAATTTGGTATATTTGAAATCCAATCTTTCTGCTATGCATATAAGAAAATATTTTTTGCAGGAGGGTCAATTTAAGGAGCACCTGGAACCTCTTCGGAAAAATGAATGATGGTGTTTGTAGGGCATGGAAAGGGGCAAATTCTGTTCTCCAAAATGAAATCAATTACCAAATTTCTATTGATGATATTGACCTGAAACCAACTACTAATGAAAATTTAAACATTTATCTCAATTTTTGTGGTAAGTTCTTTGTCACATGAAAGTTTTCCAAGAGACACAAATTGGGCTGCTTGAACAGATTTCTTAGAGATTACACTCCACTTAAAAAAGTTTTTCACTAATTTTTGGTTTTTCTAAACTTAGTACCTTCTAGTTTTTTTATGCTAATGATTTAGAGAAGGGCTCCCGGATAGTCATGTGGACAGCGCGTTTGCCTTTGGTGAAAGCGGTCCCGGGTTCGATTCCCGGTGGGAGCCAATGTGCGAAATGACCTAAGCTGTTGAAGCACTTTTAACAATACTACTACTACTACTATGATATAGAGAGCAACTGAGGGGAAAACCAGAAATATATACTTGTAGAGAGTGTAAGCAGTTTAAAAAATGCTCATTGGGATAGTTTCTTATAGTTGATAAAAGATGCATAAAAAATTCAAAATATACATACGAGGCCATATGTATATAATTCAAGGTGTTTAAAAAATAATGGATATTTTTGTTTTTGGGAAAGAAATTTGGCTACAACAATATTCACCCATTAAAAGTTGTTCCTATTAGATATTATACACTAATTCCAACATTCATTCCCTGAAAAACTTCTGGTAATCATTCTTTGAGGTAGCTATTAGCTCTCTCAGCAATTCATTTTAATCTCATCTATGGTTATGAAACGAAGTTTTTTTAAGGTTCTACTTATTTTTGCAAAAAGAAAATGTCACACAGCCTAGTCTGACAAGTATGTAGGCTGGGGCGTTTGAAAAATTCATGAGCAAGCAATGATGAGTGAGCAGGTTTATTATCATAATGCAGTGGCGCAGCCAGGATTTACCAATGGGGGGGGGGGGTCTGAGGAAACGAAAAATGCCTACTTTACAGGGGCTAGTATATTCATGCCCGCTACTTACTATAATACATGTCAGTTCTTTCAAAAACTAAATAGATTCAAAACTAGAGGAGTTTAACGCTTATGTGGCCAACTTATTACACTTTGCAAGATAGTAGTTTACATAAGCGAACAATTGGAAACTTAACAAGTGTGTTCTTTGGATTTCTGGTTTGGATACATCCAATATCTATTAAAAACTCATTTTTTCTATGCTGAAGCTTTTTAGTGATTAAGATATAAACTTTCCGAGTCTTCAAGAGTTCTTTCTTCCTAGAGGTTGCAAAGCGTGGGAAGGGAAAAAATAGCTACGGTTATTTGGCAAGCAATATAAAACGTAACATCCACTCATTTGTTCCCCACATTGGCGCGCCCATGCTTATTTCATTATCTTTCGTTTTTTTACTATATCATCAGCAGATTTTGGAATTTAATTGAAAAGAAAACGCCATCAATGTATAAAAATAATGAAATGAAGTATATATACAGCTTATTGCACAAGGTTTGTACAAGAAACAAAAAATCATTTTTATCAGATGAAATTTTCTGCCAGGCTTACAATTAAGCCTGATTTCGTTATTTATGTATTAGCTAAGTATTTCATTGAATGCGTCTCATACCGAAAATTAAAAATTCGGCTGCATTAAAAAATACAGTATACTCTTGATTATAGCTGATATTATAATTGAACTTGCAGTATTAAAGTCACATACCAAGGTGAAAAAAATGAAGACGTCAACTTACAATTATTTAGACTAAGTAATAGGTGGTTTAACCAGCAAAGAGCTGATGCAAACCCAGTCTTACGCACTGAGTGTTCAAAGAAAACAAATATTTTCCACGAATTGAAATTTTGAATGTGCATTGCATGACCAAGCGGTTAACAGGATAAGTCATGCATTTCGTGGGATTCTATCACCAGTGAAAAAATTGGCTGCATTGAAAAGGAAGCTGAAGAATTTAATTCACAGTTTTAACAGTTTATCAAGTTTAATTCAAGTCATCAAGTCACAGTTCCGATAAATATGTGCATAACTTACGCGCACAATACCTTTCAGCTGACAGATTTGCTTCGAAAATGGTATATTATTAATAATATCATCGCAGATTAATTTTTACTGAAATCTTTCATTGCTCCAATACTTTTTCAAATGTTTACGGAAATTCGGTTAGCAAAAATTTTTATTAAATATACATCAAATTAACAGGCAATCATAAAATAAAGATCAGTATATTTTCTACCATCCCGAGTAATGAAGAGTCAACTGTGTGCAGACTTTTAATCGTCTAGAATGCTTCATAAAGGAAAAAGTAGCTTTTCAATTGTCGCTAAACTCATCTTGAGATGTGTCCTCCGATAACAGCCCCAAAATAAGAAAATCCTAATTTATGCATCTAATAATGGTTATTTCACAAAAAAAACACAGCCATTAACTTACTTTTTTTTCCGATAGCGGCCTCGAGCTGTTAGCGGACTGTGAAAGGAATTTTTGGATATCCATCTGAATGAAATCCAAACTAAACTCTCCTTCATACTGCTGTGAATTTTTCGAAAGCACTACTCACAAGCCTATCTTTGAATTTACACCCTTGAAACAGTCACAAGCAAAAGATCTAACTGAACGTTTTATCTATCTGTTTGTTTCTCAAACATAATCTTAATCTCTGTTTTCAGGATGCAAGTTTAGAATTACTTTTCGAATGTTCCCTTGTATTTTTTCGAGGAGTAAACAAATCAGCACTTTCGAATTTTTCTCATGGGAATCTTATGGCGTGAGTTATCTAACTTAAAAAGGATAGGCTTAAGAAGTGCACGCGTTGAACATTGTGTGCAAAACACTCGTATCATTGCGCCCCATTGATATCGATGTCCACTCTGCTACCGAAAGCATCAACTTAACTGAAATCGGAGCCATATTTACGGGTACGCGAAGCTTTCGCTGAATTTATCAAGCAAACACATGACAAGCAGTGTATCTGTATGATTTGCGTGATAACCCCCCTCAGCAAGGGGGGGTTTTGTACTCTTCAGCAGAAATAAAAGTACAAAGCTAGTCATAGGACTTGACTCTTGGGGGGGGGTTTGAACCCCTAAAACCCCCCCCCTCTCTGCGCCACTGTCATAATGCAAAAACCATGAATTGTTTCTACATAAATCCATATTGCTTTATTGGATCACTTTGCTAAAAGGGCATTAAACTTATGAGTAGTACTCCTTATTCACTGTTTGATCATTTCTAATAATTTTCCTCACTTTTATCATGATTTTTCTACATTTTAATCGGATTGTGATGTGCTGGTACATGCAGAGCACTTATCTTTACCCTCAAGCACTCGAGCCTCATGGCATAACACAAGCTAGAGGTCTACATGGGCCAAAAATTTTAACCCAAGCCTAGCCCGTCCGTTGTAGAGCCCGAGCCCGGCCCGAACGTAGGAGAAAATTTTCGAGCCCGAGCCCGGCCCGGCCCGAACGTAGAAACAGTACATTTATTTCACTTCTTCAGCAATGCCAAAATATATAGAAACTAAATTATATGAAAATTAATCAGTGATTTCTTATTTTTTTTGTCTTAAAAGTTTTAATTTATTTTGTAAGTGATTGTACTGAATAAATGATAAATCAAATAAACAATGTTAACAAGTAAATGATAATTTGTTCTTAAAAAGTGACAGTAATTTCATGTCATCATGGTCTTTAGTGAAAAAAGTTGTCAAACATATGTCCAGGGACCTTTTATGAAAAAACATATCACCTCATAAGTATCTATATTGCAGTAATTTACATTTTATGACAAGGCTGGTGGTCGCACAAAGGCTCCTTCATATGCTATTTACATAATAAACACTTATCTGAATAAGTAAATGCCTAGTAGAAACGTTTCGGTTAATAGATTCTATATTTCTACTCATGAAATAAAATTCCAATATTAGACGTATACTTTGCTATAAATAAGGTTAGGTTTCTAGTGAGCTTAAAAATATTGTTCTCCCATCTATCGGGTTGATCTACACTATCTAATCTAACGGTGAAAACCTTAACTATTGATTCAACAATCGCTGTGGCTATCCATGAGAATTTTTTTGTTTACAACCTCAAACATTCCCGGAATATTTCGTTTATTTCATCGCTGTTCTCGCAAATCAAATAAAAAGCAATATTCCACGACTGAAATAAAAGTATTCATTCAAATTCATTTCTTTTGGTACTTGTCTCGACTTCGTACGACTTCTTTTACTAATTTAATATTGCAAAATAAACAAACCCTGCATGCGATAAAAATTAGATTTACGTGCAAACCTTATGGAAACTTATTCATGGGCCCAGGCCCGGCCCGAGCCCGATAAACTGCCTGCTTACCAGGCCCGAGCCCGGCCCGAACCCAAAAGACGTCCTGCTTACCCGGCCCGAGCCCGGCCCATGCAGACCTCTAACACAAGCAGTCACGCCGGCGCAGTCCATGTGACAGTGATTATTTTTTAAATATTTTATTCAAATCAGATGACTTCCATAAATTTATAATTTATAGCCATTATACAATAGTTTAAGCCTTGAAAATCGATTGATGGCATTTATCTTTTAATAGATTTTCAATGATAAACGGAATAAACCTTGCTTTAACATTTATATAGGCTTGAAACCTTCAAGGAAATAACTTATGTATAAAGTTGTGCACAAACCTTCTCAGTTCACATTCATTTATTATTACACGGAAATGGTCTTATTATCAGAAAAAAATTACTCCTCATTGCAGTAAAATATTCAGTTGAGCCTGGGCACGGGGTGCACCAGCACGGCATGAGCTTCAAAAGAGTTTTTTTGTTGCCGTAAATTGAACCAAATTTCTGCAAAATTCAGGTGATACATAGATAACATTATTGTAGGAAGAACTGAGGGACACAGAATGATGACAATGAAAGATAAAAAAGTTACGAATGTAATACATGATATGTATAATACACTGTATACACTGGTGCACTCAGTGCGCCAGCGCGAGTGCTCCAGGGTTAAATTTCTTCACGGGAATCTTAGAATAGCTTATACCACTTGAAAACCTTTGTTTTACTCATATCAGACTCTAAAAGCATTAGATTATAACTCTTAAAATTATATTATTATACTCCTACCAGAACATATGAATTATTTTTTCACAGCTGAAAATAGACAAGATATCTAATATGGCTAACACAACACAGTAACTTTTAAACAAGTATTCCAACACAACAACAAAAAAATCATGCAAATCAGATTAATTTAACATACAGAATTACAAAATTCCCATTATTTTTTTAACACACCTCATATAACATTATATAAAAATAAGCTTTTATAAGATAAATTGTACAATAATTCTGGATGTAAAAGTATGATTGATGACTTTTGAGGTGTTAAGGGGGAATCAAGGTAACTTCTTGGCATATTAAGGAGGAGCTACTTCATAATTGAGGATTTTAATGAAAAACATCATTGAGCATAGTAAGTTCTCTCTTATATCACATTGCTAGGCATTCAAACCGGGATATTTATTTATAATTAGAATCAGTTTTTCTTTATCAAATAAAATGTACCATAATATATTCATAAATTACACTCAAGTGAATTCCTCAAGTAGGGTTACTGTAACAATGCAGGAGCCTCTTTGTGAACGAAGAGGGGTTCATTATATATCACCATCCTCTATCTATGACTTATCATAATACCAAATTCTAGTGCACAGTAGTGTTGATTATAATTATTTAAAGCTATCAAAAATATCTAAGAAACACAACTTATTTCAATTAAAATTTAAAAACTTAATGAAATAATACTACAGAAACAGATCATCAAATAGACAATATGCAGCTTTTTCCACATGAAATCTTTTTTCACTTAACACTAGAAGGTCCGATAGCGGTCAATTGACTGTTCGCAACTTTCTTATCGTCCTCACTCAAAAAGTAATTTTTGTGCAGATCTGATTTTTTTTGACTTTTAATATTTTAGGGGCATAAGCCACTGTGTGAATTTTTTTTTTAAATTAACAAGTACTTTTGACACAACAAGTGGGTCTAACTACAAGGTCCGCGAGCGGTCAATTGATCGCTATTGCATTTTAAGCGTTTCTGTTGACATCGGGCACGTTATCTGCCTAATATGGGTCCTAATATCTAGTTCTGTCATAATCATGGGTTTTATACTAAAAAAATCGTTTTTCCTTCATTTGTTGCTGATTGAGGACCATAACTGTTGAAGCTTTGTTTCAAATCCCTGAATAAAATCCCCCACCCCACCGGTCGCTACCTCGGCAGTGTGAAGTGCATATTCACACGCTAGTTATAGATAAGTGAAGTGCATATTCATGCTATGCCTTAGTTGACCAATGATAGCACAGTTTGGACTCACATTTTGCTTGGCGATCATGCTGGCAGACGTGGTGAAATGAATGTTCTAAGAGAATCAGGAGGTGGCACTGGCTACGCCAAGCAGCACTTAGAGGAAAATTCTTACTGGAGGGCGTTGAAGCTTTTTCTGACGGAACTTATGCTAAGGCTTATAAAAGATTGTACTGAAAGAGAAGCTCGGCGAGTTCTAGGCGATGAATCGTGGTCACTGTCTTTAGAAGAGATCGAAGCGTTTCTCTCTATTTTGTATGCACGTGGGGCTTGTGTAACTCAATCAACCCATTTTAATGACCTGTTTCACACGCAATGGGGCAAACCACTTTTTTCGGCGACAATGTGTAGAAATTGGTTCAAATAAATCATGAGATTTTTACGTTTTGATGACAGGGCCAGTCGTGTTGCCCGAAAACAAACCGACAAATTTTATTTGGTATCAGATCTTTAGAATAAGTTTGTTGAAAATTGCTTAGCATGCTACAGACCTGGCAAAAATATTACTGTTGATGAGCAACTGTAACCGACAAAAACACAGGTGCCCATTTTTTCAATACATGGAAAATAAACGGGATTAGTTTGGGAATAAATTTTGGGCCGCTGCTGATGCGAAAAACAGGTACATGCTCAATAGTATTCCCTATGTAGGCAAAGATGTGTCAAGGCCCAGTACAGAACGTGTCGGCAAAAACATTGTCAAACAATTTGTTGAGCCTTACCTAAACAAGGGCAGAAACGTCACTGGTCAATTACTTTACCTCCTTGAATCTTGCGAAAGAACTCAAAAAGAAAAAACTAGCATTTAGGGACGCTAAATCGAAATAGAAGAGAAGTACCTCCTACTTTGAAGAAATGTGGTGATTCTCGTTTTAGCACTGTTATCTATAAGCACAAAGAAATCACCTAGACCGGTTATCAATCTAAATCTAAAAAAAACGTCTTAGTTCTTAGTAGTATGCACCCATGTGTACAAATTAATGGTGAGACGGGGAAAAAAGCGAGAGACGGTACTTTTTTACAATAAGAACAAATGCGGAGTCGATACGGTTGACCAAATGACTCGTAAGTACAGCGTTTGGTCTCGTACACGGCGATGGCCCGTGCATGTTTTCTATAACATGCTAGATCTAGCCATGATTAATGCTCATTCATTGTGCAAGTTAGTCTTACTCAAATGTTTCACGTAAATCGTTCATTTTGGGAGTTGCAAAAGAAATGTCAAATGCAAATTTGCCATGTTCTCTATGACAGTCACTTTTTCACTAGAAAATCTTCTGAGGAGATGTAATTTTTACTTTGCTGTGTATGATGATTTTCACTTCTTAAAAACCAGTGATTTAAAACCTTTTTTAGTGTAATTATGTTATAAAAGAAGATATCTGTACATTTTTTTAATTAATGAAAAAAATCAAAAGAAAATAAAATTATATCCGACCAATTCCATTTTATGAACTGTAAAACCACTCTAATCCGCCTAAAATCCAACTATAACCGGGTTCAAGTGCCAAAATGTAGTAACAGAAAAGCTCATGAAGTAGAAAAACAAAAAGTGGCATCTGAAAGCGCGAACACAGCGAAGTCCTTCTAAAGCGGTCAATTGACTGCTTGCAGACCTTTTAGGTAGGCAACATACCCCGGACCTTCTAGTGTTAAGGTCATATTTGAAATAATTCAGCTCTCATGGATATAGACTATGATAATATTTAAGATATGGTGATTGATTTCAAACAGTTACCAAGGGAACTTGTTAGTCCCTGGAAATTCCAATGTAAATAGTTTGGGATAAATATAAGCAGACAGAGAAATCAGAAGTTTTTATAAAGGATCCTGGTGTCCCAGTTTTCTGATATTTGTCTCAGATTTCGTTTATTGCACCCCTTGTCTCAAGAAACATTTTTGGGGCAATCAAATGTCTGTTATTTTAGATAACACTGCTAAATCAGTTTCTATTGACTAGTTTAGGTATTTTTATCAATTAACTGTGTGTTCATGAATAATAATAAACTTAATATGAGTGCTAGTAATCCATAAATCAACGTTTCTCAACCAAAAGCCTATCTTGTGTATTGTGACAATTGCATTAAAACCTGTAAAAACTTTCTTTCAACCTCATTTAAATGAAAGAAAGCTTAAACCCAGGAAATATAGTACTTTCTCTATCAATCATCAAATTTTAAATAAATTCAATCACAAGGCAAGAAAAGTACTTACAATACAATTGCTGAGTGAAATTTTACTGAAATCTGATGATACTGATTTATTCTTTTAGCATATGATGCATTAACAAAGCAATGACATAACATTGCTTAAGTGAAAGGTGCATATAGTAAATAGTAATAATATGGAATCATATGGTTGAAGTAGAAAAAGAATTTCATCCTTTATAATCAATAGTAAGGGTGAATTCAAAGAAAAATTGTATGATAAAATTTTGGATTAGAGTTATTCAAACATCATTGACATAGATTTCCACACAATGATATTTTTGTTGTATCATGTTTTAATAATTCTGTAAGAACTAAACAACTTTCAAAGGAATCAAATCAATCATGTAAGATATTACATATAAAACTTTATCAATTGAATTTCTTTGCTCCTATCTTTACAGTTAAAAATTGTGTTTTTCATCAATTGGATAAAAATATTATTATTGATATAATCTTCAATCACTCTATCACACACATTATTGGTGTCACTATCAGACATTTACTATAATTTGATAAATGTATATTTTTCCAAGGCCACTTATAAATGTAAATGTTCTCTCAAAGAAATCAGTATGTAAGTATAAAATATTTAATAAATAATGGAGACCTGTACATATTTACCATAAAGATCGTAAGCTCCATAAACAAGATATGTTACATTGGATTTGGCAATCCCCTGGTATTCACCATTCATAAAGAAATGCAGGTTGCCTTTACTTTTCCTCATGACAAAAACACGGTTACCAAACTGCAAAAAAGGAAAAATATTATAAATACTCCATTAACTTCATGGATTAACATTCTGAGTGGCAGAAAGTAGGTAAGCATACCTTTAGAGTACCAAGATTTGTTCCATATCGTCTCTTGTAAATATTTCCATGTTCATAGAGATGGTGGTCATACAGCACAATTGTCCCACATCTGAAAATAAAGCTGAATTACTAATTTTTTCTTAAAAGTTTCTAAAGAATGCATTCCCAAAATCTTAGCGTCTTTGCATAGCTAAAACCTAATCTTGACTACCTATGGCAGTGATGGCGAACCTATGACACGAATGTCAGTGCTGACATGCGAGATCATTTTTGGTGCTTGCATCTTCAAACATAAAAATTTCATAATTCAAATATTTGTCTCTCATAACGGCCAGAGTTGGTTATTAATAATAATATTATTACTCACATTAATAATAATTAATAATTTAACTCTGAAACCAGACGTTCATGTAAAAGTACTATAATATTGCATAAAAATATACATTTAAATTCATCATTTCAATATAGTTATTAACATAAAAATGCCAAATTCTGGAAACATTTACATCGGGTATACTTCGAGTGCGCTCGGCTACATTCGGCAAACAGTCACACTTGATTGCCATGTGACGTGGTTGGAAGAAAAGTATGAATGTACAGTGCAACAGTACTGCACAAGACATGCTCTGTGTCAGAGAAATATCTTCAGTGTGTTTGAATCTTATGATACCAGTAATCAGTGCAACAACACTGCAGAAAGTTAATAGGTACCTAAGAAACTTATCAACTATTTATAAAAAATGCTCCGATTTATAATGATTTGTTTTTGTAGCCCTGTGAAGTAGAATCAAAAAAATGAAAATTGATTGATAAAGGAAATGTAAGTAGCAGTAGCCATCCTTTTGAAGACATATGGACAGAATACACAGGATTGTTGGCAGAAACAACTGATCATTGTTCATACTGTGCAATGAAACTGCAGTAAGCAGAACATGAAATATAATGAGACATTTTGAAATGAATCATAGTCAACCTTTGAATAAAAGGATCGATGAAAGGAAGTAATACATTTCTAGGCTGTTACAACTCTTTTAAAACCAAAAAAATTAAATCTATAAATTTGTAAAAAGCTCTGCAAATTACACATCAGCAAGGTATCAAGGTATTTTGAATTCCGTCTCTGGACCGAATGATACTCCTCAGCCTCTAACATTTGTACTCTCTTCGTCCATGCTTGAGAACAGTTCCAAATTTGATTCTGAAAAATTAAAAAAAAACAAATGACATACAAATGATAGAGGAAAATCGACACTATGTTAAATAAAAGAAAGCACTATCAACAATACCTTCAAAAGAGAAGTCCTAATATTAGATTGCAATTATAGTCATGGTATTTTGAATTCCGTCTCTGGACCGAATATTATTCTCAGCATCTCTGCATTCAAACTCTTTTCTTCCATGCTTGTGAAGGGTTCTGATTGTAATTCTGAAGAATAAATAAAAAATAATTAAAATACAAATGATAGAGCAAACTCAACACTATGTTAAATAAAAGAAGGGGCTTTCAACAATACCTGCATAATAGAAGTCTTAATATTTAGATTGGAATTATACTTATGGTATTTTGAATTCCTTCTCTGGATGGAATATTACTCATCAGCATCATTGCATAAGAGCCCTCGTCTTCCATACTTGTGAACAGTTCTGATTGTAATTCTGAAGAATAAATAAAAAACAATTAACACATACAAATGATAGAGCAAACTCAACACTATGTTGAATAAAAGAAGGCGCTATCAACAATACCTTTGTAAGATAAGTTTTAATATTAGGTGGAATTATACTCATAGTATTTTGAATTCCTTCTCTGGACGGAATGTTACTCCTCAGCATCTCTGCATTTGAACTCTCTTCTTCCATGCTTGAGAACAGTTTCGATTGTAATTCTGAAGAATAAAAAAAACACAATTGACATACAAATGATAGATCTAACTCGACACTTTGTTAAATAAAAAAGGCGCTTTCAACAATACCTTAATATTTGGATTTGATTATACTCATTTTATTTTGAATTCCTTCTCTGGATCGAATGTAATCGTCAGAATCTCAGCATCCAAACTCTCTTCTTCCATACCTGAGAACAGTTCCAATTGTAATTCTGAAGGATAAAAAAAAAACAATTAACATACCAATTATAGAGCAAACTCAACACTATATTAAACAAAAAAGGTGCTATCAACAATACCTTCATAAGTAACGTCTTACTATAAAGATTGGAATTATACATATGGTATTTTGAATTCCTTCATTGGCCCGAATGTTATTTGTCAGCATCTCTACATTCGAACTCTCTTCGTCCATGCTTGAAAACAGTTCAAATTGTGAATCTGAAGAATAAATAAAAAACAATTAACATACAAATGATAGAGCAAACTCGACACGATGTTAAATTAAAGAAGGCGCTATCAACAATACCTGCGTAAGAGAAGTCTTAATATTTAGATTAGAATCATACTTATGGTATTTTGAATTCCGTCTCTGGACCGAATGTTACTACTCAACATCTCTGCAACCCAACTCTCTTCTTCCTTGGTTGAGAACAGTTCCGATTGTAATTCTGAAGAATAAATAAAAAACAATTAACATACAAATGATAAAGCAAACTGGACACTATGTTAAAGAAAAGAAGGCGTTATCAACAATGCCTTCATAAGAGAAGTCTTAATATTTATATTGGAATTATACTCATGGTATTTTGAATTGTTTCTCAGGACCAAATGTTACTCGTCAGAATCTCTACAACGTTACACTCTTCTTCCATTCTTGAGAACAGTTTCGATTGTAATTCTGAAGAATAAATAAAAAACAACATACAAATGATAGAGCTTACTCGACACTTTGTTACATAAAAGAAGGCACTATCAACCATTCCTTCATAAGAGAAATCTTAATATTTATATTGGAATTATACTCATGGTATTTTAAATTTCTTCTCTCGACTCCTTCGTAAGAGAAGTCTTCATATTAGGTGGAATTATACTCATAGTATTTTGAATTCCGTCTCTGGACTGAATTTTACTCCTCAGCATCTCTGCATTCGAACTCTCTTCGTCCATGCTTGAGAACAGTTCCAAATTTGATTCTGAAGAATACCAAAAAAACAAATGACAAAAAAATGATAGAGGAAAATCGACACTATGTTAAATAAAAGAAAGCACTATCAACAATACCTTCATAAGAGAAGTCCTAATATTAGATTGCAATAATAGTCATGGTATTTTCAATTCCGTCTCTGGACCGAATATTATTCCTCAGCATCTCTTCATTCAAACTCTCTTCTTCCATGGTTGAGAACAGTTCAGAATGTAATTCTTAAGAATAAATAAAAAATTATTAACATACAAATGATAGAGGAAACTCAACACTATGTTAAATAAAAAAGGCGCTATCAACAATACCTTCGTAAGAAAAGTCTTAATATTAGGTGGAATTATACTCATAGTATTTTGAATTCCTTTTCTTGATCGAATGTACTTGTCAGAATCATACCATCCAAACTCTCTACTTCCATGCCTGAGAACAGTTCCGATTGTAATTTTGAAGAATAAATAAAAGACAATTAACATACAAATGATTGAGCAAACTGGACACTAATAAAATAAAAGAAGGCACTATGAACAGTAACTTCATAAGAGTAGTCTTAACATTAGATTTGAAATATACTCATGGTATTTTAAATTCTATCTCTGTACCAGATGTAACTCGTCAGCGTCTCTGCATCAGATCTCTCTTCTTCCATGCTTGAGAAATGTTCCGATAGTTATTCTGGAGAATCAATAAAAAAAAACTATTACATAAAAATAATAGAGCAAACTCAACACTATGTTAAACAAAAGAAGGCGCTATCAACAATACCTTTATAAGTGAAATCTTAATATTTAGATTGGAATTATACTTATGGTATTTTGAATTCCATCTCTGAACCGAATGCTACTCCTCAGCATCTCTGTAACCCAACTCTCTTCTTCCTTGCTTGAGAACAGTTCCAATTGTAATTCTGAAGAATAAATAAAAAACAATTAAGATACAAATGATAAAGCAAACTGGACACTATGTTAAATAAAAGAAGGCGCTATCAACAATACCTTCATAAGAGAAGTCTTAATATTAGATTAGAAGTATACTCATGGTATTTTGAATTCCTTCTCTGGACTGAATAATGCTCGTCAGCGTCTCTGCATCAGATCTCTCTTCTTCCATGCTTGAGAAAAGTTCCGATAGTTATTCTGGAGAATCAATAAAAAACATTAACATAGAAATAATAGAGCAAACTCAACACTATGTTAAACAAAAGAAGGCGCTATCAACATTACCTTCTTAAGTGAAGTTTTAATATTTAGATTGGAATTATACTTATGGTATTTTGAATTCCGTCTCTGGACCCAATGCTACTCCTCAGCATCTCTGTAATCCAACTCTCTTCTTCCTTATTTGAGAACAGTTCCAATATTAATTCTGAAGTATAAATAAAAAAACAATTAACAGACAAATGATAAAGCAAACTGGACACTATGTTAAATAAAAGAAGGCACTATCAACAATACCTTCATAAGAGAAGTCTAAATATTAGATTGGAATTATACTCATGGTATTTTGAATTCTGTCTCTGGACCGAATGTTACTCCTCAGCATCTCTGCATTCAACTCTCTTCTTCCATGCTTAAGAACAGTTTCGATTTTAATTCTTATGAATAAATAAAAAACAATGAACATACCAACGATAGAGCTAACACTACACTTTTTTAAATAAAATAAGGCGCTACCAACAATAACTTCATAAATGAAGTCTTAATATTTGGATTTGAATGATACTCATGTTATTTTGAATTCCTTCTCTGGATCGATTGTATTCGTAAGAATCGTACATCCAAACTCTCTTTGTCCATGCTTGAAAACAGTTCCAATTGTGAATCTGAAGAATAAATAAAAAACAATAAACATACAAATGATAGAGCAAACTCAAAACTAAGTTAAACAAAAGAAGACGTTATCAACAATTCCTTCCTAAGAGAAGTATTAATCTTTATAATGGAATTATACTCATGGTATTTTAAATTTCTTCTCTTGACCAAATGTTACTCGTCAGAATTTCTGCAACGTTACTCTCTTCTTCCATTCTTGAGAACAGTTTCGATTGAAGAAAAAATAAAAAAACAATTAACATACAAATGATAGAGCTAACTCGAAACTTTGTTAACTAAAAGAAGGCACTATCAACAATAACTTCGTAAGAGAAGTCTATATATTAGGTTGAATTATACTCATAGTATTTTGAATTCCGTCTCTGGACGGAATGTTACTGGTCAGCATCTCTGCATTCATACTCTCTTCGTCCATGCTTGAGAAAAGTTCCAAATTTGATTCTGAAGAATAAATAAAAAACAAATGACATACACATGATAGAGGAAAATCGACACTATGTTAAATAAAAGAAAGCGCTATCAACGCTACCTTCATAAGAGAAGTCTTAATATTAGATTACAATTATACTCATGGTATTTTGAATTCCGTCTCTGACCCGAATGTTATTCCTCAGCATCTCTGCATTCAAACTCTCCTCTTTATGAATTCATCAAACTCAGTTCTGAATGTAATTCTGAAGAATAAATAAAAATTATTAACATACAAATGATAGAGCAAACTCAACACTATGTTAAATAAAAAAGGCAATTTCAACAATACCTTCATAATAGAGGTCTTAATATTTAGATTGGAATTATACTTATGGTATTTTGAATTCCTTCTCTGGACGGAATATTACTCATCAGCATCAATGCATCAGAGCTGTCGTTTTCCATGCTTGTGTATGGTTCTGATTGTAATTCTGAAGAATAAATAAAAAACAATTAACATACTAATGATACGCCAAACTCGACACTATGCTACATAAAGGAAGGCGCTATCAACAATACCTTCGTAAGAGAAGTCTTAATACTAGGTGGAATTATAATCATAGTATTTTGAATTCCCTCTCTAGACGGAATGTTACTCATCAGCATCATCGCATCAGAGCTCTCGTCTTCCATGATTGTGAACGGTTCTGATTGTAATTCTGAAGAATATATAAAAAACAATTAGCATGCAAATGAAAGAGCAAACTCGACACTATATTAAATAAAAGAAGGCCATATCAACAATACCTTCATAAGAGAATTATTTATATTAGGTGGAATTATAATCATAGTGTTTTGAATTCCATCTCTGGACGGAATGTTATTCCTCAGGATCTCTGCATTCAAACTCTCTTCTTCCATGCTTGAGAACAGTTTCGATTGTAATTCTGCAGAATAAATAAAAAACAATTAACATACAAATGGTAGAATTAATTCAACACATTTTTAAATAAAAGAAGGTGCTACCAACAATACCTTCATAAGGGAAGTCTTAATATTTGGATTTGAATTAGATTCATGTTATTTTGAATTCCTTCTCTGGATTGAATGTACTCATCAGAATCTCAGCATCCAAACTCTCTTCTTCCATACCTGAGAACATTTCCAATTGTAATTCTGAAGAATAAATAAAAAGCAATTAAAATACCAATAATAGAGTAAACTCAACACTATATTAAACAAAAGAAGGCGCTATCAACAATAGCTTTATAAGTGTAGTCTTACTATTAAGATTAAAATTATACTTATGGTATTTTGAATTGCTTTATTGGCCCGAATGTTACTTCTCAGCATCTCTGCATTCGAACTCTCTTCGTCCATGCTTGAAAACAGTTCCAATTGTGAATCTGAAGAAAAAATAAAAAACAATTAACATACAAATGATAGAGCAAACTTGACACTATGTTAAATATAAGAAGGCGCTACCAACAATACCTTCATAAGAGATGTCCTAATATTATATTGCAATTATACTCATGGTATTTTGAATTCTGTCTCTGGACCGAATATTACTCATCAGCATCATTGCATCAGAGCCCTCTTCTACCATGCTTGTGAACGGTTCTGATTGTAATTCTGAAGAATAAATAAAAAACAACTAGCATACAAATGAGGGAGCACACACGACAATTTTTTTAATAAAAGAAGGCGCTACCAACAATAACTTCATAAAAGAAGTCTTAATATTTGGATTTGAATTATACTCATGTTATTTTGGATTCCTTCTCTGGACCAAATGTTACTTGTCAGAATCTCTGCAACGTTACTCTCTTTCTTCCATTCTAGAGAACAGTTTCGATTGTAATTCTAAAGAATAAATAAAAAGCAATTAACATACAAATGATTGAGCAAACTCGACACTATGTTAAATAATAGAAGGCGCTATCAACAATACCTTCGTAAGAGAAGTCCTAATATTAGATTAGAATTATACTCATGGTATTTTGGATCCCTTCTCTGGACCGAAAGTTACTCGTCAGCATTTCGGAATCCGAACATTCTTCTTCCATATTTGAGAAGTGTTACCTTTTTAATTCTGAAAATTAAATAAAAACAATAAGCATATAAAAGATAGAGCAAACTCGACACCATGTTAAACAAAAGAAGGCGCTATCAACAATACCTTCAAAAGAGAAGTCCTAATATTAGATTAGTATTATACTCATGGTATTTTGAATTCCGTCTCTGGCCCGAATGTTACTTTTCAGCATCTTCGCATTCGAACTCTCTTCTTCCATGCTTGAGAACATTTCTGAATGTAATTCTGAAGAATAAATAAAAAATAATTAACATACAAATGATAGAGCAAACTCAAAATTACATTAAATAAAAGAAGGCGCTATCAACATTACCTTCAAAATAAAAGTCATAATATTTAGATTGGAATTATACTTATTGTATTTTGAATTCCTTTTGTGGACGGAATATTACTCATCAGCATCATTGCATCAGAGCTCTCGTATTCCATGCTTGTGAACAGTTCAGATTTTGATTCTGAAGAATAAAAAAAAAGCAATTAGCATAAAAATAATAGAGCAAACTCGACACTATGTTAAATAAAAGAAGTTGCTATCAACAATTCCTTCATAAGAGAAGTCCTAATATTAGATTACAATTATACTCATGGAATTTTGAATTCCGACTTTGGACTGAATGTTATTCCTCAGCATCTCTGCATTCAAACTCTCTTCTTCCATGCTTGAGAAAATTTTTGGTGGTAATTCTGCAGAATAAATAAAAAACAATTAACATACAAATGATAGAGTTAACTCGACTTTTTTTTAAATAAAATAAGGCGCTACCAACAATACCTTCATAAGAGACATCTTAATATTTAGATTTCAATTATACTCATGTTAGTATGAATTCCTTCTCTGGATCGAATGTACTTGTCAGAATCACAGCATCCAAACTCTCTTCTTCCATACCTGAGAACAGTTCCAATTGTAATTCTGAAGAATAAATAAAAAGCAATTAACATACCAATAATAGAGCAAACTTAACACTATATTAAACAAAAGAAGGCGCCATCAACAATGCCTTCATAATTGAAGACTTACTATTAAGATTGGAATTATACTAATGGTATTTTGAATTCCTTCATTGGCCCGAACGTTACTTCTCAGCATCTCTGCATTCGATTTCTCTTTGTCTATGCTTGAAAACAGTTCCATTTGTGATTCTGAAGATTAAATAAAAAACAATTAACATAAAAATGATAGAGCAAACTTGACACTATGATAAATAAAAGAAGGGGCTATCAGCAATACCTTCATAAAAGAAGTTCTTATATCAGATTGCAATTATACTCATGGTATTTTGAATTCCGTCTCTGGACCGAATTTTATTCCTCAGCATCTATGCATTCAAACTCTCTTCCTCCATGCTTGAGAACATTTCTGAATGTAATTCTGAAGAAAAAATAAGAAATAATTAACATTCAAATGATAGAGCAAACTCAACACTATGTTTAATAAAAGAAGGCGCTTTCAACAAAACCCTTCATAAAAGAAGTCTTAATATTTAGATTTGAATTATACTTATGGTATTTTGAATTCCTTCTCTGGACGGAATATTACTCATCAGCATCATTGCATCAGAGCCCTGGTCTTCCATGCTTGAGAACAGTTCCAATTGTTATTCTGGAGAATAAATAAAAAAAATTAACATACAAATGATAGAGCAAACTCGAAACTATGTTAAATAAAAGAAGGCGCTATCAACAATACCTTCATAAGAGAAGTCTTAATATTATAATGGAATTATACTCATGTTATTTTGAATTCCATCTCTGGACCGAATGGTTCTCGTCAGCATCTCTGCACCCGAAGTCTCTTCTTCCATGCTTGAGAACAGTTCCCATTGTATTTCTGATGTATAAATAAAAAACAATTAACATACAAATGATAGACCAAACTCAATACTATGTTTAGTAAAAGAAGGAATTATAAACAATACCGTCTTAAGAGATGTATTAATATTAGATTGGAATTATACTCTTGGTATTTTGAATTCAGTCCCTGGACCGAATGTTACTCTTTAGCATCTCTGCATCCGAACTCTCTTCTTCCATGCCTGAGAACAGTTCCAATTGTAATTCTGAAGAATAAATATAAAACAATTAACATACAAATGATAGAACAAACTGGACTCTATGTTAAATAAAAGATGGTAATATCTACAATGCTTTCATAAGAGTAGTCTTAATGTTAGATTGTAATTGTACTCACTGTATTTAGAATTGAAATGCACAATTTTCCGTACGAAAACAAAAAAATGATCGATTAGGGAATGCTGATTTTGGAATCCACAACGGAGAAGCTGTTAATACGTTTATATTGTTAATGCTGGTTAATTACTGCTGAGAGGAGAAATGGTAGTTCTTAAGCCGAAAGAAAGTAGAACCTTCAATTATAGTCAAGCCACATCTTCAAGAGTATTTGCCAATTGAATATATTTATCGTTGTCCTTGACAAATTCCGTCTTATATTCGCTCAGTATTACAGTAAGTTCATCTTCCTTCTGTTCATAACAGATATGTCAATTCTTACTGAAGTTCGGAGATATTGCCATGTGACGAATTGCGAACTCGGTCAAGCCCTTAAAATGTTGTGGTTCTCATTTGTAAGTGATAGAATGTCATTGGATGGCATTCCAGCGTATGAATTAGTAAATCTCTGCATTATTTAAGATGAAATTGCCTTTAATGTACACAGTTAGCCTATGAAATGGCGCTCGGTGAACTGGTCCGGGGGAAATTCGTGCGCGGGGAATTGATCCGCCATGCTGATGTTGTACTACCAACCCAGGCCCCTCGGATAATTTATTTATAACATTATCTAATAATCAGGTCATTTAGAATTACATAAGACTGAATAACAGTAGTACAACATCAGCGCAGGGGACTCCCCGCGTACGAATTCACAGGCGCCCGGTGAATTGGTCGGGTGGGGAATTAGTACGCGGGTTATATTACTGGAGGATAGCACTCTAAAACATCGAGATGACTCACAAGTGACTATGGATTCAGTTGCTCATCCTTAAATTGTGTCGCGTTAATGGCATTATGTTTAAATTTTTTGGGTTAATACTTATTCACTTATCTTTTAATAAGTTCACTTATTTATGACAAAGTGTTATTCAGAGCCAGGTTGCGTGTGGAATCACTAAGTTGTCCTTAATAAAGTTATGCTGTCGTAGAAATGTCTCATCGTATTTAATGTTTTTGCCCGAAAACACTAATAAATTTGATTTAAGCGCATAAATATTTCAGTTCCCATACAACTTTGATCACGTGACGTATGTAAGGGAAATTGCATCAGTAACAATTTACAGAATCAAATTAAATGTATTTATTATACGTATGTCTCGAATCTCTATTGATCTATAGAGCGATTTATTGATCAAATATATTTACTGACTCAGGGATTTAAATTAAAGAGAATGGAATTTATATTTTAATCACCTCATGTTTCTCAATAATTTCTGCAATAAAACAAAAAAGGAACCTACATGTTGCAAACAAAATCCATCAATATCTAATAATTGGAGATACCTCTTTCTTTAGTATAGCTTGATCACATTCTAAGTTAGTAATAATAAGATATGATATTTACGAACTATTCTGGAGATCAATCGAATGAAATGAATTTAAAGGTTGAGGTTAGTAACATTATGCCTAATACTTATGAAATAATTTCTACCATATTTATAAATACCATTAAATGTTTAATCACTGCATTAAGGCATTGCGAGATCGAAATAAAACGCAAATCATAACAAAAAGACAGCTGAATCTCTAGCGCGTTTGCCTTTGGTGAAAGCGGTCCCGGGTTCGATTCCCGGTGGGAGCCAATGTGCGAAATGACCTAAGCTGTCGAAGCACTTTTAACAATACTACTACTACTAATAGATTTAAAAAGCGTAAGAAAAACCCATGCGTTACAAAGATGAATGAACTGGAGTGGAACGGTATACGAAGTTGGGGTCGAAGAAGTACGAAGTTGTATCGTTATTCAGTTCTCTCAAATATCCTTAAAGCAATAGGGTTCTACGTTGCTAAATCGAACATTCAATTTATTAACCGCCAAACTCCTAAATAAGTTACAACGTTTAGTAACAATAGTGACCATCTTAGACGTACGATTGTTTGAAAACGATAATGTAGAAGGAAATTAAGTATTGTAAATTTAGTTGGAAATAATGGAAGAAGTAATGGAATTCTCTTAAACCATGGAGTTAATCTGCGGATAATTAATGCAGTATTATCTTTTAATTGGAGTGGAAATATTCAGTTAAGAAACCAAGAAATATTACAAAGAGAATAGTTATATAGTTCGACTTGATTTGAGTTTGATAACTCCCCGAAAATCATCTTATTAGATTTATTGTTATTCAAATTCAGTTAATCACTCCCTGAGTATATATATTGACATACAAATGTATAATTATTTAACAAATATCGTTTGAAGGACAACAAACGGGTGAAGATGTTAATGCATGAAGTAATCGCTGGATTTTATCGAATGTCTTATCGTGAAGATTACGCCTCTCGTCATTACAGCATAAAAATACGTGATTTAGTATCACTCGATGTACATTTTATTTCATTGGATATAAATCGAGTGTTAGGAATGACAAAATATTATAAAATCATTTCAAAATAGTAGTAATCTTAAAAATATATTCTATTTTAGTATCCATTGCATTCTTTGATTGTATCTTTCTCCCAGACAAGGTGGTAAATGCACGAAAGAAAATAAACACACAGTTCTCACAAAAGAAACCGATGAGTTCGCCATGAACTTGAAGAAAAGCGAGGCAAAAAATTGAAGGCCATTCGGAGACAATTAGTCGTCTTTTGGCATTGTTAGCATGAGCTTATTTCTTTTACTGATACCTCTAAAGTGAAATTTACGGAAAAGGAAATGAAAACGATGCTTGGAACATTCGAAATGAGTTGAAGGACGTTGGAAACCCATTACTCGTCTAAGAATGACTGCTTACGTGATCATAGCTTCTTTTGACAGTGTTTTGAAAGTAAAAGCTACGGTATGTCTGACCATTGCATTACTGTTCCGTACAAATTATTCTCCATTAATTTACCATAAACTGAGAATTATAAAAAATAGCAACTTACTACACATTCGTTCAGATTTTGTTGTAATGCTCAAAGTTCTTATGAAATACTTTTCTTTCACCCCCAAAACTATTCATCAATAAAACACTTCATTGATAGTCCGTTCCACAGGTCTTTATAATATTATACACCATGTGAAATAAAATCTACGCAGTCAATAACGTGAGGATATTTTCAAAGTACGCGATTTTCGGGATTGATATAAAAATATATAAATTGTGCTTACCAAAGCTGAAGCTCCAATCCACTGACTTCTAGCATCGAAGGATCTCCTGCACGACTTTCACTTCTAGAAGACGCCAATGAGCAGTACGCCAGGACAATATCGGTGTTGCCTCCCAAACAATTAAAAATTATAAAAACCAAATCAAACAAATATATATGGATTAAAATCAGAATTATATTCTATTCTAAAGCCATGTAAATTGTAAAGCGAAACGAGTAATTTGAAAATACGTATTTCCGTTCATTTGCAACCGTTGACGAAACATCTTGAAATATCTTGTTAGATCATCGCACAATATTAAGAAGATAAATACTAATAATAAGTAGCATTTAAAGAAGCCTTATTTAAACTCTTAGACATTGGCTGACGATAGTTAAATCAGGACACGAAACATAAACTTTAATATCAGTATTAATTCGTACCAAATCGAACAATATTCCTAAAGTGATTAAGCTAAATTTAAATTGCAGTTAAATCGTAAGAAATAAATATGGTTAAGATTACGAAATAATGCCAATTAAATGTAGAATTACGTCGTTAAAGACAACAAGGATCTTAAGAACTATAGCAACTTAAACTTCTGAAAATTCTTCAAAATTGATAAATACCAGAAGAGTATTGTAAACCCATGAAAATGTAAAGTTAAATTAGCAATTTGAATACAAATAAATAATAAAAATGGTTACATCAGCGAACAATATTGAGAATAAGTTTAAAAAATAACGACCGCCTATGTGAATTAATATTACAAAATCGTACAAAATGGGATAGAATACCTGTAATGATTAGGCTTAATTCAAATCTAAATTACAATAATTAGAAACAAATTCTATTTTGATTATGAGATAATGAATTTAATGTTAAAGATGACAAAGGCACTTTCATTGTGGAACAGTTAGAACTTCTGAAATTTTAGCCACAGAAACGATTGTAAATACATTTTCGAATGATTAATGTAATCAATTCCTTTGATAAGAATGAATCTCTTAAAGTTTCCTGCAACTGCTGATTTCCTTTTAAATTCAAACCAGGATTTCCGTAATGTTCATGAGTGGCACGTATGATCTAAAAAAAGCCTAAAAATTTACAGAAGGACTAATTGCAAAACATATTCAAATGTAACTACGTATTGAACTGTTGATAGATTACGGAAGGAGGGAATTCTAAACGGAAATTTGTATTCTAGGAAAATTAAAAACTCGTACACTAAAACTGCACTGAATTCGAGTCCTGGCTCTCTCGGAATTTTTTCTCTCGTTTCTTAATTTCAATTTCAATTTGTTACTTGTAATGAAAAGGAAGATAATAATTGCATGACCTTTAACTTTTAAAACAAATTTCCGATGACCACTTGAAATAGCTAGTTGCATACGTACGATGTATCTACTAGAGAATCAATACAGAAGTTTAAATCCGATTACGAGTATAAATGTTTAACGAAACAAGGATCCAACTTCCAAAGCGAACAAAATTCCAAAAAAGGATCACGCGATATTGATTTGGAAAGTATTTTGGTGAGAAAGAATTATGATTCTCATTAGAGGGAACTAAATATCATAATAACATTATCATAGACGCGAGAAGACCACAAATACTACTGCGAGTGAAAAAAAATACATTTTACGTAGATATAAAGACGATATTAATGTATTCTACTATATTACTCTTCTACTATATAAAGGTAATAAATTCTATAATAAATGAAAAATGAGCAACTACGATGCGTCCACACTTTCCGTTAAAATTCAAATCCAATCTTCCCTATTATGATGACGTCATGAACTTACCGAAGCAAAAAAATTAACGACAGAACTATTTTAAAGATATTTTATAATCAAACAGGTCGTATCAGTGGGCATAATTTAGAAAAACGGTAGTTCCGATAAATCCGACTTCGAGGCTTTATCGGAATTTTTCTTACGTTTATTACATTCAAATTCAGAGTGTAACTCGTACGGTTTCGGAGGCAGTTTAAATTTTTACAATCGCTTAAGACGATGAATTACTATCATAGAATTCATCGTTATCTCAGAAGCAAAACTACTACTAAATAACCTTAATACCACGCGATGACATATTTGCACTTATCGAAGCCAAAAAATCAAAAGAAAAGATGTATGCCATTTACATTCGGGTATCAACTCGACCAGATCTCGTTCCGGCGACATTTCTTTCTTACTCTCAAACTGTCATAAAATGTCCAGAAAACTGTCTTAGATTCCTATTTACACGTAAACATGTTTACTTAATTCGCTAATCACCATCCTTAACGAGCTTTTAAACCGGAGAACGTACTTAAGAACTCGTATTAATCAGTCCCGATGCTTAATAAAAAGATTAATAATATCTCAATAATTATCCCTAAATTAAAATCCATCACAATATGAAACAAATAATACGTCGTTCACTGATATTACACAAGGAACAAACTTAAATTCTTAAATTCTCCATCAAACTTTAGCAATATTTTCTCAGTCAATACCTAATAAAGTATTTAATGAGACTTACCATTAACTGGAAATCCTGGGTGACAAGGATGGACGTTTAACATGACAACGAATTTCAAATGTTTTTCAAACACAGGTTGTCAGCACGACCACACTCGTAGAAGTCTAGGCAGCAACTGACGAAAAAGCCGTTCGCGCAACCGTTAAACAATACTGCTCTCACCTGATTGGTCCAAATTTAACCGTCTTTCAACTTGGCCCCGCCCACCAACCGCCATGAAAATTTTCCACTGCTAACGATAGCGATTATATTTTAACGAATTTATTAAAGTATCATTTTAAATATATAATTAATTTTTTTGTCGATTTTAATTATTTCGTTTAAATTTCGCGTAATCGTCGAAGTGCTGGATCGTAAAATATGTCTGCTAATTCTAAATATTATCTATATTTGGGTCTGCATCTTTAAGATTATTAGGTTTTTTATTTTCTAAAATGAAATAAGGATTTACAAATTAATGATCTAACCATACATCCAGAAAGAGAAAAATGTAGCCATCATATCGATGTAATTAATTTACGCACAATTACTAGCAAGATTTTATTGCATGGATATATTTTGAGTTAAAGAAGTGCAGTATTTCAAGAAATTACGTCCTTGTTTACGAAGAAAGCGGAAAAACCTTACATAAATTCCTCTTTAAGATATCAATTCTCTCGCTAATCTAACACGCTACGATGTCTTCCAAAGGTACTTTTTATGAAGCAGGATCATTAAGACGAGGTATATAAGTAGATTAAATGATACAAACGTTGATTTTAACGAACTATGATATAATATAATCGATTACCAACAAGGAAAGTACTATTGACCACTCAATGCCTGGCAACACGAAATATTCTAGAATAGGAAGAAATTTGCTCTATGAGAGGTAAATCAGCATGTAGGAATAACTCATTGCTAATCTATGAAGTGCATTCACAGCCATTCAAATTAATGCCAATTCCACTCTCATCGTACTTACATGACCTCCATCTTGCGTCGATGGTAAATGTAGTTTGATGGAAGGATTCCGAGCTCTTAGAACTGCGTGATAAGAAATCCCTTCACCATGAGTGCTCGTCTCGTTGATGGTTGTTTCATCGCCACAATTATTTAAGGAAGTCACTCCTTGTAGTCAGATCGTCAACATTTGACTAGTCTTCGTTAATTGTTAACAATACTAGGGAAACCAGCCAAGATGCTGTCCTAGTATGCAACTTTCTAACCACGAGTTAAATAAGGTAATCAATTAACGATGAGAAATAGCGAAATTAACATCAAACACTTGGGAATCAACAACTTAACGTCTTTAAACACTACGATCGAAATTCAAAGCAATTTGTACAGAAATAAGATAAAATATAACAAGGTGTTTATCGGAGCACTGGTTTCAAGTACTTTCACAGTATATTCGCAGTGTTTTCGTATCGACAAAAATGGCGGGTTTTCCACAAAATATCCGCTACAATTTGATCAATCCATAGATACGTTTTTACGTCGCACTCAATTACACACTCACAGTGAATACATTCAGAAAGTACACTATCTTAAGCCCTGTTATCAAACTTATTCCACGAATATGAACACTTATAAGCACTTAAATAGTATTCCAACTCTAGAACGCCATTTCAGAGTTTCTTCTCTCCATCACGAGGTGATTACGCGCCAAACCTTAAGAGAATTCCGATTGTCTTCGAAAATATGAAGAACGCAAGTCGCGTTTCAAAGGCAGTGACTAATGGAGGGAAATAGTTTTGTTTCCTGTTATCAGAGTGCTTACTGCTGAAGTTCAAGGGCTGCGTATTAACCTCGCGATTTAAGCGAGGGCCTGTATGAAATCTTAAGTCAGAAAGATTTTAAAAGGTAATTAATGTTTATCTGTGCACAGTTCATTTGTTGAAAGTTGTCAATGTTGCTTTTCCTTCTCGATTTCTTGATTGTGAGTGTGAAACATGTGCCACGGAAGAGAATGAGTGCGGAAAACTAAAATAAAGAGTTGAAGCTCTCGACCTGATTTACAGTGTTATCCAAAAGTAAGTGTTTAAAAGTGCGTTATTCTAAATCTGCGACAGAAGAACAGTCAAGATAGAGAACCTCATGATTGATTTATTTCACGCTAGAACTGTACGAATTGGGCATCATTCGTACAGTTCTAGCGTGAAAATGCAAGATTTGAAAGTAAGTACGATGATGATGATACGTGCTTTGAATTTTAGCTTAATCTACATGTATGCTAGACTTACGAATCCACTTCGAGGGTTAGCATGGACATAATCACCTAGGCAGAGACAGTGATATCGAATTCTTAATACATCTTATTCGGGTTCTCGATTATGTAGTAATGTTAACCATGATGCGATTGACAGTACTTTCAAGGGGGGATATTTGATCGGGTGATTAATCTAAAGACACTTATTGAATCTTCATTAAGGCGTCAAGGATAGTAATGTTGATCGGTAGTGAATGTCAATGAAGAAATCTATCAAAATCACTTCTTCGTTTTTACTTGTTTCATCTTGCTACTTTAGTGAAATTGTGAACCATTAATACTGCAAGTGAAGATACCAGATACTGTCGAAGGTTCCTTGACCTCCACATAACTTTTTAATGTATCATTCGATCTACTCACATATCTCGTTTAAATGATCTTCCTTTTTAAAAGCATCTTCGGAGGACATCGTAGCATACGTGTTTGATTAGCGAGAGAATTGGTACCTGAAAGTAGAATTTCTAAGACTAAATTATAAGGTTTTACCGCTTTATTCGTAAACATGGGCGTCATTTCTTGAAATACTGCACTTCTTTTGATCAAAACGTATCCTTGCAATGAAAACTTGTTAGTAATTACTCAGTGCGTCGATAAATTAGTATGCTTGCTACATTTTTCTCTTTCTGGATGTATAGTTATGATATTAATTAGTAAATCGTTATTTCGTTTTTGAAAATAAAAAACCTATTAATCTTAAACCTCCAGACCAAAATAAAGATCATATTTAAGAACATAAAATATTTAGATTATGCAAACATTGATATTTTTCGATCCAGCACCTCGACGATTTCCCGAAATTAAAAAAAATAATTATAATCTACCAAAATAATGAAACATTCGTTTAAAATGATACCTTATAAAAATTCGTTGAAAAGTAATTGCTATCGTCGGCAATGGAAAATTTTTAAGACGGTTGGTGGGCGGGGCCAAGTTCAAACACGGTTAAATTTGGACCAATCAGGTGACAGCAATATTGTTCCACTGTTGCGCAGACGGTTGTTTCGTCATTTGCTGCCTGGATTTCTGCGAGCGAGGTCGTGCTGACAACCTGTATTTGAAAAACAGTTGAAATTCGTTGTCATGTTCAACGGTCATCGTTGTCACCCAGGATTTCCAGATAATGGTAAGTCTCATTAAATACTTTATTAGGTATTGACTGAGAAAATATTGCTAAAGTGTGTTGGTAAATGAAAGAATTTAAGTTTCTTCCTTGTGTAATATCAGTGAACGACGAATCATTTGTATAATTAATGAGATGACCTTATTCTGTTTATTAAGCACCGGAACTGATTAGTACGATTTGTTAAGTACAATTTCCGGTTTATAAGCTCGTTAAGCATGGTCATTAGCGAATTAAGTAAACATGTTTGAGTATATCTGAAACAGATCTTCTGGCATGGTATTACGTTTTGAGAGTAAGAAGCAAAGGGAATGTCGCCGGCACTAGAAACCGGTTCTCGCCTATTCATCTCGAGAAACGCGAATCTGTAAGTTTGCATACGTCGACTCAATTCCCGAATGTAAAAGGCTAAAATCTTTTCTCTTGATTTTTATGCTTCGATAAAAGCAAATATGTCATCGCTTGGGAATGGTCTTGCTTCTATGCACACGAAAATAACTTTACTTTCGGTTCAAGATAGTAATTCATCGTCTTAGGCGTTTGTGAAAATCTAAACTGCCTCTTCATTAGCGTCCTAAACCGTACGAGTTACACTGTTAATTTGCATGTAAGAAACAAGAGAAAAATTCCGACAAAGCCTCAAACTCGGCTTTGCCGGATGTGTTTTCAATCTGGCTAGAATACAGATCTGAACTCCCGATTCCCTCTGTTTATGCCAGTGACATCTTTTATCTTAACATATTTTAAAAATAGCTCTGTCGTTAAATTTTATGTTTCCGTAAGTGCATGACGTCATCACATAAACAAGGGAAAAATTGATTTGAATTTTAACGGAAATTGTGGACGCATAGTAGCTGTTCATTTTTCATTAATTTATACAATATATTACCTTAATGTAGTAGAAGAGTAATATAGTATAATATATTAATATCGTCTTTATATCTACGTAAAATGTATTTTTTTTTCATTCGCAGTAGTATTTCTGGTCTTCTCGCGTCTATGATAATGTTATAATGATATTAAGTTCCCTCTAATGAGAATAATAATTATTTCTCACAAAAAAACGTTCCGATTCAATATCGCGTGATCCTTTTTTGGAATTTTGTTCGCTTTGGAAGTTGGATCCTTGTCTCGTTAAACATTTATACTCGTAATCGGAATTAAACTTCTGTATTGATTCTCTAGTGGATGCAACTAGCTATTTCAAGTCGTCATCGGAAATAATTTTTGAAAGCTGAAAGTCGTGCATATTTCAACTTCCTTTTCATTACGAGTAACGCGTTGAAATTGAAATTATGAAACGAGAGAAACAATTCCGAGTGAGCCAAGACTCGAACTCGGTGCAGTTTTAATGCATAATTCTTACATTTTCCAGGAATACAGTTTTCCAGTTTGAATCCATAATCTATTAACAGCTCAATGTGTAGTTTTGAATATATTTTCCAATAAGTCCTTCTCTTAATTTTTAGGCTATGTTTCGATCATACGTGCCACTCATGAACATTACGGAAATCCTGGTTTTAAATTAAAAGGGAATCAGCAGTTGAAGGAAACTAAAATAGATTCATCCTTATCAACGGCATCGATTATATTAATCAAAAATTCTAATATTGATTTATAATCGTTTCTGTGGCTTAAATTTCAAAACCTGTTCCGCGCTGAAAGTGCCTATGTCATCTTTAGCAATAAATTCATTATCTCATAATCAGAACAGAATTTGTTTAAAATATTGTAGTTTTGACTTAAATTCAGCCTAATCATTTCAGGAATTCTATTCCAGTTGGTACGAATTTGAAGCATTAATACCAGTCAGCGGTCGTTATTTTTTAAACTTCTCTTCACAATGCTGTTCGTTGATGTAACCATATTTATTATTTATTTATATTCAAATTGCTAGTTTTACTTTACATTTTCACGGGTTTACAATACCCTTCTGATTTTTATCAACTTTTCGGAACTATTAGTTGCTATAGTTCCCCAGTTCCTTGTTATCTTTAACGACGTAATTCTAAGTTTAAACGGCATTATTTCATAATCTTAACCATATTTATTTCTTACAATTTAATTGCAATTTAAATTTAGCTTGATCACTTTAGGAATATTGTTCGATTTGGTACGGATTAGTACTGATATTAAAGTTTATGTTTCGTGTCCTGATTTAACTATCGTCAGCCAATTTCTAAGAGTTTAAATAAGGCTTTTTTAAATGCTACTTATTATTAGTATTTATCTTCTTAATATTGTGCGATGATGTAACAAGATATTTCGAACTGTTTGCTCAGCGGTTGCAAACGAACGGAACTACGTATTTTTCAAAATACTCTTTTCGCTTTACATTTAAATGGCTTTAGAATAGAATTTATTTCTTATTTTAATCCATATATATTTTATTAATTTAGTGTCTATAATTTTTAATTGTTTGGGAGACAACACCGATATTGCCCTGGCGTATTGCTCATTGGCGTCTTCTAGAAGTGAAAGTCTTGCAGGAGATCCTTCGATGCTAGAAGTCAGTGGATTGGAGCTTCAGCTTTGGTAAGCACAATTTATATATTTTTATATCAATCCCAAAAATCGCGTACTTTGAAAATATACTCACGTTATGGACTTGTTTTCACTTCGTGTATTATATTTAAAAAAACTTGTGGAATTATTTCATTTTGTTAAAATGTTTCGGGCCATTTACGAACGGACTATTAATCAAGTGATTTATTGATCAATAGTTTTGGGGGTGGAAGAAAACTATTTCATCAGAGCATTACAACAAAATCTGAACGATTGTGTAGTAAGTTGCTATTTTTTTATAATTGTCATTAGATGTAATTTAATGGAGAATAATTAGTACAGTACAGTAATGCAATGGTCAGACATACCCTTTCCCTTTATTTTACTGTAATTAGACGAGGAAATGCATTTTCGCTTTCTTCGCTCTTCCCAATACCTATTGATATTTTGCTTCCTTTCGCCGTTGCTTTTACTTTCAAAGCACTATAAAAAGGAGCGATGATCACGTAAACAATCTTTCTTAGACCAGTAATGGGTTTCCAACGTCCTTCAATTCATTTCGAATTTTCCTAGCACCGTTTTCATTTCCTTTTCCGTTCCTTTCACTTTCGAGGTATCAGTAAAAGAAGTAGACTCGTGCTAACAATGCCATAAGACCAATAATGGCCTCCCAATGGCCTTCAATTCTTTGCCTCGCTTTTCTTCTAGTTCAAGGCGAACTCATCGTTTGCTTCTGTGAGAACTGTGTGTTTGTTTTCTTTCGTGCATTTACCGCCTTGTCTGGGAAAAACATACAATCAAAGATTTCAATGGATGCATAAATAGAACATATTGTTAAGATTACTACAATGTGAAATGATATTATAATTTTTGCCATATCCTGACAATCGATTTAAATCCAATTAAATAAAATATACATCGAGCGATAGTAAATCTCGTAACTTTATGCTGCAATGACGAGAAGCGTAATTTTCACGAAAAGACTGTTGATAAAATCCAGTGATTACTTCCTGCATTAATATCTTCATCCGTTTGCTGTTCTTAAAAAGATATCTGCTCCATAATCATCTATTTGTATGGCAATAGATATTCTCATGGAGCGATAAACTGAATTTGAATAACAATAGATCTAATTAGATAATTTTCAGGGATTTATCAAACTGAAATCGAACAAACATAATCTCCGCGCAGTACCAAATCAATTAGAGTTAGTGAACGACAAAAAATACCTAGGAGTCACTTTTTGCAGTAACTTATCTTTTAAGGAACATATTCGAGATGCGATAGGAAAAGCGAATAGAATGCAAAGATTAACTGGTAGAACGTTGGGAGGATGCTCATCGAGAGTCAAAGAAATTGCTCATTTTTCTCTTATTCGTCCGAGTCTAGAATACTGCTGTACTGTTTGGGATCCACACGAAGTATGTTTAGTCTCAGATTAAGAGATGGTCCAGCGTAGAGCAGCCCGATTCGTTTGCGGGGATTTCAGGTTTGATAGCAGCGTTACGGCGATGATAGAGTCCCTCGGTTGGAATTCACTCCATTTGAGAAGATCTGAATATCGTCGGAAACCATTAGATAAGTTCATTCGTTAAGAATTTACAGACGAAGTAAGTGAAATGTTAGTGCCAGTAAGGAGCGAACGCGATCTCCGAGAGGCATCGACGAAGCGTTACAGGGAAGTAATCGCAAGGACGGATAATTATTTTTGGTCGTTTTTTCCCCAGGCTATTAGAGATACTAATAAGGAGGAATTAATAATGGCGGTGTATTACACCCCTGCCATACGCCTCTGGTGGCTCTCGGGGTAGATATATACAAATCTAAAATCAAGTCGAACTAAATAACTATTCTCCTCGTAAATTTTCTTGTTTTCTTAACTGAATAATTCCACTCCTATTAAAAAATAATACTTAGTTTATTATCCGTAGATTAACACCATGGTTCAGAGAATTTCATTATTTTTTCAATTACTTCCAACTAAACTTACAATGCTGAATTTCCTTCTACATTATCGCTTTAAAGGATTCGTTTGTCTAAGCAGGTCAGTATTATTATGAGGCGTTGTAACTTATTTAGGAGTTGGCGGTTAATAAATTGAATGTTCAATTCAGCAAAGTAGAACCAGATTGATTTAAAGATATTTGAGCGAACTCAATAACGATAGAACTTCGAATATCTTAGACCAACTTAAAGATCGTATACAGTTCCACTCCAGTTCATTCTTTTTTTTAACGCTCTTCCCAACGTTTTTGCAAAACTGTTATTCAATCATTTATTACAGATTACCTACTTTTTGATGCTTCATTTCTAAAACTTATTTGTGACTTTTTATAATAGCAAACCCAAAATTTCCACGTTGATGTACCACTGAGTAGTCAGTCAACATTGCAATTTCAATTAATGTATCTCACTACATTTTTCCAATAAAAGTTGCGCTTTCGTATCTTTAAATCTAAACTGAACCACAGAAAGTAGTTATGAATTGCGATATCGTATAACCAAGACAACGAACCAGCCAAACTTATTTACTTGAAGTATTTAAAGGACGTTTTTATAATTGGTTTATCAAAGCGAGTGTTCGAAGATTCTGCTGCCTTTTTGTTAGTATTTGCTTTTTATTTCAATCTCGCAATACCTGACGGCCTTAACCTTAACGTACTGATTTAAAAACTTTTAATGGTATTTATAAGATACTAGCTGTACCCGTTAACACGTTGTTGTGTTTGAACAAAAATAAATATAATCTTGAAAATAGATGACATTTGTAATCAAAGTCGGTAACGTCATCAACTCACCAAGTAGTGCGGTACATACAATCTCTATAATTTATCAAAATATCATTTTCATTAAATATCAAAAACCGTTTACTCCACGATAATATACGTAAATATTTACGTTGCTATAAACAAACATCATTTGAATCCTGGTATAAATTCTCAATGTGCTCTTATGAGAATATTCAACAATCGTATTCGTCGTAACTGAGAAATAGTTTGTTTATAGCCTCCAAATTCATCAAAATTATCATCTAATTATTCAAAGTCTCGTAATTTCTGATCGTAAACTATATTTCATGACGAAAATAAGCAACTTTATTTAATTTTCCTTCTTTTAGTGATACTTATAAATCCATACGTTGGTTGTTTCTAATTTAATTTTGCAAAAGAAAGGGAGCATGCAAGTCATAAAATCGAATTTTACATGTATTTCTTATGGGAACAGTTTTTCCCTTCTGAAGTCGAACTGAGTACTCCGATTTAAAATAAAATTTTCAAAAACCTTCCCGGGGATATACCTAATAATTTCCCAAATTTGTGAGATATAATATATTTCAAATTAAAAAAGTTTAAATACTATAAAATTTTCCTTTAAAGTTATATTTTTTAATACAAATAATTGGATTATGCCACAATGCTATTGCTCGCAAAATTCTCTTGGATTCTGATTGGCCGATTTTGAATTTTACATTCGTCGCCCCGGTCCTGTCTATTTATTTTAGAAAATTCTAAGTTTAATTATATATATGCATTAATTTACACATATGATAATTATCGAATAAGAAAGTTAAGGTTATAAATTTTTTCCTTCAAGTTGTATTTTCGCTTTCGAAATATTTTTCTTTGTTTTGGATTGCTTCTTAAAACAATTTAAATCTGAGGAAGCATATTACGTAATGTGATATCCCAATTATCACAGTTCGTAGCCCCCCATCCTCCTTTAAGAAATGCATGTGTTTGGTTCATCGTCCTACTACACAAAGGTATGTCGTAATTCTCTAAACTCATTATAATTTGCTAAATATTCCTCTGGTTAAAAATTTCTCCCTCATTTACAATTCGGGCTTTTGAAGTAAATTACACGACGGATGGCCTTCATTGCATTCTAAAGTAACTTCCCCTTCAAATATTTGTCAGCTGAGCTTATCAGTCCGATGTCATAAACACTCATTGTATATCCACAAACATTCGTTGCGAGGAATTTAAAAGTTAGATAAAGACCTCCATTGTGAAAAGAGGATAGGTCAATTACTTGCTAAGCTTGAACCCGTCTGAGAATGATGCCTTTTGAAATCTAAAAAATGAAATGATATTGTTGGTTTAGTAGACCAAAGAATATTATTCAAATGCTACACTTATTACGCTACAGAAATATTACGTTACTAAATCATTGTAAAAATCTTCATGGAATATTTTCGTGAATGAAATCGCTTGATTCTATAATAAAGTGTCACACTCAGTGATGTTTCACACCCTTGAATCTATCACATACAACATCTATTGAAAAAGATAAGTTATGGCTATATAATATTTATTTGTAAAGCTATGGAATAAAATCTATAGTCCCAGATTCAATTTTACAGCAATGCAACACGTCATACAGATATTCATATCTATTATTCCTTACATTCTTCGGAACGTTTTCAAAGATTATCATTACCCTTAACTCCAGCATGAATCCATTCTGAGGCTTCGATATCTTGACGATTCGTTCATCACAGTTGAGGAATTACACACCTTTTCAATCCAATCCAAGGATCAGAGCTGAGTTTCAGCTGTTTCGTCGGCACAAAGCTTTTAACTTAATTATTGAACCCTTGCGTTGCTCTTGTGACACTCTCAGTGTATAAAAGTTATCCAGAAGTAAACTTGGTCTTGTTCACAGTCACTACAGGTAATCCTCATCTGTAAAACATTTTAGCAATTGAAAATCAGCAGACTTTAAAACACCACTTCACATACGACCTAAAGGTAATCACGAGGCTTTGGCATTTTTGCGCGCTTTTGGGAACACGATCGTCTTCTTCCGAAAACTGAACTACGCGAAGGCGTTCCAAGAGCTATGACTAATGTCAGGTGACTGTTTCCTCTCGTCGTGTTTACAATATGGGGTCGTTATCTATCTCTAAAATTCCTTATGGCGAATTCTTGTGGATGTACAATGAGGTCTTTAAACAATGAATTGAATGAATGATTGCACAGTGAAGGAAGCATTTCAAGAGGAAGGAAACAAGAGGTAAGATAATTTGGAGACCCGTGTGAAATGCATTTCTTGTCATGAGATATTGACATTTGGCATTATAGAATGTAATACTTTCTTTTGAGTTCGTGCCTGCTTAAATTTCATGACTATAGGATAAGGCAACAATTAGAAACCATTTATAAAAAATTGTAATTAAACATCATTCGAGTGAAATGTATTCATTTTGAATGTGATGTACGCTTTTGGTATCGTTAAGTTTTCAACCTAGTATATATATTAGAAAGGATGTGATTAATATTTTTCTAAGACAACGATATCATCAAATTCCGAGAGAATTTAATTTTTAAAGCAATAATAGATTTCATAAATTATAATGTGTAATAACAACCTAAACATGTGTGGCGCAATGCGCTAATCGCATTATTTTGTTAATGAAAGATGGGAAGTTACGAATTGTGATAATTAGGATATAATAACACGAAATGTGACTACGAAGATTTGATATCTTTAAAGACGCTATCCTACGTAGAGAGAAATATATTTTTAATACGGAATATTTTTTTATTATAATACTTCTCCGTAATTACGAGCAATTGCTTGTTACCATCATCCAATTAATTTAGTGGAAAATGTGTTACTTTGAAGCAAAATTAAATGTTCAAAAGAATTATTTACTTCGATAAATATATATAATCTAAGTGAATGCATATTCAATTATCGTAAAACGTTTACGAAAATTGAAATTAAAAGACTTGGGGACGATGGTGCGACCTACATAGATTTTATAATCAACCAATCAGAGATCAGCAACATTGTTTAAACCGAACATCCAATTCGTTTAGTGAAAAAAATGTTACTTAAAAGGAAAAATTATATTCTTAAATTGTATTTATTTTTATAAATATAATATAACACATAAGTAAATGCATATTTAATTAGAATTATATTATATTAAAATTAAAATTATTAGGCGGGGCAAAGGACGTTGAACCCAAAATTGACCAATCAGAGAAGATCATCATTGTTTAAACCTAGAAAGACGGGTGAGCCCGTCGTCGCCGAGATTTCACCCGGGGCAGTCACTTGGTAAGTCTTTAAAAATAACCGTTACTGATTTGAATTTACCTTCTAGTGTTAACATGGTCTTGGTCAAGATGTTGCTCGTCGCGACCCATGATTTCTTGTAAAGCTAAGTTTCATAAAATATCTTAAACAAATTTTTGTCGCGATCAGTTTTAAGGAATAATTATTAGAATGTCCCTTAGAAACTTGTTCTCGAAGTACATTATTAGTCTATGTAATTCATGTAAAATCTCGGTTACATTAGGTAACGATAGGAGCCAACGTCTTACATCACGTATTTCTTTGCGATTCAGCCGGAGCTTATTTTGCTAATGTCATTCTTTTTAGTTGTCATAAATTTCAAGTACGTACATTCTTAATTTCGAGAATGATTTTCGAAAAGGAATCGAAGATGATTTCACTTGAGCTTTTATGATTAATAAGAAAATCAGATCTTGGGTGCTGTATCTTAGAGGAGAAAAAAGTCCGACTTCGCCAGGACTCGAACGCGGTACTCGGAGTAGTTACTTAACTATTCTATGAAGAGCATTCGCCCGGCAAACGGGAGATCGAGGCTCGAGTCAAGGATTCGTAATCGAAATTGGCGGTAGAAAGTTATTAAATTGTTGGTTAAATGCTTAAACATGTTACACGATGTATTTATTGTAGCTGTTAGTGCTAGACGTTTAATGTACGTTAACTGCAATCCTTGAATAGTGTTAGTGCATGAGATTTATTGCCTACGTTCGGTCTAATTAAGATTCGTTTTCCTTTAAAATAGATGCATGCATAATATCTATCGTTTGTTCATTTGCTTAACATTTAGTCCTGTTTTTTGCGTTAATAAGTAATGATAGTAAGCATTGTTAAAAGTGCTTCGATAGCTTAGGTCGTTTCACGCTAAGGCTCCTACCGGGAATCAAACCAGGGACCACTTTCGTCGAAGGCAACCGTAATAATGATTACGTTTTCGTTCTTAAGCTCGAATTTTATAAGCATAATCTATATCAGCTTGCTTGCTCTATTCTTTAGTTATCAGTCACAAGAATAAAATTTCACCCATTCTTTCGCAGTTAGTCATTTGTTTTTTTCAAACTGTATATCATGAGGCATTGTGGGTAACGTTTCCAGCGGTTTCGAAAGTTATCGATACAAGTTCATGTTTGCCCATGGCTGTAGGTTAAAACGTATACCTAATTGAATTAATGTTTATTAAAATGTCGTTTTTAATTTTCTTCAGATTTTAGAGTAATTGAATTTTCTCTGATTTCTAAAGTGGGCTGCCACATTAATAATTTGCCTTTCCATAGAAAGGGACTGCGGAAGGATTCGTCCCCGATGATACCCGAGGGTAGCGGAATACTGGATCTCTTTAATTAGGTAGGCGGAAATTTTATTCATTGGCTTCATCGTATTGTCATTGAAAATTTATCTAGCTTAGGGAGGGATGTTTCGGTAAATTTTCCATTCCTTTATTACGTGATGTGTCCGACAATAAAGCAAAAAATTCTCTTTCATTAAAAAGGAAGCCTTTACTTACTTATGAATCGTAATGAAAATCAAATGTCACGTAAGCATGATGTGGATCTAAAACCCTTGTAGGTATGATCAAGGTAAGGATGATAATCTACTTGCAATATTACAGTATTATGCTTTTTGGATCACTTTTTGAATAAATATTTTTGGATTACAAAAGTTGGCGTAATCATATGCCTCATACATACTATGAGAATTAAATTATTTTTTCTCTTGAGTGAGATGATTTGTTGTACCTTTACTGAATTTAATTTATTCAATGCAGTTGTTTTAAAACAGATGCCAATTTATACTCTAACGTTCATTAATAATTTCACGCGATCTTCGGCATTATTAATTCGAGCTCTTAAGACTTCACAGTGTTGGACTATCTTTTTGTAAAGTTTTGGGCATTACGTCTCGTCTGATGCACTTTCGCCCTCCAATTAACTGTAAATTACTGTGAGCAGGTGAAAGTTGTTTACATGCATATTGATATTTCGCTTTCCCTATTCTGTGCTCTCAATGCATTGTTATGGCCGAATAGCTAGCTGAGAAGCTAATGATTTCCTTAGACCCGAAATCGCGTACCAAATACCTTTAATTCCTTATGCTCGTTTTCCGAAGGTCAAAGTGTCGTCTTTCCCATTTCATGCACTATGTTTGCCTAATTGAACCTATTTTATTAGTTTGACGTTTTAATTTTTTCAGATTTGGGGAAAGTGAATTTTCTCGGAATGCCATAATCGACTCCTGGAAAAGTCATACCCGTTTCGACAGAAAACTACAGCAAAAGGATTTGTCATGTAAAGCTATCATATTCATAATCTTATTTATTTATTTGCATGGGACCACCTCATCAGCATCTCCTGCATTCGAGACCAATTCGTGAGTACTACCAGTCCTCTCATCCAGTCCAATCACTAAAAATGCATCGCTGCCTCTTTATCATCTAAATCATTCCATGCTCTATGTATGCATAAGATAAGAAGTATCTTCGATAGTATTTTAATGAACTGAAGCATCATTACAAGATATTCTTTGTTGTAAATAAGTTTTTCAGTTTTTCAATTAAATTTCATATGGCGGTTTTTTAAGTTTGACTTAATTATTTGATTTTTTACACTACATTTAATAAATTATAATAATCATTCAAATATTTCTTTGAGACTATACTGGATTCCTATCAAAAAATTCTTGTCGGATGATGCCAATATGCACTTTTACACAGTGAATGCAGTGTTCGGTAGCTGTAGTTTCTTTCTGTAAAATTTCCTTTCGATATTTGATTCAAATTGACTTTGAATTTAAATTTGGAGCATTGGTACAACTCTCTTGGAAGTATGTAACTTTTTATGCTCACCCTTGAATCATGAATGGATATCAGTTAGGAATCTTTAAAACTCAAATTCACGTTATTCTAAAACGTTTCCTAGCACAGTACTTTGTCTTTAACGGAATTTCTGGGGTAATCATTAATAACATTTTTTAATTCCATCAAATATCCATCTAACGCACGTTCGGAATAGATTTTGGATTTGAAATTTCCATTATTTATTGTTTTAAGATACTTGCTTTATTCGCATAATATTAATTCCCGTTTCACTTCAACATTTTTATTGGATCCAAATTCAAATTTGAAATATGAATTAAATAAGTAAGGTATCTTCGCGTTTGTGGTTGAATTGATTAATTTACTGAATGCCTAAAAGATAGTTCCTTAACATCTTCGATTTAGAATCCCTCCGTACGAATAATAGTTAGCTGCTGATTATCTCTTATAATTAAAATCAATTGCTAAAATCTTCTATTTCGAATTCATACTCGTCTAAGGAGGTCATATTGGAAATCCTACTCTGAGCAATTGGTACTAGCGTCAGATAGCTTGCGTATGAATCGTACAATGGGAATAATTAATTATTATTATGGAAATGATTAATTATTAATTTATTAAAACCTTAAATAATTATTCATACATATTATTAAATTTCGCCCTTTTCTTTTTCATGTTTGAGGAAGTGAGCTCTCTCGCATATGGATGATTCTTTTGGATGTCTTGGGTGTGATACCGAAAGTGAGTCCAAATTAGGATCATCAAATGATGTCTTTTGGATATAAGATACAGGTTAGCTATTTATTATGATATTTTCCAACATTAATTCTTTCTTATGTTTAATACCTCCAGCGTAACATATTCCTTTATTTTAAACGGGCTGTTTATATTGCTCTAACAAAATAATTAGGCTTACCATTTAAATTATTCATTTATATTCCAATTTTGATTATTTTATACTGAAGATGATTTGTGGATGTTTGCAATGTCTGCAGATGACTCTAAATTCTTTGAGCTACGCGTTAGCTGTTTCAAACGCGGAAAACTTGTAGCCCTTATGAAAGGTGATTTCATTTCCCTTTCATTCGTCCTTTCTTAAATCCAGTATCACCTTTATGAATTATTAATAATTAATTAATTATTTCTCAGTCATTTAGAATACCTAACTTTCACTTTCTATTTTTTCTGTAATTTGAACACTAGCAATTAAAAACAGGAAAAAAATCATCATCTCAAGTTCGTGGTTTACTAAAACTTGTATAACTTCCACTGCAAAGATTTTTTCATAGGTTCTTACCTTCCATTAGAGTTTATACTATATCATAATTGTAAAATCTTTGTCAGAATGGTTGTTTTTGAAATTAATGATAAGTCTTACTTGGGTGTTGGAGTAAAATGAGTAATATTTTTAGAAGTTACTTCGTGATTACCTGGATATCATAACCCTATGACATATAAACAAGTTTTACATTTTAAATTAAACTGTTTTATTTCCCCAATAGACGTATTTTATTTAACATCTTTCTTAAAACCTCCCTATAATATTATATTCACCTTTTCCTTGCATGCTAATCTTTATAAGTAGGTAGAACTAATTATTTCTGCACATACATATATTTTTATTCTTACCTCGAATCATGAATTGCTATCTCTTAGCTATCTTTACATTTTAAATTAACGTTAGTATAAGATGTTTGCTATCACAATTTATTGAGTTCAATGGTATTACAGGGTTGAATTTCGGGAATGATCCATGATGATTTTATCATTTCGTTACATACTATCAACTATCCTTTTTACGGTCATTCTGAAAAGAATTTGGATTTGAATTTGCGATCCTTCATCGTTTTAAGAATTCTGCTTTGCTCATTTACAATAGAACTAGCGGTTTATTTGAATATTATTATTCAATACAAATTCAAATTTTTAAATTGATTGATATAGGCAACGTCAGTATTTTTATTACATATGTTTCAGTTATGTCATCTCTGTTTTTGAGGTTGATGAATAATCGAATTGAATCCCGAAGCAATATTTGTCAAACATCTTCGATGTGGTACTTAACCTCGTTTAACTACGTTGCCTAAGAAATACTAGTTAGATTGATTGGAACTATAATCTGTTTGATATAATTCATGCTAATTTTATGGATGTAATTAATTAATTGCGAAATTATTTTGTGCATTTTTTCTTTTTTAAGTCTTGAGGAAATCAATTCACTCACCTTTGTGTGATAATTCTGGATGCCTTTCTGTGATACCGAAAATGCCAAAAACCGAAGGATTATCAAAATAATATCTTCTGGACTCCACATTCAGGTGAGTTCTTTTATTATGATGCCTTACTAGAATTTTCGTCGTTTCTTTCGTTACTTTAAAAATTCATACAGTACGAGAGTAAGATATTTTATTGACGCAGTACAAATATTCCTAAAGCTTTTTTTTATAAATTAATGTACGTCTTTATACATTATTTAAGTCATATAATTAAATTTTATTTTCTCAATATTTGATAAAGGTCAGAACGGTTTATTGATAAAAAGCAAAGCTTCCGGTTTGCATTAAAAAATCATTTAACACCTTAATGTAGGAGGAATTTTTTATAATATAAAGCAATATATAAATATTTGAAGTTATAAATTCCGATATAAGACCATACAATGTTTAATAAATAACATAAGTTTTCGAGATTTTAAAGATTACTTGAACGGGACTTAGTATTTCAAGTTAATATTATATTTTTGGTATCATCCGTCGGACGTATTATTCAACCCTTTCGTTTTGCAATGATCTTCACTGTTTTCTAATATATATTTTTTCTGCAATCTATTTACCACTAAACAATTTCGCCATTTATTTCGGAATACAGCGATTAGAAACAGACAAAAACATACTGAATTGCTTTTCGATTTATTCTGATAGGTTTTTTGATTTATGTGACGAATATATACAAACAGGTTCCAAAATATTCATTTCCGTTTTTCATTCTGAAAGAATTATTTCACGTCTCTCCTGTAAAAACATAGTATAGATAGCTAGTCATTAGATATCAGATGGTTTCATATACATAATTATAAGTATTTCTATTATAGTAAAGGTGAAACTTTCGTATAATATCCACATCTACAATTCATTAACTCTAAAGGCTTTATTTTTCTTTTGGAAAATAAATGATCATATTCGCGAGCTTATACGAATTCGAGAAAGCATTAAACGAGAAATTTAATTTTAATACACATAATTTCCATTTGATATTCGATAGAACTAGGATTATACTTAATACTAAATTCCAAATTATTAAGTTTAAATTCAAGATTACTTGATTATTTTATACTACAGATGACTTCAATAGACACTCCATATGTTTTTAGCATTGCGTACTTAACTTTTTCAATCGCGGAAACAAATGTCGTGGATGTCATTAGATCGATGTGAATTCCCTTTCATTCTTTCGATTTCAATTCTAGTATCATCTTTAAATTCTTCGCATTTCAGATTAGCTTACTTTTACATTCTCTTTTTTTTCTTATCAAAACTCAAGTATATAAACTACAAAAACATTTCCTTTCCTCAAGGTCTTCGTTTCCTCAAATAACTTCTCTTGCTACGCTTTTTTTAATCGGAAACCAACTGTTCCAGCAATTTCGACCATCAGGTCTTTCCACAATTTCAAAGTCTTGTTTTCGTACACAGTGTCTAAAAAAGTACATATTTTTACTTTAGTTTGTTTGCGTTACTGTCCCACTGGTCTGTAGCGGAACTAAATAGGGCGTATTATTGATCTTTAATTTAATTTTATTAACGAATGAATCTTAGGTTTAATAATTGATAAGATATCGATGAGCTCATAGATCAATGTCAGGTAGAATATTTATCGTTGTTTCTCATCATTTTTTCTACTGAAAATTTATTAAAGATATATAATGAAATGTTTATTTTACGCTCTTTTGGACTTCATGGCATTTTACATTTGCGGCCTTAAACAATTTCTAACTTACCGGTTCGATATAAGACTTTAAAATATTAAATAAATAACCAAGGTGTACGAGTATTAAAAAATTTCTTTAGCGAAACGTCGTATTTTATGTAGTTTATGAGAATGAAAATTTGCAAGTTTATCAAACTATAATGATTGCTAAATGTCTCTATGTTCAGAATCATAGGAGAATATTTATTTGAATAATTATTAACTTTTCCGTCACAGCAATGGTGACACATTCCCAAAAAATATACATACATAATTCGTCTTTTTAAATTCTTTATTTTATTTTTGAAAATAAATTACTAAATTAAATAATTACCACGGTCATACGAAATCGAGAATGCATTAAAAAATCATATATTTAATTCTTTAATCTTTAATTTTGGTCGCTCAATTCTACTTTTCGTTTGATGATGCTAGAGATATGTTGTAAGTATAGATAATATTGTAAGATTTCATGATTAGAAAAAACTCAATCTGAGTAACGCTATTAGTAAATTTAGAAATACTTAGCGAACATGATGAGTTTAAGGAAAAGTTTTTTGGGTGAAGAAAGTTTGGGCTATTTCGTGGATATCCCCTCGAGAATTAATGGTCTTTTCAGAGTGTAAGAGTCTTGATTTCAATGTAAGACGCTAAAATTAGGAATTTTGAAACTTATACTCGTACTTCAATATCTTTTAATCCTATTGCATTAACTTTTTAGGATAATTGGTTTCTTTTATATTAAAGATAAATATAATGGTTGAATCGATATTCTTTAGGCATTGCGCGAATACCTTTCTCTAACGCGGAAACGTTATTGCCGTAGTAATACAAACGCAGATATCATTATTTCGATGTGATTTCACTTTCATTTCTTCCGTTTTAACTCTAGTATCACCCTTTTTCCTCATTTATAGAGATTAGCTCTCCGTTTTGTTAGTAAAACACTAGCATATTAAGTACAAGAATATGTCAAGGTCGAGGCTTCTCACATTTCAATCACTTCCACTCTTAAGATTATTTTTAACAGTGGTTGTCACTCGTTAGGGCCATTTTCACCTTCAGGTTTTTTCACAAGCTCAAGGAATAGTTTTTTGAAAATATAATGTTTCGTAAATAACCTCCGACATTGTAAACACCTTTACTTTATTTTATTTGTATTACTATTCCACTGGTCTGAATTGAAAGGAGTGCGAGTTATAGATCTTGAGAATTACTGTTCCAGCTAATGTAACTACAGTTTTATAATTTCTAATACATTGATAATGTCATAAAAGCGAGACAAGTATGATATCTATCGCTATTAATCTTCATTCTATCTACCGACTGTTCGTTTAAAACAGAAAAAGTCATTCTTTAGTTCATGCAAACTTGTGGACTTTTAGGCATTTTATGTTTTCGGCCTTAAAGAATTTCTAACTTAGCCATGATAATACACAGAAAGGACGAACGGAGATTTTGGTCGAAAATATTTTATCGATATTTGAGATAGTATATCCAGCTTCAATACCTGCAGCATAACATATATCCTTGAGGATGAGAACCTTTCATAACAACAAACTCGAACCTTAAATAATTTCATATATATTCATCCGTTTGTATGAACTTCTGTAACAATTTCTCATTTTTTGATCGATTGATGTTTTGTCTTTGAAAGCAGTGCAAATGGCATTAAGTACTCTATTTTTCCCCAAGTTTGCAAATACACGGAAAATGCTAACGTCCGAATCATAAATGTTTTCCATTAAATAGAAGCAGTTTAAGGGATTTGTCGTCAAAGAACCTTTCCACTCCGTCTTAATGTGAATTCCAATACGACTTTTCTTTGCTTTAATAAACAAAAGTTATTGATATTTTTAATCGCATTGTTAAAATTTATATATTTCGGACCACCCAAAAGAATAAATGAAACCAAGGTTACCTAACTTCGCTGTTATTAAAAAATACAAAAATAAATACAGAATGTAAATTTCACAAATAATGAAATCCCTTCAGTTATATATTCAGGAATTCAATATAATTATCTTCCACAGCAAATACATGTGCATCTTAATTTATCTTCAAAAACGCATATTATTTATTTAAATTATATTTTATACAATGATATCGATAAATCTTTGAAATGCTAATGTCAGAATCAATAAAGTTTCAACGAATTGCCGTCAATTAATTTCTACTTTCGGACTATTTTTGATGTTATTACAAATTCAATCTAAATGGTTAAATTTATATTTTGCTGATAAATAAAATATCCGTCGATTATAAATTAATGTATTCAGTGGCTTAATATTCCAAACTTTCACTTTATATTCTATTTTTTCACTAAAACTCGCTGTTATTGTTAATAATTAGATTATATAAAATTTTATTACTAAATCAGATAAAGTAGATTATCTAAAATTCTTTACACTTATTGAAGATTTTACAATATTAACTTGGATGTATAGTAATCTAAATATTAAAGTGGAGCATGGTAAATTATCGAAAGTAAGACGCACTCAGATATTAGTTAATTTACCTAATAAATTCATGATATTGCAGATTCGATATGTATTTACTCGTATAAAATAACCACGGTACTTCATGCAATAAGGATTAATATTAGTTATTATTAAATATATTTTCCCAAGGGAAGGAGGGACAGAACAGCGTGGGAGGCTCCTGATAAGAGACGGCGTCAGGACCCAGTGACAAAGGACCATGTCGAGTGAGAACCACGGCTAGATAGGACCTAGGCGAGGGAAGATCCCGGCATGAGAGGCTACCATTGAGGGAGTGTCCCAGCGAGGGAGGACCCCGGCGAGGAAGGTCCCCAGCAAGAGAGAGGGTCCCTGCGAGGGAAGACCCCGGAGAGAGAGGGTCCCAGCGAGGGAAGATCCCAGCTTCGGAGGGTCCCAGCGATAGAGGACAACGGCGAGGAAGGACCTAGGCGAGGGAAGATCACGGCGTGGGAGGCTACCGATGAGGGAGTGTCTCAGCGAGGGAGGACCCCAGCGAAGGAGGACCCCGGCGAGGGAGGTCCCCAGCGAAGGAGGACCCCAGCGAGGGAAGTCCCCTGCGAGGGAAGACCCCCAAGAGAGAGGGTCCCAGCGAGGGAAGATCCCAGCTTCGGAGGGTCCCAGCGATAGAGGACAACGGCGAGGAAGGACCTAGGCGAGGGAAGATCACGGCGTGGGAGGCTACCGATGAGGGAGTGTCTCAGCGAGGGAGGACCCCAGCGAAGGAGGACCCCGGCGAGGGAGGTCCCCAGCGAAGGAGGACCCCGGCGAGGGAGGTCCCCAGCGAAGGAGGACCCCAGCGAGGGAAGAACCCCGCGAGAGAGGGTCCCAGCGAGGGAAGGTCCCAGCTTCGGAGGGTCCCAGCGAGAGTGGACAACGGCAAGGAAGGACCCGTGGCGAGGGAAGTTCCCGGCGTGGGAGGCTACCGATGAGGGAATGTCTCAGCGAGGGAAGTCCCCTGCGAGAGAGGGTCCCTGCGAGGGAAAACCCCGGAGAGAGAGGGTCCCAGCGAGGGAAGATCCCAGCTTCGGAGGGTCCCAGCGAGAGAGGACAACGGCGAGGAAGGACCTAGGCGAGGGAAGATCCCGGCGTGGGAGGTTACCGATGAGGGAGTGTCTCAGCGAGGGAGGACCACAGCGAAGGAAGACCCCGGCGAGGGAGGACCCCGGCGAGGGAAGACCATGGCAAGAGAGGGTCCCAGCGAGGTAAGATCCCAGCGGGGGAGGTTCCCAGCAAGGAAGGACAACGGTGATGAAGGGTCCCAGCGAGGAAGGACCCCGGTGAGGGAGGACCCCGTAGAGGGAGTACCCCAGCATCGGAAGGTTTCAGCGATGGTGGGCCCCGGCAAGAAAGGGTCCCAGCGAGGAGGTAACCCGGTGAGGGAGGACCCTAACGAGGGAGATCCCCGTCGAGGGAGGATCCCGGCCAGAGAGGGTCCCAGTGAAGGAGGGTCCCAGCGAAGGAGTAACCCGGCGAGGGAGGTCTCCAACGAGGGAGATCCCCAGCATGGGATGTCCCCGGCGTGGCAAGTTCCCATCGAGGGAGTACCAGGGCGAGAGTGAACCCCAAAGAGGTGGTGTCCAAACAAGGTTGGTTCTCAGCAAGGGAGGGTGCCAGCGAGGGAGAATCCGAGTGAGGGAGGAACACAGAGAGGGAGGGTCTCAGCGAGGCAGGGTCCAAGTGAGGGAGCACCCCAGAGGAGAGGGACCCATCAATGGTGGACCCCGGCGAGGGAGGATTCCAGTGGGGGAGGACGGCGTATCTTTATAAATTAATTAAGAATAAATAGTTGAGATGAAAGGATCACAAATTCATAGAATTACTAAGTAATACAGTGAAAGATAAATGCATGCTGTAGAGAATTTCAGAGTAGATGATTGTGAGAAAACAACTCACCCAACATGGAATGTGACTCTGAAAGACATACTTGATTCAAAGGTTACTCTATATGCTGACTTGTCCTATAAGATATTGTTAATTCTTTCTTACTTTACACCTGACTGGATTCCGATTGTAGATATAGCCAATCCCTTCCAAGATATCTGCAAGGAGTTATTTAAGTCTACCTTCAAGAGTGACATATCCATCCACAGACTGGTGCAGTTTGTGATAAGAACAGCAGTGACACAATCTGAAGAAGAAGAGAGCATATTGAGACTCATTTTACTGTCACATTCCGAAATCAAATAGATAATTTTCTTTATTAGGATTAAAGTAAGGATAGATGAAAAATTTCCATGAGAGAAAATTCCATGATACATGCATACAATTTATCAAATTTAGACGATAAGTTTAGGTATGATGGTTACTATTTCTGTGAATTTAACAAGCAAGAGTTTTGAAGAATCTTTCCTTCACCAAGCCAAAGTTACTTGAGCCTTTTTCCATGCATTCCTAAAAGCTATAGTAGATATGAAGGGGTGAATTCTTTAAATAAAAATATGACACAAGCTTCAGCATCTTCTGATGAAAGTGGAGACAGCCGTACTTTAGAATACTCCCATAGCATTGCTACATTACTCCATCGTACTGGCAAATATGGAAAGGCAATTAAGGATTACTGATTAGTACTCCATAAACACAGTAGGAGACATTAGGGTATGAACATCCTGCTACATTGAGGACAAGAACAAGACATTTTCAGCACTGCATTCCAAATTTCAATATGGAGACGATATCTTTGTATTGTGAAGTTCATCTTTTTAGAGAAACTCTGTTTATAGAAAATCATCCTGATGTTTTAAATACTCATAATTGGGTTGCCTATACCTTTGATGACCATGGGGTATACAGAAAAGCTTATTCTTTATATTAAAAAATACTCATAGTGCAGATATTCAATTATGGAGATTAACATCCTGACACTTAAAACTTTGACACCGACACGTTTAATCAAGTGATTCTATGCCAAAGACATGGGTTAAAAAGAAAAGTACTGGGTGTAAGAAGTATTTTAAGGGGTAATGGAGAGATATGTCACACTATTGTAATGTTAATTATTACTTGCCAACCAATATTTATTTCAATAAGGACTGGAATAGGGTGGATGTGACCCAGTATGGTAGTTAGTCCATTAGGACCTCTGGTCAGAAAGTGAAAAATCTGGGTGAGAAAGACATGCACTCTAAAGAAAATATGCATGACCAGTTATAAGCTAATGATAAACAGTAAATATTACTTTATAAATTGAATGATGGAAAATATCTTCCCTTAAACTTTAGTAAAAAGGATACTATTAGTATTGGAGAGGAACACAGCTGTTTCTAAATGGAATAACTTTGAGAAAAACGCCTAGACTTTAATAATAAATTAAGAACTCTACTACATAAAGCAAAAGACCCAATCCCTACATTACGTAAATCATGAATTTATGAAATTTCTTGTTCAGAATGTGATAAAGTTTATATAGGACAAACAAGAAAAAAATTAAGGAACATCTAGCTTACTTTAAATATAATAGAATTGAAAAATCAAGTGTAACACAACACATTCAGGAATTTAATTACCCGATAATAATAGAAAATATTAAGCTGGTTAAAAGTATACAAAACAATAATAAATTAGATGCTTGTGAAAGTAATTTTATTTATAAGAACCAACACAAAACTATGAATAGTGACCGGGGCCCAATAGGGCTTTCACCCCTCTTCTTACTGAATGACGTCACTAAGTCCTTCACTCGACTAAAGTGGAGAAGGGTATAAATTCTCTGCAAGTTAGAGCAAAAACTCACAACATATCTACTGATGATGGCTACTTCGTTGTTGAAATACATATTTGGACTGTCGTTTGCAACCTGATTTCCATTCTTCCTTAATTTCCTCAGTCTTGGCGGTATGTTGTTAGTCATGGTTTCTTCTTCTTTGGATTTCTGACTTTTTCGTGGTTAGGATTTCTGTCAATTCTGGATGACAGAATCTTTTGGCTCTTTTTCTGACACACTTTTACACTTTCAGACCGCACTTGCAATTAGGTAATTGGAGCGCACTACCGACGGTAGTGTTCCTTGACACTGACCTTCAACATCTTAAACTGTTTGGACAAATCTAAGTTACTTATTTTTAAGTTTACCTAGGATTAATCCTTAACGTTCAACTTTTAATCTTCTGACGGTAGAAATCTTTGGACATACTGGGGTACACTGTGGCTGCATCCCCTTCCGCAGGGGAGTTTAATTTTAAATCGAAAGTTATAATTCATCTACGGACTTATGTCAAGTTCGTTGGGGCACTGTGCATTTTACTTGTTACGACTTGGTCACATTCAATTGACATTCAACACGTTTTATTTTTGAGACAAACTGCCTTTAACCATTCTTCCCTTTGTTCAGGTTGCAACCTACTTACGGCTAGGAGTTATTCTCAAAGTTATTCTAAAAAGGATACTTCAAATAGTTAATTTATCCCAAAGAGATTGTAAACATAATACTTTATGTCTGTTATTACCTTGTGATCCTCTGAGGCGACTAGATTTATTATTATATACCTGCTATCAATTTTTATGCAAATAAATTTTATGGATGGGAACTTTTGAACTTAGCATTTTGTAAGAATCTTCAAAACTACAAATAATATTTTGTAATTTTCTGTATTTTGTCATGGTGATATGAAGTTTATTTTTAAATATGATTGTTGAATAATTCAGTAAATCATGAGCATTTTTCTTTGATATTTATCATCATTCAAGATAAAGTTACAATTGTTTGTAAATAATTTATAGTGAACATTTAATGAAATCCTAAAGTAATGTAGAACATTCCTTACATTACATGGATTTAATTTTTAATTGAATTTATTAAACCTGGTAAAGGATGTCAACATATAATTTTATGTCCTAAATGTAACAAATGGTTGTTATTTATTATTTTTAAATAAATGAACCTTGAATATCTTGTCATTTATGGCTTCTAAACAAGTGACTTCTCAGATCCCATGAGGCAATTGACATTAGATTAGAATTTGATCATTGATTTTTTAATACTTCTTTTATTAAACCACTAATTTAATATGATGAGTGTATTGGTAACCATAACTGACCATGAATGAAATTATAGCAGAAATTGTAATGTTTCGTATTTAGTAGACTAACATCATTACACTTTGTGGTGCATAAACAGGGAAACTAACTTCAGAATTTGGTATATTTGAAATCCAATCTTTCTGCTATGCATATAAGAAAATATATTTTGCAGGAGGGTCAATTTAAGGAGCACCTGGAACCTCTTCGGAAAAATGAATGATGGTGTTTGTAGGGCATGGAAAGGGGCAAATTCTGTTCTCCAAAATAAAATCAATTACCAAATTTCTATTGATGATATTGACCTGAAACCAACTACAAATGAAAATTTCAACATTTATCTCAATTTTTGTGGTAAGTTCTTTGTCACATGAAAGTTTTACAAGAGACACAAATTGGGCTGCTTGAACAGATTTCTTAGAGATTACACTCCACTTAAAAAAGTTTTTCACTAATTGTTGGTTTTTCTAAACTTAGTACCTTCTAGTTTTTTATGCTAATGATACAGAGAGCAACTGAAAGGAAAACCAGAAAAATATACTGGTAGAGAGTGTAAGCAGTTTAAAAAATGCTCATTGGGATAGTTTCTTATAGTTGATAAAAGATGCATAAAAAATTCAAAATATGCATACGAGGCCATATGTATATAACTCAAGGTGTTTAAAAAATAATGGAAATTTTTGTTTTTGGGAAAGAAATTTGGCTACAACAATATTCACCCATTAAAAGCTGTTCCTATTAGATATTATACACTAATTCCAACATTCATTCCCTGAAAAACTTCTGGTAATCATTCTTTGAGGTAGCTTTTAGCTCTCTCAGCAATTCATTTTAATCTCATCTATGGTTATGAAATGAAGTTTTTTTAAGGTTCTCTTTATTTTTGCAAATAGAAAATGTCACACAGCCTAGTCTAACAAGTATGTAGGCTGGGGCGTTTGAAAAATTCATGAGCAAGCAATGATGAGTGAGCAGGTTTATTATCATAATGCAAAAACCATGAATTGTTTCTACATAAATCCATATTGTTTTATTGGATCACTTTGCAAAAATGGTATTAAACTTATGAGTAGTACTCCATATTCACTGTTTGATCATTTCTAATAATTTTCCTCACTTTTATCATGATTTTTCTACATTTTAATCGGATTGTGATGTGCTGGTACATCCAGAGCACTTATCTTTACCCTCAAGCACTCGTGCCTCATGGCATAACACAAGGTAGAGGTCTACATGGGCCGAAAATTTTAACCCAAGCCCGGCCCAGCCCGTCCGTTGTAGAACCCAGCCCGGCCCGAACGTAGGAGAAAATTTTCGAGCCCGAGCACGGCCCGGCCCGAACGTAGAAACAGTACATTTATTTCACTTCTTCAGCAATGCCAAAATATATAGAAACTAAATTAAATGAAAATTAATCAGTGATTTCTTATTTTTTTGTCTTAGAAGTTTTAATTTATTTTGTAAGTGATTGTACTGAATAAATGATAAATCAAATAAATAATGTTAACAAGTAAATGATAATTAGTTCTTAAAAAGTGACAGTAATTTCATGTCATTATGGTCTTTAGCGAAAAAAGTTGTCAAACATATGTCCAGGGACCTTTTATGAAAAAACATATCACCTCATAAGTATCTACATTGCAGTAATTTACATTTTATGACAAGGCTGGTGGTCGCACAGAGGCTCCTTCATATGCTACTTACATAATAAACACTTATCTGAATAAGTAAATGCCTAGTAGAAACGTTTCGGTTAATAGATTCTATATTTCTACTCATGAAATAAAATTCCAATATTAGACGTATACGTTGCTATAAATAAGGTTAGGTTTCTAGTGAGCTTAAAAATATTGTTCTCCCATCTATCGGGTTGATCTACACTATCTAATCTAACGGTGAAAACCTTAACTACTGATTCAACAATCACTGTGGCTATCCATGAGAATTTTTTTGTTTACAACCTCAAACATTCCCGGAATATTTCGTTTATTTCATCGCTGTTCTCGCAAATCAAATAAAAAGCAATATTCCACAACTGAAATAAAAGTATTTATTCAAATTCATTTCTTTTGGTACTTGTCTCGAATTCGTACGACTTCTTTTACTAATTTAATATTGCAAAATAAACAAACCCTGCATGCGATAAAAATTAGATTTACATGCAAACCTTATGGAAACTTATTCATGGGCCCAGGCCCGGCCCGAGCCCAATAAACTGCCTGCTTACCAGGCCCGAACCCAAAAGACGTCCTGCTTACCCGGCCCGAGCCCGGCCCATGCAGAACTCTAACACAAGCAGTCACGCCGGCGCAGTCCATGTGACAGTGATTATTTTTTAAATATTTTATTCAAATCAGATGACTTCCATAAATTTATAATTTATAGCCATTATACAATATTTTTAGCCTTAAAAATCGATTGATGGCATTTATCTTTTAATAGATTTTCAATGATAACTTTAACACTTCTATAGGCTTGAAACCTTCAAGGAAATAACTTATGTATAAAGTTGTGCACAAACCTTCTCAGTTCACATTCATTTATTATTACACAGAAATGGTCTTATTATCAGAAAAAAATTACTCTTCTTTGCAGTAAAATATTCAGTTGAGCCTGGGCATGGGGTGCACCAGCACGGCATGAGCTTCAAAAGAGTTTTTTTGTTGCCGTAAATTGAACCAAATTTCTGCAAAATTCAGGTGATACATAGATAACATTATTGTAGGAAGAACTGAGGGACACAGAATGATGACAACCAAAGATAAAAAAGTTACGAATGTAATACATGATATGTATAATACACTGTATACACTGGTGCACTCAGTGCGCCAGCGCGAGTGCTCCAGGGTTAAATTTCTTCACGGGAATCTTAGAATAGCTTATACCACTTGAAAACCTTTGTTTTACTCATATCAGACTCTAAAAGCATTAGATTATAACTCTTAAAATTATATTATTATACTCCTACCAGAACATATGAATTATTTTTTCACAGCTGAAAATAGACTAGATATCTAATATGGCTAACACAATACAGTAACTTTTTAAACAAGTATTCCAACACAACAACAAAAAAATCATGCAAATCAGATTAATTTAACATACAGAATTACAAAATTCCCATTATTTTTTTAACACACCTCATATAACATTATATAAAAATAAGCTTTTATAAGATAAATTGTACAATAATGCTGGATGTAAAAGTATGATTGATGACTTTTGAGGTGTTAAGGGGGAATCAAGGTAACTTCTTGGCATATTAAGGAGGAGCCACTTCATAATTGAGGATTTTAATGAAAAACATCATTGAGCATAGTAAGTTCTCTCTTATATCACATTGCTAGGCATTCAAACCGGGATATTTATTTATAATTAGAATCAGTTTTTCTTTATCAAATAAAATGTACCATAATATATTCTTAAATTTCACTCAAGTGAATTCCTCAAGTAGGGTTACTGTAACAATGCAGGAGCCTCTTTGTGAACGAAGAGGGGTTCATTATATATCACCATCCTCTATCTATGACTTATCATAATACCAAATTCTACTGCACAGTAGTGTTGATTATAATTATTTAAAGCTATCAATAATATCTAAGAAACACAACTTATATCAAATAAAATTTAAAAACTTAATGAAATAATACTACAGAAACAGATCATCAAGTATACAATATGGAGCTTCTTCTACATGAAATCTTTTTTCACTTAAGGCCATATTTGAAATAATGCAGCTCTCATGGATATAGACTATGATAATATTTAAGATATGGTGATTGATTTCAAACAGTTACCAAGGGAACTTGTTAGTCCCTGAAAATTCCAATGTAAATAGTTTGGGATAAATATAAGCAGACAGAGAAGTCGGAAGTTTTTATAAAGGATCCTGGTGTCCCAGTTTTCTGATATTTGTCTCAGATTTTGTTTATTGCACCCCTTGTCCCAAGAAACATTTTTGGGGCAATCAAATGTCTGTTATTTTAGATAACACTGCTAAATCAGTTTCTATTGACTAGTTTCTAGCTAGCACGATTGTTGGCGTTTACATAAAATTTATGTAAACATTACATTAACGATAAGGAAACAACTCTGCCTGGAGTATCTCTGTTTACGTAAACGTTCTGTAAACGATAAAGAAAAAGAAGGGAAACAACGGCATCAAATGTCCGCAACATAAGGGAAACACGTTTCCTTAAGCGATTGGTGAGGCCTCTTGTGGCTGCATTTCGAACTAAAATGGTATGCGGTTCATTTGCGGCCTCTAGTGGGTACATTTAGTACTAATAAGAAAGGTTCGCTGTACGGCGGGTTCCCAGTATTCTCTTTATAAATATTTACAGGTCAATTAAAGAATGGATGACTATTTACAGAAGTTTTTATTGACCAAAAACAATTTACATGAGCATATCTTTATCTGTAGCACCATTTTCTTGCTACCATAACTTCCCCTCTTCTGTTCTCCAATACTTAAGAATTCTATCAATACTCGTTAAATCGAATTTCCGCCCTTGAACAGATTTCGCCTTCACACTCTCTGCAAGAAGAAAGTTCCTTAGTAAATAACTCATTTCTTTTTCAACTTATATTAACTCAATTACTTAACTAGGGTGTTGAAATTTTAAAATAATTTCCTTAGGATGGAATATATTTCAGACACACTCACAAAAGTTAACTTCATTAATCACTTAACTTAATACTTAATTAAACAAAATGAACAATATCTCACAACATTGAAATAACTTGCCTTCTACAGAGGAAAAATAATCATTCCAACACGAGCGCCGCTAAAAAGCACAAGTACCGAAATCGCTGCAATTGCGTGGGCACATAAATGTCTTCGTGAAACAATTATATGAAATTGATAACATGAGGATTGAAATATGAATAATGAAATTTAAGTGATACGAGGGGCGATTGTACAGAAAAGAATAGTTGAAAATAAGGAGCTAATAAGCAAGTGCCGCAAAAGAGCAGAGGACTTCTAGGCGTGAACGGAACGGACTTCACCGTGAGGATAACTACAGGAAAATTCAACATGGACATTAACTATACCGCTGAGAAGTTATACCCAGAATCCCATTCACGCACGGCGCAACAAAACAATACTAAGAAAGTCGGGCAGACGAAATTTTCACGTACAAACCACTGTTTTTGTACCCTAATTTTACATCAGTTTATGTCATTCAGCGTTAAAAAAAATAATTTTAGAAAACAGAATCATTCACGATATGAATCATAAAACATACTAAAAGAAAATCTTTAGTTTCAGGATGAGGAACATTTACATTCGCTCCATATATAAGTTGTACTCGATTAGTTATCATTTCCATGAGTAATTGCTCCACTCCATCGACTTGAAGGAAAATTAGATGCCCTTAATACGATTAAGGACCAAAATGACTCTAAATACTCTTTTAAAGAGAGCGATTTGGCCAACAGCAGAAATTGGTCAACCAAGGGTCAACAGCTTACGTAAAAAATACCTCAACGTTGCATCAACGGTTGCCGTAAACGCCGTTTCCTTTGCATTGACTCTCTGTTCATGTAAACGGATCCGAGTGTGCTAGCTGGGTAGTTTAGGTATTTTTATCAATTAACTGTGTGTTCATGAATAATAATAAACTTAATATGAGTGCTAGTGATCCATAAATCAATGTTTCTCAACCAAAAGCCTATCTTGTGTATTGTGACAATTGCATTAAAACCTGTAAAAACTTTCTTTCAACCTCATTTAAATGAAAGAAAGCTTAAACCCAGAAAATATAGTACTTTCTCTATCAATCATCAAATTTTAAATAAATTCAATCACAAGGCAAGAAAAGTGCTTACAATACAATTGCTGAGTGAAATTTTACTGAAATCTGATGATACTGATTTATTCTTTTAGCATATGATGCATTAACAAAGCAATGACATAACATTGCTTAAGTGAAAGGTGCATATAGTAAATAGTAATAATATGGAATCTTATGGTTGAAGTAGAAAATGAATTTCATCCTTTATAATCAATAGCAAGGGTGAATTCAAAGAAAAATTGTATGATAAAATTTTAGATTAGAGTTATTCAAACATCATTGACATAGATTTCCACACAATGATATTTTTGTTGTATCATGTTTTAATAATTCTCTAAGAACTAAACAACTTTCAAAGGAATCAAATCAATCATGTAAGATATTACATATAAAAACTTTATCAATTGAATTTCTTTGCTCCTATCTTTACAGTTAAAAATTGTGTTTTTCATCAATTGGATAAAAATATTATTATTGATATAATCTTCAATCACTCTATCACACACATTATTGGTGTCACTATCAGACATTTACTATAATTTGATAAAGATATATTTTTCCAAGGCCACTTATAAATGTAAACGTTCTCTCAAAGAAATCAGTATGTAAGTATAAAATATTTAATAAATAATGGAGACCTGTACATATTTACCATAAAGATCGTAAGCTCCATAAACAGGATATGATACATTGGATTTGGCAATCCCTTGGTATTCACCATTCATATAGAAATGCAGGTTGCCATTACTTTTCCTCATGACACCAACACGGTTACCAAACTGCAAAAAAGGAAAAATATTATTAATATTCCATTAACTTCATGGATAAACATTCTGAGTGGCAGAAAGCAGGTAAGCATACCTTTAGAGTACCAAGATTTGTTCCATATCGTCTCTTGTAAATATTTCCATGTTCATAGAGATGGTGGTCATACAGCACAATTGTCCCACATCTGAAAATACAGCTGAATTACTCATTTTTTCTTAAAAGTTTCTGAAGAATGCATTCCCAAAATCTTAGCATCTTTGCATAGCTAAAACTAAATCTTGCCTACCTATGGCAGTGATGGCGAACCTATGACATGAATGTCAGTGCTGACATGCGAGCTCATTTTTGGTGCTTGCATCTTCAAACATAAAAATTTCATAATTCAAATATTTGTCTCTCATAAAGGCCAGAGTTGGTTTTTAATAATCATATTATTACTCACTTTAATAATAATTAATAATCTAATTCTGAAACCAGATGTGCATGTAAAAGTACTATAATATTGGATAACAAATATACATATTAAAATACATCATTTCAATATTAATATTAATATAAAAATGCCAAATTCTGGAAACATGTACATTGGGTATACTTTGAGTGCCCTCGGCTACATTCGGCAAACAGTCACACTCGATTGCCATGTCACGTGGTTGGAGGAAAAGTATGTATGTACAGTGCAACAGTACTGCACAAGACATTCTCTGTGTCAGAGAAATATCTTCAGTGTGTTTGAATCTTATGATACCAGTAATCAGTGCAACAACATTGCAGAAAGTTAATAGGTACCTAAGAAACTTATCAACTATTTATAAAAAATGCTGTAATTTATAATGATTTGTTTTTGTAGCCCTGTGAAGTAGAATCAAAAAAATGAAAATTGATTGATAAAGGAAATGTAAGTAGCAGTAGCCATCCTTTTGAAGACATATGGACAGAATACACAGGATTGTTGGCAGAAACAACTGATCATTGTGCATACTGTGCAATGAAACTGCAGTAAGCAGAACATGGAATATAAAGATACATTTTGAAATGAATCATAGTCAACATTTGAATTAAAGGATCGATGAAAGGAAGGAATACATTTCTAGGCTGTTACAACTCTATTAAAACCAAAAATATTAAATCTATAAATTTGTAAAAAGCTCTGCAAATTTCACATCAGCAAGTTACTGAGAGCACGTTAATATTTCTCACATAAGGAATATAAGGAAAAAGTAGGACGTTGTTTGAGGCAGTTGCAGCAAATATTTCAGCTTGAATTTTTACACATAGTTAGAGGTGGTGATCTTCTACTATGTTGCATAGAAAGTATCACCAGAAAGACCCAGGTTCGATGCCAGGTGGTAAATACATCTCCCATATAAAACACATAGGGGTAGTATTTCATTATTTTTTCATGCACTTATCGAAAGGATATGAAGTTCTTGCTTAGATAGAAGATTTATATTAAGACTTGGTTTAAGAAAAAAAACTAGATAAGACCATGCTGTTCCTGGGTTCTATGCCAGAGCACATTAACATTTCTCACATAAGGAATATATGTGAAAAGTAGGACTTCATTTGAGGCTGTTGCAGCAAATGTTTCTGCTTGAATTTTCATACTTAGTTAGATATGGTGATCTTCTGTTGTGTTGCATAGTAAGTATGACCAGGAAGACCCGGTTTCAACCAAAATATTGCAACAAATTTTAAGAATATTATCAATCCTTTCTTTTTCTTTTGAGGACCCTCTCGAGATGTTGCAGACTTGAAATTAGTGTTATCGATATGATTGCAGTATGCAAGCAACATTTTACTCATATATATATATATATATAATGTACTTGATTTTCTATGTTAAGTGTCAATGAAATATGTAAAACAAGTCCCTAAATATAAATCATCGTTTTCACAATTTTGGTTTTTGTATTTTAAATGGTATTAAACAAATAATTAACTTACAAAAATTATAAATATTTCTGTTTTTTTAGTCTTTACTTTCGTGATGTGTGATATGCCACGAAAATTGTTTCAATTTTTCAAAATTATGACACATTGAGCACTAAAGATTTGCCATCACTGACCTATGGTAAGACTTGCCATGAATTTTATCCAGGCAGACTTTTTAGACTTGCAAGAGATGCATTTTCTGAACCAAGCCCATGCAGACTAGGGATCGGCAGAAGCGTAGTTTTGACCCGCGTGGCCCTGAAATCCACAAAACGGGTTTTTTAAGGACGGGTTGGAGGATGAGTCGCCTCGACGAAAGCGAGTAAAACCGATTCATTCAATTTTGACTCACTCTGACCCGTTTCGTCAGCAGCACTTACGCGCGGAATTTAAAAGTGAAGATTCGGGTATCTCTCGAATAGGAAATTATGTTTATAACGATTAGTTTTTATTGCTGTTTATTATTAAAATCGGTTTCTCTAATCATGTAGTCACATCATTGATCCTCCATGAGAAGCATACTTAACATTTTTTCACATCATGATTTACGAAAATAAAGTCGTCGCGGCAGGTTGAAACGACGGATTGAGACGTCTTTAAGACCTCTATTAAGGAGTACTAACTATTTTTCTTAATTTTTTTATGTTATTGGTATTAGAGTAAGAAAAAGAACTGAATATAGGTTAAGCACTCTCTTCCCTTTTCAATTATTTTCAAAACAATTTGAGGCTGGAATCTCATCAATGCCTTCTCATTTCCGTTCGTCTACAATATGTTACTTACGATAATTGTAAACGGCAAATGTATGTATTATTGATTCAGGACAGTAAAAAAATCCTTTTACGTGTGAAAATTTATATATTTACTATATAAGATATGATAAACTTTCCAAGCATTATTATTTACGAGTAGTAAATCATTCACAGTCTGAGGCTGTAGGCGTGATCTCCGTTCCATTACAACAATTCCTGCCTAACTGAATTTTCTCTCACTACTGGCGCTAGTTGCAGGAATGCTCAGTACTTTTCGAGCCAGTTGGCTTAGATTCGGGAACTTTATGGAGTTATTTTTCCACCACCAAAGAAGATCTAGAAGAAGAACTGAAAAAAACTTCGAAATTATCATTTACCGTTGGTTTCGAGACTATATCTTGACGAAGCCGCTGCGGTGCATAAATCTTGTTCCGACAAAAAAACGGAGCTTAAGAAAGTTGTTATCCGTCGAAAATGTTTATTCGCTAATTAGTGATGGTTAATTCAATTTTATCATTGTAATTAATTAGACATTTACACCTCAAGCTCTGATGTTTTTCTAAATTCCGTCCCAAGTTGCCTGATGAGGTTTCATCATAAATTTTTGTTATCTTTTTCAGTTTTTCTAGTTTTTGCTGAACGGACTATTATGACTATAACACAGATTATGAATTGAATTTTGTTTAAGTATGAGGTCTATATTTTCGCCATTTCTAAGAAAAAATTCAAAGAAAATTGTGTCGTAATTTTCTATTGTTTATTTGTTCTTTTCCTTTCTGTAAATGTTTACACAAAGATGGTCTGTTTTCATTTACGATTATTGGGAACCTCTCTTCTCTCTCATTCCCATCACTTATGTCTATGTTTATTCTTGTTCTGCAGCTCATAAGATTTGTTTTATAAAGAAAATAAAATCTGAAGATCTACAATGAAATTATATATTCTATCTCACGAAAATGTTTGAAAAGTATCAATCATTTATAATCAAAACAGCGTCTTTCTACCTGCTCACCAAGAAAAAAGTATGGTCAAAAACAACTCATCAAAATTCTATACTGAAATGTGAAATTTAATGATAAATTAATCACATTGATAAAAATTGTATCAACTTGAGTAATTAGCGAAAATGCGTAACGCTTACAAACTATATCTTTCCTCGATGACTTCTTGTCTTATTCGACGGAGGTTATTCTGCTTCGACATCGCGAATTCTGCCCACGTAAATAAGAAGCAATAACATAAGTCCCATTCAAGGTATCGACACAAAACGAACTTTAAATGAGAATTTAAACATTTATCACAATTTTTCTTGTGACAAATTTTTTGTCACATGAGAAATAATTTTATTTAGGCGACACGAAAATTGGGCTACACGACGAAAGTTTTCTGAGGTCACGTTCTGCTTAAACATTAATTTGTAACGTTTTGGTTGCACTAAACTCAATAACAGGTAATTTGCATTCTTTCTAATGATATAAAGAGCAACTAAGGGGAAAACACAATTTAATATTGGATTTGTAGAGAGTGCTAACAGTTTTAAAAATGATCACGGGTGAAAAATTCGCGAAACATGTTCCTAAACTTTAAGTTGATGTAATATATAATATACATTACAAAATAATACAGAAAACGCTTATATACTAAGAGCAACTCTTCCTCAATGAGCATATATGCATATTATACAACAATGTACGAAATCAATGCTTCTATAAGAAGAAGAAGGGATTAACTCTGGCGTATCCCACGGAACGGCGAATGAGCCGACTCAATACCGGGAAGTCTTGGTTACGTCACAGCGATTCATTTTTACCCGTCGAAAGAACCGAGTACTCAGTGACTGAAGTCCTCTCCAACAGACTCGTTTACCTTTCCCCATCCCCTGTTCCTACGTCATCACGTACCCGCTCTTGGAGCTCCTCATGGCCCAGCCCATGAGGCGCCCAGAAGACGGGTAAGAACGGTTAACCGTTGCTGATCTCTAATGCAGACCTCTGATCCAAATTTATGTTCAGAAAAACTAAACTATTTACCTCTCTTAGCAATGAGCAATGAGCAATCTATGTAAAAAAAGCTAAATTTCAAATTCACCCCAACAGCTAACTTAATTCTCGTTGCAGTGATCCAATCTGCACTAACAACGACATTTTTTGCTCCTTTGTGGTAAAATCGCAATTTCTTATCACTTGGCTGCACTGATTGTGATTGATACAGGGAACCAGATGACCCAAGAAATTGCTATTATCCAAGGTGTTAGGCAGAGTTGCAGTGTGTCACCAACTTCATTTAACTAGTATTCAGTTGACCTTCTAAGGAAATGGAGGGAAGATAGCATTGTGCCAGGCATAGAATTGGGACTTTCTGAGTATTTAAACACATTTTTATTTGCTGTCAACCAGGTTATTATACAAGATAGTGAAGATAAACTGCAAATGGCAGTTCACAAATTATATGAACTGAGTAAAATATACAACCTAAAAAATTTCACAGCTGACACGAAAAGATGGCATTATTAGGAAGCTATACAATTAGAGCAAACATTGTTATTGAAAACCGAGTACTCAAACAGGTATCCCATTTCCAATATTTAGGATGTGCTCTAACTTATGAACAGGGGCGGATCCAGGCATAAATTTTGGGGGGAATTTCCAGGAAGGTCCATAGCTAGTGGGGGGGGTTCAATTGGTTCAACCCCACCCCCCTCAAATTTTGGGCTATAGTCTGAATCGAATCTCCCGAAAATCATAATAAGGGATGTTATTTTTCACTGACATCAGGGACAGTAGAGTACGATCCCCCTCCAAGTGAACACTCCCACCCAAATCTACCCCTCCTCCAAATTAACCCCCCAAAATATTTATTTGAAAATAAATTGCATGATTTAATCTTCCCAAATTTTTGTGCATGATACTGATATTTTTTATAATTTCTGCTTATATTTTAATTTTGTAGGAGATATTGGCTCAGTATTTACATGGCAAAACCTTTTCATGATGAACAAATACATAGATGATCTACCAATTGATGAAAATTTGTTAATATATTTCCCGTCATCGTTTCTTTGTGTATTCAAGTGGACAGAAGTTTTAGTCGTTCAACGTTTGGAACCGTGAAGGGGTGAGTGTGGAGGGGAAAGGTGGATAATTCCTTGGGGGTTTTTTTGAGGTAGAGGGTGTAGATACATGGTGGGCAGACGTCCTCATTTTAAGGAGTTTGAAAAATCAAAAATATACAATGTGTACATTATAAAACAGAATATATCCAGCATTGCATATCAAACAAAATATTTTACACAACCAGTACAAACGAAATTAAAACTTTTATTTGAATATAACCGTCAAAGGAACCAAAAAAAGAGTATTTTGACTGCAAACGGTAAAGAATGCAGTGCTAAAGATTTTTATCTATAACTTCTGTAATAATGGGTTCCATCGAACAAAACAAGGTTACAAATTGTGCTTTGTTTGAAGAGTCGGTAGTTTCGTCAAAAATGATGCAATATAACCCTGCCTGTGACACTCTGCTGAGGATTATATCAATAATTTCTGCCCTACAGCAATTAATAATTTCATTTTGTATGGTCTTGCTGACATAAGTAGACCTTGATGAAGCGGTACTCAAATACTTCTCCAATATTTTATCACCCGCATCTACTCTAAATCGCAGCATTGCTATGGAATTCCCTTCATTGCAGGATGCAGCAGTGCCTAAAGAAATGGGACCATCCTCTCTGTGTCCCCGCAAAGGAATGTTTTGCCTTCCAAGCAATATAATTGTTTTCACAATTGGAAGTAGCATTTTTCAATTTTGTTGGCTTGCATAAGCCTTTTTAATTCAAATTCAAATTTTATTACACCGAAGGACTACAAAGTAGTATGGGCATTGTCAAACAAATAATCATAATCACAATTAAAATAAAATCTCATAATATACAAAGTAATATACAAATCAATAAATATACAAAAAAATATATAAAAGTTGTCAAAGAAAGTGAAATAAAATTACCGGTTATCACCAAGATATTCTTGGATACTATAGTAGGCCTTTTTTGTTAGAAGCCTCATTACTTTGTTTTTAAAAGATTTAGTAGTCAAGCAGTCTTTGATGGATGTAGGAAGTTTGTTATAAATGAGAGAGATAGAGTGATGAGGGGCTTTAAGGGAGAGGGTAAGTGAGTGATCATATAGGTGAATATCCTTATTTTGGCGAGTATTATGGGTATGGATGACTGAGTTAGAAGGGAAAAGATAAAGATTAATTTTTGGCAAATATGGCACAGGAAAGGATATAAATACAGGGAAGAGTGAGAAGCTTTAAATATTGAAAAAGTGGACGTCCAGGAGTTCTGATGGAAACATTTAGGAGAGCTTTTATGGCTCTCTTTTGTGCGGAGAAGGCTTTGATTGCGGAGGGAGAATTTCCCCAGAAAATAATTCCATAAGATAAATGGGAATAAATGTTGGTATAATAGACAGCAATAAGAGATTCTAAAGAAACAAGCTTAACTAACCTACGAATGAGGAAGATGTTACTCGAGAGTTTGCTAGTAAGTTGATTGACATGGTGTGACCAGTCGAGATCATCCTTAATATATAGTCCAAGGGATTTGACAGTATCTGAGCTAGTGATGTTACTTTTATTTATTTTAAGCAGAGGGGTAGTATTCAAAGGGGAAATTTTTGTATGAAATTTAAGAAACACAGTTTTATTATCATTTAAGTGGAGATTATTGACACTGCACCATTTGGTCATGGATTCAACTGATTTTCTAGCATTGAAATAGAGGTCATTCAGTGTTATTTGAACAGCTGATGGTGGAAGTATCATCAGCATAGAGTACAGTATTTGTGTTTGAAAAGGCACTTGGTAGACCACTGATAAATATTATAAACAATAAGGGGCCAAGAACAGATCCTTGGGGAACTCCAGAATTTAAGGAGAGAGGTTTAGAATATACATAATGCTTGATATTAGCTGTAACAGTTGGAATTTTTACAGTTTGCTGATGGCCTGAGAGAAATGACATAATCCATTATAGTGCGACACCATTAATTCCTAAGTTGTTCAGCTTTATGAAAAGAATTTCATTGTTTATGGTATCAAAAGCTTTGCTAAGGTCAAAGAAGGTCCCCAGGACAAATTCCTTATTATTTAAAGAAGAGATAATCTGATGAATAAGTTGATAGGTAGCAGTGGTGGTGGAACAGTTATTTCTAAAGCCATGTTGAGATTGGTGAAGTAGGTGAAAACGATTTAAATATTTCAGCAGGCGAGAATATAAGAGCTTTTCCAGGATTTTGGAGAAAGCAGATAGAATTGAGATGGGTCGGTAGTTACAAGAATCTGTGTATGATCCTTTTTTATGGACAGGAGTAACATGAGCAAGTTTTAAGATAGATGGGAAGTGGCCTTCACATATGGAAGAGTTAAAAATGCTAGATATTGGGGAAGCAATCAAAGATGCAGCCTGCTTGATGATGGGCATAGGTATCTCATAAGAACCTGATGACCAACTGTTTTTGAAAGAAAGAATAACCTTTAAAATTTCATTAGGGACTGATGGAAGTAAATATATTGATAGAGGCACAGATATTGGTTGAGAAGCCTGTAAGTTTGGCCTAGGCAAAGATAGGCAGAATTGATGATTAAAATTGTTAGCAATGTCCAAGGGGTTGGAGGACAAGGTATCCTGAAAGTTAACAGTATGAGGAAACTGCTCAGCAGTTTTGGCCTTGGAGAGATTTTTGATGATGTTCCAGGCAGCCTTCTATTATTAGATGATGAAATATAATTATCATTCGATGCACGAATGAAAGTTTGAATTTCAAGCTTGTAGCTTTTAAGTTCTGTTTTGTAGAAGTCACGAATAGAACTATCAACATGTTTGACAACATAATGCAGATTACGTATATATTGACCTTTTAAAATGAGTTCATTTGGGAATTTCAATTTCTTAGTAGACGAGTTAAGATGAATTCTTTTTACAGGAAAGGCACGATTGAAATGGCAGAGAAAAGAATCAAAGAAGCACTTGAATTTATCTTCAGTATTAGTCTTGGAAAAAACATTAGACCAGTTTTCCTGTGAAAGAGTGTTAAGGAAGACACTATTTGAATGGGGATAAAATAAGCATTAACATAAAATTTTGCCTGCTATCCAAAGAATAAGGCAGGTGTAATTTAGTATAGAGGGCTGGATGATCAGAGAATTCATGCAAAACATTGGCACAAGAAATATTATTACAAGGAAAGTTTGTGATACATAAATCAATCAGAGTTGAAGACTGGGAAGATACTCTGGTAGGTAATGAATTTATGATCCTTAAATCAAAGGAATTCAGCAGATTTATAAGTTCAACTTTTGCAGATGTGGTTCTCTGAATATCAATATTAAAGTCACCGAAGAGTAAAATATTATAAATGTTATGATGATTGATCAAGTGAAGAACATCATTTAAAGATTCGATAAAGGTATTTGTACAGGCACTAGGAGATCTATAAACACCAATCATAGCAAATTTAACTACATTAGATTTAAAAACAGAAATAGCACATTCAAAATCCTTTTCCCTGCACATAGAGTATTCAAGATTGGCTACACTGATATTAAGATTGGAGTAAATTGCAACTCCTCCGCCTCTATTGACGGATCTACAAAAATAAGATATCAGTTTATGGCCACTTATAGCACATTGCACTAATTCACAGTTCGTTACCCAATGTTCGGCAAGAATTAATACATTTATTTGTAGGTCAGATAGGAGAACCTCCAGATTATCAGTTTTGTTCCTAAGTGACTGAATATTCGTAAACAATATATTTACCGAGTTAAATTTAGGGGGTTTCTATATTTAAAAGATTAAAAATTTCCATTTTTGGGCAATGGTAAGTCTTAAAAAAAAACGTTCCTGAAGTAACTGCATCTTTGTGGTATTGCAATGATTTTCCAAGTCACCGTTGATCCCAGTTAAATTTTTGAAATTTGTCAAAGGTTCAGTGACGAGTGCTTTTAATGCAGAGTTATTACAAAAGCTACCCTTACTCCGGTTAGTAAACTAAGGGCAGAATTTACAAAATAACCCTTCCTGCACATCTGACAACACAAGCCATTCTTTATGAGAATCCAAATGGTTAATTCTAAGAAAGTTTTCAACAGGCTTTCCTGATACAACTCTTGCGGAATGTGAAAAACAGTAATTTTGTGGTGACAAAGACATTTTGGTGTAGTCGTCAATATCTTTCCCAATATAGTAGCCAATATCATTTTGTAGGACTGCTTTAGTTACAGTACCTGACCTGTGAAGTTGATATGGGCAAGATGCTGAGGGTTCTGTTGAACTCATTGGAATTTCCATGGATGCCGAAGGTAGCAGACTAGGGAGAGGAAGACCTGAAGTAAATAAGGAACGCTGAGAGTGACCATTAGCTGCCTCAATCTGGCCTGTTTGTTGAGTAATTGGATATACAGCATTGTTATTGGTGAAATCAGTGTTGTCCTCATCCATATTTGAATCAGTGTAAAGCTTATTCAATGGCTTTCCGAAGAAAGAAGATATCAAACTCTGTCTAGGTCGTTTGGATTGAAATAAAAAATGGTATCATTGCAGCCATACTGTTTCATAATGTCCTACACAACTGTGTATCAATTAGTGATGGGTTGAATACATTTTTCATAATAAAATTTAGATGAGTTACCGACACAACACCGTTAGAATACATGAAGCTTGTCATGCAACGAAAAAACCATGTCGCTACATCTGATTTTCGAAAATTGGTGTACTATATCAATGCACAGTGTACAGTGGCGTACAGACGAGGGGGGTTTAGGGTTTAAACCCCCCTCCCATAACATGTTTACCTGAATTCGTTTCCGTTTGTTTACCTGAACTAGCTTTTTGAATTTTGCTTATTGGAATGAAAAATATAGTTGATTGCCTTCACGAAAAGAGAATGTTAATTCAATTATTGTTTTAGTGAATGATAATCTAAACATCCTTTTATGATGATGCACAAAAAAATTAATGATACCACCCCCCAGAAGTTATAACCCCCGCAGAAGTCAATCCTGCGTACGCCACTGACAGTGTATATACACAAATGCAGGACTTACAAAATATTCTGGTGATGCAATACTCTGTCTCGAAGTTGAGGGCTGAGAGGTGATGGAGTACTCCATTCTGAAAAAAAGGTAATAATTTTAAGGTAGGTATTACATGGAAATATACGAAAAATAAGTGTGTAGACGATAATCATTCATCGAATAACGTATTTCTATCCATTATAAGGTGGAAAGGAAACACTTACCTTGCAAAACTTAAATTGGCTGACTTGTGATTTTAATAATAAGTGCAAAATACAGGGGTCAAGGAGATCTCGAGAACAACTGTAAAAGAAAATGTTACATTTAGTAAATAGTGACGAAATAAATTACTAATAAAACATATTTTCAATCACTACTACTAAAACTTACTACTAAAAATAATCAAAAATTGCAATTTTGGAAAAATAATTTGCACTAAGAAAGGCTGTAAAAAAACATTTATAGTGAAAAAATTACTACCATTGAAAATCTACGATGAAAATATTTATGACAGTTAACTGGCTATAAACTAAAACCTACCTTGCAAAATTAACTGTAATTGCCAGTTCGCAGGAAAAAAGAGGAGGTCGTAGCCGACGCGTACTCTCAGCTGTATGATGCTGTTGAAGGGATCAACGTCTGTTAGTTGCCAGCCAAGCCTATCCCCTCTTTTAAAATAAGTTTCAAAAATCCGCGGAAACCCTCCTACACTCTCACGCCTTCTTCCGCGAATCCTGATCTCCACGACAGGTCCAGCCCCATCTTCTCCAAAGGTCACAGATAGCCATAACATTAACCCAGAATCTTTTCTTCGGCCCTTTCTCCGATCCTTCTCGGTGACACTATCTCCGTCCCTTCCCTTCTGGTCACTAACCCCACTCATCACTTGGAGACATTTCTTGCAATATCCCTTATTCGGCTCTTTCTCGATGGCCCAAGATGCTCCGTAATACTTCCGGCCGCATTTCCTCCCACCCTCTTTTAACACCGCGTCCAGTGGTGCGTCTGATTTTGTGCCCGCTACTTGTGTGTACTCCTCCATTTGAAACAATGCTCAGCTATGAGTGGCGCGACTCGGAAGCATCACAGAGTGGCCTCGTGTTAAGGGACTCCAAGAGCATGCGGCAACATTAACTCCGACAACCGGTGGTGGAAGGAATACATGATCGCTGATATCATCTTGGAATAATGCTTCGTCTTCCGTTCCATCAAGAGCATTACCGATACCTATCAAGTATATGGGATCCGGCGGATGAAACGTGTGCTCGCGAACTCGAGAAAGTGCAGCGTAAAGCGGTTCGTTTTGCTAAGAAATGCTACGATAACAAAGCAAGTGTTACAAAAATGCTCTCAGACGTAGGTTGGGAATCCTTGAAAGAAAGGAGATTGGAAGCTAGTCTGCGATTGCTTAGTAAATTCAGGGAAACTACATTTTCGGTATATACAATCGGTATCATGCAACCCCCTGCTACCTCGGTCGATCCGATAATGAAATAGATGCAAGACGAATCGTTTTAAAAATTCATTCTTTCCAAGGGGGTGGCCAGGGGGGGCAGGGGGGGGGGCAGCTTCCCCCCCCCCCTCCTGGAGACCCATTTGTATTTTGGTTCGCGATGTGTTGTAGAAACAATTTTTAGGCACGAGCGTATTTGAAAAGAATTTATACCCAAAACAAAGTCAAATGTAGGCACGTGTAAACACCAGTGATGGGATCGCCTCTTCCGCCTGAGGCCTTTCTGACTGAGCCATTCTGACAGCAACTTCTAAACGGGCAACTTAAAAATGGGCAACTTACTATGGCCAAATTTCCCTAGAAATTCGTCACATCCACCCCCACTTTTAAATTAATGGAGAGGATTAATTTTAAATGATGCTGCGGGATTCACAGTTGAGTGGCACGACATTGTTTATTGATCACGTCGACGAAAATACCAGTTTATAAGACACAGTTCAGTTGCACAATATAGTTTATTGATCATTTCATCCAAAAACCAGTTCAGACACTGTCCTTTTCCTACTGATTCATCTTTGTTCTTGAATTCAAATAACATAATATACACTTGTGTCTCTTTCACTATAAACCATATTAAATCAATTTAAATACCTCTTTAACAAAGACTGTATGCCGCTCAATTGCTAAGTAAGGCAATTGAAATATTTTTTGCGGTCTCCTTTATATTTCAATGAAAATAATGCTTAGATAATTATTTTGCACACCATAAAGTAAGTGAACATAAAAAACCAATCAGAACACCCTATAACAAACTGATAATCCGTCAGAAAAATAATGAAATTACATATCTAAACTAATTTACAGTTATCTGCAGGGGATAGCATTGAATAGCTTTACATAATAGTTCATCCTGCGAGATACAATGTAAACCATTAAACCCAGTCTGGCAAATCATAAGAAAATGCAAATTTTAAACTCAAAATACGTCTTGGCAGGACAATAAATTAAATGACACTTCCTGCCGAATAGAGTAAATGAAAAATTTCACAAAACAAGGCATTTCTTGACATAATTATAACAAAATTGCATGATGATAATATTTACACATGAATAATAACAGTAATGGGTACCCAGTCATATTAATAATTACAAAACACATATATTTATATACAGCTGGTAGAAAACCAGTATTACGCTGAACGCTGGGGCTACGTTCAGAAACCGAGTCTCCCACAAACCCTTTACAATATTATCGTCAAGGCAGCGCAATGACATAAAAAAACGGCAAATGCCAAAAAAAATAACAGAGGTTAGCTAAGAGGATTTGAGAGAGAACTCACATGACCCGGACACCCAATTATTGGCATTTTTAGGGTGCCGGCAAACTATGCAGAAAACAACATTTCATTTAATTAAGAATTATTTCTAATTTTATTTAAAAGAAATTAGATGGAGATTGCGACGGTAGAGCTACCGCCGGGCGATGAGGTACCAGCACAACGCCAAAGAATAACATTTACGTAATCAACGTAATTAACAATACGAATGCGAAAGTGTTTTACCATGAAAAGATCAAAACATTGATGACGAATAAAGACGGGATTATGGAGAGCGATAATGCTTGAGATGAGACATATGACATATTTTTTCTTGAGACGACCCAGATTTTACGGACACAGTTACAGGAGTTAACAGTTTGAGTATTTCAAACGGACCAGTCCACAAAGGCTCTAGTTTAGCAGTCCTTTTTTTTAATTTTGAACTAATAGGGTGATTTTTGCAAAGAACCATCTCGCCAACGTGAAAACTGGGTGTACTGTGTGATTTATTATAAGTATTTGAATATTTTTGATGGGCTCTTTTCAGATTTTTAACTGCATTCCCCCAATATTCCCACATTCTATCTTCAGAAGTAGTATCGTCACGTAACGAGAGTGGAGTATCCCAAATATTATTCAAAGGATGGGGGAGATTTCTTCCAAGGAACAATTTACAAGGCGAAAAACCAGTACCCTCATAAACAGCAGTATTAAACGCAAAGGACAAATCACCAAGCATATTATCCCATACAACATGGTGTTCGTGGGTAAAGGCAGACCAAGCGAAAGGTAAATTTCGATGAACTCTTTCCGCTATGTTCTATGGGGTAATAGGGGGACGTGAAAATTTGCTTAATACCATAGCTGAAGCACATGTTCCTAAATACCTCAGACTTAAAAGAACTCGCATTATCCGAAACCAAATACTTTGGATAACCAAACTTGTGAAATAAATTATGAAAAAGGACCTTAATTACACTTGCAGAGGAAGCGTCCTTGACCGCTTCGAGGAAGGTAAATTTAGAGAAACCATCAACAACGGTGAATACATAACAATTCCCTTTCTTAGATCGTGACAATGGGCCCACATGGTCGATAAATATTCTTTCCCAGGGTGCAGATTGAGTTTGAGAGGACAAGAGACCCGGAGGAAGACTGTTTCTGGGCTTCGAAATTTGGCAAATATGACATCGAGTGACCATATCTTTTATTTCCTTCTTGGAATTCGACCACCAGTAAACTTGAGAAATCTTATGTGTAGTTTTCGTAATTCCCAAATGAGCCCCAGAAGGAATACAATGAAAGTATTGAAATATCATAGGGCGAAGAGCAGCGGGGACAACGACTTTGCACTTCTTTGACTTAAGAGGCTTGTAACACAATATATCATTCTTTAATTTATAATTAATACCATCCGAAATTAACTGTCTATCTTTCGACATCGAGATTTTATGCAACAATAGTCCCAAAACCGGATCCTTTTTCTGGTGTTCACGAATGTCGATAAAAGAGAGGGGAATCTTATGGAGAAAACAGTTAGTTTCCGAAGCAAGTGGAGGATGAGGAGAAATCACAACTCTTGACAAATAATCGGCTGGTTTATTAACGGTACCCCTGACATGATGTATAGTAAATTTATAAGTGGATAGCTTTAAAACCATCCTGCCAATTTTGCCAAGCTGCTTGGGATGAGAGAACAACCAAGTCAAAGCCCTATTATCGGTATAGAGGTGAAAATGAGCGAACTGGAGATAATCTTTGAATTTTTCGACGGCCCACGAGCACGCCATGCACTCTAAAGGTAGGCGTCCACAGGCTCGCATCGGACGGATCGCATCAAACGGATCGCTTTACGGTAGTGCGTCCACTGTATAATAATCGGATTTGCCGACGCGGCGGCTGCTGGCAGTAGGATTTTCGCAGAGAGAGGAAACGGTGCGTGCGAGACATGGATGGACAAATGGAAAGTGATGATGAAGAACTTGTCGTAATTGCTTGTTTATTGGAAGAAGAAGAAGAAAGAAAAAAAAGGAAACATGACATGTGGATACATGACATATTCAAGAAAAGATCGCAGCATGGAGTATATCATACGCTATTTTATGATTTGCTGAATGACGACATAAAATTCTTCTGTACTTTCTTATGTCTCATGCCATGTTTACTACTCTTCTTGGCATCCTGAGACCTCATTTATTGAGACAGAATACAACATACAGGGGTGAGAGCAAGTCTACTACGGAAAACGTCATCGGCACGCATCGGAAAGTTGCCTCTCCGAGCAATCGCATCGGTATTGCCGAAGGGCCGATGCGTGCGGTCCGTCCGCTGCGGATCAGTGGACGCACTCCAATTGCTTTCTATACGAAGAATTCTAAAATCCGTTTGATGCGATCCGTCCGATGCGTCCGATGCGAGCCTGTGGACGCCTACCTTAACTCGTAGGTCGTTAACCTTTGCTCATGAGGCGACAAGGTTTTACTTGCATAAGCAACAGGAGAGAATTCATCATTGGTTTTATGATTAAGAACAGCGCCTAAAGCTATCTGGCTAGCATCAACGAAAAGATGGAATTCTCGATCAAACGATGGCATGGTTAACACCGGAGGATTAGCAAGGGCGGCCTTTAACTTTTGAAAAGAGGAAGAATGCTCCGAGGACCAAACAAAACGAGCACCCTTCTTTTTCAATTGATTCAACGGATAAGAAATTTCAGCAAACTGAGGAATAAATTTAGCATAAAAACCAGCCATACCGAGAAACCTCACTACTTGTTTAATACTGGTGGGCACAGGAAAATTGAGAATTGGACGTACCCTTTCCGAATCGACAAGCAGTGCTCCATCTCGAATGCAGTGTCCAAGGAATGAAATAGAAGTCTGGCATAATTTAATCTTATCCTCATGAATCGTAAGACCAGCTCTCCTAAGTTAGCGAAGGACGGCCGTCAGATGTTCCTCATGAGAAGACAAATCTTCAGAAAAAATACATAAATCGTCAATATAGGGGTACACACAATTGTATTTCAAATCCCCTAACACAATATCCATCATTCTGGTGAATACTTGGGGTGAATTAACAAAACCAAATGGCCAACGTGTGAATTGGTACAAACCAAAAGGCGTAACAAAAGCGGTCAATTTCTTGGAAGATTCACATAAAGGAATTTGGTGAAAAGCAGAGTGCAAATCAAGTATGGAAAATACTTTAGCCTTGGATAAATACTGAAAAGCATGTTCAACAGACGGAGTTGGGTACGGATCGATTTTAACCTTTTTATTCAATTTACGATAATCAACCACCAACCGTAATTTATTAGCCTTCTTTGGAATCAAAAAGGCAGGGGAAGCCCATTCCGAGTTGGATGGCTCTATTACTCCTTGCTGAATTAAAGAGTCTAAATGTTCCCGCATTAACTTCGCTTTTGGAGGAGGGAGAGTGTAGGGATGAGAACGTATTGGAGAAATATCATTTAATTCAATTCAATATTGCATAATGTTGGTCATGCCCATCTTCGAGGTGACAACATCAGAAAACTGAGAAATTATCTCCCGGAAACCCGAAGGTAGAGTCGAATCAAAAGGAGTTTCAAAAGAATTCGCTGCCATATTACCAGGACTTGCTTCCGACCAAAAGACCGGACTACTTTCACCCACAGAGGAACTCGAATGAACAATTTGACAAGACTCTTGTGGACGAGGCAAATGGACGTACGGAAAAGTACACGCGGGCGAAACCGCGAAAGAAAAATAATCGGCTGCAACAATCATTTTGGTCTTTGCAGTAAAGTCCCTTCCCAATAACAGCGGCACCGGTAATGAAGACAGGTAAAATTGATGGTACCAAGATAATGAATGAATTTTCACTTTTAATTTTACACACTCGAACAAATTAAGTTTATGCCCTCCGATGGTTTGCAAGTGGATCGCGGAATTAGAACCAGATTTAATATTAATTTTCAGTTTCTTCCCAAACTGGGGATCTAACAGTGAGACGGATGAACCAGTGTCAACAAGAGCAACCGTTTGAATATGTCCGATACTAACCGGAACAAGCGGCAACGAGTTAAGAGAAGAATCTTCGAAATTTGCCATCGAAATTCGAAGGAGATTTCTGTTATTCAATCTTCTCCGACGATAACATTCTGTAAACTCATGACCCCTTCGATGACAGAAAGAACACGTAACAGGAGGAGTCTCGCGACAACTTACATTTGAGAAAGCGCGAGAATAGTCGGTTGAATCCGCGAGCTGCTTAGAGGAATGTTTAAGTAACGCGGTCAAACCTTCGAGAGTCGTCGGACGAGATTGAAATATATAAGTACTTCGCGTTAACGGACTCACACCATTCAAAATGAGCGAAACAAACTCCTCTTCAGAATAAGATAATCCAAGCACCATGATAGCATTACGTATGTTATGGAGATGGTGAAGCGGCCTTTCGTTCGGAAATTGAAACCTTTTAACCTTGACAGTTATTAATTTCTCGTACTCTCGCGAACTAATCTCCTCCTCCCAAAATTGTCGAGTAATTTGGGCCCAAGACAACCGGTTTTTAATTGCCAACAAGAAAGAATTACGTAAAATCGAGGGTACCTTAGAAAGTAACAAAGTTAATAAAGAATTTAAAGGAAACAGCTCCAAATCTATTACTTCCGACACAGAGGAAAAGAATGCAAATAAGTTTTCGGAAGTCGCATCTGTCAAAGGAGCGATATCATGAATCAGCTGCCTACCCAAATCAAAATTAACGTCAGAAGTGCGAGACAAAGATACCGGGGTCTCCCCACGTGCTTCGTCACCCTGACTTGGGCCGGCCGAGGTCTTGCTAGGGCCCATTTTCTTAGCGCGATCTTGTGCAGTCGTAATGAATTCCTTTTGATAGGAATTTAGAGGCATTCAAATAACCAATAATTAAACAAGAGATACAAGAAACATCTACAAATTAAGGTGCGACTTAGCAACCACGAGGCAAAAATGAATTATTAGACAAAAGTACAAAGAATAACGTCGGTGAGCCCGAAAATTGGCACTCTAACAGAATTCAACACGAAAGTGAAACAACCACCGCTCCGCTACCAATTGTTGCAGTATACCCAATAGAAATGAAGGCGAACACACCTTGTCATCCACCGGTACACGGCATTAGATTATTTTCGTGAAATACCTGTTAGAAAGTCAACAGGGCCAGCGATACAAACGACCAAATACGAAATAATGAGAAACAATGACTCTGAAAGACATTTATCAAGGATAATACGCTCAAGTACGATACCACAGAAAAATAATACTAAGTAAATGCGAACAAGTGAAAATAACACATTATTATACACAAATTAAATAATATGGTTCAGTTTGCACAAATAATAATGATATCAACTTAGCCTTTAGAGAGTGTCCCACGTAAATTCACGAGGAAGTCGGCACACGCGATCGAAAGAAAGTCTGCCGCCACGGGCGTCGATGGGTAATGTACAGCGACCAACGCTCTCGAGCGAAAGGACCTTCTCTTCGGAGGAGTTCGTTTTTCGTGAACAAGTGGGAAAAACAATGAAGCACAGAAATTCGTAACGAAAGGGGTTCCGCAAATTGGCCAATCACGTTGCTATAAACTGTCACAGAACTCCGCCGTGTTAATTAGTCCGATCGCCAACAGTATCACTGCACTGGTCAGTATAAAAGTCGTGTTTTCTAACGGCCCCCCGCCGTTCGGCCCTTCCGCCTGAGGCCTTTCGCAACTTACTATGGCCAAATTTCCCTAGAAATTCGTCACAAAGTACTTCTTCGTAGGAAATTCATTTATACCTCCAGCGCAGCACAAATATTTCAACAATACTTTGCAGCAGAGTCAACAGCCATCCCTCCTTTCCTTCGCCCCTTCCCTCCCAAGAGAAGAAAAGTTCGGTTTCAGGGTGAACAATGCAGTTAAAACTACCTCACGATGCGATCAGAGCGCGAGGTTATGCGATTATGCCCTCTCTCTCAAACTTCCTTGAGTATCGTCCGACAATCGCCCGCAGAATGCAAAGGATTCAGTTTTTTTCGTTTTCCCTTCAAAATGGACATAAGAAAGTTTTGCGGTGAGTATTTTGCAAATAGGCCCAAGCAGTGGCGCAGCGAGGGGGGAAGTTTAGGGGTTCAAACCTCCCCCCCAAGAGTCAAGTCCTATGACTAGCTCTGTGCTTTTTTCTGCTGAAGAGTACAAAACCCCAATCATTCGCTTGATAAATTCAGCGAAAGCTTTGCATGCCAGTAAATATGGCTCCGTTTACAGCTAAGTTGATGTTTTCGGTAGCAGATCAGGCCTAGAGCCGACATCGATATCAATGGGACGCTACGAGTGTTTCGCGCACAATGTTCAACGCATGCACTTCTTAACCATATCCTTTTGTTAGATGACTCACACCATAAGATAAGATTCACATGAGAAGAATTCGAAAGTGCTGATTCGTTTACTCCTCGCAAAAACACAAGGGAACATTCGAGAAGTAATTCGAAACTTACACCCTGAAAACAGAGATTGAGATTACGTTTGAGAGACAAACAGGTTGATAAAACGCAAAGTTAGATCAGTTGCATGTGACTGTTTTGAGGGTGTGAATGCAAAGCTAGGCTCGTGAATAGTGCATTTGAGAAATCCGAAGGAGAGTTTAGTTTGGATTTCATAAGATACAGATGGACATCCGAAAATTTTTTCACAGTCCGCTAATAGCTCGAGGCCTCTATCGGAAAAACGTAAGTTAATGTCTATGCAGTATTTTGTAAAATGACCATTATTAGTTGCATAAATTAGGATTGTATTATTTTAGGGCTGTTATCGGAGGGCACATCTCAAGATGAGTTTAGCGACAATTCCAAAGGAACTAGTTCCTTTGTTAAGCATTCTGGACGAGAAGTCTGTACAGTAGACTCTTCATTACTCGGGATGATATAAAATATACTGATCCTTATTTTATAATTACCCGTTAATTTGCTGTATAGTTACGAAAATAATTCAATAACCGGGTTTCCTTAGAAATTTGTAAAAGTATTGGAGCAATACAAGATATCAGTAGAAATTAATTTTTGATGATATTATTAATAATATACCATTTGGAAGCAAATCAGTCAGCTGAAAGGTATTTTGTGCGTAAGTTACGCACATATTTATCGGAACTGTGACTTGATGACTTGAAATAAATTTGAGAAACTGTTAATACTGTGACTTAAATTCTTCAGCTTCCTTTTCGATGCAGCCAATTTTTTCTCTTGTGATAGAATCCCACGAATCTCATATCTGGTTGTGCAATGCCCATTCAAAATTTCAATTCGAGGAAAAGTTTTGTTTCCATTGAATACTCAGTGCGTAAGACTGGGTTTTGTATCATCTCTCTGCTGGTTAAACCACCTATCACTTAGTCTAAATAATTGTAAGTTGTCGTCTTCATTTTTTCCACCTTGGTATATAACTTGATTTCTGCAAATTCAATTATAATATCAACTATAATCAAGAGTCTACAGAATATTTTAATGCAGCCAAATTTTTACTCTCCGCTATGTGACGCATTCAATTGAATACTTGGCTAAAACATAAATAACGAAATCAGGCTTAATTGTAAGCCTACCAGAAAATTTCATCTGATATAAATGATTTTCTGTTGCTTAGAAGAGGAGGTAATTTTAAAAGCAACGGATGAAGTGACTCCTAAGAAAGCTGCTGATGATATAGTCTAAAAATGAAAGATGTTCAAATAAGGATGGGTGCACCAATGTGGTGATTTATTGAGACGTTTTATATCGCTTGTCAAATAACCGTAACTATTCCTTTTCACGCTTGGCAACCTCTTGGAAGAAAAAACTCTCAAATACTTGGGAAGTATATATCTACAGCATCAAAATACTTAAGCATCGAAAAAAAATAATTTTTAATAGAAATTGGACGTAACCAAACTAGAAATCCAAACAAAATTTATGATAAGTTTCCAATAGTTTGCTTATGTAAACAACTATCTTGGAAAGTTTAATGAGTTGGCCATATAAGCGTTAAACTCCTCTATTTTTCAATACATTTAGTTTTTGAAAGATTTGACATATTTGTAGGAAGAAGCGGGCATGAATAAACTAGCCCCTGCAAGTTAGGCATTTTTCGTTTTATCAGACAGCTTGCCCCCCCCCCCCTAGCCCAGTGGCTGGCGACGCCCTTGATTCTTTCCGCGAACGATGCGCGACAATAACCGAATAAGGAAGTAGTTTAGATCCCACTGGTGTTTACACCCCCTGCCACACGCCGAAAGGCGGCTTGTAGGGTATTAATGTAAATGTAGATGTAGCAAAATTTCAGCTGACTTTTCGGCTATCACAATGCACTGAGAGCAGAGGATAGGGCAAGGAAAATATCAATGTAAACAACATTCATCTGCTCACGGAAATTTACAGTAAATTTGAGGGCGGAAGTGTATCATTCAATCACATGGCATAATACGCTTAAGATTATTGGTATAATAGTCCAACATTGTGAAGTTTTGAATCTCTGATTAATGAAGCCGAAGAACATATTAATTTACGAATGAACATTAAAGTCTAAATTGCCCTCTGTTTAAAGTCTTAAATTGTATTAAAACGGATATGATTTAATGACAAAACAATAAATCATTGAATCAAATAAAATCATTAAAGCTATATCTAGCTATCTAACTCAAGATAAATCAATAAATAAATCAATCATTTAAATCTCGAAATATGTATGAGGTACATGACTCTGCAAACATATGTTATCCAAAAATATATTGATTCAGCAAGGAATCCCAAATCGCACGAACTGTAATATGCAAAGTAATTATCATCTTAATAACACAAACAAGGTTTCTATCATGCTGAAGTGACATTTGCAATCTTATTTTGATCCATAGGGAAGTAAAAACTTCCTTTTTAATAGGAGAAAAATTATTTCTTTAATGCCCAAAACAACTCGCGTTATAAAGTAATGGAACCTTCACTGAGATATTAATATCTTTGCTTTAAATATTAGAAGCCTTACATTCAAATTAAATACACGAGGCAAAGCCAGACAGTATTCGAGTAAGAATTGCAGTATCACAAAGTATTAAAATACAGTACAACCTAAATATATATTGATTAAAGAAGAAAATACTTCATTAAATCGCAAACGTTTCCATACAGTTCCGTATGAGTAATTTCAGAAACCCATTATCTGCCTATACAGGAGTACCGATATTAGGCTGTGTCATTTAATATTATTATACGATTACTAATATTGTAGAACGATTTTGTAGAAGGCTACAAATATCTACTTCATTTAGAACATAGAAAAGAATATATAATTTGATATTCTATATTTTAATTATATTATTCATACACAATAATATAGGGGCAATGCATATAACTTTTGCTTACCTAATTTAGAAATCTTAACTCCGGTATCTTGAGCGAGGAATCCTCTCATTGTCCTTAACCTTCGAAACGGGTATGACTCATATCGGAGAACATTCTGGAAATCCGAGAAAATTCACTTTCCCTAATTCTGAAAAAAAATTAAACGTCAAAATAAGAAAATTGTTTAAAAGTTCAATAAAAATAATATTTTTCCCTACCATCAGGTCCAGGCATGAATTTTATCGGTAACTTTCCGTTCCATTCCATTACTTCGAAACCACTACAGCCGTTACCCACAATGCCCTATGACATCCGGTTTGAAAAAAAACAAAAGACTAACTAGAAGAAATGGGAGAGATTGTATTCTGGTGATAGATAATAAAATTACAAAGCATTCATTTATATGCTGAATTTGATGATGGTTATTTAATTCAATCATAGGTACAAAAACTTAGCTATCATTACTTATGAATACCAGATACGAGGGACTAAATGTTAAGCGAATGAACCAACAATAAATATTGGGATGCCTTCGATATGAAGAAACAAGTAATACATCGAAAACTAACTGAATTATTCATATCTCACTTCAAAATTATAGAAACCCTACAAAAAAATAAACGAAGTAAAACCAAAGAGTATACGAGTAAGAATTCCAGTATAATAAAGCATTTAACTGAAGTACAACCGTGATATAGATAACTTCAACTAAACGATATTTCATTAAATCGCATACATTTTCCTAAGAGTAATTTCAGAAACCCATTCTCTGCCTACACAAGAGTATTGATAGTTAGGATTTGCTATTTAATATAAATATACGCTCGCTAATATTGTAAAATGTCGCGATTATTGGGGAAGGCTATAAAATATGTTCTTTAGTTAGAACATCGAAAAGACAACTCATTTTTAAATTCCAAAAGTTGAGGATATAATTCAAACAGAATGCGTTTAAGCCTATAAATAGGGCTTCTGCTTACCTTATTGAAAGATTCCGTTTTCGCTTTAATTGGGTGAGGAATGACCCATACGGCAGCCCATAGTGAAAATTCGGGAAAATTCAATTTTTCAGAATCTGAAAGAAATTAAACCTCAGAGCAATAAAATATACGTTCATCAAGTGAAAATTTGTACCCAATAACCATCAGCATGAATCTTTCATTCTGAGGCTTCGATTCCTTGACGATTCGTTCATCATAGTTGAGGAATTACGTGCCTTTTCAATCCTGTTCAAGGATCAGAGCTGAGTTTCAGCTGTTTCGTCGGCACAAAGCTTTTAACTTGATTATTGAACCCTTGCGTTGCACTTGTGACACTCTCACTGTATAAAAGTTAACCAGAAGTAAACTTGGTCTTGTTCACAGTCACTACAGGTAATCCTCATCCGTAAAACATTTTAGCACTCGAAAATCAGCAGTCTTTAAAACACCACTTCACATACGACCTAAACGTAATCACGAGGCTTTGGCATTTTTGCGCGCTTTTGTGAACTTACGATCGTCTTCTTCCGAAAACTGAACTACGCGAAGGCGTTCCAAGAGCTATGACTAATGTCAGGTGACTGTTTCCTCTCGTCGTGTTTTCATTATGGAGTCGTTATCTAACTCTAAAATTCCTTATGGCGAATTCTTGTGGATATACAATGAGGTCTTAAAACATCGGAGAGATAAGCTCAGCTGACAAATATTCGAAGCAGAAGTTTCTTTTGGTGTACGAAGGAGGGCATCCATTTTGTGATCTCTTCGTTAGTGCATTATGCAAAATATGACATCAGTATAAGTTTTACGTGTGACTTACGTGTGCAGCAATGGTTTTAAATATTAATATTTGTGTCACTTAAATGTAAAATCAACGACAATCAGGAGGATATTCATAAGGTGGGAAGAGATGTAGAGTATGGAGGTAATCTACATTTTTAATGAAGGATTACACAGTGAAGGAAGCATTTCAAGAGGAAAGAATCAAGAGGTAAGATAATTTGGAGTCAGACCCGTGTGAAATGCATTTCCTGTCATGAGATATTGAAATTAGGCATTATAGAATGTCATACTTTCTTTTGAGTTCGTGCCTGCTTAAATTCCATGTCTATACGATAAGGCAAACATTAGAAACCATTTATCAAAATTGTGATTAATTATCAATCGAGTGAAATGTATTCAATTTGAATGTAATGTACGATTTGGTATCGTTAAGTTTTCAACCTAGGACATTAGTGAGGATCCATAATTAACCTTGTTACATTTCATATAACTTCCAGAAATTTCGTTGGAGTTAAATTCATGCTAGAAAGGAACCGTAAAATTATATACACCAAAGAAAGGATGTGATTAATATATTTCTAAGACATCGATATCATCAAATTCCGGGAGAATTTAATTTTTAAAGCAATAATTGCTTTCATAAATTATAATGTGTAATAACAACGTAAACGTGTGAGGTAGGGCAATACGCTAATCGCATTCTTTTGCTAATGAAAGATGGGAAGTTACGAATTGTAATAATTAGGGTATAATAATACGAAATACGATAACGAAGATTTGATTTCCTTGAAGACGCTATTCTATGCAGAGAAAAATATATTTTTAATATGAAATCTTTTTTTTGTTCTCATACTTCTCCATAATTACGAGCAATGGCTTGGTACCATCATCCAATTCATTTAGTCGAAAATATGTTCCTTTAAAGCAAAATTAAATGTTCTAAAGAAATAATTACTTCGATAAATATCTATAATCTAAGTGAAAGCATATTTAATTATCGTAAAATTTTACGAAGATTGAAATTAATAGACTTGGGGACGGTGCGATGGACATACATTTTAAAATACCCAATCAGAGAAAGGCAACATTGTTTAAACCGAACATCCAATTAATTAAGGGAAAAAATGTGACTTTAAAGGAAATTTTATATTCTTAAAATATATTTATTTCTAAAAATATAATGTATCACATAAGTAAATGCATATTTAATTAGAATTATAATTTACGAAAATTAAAATTATTAGGAGGGGCAAAGGACGTTGAACCCAAATTCGACCAATCAGCGAAGATCATCATTGTTTAAACCTAGAAAGACGGTTAAGTCCTCAGTTGTCGCCGAGATTTCTTCCGGAGCAGTCACTTGGTAAGTCTTTAAAAATAACCGTTACTGATTTGAATTTACCTTCTTGTGTTAACATGGTCCTGGTGAAGATGCGATGCGACCCATGATTTCTTGTTAAGCTAAGTTTCATAATATATTTTACACAAATTTTTCTTGCGATCATTTTTAAGGAATAATTATTAGAATTTTCCGTAAAAAATAGTTCTCGATGCACACTATTAGTCCATGTAATTCATGTAAAATCTTTGTTATGTTAAGTAACGGTAGTAGCCAACGTCTTACATCGCGTATTTCTTTGCAAATTAGCCGGAGGTTATTTTGCAAATTTCATCAGTTTTAGCTGTCATTAATTTCAAGTACGTACATTTTTTTCTTAATTTCGAGAATGATTTTCGAAAAGGAATCGAAGATAATTCTGGAAGGATTTGCAAACGAAATTTGCGGTAAAAAGTTGTTTAATATTTTGTTAAATGCTTAAGCATGTTGCACGATGTATTGATTACAGCTGATGGTGCTAGACATTTCATTCCCGTTAAATTCAATCCTCGAGTAGTGTTACTGCGTGAGATTTATCGCCTATGTCCGGTCTAATTATGTTTCGTTTTCCTTTAAAACAGATGCATGCATAATATCTATTGTTTGTTCATTTGCTTGACATTAAGTCCTGTTTATTGGTGTTAATAAGTTATCATACTAAGCATTGTTAAAAGTGCTTCGACTGCTTAGGTAATTTCTCGCTAAGGCTCCTACCGGGAATCGAACATGGGACTGCTTTCATCGAAGGCAACCGTAATAATAATTAAGTTTTCGTTCTTAAGCTCGAATTTCATAAGCATAAGTTTAGTTATCTATCACAAAAATAAAATTTCACCCATTCTTTTGCAGTCAGTCGTTTGTTTTTTTTCAAACTGAGTATCATGAGGCATTGTGGGTAACGGTTGCAGGGGTTTCGAAAGTTATCGATACAAGTTCATGTTTGCCCATGGATGTAGGTTAAAAAGTTTACCAAATCGAATTTATATTTTTTTAATTGTCGTTTTTAATTTATTTTCAGGTTTTATATTAATTGAATTTTCTCTGATTTCTATAGTGGGCTGCGACAAAAGTAATTTTCCTTTCGATAGAAATGGACTGCGGAAGGATTCGTCCCCGATGATACCCGAGGGTAGCGGAAGACTGGATCTCTTAAATTAGGTAAGCGGAAATTTTATTCATGGGGCTCTTCGTATTCTAATTGAAAATTTTTCTAGGTTAGGATAAATTTTCCATTCCTTTTTTACGTGATTTGTGTCCGACGATAAAACAAAAACTTTCTTTCTTTTAAAAGGAAGTCTCTACTTCCCTGTGAATCGTAATGAAAAACAAATGTCACGTAAGCATGATGTGGATCTAAAACCCTTGTAGGTATGATTAAGATAAGGATGAAAATCTACTTTGCAATATTACAGTATTATGTTTTTTGGATCACTTGCTAAATCAATATTTTTGGATTACAAAAGTTGGCGTAATCATATGCCTCATACATACTATGAGGATTAAATTATTTTTTTCCTTGAGTAAGATAATTTGTTGTACCTTTACTGATTTTAATTGATACAATGCAATTGTTTTATCATTGAATCATCTCTGCTATTTAGTTTCTCAATTTTAGTTTTATAACAGATGCCAATTTAGACTCTAAGGATCATTCATAATTTCACGCGTTCTTTGGCATTATTAATTCGAGCTCTTAAGACTTCACAGTGTTGGACTATCTTTTCTGTAAAATTTTGGGCATTACGTCTCGTCTGATGCACTTTCGCCCTCCAATTAACTGTAAATTACTGTGAGCTGGTGAAAGTTGTTTACATGCACATTGATATTTCGCTTTCCCTATTCTCTGCTCTCAATGCATTGTTATGGCCGATAAGTTAGCTGAGAAGATAATGATGTCCTTGGACCCGAGATCGCGTACCAAATTCCTTGAATACTTTATCCTCGATTTCTGAAGGTCAAAGTGTCTTCCTTCCCATTTCATGAACTATGTTTGCCTAATTGAACCTATTTTATTAGTTTGACGTTTTAATTTTCTCAGATTTGGGGATAGTGAATTTTCTCGGAATGCCATAATCGACTCCTGGAAAAGTCATACCCGTTTCGACAGAAAACGACAACGAAAGGATTTTTCATGTAAAGCTATCATATTCATAATCTTATTTCTTTCTTAACATGGGAGCACCTCATCAGCATCTCCTGGTTTCGAGACCAATTCGTGAGTACTACCAGTCCTCTCATCCCAGTTCAAAAACTAAAACCTCTTTATCATTGAAATCATTACATGTATTACGTATACATTAGATAAGAGGCATCTTTGATAGTATTCTAATGAACTAATGCATCATTACAAGATATTCTTTGTTGTAAATAAGTATTTCGGTTTCTTAATTAAATTTCATATGACGATTTTTTTTAAGTTTGACTTAGTTATTTGACTTATTACAGTACATTAAATAATTATAATAATCATTCAAATATTTATTTGGAAATATTATGAATTCCCCTTAACAATTTCTAGTCGGATGCTGCCAATATGCACTTTAACACAGTGAATGCAGTGTTTGGTGGCTGTAGTTTCTTTCTGTAAACTTTCCTTTTGATATTTGACTCAAATTGACTTTAAATTTAAGTTTGGAGTATTGGTACAACTCTCTTGGAAGTATGTAACTTTTCATGCTCACCCTTGAATCATGAATGGATATCAGTTAGGAATCTTTAAAACTCAAATTCACGTTATTCTAAAACTTTTCCTAGCACAGTACTTTGTCTTTAACGGAATATCTGGGGTCATCATTAATAACATTTTTGAATCTAATCAAATATCTTTCTAACGCACTTTCGGAATAGATTGTGGATTTGAATTTTCCATCCTTTATTGTTTTAAGATGTTTGCTTTATTCACGTATTATTAAATTCCCGTTTCGCTTCAACATTTTTATTGGATCCAAATTCAAATTTTAAATATAAATTAAATAAGTAAACAACTACTAGTATTTTATTTATGTATATTAGTTAAGATATCTTCACGTTTGAGGTTGAATTAATTAATTTACTGAATGCCTAAAAGATAGATCCTTAACATCTTCGATTTGGAATCCAAACTCGTCTAACGAGGTCGTATTGTAATCCTATTCTGAGCAATTGCTACTAGCGTCAGAATGCACTTGTGGACAAATCGTACAATATTTTATGGAAATAATTCATTATTATTTCATTTAAACATTTAATAGTTATTTATACATTTTATTAAATTTTGTCTTTTTCTTTTTCGTGTTTGAGGAAGTCAGCTCTCTCGCATATGGAGAGAGCTGACTGGGACTGGGAGAGATATTGGCTGTGATACCGAAAGTGCATTCAAATTAGGATCATCAAATGATGTACTAGCAGTTGCCTACTGCCTGCTCCGCAGGCAGGTTAGTTCCCTTACGTTTGATGGGGCAGCATCGAAAGGTATTCGAGGCCTTCGTCAAAGATTCCGAAAAAGTAGATAATGTCAGAGACCGCAAAGTCGGGACCTCACCCTCAGCAGTGAGATCAACTGATAAAGACTTAACTATGTTAAATGACGCGCAAGCGATAAGCGGCAAGCCGCAAGCGGCGTTCGTCATCCCAAAAGAAAACGTCTCCCACTGCCCTCATTTTCCCGATTTTTTTCAGTTTTTCGCCCATTTTGCACCTCTAAAGTGCAGGCCGTCCGCCTCCAGCGCACTAAAAATCGTTGCGGGAGATTGAATTTAGACTCAGATTTTGCTAAAAGTGTTACATCCCTTTTTTGAGGACAGACGGACGGACATGATTCTGTCTTAATATATATAGGATTATGGATATAAGCTACAGGTTTGCTATTTTATTATGATATGTTTCGACATTTATTCTTTCTGATGTTTAATACCTCCAGCGTAACATATTTTTTTTATTTTTAACGGGCAGTTAATATTGCTCTAACAAAATAATTTAGCTTACCATTTAAATTATTCATTTATATTCCGATTTAGATTATTTTATACTGAAGATGATTTGTGGATGTTTGCAATGTCTGCAGATGACTAATTTCTTTGAGCTTCGCGTTAGCTGTTTCAAACGCGGAAAACTTGTAGCCGTTTTGAAAGGGGATTTCATTAGGTCGATTTGATTTCCCATTCATTCGTCCTTTTTTTAACTCAAGTATCACCTTCAATTTCTTCTCAGTTATTAAGAATACCTTACTTTCATTCTCTATTTTTTCTGTAATTTGAACACTATTAATTAAGAACAGGAAAAAAGGCATCATCTCAAGGTCATGGTTTCCTAAAAATTGTATAACTTCCACTGCAAAGATGTCTTCATCGGTGCTTACCTTCCATTAGAGTTTATACTATATCAAAATTAATTTACTCGGAAAATCGTCGTCAGAATGGTTGTTTTTGAAATTAATCATAAATCTTACTTGGATGTTAGAGTACAATGCGTAATATTTTTGGAAATTACTTCGAGATTACCTGGATATCATAAACCTATCACATTTTAACGACGTTCATATATAAAATTTAACTTTTTTATTTCCCTAATAGACGTATTTTATTTAACATCTTTCTTCCCTATAATATTATATTCACCTTTTCCTTGCATTCTTATCTTTATTAGTAGGTAGAACTAATTATCTCTGCATATATATATTTTATTTCCTACCTCGAAACATGAATTACCATCTGTTAGCTATCTTTACATTTTAAATTAACGTTAGTATAAGATGTTTGCTATCACAATCTATCGTGATCAATGGAGTTACATGATTGAATTCCGAGAATGATCAATGATGATTTTATCATTTCAATGGATACTTTAAACTATCCCTTTTTACGGTCATTCTGAAAAGAATTTGTATTTGAATTTACGATCCTTCATCGTTTTAAGAATACTGCGTTGCTCATTTACAATTGAACAAGCGGTTTATTTGAATATTATTATTGAATTCAAATTCAAATTCAAATTTTTAAATTGATTGATACAGGCAACGTTATTATTTTTATTATAATGTATGTTTCAGTTAAGTCATCTCTGTCTTTTAGGTTGACGAGTAATCGAATTGAATCCCGAAGCAATATTATCCAAACATCTTTGAAGTGGTGCTTAACCTCGTTTAACAACGTTGCATAATAAATACTAGTTAGCTTGAATGGTACTAAAATCTGTTCGATATAATTCATGCTAATTTTAAGGATATAATTAATTAATTTAGAAATTAATTTGTGATTTTTTTTCTAGTTTCAAGTCTTGAGGAATTCAATTCACTCACTTTTGGATGATTAATCTGGATGCTTTTCTGTGATAGCGAAAATGCCAAGAAACGAAGGATAAACAAAATGACATCTTCCGGATTCCCGATTCAGGTGAGTTCTTTACTAATGATGTTTTCTGCCTTACTAGAATTTTCGCCGTTTCTATCATTACTATCAAATTTTATACAGTACGAGTGTAACATATTTTATTGACACAGTACAAATATTGCAAAAGCTTTTTCTTAATAAATTAATTTACGTCTTCATACATTATTTAAGTCATCCAGTTAAATTTTATTATCTTAATATTTGAGAGAAGGTCAGAACGGTTTATTGATATAAAGAAAAGCGTCCGGTTTGTATTTAAACATCATTAAGCATCTATAATGTGAGAGAATTTTTTATAATATGTAAGCAGTATATAGATGTTTGAAATTACTAAGTTCGAAATAAGACCATAGAATGTTTAATAAATAACATCAGTATTCGAGATTTGAACGATTACTTGATCGGGACGTAGTATTTCAAGTTATTATTATATATTCGGTATTATCCGTCGGATATATTATTCAACCCTTTCGTTTTGCATAGAAAATCACTGTTTTCTAATACATATTTTTTCTGCAACCTATTTATCTCTAAAAAATTTCGCCATTTATAACGGAATACAGCTATTAAAATCAAACTGAATACTGAATAATAAAATATACTGAATTGCATTTCGATTAATTCTATTACGTTTTTGATTTCTGTGACGAATATATACAAACAATTAATATATATTCCAATTATTAATATATGTTTTTCATTCTGAAAGAATTATTTCGAGTCTCTCCTCTAAAAACATGGTATAAATACACAGTCATTAGATATCAGGTGGTTTCATATCGATAATAAAAAGTGTTTTCATCAAAGTAAAGGCGGCGCTTACCCATAATATCCACATCTACAAATCATAAACTCTAAAGACTTGATTTTATTTTTCGAAAATAAATTATCCCTTTCGCGAGCTCATACGAATTCAAGAGCGCATTACACGAGACATTTTAACGTAATTTTCATACACGTAATTTCCAATTGATCTTCGATCGAATTAAGATTACCTATTATATCAAATTCAAAATTATAAAGTTTAAATTCAGGTATTAGTAAAAAACAACTACTAGTATTTTATATAGGTATAAAAGTTAAGATATATTCCCCTTAGAGGTTGAATTAATGAATTGGCTGAATACCTGAAAGATAGTTCCTTAACATCTACGAACCTAAAGTATATAATGAAAGGTCATTACATTATTTTATTGGAACATTTTATAAGTTAGTTGCTGGAATTTGGGATTCTTAGAAATTGCATTTCGATCTATTAATCAATTCTCTGTATTATATCTATCCAAAGAAATCATCCTCGTATTGCATCTACCAAGAGAGCTGAAAGGAAATATAACACCGTAGAAGAAGATAAAGGCAAAAGAGAGCAGAAAAACCATAAGTATATGATGGGAGATCATAACGTTATTTAATGAAACGTATGGTTACTTAGTTACTAGATCTTTTGTAATACTTTGTAATTGCATTACGATCTATTAATCAATATTTTGTATTATATTTAAGCAAATCATTCATCATTCTTTTAATTTTAATGAGAAAGCTGTGAGGAGAGACGCGGCCAAAGAAGAAGGTGCAGCAAAAGGAAAGCAGACAAATCATAAGTATAGGATGAGAACTAATTACATTATTTAATAAATCATATCGTTAATTAGTTTTGTAATTTTTTGGTGATTCTTTGTAAATGTATTTCGATCTATTAATCTATTTTCCGTATTATTTTACAGCAAATAAATGAACCAGTTCTAGCTTTACCCGAGAGTGCTGTGAGGAGAAACACGGCCGAAGATGACTAAACAGCATAGGAGAGCAGACAAATCATAAGTATAGGATGAGATCTAATTACCTTATTTGATGAATCATATCCTAAATTAGTTTTTAAATGATTCTCTGTAAATGAATTTCGATCTATTCATCTACTTTCCGATTTATTTTACAGCAAATCCATCAACCACTTCTTACTTTACCCGATAGAACTGTGAGGAGTAACACGGCGGATGATGAATAAACATTATAGGAGAGCAGACAAATCATAAGTATAGGATGAGAACTAATTACGTAATCTTGTGAGTCATAACCTAAATTACTTTTCAGATTTTTTGATGATTCTTTGTCAAGGCATTTCGATCTATTAATCTAGTTTCTGTTTTATTTTACAGGAAATCCATAAACCACTTCTTGCTTTACCCAAGAGAGCAGTGAGAAGAGAAACGGCCAAAGAAGAAGACACCATAGAGGAGAGTAGAAAATTATTAAGTATAGGATGAGATCTAATTCCGTTATTTGATGCATCATATCCTAAATTAGATTTTAAATTTTTTAATGATTCTCTGTAAATGAATTTTGATCTATTAATCTTTTTTCTGTTTTATTTTACAGGAAATCCATCAACCACTTCTTGCTTTACCCAAGAGAGCTGTGAGGAGAAACACGGCCTAAGATGAATAAACAGCATAGGAGAGCAGACAAATCATAAGTATAGGATGAGAACTAATTACCTTATTTGATGAATCATATACTGAACTAGTTTTTAAATTTTTTAATGATTCTCTGTAAATGAATTTCGATCTATTTATCTATCTTCTGTTTTATTTTACAGCAAATCCATAAACCACTTCTTCCTTTACCCGAGAGAGTTGTGAGGATAAACATGGCCGAAGATGAATAAACAGCATAGGAGAACAGACAAATCATAAGTATAGAATGAGAACTATTTAATTACGTTTTATGATGAATCATATCCTAAATTTTTTTTTTTAATTTTTTTATGTGTTTTTATAAATGAATTTCGATCTATTAATCCATTTTCTGTTTTATTTTACAGCAAATTCATCAACCACTTCTAGCTTTACCAGAGAAAGATGTGAGGAGAAACACGGCCGAAGATGAATAAACAGCATAAAAGAGCAGACGAATCATAAGTATAGGTTGAGAACAAATTACGATATTTGATGAATCATATCCTAAATTATTCTTTATATTTTTTGATGATTCGTTGGTTGAGGACCCCGGTGAGGGAGGATCACGGTGACAGAGGGATCCAGCGAGGGAATACCCCGGTGAAGTACGCTCCCTGCGAGGGTGGATCCCAGCGAGGGAGGACCGTAGCGAGGCAGGACCCAAGCGAGGGAGGACCCCGGCGTAGGACGGTCCCAGCGAGGAAGGACCCCAGTGAGGGACGGTCCCAACGAAGGAGGACCCCGACACGGGAGGGTCCCAACGAGGGAGAACCCCAGCGAGGGAGGACCCAGGCGAGGTACGGTCCCAACGAGGGAGGACCCCGGCGAGGGAAGACCCCGGCGAGGGATGACCCCGGCTAGGGAGGACTCCGGCGAGGGAGGACCACGGCGACACAGGATCCCCGCTAGGGAGTACCCAGGTGAACGACGGTTCCAACGAGGGAGGACCCCGGCGAAAGACGGTCCCAGCGAGGGAGGGTACCAGCGATGGAGGACCCCGGCGAAGGACGGTCCCAGTGATGGAGGACACCGGCAAGGGACGGACCTAAGGAGGGAGAACCCCGGCGAGGGAGGGTCCCAACGAGGGAGGACCCCGGCGAAGGACGCTCCCAGCGAGTGAGGATCCCACCGAGGGAGTATCCCAGCGAGGGAGAACCCTGGCCTGGGAGGACCCCGGCGATAGAGGACCCTGTTGAGGTACGGTCCCAACGAGGGAGCACCCCAGCAAAGGCGAGGGAGGACCACTGCGACAGAGGGTCCCAGCGAGGGAAGACCCCGGCGAGGGATGACCCCGGCTAGGGAGGACTCCGGCGAGGGAGGACCACGGCGTAACAGGATCCCCGCTAGGGAGTACCCAGGTGAAGGACGGTTCCAACGAGGGAGGACCCCGGCGAAGGACGATCCCAGTGATGGAGGACACCGGCAAGGGACGGTCCCAAGGAGGGAGGACCCCGGCGAGGGAGGGTCCCAGCGAGGGAGGACCCCGGCGAGGGACGGTCCCAACGATGGAGGACCCCGGCGAGGGAGGACTACGGTGACAGAGGGATCCAGCGAGGGAATACCCCGGCGAGGGAGGACCCCGGCGAGAGAGGTTCCCGACGATGGAGGAACCCGGCGTGGTAGGACCCCGACGAGGGAGGACCCCGGCGAAGGACGCTCCCAGCAAGGGTGGATCCCAACGAGGGAGGATCCCAGCAAGGGAAGACCCCGGCTAGGGAGGACCACGGCGACAGTGGGTCCCAGCGAGGGAAGACCCCGGTGAGGGAGAACCACAGTGACAGTGGGTCCCAGCGAGCAAAGACCCCGGTGAGGGAAGACCTCGGCGGGGGATGACCCCGATTAGGTAGGATCCAAGCGAGGGGGGACCCAAAAGGTGGGAGTATCACAGCTAGGGAGGATCCCAGCTCGGGACGACCCTGGCAAGGGAGGATCCCAGTGAGGCAGGATCCAAGAGAGGATGACCCTAGCGAGGGAGGTTCCCAGCAAGGGAGGACACCAGCAAGGGAGGACCCCAGCGATGGAGGTCACTGGCTAGAGAGGGTCCCAGCGAGGGAGGGTCTCAGGGAGAGAGGATCTTGGCATGGGTGGACCTCGGCGAGATTGGGTCTCATCGAGGGAGGGTCCTGATGAGGAAGGACCGCTGCAAGGGAGGACCCCATTAGGGAAGAGGAAGAGTAATTAATACAGTGAAAGATTAATCCACGCAGTAGAAAATTCAGAGGGGATGACTGTGAGAAAATCATTCTCCCAACATGGAATATGACTCTGAGAGACATACTGGACTCAAAGGTTATACTCTATATGGTAACTTGTCCAATAAGATATTCAACATTCTATTTTACTTTATATCTGACTGGATTCTGCTTGAAGATATAGCTGATTGCTTCAAAGATATCTACAATGAATTATTTAAGTCTGTCTTAGAGAGAGACATATCCATCCACAGACTGGTGCAGTTTCTGACAAGAACAGTAGTGATACGATCTGAAGAAGAAGATAGCATATTGAAACTCATTTTACTGGCACATTCTGAAATTAAAAAGGTAATTAACTTTGTTTGGAATCATGTAAGGATAGATGAAATTTTTTATGATAGAATATTTCATTATATCAGCATATTATTTATCAAATATTGACCATAAATTTAGGTATGAGGAGGGTTACTAGTGCTGTGAATTTAACAAACAATAGTTCAGAAGATTTTTTCTATCACCAAGCCAAAGTTACTTGAGTCTTTTCTGCAAGCATCGTAAAAAGCTATAGTAGATATGAAGGGGTAAATTCTTTGAAAAAATATCACACAAGCTTCAGCATCTTCTGATGAAAGTGGAGACAGCCGTACTTTAGATACTTGCATAGCATTGCTACATTACTCCATTGTGATGGCAAGTATGGAAAGGCAATTGAGGTTTACAGATTAGTACTCCATAAACATCAGGATGCATTCTGGTACGAGCAACCTGATACATTGAGGACAATAAACAATACTGCTTGAGCACTGCATTCCGAATGTCAATATGTGGAAGCAATATATTTGTATTCTTTTGAGAAAAACTCTGTTGATAGAAAATCATCCCGATTTTTTTAATACTCTTCATTGCGTTGCCTGTAACTTTGCTGATCATATGGTAGGCAGAATAGCGTATTCCTTATATGAAAAAGTACTCAGTAAGCAGACATTCAAGCATGGAGATCAACATCCTGGCACTTAAAACTTTGACACTGACACGTTTAATCAAGTGATTCTATGCCAAAGACAAGGGTTAAAAAGAAAAGTACTGGGTGTAAGAAGAATTTTAAGGGGTATTGGAAGAGATTATATTTCATAGTTTTTTAATGTTAATTATTACTTATTTGCCAAGCAACTTTACATCTGGTCAGAAAGTGAAAAATCTGGGTTTGAGTCAAAGACATGCATTCTTAAGAAAATAGCTTGACCAGTTATTAGCAAATAATAAACAGTAAATATTACTGTATAAATTGAACCATGGAAAATACCTTTCCTTAAACTCTAGTAAAAAGGACACTTCAATTAGTTAATTTATCCCAAAGATATTGAAATATTAAAAGCTTTATGTCTGTAATTACATTGTGATTCTCTGAGGTGACTAGATTTATTATTACATTATCATCTGATATTATCATATCCCAGCAATAGATTTTTATTCAAATAAATTTGATGGAGGGGAATTTTGTATTTAGCATTTTGTAAGAATATTTAAAACTACAATTATTATTTTGAAATTCTTCTATCTAAGCAAGAACTTCCTATCATATCGATAAATGCATAAAAAAATAATGAAAACTACCCCAATGTATTATATATGGGGGATATATTTACCGCCAGGCATCAAATCCGGACCTTTCTGGCAATACTTTCTAAGCAGCACAACAGAAAATCACTAACTCTAACTATGTATGAAAATTCAAGAAAAAATTTGAGCTTCAACTGCCTCAAACGACGTTCTACTTTTCCCTTATATTTTTTATGAGAGAAATGTTATTGTGCTCTGGCATCGAACTCAGGAACAGTACGGTCTTATATAATTTTTTTCTTAAACCAATTATTACCATACAACTCTTATCCAAGCACGAACTTCCTATCATTTCAATAAGTGCATCAAAAAAAATAATGAAAAACTACTCCCATGTATTTTAAAGGGCAGATATTTGCATCTTCCTAGCATCAAACCCAGGATATTTTCCATGAAAATCTTTATGTTTTCGATAGATCATGACCATATATAAAGGCTCCTTGAGTTTCGATTCTCTACTTATCTGGGAAATATTTTTTAAAAATTCCGGAAAATCAAAGCAATGCATTTAAATGGAAAAAATCGGGACTTTGTGGCCCTCTGGAATCAAACCCATGACACTGAGGATCAAAATCGCAATTTTTCTGGCGGTTACACGTTATGACCAATACGTCGAAAAAATTTCAAATCAATGACGCTTGTGGTTTTGGCTGTGAATTAGTATCCTATCAATCTATCTATCTATATCCTTGAATGAATCCGGAGAAGCATCTATATATAATAGATATTGTACATGTACACAATTATTACATAAAACATTATAAAAATGTTCACACTTTGTGTGTATATTTTTATCATGTATTTGTGTTATGATATATGTAACAATATCTAAAAATAACTTGTTTGGAATGGTTTTCAAATAAAAATATGCATACAATTGTAATTATGGATTTAAAAAATCATATAAAATTATTAATTTACATTACCGAAAAAAAAATTGAACTGTTTCCAAGAAAGAATAGTTTACAAATATCTGTTTCATATGCGTGATAGGCGATCACGAAACCTATACTCACGTTTTTTTATAGTCATGATATACAAATATTGTCTTTTTTGTGAATAACTTAATTAAATAACTTAATTTTGAAATAATTTCAATATCATATTCGGAATTAGTGACCTCAAAAACTATTATATACCGGATTTCAAACCGATTAAATGAGATTTACTTGTTATGTATCGTTGACGTGCAATATACAATGTATGTTAAATACTTATCCCTTGGCAAATAAATCATATTATTATTATTATGACTAGCTTTTAGGCATTTGGCCCCACTCTGCATCATCGCGAATCTAATAATCCTCGTAAATCAAGTAAAATTCCTCAAAAACCATGTAATAATCCTCGTTGCCAATGTAATATTAAAAAATACAATTGAATAAGAATATAATTGTAATTATTTGACAGAACGAATTACATCTGAAGTAGTCGAAGAAACAAACTTTTTACTACAATACTCCAAACATAAACAAACTCAGGGCAACATGCTACATTAAGTAAAGCAAAAAAGTCTGTTAATGAAAATAGTCCATGGTAATAGTAAATCTTTATCCTTGCAAATACTTGGATGTATACATTTATGAAGGCAATAACCTTATGTATTTTAATTTTAATTCTACTAAAAATTTCATACATATTTATTCAATCACTTTCATGTTGTAATCACATTGAATTGAATAATGATCTTAGGCATCTTTCTGTAGATAAATATACTCAAAATAGTCATAATGATGATTTCATTTAAATATTTTACCTTGATTTGATAAAGATTAAATAGTTATTTATTTCATAAACTTACCTATATTTGACGCAAAGTTGTTTTTTGTTTTAACAGAAATCAAGGATATCTCAAAAACTGTCCCCCTCCTTATGGTTTGGAAAATGTCGTGTTCCTATCCTTCACAACAGCCTGTTTAGTTTGAATTTACATTGATTTTTCTATTAGAGAGTAATTAATAGTTGTATCTTATCATTAGCCTGTAAATATGAGCTAATTAATTTTATATGATTTATTCATCGGTCCAAAAATCCAACTGAGGGTTATTTTCATATTTAGAATATAGTATTAATAAATAATTGGGATTTTATGCAGTCATAGAGATTTCTAGATCTAAGATATAATTATAAGTTTTATAGTATATATTTCTAAATGTAGATTTTTGGAAATTCAAACATTACATTCCTTTCCATGTATTAAAACTTACAGCAATGTATTGGACAGTTTGAGTTTTTCTGAATTATAGTAACTTCATTTAACTTTACAATCCTCTATAGCAGTTGATAATCAATTTATAGACAGGCTAGACTTAGTAGTCTAGAAATATTTTTTACTAAAAATCACAGGATTTGCTAGACCATACAGAATTTTGTAATACATGAAGTACAATCATCCTAATTTGGTCATATTGAATTAGGAGGCACCATATGTCTAGATTTATTTATAATTTTCTTATATAAATGCACATTAAATAATTTGAGCGACATAACTACTTGAATTATAATCATCATTATCCACAGCTATACGGCCCAGTGTTGGTCTTTGCTTTCTCCATTACATGTCTACATTTGGCTCTACTCTTTGCATTCTCTCTCAATCTTCAAATCCCATTCTCTTCAGGTCCTCTTCATCATATATCCTATCCTCCTCCTATCTTAATATTCATTTACAATTTGGGCATTCTGCACTCTTCCATCCTTTAAACATGGCCCAACCATGACAGTCACATTGACTTGGAGAACCTAACTATATCCTACTCTTTAAAAATTTATTTCCCAGTTCATTCTGATTCTCCACCTTTCTCTCTCTTTAGCTGGGACATGGATTATCCTTTTTCCTTTCAAATCTTATTGTTTCTTCATGTTTTTGGATAGGACCCATGTCTCAGCATTATATGAAACTGCTGGCCTTATCAGTGTTTCAGAATTTTAATTTTATTTTCCTGGGCACGTGTTTATGTAAGGGGGAGTACATTTACAAAATATGCCATGTTACCTTGCATTGATTTATCTCCTCAGGTCTTATTTTCATTATTTAGTATTACTCCAAGGTATGCAAGTTTTCTGACTATATCAAACATAATAGTTTATAGAGTTTCCAATGGTTTTGTTTTTCTGTGAAGAAGACATTTTCATGTATTTGGTCTTACCTTAATTTACATGGAGGCACTCTCAATTTCCAATTGATGGTAAACATTTCCTTAAGATCATTCTCACCTTTTGCCATCAGAGCTATTTCATCAGCATATGTTAAACCTTGTTTGAATTTATAAAAAATTCATACATTTAATTTCAATTCTTCCATTGCATTTTGCAACACAAAGATAAATAGCCCAGCTGAGGGAGCAACTCCTTGTCCCTGAGGTCACTTTAAAAGCATTGTTTAACCCAGAATGAAAGCTTTTCATTGGGATTCCTTTGGAGTCATCTCACCCAATTCTGGAATACTGGAACTTTTCAGCACAAGGAGCATCTCTCTAATGCACACTTTCAAATGCTTGACTATAGTCGAAGAACATTTTATGCAAATCAGCATTGTATTCATATCACTTTTAAATTGTTTGTCTCACTGTGAATATCTGAACAATGGTGCATATTCTGCATCTAAATCCACATTGATGTTTTTCTTGAATTTCTTTAGTTATTTGTTTTAGCAGAGTACTAGTGAAGATTTTATATACTACAGTAACATAATGCGTTTATAGTTTTGCATCCAAGTTATCACCTTTTTTAAATATTGGTCAAATCAATCCAGCTCTCAAATCTTCAGGAAGCTCCTCTGATTTCCAAATACTACAGACCAGTTTGTGTAGTGCTCTAATTAGATTTGGACCTCCATTTTTTATCAATTCTGTTAAGACTATCTTCTCCTGGTGGCTTGTCATTTCTTCGCATTTCTATATTTATAGTTAACACCTCAAGGGGTACATTCTACTCTGCACTATGAACTAGTAAAAAAACTTCCTTAAAAGCAGTTAATTCAAGTATTCTGCCCATGTTTCTATTATCTGATACTCTTCCCCTATAACTTCTCCATTTTTTTGTTCTTATAAGAGCTTACTTTTGTATGATATGCTTTGCTAATGTGTTTTACGGCTTGATAGAACTTACATGTTCATTGCTGAGCTGCTCCACAGTTTCTACAATATTTTTCAAATGCTACGTTTTCTTCCTTGAAGTATTTTAGCAGCTTTCATCCTGCTGTCAATATTATTTTTGGTTATATTATATTTAGTTATGTCAATATTATATTTGGTTTTCAATTCCAGGTCCTGGCATTTTACAGGTGCCCTTTTGAATATTTTTATGTTCAAAACTTATGCTTTTAATAATAAACGTGTTTGATAAAGCTAACTGACAGAGTAATCTTCTGTTTTCACTCATTTCATCTTACAGGGAGTACTTTCCAGCTATTCTATGTAATGAATTTTCCTTGCTAAGTTTTGTATTGAAGTCTCAAAGAATGAATACATGATATTTTGGATTTTTTTGCATTCCCTTTCCAAGTTTTCATAAATGCTTGTTTCTCTTCCTTTGAACCATCTTCTGTTGGGGCAAGTGTAAATAATATTTTAGAGATTGATTTGCATAGTCACTCTTCTAATTGATCAAATTTTATTATCTTTATTATCACAATTAAAGTAAAGTAATAATTGATTAACACAATTAATCTTAAAATTCTCCAGAGCATAGGAAATATTCTGAAATTATTATGCTTATTTACATACGATTGAAATGTTTAATATTGTCTCTCATTCATTTATTTAGATTTATTCATCAGAAGTTTATAATAGAAATATTGTATTCTACTTGTTGCTTTTGTTGTCGCATCAATGTATGTTTTCATTAACCTTCATTCATAAACGTTGGAGTCCATAGGCCTTTGAACAATTAGTAGGTGAGCTCTTTGAAGAGCTTGGAAGAGAAGAATAGAAGTTGTTTTTCCAACCAAGGAGCATAAATAAGCAAAGGATTTTGGTGAATTTATCATCCTGGCCATTCCTGTGGAAGCTTGCTTGAAGGAATGCTCACTGTTCTAAACAAATTTTAAACCAATAAAATTGTATGACAAGGGGTACCAGTAAGTAAAGGAATGGTGATGAAATATTGATGGTTTTTTATTTACTTTACTATCAAGGGCGTCGCCAGCCACTGGGCTAGGGGGGGGCAAGCTGCCATATAAAATGAAAAATGCCTAACTTACAGGGGCTAGTTTATTCATGCCCGCTTCTTACAACAAATATGTCAAATCTTCCATAAACTTAATGTATTGAAAACTAAAGGAGTTTAACGCTTATATGGCCAACTCATTACACAAGATAGTAGTTTACATAAGCAAACTATTGGAAACTTATCATAAGTTTTGTTTGGATTTCTAGTTTGGTTACGTCCGATTTCTATTAAAAATTAATTTTTTTCGATGCTTAAGTATTTTGATGCTGTAGATATATACTTCCCGAGTCTTTGAGAGTTATTTCTTCCAAGAGGTTCCCAAGCGTGAAAAGGAAAAAATAGTTACGGTTATTTGACAAGCGATATAAAACGTCTCAATAAATCATCACATTGGTGCACCCATCCTTATTTGAACATCTATCGTTATTAGACTATATCATCAGCAGCTTTCTTAGGAATGACTTCATCCGTTGCTTTTAAAATTCTCTTCCTCCTCTTCTAAGAAACAAAAAATCATTTATATCAGATGAAATTTTCTGGTAGTCTTACAATTAAGCCTGATTTCGTAATTTATGTATTAGCCAAGTTTTCAATTGAATGCGTCACATACCGGAGAGTAAAAATTTGGCTGCATTAAAATATTCTGTAGACTCTTGATTATAGTTGATATTATAATTGAATTTGCAGAAATCAAGTTATATACCAAGGTATATAACTTGATGGTGGAAAAAATGAAGACTTCAACTTACAATTATTTAGACTAATTAATAGGTGGTTTAACCAGCAGAGAGATGATACAAAACCCAGTCTTACGCACTGAGTGTTCAAAGAAAACAAAAGTTTCCACGAATTGAAATTTTGAATGGGCATTGCATAACCAGATATGAGATTCGTGGGATTCTATCACAAGAGAAAAAAATGGCTGCATCGAAAAGGAAGCTGAAGAATTAAAGTCACAGTTTTAACAGTTCCTCAAATTTATTTCAAGTCATCAAGTCACAGTTCCGATAAATATGTGCGTAACTTACGCGCACAATACCTTTCAGCTGACTGATTTGCTTCCAAAATGGTATATTATTAATAATATCTTCGAAAATTAATTTTCACTGATATTGTACAGTATTGCTCCAATACTTTTACAAATTTCTACGGAAACCCGGTTATTGAATTATTTTCGTAACTATACAGCAAATTAACGGGTAATTGTAAAATAAGGATCAGTATATTTTATATCATCCCGAGTAATGAAGATTCTACTGTACAGACTTTTAATCGTCCAGAATGCATAACAAAGGATTCCTTTGCAATTGTCGCTAAACTCATCTTGAGATGTGCCCTCCGATAACAGCCCTAAAATAATACAATCCTAATTTATGCAACTAATAATGGCCATTTTACAAAAAACTACATAGACATTAACTTACGTTATCCCGATAGAGGCCTCGAGCTATTAGCGGACTGTGAAAGGAATTTTTGGATGTCCATCTGTATCTTATGAAATCCAAACTTAACTCTCCTTCGAACTGTTCCCTGTGAATTTCTCAAATGCACTATTCACGAGCCTAGCTTTGCATTCACACCCTTAAAACAGGGCCATTCCATGCCAAGTGGTCCCCGCTCGACCATCACGGATTTCGATGAAATTTTGTATGGACATTCACACATATCTCTTATGAACATTTGTAAAGTTTTACTTTCGCCGATGGTATACTTGCTGAGATATAAAAGATTGTTTGACCCCGTGTCGCTGCCTTCTTCAACATGACTATGAGTTTTCAGTAACTTTGAGGCGTTGTATCTCAGAGAATTGTTTTATGAAGTAAACACACTTTGGTTATCTTAAACAACTTTTTGCGCTCTATTAAACAAAGTAATAAAAATAACTGTAAGAGCGACCTCCTTGCAGAAAATTCTTTGCAAAACTGGCCCAAAAAATTAAAACTTTGGCTTTTTATATTTCAAGAAGAAATGATATAATCAAAGTGAAACTTATCGCATGATAACATATAAATACATAGTTTATAAATATAAAATTTCATATTCCTAGTACTTTCCATTATTTTAAAAATTGAGTCAACATTTGACAATTTTTGTAAAAAAGCCAAAAATAGGCTATTTGTACCCTGCTTTTACAAAAAAAGACCCTCTGGAATTTCTTTCGAAAAATTTTTATTAAATAGAGAATGATTTCAACCCTCTAAAAAAGTATATCTAGTTTTTCATCTCGAGCATATAAGGCCCTAAAAATAGGGACAACTATGAGGATGACATTTGTAAAAACGGCAAAAATAGGTTATTTTCTGCCCGCTCTTAGAAAAGAAAGACCTTTTCGATACTCTAGTAATTTATTTTCATTTGAAAGAGCATGTTTCAAACCTCTTAAAAAAGTACACTTGGTTTTTCATCAAGTAAAACTTTACAAAAGTTCATAAGAGATATGTGTGAATGTTCATACAAAATTTCATTGAAATCCGTGATGGTCGAGCGGGGCACTTCTCTGAAATCAGACCACTTGGCATGGAGTGACTGTTCAGTCACATGCAACAGATCTAACTGGGCGTTTTATCAACCTGTTTGTCTCTCAAACGTAATCTTAATCTCTGTTTTCAGGGTGTAAGTTTCGAATTACTTCTTGAATTTTCCCTTGTGTTTTTGCTAGGAGTAAACGAATCAGCACTTTCGAATTCTTCTCATGGGAATCTTATCTTATGGTGTGAGTCATCTAACAAAAGGATATGGTTTAGAAGTGCATGCGTTGAACATTGTGCGCGAAACACTCGTAGCGTCCCATTTATATCGATGTCGGCTCTAGGCCTGCTCTGCTACCGAAAACATCAACTTAGCTGTAAACGGAGCCATATTTACTGGCATGCAAAGCTTTCACTAAATTTATCAAGCAAATGATTGGGGTTTTGTACTCTTCAGCAGAAAAAGCACAGAGCTAGTCATAGGACTTGACTCTTGAGGGGGGGGGTTTGAACCCCTAAACTCCCCCCCCCTCGCTACGCCACTGCTTGGGCCTATTTGCAAAATACTCACCGCAAAACTTTCTCACGTCCATTTTGAAGGGAAAACGAAAAAAAACTGAAACCTTTGTCTTCTGCTGGCGATTGTCGGACGATACTCAAGGAAGCTTGAGAGAAAGTACATAATCGCATAACCTCGCGCGCTGATCGCATCGAGAGGCAGTTCTAACCGCATTGTTCACCCTGAAACCGAACTTTTCTTCTTTTGGGAAGGAAGGGGCGAAGGAAAGGAGGGATGGCTGTTGACTCTGCTGCAAAGTATTGTTGAAATACCATATTTGTGCTGCGCTGGAGGTATAAATGTATTTCCTACGAGGAAGTACCGTATTTGACGGCATATAAGACGCACCTTTTTTCCTAAATTATGTCTCGAAAAATTTCCCTGCGTCTTATATGTGAAGGTTCAACCTCCACAGGTTAACTTTCAATACTGAATGCTATTTTTAGCCCAGATGGTCTATACTACCTATTTCGGCTCCATTATATCAGTTATACTCTGATTATGACTTCGGTATTACTTATTATGAACTTCCAACATGTAGTTAGAAAATGAACATTGGGTGGATTTGGACTATTTTAGCGCGATCTGGTAGCGGTATCACGGTATTTTCAGGTTTGGATCTCGCAACCCTGCTGATCATAACAAAACAGTGTGTCCTCTTCTTGCTGAGTAAAACTATTTGTTTAAAAAAACACCCTCGGAAATATGACTACAGGAAATAATAGAGTAAACTACACTATTCAACATAAACTATGAGTGTTAAATTACGCTAAAGTGCATGGAAACAGAGCAGCAGCAAGGCATTTTGGTCCACCACCTACCGAAAAAATAATACGTAGGTATTTGGCGACTGCAGAAAAATCAATTGAAGACTGCTAAAAAACATAAACATAATATGTTTTCCCCGAATCTGTCATAATAAATATTGTTTCTGCTTTATTTTGTATTTTGTTCGATTGCTTGCCGTTCAATTATTGAAATATATAATGTCAAAATAGCTTCCGTTTGTTAAATTTTCTTAGTACTAAATATCTTTGGTAATTGCATTTAATATTTGGCTTTTTGACATTATTTCTTTGATTGTGTTAATATTTGGCTTTTACGAAACGTGACAACTAAAAGAAACAACATTTTAAGTTATTGTGGTACCGCGCTTTCGCATGGACTATTAAAACTTTTTTTCCTTGTGAGTGGCCAACTTAATGAGGGTGCGGCTTATATGCCGGTGCGTCTTATATGCCGTCAAATACGGTACTTTTCCCATCACTGGTGTTTACACGTGCCACCACTTGACTTTGTTTTGGGTCTAAATTCTTTTCAAATACGCTCGTGCCTAAAAATTGTTTCTACAACACATCCCGAACCAAAATACGAATGTGTCTCTAGGGGGGGGCAGCTGCCCCCCCCTGCCCCCCCCTGGCGACGCCCATGTTTACTATAATGATTTTTATTACATTACTTGCTGCTTATTCTGTTTTACATATAAATAATAAATATATAACACTTGTAAATTTTTCATTTTTGTTCATTCACATGAGCTCTCAGACAAAGAGTACACTATTAATTCTGTGACCAAAAAGAGAATAGAAGTCTATTCTCTTGCCGCAGTGCATGAATTGGATGTCTTTTTGTGGATTTTGTATCCTGGACTTTACACTAAAGGATGCTCATTGTTCCCAAGAATTAGAAAAATCAAGGAAATGGTGTTACCGAGGAGTTTCTCATTCTCGAAGGTACTTAATAGAATAGTATTTTTAGCCATCACAAATGTTTTCATTTTTATAGAAATGCTTAAAGAATATTAGTAATTGTTAACTTCTTTATCATAATAATCTATTATTTTATGCATATGAATATTAGTTTTGTGACATTTTATATGAGGGGCCCCTATTCTCAATTTCATGTTTTTTTATCCACTTTAGAAATCATATTTTTCATTTTATGTATGTATATTGAATTTATTTTCTGATATTCCTCCTTTAAGCAAGTTAATGCAGGTATATTGGTATCATGTTATATGCATGTTCTCATCTTTTAAATTGTATTTGTAAATTTTGTGTTTTTTAAATTGTATTTTAAATTGGATTTTAAATTGGATTTGTGAAAATATGTTAGTACTTGGTCTTAGTCTTGTGGCAGGTAACTGCTTCATTAGTTTTGCCCATGGTTATTTCATGTTAAATCTCATTTTTCTTACAGATGACAATTTAAAGTTATACATATGTATAGTAATATTTACCAGCTTAACTATTCAACATAGTATCAGAGACAGATTAACATTATGTATATTTCATTTGAATTTTTATTATTAACATTGTTTTCCATTCTTTACAGGTTTCCATAAATGAGCATCTATTCTTCAGTCGGCTTTAATAAATATGTATTTACTTTTCAGTCTACTCTTATGTATTTATTTCAGCAATAAATCTTGCAGGTTTTTCAGTATAGATATGTACTTATTCTTAAATTGATTGTGACACATGTTACTATCTCTGTTTTCCCCATTTCTTGATCAAATGAATGGCTTTTCTGTTGATTTTTCAGCCCTTTTCCTTTCATTGCTGACTTTATTGATTTTTCTATTAGTTGATAAATTACGCTTTGTTCTCTTATTGTACACTATTGCAAGAGTTAGGAATCATTGAAAGATAGGAGTGAAGGTAAGCTGAGATTGCTTAAATTCAGGTAAAGAGAATTAGTGAAAGAAAATCATTATCGTATGGCCCCACCGTCTCCCAAAACTTTGGCCGATTCAATAATGAGCATAAATTAAGAGATATAGGTGGTAGGACAGGTTGTTCATTCTTAAAGGAAAATGGGAAATAATAGACTAAAAAAGTGGTCCTCTTTCTGTTTACACTTTGTCTCATGCCAATGGGGGCATTGTAGATATTTGCCATTGGTCTTTGCATTTTTGCATTAGTTCTTGGAATGTATTCTTTTGGTCTTGATCAGTTCTTCCTGAATGTTAAGTCTTGATTATTTAATTTTTTTAATGATATTTCATGTATTATAATACAATGTTATATGGCTCAGAGAAACTGAGAAGGGTGTAATATTTAATTGGAACTAATAAGTTATCTCAACATTAATATAAAGAATTGATGATTTGTATGCATTTGCTTAAAAATATTGCTAAATCAATGTGATTTGTCAATCTGTTCATACAAACATTTCTCATGGAAATGTTAATTCTATACATTGTTTGGTTCCTAATTTTTATTTGCATAAATAAGGAAGTGTATACATTTTCCTGAAAGTTTTCCTGATTTTCAAAATTTTTGTAACTACATACATATGGTTGGTTCAATGATTGTGGTAACGACTACTCAATCATTATGGATTTGACCTATCATTTGGTTTTCTAGATTTAATCTAATGGAGTAATTACTCTGAATTCTGGCAATGCAAAACTTATATTAATCATGGGTCTCCATGCAAAAATATTCAAATTATTTAGGGTAATTTACCTTCAGAATGAGCAAGTGTAAATTATAGCTCTATCCTGGTTTACACATCTGGTATATGGTGTAGGATGTATTTTATTAATATTATTTTAATGATCCATGAAGTTGTAGTATCTAAAATGAATCTCATGCTGCATCTTGTTATTACATATTATGGCATGTAATTATGTTAACATTTAGATTATTGCTCTCATATTCTGCTCTTTTGATTTATTGTTCTTTACATTGCATTACTTTGGTTATCTGTTGGTGATATGCATTAATTCAATTTGGAAGTGAAACGTGAGGACTCCCACTGCTATCTTATTTTTTATATTTTTAAAATTCAAAAGTGTAATTAAGCATAACTGCTAAAAATAGATAAAATCTAACCAGCCAATGAGTTAATGTAGGCACAAACCAATAATTGTCAGTGAATTTACTACTCATTTTTATACCATGTTGTGGATAACAAAAGGACTAAATTTGTTACAGTCTCACTAAAACGTTTGATATGGAACTCTTCATAGAGCACCGTTGTAAATTGTTTTTTGTGCATATGGAATAGATGAAATGCAGGCATTGTGCTGATTAGATATCGAGTGGGACTTTAAAGTGAGCTTCATCTGTTTGTGGCACTGCAGACTCTGTATTGAATCAAGTGATTTTTATATGATGGAGGTGGAAGTAAATCTGGGTACAAGAATACTAATATATTAGAATATGTTCTTCTGAAAGTTTTGATTAGTTATTTTTGTTGCGTATATATTAAGTTTACATTGAACATCAAAAAACATTTGAGTTTGCAAGTTCAAATTGATTTGAGTATATTTTTCAAAGTGTGTTGGTTCTTAGATTTTGTTGTATATAAGTATATTTGCTTTGGAAATCCATAGGAATTCCAAAACATCCAAACACAGATCAAAAAATGTTTCAATGGTTTTTATAGCGTGTATTTTTATGGAAGTTTGGTTTTAAAAAAAAAATAAAATAAATTACAGTCGGAGATAGTTTAGGAATTTCAGGAAAACATTAAATTAGAACTAATTTTGGTTTTCTCTAGAAGATATTAACTTGATAATTAATGTACCTTTGATTTTTTTAAGCTGCATATGCCACTGTTTTAACTCACAAGATACACATGAATATTTAAATCTGTATCCATTTTTTATAGATTTTGGTCAAAGGTTTTCCTGCCCCTGACTTAGAGGCAATTTTCACTTTACCACATGGCTCTAGACCCTGCCCTTTAGTCAAATTCTAGCTTTGCTCCTGATATCAATACAGAATAAAACTTCAAATTTAAAAAACTTTGATGTCTTGAATTTTCTCAAAATATTTGAGCCCAATTTTTACATAGTCGCATAACAAATTTTTTACTTGCCCAATGTATCAACTAGTTATTACAAATTATTTGAGCTATCTTTACGGCTACATACTGAAAATTAGATATAAGATGTAGTAAGTCGAATATTCTCAGTTTAATGAACGAGTCAACACCTCATTATAACGCAAATTGGTGATATTGTGTTCAATTATCCAAACTACAAAACTTTTTCCTCCTGTGGTAAGGAAATATACCGGTTCCCCTTCATTACTAGGCGAAATGTTTCAAATTATTTATTGCTCATTTACCGAGAAGGTTGAAATTCTATGGCTAGGCATGTGAACAGAAGTAATGCATGAACCATAAACATTGTTTATATTTTACCTTATGATCACAGGTTTGGTGCAATGGCACCATTTAATTAAACAGGATTTTAGTTGAAGACATTCCTGATATATCTACTTGAAATTTTAGAAAGGCCAGATTTACCCAAAACATATGTTTGAATGGTTTTCATTTTTCAATGGAATTTCATTTCAGAAAAAGGTCCATGGCTCGACACCAGCCCACTTGGATACAGTATCGATTTTTACATAGTGAAAGTTGGGTTTAAAGTTTGAAACCAAATAGGGTTTTTCAAAGTGCAGTACTTTAAACATACACTTGCAGTGTGCAAGCTAGTTTTACTCATACTATAATAAAGGATGAGGTTCTGGCAAGTTAGTACTAGCACCACAAAGTTCAAACCTCAATCATAAACATAACAAGCTAAACCATCAATTTAAAAATGTATCAGTTACTTAAAGTAGTATGTTATAAGAATAACATATTGTTAGGGAATCTTGAATGAATCCAAAAATTAGAAAATTTTAAAGCACTAGTAACCCCTTAAATGAAATATTTAATAACATTCTGAAGCAATATATCATTTCTTTTGTATATGCCTAAAGACTATTGAATAATTTAATTTCAGTAATAGCTACTCTTAGGAAGATTTTCCAAGATATCTTTACAGTTTAATTTCTAACATGTGCTACAATTCAATTAAGACTAGAATCGTTCCATAAAAAAGGAATTCAGTGAATTATAATTTATAACAACAACAACCTAATATGAAATATCAATTAAGTATGATTCTTTTTAAAGAATAATATTCAAATTTTGAGATTTTGTCTGATAGAAATCAATTTAAGGATCCCCGATTGTATTCACTTTAAAATGGTCTCAAAAGTGTACGTGAATCTTTGAATAAATAAACAAACAGCTTTAAATCCATTTTCGTGGATTATACTCTTAACAACGGGGGGTATTGCAAAATGGGTCGATCAAATTAAGATAATAAGAACATTATGGCAGCCGAGTTGGATATCAGAATGAAGGAGATAGAATTAAAGCAGCAAGAAGAAATTTTTAAGCTTAATGCTGAATAAAAGAAATCAGCTCGAGTGTTACTTGGTGGAACTTCATTTTAAACGCCAAAAGTAAAAAACAAAACACACTTGTTCGAATTCCACAAAGTTTTTAATGAAACTGTTTACCAGTTTCGGTGTCACAGCACCATCCTCAGAACAGAAGTTATTTTTTTATTTTTTTTCGGTCAGACTCATTTTTCATATTTATTGCATAGAGTCACGCGGACTTTTTATGCATATTGTAACTTTTGTTTTTTTTTAAGGTAGAACTTGGTCAATAGACCTTGTGATGAGGGCGAAGGGGTGATTCGATGAAGATGAAGGTGATGAGGGAGTATCGGGAGTCCCGATACTCCCTCCAACAGAAGTTATTTCGAGGAGCAAGAACATATATACGAGAACCAAATGAAGGGGAGGGGTAAAAAGAACACAATGTTGCATCACGAGGAGGAGGGCAAATGGGGGAAAAGAGCCTTGAAGAGTGGGGACTGGCTGTTAGAAAACAAAAACTCGTTAGCTAAACATTTACTGAATATTCTGCCCTCCTTCATTGCATGACTAATGAACGCGCCTTCTCGTCGTTTAATGCTTTTGAGTAAATTTAATCAAGGTAATTTAATTAGGTTAATGTTTTCAGGCAAATTAATGAAAGTTTTGTCATTATACGCAAAATAGCACTCGAAGTTGATGAAATTATCGTTATTTTGCAGGCAATACGTTTTTAAATTATTGCTCTATAGTTGAATTCCTGTTCTGAGAAAATTATTAATCTATGAATAATGGATGTAAACAACAGAATAAAATTAGCGCGTATCAATCAAATATGAAAAACCTTTGGTCAAATAATAATAACTAACCAACTTATATAGAGCTGGCGAAAAATAGATCTAGCATGGGAAAAAGCAAATAAAGTAATAATTTCCATATTTTCTTTCGATTACTATCAATGCGAACTATACCTTGGAAAAGATGTTTTCCGACTAATTAATGCGTAGAAAAAATACCAGGGTTACATAAAAATAAATTAGGATCATCAAAGAACTTTAGTGAATAATGACTAAGAATTAAGAAACGATGAAGTATACTTTCATTAGATCTATTTTTTTAGTCTTTCTTCACTAAGCCCTATGCCGCCATTAGGCCGATATAGGCCTTCTTTTACACCCTCAGACGCTCTCATTTCTACGAATATTTCGATACACTTGCCTTTATCTCCTTTTATCTTCTTATTTATTAAAGGAAATCTCACGAAACCCCGTTCTTTTTAGTTTTCTATAAAAAAGATGATTTTTTTTCGAAGTAGCTCAGCCCTTGATGGAGGCAGACAGCGAAAGAGTTAACAAGAAGAAGAAATAATGGCGGTATATGAAGGTAAAGGTTCAATTTCCCCCGTGGCATAACTAAACAAGGTTGAAGGCCAAAATTGATTAAAAAGCTGGTCCAACTCGATCTTAGCAGAAATTAAAATAAAAAAAGCAGAAATGAAATGCTTAGAAAACGAGAGAGGGAAAACTGACAGAATTCTAGAAAGAAATTTAATGAATAAGTATCCCTTTGTAGTAATAAAAGAACAAGTAGCAAGCAAAGATGATGCGGGTATCTCAATAAAATGGATCAAAGTATACATTTTAGAAAAGAAGTTGAAGCAGAAACAGAGGGGAGAAGAAGTAGAGGATGGCCGAGGGAAACATGGATGGGAGAAATCTATGGGAAGAAAATACGGAAAACGGTGAAGAAAAACGAATAACCGAAACAGGCTCAAGAAGTTATATGATGACACAATGGCAAGGGCGTAAAAAAAGAAGACAATTTAATGAAATATATTTTGAATTTATTAATAAAATAGATGCAATTATCTCCCATTTTCTTGTACTTTAACGTTTCCTTTGGATTCCAAGGGCGCTGGAGTACAACCCACTCAATCACCCTATTTGTTGATCCACCTTGGAGTTCATCGTAAAACATGAAAATAAATATGCTTCCGCAATCAATAACAAGAAGTAAAAGGCTCCGTTTGCCTATGATGGCAAACGGTCTAAAAATAATTGATTTCTAATCTTTTTAGATTGCCTGAATTAAAATTTCACATCGATAATTTTTAAAGGCAACAGTAAGTAGAGTATTGATGACTGAAAAAAGTTATAGATTTCTTTTCAACCTTTTTCACTCCAAAGCGATCGATCAAAAATTAGAATACTATGAACAGATAGAAGTGAACTTCATATTTTTAAGCGTCGCATTATAAGGATGAAAATAAGGGGAAATGGAAAAGGCGTTTTGTAGCATACTTTTGTCGTATTTTTAATAACTCGTCCATTATACTCGCTTTCTTCCGTCGAAACAGCATTTATATTACGATGCATACAAGCAAAAAATACAAAAAATCAATATGATGGCACTCTCAAACATGTTGATGTTTGTTGCGTTGAGGCTATACATCTTTTGCCTAATCTCATCTATTCATCCTTCGAAAATTCATCTACCTAATTTTCTACTACATCTAGGGAGCTACAGACTATTGGGAAACATATCTTTGACAAATTATAGAAATTTCACTGACTAAATATATCGATAAAATCAAAAACGGTACCTTCAAAATTCCCACATCAATAAATCTCCAGAGGATATTTCATATCATCAAGAGCAATAATTTCGATATTGGGAATTAGATTTTCCTAAATTAAATTTTGATTAGATATAAAAAATATCAGTAAAATAGTTCAATTTTATGTATCAAGAGAAATTATTAAACGGATAATTTCCATAAAAGCGCCTGAAGAAGTAAGCTGAGTTAGACTTTCTTCCCTATAGGTAAACAACATTATTTCACTATACAATGACGAGGGAATGAATTTCACTTGACCTGAGGAGGTGTACGCCTAAAAACCTAAAGATAAACAAAAGTGAAAAATAGCGACATCAGAGGGGCAGAGACAGAGAGACACTTCCCGGGCAGATGTTCTAACAAATATACTATCAAGTTGCCTTAAACACAATCTGTTAAAATTGTGCTTTATTAACAAAGTAGCTCTTGGTTAGTACTTTAATGGTTAGATTAGCAGCCCAGAAAATAATCCACTTCTGTTTATATTTTGAAATAATGCATTATTTCTTACTCCTGTCTTCCCTTTTCAATCAACGGGCAAAGTTACAAAATTATCGCAATATCAAGGCTCAGATGCAATTTTGCCAAGGGCGAGATAAACCTAAGCACAACCCTGCCCACCAATAGCTTTTTATCCCACTCTCTCGTAAGCTCAATATGTTCCTTAAGCTGTATAGCACTTTTTTCGAGTAGCGTTGTGAACGTGGTTTTATCAAGTCCAACAATCGCGCGTTTCTAATAATGTATGGTTCCATTTCGCGCCGCTTGGGAGCTCTTGCTGCAACCCAAATCGATTCGAAGAGAGGTGTGATGGCTGCAGGGGCGTCTCTTCAATAGGAATCCGTTCACATTACGACACATTACGCGACAAGGGCTCGAACCAAGGAGGTTCTAACTCCAATCCAATCTAAGACCGCATTCCGCCAACGCTGCACATTTGCTCGTTCACCTGCGGTCGACACCTTACGTCACACACGTGCCTTCGCAATATCGCTCGCGTCCTTCGCTGAAAAAGCGGAACTCATTCTCAGTGCGACCGCTCGCTTTGTAATATCGGTGCGATCGTATTGCACTCGGCGAAATCCTGCATGAATAGGATCTGGATCCGCAAAGGTAAGATCGCGGATTTGGAAATTATTGGAGCGTTTCAGGAAGCCCGAAAAAAGTGTTACTTCGAAGCAAAATTAGTGCATGTTATTTAAACGGTAATTAATGTTACGAAATCTATGGAACACGTGACTGTTTTCGTAACTATCTTCGATGCAACCGTTGCATTTCGTGTGAAAACGTGCGAGAGCGTTTATATAAGTGGAATCTGAAAATCCGTATAACAGTATGTTTCGGCATGTCCGAAAGTTACGCCTGCAAATCACCCGTACCTGCATTTCGTTTCCGGGGTTACGAATTACACCCTAAATTTTAAAAATGAATCAATTATTTTAAATTCCTACTTATTTAAGTTGATGGTTTTCATAACTACGGCGCAAGGGGAGGAAACATGATTTATTTTGATAGACACAAGAATCGGTTTTTATAGAAAATCGATTGTGATTGATGATTTCAAAATATTCACCAGTATTTTGTCGCATGGAAAGTGGAGGAAGATTTGGTAAAAATGTGGTGAAATAATATAAAGGACTGTTATCCATTGAACAGACCAAGACTCTTGATCATTATCGGGGAAATCGGTTTGGAGTCTTCATCCCCCAGCCAATCGCTTCATACCCTTTTCATTCCCATTAAACATCATCTTATTCTCGAACTCAATCAAATAATTCGCTTTTGGTAATTTCGTTCATATGAAGTTCAACATCATTAATAGATAACAAAAATCCTTCATCTACGAAAATATTTATTGCACATACGATGATTGCCGCTGTTCAAATTGGAAATCAGTTCTAAATTTTCAACATTTATAGTTTTAAGTCTTCACTATTTACTAGCTTAGATTTTAGATTTAGATATGTACCCCGCGAGCCGCCAGAGGCGTATGGCAGGGGGTGTAATACACCGCCATTATTCATTCATCCCTATTAGCATCTCTAATAGCCTGGGGAATGAACGGCCAAAAGTAATTATCCGTCCTTGCGATTACTTCCCTATAACGCTTCGTCGACGCCTCTCGGAGATCGCGTTCGCCCCTTACTGGCACTAACATTTCACTTACTTCGTCTATAAATTCTGAACGAATGAACTTTTCGAAAAGTTTCCGACGATATTCAGATCTTCTCATCTGTAGTGAATTCCAGCCGAGGGACTCTATCATCGCCGTAACGCTGCTATCAAACCTGAAATCCTCGCAAACGAATCGGGCTGCTCTACGCTGGACCATCTCTAAATCTGAGACTATACCTACTTCGTGTGGGTCCCAAACCGCACAGCAGTATTCTAGACTCGGACGAATAAGAGAAAAATGAGCAATTTCTTTGACTCTCGATGAGCATCCTCTCAACGTTCTACCAGTTAATCTTTGCATTCTATCCGCTTTTCCTAACGCATCTCGAATATGTTCTTTAAAAGATAAGTTACTGCTGAACGTGACTCCTAGGTATTTGTTGTCGTGCACTAACTCTAATGGATGCCCTGAGATTTGGTAATGCGCGGAAATTATGTTTGTCATGTTATTATGTTAGCTTACCGTCTTACGTCCTGATAAATGTGGTATCCCATTGCATTTCCTTTCCTCAACCGCTGAAGCAAGTAAATGCCTCTTTCGGCAGAGTTCTCCAGCATCTGGACCAAAGCGTTGAGCGTCTATCTGTGGAGGAGAGTGCTCAAGGGACTGAGAAGTTGGACTCGAGGACCTTGGGCTAGTCGCCGACATCTCTCAGCATTTATAGTGAGCATTCACTTTCCCCTCAATCTGCAGAACTCCATATTTTAGTTGATCTTCGATTATTTTAGATATATATCTATCTATTTATAATGGCTCGAGTTTTTTTTAAGGCCAAACTTTTGGGCTTGCATTGAGATATTGATAGGCAATGATGTTAGAATTTTGGCAAATTAATTTCAAGTTTGGCAACTGATTCCTCTCTAATAGCGATTTTTTCTCTGTTGTAGAATATTGATAACTCATTTCAAACTATTCTGTATCCCGTTATTTCATAGAATGAAAAATAATAATTGTGTCGACTGTAGGCACTCCTCTCCATAAAATTAGCTCCTCGGCTTAAATATGACTGAAAACAGCGTCAGTTTTATTGTTTTTACTTAAAAAAGTTTATTTTACTTAAATGCGCAATGTGATGCCTCGAATTGCATGGCGTTAACCAGTGCTTTTCTCATTGCACATAAATACAACAGATATTGACTATTGCTATGATTACCATAAGAGTGATTAATATCAAGTCAAAGCTTGAGCTGAAGAGAGGATTTTACATAAAAAGCATCATCCATTTCCATTTCGAAAGGTCTAGAAAGAATATAAATTGTAAAACTTTCGTACCACAGGATTTATCATGATTTCTCAGGAATAAACAGTTGAAGGTTGTAGAACTTTCGCCAGAAGCGCTTCAAAGAGAGAGAAAAAAAAAACAAAAAAATACTCTTAATATGTTGTATTAAAATATCTACTGCAGACCTGTGAAAAGATAATTCCAAGATTATTTGTAAAGTTCTTTTTACCTTTACATATTATCATTAAGCTATCAGTACGTATGATAATCGATTTTAAGTTTAGATTACATACCTGTAAGACGTTTTAATATTTCGTCACTAAATGGTAACCACGAGATACAAAATGGCACGTTTCCAATCCGCGGAACATAAAAACTCGTCATAGATCAGCACAGCATAAGACGGAGCATTTCAGGGACGAATAAAACGTGTTATTACTTCATCATGTACGCAAATTTGTCCTAACGAACATTCAAAATTATTCTTCAATTCATTCTTTCAAATTTTATTCCGCATTGCAACCGTTTTGCAGTCATAACGATACTCTGAATCCCGCATTTTTCTCGCCGACTCTTGTCTTTATTGATGTTCGGCATTGGGAACTAAGTGAAGTAAGCAGCTTATAAATACATTAATACATCGGATAAAATTATCCCAAGGTAAACTGGAACTCGGGTTTTATTAACTTCGTTGCTCTGTATTGTGATGCGTTTAGGCAGAATAAGCCAAACTTCCTTTGTGCCACCTCTTCTTTCATTTGAACGAGTAACTTCGGTTTTCCTTCAAACCTGTGAGCATTTTTTTCCTGATTTTTCCACTGCATTTTTCTATGATCATCGAATTGTAGTGTAATTCAATGGGTTTAAAAACTTGCCTCCTTTCTCCTCCGCAGAGTGCAATCTGAATCTCCTCAATCTTTAATGGTAGATCCCGCTAGATAATATTCCCTTTTCTACTAATGGCTCAAGCTTCTGATTCCTATGAGAACACAATCAACGTAAAGAAAATCTCTATCTTAAGATAAATTATACTTTTCAGCGGTTATCAATTCAATCACTAAATATTTCATAGGCTCCCATATCAAAGGCAATTTTACTTCAGTTGGCTTACTGTACGGGCCCAGACATTTGAAAGATTCTATCCTCTCTAGTCGTTGACCCACAAACATTTATGTCATCTCCATATTTTCCAATTCTCATGAAAAAACTATTCCAAGAAAACATTTATTTTCCCATATTTTTCTTAAAAGTTTTGTAAATACGATATAAAGTAAGAGAGACTACAATATATATTTTGGATAATCACAGCTTACGGTTTAAGGAAACAAAATAATTATTTGTATTCTGATACACTGATGTTTCATCAAGGTAAACTTATGAAATACATTTTTATGATGATGATATTTATATTAAATATTCATAAATATCATTCATTATAGAATTCATAGCTAAGTAATGTAAGCGAAATGAATTAAAGATAGCTCGATCAAATTTTATATAATATGATGGATCACGTGAGAATTAAAGAAAAACACTTCTTTTTACTCCATATTGTTGTTAAACAATATATTCATCTTTAAAAACCTTTTCTTTTTCAAGTTCTGATAAAAAATCTCGATGTTTTATCATCTCCAAGATCGTGATAATTTATCAATGACTCTTCACGATTGAAAAGAATGCGATTAGGAAACTCTGGGACATGGACATGAGTTTGTCTTTGTGAATTGTTTATCATAACAACAAATGCTCGAATCAAAGGGAACTGCCCCCTCACCATAAAGATTAATATCTCCTTAAGATCACCTTCAGATGGGTCAAATGCACATTGTATTCATATGCGAAAACTTATGAGGTCTGAGGTATCAAGAATTACCTTCCGTTAAGGAGACAGGTTGTTTATAACCACATAGCTCCACAAAATTTTTTGCCCATTTTGTTTAAATTCTCTAGATTCTGAAACGTAAACGATATTTTGTGAAAAAAAATAAGAGCTTTTAATCAGTTTATCTTCTTATGTCTCGATTATTTCATTTCGAAAAAGAAATTAAGCCTGGAAAAGAATAGTAAGCATTTCTGAAGGGTCTATATTCCATTCATCTTGATGGAAAATACATCAATAGGTAAGAGTCAATTGGCTCTCTAATGTAAAATAATACATCCCTTATGAAGAGTTTCTAAAATCGGGAAAAAACATATAAATATGTGAGATCATTTTAAATGAACTTTCAAAATTCCATGAAACAATACATTATTGTTCGACCGATTAGGAGCTAAGCTAAGAGATTACGCTCATCATCTGGCATAAATGCATTGCATTTCGTATTCCTGTGCCAGATTATGAGCGGTTAGCTCGAAACCGGTCGCACAATAAAGTTTTCTTTTGTGGAATTTTGAAAGTTTATTTAATATGATCCCGATTACGGATTTCCACCAAGTTAAGACTTCTTCGATTAAATTTAAATAAATATGTGCACGACAATAATCATTATATTAAACAGCCAATTAAATTCGAGATTGGAAAATACCGCCTTATACAAGGATTTTTCAGAGGATCCGCACAAACTGACGAATCGCATTTCCCCAAAATTAAGTCCAACTCCATTAGGAACTCGCCACCTACCGCCTGCTCTTTTGTCTCTAGTTTGCCTTCCATAGCTTCCTCCAATGCTGAAAGATTACTACTAATCTTACTTGCTTAATGATACCGTATTAACACCCCGAAAATATCGAAACTCTTGTAAATAATTTGCTGACCATACATATCGTAATTATATCTTGTGAAACGGTCGTGTAATTCTGTTTTATTAAAATTGGAATTCAGTCAAACATTAAATTTTAAGTTTGTTCTTGCTTTTGACCATCGAATGCACTTCGAATGTGATGGTCACTGGAAAATCCAAACTAAGGACGTCACATACGAATAACTTGCAGAGCAAGTCCAACTTAATATAATTTGATGAAGAAGAACAATTTATACTTTTTCCACAGTATTTTATTAAAAACAATAAAAGGAAACAAAACACGACTAGTTTCAGAGATTGATCTCCATCATCAAGAAACCTAGCAAAAACGTAAAGCATAATACAAGTAGGACTGGCGGAAAAATAAGGAAATAGGAAAGGAGGGGAGTGGGGGAAAGGACAGAGAGGAGAGTCAGGGGGAGGGGGACGGAACTGGAGGTAGTGCAACATTGTCAGTGGGTGGTAGAAAACATCGAATACTGTGGAAAAAGTACAAATTGTTTTTCATCATCGTGACGTATTTCCACGATGCATTCTACCACCCACTGACAATGTTGCTCTACCTCCAGTTCTGCCCCCTGACTCACCTCTCTGTCCTTTCCCTCACGCCCCACTTTTCCTATTTCCTTATTTTCCCGCCAGTCCTACTTATACATATGTATTATGCTTTACGTTTTTTGCTAGGTCACTTGATGATGGAGATTAATCTCTGAAACTAGTCGTGTTTTGTTTCCTTTTATTGTTTTTAATAAAATACTGTGGTAAAAGTACAAATTGTTCTTCTTCATCATGATGTATTTCCACAAGACATCGCCAGAGACTGTAAATTTTATTAATAAGAATTTGCTTGTTATTACTTTGTCCTCGTCGATTCCAGTTTAAAATTTTGAAATTCATGCGAAATCCTACATATTCATTCTCCCGTATTCAGCGCTGCCCTGAAAAAGAAATGCATCTCATATCTCTCAAGATTTTTTGCCAAACGAGGCATCGGCGCCAAGTAATTTCAATGTTAATTCTTCGTTGAATGACTTTGAATTGTGGTCGTTCACGAAGTCACGATTGCCTCTAATGCGCAGTGATTTCCCACCTCGACATACGGTTCATTTCGATGTACATTCCTTGCGCAATTGCTCTACATTGCATCTATTCCGTTATGTAATACATTTCCACGCTGTTTGTTTACATTTACTGGTATTGACGGCAGTGTGTTGTCATCAGAACAAGGAGAGTAGAGGTCCCCTCCCTGATAGACTGGCTTATGAACTTCTATTTTGTGAAAGAAACAATTTTCTATAATAACCCTATTATAATTATAATGAAATCTCGCCAAGTATCGCTTAAAATGTCCATTCAGTTTCTTTTTTCGGCTAAATTGATATTTTTGAAGATTATAATTGAGCTTTGTATTTTTTCCGACACCAACTTTCATCAAAAATCGTATATGACTTCTTCGAACTGAGAAATGTTTCCTCCTCATTGTCAGCAGTGCTATTCGAGGTTGTTCTAGTTTATTTAATCCTTTAATTATACTCTTTCAGTCATTTATATAAATTACTGACCTGTATTGAGCCCCTCATTCAGAATTACCTTTTAAGTAATCAACTCTTGTAGAATAACTCCAACAAAGAATTATCCCACTAAAATGCTACCGTGTCTAAGGTAAGTGAATGTGGCGATTTACTTTCCGTTGATGCAGTAATATTTTATTATGAACCAGCAAAATACTTTCCCATGGAGAGATGTGATACTCTGTTCTTACATTTAACACCACTAAAGCTGAGGTGATTGAAGTTTTATATGATTACACATTCTTTCTTGCCCCATGTGAACACGATCACTAAACTGGTTATACATGAAAACGGATAAACGAATTTTTCGCCAAATCATCACATGTAAAACCGGTAAAATCTGCTACGGCCAATCGGTTTTGTTTCAGTTTTGGATAGCGTTTACAATATGGCATAAAAGAGAAAACACCGCTTGTTTAAAACATTTATTGGACTAAAAATCTGGAAAAACTCTCTATATTACGAACGTAGTGCTTCCAAAGAGTCCCCGGAAGACAACAGTCGTTTGCTACTTTTCACTCACATGCGTTTACATTTGTTGATACTTTTCATTATGATCATTTGCCACTCTAAGCTTTAGATTTCTTAAGCTAAGTTGGTATTCGTTTTATTCCAAATACTAATGTTGCATTTGATTTTAAGTTCAATCAATCAAAACATTTCTGATTGGCACTGTACGCGTCAATGCTTGGAATGAAGAGTATCGAATGTAAATCCGTAGAAAATATCTGCAAATACTCACTTAGGAGAAACCCTCATCAAAGACCAACTCAGTCATCCGTGGAATATATGAACCACCCGAGACTCGTTGACGAATTTCTCGTACAAGGCTCGTTGACGTATATGTTACACCCCAAACGTGTAATTTCCCATTTCATGAAATGGGCAATTACACGTTTGGGGTGAAAGGAACCCTACCTACCCTGCTCAACCCATCGACACCACGTTTATTTCACGATTTGTAGCGGAGATTAATTAAATATACGCGGCGCCGATGGGTTGAGTAGGGTAGGTAGGGTTCCTTTCACCCCAAAACGTGTAATTGCCCATTTCATGAATTGGGCAAAAAAGTTGCCCATTTCATGAAATGGGCTATTACACGTTTGGGGTGTAACATATATACTAAAGAGGGATTGAAGCACCATTCATATTTTCTGGCACTGACAAATTTTCTGCTTTACCCATCGCTTGCCTATCGTGTAATATATACGCACTAATGTTATTTTCAAGCGTTGGCTAGCCAAGTTATTGAAGCAGTACCTCACCGCACAGTGGTTTGGAGTGAAAGCAATGCAAGAAGTGAGAAAACCTCTTCTTAACTCACAGTTCCGGCGCTTATCTCCTGTTAATGGAATTCGTTTACTTTAAATCTTACATTTTCGCACCTTTTTAGAATCCTATAGAACTTTTTTGAACCCAAAATTAATTACCTAGATAAAACAGCTCCTAAAATGTCTCTCAGCAAACAGCTTGCCATTACAATTATCAGAAAGGGTTCAGTTACGGGTTTGAATTCTATTAATTTAAATTTATACAGAGGTGAAAAATAGTGGTTTGACAGGGACTCGGACCCAGGTCTCCCACTTCTCGGGGAGGTATTCTAACCACTAACGGAAAGTGAGAGTCCTGGGTTAGGGTCCGTGCCAAGTCACTAATTTTCACCTCTGTATAACTTTGGGTTAAGCCTCACACTTTCTTGTGCAAAGTCAATTCTTTTTTTCCATCTATTAATTTAGTTTTTTATCTCATTTTCGTTGATGATGACATTTAAAATAACAGTTTTATGGACTGTAAAGAATGGGTAAGTAGAGTTTGCTAAAAAGTTTAATATTCGCGTGGAAATAAAATAGAAAGAAGATTGTTGACATAATGAAGAATAAGGTCAATCAAAGAAGAGCGAGGTTGAATCCCGCTGTACATCCGATTCCCTCAAACGCATCCGAAACATTCTTTCGCCACTTGAATTCGAGTTTTGCGTCGACCACAACGATTGCGCAACGTCCTCTCGGTTGCTTCTTGGTTACACCATCCATCAGAGGCATTAAATGACCGGAGGAAGTGCTAGATGTGCTCATCACAAACGTCTATTGCTAAAGTCACTGTTTTCACGGAGTATTTATACAACGTTCTCGGAAAATATAGGCACAATCTGGATTAAATTTATTACCTATTTAATTTCATTACTTTATGCGCGTAACGTTTCAATGAAATGATCGAAAGAAATACCTACTTCCAAGGACGGATTTTACCCAACTTGTAGTGAGGGCTGGTTTACTAGAGGAAAACCCCAAGAATAAAATAGTTTCTTCATATTTTTAAATAATTACTTCAAATGAAGGTTTTCATCAACCATAAATGTGAGGGAACATTTTGGATTTTGAAACATGTCCTGAGGAAAGGTTGAGGATTTAAATCTCATTGGCTTTATTTCCTTCGAGGAATAATCTTAGACAAAATTATTTAAACGAAGAGTTAATGTAAGTTCAGTTTTATTTGCGCTCAAAATATCTCTCCACGGTGATATAATCTATATATTAATACGTGAAGAGAAAACTTTGGATCCCTTTTTAAGGATATTGCGCGAACGGAGGAGTTTGAGATTTGGCATAGTTAAAGTTTACATGGAGAAGGAGTGCAGAAAGCCACCATCTTTGTCCAGAGTATCCTTGGTTCGACTCTGGACGGTTCGAATCGTCTGTCATAAGAAATGCACCTTAAGTTCGTTTTAATCGATTGCAGACGTTTTTTTTCTTTTGCGGAATTAAATAAGAAATAATGGTCGCACGAAATCAAAATGGATATCAAAAGAAAGGAAATGGAACGAAGATTCTTATTTCGGTCGTATGATATCGTATTCGAGTCTAAATTACGAGATCTATGAGAAAAGGAACAAAACTTTTGTGAAATTTCGCCGTAGTAAACAACCTGTCCCCCTGACGACCAAGGTGATTGTTGAATCCGATACATTAATTTTCCCACAAGAATACACGGGGATTTTAAGTCCATACCAAATTTACGGTAGGAACTAATGTCAGAGTTTATGAAGAGGAGGCAATTTACTTAGACGTCAGCATATGCAAACAATGATACATAAGTATCAGGGACAAAATTACGGCCATTTTACAGTTCTTCCAAAAAGTACCTTAAAAAAAATAAAATGCAATCGAAATGCAATATATCTTATACCTCTATTAAAATCAAGTCTCATTTTCATTAGTGTTCATTTGATTCAATAATAGCACGGGTAAATCAAAATTGGCTATGGACTGTATCAAAAATAAATGAAACTACAAGCTTTCATTGCGTTTCTTTCATTTGTTACTAACGTTGAACTTTATATTTCGTAGGTATCGAAGGGAATTAAGGCGAACAACACACCCTAATGACGTGTTTGCACACGCTCGCAGCTGACGTAATAGCATAAATACGAAAACAATCATAACTAATGATTATAGAGGTATACTCTTTGACAAAAGAACCTCAATAACATTCAAACTTAAACATTTAATGAATGACGGTCGAATTTCGACCACTGGGCGATCACTATTCCACTATAATTACATCTTCTATTTTCAATAAATAAATTGGATTTGACGTCCGCATATTCAAAACTTTCTCACAGGCCCTAAAAATGAAAGGTTTTATGGAAAATCTTTATTCCCAACTATTATTCTTTATTTAAATAAGCCATGGATTAATGAAACGCTTTGGCGGTAACATAAAGAAGATATTTCCAGCTAATTTATAAATTTATACTCGGGAAAATTGGAGTATTGTCAAATAGATTAAATTGGATGATTTTCAAATTAAGCTGTGAAAACCTGACCTGATAACCTCATAAGTGCAAAAACGAGAATGTTGATTATAATTTTATGAAAATTACTGTCGTTCTTAAGAACTTACATATTTATAAAAACTTATACTCTTATTGCTACGTAACATTAAGTATTTTTGGTTTTATTAAATGAGATAATTGATGATTTGTAAATATGCACCATCTGCACAGAAGGCATAAACTATATATTCTACGTCATTTAAAACCATGCTGTATACGAACATCTTGAAAACAATCTAAAAAAAATATACATTCTTCTTTTTATAACTCTTTCAGATAAATATGTGATGCACAGATAAATTAAAAGTAGGTAAAATAACAACGTAAAATTTAGCATTTTTGCATTTCTTAAGTGAGATATGTAAATATACAATACCTGGGCAGAGACAGAAACTACACATTCTAACTCACTTAAAACCATACTGTATACGAACTTTTTGAAACAATTTAAAAAAATATACATTCTTCTTTTTATAACTGTTTCACATAAACATGCGATGCACAGAAAATTTAAAAGCCGGTGAACACTAATGCTAAATTGAGACCTCTGAAACAGATTGCGAATTTTATTGATATTTACTCTCACTAATTTATGAATTATAATATCATACAATTATATTCAATAGGTCCCAATTTTTTATTATGAATTTTGTTAAGGGAAATATGTAAACAATGTTGAAGATTTTTTTTTATTAAACTTAGGAGCATTCCTACCGACGTATAAATGTATTTCTCAGTCCAGGGCATAAAAATGTATTCCTTACAGAAAGAAAAAATATTTCATTACTTCCATTCATGAAAATTAAGACTGGAAAATTAATATTTAAAATTCTTATGTATACTATATGACATGTGAATGTTGGCTTCGTATTCCATTATTATATCCAGTTATTATACATTCTTCCGCATGGCAATCGTGTTGCATTGCTGTCACAGAAGTACCTCTTCAGTCCAGTTTAACCGGAAGGTGCCTCAAAAGAAGACAGTGGGAAAGATTAAACTAGAGAACGCAATCAACAAAGTTCAATCTAATATTGTTTCAACTTACGGTCCATCAAAATCCACAAATATGAATGAGAGACAAAATTGAGTATAGTTTTAGGGATCTACATTTTTCAATTTCAGCATATTATCTCAATCGATATTGTATTATACCATAACCATGACCATATACATACACATGGGTCGTCTAATCCTTTGAATATTCATGTGCCCCAATATTCTCTAACCATCTGTAGATACATTTGCATAAACTAACTTTTTCACTTGGCTTCGCCTTCTTCTTTTTCACCATTTTCTTCCTAATTTCCTTTTTCAGCAGCGCCTCCATTCTCGATTTAGGACCAACCCCAGTCCTCAATACTTCGTTCATTTATATTACCATCATTTCCATCTCTTCCTCATTTGTTTCCACAACAATACAAGTCACATTTTATGCTTCACCTAATTCCATTTTACTCCGCTCTTCCGGTTTCCGCTCTTTTGCAGTCTTCCTTTCATAGAATACACCAGAAAACAATATAGATTAAGCATATTAATTATATTTCTTCATATCTCTATTATAGTCAATCGTAATTAGTAAGGTTGTTAGATTTTGAAAATTGCAAATTGTATTAATAATAAATAATAAAATTATATCAAAGAAATTTCAATTAAATACATTGTGATATAAACTGAGAATATTAAAGCTATTTTTCAAATGAAATTAACCATTCTTATTTGAGTTTTGCTCTTGTCTGTTCCATGATATTTTTAGAGGATCCACAACCCAAATAGATGTAAAAGTCATTTTTTATAATACTTGCTTTTTTCTCTAAATTAGAGAGCTGCAGATGATTTTTGTCATCTCTGTGCAGCAACCGTAGAATGCGGAGTGTTTTGGTGTTTCAATTCAACAGCGGGATATCCTTAGAAGACATCGGAACACGAAAAACATTCGGTCGAGTCGGGAACATCGCACTAAAATCGGGGCTACTGGTAACCCTAGCCATCAGCAGTATTCGCTTCATGAAAATTTCCTTGGCTACTTTGCATCTTGTTTCGCTTGAGTACCCCTAGCAGTACTACCTACCCCTAGAGTACCTCGCAACCCTACCCAGGATTGAGAATTCCACTTTCGCTATTTCTCTGTAGAATGTCATAACTTTAGTTCATCTTTATTTTTATCGAAAATCGCTTTCTTAGTGAAGCTATATACTTCTACACAGTAATTTCTTCACTTCTAAATGAATGTATGAACTCTTATCGAATATAATCGATATATCATATTTTCTGCTCATTAAAGGTAAACAGTAAGCGACTTTATTTAAGTTCAAGTCTTTCTAGCCATTGTTTATCCTGTGTGCTCAGGGAAGGGTTCGAAATTACTTTATCTGCTATGATACCTCACTAGTAATCGTTGCACGAAGTAGCGATAAACTTTAGAAAGCCCTTCGCGGGACATCCGGTTCACCAACAGCATGGGCACTTCATTCAATTTGCAACACTTCAAATGCGCGCTCTTTATAAAAGTACACGTGTACATTTAATTGCTAACGCAGACGTCGTCCTCGCTCTCCGCCAGTGCATCCCTTTATGGTTACCCCGTGTGATTTCATAACTCCAACTTACAGTACAACATTACATTGTATCACATAAAGTCAACCCTTCGACAATATCTTTGAGGAGATCACTTTGAGGATTGCGCTGCATTTACTGAATCTGTGATAACAATTTTTTGTCGATGATAAATCATTCCATATCAATTAAGATATGTTATGAGCTTCATACAGTATTATTTAGTCGATGTGATTTGGTTAAACCTTCTGATATGTACGTATTATCTAAACAAACAAGTTCAAACGCAATTTAGTATACCGCAACGACAAATGGAGTCACATACAATAAGAAAAAATAAATATATCCAAACTAATGATTAAACTCGATTTAATAATTTTAAGTTGTTTTAAAAACACTTTTTTTTGACGCTCCACTTTTTTTGATTTTACAAGCAAAGATCATGTCACAAAGATCATCATAAAATAGCAGAAGAATTCTTTTATTTCGACTGGTCGAGGAATGGTCAGTGATTACTTTCCTATAAAAACCTTCGAAATTTGATGTAGAGAAAGGTATAACGTGTTTTCATTCGAAAATATTACCCTATTTTCTGCAAATGATAGATCGATGGATCTCTAATGTTTTTTTAAGAAAAGCGAATAAAAATTCGCAATTCAAATTCCATCAAAAGAATGTTGATTTCCTTGAATTTAAATAAATAACAAATTTGGCCGTATATCGGCTAAACTCATTCAAATTTCTAATGGAAATAAATGCATAAATAAAATCTTAAATCAATATAAATATTATTGAAAGTCACGATTAAGCATTTATTAAAACATTATGAAATATACAATAAAATTATTTTCCCAGTAACTAAAGCATTGTTCTTGGTGTATTCAGAATCAGCCAAAAAATGCAATGATGGAATTAGACGAAGCATCGTCACAGTTGATAGTAAGTAATACTTTCTTATGTCTACTCTTCAAAAATTAATTCCTTTAACCTGCACAAAGAGCTTCACTAATCCACTGCTTATTAGAAAAAGAATTTATCTCATCGGAAAGAAATAATTCTCAACCGGAGCACATAAATCTCTTTGTAGCTCTCTAAATTTTATATAAATTGAATTTATTTCATTTTAAAATAAATTTTAATCTTCATTCACTGTCATTGTTATTAATTCCACCTTTATAATTAAATAAAATTTAATATTATAATATAATACATTATAAAGTTTAAAAGTTTCGAAATTTAATTTAATTGAATTCATATATCTCTCTTCTTTCATTACAAAGTGCAATCAATATCCACTACATCTCGGCCGTCTCCGTAGATTTTAATTACAGTCGTGTACTACGACGTATTACTTCATTTGAGTGAAAACTATGAGAGTCTCGAAGAAATTCGCCTGTTCAGGTTGAAAATATCCTATTTGAAGTTGAGAATTGTAAAAATAACATAGTCTCTTATATAGAGGTGTTGGTTCTTCAATAACCTTAACTAATATTTTAATATATTATAAAAAAAACTCGAAAAACCATCAAGAAACTTAAAAAGTGTCTGTACGTATTTCGACTTCCATGAATTCATCATCAGGCTAAGGTCGGCAATGAAATGCCATTTATAGTTAATTAGTGCCTGGCATTTCATTTTCGACCTTAGCCTGATGATGACTTCATGAAAGTCGAAATACGTAAGCCACTTTTTAAGTTTCTTGATGGTTTTTGGAGTTTGTTTTGTAATATATAACACAACCATCAGCTGCCGCTCTGCTTTATTAATATTTTTAATAGCAAAAGCATTCCATAAACATCAACAAAATTTCTGCGATGAATACGCTAAAAATTATTATGTATACATTTGAATTCATTGTATACAAAATATTAATTGTAATTGAGGACAATGAACGCTGCCTCACCATTTATATTTAAAATCGCTCAAGTAAAATATTTATCGTGATTGCTCGAGTATAGCCAATTACTTCACCATTCGCCGCTTCAAAAATTATCATAATAAGAATAACTATCGCGATAGATTTAGTGCAATATCATAGTAGCAGCAGCCATATCTAGTTGCCGTGAGTTTTAAGAATTTAGTATGCAGCTTTCTCAATTCTTCACAGAAGTATCTTTGGATTAAATCTAAGCGATAAAAATTTTTAGTTGATATCTACATCTACAACTACATTAATACCCTACAAGCCGCCTTTCGGCGTGTGGCAGGGGGTGTAAACACCGGTCGAATCTAAATTACTTCCTTATTCGGTTATTGTCACGTATTGTTCGCGGAAAGAATGAATCTCTGAAACGATTCGTCCTAGCATATATTTCTCTTAACTTACGGTCATTATCGGATCGACGGACGTAGCAGGGGGGTTGCATGATACTGATTGTATCTTCGGAAAATGTAGTTTCCCTGAATTTATTAAGCAATCGCAGCCTAGCTTACAATCTCCTTTCTTTCAAGGATTCCTACCTATTCATACCTACGTATTCGATTTAAGTCATCCTTAATTTCGTCTTATCCATGCTCGGACCGTACTACATCACAAGAAACGCGGAGCAATCGGCAAATTATTCAACAAAACAATAAAATATATAAATTTGCGGATGATGTAATCAATAAATGACTAAGAAAGGATTAAATGAAGAATTATGTAATTTTAAGCACACACAGCTAAAGAATTCCAAAGAGAACTTAAAGTAGGACTTGGTAGTCTTTGGAAAAGTAATTTCGAATATTTAGGCAACGATATTGACGATAAAGCTGAAACTGGCAGTACCAGTATAAAAAACAAACAAGTAGAAAACAAATTCTATTCTACTAGATCGATCGATATTCGATTGCTATTCTATTGAAATATTAATTGAAGTATAAAGTCAAACATTAAGATATTGGGGTGTCAACTGCATTATTAATGAATCACCTTTTGAAGACATAACGTCAAAGCAGTGGTAGCGTTTTTTGAATTTCCTCGCTAGATATTTCATTGATCTATGCATTTTTTGCTTGAAATAGGTGTTTGATCGAGGGATTGTAACGTCTCGTTCAGTCTGCCCAAGCGACTTTCTTTTCCCGGAGTGTAATGACTCCCATTGGTTTCATCAGCCGGCAAGTGTGAAGGGAATTAAAGGGTCGGTTAATATTGGTTGAACAGTTGAAATTGGTGAAAAGCAGATGGAAGAATAAGCGTGCTGAGATATGAGAGGCCACACTTCCGAACGTTCAGCGCGCGAGCCGGACGGCGCGGAGCCGCGGCGAGCGTCACGCCTATACTCAAAAATGTTTTTCTTTCTTAAATGAAATATTACCCTCGCCAAATTTTTTTAAATTGTAGAGGAGGCTTGTATGTACAACATATAATAAAATGAGAAAAATCGAAGATACAGCTACACCGTCAAAAATCGATTTAAAATTTTAAATTGTTATAAACTTTATTAAATTGTTTAAATTTTACAAAACCTTCCTATGATTATCTTTCCTAACACAAGACCTTTAAATTAAGCTATGCTGTGTATTTTTAGCTTCTATATTACCGGAGATATGGTCTCGACTGAGAAGGCACTTTTGTAAAATTTCAATTTTTAAACATTGCAATATTTCGTTAAAAATTGCGTTAATTACAAAACGGCTTGGGTGTTTTCAGTTTGTTATCAAATCAAAGTGATCTGCCAAATTTGGTCAAAATCGATTACTTCAAGGGTCAATTTTGCCGATTTCCTTGTCGAATTGGCGTGGAATGACCCATATGCAAATACGGAACGTCTGGGCTATACCGACCCCGGGATCGGTTTCGGGAGCCAAAAATACATGGGAATTAAGGGTCGGAGCTCGGGCTCAGAACTTTTTCTTTTTTGTCTGCCTGTGTAATTAGACAAGATACATAAAGGGGTCTTTACGAATGGTAATATTTTGACAAGTGCTCGAGATCTTAATAGCTATGCTATCTAGAACTGGGAGATGATGGTTTGATACCTAAAGAGTTAATGAAAACTTTAAGATTTTTGGAAAGAAGCAACGAAGAGAAATAAGAAGGGTGGAATTTGCGTTGCGAGACTTGAAAGTAATGAAGGTGAAGGAAGAGAAGATCAAGGACAGCGATGCATAGAGATTTTTTTGGAGGGTGCAAAGGTCCATCAAAGGCGCGGTGAAAGAAGATTGTGCATTTCATGAATGTAAATTATGGAAATCTTAAATAAATATCACATAGTAGTGACAACGTTTCCTCATTTATTATAGTTAGTAAGTTTTTACGGATTACCAATGCTCAGTGCTTAGCGCAGCTGCGCAATATAACATCTTCCTTTCCATCCAAATATTACTAATGATTATTATTAATAATAATTAATATTACTCACTGCGTTCTCCGTAGAAGAGATTTGCCACACATATTATTTTACTTTTTAAAACATCTACTATCTCAAGAAATCAAGTGAAACGATCATTGCGATACAATAAGGTGGTTAAAAGAGCACGGACTTTTAGTATAATATAAGAATATCCTATTATACTATAGGAACGAATGAAACGGTTAATATGTCAAGGTAATCAAGTGCATTAATGCCAAAAATTGCTTTGGATTGAGTGAAATAATGTGGAGGAACTTAATTAAAAAACATACACTGGAAGAATGAGAAGGGTCATTAATACTTAACGGTGTCTGACATTTTTTTTCCAGACAAGTTGAAACAAAACGATAATTTGATCTATTAGGTCGGAGTTCTACCGTATGTTACTGGAGGGGATCAAGTTTCTTTCCATCCAAAATCTCAAATTGGACTTCCAAGTTCAGTAATATTACAGTTTAATTATTTGAAATTTGATATCAAGCGCGCATGATTTAACGAGAGCGTCTAATAGAAACATGCTTGAAACTCACTCTCACAGCTGGTGTGGATGTTTCTGAACTCCGATTTCACTCAATTAAATATTATCAATCCCATGAAGGAAAGAATCTAAGAAAGATTTGTACTTTTACCACAAATTTTATATTTTACAAATAACAGTAACACGACAGGTTTCGATTAATCGTCGAACCCGGTCGTGTTACTGTTATTTGTAAAAATAAATGTTGTGATAAAAATACAAATCTTTCTTAGATTATAATTCACAGTCTCAGGCGTCGTTTTGTGGAAATACATCTCGTAGAAATGAGGAAAGGCTTGTACTTTTTCCACAGATTTAAAATCTGTGGAAAAGGTACAAGCCTTTCCTCATTTCTTCTTTCTTAGATTATTTCCATTATGGATTACCACAACAGCTCGCCTGATTCAGTGAATCCCATGAAAAAAAAAACCGGTACCCTTTCCTTAAATATTATTAAGCATGCATAAATGATAAGACATTTCTATGGGATTTCAGTGGACAAGAGGTTATTCTCTCTAAACTAAAATTGTATTGCAGTCAATATGAAAGTTCGATTGGTAGTACGAAGTCAAATTTCTTAGATCGTTTTTCCTGCAATATTGTCCATCGTAAATGGCTATAGTTCAATTATATCCTAATGACAGAATTTGGAAATCCTCTACTTATCCATCCATCTTACCCACTTAAACTAGCAGTACTGGTTACGTACCATCTGCGAAACTTAATGGCGATGTCTCACCGATTCAATTCGCAAACTTTCGTCCGATTAGTTAATAATTTAAATGGATTCGATATCAAAGTAGAAGTCCTTTCGCACGGCGGATGCTCTCGTAACAAACGCCACTCGAAGACTTAACACCTTCACTTGCCTACGTTTACTTTCAGTAACACTGTCAATCGTTATGTTTACACTCACGTGGCAGTTGCATGACAAATAATCTGCCTTGAGGAAATCCGTTACCTGAGAGGAGTTTCAAAGAGGAAGGAACCGCAATCAGCTCAGAAAGATATTTTTTTAAATCTTCTTATTAATAGGCGTAGGTTCGATTTATGTGAATGATACCATACAATGAAGACCGTCCAAATATTAAAGTGTGTGCCTTCCGAGGAATGCACGCACACGAAGAAAAGAGCACGCAGCCAATTCGAGTCTATTTTATGTATATAATGGCACGTGAAGCTATTTAACGGTACTGCTTTAGAGTACGGTTCCTTGGTCCCCATTGACACTACACCAACCTGAGGTTAAGGAGAGGAACAGAAGTCAATGACGATTATATGAGTATAAAAGTATTTCGTCATTTCATCGTATGCTTCAGTATATTGTGGAATGGGCAGGAATAGCGTTATGTAGTATGTAAGCGGCGGCCTACCCCGACGTTGTCTCTTTAGTTTTATCTTGTCAACTAAATCAATTGACAGATAATGCAGGATGTTCTACTGGCGGATAACTCTCAATTTATAAATAGTGAGGTAAATAATCAGCGGTGCGCGGAAGTCTTCGTAGAACCATTGAAGGAAAATGTTAGGGATTCGGAATAATTGTTTCGTTTCCTTGAGCGAAAGAGAGAAGATAATTTAACCTGTGACCAATATATAAGGGGTACTTACATTGCCTTCGACGTAAGAAAATGGTAAACAAAAGTAGAACGGCAGACGGAGTACGTGTTACGGATGTTTAAAGATACGAAAGGGATAAAGTAGCCACGAAAAAAGAGGTTGGACATCTCAAAGATATGTGCGTTCGAAGTTGAAAGAATGGCAGGGAATATATAGAAAGATATAGGAAGAGAGATATATATAGATGCATAGGCATGTGTAGAGATGTGGAAAAATTGAGAAGTAATACGAATAGAAATGATTACGTTTCCCAGATGTTCTTCAATCCCAAGATTCCGGGACTTCCGTGATCTTGGGGATTCCTCAAGACTCACATTCACAGTTCAATAAGCGGAATTCACGTGCAAGAACTAGTCAATCACAATTCCAGTAAACGAACTTGAGCTGAGCGTAACGCCATGTTCGATTAACAGCAATGCCGTTTAATGAGACTACACGCATGAATGCTTGATGTTTTAATTTCAAGTTTGTAGGACTAAATAAATAAGATTCGAGTTAATGCTCTATTATATCCCATTTTAAACGTCATTATGAAGGTGATTACTTCGAAATTTTTACACTGTCAACCCCTGCCACATGCATAACACATATTACATAACATATGCTTAATCACGAGGGAGGGTATTAAGGTATTTAAGGATGAAAGGGCATTTCACGCTTCTCTCGATAAATGGATTTTTATTTCCTCGAGTATGTTTATTTCTATAATATATGCATCACTAGGACTACAGGGTTTTTCAGAACGTAAATTCGTTTGGTCGCGAGAATTCCTAGGAATATGCGAACCCATAAGAAATTCCCAAATACACTTTACGAACGGGGTTCGGGGATTCCGCAGAAGACTAGCAAATATATTGAAGAGGCGATTGGTGCGCCAAAAGAGAAGTGCATTCACGTATGCAATCGAGGAACAATTGGCCCTTAGCTCCAAGCACCGGGAGTCGGTGTACGTGTCCAAGTTCACCCCGGCATTCTCCTCTTGTTTCCGGAAACTGGAGATGGAGGTCAGTTCTGTAAATGATTAGGAAATCGGCTCCAACGACCAGGAGTGGGATATGTGTTGTTCTAAGGCGATGCCGTCGTAACACCTGATGATCGCTAGGAAAGAGGGCGTCGAACTCGTGACCTTGTCTGTGCAGTTCCGAAGATAGACGAGGAAGCCTCTGTCGTGGTCCGTGGCGGGAGCGTGGAGGGGAGAGGGGCAGCAGAACGGCAGCTCTCTCTCGTTGGAGCAGAGTTCCTTCAGCTGTGGCGATCGCAGCAGCGGTGCTCTCGACTCCCCTAGGAAATCCAAAAGAAGGCATGTGCCCCAACGCGGAGAAGGCCTTTGAGGTGAGCTCTTGTTCATATTGCGCGCCAGTACCGTGTGCCATCGAGGGATTTTAGCGAGTGTTAGGGAAAGGTGACGTTTTAGTGGTAGGATGCTTTTATTGCATAAGAGATTTCAACGAGCGGTTGAGGGAACAAAAGGAGACGTGAGTCGTTTCTTTACGACAAGTGTTTTATTTCACGATGTGTACTTTCGCTACCAGCGGAGGATGATCTCAACGGAACTTGTAGGAATTAAAATGTGTGAAAGGCAGGTGACGTGAATATCTCTATTTCAACGTATTTTACTTCACTTACTGTGGTAAAATGATTGTCACGACAGTTTTGTGTGTTTTCCAGCTCCTCAAAGTGAAATTTGCACTAGTTTTATTTTGAGGGGTAATTCTACAGCTAGGATGCTTTTGATTCTCCTTTATGTTCACATCCAAAAATTTGATGGTATTTATTTTGTTTCCAATATTAAATGTACCTAAAAAAATTACGAATCAAACTAAAAAATTGGCTTATCCTTTACTTAAATCAGTTAGTGGTGAAATGAAGGATATTTTCAGCGATTTTTTATGAATGATAAAGATAAAATTTCCCCTCGTGTATAAGAGACGTTATAAGTGTTATCGGCCTTAATTTTTCAGTTCAACTCATTGTATTTTCTGGTGGCAACAACTCAATATCCATCCGATGAGAGATGAACCAATTTTGGTGTTGAAACTAGTGAATCGATATTTATTTAACCATCTGCTTATACAATGAATAGATTAAGAATTTTTTATAAATGCGGTCAGGTAACTCTGATTGAGACTAGCAATTATGAATTATATTTCCTTTTCCTGAATTAGATTGGTTTCCTGTTCCAGCTTCAAACATTTTCCTGATACATCAACTCTTCCGACGTTATGTTCTCCAGTCTGTTTATACTCCAAAACTCGTTTGCGTAACCTGGTTTACCAGCTGCTGTACGTGATTCACCTCATTCTTTCCATTTTCTCTCATTTCATCGCGTACGTCGAGGAAATTTAGTTTTCCTCCCAAGTCTTCTTCCCCATTATTCTCATCACTACAACTCATATCATGTCTCTTAGAAAAATAAGCTCAGATACTTCAAATCCATTCTCATTCCAATTACTTACCGCCGATATTTCGCTTGCCGACTGAGGCAGTTGTAAAAAATTCTTGAAATTTAAGCTTGGTTTCTGTCCTCGTTCTACATTATTTGAAGGCCTAATTAAACGACCAACACATCTTCTGGTATTTATACAATGATAAATTAAATGCTATTGCCATGATCATATTTAACAAGTGTTTGGTTTAAAGGAGACGCCTTCTCTTTCTCCAATGTTCATAATTATTTCGTCTAAAATACCATGATATATTTTAAAGGGGAAGAGGAAAAGATAGCTCTGACGCCTAGATGCTCAACATAAAGGCGAAACAAGTATAAAGGATGATGTAAAACTTTTCACATTGAGGTTTGCGCCTTTAACCCAAGAATAAAGGCAAAAATTCCACGCATTAAATACTTTGGGGAGACTTAAAAGTGGAGACGCAGTGGATGCTCGTACCGAAAGAAACTGACGCATAAATATAGGGCTAATTATGAATTGTTCCCATCTCCAACCCCTTGTTAACTTTTCACTCTTTTGAGGAGGACATCATACCAATACCACTTGTGGATTTTCCTTTGTTTAGTTTTCCGTTACGTCGGATGACTCAATTCTGCATAATCATGAAGTGAAATGACATTTGACGAATGAGAAAGTTCTTTTGCGAAATCCCTCTAAATTGGCTTCTTGATATTGATGCGGGATGATCAAAAACTGATTAAGAATCTGCATCGGCGCATATTGTTTGCGGGGAATGTTCGTTTCGTGACCATAAGATTTAACTTGTAATATGTTATGTTTTTGATCGTCTTTCCTCCGTGGATACACTTAAACCGAGGCTATTTACATCAACCTTGCTGGGTGCCTTTAGGTATTTGACGGTGTCTATATTCACGGTCCATTCTGTTTCCTTCGTTGGTTACTGTCTGCTATTCTTGGAGAAATTAATGAATTTTGATTTAACTAGTCCTGTCAATTAATAATCCTCATGTTTTTCACTTTGTCTTACCAACGTAAGTATCATGATGTATAATACCTCTAATACAAAGATGAAGTATGATCTCCGGATTTATTAAAAAAACTTAACGTTAAGTTTTGATCATACCTATCCCAATCCAATCTCTTTTCTCTTCCATTCAGAGGCCTTTTACAATTATTAAGGCTCATCCTTGCCATTTCTCACAGAAAGTATCACATTTCGCTGAATTATTTCTAATTGCTAGCTCATGTCTGCAGGATCCGATGTAGTCCTTACAACCTCTAGGAGGGGTTTATCTAGCGCTAAGTAAGAATGCTAATTTACCTCGTCTAACCACAATTTACTTGACGAGGAAGTTTTATGATTATCTGCCCATATTTATGTACACTTCGGATGTGAGTAACCCTTGTTAAGTTATTCCAGGGGAATACTCTGAGGTAGTTCAACAATCCTATTGCTTTTCGTTGCTTCCTTGACGGGTGTAAGTCTGCTGGGATATTCTACTAACTTTATCATACAAAATATTTTCTACTCTAAGATGTAATTGTCTGTTATAATTCCAAAATTCCACGCATATCCTCGGTTAATATTATCCTCATTGCACTTTGTTTTCTCTCTGTGCAGCCATGTCTCCCACAAATACCCTTAGTGTCGGTGTCATAACTAAGGTCGTTAATGTTTACCAAGATCACGCCATCCTGCGTGATGCGAAGACTCTCGAAAGAAGCAGTTCTTTTTAGAGAGGTTACGTAAGGAAGGTACTAACAATAGCAAAGTCTCATTTCTTGCGAGAGGGAGTGCCCATTCATAATCTATTTGAGTTTCAAATTTAGGTAATCAAATGCAAACACAAAATAGAAAAATGCTGGTAAAGGTTTGAAATCCCTGCAGAGTCGGAAACTAAATAAGTTATTAAAAAGCAGCCATTTTCAGGAATTCAATAACCTCTAGAACTTCTAATTTAATACTATATGGTATATTAAATAGTGTATAATCTAATTATATACTATTTAATACTTTGGCGATCCTTAGTCCTGAGCCACAACCATTGGTAGTCGATTATTATCAGAATGATGGCCCTTCCTTGGAAACAAGATAATTCACCTTAAACCTTTTCTCCTCACTCGTCATTCGCGAAAGGCCGAAGGTAGGATAAGCAGAAGAACATGTCGCTAAGAGACAATTTTGCAATTCAACGATGCGCTGATCATAATTTACGCTACCATTTCCCTTCTTTATGCTTATTCTACTTTCCTCATTCCAAGGCATGAGCATTCTGTACTCTCTTACTTTCATTTACGCATCCCGAGGTTTCATGGTCAGGGAATTTCGACGGTCGTTCTCTTTCTGAAGAACGAAGTTGATGAAATGGAAATCCGAACGAACGCAATGAGTTGTGAGAAAAGCACGATCATTGAAACTGTAAACACCTTCTAAAAATGCCACTCTGGGATCCAGTCTCTTCACCACCGACATTTGCGGAAACCTATTTAAAGATCGATAATTTTTGGAACGTTCTTTTGTTTCTTCAAAGACACGAGCTGCGCAGATTCCGAATGTTTTCTCAAATTATTCTCCGAGTTGGTCCTCGGCTAACATATGCCGTCTTCTGGAGGACTGAAAATTCGGCAGCATTCATCCCGACTTGTTTGCCCTCTTAAATGGAAGGATGTTAGCGCTAGTTAGTGATTTCTGAAACTCTCATTGAACGCCTGTTTCCCTTTCTCTTTCGGAGAGATCTGCGTCACGAGGGAAAACCCGAGAGTTTATTTCAGAGGAATTGGAATCGGTTCGTTTATATTCTTCCACCTTTTCCACTCTCTTTTTGAATGCAGTGTTCCCGATAATCAGGGGAATAGCAGCTTAAAATTTGAAATATCCTCTGCCTTAAAACTTTACTCAACCCCTCTGCAACGAAGGCCGAAGGAATATTTGTTGCAAAATTGCTTCTATCAAGTATCCTAAAATAATCACATTTTTCTACATAGCTGTGTCCAATATTTACTGTGGGTTCCAAGATCAGTGTGATAACCTCGCAATGCCATCAGGGCTTTCTATAGATAGAATCGCGGATTTCTTAGGGAACATATAAATATGATAGATAATGAATAAAAACAATGTAATTTTCCACTCTTTTATTTAGATGACGACCGGAGTAGCAACACCAGATGATGCTACTCCGGTAGCGAAACCGGTCGTCAGCTAAATAAAAGTGTAGAAAATTACATTGTTTTTATTCATTATCTAAAATGGCTTTCCACAAAGTAACGCCTGATCATCTAGATTCCATTCATATAAATATGAAATCACCGAAATTTGGAGCACAGATGAGGATATGAAGTTTTTATATACGACCCCTCTTACAGGTGTAATATTAATTGCGATAAAAATAAACATTATTAATAGCAAGTATTTAAGGAGACCGATAGGATTCTCATCGGGATTTGATGTGAAAGTGATCGACAAAAAAAAATGTTAGTAAGACTAGTTATGTTAGTAAGACACCCAAGTAAATTTTTTTGGGTGAGATATCTTTGTGATGATGATTTTTTAATCAAAAAACAAAATAAATTAACCCATTCCTCAAATTATATCTCCTAAAACTGCTAATGTGTGATTTCCGAGATAAAGCTAATCAGAGTCAAAAAGTCAGCCATTCCTCGAATATCATTTGAGTTAAATGCCAAGACGAGATGTAATACCGCACCTTTTATTCTATTCTCCAATAGTTCGTGAATTTGGTCGAAATTACTCGAAATGGATTGCATATTGTCAATGAACATACATACTAATTACTCTTCATCAGGGTCAGTTTGCACTCTAGGGTATTCTAAAATAGTATCTTGGAAAGCTACAAATTAATATAATAATAATAGTGAATCGTCTTTATTCAGGCGAGATTGAGATTAAAAGTCTCATCTAACCCATAAAACATTTTAGTCAAATCTGTCAAGCAAAAATTTCTTTATTTATCATCGTCTTTATTGCCATCCTAAGCATATCCAAAATATTTCGAGTTTTCTTTAACTCTCAGTCAGGATATACCTCATAAAAGGTTCCCAATTACTATTCTGAGCTTCTCGTCACCAGGTTACACTTTTGTAAATTATGACGTCCCTGTTCCATCTTTCCTTTGGTCTTCGTTTGTTTTCATAACATTTCAGAATTTCTGTTATATTGTGAGTTCTGTTGCCTTTTCTTCTAACTTCCCGTTGTGACATTCATGTATTGAAATTGAATCTCATTTCGTAAAACTATTACTACACCGATGAAACCGGAGCGTTTGGTCACTCGAGGTATACCTGTTTATCAGTGACGTCTAGCGCTCTGCCGTCGCTGATATTATGGACATTTCATTTGTCACGCTTAAAATCAACTCTGTAAAAAGCTCTGGAATCCTTTAAGGTAACGTGCAGAACGCTGCATTCCGTTCTACTGCAATAGGGTAGTCCCATAAGAGGTAGAAAGAGAAAAACGACTTGTTGACTGAGTCCATGGATAAACCAGCATCTATGTCAAAGAAATCTTCCGCAAGTACCTCTCTCGATCGGCGTCATACTTCAACCGAAGCGTATCATCACCCACAAGTCCATAGCTGAAAATGAAGGAAAACCTCCTTTTATCGGGTAACAGTTTTCAGGAACGCAATTCTAACATAACGAAACCTCGCATTGCACGGATTCGAATAGCACTTGTATCACAACACGGCCTTGTACTTTGTACTATGGACGTATGCGTAAAATATTAGTCAAGTTGATGTCGAATTAAAAATATGACCCTAAAAGAAAGATTGATAAAAATTCTAGAGCGCACTAAACAAATGTCATTGGAATATTATTAAATGGAGGGGAGTATTATTTTAATAGTAGAAACATCGTCAATCATTATCGATAATTATTTATTTCGAGGAATTGTATGACTTTTGAACGCAGTTTTTTATTATCTAATGCACATTCATAAACGAAAAATGTTTAAAATATTATTTATTATTATTATTAAATATTTTAAGATTTTTAAACTTTACAACAGCAGCAGTGAACATTTATATTTTAAAAGAGTGATATAGACAAGGAATAGAACAAAGTCTAGTTTATTTAGAAGCGAGTCTAACAAATTGGTCACCAACCACTTTTGCCTACATCAATACATAGTGTTATTTTCCTAACGCCCACTGAGGTAACAATGGTTGAATTCAGTGATTATGTTAGCAACATCAAGGGTTTTGGATGATAGCAATGTTTATTTGCATTTAATGTATTTTCTAAATACAGCCAAACAATCTGTAAATCATCGCTGTTTCGGAGATAGGAAAATGAAATTGTAAAGAGGCAAAAAGTTATTTCAACGGAAACAATTTAATTTTTTGATGGCAATTTTCCGACGTAGTCTTTAATTCCAGATAAATAATCTGCTTGCCTTTTTTTACAGTATTTCTCTCGACTTCGTTGGATATCCCTCTAGTTTAAGTTTTGAAAAGAAGGACTACAAGCGATAAAAGTGAAATTTTAATTTAATAATACGAAAAGGTTTGACATGACTAAGATCGAACCGGAGGCTAATATGCATGAAATTTGCCATTATCTGGGCGATGAAGGCAAGAAAGAGTTAAATATTGGGAATTATAAAGTATGGTTTTCGAGTTTTAGGCAAACTTTCAAGAATGCAGTCTATTCAATCAAGGATTAAGAATGTCCGAATCACATTTGTTTTTATTTTGAATATCATTATTTAAAGAAGTCAGATAATATATTTTCCAGATTTTATACCGAAATTATATAACTGTGATAATTTTTTCCAGCTTAAAATTCTTGTTAACTTTGAATTATAATACCCTTAATACTTAATTCACATCGTAAGGAAGTGTTGACGGTTATAGTTTCCTATAATTATAACATTATCGCAAAAAATGGAGTTAACATTCCTTCCTTATTGAACAACCACTCCCAGAGTTTTCTTCGGCCATAAATCCCTCCATATCTGGACTCCAATGATCTTTAATGTTTCAATGGAATGTAATTGGTCGCGGGCAGTTCATCATTTTATCGTTTCGAAAGTTAGCAATCACATTTAAACGTAAAATGAAAAAGAATTAATTTCCGTAAAAAATCATATTGCCATCAGGCGGTCGTAGTTTGTCCTTCCTCTAGTTTATGATTAAATTTATTGTTAACGTTTTTATCTTCTGATATTTAAGAAATAAATAAGGCCGGTGGGCGAGTGGATAGCATTCGAGCAGCGCTATCGCTCCTACCCTGATTAAGTCCCGGGCTCGAATCCCGTCTGGTAGAATTTTTTCCGATCAGGGAATTGTTCGTTGTTGCTGTTGCCTCGGTGAAGCCCCCCCTGACAAGTTCATGAGAGCTTAGGAGAGCCTCACCGGTAAAGAGCAACCGTTAGCATGAAAAAAAAATAATTGTCTTGAATCACGCAGAATGTCTTAAATCACGGAAATGTAATACTGAAAGTAGATAAAATGGGTTACAAAATGTGTCTCTCAGAGAAGAATATGATTATTATATACTAGTGAACTCTCTCGTCTGAAAAGAAGAATTTTAATTTAAATTTCATATGACGTCTAAAATTATTATCTATTTTGTACAGTCAAATTTCCTTGTAGGAAAAAAAATTATAAATATTATTCATTATAAAATGTAAAGCATAAAAGATAGCTTCATATAATTTAATTTACTATAGTGGATCATCTGATAGTCAAAGAAAAAACTTCTTTTCACTCAAAATTGTTGGTAAACACCGAAAGCCTCTCCACGCTAATCTCTCCATTAATATCTTGATGTTTTATCCTCTCGTCACGATCAAGGAGATATATATCTCGATAATGTAACACTAACACTCCACGAGCGAAAAGAGTGTCATTAAGAAAAACTCCCACATAATCGTGTGTCTCAAACAATTGAATTGCTTATCAAAACAGTAAATTTTCGAATGTCAGGAAATTTACTCCTCCAAATTACTACTCCTTTGCCATGTATTTCTAACTAGCCTAAATCCATAACTTTTGCTCATAGGAAAATGAGTGAGCTCAGCCATAATGATTGATTTGCTCGCCAAGGCGGGCGGCATGTCGTTTGTAACCAAGGATATCAACAATTTTTTTATCGTTCGCAAGGCTTAATATTTTGTAAAATTAAATTGAGATGAATTGTCACAGGAAATCGTAACAAGCAACAAAATAAAGGAACTTAAATGTTAATTTAAATTTTTGGTGGAATAGCGTTTATAATATGTAAAATTAATAATTTTGACGAAATAAATGAAAGTTACGTAGCATATTGTGGTTATAAACAACTCATCCCATTGGATACCAAAACGATTGTTGAATCTGAGGTCATACGTCCTTCTACAGGAATGCAATCGAATTTGGGCTAATAATGATTTAGTATTTAATGATAAACAAATCGCTTGGTCAAACTTACAGCCATGTAAGAGTGTCAATTGATGATTCCGGCAATAACAATGGACAATGGATATGTTCCTTTTATCTGATCGAGATATTTGTCAGTGCAGGGGTAGAAATGAGAAATGTTTAGGAAGAGTTCAGATTTTATCTCAAAAAAGTCGTGCAAAGAAAATGTTGTTGTTCGCGTTTGGGTTCCCAAGTGAATTTACATCTGTATTTTTAAGGTATTTATTTGTCCAATTAGTATATTTTTTCCTACTCTCAGTTTCAATCCTTTGATTACATATGCCATTATACATTCGAAAGTGAGCAACATGCTTTCAAAACAATGAACCGACTAAATGTGCTTTTTTCCCCGTCTCATTTTTTAAGATGAGAATCAATTGTTTTCTCGGGGATCTATTTTTTTCTAGAAAGTTCAGAGAGTTGCAATTACCACTGCATTTATCTTTTTTTATTTTCCCGTTGAGAATTTACGGGTGACTCAGCGAGTGAATTTATAAATTTATACACTACGGTGTTATATTATCTTTATGTTATACATGACTTATTAACCCCTTTAAAAGTAATGGTTTGTGAAGTGTTTTGTCACTTAGGCGCTGAAACTAGTCGTCAGTTTAATAAAGATATTTCGGGGTACTTATTCTCCATGAATAGCAATATACTGATAAGTGCACTAACGACCAATAGATGGAGATTTTGTTACATCATAGTATTAAATGACTCTTTGGAGCAAAGTAATTAGATATATAAAAACGCTTACAATACCCTAGTTCTGTGACGTGAAAAAAATGAAGAGGAATGGGAGGAGAGACGGGTAGTGAGACAATTCTTACGCTCCAAAAGAAGAATGAAAAATCTGGGTAGAGATGGGTTGATGACGAAGGAAGATTTGAGATAGAGAGGACGGAGCTCAGCAGTTGATGCAGAATGGAAGTTGCTGTTCGATGGAGTAAAACTGAATATGGGTCTAAGATGTGGTTTCCTTCTCTCTGAAAATACATGCAGAGGCCATCATCAGCGGAATATTACATGGGATTTCATGGTATCAAACCATCTTGCTAAATTACTACTGCTGAAAATAACTATCCAAGAGGCTTTAAATGAGACATCAGTAGATAATGAAGATGGACGAATTTTCGGTTATTTAGAAGGAATAACATTTTCCCAAAGAGATCTTGACGCTTAGTAATTACCATTACTGCAGATATCACGACTATTTACACAAAAATACTCCTATATCCTATGAGCTCTAACCAATTACAATCAAGCACCGATTTAAGAGTCTAAAGTATTATTACGATTGTATTGTTGCGAAAAATGACATTCGTAAGCATAAGCGTATTAATTCTAGGATGAAAACTTTCGCCTAATCCTCTTCAGTTCAACAATGGAAGTGTTGCGTTTGTTTTCCCGAGCTCTTATCTTTGTTTGTTTGTGCCCAAATGCGATTCAAAAGTTTCTTTTTCTACCGCAATCTCCCTTCAAGTGTCTTAGGGCATTCAACTAATGACTTGTGTGTGTTCCAATTTCCATCCAAATATCTGCCTGTCTCCTTTTCCTGTTCTTTCGTCTTTTCTTCGCAACATGTCTCTATTGCATCCTCAAGCAACCTCCCATAATGCACTACTTTAGGGAAGGCGAACCTTTGCAAGGTATTGCGAGAGAATCTTTCAAGCACGTAGAACATTGACAGAGGCTGCTTTGTAACAATTTTTCGATTAAAAATAGGGAAAACATTGGTAATTTCGTGATATGGGTAAGTTCGTGATTAATTGTCAAACATCCATTACACCATTCCCATTGGTAATATTGGCTTAAATTTTGACGTAGGGAAGGCTCTTGCATTCACCCTTCAACATAGAAAACGCAATTTATTTTATTTCACTGTAAATTGCGTAAAGGACGTTTGAAAATTTGTCACGAAATTACCAATATTTACCCTGTGCGAATTCTAAACACGTGATTTCTGTTATTTGATATCTGCTTTTCTTTCATTACAAAAGATTAACCGCATAATTGCCGTCATTCTGTAGATAATTTCTCAATCTAACCATGAGGTTTGTGCGCAAGTCGAAAATATTGCTACATTTCATAAGATTTGATACCGCAACATCTAAGACACTTTAAGCTAGAGACTCACTGATATACGATGTTTTATGATTGCATATGTTTTCTATTTTTCCGCTTTAGTTCGTTGTATGCAGCTTTTAGTGAGACAAAATTCACGGAGGAGGTCGTAATTTTGTGGAATTCCAACAAAATCGAAAAATTGTTAAATAAAAAAGGTTATAAAAAACAATACAGAAAGACGCAGTAAAAAGTTGTGTTGTTTTTTTTAAACCTTGTTTATTTAACAATGTTTCTGTGAAACTCCTTGCTTATTTTCTTGGTTTTCTTCAAAAATAAATTTAAGAATTTAGAGACTTTTTAAGATAATTTTTCTAGGTTAGGATACGTTAATTGCAAATTGTTTTAAGATTGATTTTGAGAGTAATTTTTTATTCGTAATAATCACAACCAGGAGTTTTGTAACAGGTGGGGGCATCTGTAATATGTATTCAGAATATATCTATTTAAATAGATCCAGGAAAGAATTCTTAGCACGGAAAGTGTTTGACGGATTTTTGTATATTAGAAATTCAGTGGATTGGAAGATTACGTGTCTATTTGATAAATACATTGAGCAATCAATTTCCTGCCATAGATTAAACGTTTGTGATCAACTGTCAATAAACAAACTAAAAATAGGCATTGTTATTATTATTAAGAATCATAACTTTACGGATTTTATAGATACTCACAACGCTATTTTATAGCTCATTTATAACGCAACGTAATAAAATGCTTGAAATGAAGAATTGTAAGAATGAAAGGTTTGACAGCTGCAACCACTATGAAGAATATTTTGGTCTTTATGAAAAGTACTACGTCTTCGAAATGTACTCCTTAAATCATTTGCATTTATAATTGAAAGACCTTTGGAGCTCCCTGTAATTTATTATTTTGAATGCGTCAGAGGCAACAATCCCCCGTTCGGATGCTTGAAATGTGAGTCTTTGGACCTTTGACTCCATCTTAACGTACGAAGCATCTTTTGATCATCATTAGAGACGGAATAGCAAACCGATGGAGCGAAGGAAAATTCCCTCCTCCCTTAAATGTTGAAAATTGACAGGAAGATCGGCAAAGAGATAGTGGGGGAGGGGATGATATTCTCCTAGCAAACAAGTTCTTCGACTTCATCAAGGTCCGAGGAGAAGGCGTCGAGGAATGTGGTTGAATTACTCGTAAAAGTAAGTAAGTGAAAATTACGTTCACAAGGTCAAAATTAAATCTCAAGGAAGAGAATTATGAATTTTTATGTTTACAGCGGTGACGGGAGGAAATTTGAAGGTCTCGTTTGGCCTTCGGTCGTCCACCAAATAATATATACATATAAGTCCACATAAATATGTACATAAGAAATAAAAACCAAAATTAGTCGGAAGTTCTTCCCTCGAAATTTTGCTTCCTACATTTTAAGCGCTACATATAAAGAAGTACAATGAGTTAAAACTGCCGAATGGCCTCGATAACTGAATAACTCAAAATATTATTCATGAAAAGGGAAATTTCAGGAAAGCAAATCAAGAACGATATTTACCGTTAATATTGACAAAAAAGGATATTTAATTGGGGACACGATCGATAACTAAAAGTTTTTAGAAGAGTATTAATTATCAATCAATTCTTTTACATCAACACATCAATGAAGAAACATTTGATCCCGGATGATATCGACGTAAAAAATGGTCACGTTAAAAATAATTAGATGGATTTAGTTTTCTTTAACGTCAAGATGTTGGTCTTTCAGATTAAGAAGATTTGGACAACTGATCACTGCAGTACATAGGGAATGGTATCTGCTATTTACGGAATGATTAATTTCACTTCAAACATTTTTAGGCATTGGATAGATTTGGAGATTTTAATTTATGAAATTTTAATTTGGCATTCCAGAAATTATTCCTCAACTTGGACTTTATTGTAAGCAGGGCTAAAACGTTAGAATCTCTTCATAGAAAAATTTTGACAGGTTCCAAAGTTCGAATAGTGATAACATATTTATTTATGGCTGATAATTATTAATTTGAAGATTGTAAGTGGGCGTTAAAGCTTTAATTACCTGGATCTTCCCCAAATTCTGCTTTTTCCGAGCATCAGTATAATTGACTTTTACTGACTTGCTTCGTTACCCTTATCCGCATGCTATCAAAGGTTAAATATAAAATTTGCGAAATTACTGCAGGGTTTTGTAGTCATGACATTTGTGGCCTTGCTCTGTGTGTGACGAATCATATTATCCACCGTTTATGCATATTTATGTATTTAATAAGATTGTGATTAAATGGCAAATCAGATTGATCCATAAGGCAATATTCACATATTTTGACTTCAATATTAACGCGACGATGTTATTAGCGATTTTCAAATAATGAAATTTCTTGTAGTTGCTCTGTTACAGGTTTATTCATAAGATAAGAGAGGAAATAATAAATAATTCATAAGAATATCGCCAGAAGTATGTTTCCATACTAATTTCATGTTAATGAAATCACGAAAATCATAAATCATGATAAATAAATAATTATGGCCATTTCAGCGAAAAGAGAGGAGGAATCGTGAACGAGGAAGTCAGTAGGTGAATGTAACAAGATGAGTTCATATTGCTACACTCTTTCTCGTGTTGTTTATGAGCAATTTTCCTCGCTTTTCGTTCGCATTTGAGTGTTTTATAATAGTAAGATGAAGTATTACTTTCTATAGTCTTGTTTAATTACAGGAAACTCAAACAAGAATCAATATCGACAACACATGTTAAAAAATTCTAAATATGAGTAGTTCTCATTTTTTCAAGAAAACTTATTTAGAGAAAAAATTTTATATCTTTCTGAATATTCAAATTATATGCAACAACTCAAATACATAAATTAGTACGCTTTGCATTACTCACTACTTTGAAAACAAATTACGGCTTATATTTTAATTCATACACATACTATGCATCGAAACCATGGTCGTGTGTGAATGTATTTTGTGGCTGTGTATAAATTAAAATATTAGATCTATTATTATTCTTTCTATTTTTATAATAATCTTCCACCAAGTGAAGGCCGAAACCATCAAGGCTAAATTACGGCTCTTTTATAAATAGGCTAAGCAAATAAAAGTAGTTTTATGCTAATTTAATAGACATGTTTTGGGTAAAATATATCCATTTTCAACTATTGAGTATAACTATTGTTACGAAGCTGGAAAGTGGGGGACTTGTGTTGGCAACGGAGTTTGTGTTCGCGACAGGGGGATTGTGGAGAGAGAAAGATAGAACAAGCAGTTGTATTTGATTTATATTACGCGCTGTAATTTTATATTTGACTTAGTTCAATTGAGTTTAGGAAATAAAGTTTGTTGTTTCTTTTAAAACGAGTCTCACTTATCATCAAGCCCACAAAATTACGTAACACTATTTATACAAAACGTTGTAAATTTATCGCCGAACTTGTATTGTGAGTGGGATATTTTGCAGCGTTCCGCCGTATCTTATGAACAATGCGACCTGTGTAACTCCAGCATTTCCTTATGTTTGCTTCATTCATTAGATCTGTCGGTTTGTTTTTAGCGTCGTGTGCCCACTACCTTGTCCCTCACATCAACGATTCGTTTCCTCCACAACTCTTAATTGCTCATTCAGTTTTTCTTGTCCGGAAATTCTTGAGATCAAATAGTGAGTGTACTATGGGAAATTTTTGTGACGAAATATGTTTTTTCATGGATTTATGTCGATGACCTTCGTTACGTAGTTTCTGGATGATAATCGCTTAAGGATATATATTATTACTTCTTTTCTTAACTGGAAGAATTATTTAATTGAGGTTATAATTATTAAATATGTTTGTTATTAAATTATTCTTAGAGGCCGCACTATGAACGATAGTGGGAGGAAATTTCCTACGGGAAAATGATCCTTGTTTCCTGTACCTAAATAATTGAGCGGTTAACTAAACCGGTATCACCACACTATGGAGCTCAATGCTAACTGATTCACATTGGTGAGGTTGCATTAATATTGAATATTAAACAATCGTGAAAGTTCTGAAATATTACAGCTGGATAATTAATGACAACGTTTAGAAAATCCTTAACGAAAAATATTCCAAAGTTACCTCACCCTGATTTTTGGAAAATGAAAATTAGATGCTGGAACTAGAGCTGTTCTTTTTAAATGTATCGAAGCGAAATTTGTGTGAGTCAAGGGAATCCGAGGAACTGAACGCAGAAGAACGGATGAATGGAGTAGAAACTGATTACAGATTGATTAAATGATATATTCGTGATAAGTTTGAGAGAATAAGCTAGAGATGACAGAGCAATGAATTGAAATGGAATGGATAAAAGGCTACGATATCGGGTTATTTTACGTTTGTTCGTATGTACTCGCAGGATGCGCTTGAGGTCTCGATGATCTTATCGACGCCAACGTTTCATCGCGACAAATACCGAGCAATTGAAATACTACCCGTACTTATACAATATTTGTTATTTATTATTTCACAAGAGTATTTCCGCTGACGGTTGTAATGATAAATTAATTACCCAAATTCCGAATACCATCAAAAATTGTTGATGGTATTCGGAATTTGGGTAATTAATTTATCATTTATTATTTCAGTTATATATGTGGTTATATTGAGCTCCTATCCACATTATCTACAAGAAGATTGATACCTAATTATAACATGAATATGGTGTTTTTTTCAAACCGAAACCATCAATTCTTTAGCTGGGATAGAAAAGAATAATCCTAAATTAAAGTATTCCGTGAAACAAAGAGAGGACTGATTGAGCACTGAATTTTCTTCATTTACTTTGAAATCATGAACATTCAATCGATTAAAAAATAAGTATTAAGGGGGTATTTACATTGCTCCATGTGTTCGAAATAATTTTATTTCGCACAAAAATGAATTCTGATAGTCAAAAAGCGCTCTGAATTCCCAAGTAACAAAGAGGTCGAGGAAAACCTTTTAATAACATGAATGAGTAGCTGATGACATATGCAAAACTTTATGAGTTAAATGTAAATGAGGAGATGTGTGGATAATGCCAATGATGGATATCAGTCGAAATAGAGGTATCTACTAGCCGTAGCATCTCTCTGAAGACATTCGCCTCATGTTCTACCTTTTTGTATTGTCTCAATGAATCCGTGACAGGCATCGTTAGTATTCTTTCTATACGCCTCCGATATCTGATTATCATTTCCTGCATTTCCAACCCACATTATGTGATATTCTTTATAATATCAACAGTCTCAGGCGACGTCTTGTGGAAATACGTCATGATGAAATTAACAAAATTTGTACTTTTTCCACAGCATTTAAATTACATTATATACTGTGGAAAAACTACAAATTTTGTTATTTTCATCATTTTCTTCTTTATAATAGGTCTCCGGTGGAAACAGACTATCAAAACACTAACATTAATTGCTTAGTAGTCCATTTCCTTATTCAATAATCAGTCAAAGATGGGCACAATGAATATTTTAAATATTATGCTATTCAATTTCAAAAATTGAAGCCTCAACTCGGAAAGTTACAAAGTTGCACGAGATTTTTCAATTGGCAAAATGCTACCTACGTGATAATGTCTGCTTCGAGAATGATGCCGCGCAGAACCACAGAAAATTTGGACGTAGAATATGGCATTTCCCGTCTTTGGATACAGACCGAGCTCGCTGTAACGATTTCTAAACCGAGATACTTTAGGAGCAAAAACACGGTGCAGATGGGTGCGTTTCCGCATGGCATTATCACCGCCGAAATAACATCCCCACGAGAGAGCTTCGTCCAATCAGAGGCGTGAAAGAGGCCCTCGACTTTCTCTTTATCAGATAAACAAAAAAGAACATCTCCAGCGCACGTGAGTGGCGAATATCTCGCAACTTTGTGTCGCCGCTCTCCTTGACCCCGGGATTTCGCAACACGAATGCCGCACACAAGTTTCCGGCTCATTCACCTGAGTTCTTGTGCATGCATAATGAGTAGAGGGAGTACTAGAGACTAAATCTTGCATTCTGTGCTATTTGTGTTCAGTTAAGCTCATAAAACAGTCGTAAGATTTATGTGCGTGCAATCGTTACATATTTGCTTACCTACTTGCGCTGTCACACAATCATTTATTTACAAACAAAGTGTTTCGATGCATTGCGAAGTCATCAGTTTGAGATTACAGCAAAGTGAGTAGTTTTATGACGAAGCGAGAGTTCCAAATTGGAGAAAAATAAAGATTTATTTACTGCCGATATCACTCAAACGATAGAAGCAGATTAGATCAGTAGAACAAATCGAAAGGTTGAACCACTTACTAAGTAATTACGAACTGAATTGTAACTATCTTACATCTAAACATTCTTTGCTGCTTTTCATTGCCCGACTTCTTCCGCAAATTCCTCCGTCTATCATCCAGCTACCGCTTCCCCCTCCCGCACCTCAACCAATTAGATATTAATAAAACCTGGTTTTTCAGCGGTGGATATAAAGAACCAATGTGAATCTTGAGGAAAAAACTGGGAAGCAGCCATAAAAAAGGGGGTGTGGTAAACCATTGCAAAGCAACCAATGCTAATATAATTTTATCAGTTATATATTATATAATTATACCAAAACAATCAGTAATGATACTTACATTTTTGGATATCAAGGCAGTAGCCGTCGAGCACAATATTGAATTAAAAAGACGGTGCAAATGAAATAGAACTCGAGTTCAATAGATCATATAAATTTTTAAAAGCAAAGAGATAAAATATTTAACTATAAAAACATTGAAATTCCACTTTTCAAACTTAGGATGTATACGAGAATATATCTTTAGGGTGCTACACTTGAAAGCGATAAGCACCATGCTGACGCAACAACATATAGTATATGCATTGCCCAGCATGTTTCTTACCTAATATTAACAGGTAATTTACGTAATTCAAATCAAATTTTCATAGAGCATTTAAGAAAATCCAGTTCATAATAATAGCTGGTTTTTAATATAAGCTCGAGTAGATGCTATTCTAAGTCTTTATGGTGAGGATTAACGCAAAAATAATCATTTCAGCTCCTTAGTTTGATTCTTCACGTCTTATGTTACACAATTAGACCAGATTACTTTCTATTGTAGTCTACTGGTGGATCCTTACAATCTGGCGACTATCGCTTTCACCTTCCAAACAAGTCCTTTGCCTCGACAGTCGCCCCACAAAACTGTTAAATAGTAATAGTAATCATTTCATGTAGGTAGGTATGAATTTGTAATCTCTTTGCAAAAAAAATCATTTAATTATATATCCATCGATAAATTAAAACAATAGAATGCACCAAATAGCAATTTCTAGCCTCATTCAGTGAAAAGCCATTTCCTCTCGAGGAAATTTGACTGTTCGTTGCGCTTAGTAATAAAGTGAGATTTTTACCACTGCAGTGCCATCTCAACGGTCCGTCTCCTCCCCTATCGAAGTTGTTAATCTCCGAGAAGTCGGAAGTCCAGAAGGCGGAAGAGAGCTCCGTTGATAATAATAGAAGATTTTTCATTAAGAGTGTTAGAAAGTTTTTGACGGATATTTTTGTGAATAGGAAAAACTTAGGAGCGCTTTTTTGTGTTTGTTCGCCGTTTCCGGATGACCTAGATATTTAATTAAGGGTTGTTAATTTGAAAAATTAGGAAATCAATTTAAATCTACGATCAGAATTTTATTTAAAGTTTCCCTATAAATATTTATAAGTTTTGATTACAAATCAGCAATAGAGAGAGAGCGGCAAGAGAAAGGTGGCAAGAAGAACTGCGTCGGATATTAGGGCCTAAAAGTCATGCATAAATATTTATAAATTTTAAACAATTCGGAAAAATTGAAGGGCTGAAAGATATGAAGAATAGAACTTTCCCTACGACGCCTTATGCCTATAATTGCCCCAAGGATGGAGATAAATATTGCAAGATGGTTCGGAAAACAATCCTCTCAATTTTCAATGAATGGCAATATTATTTTTATTTTCACGATCACAGAGTGTAGCTATGCGATTACCGTGACGTAAAATTGAAGATGGATAGGAAAAATGGAATAAAAAAACGCTACATCCCGCAAAATAATAAATTATGTTATGTAATCTCTTTATATAAAATCAATCAATCAAAGTCAATGTTATATAAAATTTTGAC